>OZ010788.1:147851328-150251328 GCA_963932465.1 Maratus speciosus
GATAACTGCTATGCTTGTTGGCCCCCTTTTTTTCAAAAAGTTTGCTTAGCCTAATTCAATTAATGAGATATCTCCGATAAAATAAGTCACATTTTCCCGTTCTAAAATATTGGTATTCAAAAATCATAGCATGTGACTGACACTACAAGTACTCATGGAACTAGGGTATTTTAAGTCTGATTTTTATTATAGACTATATAAAATTATTAAAAATATATATTATGATAGGAACTAGCGGCCTTCGTCCGCTATTTACGTTACGGATATAAAAATCATGTTTTTTTTTTTTTTAGGGAAAAAGAAATAAAAACCTATTTGACGATAGGTTTATAAAGACACATTTTGTATTTGTTATATTTCCGGGGATGAGGAGGGGGGGTGACTATTTTGATTAAATATCGCAATTAGTCCACATGGCAGATATTATTATGATAGACACTAGAGGGCTTCGCCCGCTGTGGCGCCTTATGGGTCCAGCTTCCATAACTCAGAAACTACCTTTCAGACATCAATGCAACAGATTCCAAACATTATAATTAACTTAATAATCACTCTATATAGCATTAAAGTAAATTTATGAGTACTGCATACTATTTTTTTTATCGTAATTTCTGAAGAAAAAAATTATTTAGGTTCCATTCTTAGGTACTGGTCCAAAAAATTTTGAAAAGGGGGGGGGGAGGAGGGGACATGAGACTGCTGTTTAACAAACAACAGTCAATTAACACAATGGGGTTTGCCTTATTCAACTTGGTTTTTGATGACTTCATTCGGAAGGTGGTTTGTTTAGAAGAGTGCGTTCCCTGCCCCATGAAAATTGGAACTATTGGTACACCATCTATGTAAGGATTTAATAATTATAAATTAACATTTTGGATTTATTAATTTAAAGATAAAGTGTTTTTAAAGGAATATCAAATGAAACCCTCTGTGCGATCTGCGATCCTACTTACCCACTTGTTTTTATATACAAACTGCTATGAGGAAAATTGTAATAAAATGGTAAAAATTAAATCTGCGTTAAATCCCATAAGTATCTTTTTTTTAATCATTTTATCACTAACCTCAAAAAAGTAATGATATCAATGCAAAAACCCTTGATGGGTTAAAAGTTGACGCAGCCCTTTTTTCTTATGCTCTAAGAATTTTAAATATGGAACTTAAAAATACTGATATCAAATTTTGAGTGACATTATGCTATTTCTTAAAAAATATATTTGTATTTATTTCATCATTTTATTTTTGTTTTATTTATAATCGCATGTGCAAAAGTTATGTTCAACATGAAAAGCTGCATAAAATTTTATTCGCTGTTGCTTTATCATTTACATCTCTCATGAATTCAAAATATGAGTTTTAAAAGATATGATATAAAATTTAAGTGACGCCTTGATGTGACTTTAAAAGGTTTGTTTTAAAATTCAATTTAAATTATTTTTGACTTGGTTAAAATATATTTTTATATCTACATAATACTTTTAATTTTCCAATTCACTGTTAAATATATCACTTTCATTGCATCTATACTATGCATTGAAATGTATTTGCTTCAATAAATTGATTTATCTTTTGTGTTGCGCTATTCAAAATTGTGAGTAAGATTTATGTAAATGGTTTCTTTGCGTCATTGTATCCAAACTACGTGAAATGTATGAAAAAGGATAGTTTGACACATATAGCTCCCCGACAACTGAAAAAGAACAACGTGAACCACAGGAGAAAAAAACTAACCCATGCCTCCTCTCAAATGCATTGCACATAAACAAATATGTAAAAATAATATTTTCTAGTGGAGACTCGGTGACCATCAGGTTATAAAAATATACAGAAATAGTAAATATGTAAGGAACAAATAAATCATGTCTCATATAAAAAGCATGCCTATAAGCGTGACAAAGCAAGTTGGTACCAAAGAACTTGCAAAATATTAAGAATTTTTTTTAAGGAATTGCAGTTAAACTTCT
Source organism: Maratus speciosus (assembly GCA_963932465.1). Lineage (NCBI taxonomy): Eukaryota > Metazoa > Arthropoda > Arachnida > Araneae > Salticidae > Maratus > Maratus speciosus. Next base: position 147,853,293 of record OZ010788.1, read on the forward strand.
GGACAGCTGTTAAATTTCTTTAACGTGTGCACACTGATAATCTTTCCTTCTATATATAAAAAAAAGTTTTGATTTGGAAATGGACCAATGAAAATCTGCGTAGATCATCCGGGTATACTCCTACTAGATCGGCATCCATATTTTTTATGACCGGGGGTCTTTCTTTGTTAATATTAAAAAAACTGTTTCATACAAAAATATGAAAATCGGTGGTATTATAGTGACATGTTTGATAAACACGCTGATGCACCCAGTTTTTAAATCAAATAATTATTTTAAGAGATATTTAATGTTAAAGATGGACTCGTTCCATTAAAAAAGTTAGGAGAAAAACTATACATAGGAATTTAAACATTTTTAGACCATTTTATACATTGGAAGTTCCCGATGTGCAGACTGCAATTATCATTTTGACTCATTTTTTGAGGATTTATTTCCATTTTAAATTAAAATTTTCAGCATTTCAAGAAATATTTTTTACGCATTTTAGAAAAAGGCAATTATTTTAAACTGTCGCCAATTTTTAAAACAGCGCAAAGAATGTTTCCTTCAAATAAAAAAATTTACACGTGGCTATTATAAACAGAAAAAAAACTTTCAAATTAGAATTAAGTGATTACGTGTTAAAAATCAGGAAAATATTGAAAATTATATCATAAAACTACAGTTACACTTCAATTTTAAAAGGGAAAGAAATTTTTTAAATACTAAATTCATTATTATGCGTTAAAAGTCACAAATGAAGGAAATTACGTCATATTTAAAAAGGCCAAATAAATAAAAGTTGGCAAAACACTTTAAATTATAAAATATATTTGCACGAGACATTTATTTCATATTTTGAGATAATCTTTTCAACTATTATCGTGAATTTTAAGACAGCTCAAATAATATTTCCTTTCTAACAACAAAAGTTTTTCATGTGAATATTAAAAAGAGAAAAGAAACTTTGGTGAAAATTACGTCAGATTTAAAACGATACATTTAAAAGAACTTTCTCATAGCATTGTTAAAAAGTACCGAGAGACAGACTCTGTGTACTTAATTCATTTTACATTAGCTTACTTTCAAATTTTTAACTAATTTGTAACACTTTCCAACTAAATTGAAAAGTGTTATTGATTTCTGTTTGTCTGTTCGCGCTCTAACTCTCGCAAATATACTCGGATCGCAGTGAAATTTTTGGTTATTGACCTTTAGACTAGCACGAACCCTATTTCAAATGAAGTTTGTAGCATGTTTAGTTCATTTACAGAGACAGTCAAAAGTATTCCGTTACATTATGGCCAATGGGGAAAAAATCATTTCAAATGAATTTTAAAGATGTTACACCATTTCAAACATAATAAAAAATATATGCATTTACGAAGTACACTAAAATATGCAGAATATTCTGTAGCATATGCGGTGCAACGAATAGTTACTATTCATTTACAGAGCTACACAAATTAATTCCATTACAAATGGTATAGGGGGAAATTGTTTGTGGCGTATTTTAATTATACAAATTCATATATAATAAAATTGATCTATGTCGATGAGGCATACTTAAGTTATTTCATGTATAATATGAAGTGCAATGCATTTACAGGAACATAAAAAACATTTCAGACAAGTATTTTCTATCCGAAGTACTGTATATTAGTGGCGATGGCAGGGAATGCATTTTTAATTATGATGTGTGCTTTTAAGTTTCACTATATTTATGCTTACTATATGGTGTGTGTAAATGTTATAGTTGATATACAGAGCTACGCAAAAGAATTCGTAAAGGTTACTGAGTATGACCGTAAATTGCTGAAAGGTGGGTTTAAAATGTGTTATGCTGAACTGCATATAGTTTTCTAAGAAATGGTTGTAGAATATAGATAAAATGATATACAGGGCCATGCAAAGAATTGGATACATGGCCGCCTATAGATGATAAATTCTGGAAATGCGATTTCAGTAGTTTTAAGAGTGATTTAGTTTGAATTAAAGTTTAGCTAAATAGTGGCGTGTAATAAAGGTACTAGGTAAACAATAGGGCTAAACAAAAGTATTCAAGTATGTTTCCATCTATTAGTATAAATTGCTGAAAGAGAAATTTCAACCTGTTATGCGTTTTCTTGCTAAACTAAATTTTCTATTATATGGTATATATATATTAGCCTACAGATCAAATACAGGGCTGTTCGGAAGAATTGGAATAAATATTTGGTTACGGATGGTAACTGCTGAAATCAGTTTTTTTAATGTTTAGTTAGTTATCTTATTTGCCTTATTTTCCTAAATAATGAAGTTTTGTTAAAGCTTTCAGGGAGTGTTGGAAAGTGTTTCATAATCTATGCCGTACGCATGATTTTTCTTTCTTGTTACAAAACGAAAACAGCCATTGTAACTCTAGCAGCGGCTGATTTCGTCTTAAAAATCTCCAATCAAAGGAAAATGAATGAAAACCCGTTTATAGGGAGACAGTCACTGTTTTTTTAAATTATAATTCAATATTTTTAAGGCCAATGAAATTAGCATGCTTTTAGAATCTGCAGCGTCTGAACGGGGGTTGGCGAGCGTAGCTCGTAGGGGGCAGAGCCCCCTAGTTTTTAAAAATAAATTCCAGAAGATTGTAATTTAATATTGCTTGAACTTCAAGCTAGAGCAATTGCTACAAACGTTGGTTATAATCCAACTTATGAGAATATTTTGAGACATGAACTGTATATAAAGACAAAACAATATATAATATAGTAAATATAAAAAAAAAACCCTGTACATTTTCAGCACTATTTGTGACATACTAAGTTTTAAATGTGGTGTAAATAATAAAGGAGAAGAAGGTGGGGTTAAATTATTTGTTGAAAGTTGAATGTTGTCAGTCATTGTTTTATCTTATAAACAAACACTGCATGTGTATTACTAAGAGCCTAATTTAAGTAAACTGAATTTTAAAACATTATAGCCCTATATGGTATAAACAAGAGGTAGGAAAAACTATCCTTTTAAAAATTAAAATGAAAAATGTACATTAAATTTAATGAAATTTAATATGAATTGTACAACAGGTAACAAAGGAAAAAGTATGTTTGTGTGTGTGTGAATGCAATCATAAATAACACCGTTCGTTTGGTGTTACGGCTGGTATATACCAGTATAAAACCACGTGTATCAATAAACAAAACAAAAAACTGCACACCTGTGTACCGAGTGATTAGAAATCGTGAAAAAGAAAACTACCTTATCATGTGAATTACCTTGAATAAACAAGGAAGGAACTGAATGGGGGGGGGGGGGGGGGAAATAACATGTACTCCTGTAAAATTGCCATTTCAAAAAAAAAAAAAACTAGAAAACAGGAATTTTGCTTTTTTAGAATTTAGTGTCGCCCCCGATGAAAAAAAAATATATGTATATATAAATAGTACAAAACTTATATCAGTTTTAAGACTTAAAGCACAAACTTTTACTTTATGTAAAATTACATCATTCGCATCTGCCTAAGAATTCCACATTTACAATCCACTCTTAAATATCTACAGTAAAGCATGCATAGGATTTCACCGTCTCAAAATAATACACAAATGCAGCAGAAAGATGCTGTCCTTAAAGAAACTGGACAAAAAAAAAGGGCTATCTAATGATTCATAGGCATTCATTTGTTTGTAACATTAATATAGACGATTTCAGTCGTGACGTCAGTCATAATGTTTTCGTTGGAAAGTGACTCGTTGGAAAGTTTCGTTGGACTGGTTGCTATGTTGTATTTTCTATTTTGTTTGTGTGTTGCAGCTATATCTTATATCTATATCTCACATCTAAGTGTTTTAATACTTGATATGAACTGGTTACATTTTCCACGATTTATATTTAAAAAGAAATGATGCATAGCAACCGTTTGTTGGGAGTCGGTTTCCAACCAAAACGTCATGGCTGACGTCACACTGAAAGGGTCCACAGATACTTAAATATAGTTTATAATAGCTTTGTTTTATTATTCCTAGAAATTAAATCATTTATATTTTTTTCAAAATAGCACATATTTTAATTACATTTTCTTTTGGTTGTTATGAGAAAATGGCAACAAAAGGATATAATTGCTATTTTTCAACTATTTTCCCTTTAACTATAAGGTAATCATAAAACACCAGTCTTCAATTACATTTAATAAAATCTTTGAAACCTAGTTTCAAATACCGTAAAAGGTGCTTAAAATATGAAATATATATTTCGGTCCTTCCTGGGCCATTTTCAATTTCTTACTAATGCAGGCTCGCTTTCTACTAGGCCACTCTTCGGATCCCTCTTCCTCCTCTTCCTATATTCGTATCTTTTCGTAATCATCTCTCTCCAACCTTGCTCCACCAGCGCATGTTCCATGCGGTTGATTGCATTGTTCTCACTCACAATCCCCACAGCCTCTCTCTTTAAGGCATGATTAAAGTTTTCGTAATTTGCTAACTTTTTGGTACTCTCAAATTTGATTTCCAGCCTTTCCTCCGCATTGAGCCTTGCTAAAACTGTAAAGTATTTTCTCTTTACTTTCTATAGAAATGGAGTACTTGAGTTGTCAAAATTAAACAAATGGTGCTAAAAATTACAAAAAAATTAATATTTAAAAAGTAAATGGAGATAGTTTTCAAACAAATTGCATTTAAAAGTACTTTTTTTTTCCCAATATGACGGTATAAACATTGAAAATGTGTGATGCTTAGAAATTAAAAAAATTCCTATAGAGCATTTAATTGTACAATGATACATCTGCTTTGTTTATTGCTAGCATCTGTAAGGTAACGCTATTTTTTGGAGAGAGCTGGGAGAAAGAAATAGCATACCGTTTCGGGGGCTAAAAGTGGAAAAACGAAACTGCTTTTTCTTTTTTATATTAATGATTAAATTGAAATAGCCCTTAAGTTAAAATATCAAAAGATTGCAATCACAATCTGCCTTGAGGTATAGCTTAAAAAGAAAAGTGATAGACTAGAAAAAATTGGTTCAAAGATTATAGAGAATCACATATAGAAATAATGCATTATATATATATATATAGACAATTTCTGTTGTAGATAATTGTTAAGCAATAATTCTAAATTTTTAAAAACAATGAAAAAGTTATTAAAAACTTTAATTTGCAATTTTCTCAAATCATTGAAAAATGACATTGGTTTTTACTTATTGCTAACTGATAATTTTTTCTGTATCTTAAATAAATTCTGTAACTCTTTATTATTTTTCTTCCTTTGCTTAGTGGTATATTCAAGCAACTTGTGCTACAAAAGGAGAGGGTCTGTACGAGGGCTTGGATTGGCTATCAAATGAATTAGCGAAAACATCCTAAACAGCAAATATCTTTTTGATGCTGGTGTCATCATAGTCAAGCTCTGATTAAAAAAATTCTAAAGCAACTTAATGAAAAGAAAAATCTATGCAATGAGACTGTTTCAGCCAAAGACTGAAAGTTATGAGAGCTGTTTTGTAAAAATGATTTCTAATATCAAGTTTATAAATAACTCTGTCTACACTTTGGAAGAGAATTACATGAATTTTCAAAAAAAATATATATATATATGTTTTTTCTCACATAAAATGTAAAATACTTGAGATTATTCTAAATTATATTTTTTGATGTAGTTGCAAATAATTTATTGCTTCTGAAGATATTATTATTATTATTTTGTGTGTATTTTCAGTTTCCTAACTTGCTTATTGTACAATTCTAGCTGTTCGTGTGTTAATTCAATTAACATTGACAGGTATAAATATTTTCATTCAATTGGTGTGTATTTGATATTGATTTCGCTAAAAAAAAAAAAAAAAAAAAATGAGAACAAAAAATAAAATGCTCTTTTTGTCATTTGAGTATCACTAGTCCAATTGTAAAATTACTTTTTAGAGCCAGCAGGAAAAGCTTTTTTTTTTGTAATGTTGTACACTGATTTTGTCCAGGTGCTTCAAAACAAGTGTACTTTTTTATGTGATATGCAGCAGGCTGCTCTGAAGCTGTATTTATAAAATATTAGATGGGCTATGCTGTAACGTTAAATTACGAATTTTTCATATTTCAAGTGTTTTGCAAACGATTTAGACATGTAAATACTTACTGTTTCATATCTCATGTAGTTTATCCTATTTAGTTTAATTGGTAAAAAACAAAACCTTCCAAAATGTAAACATTGATATTTAAATATATTTATATCGCATATTGCTATTAATGGTTTACTGTTTTCATCATTGCTGATTATTTAAATTTGTTGTGGGTCTTCTCATCAATATTTAATTTCACATTATAAAGGAAAATAAAGCATTGAAAATATGTTGTATGTTATTTAGTATATGGTGATGGTTACACATTGGGACCATATATAATATGTGTTTAAAGCATTTTAAAACTATTTTTACATAAAATGTTTATGCACTTTATTTCTATTAATGTAAAATCATTGATTGGCCAGTGTCCAGAATCTCTTCTCTTTAAGTTTCAAATGTTTACATATTGATAAATTATATTTGTTTTTTCACCCACCCCATACCTAATACAGAAATTGTGAAATATTGTTTTTTGAACATTTGTGTGTATTCTTGGAAGGAAAATTTAGCTGTAAATTTTGATTTTGTGACTAATAAAGTTTCAGCTGTTTCAATATTTTAAGACTAATTTCTGAATATTCTTTTTGCTATTTTTCTTATTAATTTTCTGAATATAATTAGCAGTAGTTTTACGTCAGACTATCTGTTTCCAATTATGTCGATATTTTTTAACTTTTTCATATTTTTCACATTTTTTAAACTCAAAATTTATCTGTTTTAACACTTTATGCGTCTGTCCCATTTTTCAGAAACAGCTTAAATTGACTCGTGACAAAAATATGTTTGACAAAATTGTTTTAGAAAATATCTATGATAAAATGTTCTGAAAAATATTTTAGTACTTAATCGTGAAAGGAAATTTACATTAATCTGAAATTGATAAAACTCTATAAAAATGCAGAAGAGCCCTCACACACTTACAGGGTTAAAATGCTGCTTTTAGCTTTTTTCCGTGTTGCTACGTTACCTGGAATTGTTGGGGAATTTGAATACTGAGCAAATAAGTCAGAGAATTTCTATATTTTTTCCCAAAAAACGATTTTATGAAATCCTTGTACTTACTATAATGGTCCGTATAATATAATACCATCGTTGTGTTTTCAAATTACTTTAAATAAATCCTTGTTTTAAATTGTAAATAAAAACTTTTAACCACATTAATAGTTAATTCACTAATTTTCAAAAACTATTTTTTTGTGTATGCTTTTGCATTACAATTCTTTTAAAACAGTTTTAAGAATTGTTTGTGCAGTTTGAAGGCGATAAATTGGATGAACTGATTTTTATATCATTCTAGTTGTGAAATTGTTGAAGTTTTATCCATTTTAAGTGTTTTTCTTGTTCGTTTTTTATCTTTTGGGATTTGAGAGCTCTTGTAAACATTAATTTGGTGCTCATTTTGTTAATGTCAGTTTTGCTTCTAGGTAAACATATTTATCATTCTGGGAATAATATTTAAATATTTTTGCAAAATTATACTAAATATAATAGAAAAGTCTCTATCTCTTATGCATTATTTCAAATTTTGTGTATTAATTTAAAGTTTTAAGAACTATGTCATATACATTCAAATGCCTAATACACTAAAGTAAAATAAAGCTCATGTTTTTTTAATAAATACTAATTTTTTTGAAATACTACAAAGTTTTTTAAAATGAAGTTACCACAATAGGTGTTCCATAACTATTTCTTTGTTTAATATTGTTTTTAATAAATAATTTTTTTCCGTATAATTTTGTCAATTTTAATGGCACTATGATTATTCTGCAGCATTTATATCTATGTAATCCAAAAAGACTCGGATGTTTAAACCAGTGTTTAGCTCTTATTCTATTCTTTAGAAAACTGCAGTTACTTTTATAAAAGTTTTCTTTCTGTTCAGTAGACCACTTACTTTTTACTTGGTTGATTTTTATTTTATTTTATTAGTAACACATGTTTTAATGAATTTGTCTATTTTGTTACTTTGTCATCTATTGTAATATATATTATATATATATTGTATAAAATAAAATCCTTGTGACAGAATCGTTAAGTTGTTCATATTTAAGCCCACTTTCTGCTCTTCCCCATCTCAAAAAAAAAAAAAAAGCAATTTCACAAATTACACCGACCATTTAGAAAATGATTTTTTCAAAGACTAAAATTTAAGACACAAAAAATCACACGGAGTTGATTATACATTACGTACGCCATGAATTAAACATTAATAGTGTTATTACACGTAAAAATTCCGAGCAACAAAAATCACCTGCGACTCGTATTTGGTGTGAAATATTTATATGTATATATTTATATTTTATATTTATTTATTATTATTCCTGTCCTATTTATCTTTTTTAAAATTTTTAATTGGCTTATTCCATTTTTCTTTTGCACGTGAAAATCTTACAAATTAAAATTAACTCTTTGGCAGAAATTGTTATTCATTTTCATTAGTTATTATCCACCTGAAACTTTAGTATTATCCAAGCATTTCATTGGCTGTTCGGGAAAAGGCTTTTACATTGTCAGATTTCCACGAAATCTGACGGCCAATTTTAAATGAAATTTCATTCTTAAACTTCTAAACATCCGACAATATTACTTTTTACACCGTCGGATAGAGAAAAAAATTTACTTTTAAATGCAATTTGTTTGAAAGCTGTATCTCAATTTGTTTCTGAGTTATTAAATTTTTTTTTTGTAGTTTTTATTACTTTTTTGTCATAGTGGCAACAGAAGGTATCCATCTTTGTTGAAAGTAAAGGGAAATATGTATTACTGTATAGACCAATCCGAATACGAATAAAATGTGGATTAAACCAATAAAAACCTTCAGACACGCTTTTGATTTCCTACCCTGACGAGAACAATAACCATTTTTCCAAATGGTTAAAAAAGTTGTGTTAGCAGAGATGTCACAATAGAAGATTTTTCATGTTATTAAAGATTCCCCCCCCCCCTCCCCCCTTTGAAGCATGTTCTCATTTATGGCCAAAATGTGTAATCTTACGTTACTGACAAAATTACTGAAAAGTTTGTAAACAGTCATGAAAACTTTGTGCAGGCGAACCAAATACCAAATATTCGTGTAGCCGAATAGTAACTGTTAGACCGAATATTCGGCTGGCCAAATAATTTATTTCAAAGTTTAATGGCATTAAAATGTTAATTTTTTAAACAACTTTACATAATATTTAATACAGAAACTTGCATTTGGATAAACAAGAGCTTTTTACAAGTAAACTTTATACTGAAAAAAAAAAAAAAAAAAAAATCTACTGCGTCTACTAAAACAAAGTTATTCAAGATGATAGTTATAAAACTTTTTTAATTAATAAAATTTTAAATTTCGTAGCTTATTCTGTGAATTAAAACAAATACATAGACGCCAACATTGTAAAGACTGTATCAGGAGTAAACCAGTTAAATTTCAGGAGTTTTGGACACTCTTCAGGAGTAAAATGTTCAGGTTTCAGGAGTTGCACAGTTTTTTACGAGCTATATTTTTTACAAATATTTTCAGTCCTCTTGCAGCTTTTGCATTTATCAACACAAACATAATTTAAATAAAGGTTACTTAATTTACTTTTAATGTATTAATAATTTTTTATAATAAATTTTGGAATTTTTTTTTTATCTCTACGGAGCAAAATATCCGTGATTGATGTGAGTGAAATCCCGCGACCAATTAACAAAATTCGCGATTTTCCACCGAGATTGATTGACGAAAATCGCGAATGTTTTGCCGCGACATGAGGACGAAAATCGCGATGTTTTGCCGCGACATGAGGACGAAAATCGCGATGTTTTGCCGCGACATGAGGACGAAAATCGCGATGTTTTGCCGCAACTTGCAGACGAAAATCGCGTTGTTTTGTCGCGACTGAACGACGAAAACTGCGATGTTTTGCCGCGATTGATGGAAGAAAATCGCAATGTTTTGCCGCGACTGACGAACGAAAATCGCAATTTTTTGCCGCGACTCACTGACGAAAACAGCGATTTTTTGCCGCGACTCACTGAAGAACAGATTTTTTGCCGCGACTCACTGACGAAAACAGATTCTTTGCCGCGACTCACTGACGAAAACAGATTTTTTGCCGCGACTCACTGACGAAAACAGCGATTTTTTGCCGCGACTCACTGACGAAAACAGCGATTTTTTGCCGCGACTCACTGACGAAAACAGCGATCTTTTGCCGCGACTCACTGACGAAAACAGCGATTTTTTGCCGCGACTCACTGACGGAAACAGCGATTTTTTTGCCGCGACTGACTGACGGAAACAGCGATTTTTTTGCCGCGACTGACTGACGGAAACAGCGATTTTTTTGCCGCGACTGACTGACGAAAACAGCGATTTTTTGCCGCGACTCATTGACGAAAACAGCAATTCTTTACCGCGAATGACTAACGGAATTCGAGATTTTTTTTGCAGCGCAGCGAGTGACTGACGAAATCCGCGATTTTTATCATTGGCCGATTACCGGATTTCAGGATATTTCCCCCCAACTGATTAACGCAATTCGCGATATTTTGCCGCGGCTGCGATTTTTATCAACGACCTATGGATGAATTTCACGATTATTTGCAACGACTGATTGACAAAATTTGCAACTTTTTTCAACGATCGGTTGGAGAAATTTGAGATTTTTCTGCCGCGAGCGATTGTAGAAATTGGCGGTTTTATCGATTAATAGACGATTTTCGCGATATACTTCAACGACCGATTGACGAAATTAGTGATTTTTTGCCGCGATCGATCGAAGAAATTCGCGATTTTTTTGTCTCAAATTTCCGTATTTTCTACCTTATTACCGTACTTCCGTATTTTATCCTACATTTCCGGAGAGACTCCGGAATTTCCAGAGATATTGGCATCTATGCAAATATCTTTTTAAATTCTAAAACAAACATTTTAAAATCAAAGAGAGATTGTGAAACAAATTGGAAGAAATGCTTTACAGGGTCGTATACTGTTTGTCAGGAAGAGACTAAAGTAAAAATAAATAAATATTTAAATGATACTACTGTCTATTCAAATGGTGGCAGCTCAGTAAAAACTTTTCTATTTCCTTTGATTTAGAAAAAAAGTTTTTTAATGCATCCTAGGTCAGTGTGTGCAGTTTGCAATTATTTTCAGAGATTGTAAATATACAGGTTGTTCCTAAAATCTTGCAACAAACTTTTAACAGAGGTAATATTGTCAAAACAAACATATTTTTTAAAAGAAGAAACGGATCAGGTCCATTACGTGACCCGATGTGAGCTGGGGTCTTCATTCTTTTCTTTCCTGCAATGCACGGTTTCCCCCTCCAAGATGTAATTGGCACTTTTACTTGGCGCGTACGGGATGCGTGCGATAATTATTTTAACCTTCCACCGTGAAGGGAAAGCAGTGGTAAGGTTTGTTTAGGGGGTTGTATTCTTATTAAAGTAGAATAACAAGTTAGTAGATTGTATATTCAGTTTATAATACGATAGAATATTTACATTTCGCGATTGTTTAAAAATTGTTTTCGGATCGTTAACTTGTCTCCGAAATTTTGTCACATTATAATTTTCATGTATAGTAGTATCAAATAACATCTTCAGAAATAGGAGGTCTTTAGAAAAAGTGAGGTAAAAATAAATTATGAGATTTTAAAAAGTTACTTTAGCAATGTCAATTTTAAAGGGAGGGGGGGGGGGCGAAATCATAAGAAAAAAATATAGTCCATTTAATAAAGATTACATCAAGCACATTTTTTTCTTTTAATTACTTTATAATAATGCTAGAATACTCACAATTTATTCGCTACTTATAAATTCAAATTCTCTTGCATCACTAAGACCATTAAACTTAAAAAATGCACAGAATTATAACACTTTGTTCTTACCTAGATATTTCTTTTTAACACACTTCCCAGAAAAATTAAGAGTTAACTTCCACAAATAGTAAAATGAACTTCAAAAGCACTTCAATGGTCATATAACGATTAAATTGATTGATATAAAATTAATGCATATACTTTTTTTTCCCCCTCACCAATTTGAAAATGTCTTCATCAGTTAAATGAAGTATTTTATTTTCTCTTTGGGACTAAAAAGGAAAGAAAGAAAAAGAAGAAGTACAGAAAGAAAGAAAGAAGAAGGCGTATTTGAATTTGTCTTAAATATGAATGCAAGCAAAAATATATAAATAATTTTTAAAAAGTAATTTCTCAACGACAAAAATTTTTGGCTCACCACCTTCCTCCAGTTGTAGCGTTATATATCACTAGGGGAACCATAACAGGCTTCCCGGGTTATAGAGTATAGATTAAAACCATTTTTTTAAATTGAAAGCTCTAATAGACCTTTTATATTTGATTTGTTTTATTTTAGATTCCACCTAACAATATGAAAAATTTTGGAATTCAAATAAGGATCTGAAATTTATTAAAAGCGATAGTTTAGTATTGAGCTGGTGCCATGAATTAACAGCCGATATGTATAGTAATATGCCTATAGTAATATGTATAGTAATATGCCAATATATGTACGGGTATATATGTTAAATAAATAAAAATATCAATAAAACAAAAATCTATGACATTTAATCAAATTACGTGCTTTGAACCACTTAAATTATCAGAATAAATAAATAAAAAAAAACTCCTATAAATAGCGATTTTTGGCTATTTCTTCGGCTATTAATTCATGTCACCAGCTCAATACTAAAGTATGGTAAATATATATATATATATATATATATATATATACATTTTTTTAAGTAAATGTAAAAAATAATTTTTTTTTTATTTTAAAAATTTACTTCTAAAAAAGTACTTATATTAATGCAACGTGATTACTTAGACAGCATGTTTAATGTTTCATCTATTTATTGCATTTGAAACCATTTCTTGTGTCTTTTATTGTATATATTTCTTTTCTTCTTTTTCTTTTTTTTAACACTTTAGGAATAAATACAAATTTTCAATATGAATGATGAGTAGGGGAGCTAGGGGATGAATGGGACAAGGGATGGATGGGACATTCTCAATATTTCCGGCAATAAACATGTATTTTAAATTGCTTCCTAAAACGATATAAGGCTCTACCACAGTGTGCTTCAGAACTAAAAGTATGACCACATTGCTGTTTTCATTTTCCTTCAAAGTTGCATTTTCTGAAATCTCTGCTTAAAAGTAAGTTTTTTTTACATTTGAAGATGTGAAATATCTTATACAATATAAAAAAAATTAAGCTATGTTGTAGCTATTTATTTTAAGGTTCAATATCGATAATTAAACTGAATGAATAGTAACCAATGTGACAAAATAATTTTTGAGGTAAAATGGCTGAAAAGAGAATATATGCATCATGGGGATGATTGGGACATTTTCATTTATCCCTAGAGATGGTGAAAATTTTATTTATTAACTAAATAGCATTATATAGGTTGATAAATTAATAATTTACGTTAATTAATAGTATTAAATAGCATTATATGAGTTGTTATTGTTTAAAATTTCTGAGTGTTATTTATTGAATTGTAATAATTATTAATGGATTATCAAAAAATTGGTACTAAAACTTAATCAAAATACATAAAATTGTTAAAAATAGTATATGTTTTATATAAATTTATGTTTATTGATCAAATGGGGGAAATTATATTGAATTTTGAAATGTTGCACAAATAAATCCCCACCCCTAACGTATTGGGTCGATCGGAAAGTCGTGTTGTGTTGGGAAAATTAATTCGTACCAGAAAATTCTATCATTTAATTATTAGACATTGATTCCGATATCTAATGTCTAATAATTACTGGGCAGAATTTTCTGGTGCGAATTGATTTTCCCAACACGACACGACTTTCCCATCGACCCAATAATTTCCGTTCTGCATGATACATTTAATTAATATTAATTAATAAGTTATGATTGAAAATTATTAGCTATGCCATATTTAAAAGACATTTTGCACTTTCATTTCAAATCTAAAATGTCTCATAAGTGGGAAAAAAGAACAGATTGATAGCTGAAGTCTGCATTAAAAGTTAAAACTGCAATAAAAGAAGTTTTTGAAAAAAAACATATCGATTCGTGCTGTAAAATCATATATTACAAATATAATTACATATAAGGTTATAATTATAAATTTTAATTTGGTAAAATCGAATACAGGGAGAAAAATCTTTGTGTCTCATCAATCCCCATTAGTGTCCCATTCATCCCTGCTGTGGGGATGATTGGGACAGGGAGGAACTTTTTTTAAATTCATAATATTTTTCTGAATAAATCATAATCTAGAATAAATATTGTTCATATGTGTTGTCAAATACCTAATGTATGAAATGTGATATATAATATTGATAATAACTTAAGTAAAAAAATAAAAATAAATGTTTTTGTGAAAATGTCCCATTCATCCCCCATCTCCCCTATGTATTAAATTTACATACTCATATTTGAAATATATACATAATTATATGTGATACAGTTTCTGGATTAATTTGGTATTTTTTAACTATGTATATATTTCAAAATAAGTATTTTTCTGTGCTTGCTCTGACTTTAGCTAATTAACTTGTGAAATTGGTATAAGCTATTGGTGTTTACTTATAGCATGTCTCCTAAAGAGAAACTTTCTCTGCTCTCCATGGGAACGAAGGTCGTGCGATGCGCGCGCATCCTACCTTAGAATGCGACTTCGTTTTATTGTTGTGGCTGGAACGATACGAAGCGATGTTTTGATTTTAAAAGCATGATCGCTGTAATTTTTTACAGTTTGTTGATGAGGCTAAGCCTCCCTTATTTCGAAAAACCAGATCAAGTGTTTGATAATTCTTACTGTAAATATGTATAGAACCACGTATCTGTAAATACTCATTAAATATTTTAAGAAAAGAATCCAGAACGCACCTCCTTCATTGAGTTTGTGTTCGACTGTCTTTGAAATTTTCTTCATGGTGCATTATATACGGGAAAGAAAGAAAAAAAAAGTATGTGTTACATTTTTAATGTCTTCAAAACACAAATAAGGATATAGAGGATAGTAAGTGATAAGAAGACAGCAAAGGTAAGATAAGTTTTTCATATTTTATTTCGAAATGTCTGATTTAGAAAAGTTGAAAAAGAACCGTACAGTTTTGAGAACAGCAGTAACAAAGCTGATTAATAATATAGAAAATGTTATGAAGAATAGTCCAATAGATTTTGATAATTTAGAAGAATTATTTATTCAGTTAGATACTAAAGCAGAATTATTGAAGTCAGTTGACGAGAAAATTGAGCCCCTTTTAGGGTTAGACGACTATGAAACTGAAATCAATTCTGTTTATGATTACGTGGATAAAATATCAGTTGCAAAATTCCGGGTGAAGAAAAAATTAACCGAAAACAAAAAAATTGTTGATGTTGATTTAAATAACAGTCAAGATTTAAAATCGAATGTGATTAATGATGAAAACTCAGTTGTTAAATTGCCAAAACTCAATATACAGAAATTCTATGGCTACTGTACGCAATTTATTTCATTTTTTAATACCTTTAAAAATACAATTCACGAAAATAAATCGCTTTCGAAAATTGAAAAATTTTATTATTTGAAGAGTTATTTATCTGGAGCTGCGGCTAATGCTGTAGAAGGTTTTGAAATATCAGAAGCTAATTATGATGCAGCATTGAAAGTTTTAGAATCGCGTTATGGTCAAAAAGACGTGATAATTAATCATCACCTGAACAAGCTTCTTAATCTATCCCCTGTTTATAAGGCTAACGAAATTCAAAAATTGAAAAAATTGCACAGTGATATAGAAATAAATGTTCGACGTTTGTCCACATTAGGACTCGAACCAGCAAATTATGGCTCCATGCTTATCGTAGTAATTTTAAAATTAATACCTGCAGAATTAGCTTTGGAATATAATAGACAAAATGTAGATAATTTAACACATTCAGATATACATAAATTATTAGATTTTCTGCACACTGAAATAAAAAGCAGAGAACACACATTTTTTTTTCGAGAATGAAAGCATTTGAAAATAATAAAACAAAGATCAAGAGTCAAACAACAAAATCTGAATTTAAATCTACTTGTGAATTTATGAACATTTCGAACGATAAATCGACTTCAGATAGGCAGCTGGCTCATTGCATTTTTTGCAACGATAGTAAACATTCATCTGATTTGTGTGAGGCTGTTGATGTAAACACTAAAAGAAATTTGTTGAAATCTCAAGGAAGATATTACCTTTGCTTAGGCAGGAAACACGTTATCAAAAATTGCAACTCTAAAACTAGTTGCAAGAACTGTTCAGGCAGACATAATCAAACGATATGCCTAAAATCTAAATTAATAAAAGAAATAAACACACCCGAATTAAAAGGTAATGAAAATGAAGCTAGTGAAAAAGTAATTTCGGCTATTTCCTCTACAGAAAATAATAAAATTCTTCTACAAACTTGTTGTGTAAAAATAAAATCAAACGGAAAACAATCTCTAATTAGGTTACTTTTAGATTGTGGGAGCATGCGAACCTTTATATCTGAAGAAATAGCAAATAAATTGAATTTACAGGCAATAAGAAAAGAAAAATTGTCGATTTTTACATTTGGAAGTATGAACCCCATTGAAAAAACCTTTGAAGTAGTTAAACTAACTATCCAAAATAAAAATGTACCTAATTCAAAATTAGATATAGAAGCGCTAGTCACCAATCAAATATCAGCTACTGAAATCCCCCCACCTGAAATCAATGATTTGATGAAAAGTAAACAATTTGAAAATTTAACCCTTGCGGACACACCCACATCCAAAGAACCCATTACATTGCTTATAGGTGCTGACTATTATTATGAGATTGTTACTGGAAATATAAAACATTTGAATAAAAAATTAGTAGCTGTCGACACCATTTTTGGTTGGTGTCTACAGGGAAAAACAACTGACAGTTATACGCCCTTAGCATTTAATGTAATAGTAGAAAAAAATTTTATTTCTGAACAGATTGAAAAATTCTGGAATATCGAATCATCTGGCCTTTTTAATGCTAAACAGGATTCAGATTTTTCAGAAAACAACGTTATGAAGCAGTTTGAGTCGGAAATTAAATACAATGATAAGCGATATACAGTTCGATTTCCGTGGAAGCTTGAAAGGGAATGTTTAAATGACAATCGGAAAATTGCAGAATATAGATTTTTTAAACTCAAACAAAGATTGATTAAAAACCCTGAATTATTTTTTGAGTATAAGGAGGTGTTAGCAGATTATTTGAAACAAGGTATTATTGAGTTAGTTACAGATCCTGAAGAAAAACAAAATGTAACTTTTTATTTATCTCATCGAGAAATAATTAGAACTGATAGGACAACGAGCAGATTACGCATAGTTTTTGATGCCTCTGCTCATGACACAGGCTTACTGTCTTTGAATAATTGCCTGCATGTAGGTCCAAATTTGTATCCTGAAATATTTGATGTTTTGTTACGGTTTAGATTTAATCTCATAGCTTTTACAACTGATATAAAACAAGCATTTCTACAAATAATTATAGATGAAAACGATCGTGATGTAACAAGATTTTTATTTTCACAAGATTTGTTTGATAATTCTAAACCCTTTGAAATTTATAGATTCACCAGAGTGTTATTTGGAATTAGTAGCAGTCCCTTTTTATTGGCTGCAACAATTAAACACCACTTGAAAAAATACACCGAACAATATCCAAACACAGTAAAATTTTTAAATGAAAATATCTACGTTGATGACGTTATAGGAAGTCATGAAAATATTGATCAAGCCCTATCCACGAGTTTACAAAGTATTGATATATTTGAAAATGCAAGTATGCATTTACACAAATGGCATACGAACTATTTACCACTTAGTGAACTATGGAAAGAAAATGTCATAACTTCAGAAGCCAATTCTGAAGCTTTTGGAGAACAAAATCTCCCTTATAAAGTTTTAGGAATCGCTTGGAATAATTCCAAAGATTTACTTTATTTTGATGTTCGAGGTTTAGTTGATTTCGTTTCAAAAATAATAGACACCAAACGATTTATTCTACAAGTTTTAGGTAGGATTTTTGATCCACTTGGATTCCTAGGACCATTTATATTAAGACTAAAATGTATAATTCAACAAATTTGGAATTTGGGTCTAGATTGGGATGACACCTTACCCGAAGATTTACGTATACTTTGGAGTAGCTGGTGTAACGAACTCCCTCATTTGAAAAACTTTTCAGTACCCAGATACTATTTTTCTAACATCACCAATTGGCATGATTATGACCTACAATTACATATTTTTGCCGATTCGAGCATGAAGGCTTATGGTACGGTTGCTTATTTACGTGTAGCAATAACCACCGAAAATGTTCGAACAGTTTTTGTTGCTTCGAAAAACAGGGTTGCTCCACTGAAAGCGGTTACTTTACCAAGGCTCGAATTGATGGCCGCACTGTTGTCGGCCAAGCTAAGTAGTAATATTTTGAAAGCTCTAAAATTGAATGTACCGACTTATTACTGGACGGATTCAAAAATATCCTATTTTTGGATAAAAGGATCCACTAAAAAGTTTAAACCCTTTGTCAGAAACAGAATTGAAGAGATCCATAAATTGACCTCACCTGATAACTGGTATCATTGTCCTGGTACTGCCAATCCAGCTGATATAGTTTCTCGAGGATCAAAAATCTCTAGGATAATCAATGATACAACTTGGTTACAGGGACCAGAATGGCTAAGTTTACCTCCTGAGTGTTGGCCAATATCAGAAAACAAAGAAATTGCTTACTCAGATGAATTAGAATACAAAAAAAAAATCCTAACGATGTTTTTCAGAGCGAGTGCTTAGTCAAAAAACTCGAAAATCCCATAAACATTTCAAAATATAGTAATTTAGAGAAACTTTTGAGAATTACCCTTTGGGTAAAGAAATTCATTATGAAGCTGAAAAAATCAACTGAAGTGCAAGACGTAGTAACAACCGAAGAATTACTCGAAGCTGAAAATTTTTTGATACAATCTGAACAAAAACAATTTTATAAGGAAGAAATAGAATCTCTAAAAAATAGTAAATCAGTGGATAAGACGTCATCCTTATCAAATTTGGCTCCCATTGTCCTGTTTACTTGCTGTGTGACTAGAGCCATTCACCTGGAATTCGCGTCTGATATGACAACAAATTCTTTTTTGGTGGCATTCAGAAGATTCAAAGCTAGACGAGGAAATCCTAAAATTATTTATTCTGACAACGCAAAAACCTTCAAAAAGGCCAAAGATGAACTCGAAATTTTATACAACATACTGACAGACAAAGTATTATTAAATTTTATTACAAAAGAGAGAATTATATGGAAGAATATTATAGAAAGAGCTGCATGGTGGGGAGGCTTCTATGAGCGACTAGTAAAGTCAGTCAAAGACTGTTTGAGAAAAGTAATTGGTAGAGCACTCTTAAGTTATGATGAATTAGCGACTCTGTTGACAGAAGTGGAAGCAGTTTTGAATATGCGACCACTGACGTATGTATATAGCGACAGCGATGAACCAGAACCTCTTACTCCAATGCACTTTTTAAATTTTGGAAAAGAACTTTCATTTCCTATTAATGTTTTTGAAATAATTGAAGATTGTTCAAAGAGATCAACACTCCTGAAAAGAAAAAAATATCAATCTTTACTATTGAAACAATTGTGGACCAAATGGAAAAAACAATATTTGATGGATTTCAAAACAGCCCATTCCTTGAAAAATCCTAATGCCCATACGCCACTGAAAGTGGGCGATATTGTTTTGATTCAAGATGACGCAAAAAATAAGTTTCTTTGGAAACTTGATAAGATTCAGACTGCCATTCCTGGAAGAGATGGCAATATTCGTTCATACGAATAAAAACAGCGAGTGGAATCTTAAAAAGATCCATTCAACACTTGTATCCCTTTGAAATACAAAATGACTAACAAATGACTTTTTGCAGACTTTTTATAAACATTCATAAACTTTTATAGACATTTATTTAGTTTGTTTTTTCTGCATTTAGGACTCTAAATATTTTCTTTCTCTTTTTTAATATTTAGTCTTATTTATATATAGAATCTCTTTGAAGTTTGGTATAAGTAAGTATATGATTTAACTGAAAAAAAAAAAAATAATGTGCGTGTTATTTGACTGTCATTATTTTTACTTTGTTTGAATTTAAAGTGTTTTATTTAGAATTTATTGATATTTTGAATTTGACTAATTAAGTGTTTAATTAGATATATTGTTTGAATTCTTATATTTTGTATTCGAATTTTAAAAAATTGTATTAGATTACTGAACCACTGATACGAAAAATTGAATTTTTATGAATTTATGATGGAATTTTGATTTGTGAACTCTTTTAGAGTTCAGGTGGGGAGTGTGAAGAGAAACTTTCTCTGCTCCCCATGGGAACGAAGGTCGCGCGATGCGCGCGCATCCTACCTTAAAATGCGACTTCGTTTTATTGTTGTAACTGGAACGATACGAAGCGATGTTTTGATTTTAAAAGCATGATCGCTGTAATTTTTTACAGTTTGTTGATGAGGCTAAGCCTCCCTTATTTCGAAAAACCAGATCAAGTGTTTGATAATTCTTACTGTAAATATGTATAGAACCACGTATCTGTAAATACTCATTAAATATTTTAAGAAAAGAATCCAGAACGCACCTCCTTCATTGATTATGTGTTCGAATGATTTGAAATTTTCTTCACTCCTATTAAAAATAGAAAATATAGCATGTATAGTTTGTTTAAGGGGACACACAAAAGAATTCTGTTACATTACGGTCTATGAGGGAAAATCGTTTGCGGTAAATTTTAATGATGTTACACTATTTCAAACATACTGAAATTAATAAATATCGCTGAAGTGCACCACGGCATGCTTAAAACGAAATATAGTGTGTGATGCATTCATCCTTTATTTACAGGGACATATTGTGTATGTCTATGAGGAATAATTGCTGTAAGTGCGTTTTCAGTTGTGGTACGCATTTTTAATGTGTCGCGCTATTTTTTACATAAAACTTATAATGTACTTGTAATATAACCGTTACTAAGATCATATTATAGCTCATATACAGGGATGCACAAAAGATCTCCAGTACATTTCCAATTTCCGCTTATTGATGGAAATTGCTGAAGGATAATTTTCAATTGTGCCGTATGTTTCCTAACTGAACTACATTTTAATATGTAGTATACATACAAATCTTATAGATTATATACAGGTCTCCACACAGTAATTCGGAAATTTACCCGACTATTCATGCTAATTGCTGAAATTGTTTTTTCAAATGTATTGTGCGTTTTCCAAATTGTTTACTTTGGTATCTTTGTTATCTTATTAAACAGTGGAACTATTTCTTCGATGCTTGATGCATAATTTTTCTTTCTCGTTTTAATTCATATTTTGTACAAATGCAGATAGTTAATTCTTGAAAATAAATAAATTTAAACATGTGAGTTATAAGTATTTACGAAAATAATTTATTGATTTTCATATTTTAAAAATATATCATCAACAGTTGTTTGCATTAAAACATGTGATTTATATTTCTGTGTTGTGTTTTGCAATATTTTATAAATAAGCTAAAAAAGAAAGACTATGTCCTATATTTCTGAAAAACAGATTTTTTTTTATTTAATTCTGATTTATATGATTTTGTTTTCCCCGTGTTAAAATACCTGAATAGCTATCAAGAATTCCAAATTTCTAAAACAATTAACTTCCTGAATGCTAACATAATCTATGTTTTTGTGTTACATTTCAATTAATAAAATTATGAATAAAAATCCAGTTTTCAATTATAAATAAAAATTAACAATTGCATTCAATAATAAGAAGTTTGCATATTACTTTTTACATAAATAAATAAAAATACAAGTTTTCAACACAGTATAAACTATAATTAACAACTATAAGATACAGTTGAAACCTTTTTTATCATAACTTTTTTCATCACTAAAATTTCGATCCTTATTTTTCAAATAAAAGCTGATAAAGGTGACCTTTGCAAAGTGCTCGCCAAGAGAGATACTCCAGAAGAATGGTCTTTTTTTCCCCAGGAAATATGTGGTCAAGCGGACGTAATTAGAAAGTTAGAGACGAGGAGGATCCCCTCAAATCCCTCCCACACCTTCCCTAAACGTTCCCTTCTGCTAAAGGTAAACACCCCACCTGATCGTTATCAATTGACTTTGAACGATGCTATAAAGTAACCTTGGGGTAATATAGGCTCAACTTTCTGCTCTCTAAAAAAATAAAAATAACATAGTTGACAATTGTTTCTAAAAGATCTAGTTTAGATCCAGTCACATTCACATATTAATAATTCACAGTATCCATCAAATGCTTCTGGGAATACGTTCCGTTTCCAGAAGAAATTCTTACATAGTTAGTTCTCTATGTATTGAGCTAAAAATTTTAATGAAGTAGTTGTAAAGCAGTTAGTTTCAAAGCAATAGAAAAATCTACCATCTTATTTATTTTTCAGTATTCGCTTTTGATTGTGTCATTCCAAATTTCATAAAAACATATGTAAACGTAAAACATATTTATAAATATTGTTTGCATTTTAATTTAAGTACAATTAAAAATGAGGGGAGGGGGTTTGCTTTAGATAAATCAAGACAGAAGTTCGACTCTTGTGTCTTGTCGCTTTTTACTTTCTTCTATCTTTACAAGAAGAAAGTATTGGATTCATGAAAATTTTCGACTTCCGGTTTTTGACGGATTTACACGTTTTAGGGATCAGAGATTTCAAAAAACATGTTTTTACAAAATGTCTGTCTGTGAGTCTGTCTGTCTGTATGTGACACAAATTTTGTGGGCGCTCTATCTCAAGAACTAATGCACGGAATTTAATAAAAATTTATATTCGAGTAGTCCCTGATATAGATATGTGCTGATTAGTTTTTGGTGTAAATCGCCCAGCAGGTGGCGCTGCTATGCTGCATTTTGCAGGATTTCCGCAATAGCTCTATCTCATGAACTACTCCACGGATTTTTATAAAACGTCAGATTCAGTTATTCCTTGATATGAGTTGGTGCTGTTTACGTTTTGGTTTAAATCGCCCAGCAGGTGGCGTTGCTATGCTGCATTTTGCAGGATTTACACTATTTTCGCAGTAGCTGTATCTCAAGAACTAATACACACATTTTCATCAAACATCGGATTTAGTTAGTCCTTTATATGAAATTATGCTGACTACGTGTTGGTGTAAATCGACCAATAGGTGGCGCTGCTGTGCTGCATTTAGAACGATTTCCTCAATAGCTCTATCTCAAGAACTAATCCACGAATTTTCATCAAACTTCAGATTCAAGTACACCTAGATTAATATTGCTGCTGATTATGTGTTGGTGCAAATCGCTCCACAGGTGGCGCTTCTATGCTGCATTTGTCATGATTTGCGCAACAGCTCTATCTCAAGAACTAATGCACGACTTTCCCCCAAATTTCATATTCAGTTAGACGTTGACATAAGTTGATGATGATTAGGCTCTGGTGTAAATCACCCTATAAGTGGTGCTGAATTTTGCTGTATTTACACGATTTCAGCGATAGTCATATCTCAAGAACTAAAGCATGGAATTTCATCTTTTTAGAATCATTATGATGAGCATAGGTTGCCATTTAATTTTGGTAAAGTGATAACGAATTTTGAAGTATTGACATGTATGAGATAGAAGAAAGTTTTGGGATTTGTACATCCGATTAGTTTACTTTCTTCTATCTTTACAAGAAGAAAGTATTGGATTCGTGAGAATTTTCGAATTCCGGTTTTCGATGGATTTACACGTTTTAGGGGTCAGAGATCCCGAAAAAATATGTTTTTAGAAAATTTCTGTTTGTGAGTATGTATGTCTGTGAGTCTGTCTGTCTGTATGTCTGTGTGTGAGACAAATTTTGTGGGCGCACTATCTCAAGAACTAATGCACGGAATTTAATAAAAATTTATATTCAGTTAGTCCCTGATATAAATTGGTGCTGATTAGTTTTTGGAGCAAATCTCTCAACAGATGGCGCTGCTATGCTGCATTTTTTACGATTTCCTTAATGGCTCTATCTCAAGAAATAATGCACGGATTTTCGTGAAACTTCAGATTCAGTTAGTCCATGATATGAGTTTATGTATACTACGTTTAGGTATAAATCACTCAACAGGTGGCACTGTTATACATCATTTTTCCTTATTTCCACAATGTCTCTATCTCAAGAACTAATGCGTGGACTGTCATCAAACTTCAGATTCAGTTAGTTCTTGATATGAGTTGCCGCTGACTACGTTTTTGTGTAAATCGCCCAACAGCTGACGCTGCTATGCTGCATTTTTCCTGATTCCCGCAATAGTTTTATCTCAAGAAGATCACGGATTTTAATCAAACTTCAAATTCAGTTATCAAGTTGACTTAAGTTGTTGCTTATTAGGTTTTGGTATATATCGCCCGACAGGTGGCGCTGCTATGCAGAATATTTCACGATTTCCGCCATAGCTCTACTCAAAAACTAATGCACGGATTTTCACGAAACTTCAGATTCCGTTAGAAGTTGACATAAGTTGTTGCTGATTAGATTTTGGTGTAAATCATCTAACCGGCTGTATTTTTCAGGAAGTATTAACATGCATGAGATAGAAGAAAGTTTTGGGATTGCCACATCCGACTAGTTTTCATCAATTTTGGATTTAATATTTTAAAATTAAAGACAATATAAACTAGTCGGATGTGACAATCCCAAAACTTTCTTCTACCTCATTCATGTTAATACTTCCTGAAAAATGCAATATAACAGCGTCGCCGGTTAGGTGATTTACACTAAAATCTAATCAGCAACAACTTATGTCAATTTCTAATTGAATTTGAATTTTGATGAAAATCCGTGCATTAGTTTTTGAGATAGAGCTATTGTGGAAATCGTGAATAATGCAGCATGGTAGCTCCACCTATAGACGATTTACACCAAAAAGTGATCAGCACCAGTTTATATCAGGCACTAACGGAATATAAAGTTTTATTAAATTTCGTTCATTAGTTCTTGAGATAGAGGTCCCACAAAATTTGTGTCACACACAGACAGACATTTTGTAAAAGCATTTTTTCGTGATCTCTGACCCCTAAAACGTGTAAGTCCGTCGAAAATCGGATTTCGAAAACTTTTACGAAGCCAATACTTTCTTCTTGTAAAGATAGAAAAAAGTAAAAAACTGAAATACTTTTATTTGGGTCTTTAAAGGGATTCCACTTTAAAAATATGTAAAGTCAGAGTTTGTTTAAAATTTTACGTTGATTACAAATCTCTTTAATAATCTTTTCTGCAAGTATCATGTATTTGTGTTAAAAAATGAGTCAGAATTTTTTGCGTTGATTCTAGTGTCCTATGTGTTTCTAGGGTGCCCCAGGATTTTAACTGGAATCTAGAAACGGAAGAATAGAATAACTAAATGGAAAAAGGATTCAAAGAATAAAGATATGATTAAGAGTATAGGGGCAGATTCCAAAAATTTTAAAGGAGCCACTCGCTCCTAAACCCAAATAATCCAGTCGCCACATTATAAAAGAAATGTATAAAAGCAATAGCGTTTATACGGGGAGGGGGGGGGGGGGAATCAGGAATTCAAAGTGAAAAATAACTTACACATGTACAAAAGAAACACAGACTACATCAAATGTTTATATTTCATTTAATCACATAATTCTTTTAATTTGGATCTAAATTAAGTATAATATAAATCTTTAGTTATGTGCAGTCAGAAGATAAAATTGGCCAAGATAGAGGTTAAAAAAATATATCTATAAGAATAAGCTAAGCAATCATGGTAGTGGGGAATATTAGAAAAACAATATTTCTTATTTTCATTTTGTCACACAAGAGTAAATATTTAAAAAAATGTGAATGTGACATTATTTTGCACTATAAAGATCACAATACAATTCAAACATTTTCAATAACACACAATAAAAATTATCTTTAAAAAAAAATTATCACAGACTATTACATGGGAGATTCTGTTCCGAATTTTCCGAAAATTTGGAAATAAAAAAATATCACGGAAAAACATCGAGAATTTCGACAGTTAGTCGCCGAAAAAAATCAATTTTCTCAATCGTCAACAGAAAAAAGGCGCGAATTTCGTCTAAGGATCACATTTGAATTTTGAACAACCTTTACCTTAAGGCTGTTCTCAAATCCAAAGGGTCAACTTTCTGACATAAGTTTTAATTAATTTTTATTCGGAAACGTATGAAACTAGAAAGTGTTGTTATTCAGAAACTTTGCCATCGAGCTGTTTTTTTCCGTTTTCTTGTAAACGCAATAGATCTTTCAGAAAGTACTGTCAAAGTTGGCATTTTGAACAAAACTTCCGAACGAAAGAAGAAAATCCAGTCAGTAAGGGGAGAAAAATACCGTGTCACGTGATCAAAATCGCTTCTAACTCAATAGTTAAATGATGGATCCAAAAATGGACAACACAGTTGGATTCCAAAACTCTTCCATGCTCAGGCTTTCGAATTTTATATCTTTCCGTTAAAAAATAAATTTGAAAATGTGTCAGAACGTTTTCGCTTGTTGAGCAGAGCAGCTGAGAACATCCTTAAGCAAAACAATGGAAAATAACAATTTTTGTTGAAAAAGCTGATTTTGCTAGATTTTTCTTCAGCTACAAGATCAGAATAGCAACTTAAATGGGGTAAGTTAGACATACATTTGAATTCTGTACAGGGCTGGCTATTTGCCGGCAAAAAAAGGGTTTCTGCCTTGCCAGTGGCAGAAACTGGTTTTAACCGGCAGAAACTGGCAACAACTGGCATAAACATATTTCATGACATAATATGAGACTTTTTTACTAGTATTAAATTCCTTAAGTACATTTTATTCCGTATAAATAGCAAATGAAATATTGTGGGTAGTTTTAATTAAAAAATAAATAGATTTGTATTAGAAAAAATGAGTAATGTAACAGATAAAATTTTTGTTATAGTATGGTTATATAATTTTATATGTAAACAATTATTAGAGTATTTTAAAATTTCAGTTTAAAAATCAAATACAAAACTATATCCAATACTTATTTTAAATTAAACAATGAAAAGAAAAGAAAAATATTCAATACTTGCTCAAAATAATTTTCTGTAATTTAACGTATTAATTTAATAATAACACTATAAATTATCTCTCATAGAAATGTTATAGTTATATGGGTTATTCTCTGCAATAGTGCAAAAAGTGCTTCCCAGCCATATAAATGCTCTTAATTTTATTACATTTTTATTTATTTTTATTTTTATTAGAAGATCTAAACATAGTTTATTAGGGGCAGAAAGTAAAATTTAAAAATAAATAAATTTAGTATTTAAAAATATAATATTTATCATGCAAACATCATTCCCTCACCTTTCCCCCACCTGTACTACCATATTTTATTGCCTATTTCTTTCCACCCAGAAATAAAAATAATTAAAAATACCCTAAGCAAAATAAAGTTCTTATTTGATACCTTACAAAAAATAATAAAAATATTAATTTTTACTATTATTATATAGTCTACTCAATCAATTATATGTTTCCCCATGTTAGACCATCATTCCCTCACACATTGCTATTATCTCAAATATCTACCACTAATGAGCAGTAGCAGTCTAGCATCCTTCACAGAGAAGAAGCTATTTTGAGCACTTGTCAGTCCAGCAACATAAATTGGTGGTGTAAGATTTTGTTAATTTTACAGAATTTTTTTTAGTCAGTATATCCGGAAGCGTTTTTATTAGCAGTCATTCCCTCACACAGAATATTAATTTTTTTGTAAATATCAAAAATTTTAATTTTATCATACATTATATATTAAGTGTTTTTCTTAAAGGAAACAGTTTGGATTTCTTCATAATTTTGCATTTTTCCCCTACAACTAGTAAAAATGTCTTATTTCATCATTCCCTCACTTGTCATTCCCTCACATTTTTTATTTTATTTTTTCCACAAATTTTTATTTTATTTTTTTTGTTAAGTCAAATTTTTAAAACAATTTCTGTTGCTATTAAAATTTTCAATAATTGACTGATTTCTTACCATTTATCTAATTTTTATGAAAATTTACATATGCGTCATTCAAGTCAGACTGCTGGCCAGATTTGCAAGTATTGTAGAGAACAACCCATATGCGGATCCTGTAATTCCATGAATTAAAAAAAACATTTCATTTAAATACAGTATTCAAAGGAACAAATCTGACTTTTTTTTTTTTTTTTTCAATTTAAGACTGTTATAAGCATAGATCAAACTTTGTGCGAATTTTAGTAAAAAGGCTAAAATCTTTAACAATGATTTTACGCACAAATAACGTACAGACACGACAAAAAACGATTATATGGGATATTTTTGTCGTGTCTGTATGTTATTTGTGCATAAAATCGTTGTTAAAGATTTTAGCTTTTTTATTAAGACTGTTGAAAATGTTCCAACCACATTTTGCACTTACAAAACAAACAACATACAAAAGTTCAAAGCAGATTTGATACAGTAATAACCGACTACCATATGCTAACTTATTTACTTCATCCTAAGTATATGGGATCAAAATTGACATATGAGCATAAAGAAAAGGCAAGGAAATTGCTTTCTGATATTAATCCCAATTTTGTGCCACATATAATATCCTTTGAAGCAAAATCGATTCCTGCCTCTGAAACATATTTCTCCAAGGAAGCCCTAGAAAATGTCTTGCCCTTACCTTCTATGTGGTGGTCATCTTTAAAAACGAATACTGGTGAAAATGAGGATTTTTCAAATTTGCATCCTCAATAATGACATTGCCAGCAAGTAATGATAGTCTTGAAAGAATATTTTCAAACTTTTCTTTCATTCAAAACAAAGAAACAGTGTGTTCAGAAAGATTAGCAAAATTTTGTCCTATGCTATGGAATGTTCTGTGGAAAAAGTAATAATAGTATATTTGAGTGGCAATTTTGTTCTTTCAATATTGTAAAATAATTGTGCAAGATATTTCATTAATTTTTTTTTTCTGTTATTTATTGTGCTTCAATTATTTACTTATATATTTTCACAAGAATCATAATCTTTAAGTTATTGCATTGCATTATTTATTTAAAAATACCCTGAAAAATACATTTGTTAAAATATCACAGATTTTTTTGTAAATTTCCTTTTTTACTTTAAAATAAAAATTCAACTCTAAACAATAATATAAAATAGTTAAACTTGTACAGCATCAGACTACCATTGAAAATTTCTGTTTTTCAAGTGAAAAAAAATTAGTACCTATTATTATATAAACAAAGTATATTTATATGATAATTTTGAAACTTTTCTACAACTTTGAATAACATTCATAATCTTTAATTTTAATTTTTAACTTAATTGTTTACACATCAAATACATGTATGAATTAAGAATCATTGCACATTAAAGTTCTTATTAATATTATTTCTGAGTTTCTGCCAGTTTTTGCCACTTACTGGCAGAAACTAGTTTCTGCCATGCCGGTTTTAACCGGTTATAACCGCCTGTTTTAACCACTCTGGCAGAAACTTGCCAACCCTGATTCTGTATGATTAACGTCTTAATGAGTATTATTAATTAAGGTTGTTCTTAACCGCTCTGCTCAACAAGCGTAAAACGTTTTGACACATTTAAAAGTTCATTTTTTAACGGAAAGATATAAAATTGGAAAGCCTGGCCATGGAGGCAATTTGGAATTGAACTGTTTTTTCCATTTTTTGATCAATCAATTACGTATTGAGTTATAAGGAATTTCGATCACGTGACAAACACGTTTTTCACTCGCTCTTGAGTCTCTTTCTTCCTTCGCGCGGAAATTCGGTTCAAAACGCCCACTTTGACATTCTTTTCTGAAAGATCTATTGCGTTTGTAAAAAAATGGGGAAAAAAGCTCAATGACATAGTTTCTGAACAACAACACCAGCTAGTTTCATGCATTTTCGAACAAAAATAAATTAAAACTTATGTCAGAAAGTCGCCCTTTTGGATTTGAGAACACCCTTAAACAAAATAATTGAAAATAACAATGTTTAAGGAAAAAAGCTGCTTTCTATATTTTTTTTTCAACTACAAGATCAGAATATCAACTTAAATGAGGAAAGGTAAACATATATTTAAATTTTAAATGATTAACATCTTAATGAGTATTATTAATTAAACAAAACAATTGAAAATAACGATTTTCAAGAAAAAAAACTGATTTCTTTAGATTTTTCCAGCTATAAGATGAGAATATCATCTTAAAAGGGAAATTTAAACATATATTTAAGTTTTTCAACAACCATTACCTTAACCAATTTTAAAAACAAAGGAAAATATGAATTTTTTAATGAAAAAGACGAATTTAAACGAATTTTACTAACTTTTATACTAGTTTGAGATTTTAACATATATTTAAACACTAGTTATGTAAGATATAAAACTTTAGACTACAGCACTACAAAATATAGTATATTTGAACAAAATAAATTCAAAACTTGAAATTTCACATAAAAAAATATTTTCACGTAAACGCATATAAAAATACGATTTTTTATTCTAATTTTCTTATCTTTTAGCAGATTGAATAGGATTTTTTCGACGAGACTAGTATAAGAAAATAATTCCAACTCCTATTTACCACCGTCAACCCCCTCACATTCCCTAAACTTGGGGGGGGGAGGGGTTCGCAACAATAGAGTTTTGATGCCACAAAAGCATATCGGAAATTGTTTACTTCCAAGAAAAACATCAATTTTTACGCTTCTTTTGAGTTGTTACGTGAAAGATATAAACTTATATTTTAGTTTTTAAAAATCATTACCTTAATGATTATTAATAATTAAGCAGAACAGTGGAAAATATGAATTTTTAAGAGATAAAAGATAATTTCTTATGATTTTTTCAGATGTAACATGGAAATATCAACTTCTAAGAGAAGAGTTAAACTTATACGAGGTTTGTAAATTAAATAGTGGCAACTTAACCTTGAAACTTGCAGAAGGGCGGGCATGCGCAAATAGGATATCGGAGCGGTGTTGTGGCGCTGTTGTCGATGTGTAGAATGCAAAAAAATCAGTCGGTCTGCTTAGAAGAGTAGTTGTTGTGTGGCGTTAAAGTAAGGAATTTCGTTTCCATCGTTCTAAAGCATGTTTTCAAAAGGGGATCAGCGGTCGTGGCTTAAAATCGAGGTTGCCCGTGTCAAAAATGCAACAGAATGCTATCGAGGATTAGTGGAAGCCTGTGGCACAAATGCGTTACCGTATAGGACAGTAGCACGATGGGTTCAAGCATTTCGTTCGGGTCGGAATGAGACTGCGGATTTGCAACGCACAGGTTGGCCCTCCATTCCTCAAGAGCAGATTGACATCCTGAGCGGTCTCCTTACCATACACCGTCGATGGACTGTCCGAGAATTATCCTTAGAGGTTGATCTGAGTCCATCTGTACTCTACGCAGTAGGACGCTCGGTCGCTCACATCAACAATCACACCTTGCTACTGGTCTACAACGGCTTCCCGACATTTGACAAAAGGTTATAAGCTTTGATGGTGATTACATAGAAGGAATGTAATGCAATTGTACTTGTAAGTTCATTAAAAATTGATTTATACCTATGTTGCCATTACTTAATTTGCAGCCCTCGTATTTTAGTTTTTAACAACAAAAACTTAATAAATATCATTAATTAAACAAAAAAAAATATCAGTTTTCAAGAAAAAGATGAAATTTTACGCAAATTTTCAACTTTGAAATACATTTGTTTATATATTGTTACAAGATACTAATTATATTGTTAAACTTTATCTATCTTGAAAAGCTTCATTACCTTTATATAGTGTTCATATTTACATCTATTCACATCATGACTACTACATTTGAAACCAATAGTACAAATTTCTTCCCTATATTGGAAACTGGAAATGAATAAAATTGATTTATGCATTCGAGATCATTTGATCATTGAAGCATTCGAGATTTTGAGCATTTATCTGAATTTTGAATGAACAACACTATAATGAATATTAATAATTAAGCAAAACAATGGAAAATATCAATTTTTAAGGAAAAGGACCGATTTCTTTAGATTTTTTCAACTATAAGATTAAAATATCAACTTAGAGAAAAGTAACTAGGATTTCAACTTAAAAACGAAATTTAAACATATATTTCAGTTTTGAACAACCATTACCTTAATGAATTTTAATAATTGGACAAATAACAAAAGGAAAATATAATTTTTAATGAAAAAAGACGAATTTAAACGAATTTGATTAGTTTTTACACTAGTTTGAGATTTTATCATACTTTTAGATGCTAGCTATGTAGAATTTTAACCCTTGAATGATGTACACTTCAAGAAATACTCATTACTAAACAAAAATAAATTAATTTTAATCTAATCAATAACTGATAATTTCACATTTTAAAAATATTTTCATGAATGTACATATAAAAATATGAATTTACAAACTAATATCATTATTTTTATTACATTTAACTGGATTTTTCTACACTCAAACTTAATTTTTCATACACAAAACATTATTTAATCAAATTCAGTACTTTCTAATTTAACCCTTTCAGGGCAAGGTACTGGTATTCGTAAAACGTTCAAATAATTTAATGACACCAGTATTAACAAGAGACTTTATTTGTAAACAAGTAAAAGTAAATTTTCGTGTATTTAATAAAGATGACATTTTCATAATAAAATTCCGGTGCCAATGTGGCAATTTGGGATTAAAATTATGTGATGCCGTGACGGTATCACCTCCTTTCAAGGGGTTAACGAAAGTCAGTGATTTTTCCCTGTTTAAAGCAATCCCAAGAATTAAAAAACATGAGAGCCTCCTATAATTTTACAGCTTTGAGTGAAACGAAACGAATTAGCAGCACACTAAAACTTAAACACAAACAAAAAAGAAGTTATTAAATAATTGCTTAATACGTAAATTTCCCTCAAAATGAAAAACAAATGAATTCTTGAAACCTCTAAACTTACTAAGTAAAAACAAATAATAATAATAAGTCGCCCTCGGGCGGATTCGAACTGCCAACCCCATGGTTAACAGCCATATGCACTATCCGACTGCACTACAAGAGCATCGAAGATTTCTGAATTATTGCAGTACTTTTCAACATCAAACTCGATTCTTGCTCCTATATATTTTAGCATTACATAAGTTTAACATCTTTTTTTATCCGTCTATCAGAAAATTATTAAATCACAGAACGATCACGCATCAAGTTGTTTCAAATATGAATACTATATTTACAGTTTTTTAATGATACAGAGTATACATGAATAGAAACTTTAATTTTTCAAAAATTTCATATTTCAGATAATCCATATTTCAAACAAAACTATTTGAAATTTTCACCACATAAGAGCAAATATTACTTAGATCTTTTCACTATTACCTTTTAAAAAATAGCAGATAACAACTTTTGAATTAATTTTCCCAGAACTGTAACTGAAATTACATCAACTCCTTTTAGAAAACCTTATTTTCACACAATTTCTTGAAATTCAACATCGAATTGACCTTTACAGCAATGCCTATCTACATCAAACTCGATTCTTTCTCCTATATTTTTTAACATTACATAATTTTAACAAATGTACATCGAATTTGTAATATTTTTAACACTTCGATGACATGCACCTCAAGAAACGATTTATAATCAAACAAAGCAGTAATTTTTAATCTTATCAATAACTGAAAATTTCACATATAATAAAATATTTTCGTGATTGTACATATAAAAATAAGAATTTACAAACCAATTTCCATATTTTTATCACATTCCAACTTAATTTTTATACACAAAACATTGATTGTACATATAAAAACAAGAGTTTACAAACCAATTTCCATAATTTCATCACATTCGAACTTAATTTTTATGCTCAAAACATTTTTTAATAAAATTGTATATCTTATTATTCCGTGAAATTCGGACTAGCCTAGGTTATTCTGCTCATATTATTAATCAAATTGTCATATGTTTCACCTTGCACTTATTTGTAATTTTTTTTCTTTTGTAATTTTTTTTTTTTTACTTTTGTAAATTTTATTTTGCTAATTTACACATTTTTCATTCATCAGTTGAAGTTTTATAAGTAATCGATGGAATTTTATGCGATAGTTAATTATTTTAATTGATTATTAATATTTTCCTTCTGTGATACTTTTCGTGTATGAGGTTATTTAATATACAGGGTGATTCATAAAAGATGGGCAGAACTTTAAGGGGTTATAGTACACTTAAAGACAAATAATATTAAATAGGAGACTAAGGGTCCCAGACGTATTCCCAAGGAGATAGGGGGCATTAAAGTTTAGGGTCCGAAATTTCAAATGATTATAAAACATGGAAAAATTGGTCGATTCGTTTGCGGTTTTTGCAAAAAATTTTCTTTATGCCAGTATTTTCTTGAAATAAAATTTTAAAGTTCAATTTCAAAAAATGCCGATAGGGGGCGCTTTAGACTTTGGAGTAACAAACAACTATTTTTTAACGTTATTTTTTGTATTTCTTTAAATGATTTCGAAAGCTTAGACTTAAACTTAAATTTTGATCTAAAAATCTGAGTCCTAACGAGTAGTTAAGTAGCGTAAACTGAAATTTGAAATTTGAAACCCTTCTCCCCCCAGAACAAAAATCAGTTATTCCCGATCTTTGTGTCGTAGATTAGGCTCTAACTACTGCCGCGTTTTGCTAAAATTATTCTTTATGTCAGTATTTTCTTGAAAATAAATTTTAAAGAAAATTTTCAAAAAATTCCGATAGAGGGCGCTTTAGACTTTGGAGTAACGAACAACTATTTTATACCGTTATTTTTTGTGTCTCATTAAATGCTTTCTAAAGCTTAGACTTAAACTTAAATTTTCAGCTCAAAATCTGAATCGCTGAGCGTGGTTCAGTAGCGAGGGGAGGGGGTTCAAATTTCAACTTCTGAACATAGTTCAGTTTGCACTACTTAACCATGCCCAACGATTCTGTGCTGTGATACGAGGCAAAAATACAACTTTCGTCAAGGACTGCATAGTCGGAATTCACTCATAAAGGCACTGGCACAGTTGGAAACGTCGCTCATGCAAATATTAAAGCTCCATTCCTGACGCTAGTCACCGGGTGAAGAAGGAAACAGAAAGTATGCAAATGTCAAATGGGGAAGAAGAACACGTATGCAAAATTTCGACACGATTCAGGCATAAAAACCACTGAACGGTGAGTCAAGTGTAAGTCGCTGTAGTAATGAATCGGAAGATGGTGCCCTTCACGAATAAGGAAAAGGCTGAGATGCATTTAATTTACGGAGCGGCAGATGGAAATGGTGCAGAGGCACAACGAATGTACGGAGAGCGATTTCCCAACAGGCGGTTGCCTAACCGCAAAACTTTCGAGCGCTTGCACAGACAGTTGTGTGAGACGGGATCATTTCTCGCTTCCCGGTCGAATGCAGGTCGTGCAAAAAAGGACGAATCAGTAGTTGTTGCAGAAGCCATTCTGGATGTAGTAGCGGCGCAGCCAAGTACAAGTACACGAACAGTGGCTAGGCAGGTGGATACCTCACAGTCCATGACTTGGAGGGTACTGAAGGATGAACATTTGCTCCCGTTTCATGTGCAACGAGTCCAGAAACTGTCTCCAGGGGATTATCCAAATCGTATTGAATTCGCCCGCTGGTTTCTGCAGCAGAACGCGCTAAATCCCCATTTTGGACGAACTGTGCTTTTCACCGATGAATGTACCTTCACACGTGAAGGTACATTTAACACACACAATGCACATGTATGGGCGGATGTCAATCCACATGCTACGTATCCACATGCTCGTCAGAGACGCTTTTCCATCAATGTTTGGGCAGGAATCCTCGGAGACCACCTAATCGGACCGTACCTTCTTCCTGAACGCCTCAACGGTAAAACATACCTCACATTTCTGCAACATGTGCTGCCAGACCTGTTAAACGTTGTTCCTCCACGCATCCGGCGGGTCATGTGGTTCCAGCACGATGGAGCGCCAGCCCATTACGTACGAGACGTCCGCAACTATCTGGACATCACATTTCCGAACAGATGGATTGGTCGAGGTGGTCCTGTTGCTTGGCCTGCTCGCTCGCCAGATCTTTCACCCCTCGATTTCTTTTTTTGGGGACGATTGAAGGCTCTTATGTATGAGACATTGAATCCCCCGAGGAACTGGTCGCCAGAATTTCCGCCGCTGTAGGGGAAGTGCTCGAAAAGCCTGATGTTTTCGCGAATGTTCGCCGTTCCATTCTTCGCCGTTGTTCTGCGTGCACAACCTCTGGTGGTCACAATTTTGAACATTTATTGTAATTACATGTTAATAAATATGCTTTGGTAACATAATCCTAATTTGTGTCTTTTTACCTCGTATCACAGCACACAATGTGTGGACATGGTAAACTGAACTGTGCTCAGGAGTAGAAATTTCAAACCCCTCTCCCCAGAATCTTAACCACGTCTAACGATTCAGATTTTGGGCTGAAAATTTAAGTCTAAGCTTTAGAAAGCATTTAATGAGACACAAAAAATAACGGTATAAAATAGTTGTTCGTTACTCCAAAGTCTAAAGCGCCCTCTATCGGAATTTTTTGAAAATTTTCTTTAAAATTTATTTTCAAGAAAATACTGACATAAAGAATAATTTTAGCAAAACGCGGCAGTAGTTAGAGCCTAATCTACGACACAAAGATCGGGAATAACTGATTTCTGTTCTGGGGGGAGAAGGGTTTCAAATTTCAAATTTCAGTTTACGCTACTTAACTACTCGTTAGGACTCAGATTTTTAGATCAAAATTTAAGTTTAAGTCTAAGCTTTCGAAATCATTTAAAGAAATACAAAAAATAACGTTAAAAAATAGTTGTTTGTTACTCCAAAGTCTAAAGCGCCCCCTATCGGCATTTTTTGAAATTGAACTTTAAAATTTTATTTCAAGAAAATACTGGCATAAAGAAAATTTTTTGCAAAAACCGCAAACGAATCGACCAATTTTTCCATGTTTTATAATCATTTGAAATTTCGGACCCTAAACTTTAATGCCCCTTATCTCCTTGGGAATACGTCTGGGACCCTTAGTCTCCTATTTAATATTATTTGTCTTTAAGTGTACTATAACCCCTTAAAGTTCTGCCCATCTTTTATGAATCACCCTGTATATTACATTTCCTTTACTTATTCATATGATAGTAATATTTCTGAGGAATACATATCTCATAATTATTAGAAAAGTGTGAAGCATAAATTCTGAAGCATTCTGTGATGTTGATAAGCGTTGTAGTAAAAATTCATATAGTTTGGTTTTGAAATATGAAATGTTAAAATTAAAGATTTTATTCATGTATGCTATGCATCATTAGAGCTATAAATATAGTATTAATATTTTAAGAAACTTAATGGATGAAAATTCAGAAATCTTCATAGTGTAAGATTAAACATATGATAATTTGATTAATTATATGGATAGAATAACTCAGTCTATTCAAGTACACTATATACCATTAAAACTATAAAAATAGTATTTATATTTTAAACAACTTGATGGCCGGTAATTCAAAAAGCTCTGAAGTGCAAGGTGAAACATATGAGAATTTGATTAATAATATGAGCAGAATAACCTAGATTAGTACAAATTTCACTGAAACATAAAGTATAGAATTTGATTTAAAAATGTTTTGCGCATAAAAATCAAGTTCGAATGTGATGAAATTATGGAAATTGGTTTGTAAACTCTTGTTTTTATATGCACAATCAATGTTTTGTGTATAAAAATTAAGTTGGAATGTGATAAAATTATGGAAATTGGTTTGTAAATTCTTATTTTTATATGTACAATCACGAAAATATTTTTTAAATGTGAATTTTTCAGTTATTGATAAGATAAAAATTATTGTTTTGTTTAATTATGAATATTTCTTGAAGTGCATGTCATCGAAGTGTTAAAATCTTGCAAATTCGATGCACATTTGTTAAATTTGTGTAATGTTAAAATATATAGGAGCAAGAATCTTATTTCGTGTAGATAAGTATTGCTGTAAAGGTCAATTCATTGTTGAATTAAAAAAAAATGTGTGAAAACAGGGTTTTTTAAAAGGAGTTGATGTAATTACCGTTGCAGTTCTTGGAAAATTAATTCAAAAGTTGTTACCTGCTATTTTTTAAAAGGTAATAGTAAAAATATTTCCCCTATATTTCCGAATCTACTGAAACTAAAATTATGAAAAAAATAGGGGTGGTAAAAGTTAATTTAAAACTTGCAAGAAAACTACAGCGATTTCAATAAATCACATAGTTTTTAAGAAAATCGCATTTTTCTATTACACACAAATTTCAATTTACGGGCGTTCAGCAAATGAGTTGAGGAACGCTGGAGGTACCTATCGTCACAGAAGTATAAAATGATTGTTGATAATGATTTTCGAAAGATATTTTGGTAACTACCAGAGATATTATCCCTTAAAGACACGGACAGTTTGGACATACATAAACATACGGGCGGCGTACTCTATTCGCCATCGGCTTTTAAAGCCTAGATAATTTTTAGTGATATATTTGTGTAATGCAATACGCAGTAGTAGTAGGTATAAAAGTCAAACTGTTAAAAACAGACTAATTTAATTAGATTTAATCGCATAATTACTGTGAGATTCGCGATTAGTTTGCATTGAGCGGCTCTCTTTATACGTCACCCGTGTTGTCAGGTTCTGAGAAACATCTGCTATTAGAACTATGGTCCTATATTATTTTGTCTTACTATATTATATATTGCATGGTCTGTGTACTGAGAATTTCAAAGTAACATTCTTTCCTTATCTGAAACTGGTTCCGAGCCGGTGAATTGTACCTATACTGTTACTGTATTATTGTACTATTGATTAACTGTACCTACCCCATATGTGATTTACTTAGATTATATATGCTTAAATGGTTGCGTGTCCCTTTTGTGAAGAAATTCATTATGGGGCTAGTAGGCGCATTGAACACGGGGCAAGTTGGCTCGATGTTTGGTGTGTGCTGGCTTTGTGATAACTGTAACCCTGATGATGATATCGAGTAAGATAGAAGTTACACAATGTTAGTGTTTTATTCATTATTTTTGTCTGTATAATTTAGAATTTACAATGTACGGCTATAACGCCTTTATTTAAACTTACTGGTATTAATGAAATTGATTTCTCTTAACTGCGTGTCTTATTTGAGTTTTATTTAAATTTTTATAAAGCGTGTGTCAACTTACCCCATAGGTATAGGCAACTTGCTCCGTGACGGGGTAGGTTGGCGCACAATTTGCCTTTTATTTAGGCTTCCGCTAAATATAAATTCTAAAAGCTACAAACTCAAAACTCCGGGTATTTATAGCCCAATGCCTGTTCTTTAAAAGTAAAGTCAAAGTTTCATAAAAAACTTAAACAAAAAATTAATAAAAATCAATAACTAAAAAGTGCGCCTACTAGCCCGGTCTCCCCTAATATACGCATCCATAGTCGAAAGTATTATATGATTCCTATTTTTTGTTTGTTTGTTTGTTTGTTTACAGACTTCTACTACACAAATCGTATTATGCGTCCCACCAGTGAAAATGTGCGAGAGTCGCCACTCACTTAAAAAATGGAAACATTTAGAAAAAAAAATCTCTTCGCTAACAATTTAAAAAGAATATTTTATACTATTTCTGTTAGTAACTTTGGCCTCTGCCCCCTCTCATTACTAGATAATGAAAAGTCATCTCTTTCTTTTTAAAAAGGATATTTTAACTTAATAAAGAAAAAAAGTACAAAACTGTTTAATATTAATTTAGGGTTCATGAAAGGGGTAAAAATAAATAGTAAGGTGCAACCACACTGGGAAAAAAAGAAAGAAAGAAAAAGACAGTAAATTAAGGGTGCCATTAGCTCCTCCATTTCTACCCCCCCCCCCTTTATATACTTAACAAATCAACCTCCAAATCTATTCAGGGAAGCGCTTTATCAGAATTAACTGGCATACCAAATTATTTGAAGAAAATCGGATAATTCTGCATGAAAAACTCGTTTTTTTCTAAATTAAGGGGGGGGGGGATTAGTCCACCGTTTTCCCCCTTTACACTTAACCAATGAACCCCCAAAACTAATCAGGAAAGCGCCTTATCAGATGAACCTATATCCAAAATTTGAAGCAAATCCGATATTTCTATCAAGTGTTATCGCGTTACATACATACAGAACCTTCGGGCACATTATCTCTCAGACTTTGATAGTATGAGGGCTAATATAAAAGTAACAAAAACGAAAAATTATGTATCACGCATAGGTTATGAAACAATTTGCAACACTAACAGAATATTATTAAGAAATTTAAATCTAACGTAGTAATTAAAAAAAAAATGTATTCGGGGAAATCTTTTGCAATACTCTGATACCACGAGTTTAAAATGAACATTGAATGCTTATGAGAAAAGAAAAGTGACCAGTCAAACTGATGGCATTGAGCTCACAGGCTATTGACACTAATTATATATTACACTCTTATTTCAAAGAATAATGCCCCTCAAAAAATAAAGAAATCGACAAAAAAAAAAAAACATTTAGCTGAATTCAGGGAGTGATTACCCTCCCCCCCCCCCCCACACACACCTTTATGCTTGACCAATGAATTTCCAAATCTAATCAGGGAAGCGTCTTATTAAAATTAACCAGTATACCAAATTTGAAGTAAATCGAATAAATCTGCATGAAAAAACCATTTATCTAAATTAAGGGGGGCTTAGACCTCCGTTCCCTCCTTCATGCTTAACCAATGAACATCCAAATCTAATCAGGGAAGCCCCTTATCAGAATAAACTGGTATACCAAATTATTTGAAGCGAATCTGATAATTCTGCATGAAAAACCAGTTTATCTAAATTAAGGGGGGGGGGGGGCATTCTAAATTAAGGTTAAACCTTTATGCTTAACCAATGAACCCCTAAAATTAATCTGGGACGCGCCTTATGAAAATGAACCTATTTACAAAATTTGAAGCAAATTGGATATTGCTATCAAGAGTTATCGC
Source organism: Maratus speciosus (assembly GCA_963932465.1). Classification (NCBI taxonomy): domain Eukaryota; kingdom Metazoa; phylum Arthropoda; class Arachnida; order Araneae; family Salticidae; genus Maratus; species Maratus speciosus. The sequence goes on from OZ010788.1 coordinate 147,894,408, forward strand.
GTTACGTACATACAGAGCAGGGATGAGATTTCCGCGTTTTTGCACACCGGTATTTTGTTAGAGAAAATGATATTTTCTTTAATCTGAACATTTTTGCGATTTAACAAAACAACATTTTCCTTAAGAATATATTGGTGTGCAAAAACGCGGAAATCTCATCTGTAATACAGAGCTTGTGGACACATTAGCTCTCAGGCTTTGACAGCAGGCCTGCCACAGACGTCCACAGGCGACTATTTTTATATTCTGTTCGCACCACTATTTTTAAAAAAATACATTTTGTAGTATATTTTTCTTGCAAATGTTGTCAAAGCGTATATATATATATATATAATTTGTTTTGAAAAAGTGGTGCAAAATAGAATTAAAAAATAGTCGCCCGTGGCAGTCCTGTGCGCTAAAAAGTATAAAAGTGGTAATACGAAAAGTACTTCTGTCACTGCAAATAAAATATTGTTTTGAATTTTTAAAAAAAGTGTTTAATAAAAATAAAATAACTCGCAAATATCTCGTGAATACACAAATCAGTACTTATAAATTAATGAATTGATAATACAGATTATTGTTTTATTCTATTTGTAGTTATTATTATTATTATTAATTATTTATATACATCACTAATTTAAAAGGAAATAAAAATAGCCAGATATTTTTTTCTATTTTTCCTTTTTGGCTGTTTTTACTCCTGATGAACAACTATAATAGATTATGAATCGTTTTTTTTTTATTACTCGGCATCAAACAGCATAAAAAATTTAAATTTTAACGCTTTTAAAATGTTCGAACTGTTCAAGACTATTTTTCTTTATTAAAATTGAAACAATAATGTTGAAACAAAATTGTAACAATGATATTGTAAACAAAACAATCATATTGTTCAAATAAATTTATACACATTAGTATTCAAGTAATTACAAAAAAACTTTTTTTATTTATAAGTATTCATGTATTCATTGTTCGTACGGGTCCTTGAATTTCCAGACTAAGAAATTCTTCGGTACCAGTATTTTCTTATAGAAAATCTTTCCTTAAATAAAACGAAATTTCGCGCATTTAAACTAGATTTATTTTTCTGTAAAAAAAATTACTCATATTTAGCCTTGAAAATAAATGTACCCGTACAAACCCTGGTATTAGTATTTGTAATAAATAATTTACCATGCATCATAATTTATCAGCTATCGTTATAAAATAATTATAATAATACAGGTCATATATTTCTTACAAACTTATCGGCGAAAGTCCTACAATCCATAAATCTATCCTGCTTAAATTTGTGAAGAATCCCCGATTAAATGAAATATAATAGAGGGAGAGCAGTTCACTGTGCAGTCGCCAACTGTTTTCATTTGGCCTATTTATCGCCCCTCCTGGCTTCAAAAGAAGAAACAAATGTTGCGGCAGAAAAATCGGTATTAGGGATAGAGGAAGAATGATTTCATTCCCTTTTACGGGGCACGTACGGTACGCAATCCGAAGGTTTTCTGAGGAATTTATCGAAGACCTTTTTTGCCCAGAATGTCATGATTTTGTTTGTTGTCTTTCAGAATATTAATATGTTCTTCTAGTAAATGAATTAACTGAGGGTGGTATTTTTTAGCACCTTTTATGGGTAGCTTCTTTAAATATTTCTCCAGAAAATCTTTTAGATAGGTCATAGTTGGTGGGGAAAGTGATGCTAGAGCTTCTGTAGAAATAATGTCAGAATAATCTGATTCGTCTTGGTGCATAATTTCAGAACTTTTTCCGAATTTACAGCAGATTGAAACAAAGGTTTAGCGTTAGAATTAGGCTGATTATGAGTAAGAAAAGCATGGTCATTAAATACAATAGTACAATTATAGTTGGCGATAAGTATAGCTAAGATTTTTTCAGTGACATCTTCGTCTGGGTTTTTATTAACTTGATTGAGTAAAGGCCGCTAAGTTTGTCAATCAAACTTTTTTGAGCAAAGTCATTACAATTGTCATACAATCTTACAGTTTTAAGAATTATAGATATTACCTTATTCTTAAGCTCCTCTCCGACGGTGGAGGCAGAAGCGGTCAGAAATTGAGTAAGCCAGGTGGTAAGCGGTTTTAAGTCGTCAGGACAACTACGTTCACTTTCTTGAACAGCATTAATGACATCAGTCATCTCGACCGAGTTATCATCATTATTCGTGTTAGTGGCCATAACGCCACGCCGCAATATTCGGTCGAACTCTTGCTACATCAGGAGTCCTACATAAATACCTCCGCTCTCTTTCTTTCATTTCACTCCTTTCTGGAGAGTGGAAAATTCCACTCTTTAAGGAGTGTGTTTTTACAAAATTCACCCCAAACAGAGTGAAAATGCCTGTCACTCTTTCAAAGAGTGAACTTTTCACTCCTCCCAATTTTAGAGTGAAGAATATTGTCCATAGCGTCTTTATAAAAGTCAGAAAGATAGCGACATTTTTAATGTACCATTTTATACAAGCTGCTTTTCAAATGTGTAATTGATTTTACTTATCAACCCCACAGTCATCAGTTGTTACGACAATGATGAATGAGGCCATGGTAACAAAAAAATGCCCCATTCAAACGGAGAAGCATGGCAACCCGATTAAAAAAGATAGCCGCCGCTATGGTGATAATATCATTTAATCTTCCGTAACCTGGTAATATTTTTTAAACAGGGCACATTACCATATTTTCAGAGGCTGCGAATTCTGAACGGGGGGTAACTCGCAGGGGGCTGAGCCCCCTAGTTTAAAATATAAAATTAACTTCTATTAATATATATTTAAGATATTATATTATTAACTAGGGAGCTCAGCCCCCTGCGAGCTACGCCCGCCAACCCCCGTTCAGACTTCGCAGCACACTGAATATAAAGGGAATTTTACTCAAGTTCTCACATCAGATGTTCTCACATCAAAATGTCTCACATCAGAATATTTATTTAGAGCTACTTAACTTTCACCTTAAACTTATTTCTACATAATTTATATTAAATTTATTTTTTAAAAAACTTTCAGGTTCGAATTCAAATATTTGAATTTGTACCTGACAAATGGCCGGTTGTTGGTATATTTAGTTCTAAAACAGTTATAAAGTATTATTATTATTTGAAAATTTGTTGTACTTGGCGAGTTTTCACTTTTTTTTAAAAAAATTATTTATTTAATGCTTTCACAATCTCTTTTCATATCATCAAGGTATTAATAAAAAATCCCGAAAAGTAGTAGTACCAAATATTGATTTTAGGAAAGGTAAAATGAAAAATTTTGAACGTACTGTAATTACTCCCTCCGGCTAAGTATCTTCCTATTTATGTTTTCGGAACACGTGGATGGTCGCCAGTCGGCAGATGCAGTAAGCTGGCGTTGCAGCCTTAGGGGCATCCCACACTAAGGCGACACATAAGACATGTCGCTTGAATTCGCTGGAAAAACTGGTTTGAAACAGGTTTGAAACAACTTCGTTCTTTGTTTCGACCGGCTACATGTTGCGGCTACATGTCGCTTGTCATCTCAGTGTGGGATGCGCCTTACTCGACTGAAGGATCGCATAAGAAGACTTTGAACCTGATTTTCCCATAATAAAAGAAATGAATAAATAATGAGAAGAAATGACATAGGTATATTTTAAAAAACTCTAACAAAATATAATGAAACTGTTATAATTAAAATAATTCACCTAGTGGCAACTACGGCCTTAACCCTCTCGCTGCGCAACCCGAGTGTTTCTCGGGCAACGTAAAAGTAGCAAAATTTGCGCAAACCGAGATTTCATCGGGGATGCATTTTTCCGTCTAATTAACTCCCCTTTATCATTCCCACCAGTTATTTTTTTTATTCTAAATTTTGCCTTATCTAATCGGGGAAATTTCAGGATTGAGTCAGACGAAAATTTTTGTTTTGAAAAACCGGTGGCAAAAGAATAAAATTCTTAAAAGACGCTCCTCGCGAAGGAGTTAAATACGCAACTTTTGAAGCTATTTTGATAAAACAATTACGCAGCGAGAGGGATAACTCGCTGCATAATTGTTTTATCAAAATAGGCTCAAAAATTGCGCATTTAACCACTTCATGACGAACGTCTTTTACAGAATTTTTAATTTCTTGCCACCGGTTTTTCAAAACAGAAATTTTTACCTAATTTAATGGGAAAATCCCATGATTAAAGTCTATATGGAATTTTTTGTATTTAAAAAGTGGTCCCGGTTTAATTAAAAAAAAAAAATCCCTGCCGGCTCGGGCCTACAGGCGGAGGTAGATTTCGAAGTTAAGTACTAAATTAACCAACAAAATTTAAATCAAGATTAGAGATAAACCCAGTTCCTCCACTAAGAATGAGCTCTAGAGAGCTAAACATTTTGTGAAAATTCTAATATACACGAATACACACACGCATGCATATGGAATAGGTTTATAAAATAGCTAAAGCAAATTCAGAGAACCTCAAAGTGATAAAATATGTTAATACCTCCATAGTCGGGTTTTTATCATGTTTTAATACGTTTCTTCAAACTCACATGACGTTACATATTCACCTGCTGAGGTCCATTTTATTTCCAATATGACGCAATATTTTGTTGTTGTTTTTTAATTCGTCAAACTATTTATTTCATTTTGAGTTTTCATGCGGAAATCTTGCTCTAGGAAACTTATGACGTAATATTCAATTTGTTTTCAATTCGTCAAACTATTTATTTTATTTAATTTTTCACGTAAAATTCTCGCAAAAGAAAAGCAATTGTTGTGGTGAGAATTTTATTGCTTTTTTTTAATTGTTGGCAACTGCAATAACGAAAAATATTTATTTTTTTCTGTCATTGTTGTGTAAGAGCTGATTTTATCGGAATCATGTTAAGATGGTATTCAAATTTTTGAACCCTCCCCATTCCCATTCCCTTGGTCCGATTTTACCCATTTTCATTCCCCGCCGAGATATTAGCCATCTCAAAGTTGTTGGCGAGTTTGAAGACGATCCGTGCATAATTGCGACTTTTATCGTGCGGACAAAATTTAGTACGAGTACTTACATACATACATATATATACATATATATATATATATAAACTTTTTAGGTGGGGGTGGTTTTGGGTTCCTGGGGTCCTATAATGAAAAGTTAAGAAGGAATTTTTCAAAAGTCGCACCATGGTAACGACTGCAATAGGTAGTATTTCTTACGAAATCTACCTAAAATAGCCGCCAATGGAAAAAAAAAATCTCTGCCGGCTCGGGCCTACAGGCGGAGGTAGATTTCGAAGTTAAGTACTAAATTCACCAACAAAATTTAAATCAAGATTAGAGATAAACCCAGTTCCTTCACCAAGAATGAGCTCTAGGGAGCTAAACATTTTGTGAAAATTCTAATATACAGGAATACACACACGCATGTATATGGAATAGATTTAAAAATGTCTAAAGCAAATTCAGAGAACCTCAAAGTGTTGAAATATGTTAATATTTCCATAGTCTGGTTTTTATCATGTTTTAATACGTTTCTTCAAACTCACATGACGTTACATATTCAGCTGCTGGTGTCCATTATATTTCTAATATGGCGCAATATTTTGATTTTTTTTTAATTCGTCAAACTGTTTATTTCATTTTGAGTTTTCAGGCGGAAATCTTGCTCTAGAAAACTTATGACGTAATATTCAATTTGTTTTCAATTCGTCAAACTTTTTATTTCATTAATTTTCGCGTGAAAATTTTGCAATAGGAAATCAATTGTTGTGGTGAGAATTTTATTCCTTTTTTTAATTGTTGGCAACTGCTATAATGCAAAATATTTATTTTTTTCTGTCATTGTTGTGAAAGAGCTGGTTTTATCAGAATCATGTTAAGACGATATTCAAAATTTTGAACCCTCCCCATTTCTATTCCCTTGGGCGAATTTTGCCCATTTTCAATCCCCGCCGAGATATTAGCCATCTCAAAGTTGTTGGGGAGTTTGAAGACCATTCGTGCATAATTGCGGCTTTTATCGTGCGGACAAAATTTAGTACATACATACATACATACATACATATATATATATATATATATATATATATATATAAACTTTTTAGGTGGGGGGTGGTTTTGGGTTCCTGGGGTCGTATAATGAAAAGTTATGAAGGAATTTTTCAAAAGTCGCACCATGGTAACGACTGCAATAGGTAGTATTTCTTACGAAATCTACCTAAAATAAATCCCCAAGGAAGTCTCGGGTTGCGCAAATTTTGCTACTTTTACGTTGCCCGAGGAAATCTCGGGTTGCGCAAATTTTGCTACTTTTACGTTGCCCGAGGAAATCTCGGGTTGCGCAGCGAGAGGGTTAACTAGTGATGGGCAGAAATAATCTTTCAGGAATGCGCAAAATCAAAGCTGCGAATCTTTGTTTCTTTAAAATTCACTGCCTATTAGAAATTTTGTATCAAAAAAGAAATTTGTTATTTTAATTAGAATCAATTAAAGAACACCATAAAAATATAAAAATTATTTTCATCTTCAAAATTTCTGAAGATAATTGGTAAAAAAAAATTTCGATGTCTGACAACTATGTTTTTTTTTTTTTTTTTTTTTCTTTTTTTTACAAAATGTCTGGTGGTAATTGATTAAAAAAATATATAAATGTTGGAAACTATGTTTTTGCGCATGCATATTTTCACTGATAACTCAGAAAAGAAATTTTTTTATCGTTTAACTTCAGAAATAGCGGGATTGAATAAGGCAAAATTTTCAATTCAAAACTATCGCTAAGAATAATCAAATATTCTGAACATAGTCTTCTGAATATTGGGCCTACGTGCTGACGCAAAAATTGCAGCTGCCGTAAATAGATTTTTTTAAAGTGTTTTCACGGACCCATGAATTTGAATATCAGTATTATACGAGGGTGAGTCATTAAGTAATTCACAAATTGATATGATATATCTTAAAATAATAACAAGTACTTTTCAAAAATGTTAACCTTTTGATTGCGGACTTAGACTTCAGACTATTTTTACATTCAATCGTACCACAATTTTCAAAAAATGTGTTTAATTCATTCGGGACCTTACAATAATTTTATTCGGTTGGCACAACTTTTTAAAAGGGAGTTACCTTCAATTTGATAATTTCGAAAATGCTCTAATTGAATGAGGCAAATATTACTTTTCTTTATTACTGGTGCAACAAACAAAGTTTGCAGCACATTTTAAAGGTGAAAAAATGCACTTATTGTCACAAATGAGTTAAGATGCATTTCTACTAAAAAAAAAAAAAAAAAAGAAAACTAGTAAAAAGTGTATAGCAGCTATTCTTTTTCAAAAAATGGTATGAATGGAATTAAGAAATAATCGCTGAGGGAAATATGTCCTGACCCGGTAATCAAACGGATAATACAAGGTGCGGCCATTAATTTCCAGGACTGGCGTAGCTGTACGAGAACCGGAAATCGTCAGAACACGGTAATGTTTGTATTTGAAAGGTCGATTACCTGCGCATGTCCAACAAAGTCGGCTACCTTCAGAAGCAAGTGGTTGAACCTTGAAAAACGCATTAAACCGTAGCTGTTAAATTTTTGTTGTCGAAGTTGATATGGAGCAGAGAATAGACATTAAATTCTGCTTCAAATTGGGCAAAACTGCTACAGAAACCAATGGAAGTTGATACAAGTGTACGGAGAGGAAGCATTATCCAATTGACGCACTTTTAAATGATTTAACCGTTTTCGGGGCGGCCGAGAATGTGTCGAAGAGGAAGCGCACACTTGATGGCCTCATTCCGTGCGCACTCCTGAAAGAATTGGAAAAGTTCGTAAACTTGTGACTTCGGATCTCCGATTGACTATTCGCGTAATTTCCAATGAACTGAACATTTCCAAGGAGGTGGTATTAATTTTGTCACAAGACCTATTTGACAAAGATGTGAGGATGTCGAAGCCATCAAGAAAACAGTCCGAAAAAAAGGACTTTAAAAGTCGTTTCCGAAACTTATACAGCCGAGCACAAAAGTGAATTGCGGCCCGTGGGAGTTATTTCGAAACATATTAATTGGCATTCTCACAAAATTTTAACTTTCAGGAATGAAAATCTGGTGAAATTAAACTTAATAAAATAACATTTTAAACTTATAGACGAATGCCTTAATAATTCAAAATAAAGACTAAATGGTCAGCAGCGACGATTGTTTTATTTAACTGAGGTTTAAGTTAAACTTGCAAGTTTAATTTTTCTTACCGCTATATCTTTCTAACTTTTTATTTTCTTCTAAATTTTACTTATAATGAATTTGCATAGTACCCACAGAACATTCAAATAAGAAGTAATAGAAATGTAGTACTTTTAGTACAAAATTTTGGTATAACATTGTCTTAAAGGGTTGTTAAGGAAGAGACGGTAAGGAAAAAAGGGAACGGTAAGGGAAAAAAAGGGACGGAAGGACAAAAAAATGACGGTAAGGAAAATTACCACCTATTTTTAGGCATATCATGTTAAGACTAAGTGATGTTCCACAATGTTCATTGATTTTTAGCAACAGTTATTTACATTGGATTAAATAATAAAAAAAAATAATAATTTATCTCCAAAAGTGCAAGAATAAACCTTGGGGAAAGTAAAGCCATGATGATTAAAATTAATTTCTGCAGTAAATTTTCTGTCAAAGAATTTTAGCTATTCTTTCTCTAGCATACTCTAGGAAAAAAATTGAAAAAAATTCAGTGACTGCATCTGAAGTAATTTTCTGTATAATTTTAGCAAGAGGGCCGGTAAGGAATCTAAAATCTAGGGACAGAGTTAAATTCAAAAAGATTTTCTCGATTTAATACATAGAAAAAACCATCTTAGAGGCTACATTATGTTTGCAGATGATGAAGAGGTTTAACATGAAATCGTAATGTGGTTGAGACAGTAACACAAAGAATTTTATGCAACTGGAATCGGAGCACTAATAAATATTGACAAGTGCATAAATATTGGTCGATAATATATTGAGAGAAAAAATAATTTTGCAGTGACTGTAAGTTTGTGATTTACTTAATAGCTTTCACTAGTTTAAAATTATTCTTCACCTTATTTTTTTGCGGCTAAATGAAATGAAGAATATTTTTAGAAAATACTAGCATTAAAATTCAGGGAACATACAAACGCTGAAAAAACTTCCGCCGACGACAGCCGCCATTTTTGTGTGAGACTGGTCAGCGCATAGGCCTGGTACGGTACTCTGGAGGGATGTGATTTTGAATACTTTATTCGTCACGTATAAGCCACGATCACCGAAATAGTTAAAAACAGTCTAATGTGTATAGAACCGTAACATATAAATTTTCATTACAGCAAATCTATTAAAATTTCTGCTATACCAGATGAAAACCCGTCAAGTATGATGGGTGAAGAAAAGTTCTGCTGCTGGACCTATGCCATATTGCATTGTTTTCTGGAACTTTGCAATTATTGCTAATTATAGTTTTCCTTGAAAATATTGACTTCAAATTTATTTCTTTTTAAATGCTTATTTATTTTTTAATGTATGATATTTTTGTAGAAACACTTTTTATGGTAATATTTCATATGAATTAACAAATGATAGCATGCTTGGTGACTTAATGCCAAGATGGCCTTATTTTTGAAGGCTTATTTTTTGTTTCGAAATTTGCAAATACTTACACAACTTTCATCAAACCTGGCATCAATATGGCAAACGAATGTGTGTGTGATATTAACTTACAACGTTTTCATGTAAATTCTATTGTACAGTCGTGGAAAAAAAGTAAACACCCCCTACTAAATCTGCAACTAATAGAAGGAAGTTATTGGTAACAAACCATTGGAAATAAAGTCTACTTTTAAATGATGTATGAAAAATTTGCTTAGCGGGCCATCTACAAATCAAAACCAGGCCAAACTTTGTTTTTTTTTCAATAGCAACAGCTATTTTTGAAAATTATATTTTAAATCTTCGGTTCAATCTATGCCTAGAAACGAAATTTCAAGTCATTTGCATGATAAGTTTTTGAATTATAAATTTTCAAAACTTAGAGGCTTCTAATGATAAATTACATTTTCATATTTTTACTAGGGGGCTCTGCCCTCTGCAAGCTACGCTCGCCAATCCCCGTTCAGACACCGCAGAATCTAAAAACACGTTAATCTGATGGGTTTTAAAAATATTAGAGAAGATGGAATTATACTGAAAAAAGCTGTGCAGATCTCCGTGTCAACGGGTTTCCATTCAATTCCCTTTGATTGCAAAAATTTAAGGGCGAATCAGTTGCTGTTAAGACATCCAATGGTTGTTTTCGTTTTTGATTAAAGAGGATCAGTTAAACATTTGAAAAGAAGCTAAAATAAAATAAATTAAGTATACAGAGTCTTTGTCTCCCGGTATTTTAAAACAATCTCTATAACAATAGCCTAAGTCATGTGACTATCATTGTTAAAACCCCCCTTTTCTTTCTGTTTGACTTGGCGAAAATTAATCATTGCCAAGAATTATGGTAACCCTATTTTTTACTTTACTATTTTTCAGTTTGTTTATTAGATAGATGTAATTTAAATTCTGAAGCGAGCGATCTCCGCTATATGAGATCTGAACCAGGATTGCTTGGTAATAATAATAAATATATTAATATTCAATGCTTCGAGATTTTAATTATTTGAGTGCTGATTTACTTTCAATGAGTAAAAATCGTTCTGTTGATATATTAATTTGATGTGAAATATGAATGATTCGAAGTAAGGTTCTTTTTATTCGACTGTGTTCTTTGAAATCCCTCATGCTGGCGTCCGCGACAGGATGTCTGGACTGACGATGGAATATTATTTCTTCTGATTCTGAAAGCTTGAGGTAAGCTATTTTTTTTATTGTTGATTCAGTGAAAAATAAATATGTCGAACATTGAAACTTTAAAAAAGAAAAGATCTGGCTTACGTACACAAACGACAAAATTGTGTACAAAAATAAGCACAACTCTTGAAGATGATTCACTGACATTAGAAAATAAACTGGATTTATTAAACATTTGTAAGGACCAGTTAAATGACAAATATGAATTATTAAAAAAATTAAACCCTGATATCCAGTATATTATAGCTGATGACGATTTTGAGAAAGAAATCGAAAGTTCCGAAACCTATAGTGAGAAAATAATTGAATCTCGTTATAAAATAACGAAGTTCTTAAATGAACATAAAACTCCCAAAATCAGAATAATACTTTTCAAAATTTTATGAAAAATGAATCCGGTTCTCAAAACGGAAATTTAGAACGATCTATGAAATTGCCGAAGCTCACTATAAATAAATTTTTTGGTGACAGCAGTTCCTGGTTAGAATTTTGGGGGCAATATTCTAATGCAATTGAAAAGAATTCGAATTTAACTCCTATTGACAAATTTGTCTATTTGAAATCTCTTCTTGGAGGTAGTGCATATAATGCTGTTGCAGGATTTTCGCTTTCTGAGGAAAACTTTAAATCTGCAGTTGATTTATTAAAGGCTCGTTACGGTCGTGACGACCTTGTCATCAATGCCCATATGAGTAAATTATTAAATTTAAGACAGGTAAAGAATGCTTCTAATGTTAGAGAACTTCGGGAACTGTATGACAGTTGTGAAATACAAATTAGAAATTTAAATTCTCTCGGAGTTACAGCAGGAAGTTATGGTTATCTCCTATGCCCTATTTTATTAAAGTTGTTACCTGCTGAAATGGCGTTAGATTTTAATCGTAAAAGAACCGATGGTAAAAAAATGGAAGTCGAAGAGCTTCTTTCTTTCATTAAAAACGAAGTACAATCGCGAGAATATACTATGGCACTCCAGATCTCTAAAAATAGTTTTAGTGCTAAAAAAGAAAAGAATAAATACAATAACAGTTATAAACATTTTAGCAACCATAAACGCGATATTCCTTCAGCCTCTGCATTGACTACCAATCTAAAAAATGTTTGTTTATTTTGTGATAATGATCACGATTCAAAATTGTGTAAAATGTGTACTATTCCTCAAAAACGGGATAAGTTACGTATGCAAGGACGCTGTTTCAATTGATTAAAAAAATTCCACGTCTCGGCTAAATGTAAATCTAATTTAGAACCATGTAAATTTTGTAATGGAAATTTTCATCATTATTCGATTTGTTTAAAAAAAATCTCAGCCAACAATTCCCAAAGAATTCGAATCAGCTGACACAGTTATTAGTTAGATTTCTCACTGTAATAGTACTCAAAATGAAAATTCCTTTAAGGAGGTTATACTTCAAACATCTTGCGTAAATGTGGAATCTGATAAAAACTCTGAGCTTGCATTATGCTTATATGATTTGGGAAGTCAAAGGTCATTCGTCACAGAGCAATTAGTATCAAAATTAAATCCCCGAATTATTCGTCAAAAAAAACTTCAAATTTATTCCTTTGCAGCTGTTAAACCACAAATAAAAACATTTGATGTTGTGCAATTAAAATTATCCCATGTTGAAAACAAATCGCGTTTCATATTTATCGAGGCTTTAGTCACAGATGTAATTTCAAACATTAGGATTCCCCCCCCCCCCCCCCTTCTCTCCAGACAGATAAAAAGTAAACTGGCACCTTTTAAATTAACAAATGCTGTTGCATCTCATTCTAATGCTAATAATAATAAAAAAAAAAATCAAAAATTGAAACCGGACAAATTTAAAAGGGAAATTACACAAATTAAAGACACCGAAAAGCGGGAAGGGTTCGGCTCGGGGCGATGAAGCTACCCGACGACCCCTTGCTTTTTCTAGCTTATTATTAGTCATAATTAGTCATAATGCTCATTCTAATGTAAATGTTCTTATTGGAGCGGATTATTTTTATCGAATCTGTTACGATAGAGAAATAAAAAAAATAACTAAATCACTCTTTTTATGTGACAGTTTATTTGGATATTCGCTTTGTGGTTTTTATGAAGATGAAAAAAGAAAAAAAATGGAAAGCGCTTCTATTTTAAATCTGTGTGTTTTAACTCCAGTTGGGGAAGATTTGACTTTTTTATGGGAAATCGAATCTTTGGGTATTACGCAATCAAATGATAATATTTCTGATGCAGATAAGGAAATTGTGAGTAAGTTTGAGAATAACTTAAAATTCGTAAATAATAGATATGAAACGGGTTTATTGTGGAAGGATGAGAAAGATAGAGTCGGGAATAATTTTAGAATAGCTAGAAGTCGCTTTGAGGAATTAAATCGTAAACTCGAGAAGGATAATGACTTATGTAAAAATTATAAAGATATTATACTAGAACAATTAACTGCTGGAATTGTAGAAGAATGTCCTGATAAAATAACTGAAAGTGGTTATTTTATGCCGCACAGGCCGGTTTTAAGAGATGATAAAGTAACTACTAAGGTAAGAATGGTTTTCGATGCTTCTTCTAAAGAAAAACATTTAAATTCTCTGAATGACTGCTTGTATACAGGTCCTAACCTTAACCCGAACATTCTTAATGTAATATTTAATTTCAGAAAATTTAATGTTGCATTTAGCGCTGACTTAGAGAAAGCGTTTTTGCAAATTGGGATAACAGAGGAAGATCGGGATTATTTAAAATTTTTGTGGTTTGGTGACGAAAAGGATGATTTAAAATTTTTGAGATTTACACGAGCTGCTTTTGGGGTAACTTGCAGTCTCTTTCTTTTGGCTGCAACGATTAAATCCCATATACGTAAATATGTTGATCATCCTGAAGTTGTTAAGATTTTGGACTTTTCTTTTTATGTGAATGATTTGATTACGGGGTCAAAATCTGATGAAGACGCTTATTATCTATCCTCAACAGCTTCGCATATTTTTAAAGAAGCTAGCATGAATTTGCGAAAATTCAATACTAATTCTGTCAAACTTAGAAAATTATGGAAGGAAAATAAATTATGTGACTCAGAAGAAAATTTGAATAATTCTTTAAAAATTTTGGGACTATTATGGGATACTAATTGGGATATTTTACGTTTTGACGTTCAATCCTTTCCTATTTATTGGAAATTTAATCCATCGAAACGCGTTGTTCTTAAAGCCATGTTAAAATTCTTTGATCCTATTGGATTCATTGCACCATTTTCTGTTCGTATGAAAAGTTTGCTACAGGAAACATGGAAAAGGGGTTTGGAATGGGATGAAAAATTCCCTAATGATTTAAAAATTGAATGGGAAAATTGGTGTGCAGAAATCGAACATTTACATAAATTTGAGGTACCCCGCAAATATTTTCCACAGCGTTTAGACTTTTCGGACCCAATCGAAATTCATATATTTTCAGATGCTAGTCCTAAGACTTATGGGGCCGTAGCTTATTTTCGATGTACCACAAGTGATAATAAAATTATGACTAGTCTTATTTGGGCAAAATGCCGAGTCGCCCCGATTAAATGTTTGATAATTCCTCGGCTTGAATTAATGGGGGCATTAATAGCTGCAAGGATGTCTAAATATCTGAAAAGTGCATTTAATTTTCAAAATTTGGAAATTCATATCTGGTCAGATTCCACAATTACGTTACATTGGATCAAGGGATCAGCCATGGATTGGAAGCCCTTTGTGGCTAATAGGGTTGTAGAAATACAATCTTTAACTGATCCTAGAATATGAAAATATATCCCGGGTAAGGATAATCCTAGTGATCTTCTTACTCGAGGCGAAAATTTACATAACCTCATAGAAAATAAATTATGGTATTACGGTCCTGAATGGTTGACATTACCAAAGGACAGTTGGCCGAAACCTGAAAAGATAACTTTTAATGAAAATATTTTGAACGAAAGAAAATCAACAAATTTGAGTTCTGCTCAATTATCTTGTACAGTAGGTGTTGTATCTCCTGAGTCGTTGTTAAAATTAGAAAATTTTAGTTCTCTTTCCAAATTACTTAATATCACAGCCTGGATCTTAAGATTTATAAATAATATCCATAAATCGAAACCTAAAATTTCAGGTGAGCTCACAGCTCAAGAAATTGAAAAGGCAGAATTTTATTGGTTAAAACAAACCCAGTTGTCTGTCTTCAATCGTGAAATTGAGTTACTAAAAAAGGGAAAGCCCATCGATAAAGATTCAACCTTGTATAGTCTGAATCCAAAATTGGATGAGAATGATTTGTTAATTTTATCTGGAAGATTACAATTTTCAGAATTATCTCTAAGGGAAAAGCACCCTTTTATACTTCCATATCGGAGTGCTTATACCAAATTGTTGATTCGAAGTGCCCATGAAAAGGTTTTCCATTATGGAATTGCAACAACTTTAGCTCACTTACGAAAAAATTATTTTATAATTAGAGGACGAAAAATGATAAAATCTGTACTGAAAAACTGTCTTATTTGCACAAAATTTAAAGCTTCTCCTGGGAAGCAAGAAATTGCACCATTACCTAAAGATCGTATTACTGAATCACCACCCTTCTATACATGTGCTGTAGATTTTGCAGGACCTATTTATGTCAAAGCAAAAACTGGCCAAGAAAAGGCCTATATAGTTCTTTTCACGTGCGCAGTCACTAGAGCTGTGCACCTCGAACTGTGTACCAATTTAACGACAGAAACTTTCCTTTTGTCATTTAAAAGATTTATCTCTCGTAGAGGAATTTGTCGAGCGATCTACAGTGATAATGCGAAAACATTTATCAAAACGGATAATTTTCTTAAAGAAGTTTGGATCCGAATATCGAAAGAGGAAGTTTTACGATATTTTAATAAAAATAGAATCATATGGAAATTCATTATTCCAAGAGCCAGTTGGTGGGGCGGTTTTTGGGAACGCATGGTACGTTCGGTGAAAACTCCTTTGAAGAAAGTTCTCGGAAGATCTTGTCTCTCATATGAAGAAATACAAACCACTTTAACTGAAATCGAAGCAATGATTAACGGTCGCCCTTTAACTTATGTTTATGAAGAAAACAGTGAACCGCTTCCACTTACTCCTTCACATTTCCTGATCGGCAAGAGAATAAATTCTCTACCAGATTTTCATTGTGTTACTGAACCTAAATCGAATAGAATAACGTTAACAAAAATATTGAAATATCGAGATAAAGTTTTAAACCATTTCTGGAAACGTTGGAGGCAGGAATATTTGCTAGAACTGCGCTCTGCCAATTTTTCAGTTCCTGTCGAAGCTCCGACTAAATTTGAAATTGGTGACGTTGTATTAATTAATGAAGATAAAACTCCAAGGCACATGTGGAAATGCGGCAGAATTACAGAGCTCTTTTTAGGAAGAGATTCGAAAGTTAGATCTTGTGCGATACAAACTGAATCTGGTGTAATAAAGAGACCAGTTCAACTGATACATAAACTTGAACTTGATATTATGGACTGATTTTTTGAACTTTTCACTTTTAAGAACAATTTGTTTACATTTTCATTTTTTAATTTTTTCTAATTCATTATTTTGTATATTTTAGTTTCAGTAGTTGTTCCTGTGAAAATAGAATTAATTGTATGTCTCATTATTATAAGTATGTTCTAACTTTTAATTGTCTTATTAATGTAATTTGAAATCTTTGATAAAAATGTAGTTTGAATGATGAACAATAGTAATTGTTCATCCGGGAGCAGTGTGTTAAAAACCCCCTTTTCTTTCTGTTTGACTTGGCGAAAATTAATCATCGCCAAGAATTATGGTAACCCTATTTTTTACTTTACTATTTTTCAGTTTGTTTATTAGATAGATGTAATTTAAATTCTGAAGCGAGCGATCTCCGCTATATGAGATCTGAACCAGGATTGCCTGGTAATAATAATAAATATATTAATATTCAATGCTTCGAGATTTTAATTATTTGAGTGCTGATTTACTTTCAATGAGTAAAAATCGTTCTGTTGATATATTAATTTGATGTGAAATATGAATGATTTGAAGTAAAGTTCTTTTTATTCGACTGTGTTCTTTGAAATCCCTCAATCATCAACAGTTCCAACTTCGCTATTTATACTCTAGGTGCCATTTTGGTACTTTAATGTTAGCCAGGCACAGGTGATAAGTCGCCAAATATTATTCTATCGCCATCATTTCATCTATATTATAATAGTTCAAGTCATCAACTGCCATAAACAAATACGGTCTGATCCCTAAGCCGTTCATATGAAAGTTTGGCACAGATGTCATATACGTCCCATATTGGCGCGATTTTTTAACGATGCCAATTTGGGGAACGCATCAACAGCATAAACAACAACATCCGGCTTACCATATCAAGCAAAATAACGATACTTTGGCGCCAGTTAAGTGCCCGTTCCGTACATGACATTGGCGTCAGAAAAAAATCGCGCCAATATGGACCGTAAGTTTTCCATTTGGATTAACAAATCAATTTTTTTTCGAATAAAACTACATAAAATTTGCCATGGTTGCAAAGAATTCTTGGTACTGTTACGCTAGCCGGATGCAAATCTCGTCAATAGCTTTTTTTCAACTCGCCAGTTAGCATTTTTTTTTTCGAGTGGTAATATTTGGCCAGATGTCATATACGCACAGCAGGTTTGGCGGGATTTTTTTTTTCTTTTTTTAACGAAAATTTGGCGAAAATTTCGTTTTCAAATACCACTTACATATGCATTTTTGGTATTACTTTTAAAGAATAATCTTCATGAATTTCAGGAGTTTCATGTTATTCTTAATTTAAATCAAAGTTGGGAGAGCTTAGATGAAAACTTCATGATTCATGTAAAATCACATTAAAATAATCAAGCATATTTCCCGTTGAAAGTGGCGCAGGTGTTGTTCAATAAAAGAGCACATGATGATAAAAAACTTGAAAATTCTATTTACACTTTTTAAATATTTACAATGAAAACATTTGGATAATATTTGTTATTCCTCGCTGGGAATCCAAGATAATCATATTAAAAATTTCAACAATTATTTTCTTCTATAAAGAAGCCAAGAAAATAGCATAATTTTATATTCGAAAATAAATTTCTCTTTTTAAAATCAAAACATCATTTCTTCGATTTGAAGATCATGACAAAAAACATACGCAGACTACCTGCTGCGTTCAAGATTCACATTCACAATAAAACTAAACTAAAAAAGGAACAAGAAAGAAAAAATGTTTTTTAATATTAATTCTCTAGTCAGACCACGTGATCTGGGATCACTGGCACCTAAGCAGGTCTGGCTGATTGCTCGAGAGAGGAAGGGGTTTGCGAAATTTCACAAACTCCCCCCCCCTCCCCCCCTGATGAACAAGGGTTCATCAAAAATGGGATTCAAAATAATTAAAGTAGAAAAAAAATATTCTAAAAGATCATTAGTTACTGTATACATAAATACAATACAAATCAAAATATATACTTACATACTGGACTTCAAATAAAAACTAACTAAAACAATTTAAAATATTTGCGAACAGGCTTCTGCTACTAAAAATAGAAAGAACAGTTTAAATTTATACAACTTTTTCTAGAATGTTCAACATAAAAAAAATTAAACTAAAATTTAGAAATAATATCAAACAAGAAACATTTTTTTTTAAGTGAAAAAAATAAAGTTTTTTTTTTAAGTCAATAAACAAAAGAGTTCAAGATTTTTTTAAAAAGTCAAATGTCAATGAGAGTTTTTTTGAGTCTCTTAATAAAATGAAAGTTTTTTTTTTTTTTTTTTTTTTTTTTTAATTCTGAGTTCAAGATTGGGGATACTCTTTAGGGATACTCTTGTTAGATTTCAAGTATTTTGTAACTTCAGAAAAACTTTCTTCCTGCACTAGCTTTAACCAAAAATTTTCAGCACGTAATATTTCCTCAGCTGATAATTCTGAAAATTTTTTTTCTACCTTTAATTTTATATTAGAAATAAATCTAAATACCCATGCAGTTACTCGATACAATTTCTTTTTGTGAGCTATACTTTTCAAGATTAAAAATGGAAATTTCATCAGATTTATTTGTTTGAACAGCACAAGAAATGGTTGCTGCTTTTCGAGACTTTTCTTCAGAAACACCAGGTAATTGTGTTGCAGCAATTTTAACACTAGACCACTGATCTTCGGGCAAGGAAAGAAATTCAGGAACATACACATTAGAGTTAGCATCAGGAAAAATACGCAATTGGAGATGCTCCTTTTCCATGATCAGGTTGCTAAAATACCGCCAGGGAATTTTCAAGTGAGCGAGATCCGGGATTTCTGAAAGCCATTCTTGCCAATTATTTTCTAGTTCACCAGAAAAACTTTCATTCCATGATATTACCATTACCCATAAATATTGTAAGAGGTATTTGAAGCGAATAACAGAAGGGACAATAAATCCGGTTGAATCAAAGAACATAGTTGCAATTTTCAAAACATTGCGTTTAGTAGAAGAATCGTTACTTAATTTTTCTAACAAGGGTCGTAATTCTAGTCCTAATTTATTTTCTGTACTATTCCAGATCAATCCTAAAATTTTTAGGGAAGTATTTGGGGGTTCGTAACTCGAAACAGGAATGTTTTCATCATCTATAACATTAGAATTATAGTTAGGGACATGATACAAACATTCGTTTACTGATAGAGAATCATCATAATTGGAAGAAGCATCATAGACTATGCGCATTTTTGTTGTAGTTTTATCGTCACGGATAACAGGTCTGTGTGGCATGTAATAGGAATTATTAGAATGTTTCTCGGTGCACAATTCTATTACACTCTCATTAAACTGCTCTACAAAATGGAGTTATATTCTTTAAGTAAACAATCATTTTTCAGGAATTTATTTTCTAAACTAGAAAACCGCTTCTTTGCTACTTCAAGATTATTTCTAAGCAATTCACGAGAATTTTTCCACAATAATTTTGCTTCATAACGCCCATTTACGAATTTTAAATTTTCTTTAAATTCTTTTATTACCCCATGATCGGTAATGTTCTTTTCATTGCTTTCAGCAATGCCAATAGCTTCCAGATCCCAAAATGCTTTCAGTTGGATATTTATATTTTCAACTGAAACACGCAAACAAGCTACTTCTTTTTTATTGGACTCTATCTGCCCTTGCACCGTATGACCGAAAATAGTTTCTGCAACGTATAATTCTTTTGTCAATTTTCCCTCGATTCCCTTTAATATTTTCCACAAAAAGTCAGACCCTAGCAAAATATTTATTTCCTGTTCAAGACCTGTATCAGCAGGATTAAAGCCTCTTGTTCTCATTATGTCTAGAAGTTCTGGTTCTAGGGTTTTCACAGAAGCTCCAGTTATATTATCAACCACTAGTGCTTCGACCTTTATCGAGTTAATAGGTTGCACAATACTGGATAATTCAAGAGCAACAACTTCATAACAAGATTCATAAGGGCGTCTCCGCCCAAAAGGATAAATTAATAAAGTTTCTCTTCGCAATGGCTTCAATTTTAATTTTTGTACTAGAGATCTCTTCACGAAGCATTTTTCTGAACCACTATCACATAAAACGCGAGCCAACAAGCATTGTTTACCAGCAGACGCAGAAACTGTACAAGTCTGCAATAATGTTGCTTTATTTTATTTATATTTTTGTTCCGACATCATAGATACAATTGCACCTTTCTTTTCTTTTTCAGGATTTTCTTTTGTTGTTTCTTTAAAACAAAACAAATGACTATGGGTGTTGTTACCACATTTGGAACAAGGATTAATTTTTGTTCTACAATTTACTGACAAATGCGACTTAAATAAAAAAGAAAAGTGCCCAGCTAAACTGATGGCATTGAGCTCACAGACTATTCACACTAATTGTATATTATACTCTTATTTTAAAGAATAATGCCACTCAAAAAAATAAGTGAAGGGGAATTAGCCCCCGTTTCCCCCTTTATACTTAACCAGTGAACCTCGAAATCTAATCAGGGAAGCTCCTTATCATAATAAACCGGTATACCAAATTTGGAGCAAATCGAATAATCTTGCAAAAAAAAAAAAAACATTTATCTAAATTAAGGGGGTGGACTAACCCCCTTTATCCTTAACCAATGAATCGCCAAAACGAATCAGGGAAGCTCCTTAACATAATAAACCGGTATACCAACTTCGGAGCAAATCGAATCATTCTGCATGAAAAACCCATTTATCTAAATTAAGAGGAGCGGGCTAACCTCCTTTTCCCCCTTTACCCTTAACCAATGAACCCCAAAACTAATCAGGGAAGTTCCTTAACATAATAAACCGGTATACCAAATTCGGAGCAAATCGAATCATTCTGCATGAAAAACACATTTATCTGAATTAAGGGGGGTAAACTGACCCCGTTTTTCCCCTTTATCCTTAACCAATGAACCCCCAAAACTAATCAGGGAAGTTCCTTAACATAATAAACCGGTATACCAAATTCGGAGCAAATTGAATGATTCTGCATGAAAAACCCATTTATCTGAATTAAGGGGGGTGGACTAACCCCGTTTTTCCCCCTTTACCCTTAACCAATTAACCCCCAAAACTAATCAGGGAAGTTCCTTAACATAATAAACCGGTATACCAAATTCGGAGCAAATCGAATCATTCTGCATGAAAAACACATTTATCTGAATTAAGGGGGGTGGACTGACCCCGTTTTTCCCTCTTTAACCTTAACCAATGAACTCCCAAAACTAATCAGGGAAGTTCCTTAACATAATAAACCGGTATACCAAATTCGGAGCAAATCGAATCATTCTGCATGAAAAACCTATTTATCTGAATTAAGGGGGGGGGGGAACCCCGTTTTCCCCCCTTTATCCTTAACCAATTAACTCCCAAAACTAATCAGGGATGCACCTTATCACAGTGAACCTAGGAAAAAATTTTTAAGCAAATCGGATGTTTCTATCAAGAGTTATCGCGTTACGTACATACATACGTACGTACGTACATACATACATACATACAGAACGGGCGGGCACATTAGCTCTCAGGCTTTGATAGCCTGTGAACTAAAAAGCATTTGTAACAGCGACCTTCTTTCTTTAATTTATATCGTTTTTGTTCATCAGTGAATTTAGAACAATTTAATCCTACATGATCAGAAGACTTGTAAAATATGCAAAACTGTTTTGTAGATGTATTTAAAGCAGCAGCTGAAGGTATATTTTTCTTTTGAGGAAAATTTTGATATTTACTTGAAGAATTTTCATATTTGGTTTTAGAATTTTCATAAGCCTTGCTTTGGGAATTATTTACTAAACTAGGGGGCTCGGCCCCCTACGAGCTACGCTCGCCAACCCCCATCCAGACACCGCAGACTCTAAATGCACGCTAATTTGATCGGCTTTAAAAAGATTTCGAAAGATTGAATTATAATTTAAAAAACAGTGGCGATCTCCCTATAAACGAATTTCTATTCATTTCTCTTTGATTGGAGAATTTTAACGCCAAATCCGCTGCAGTACTACTTGATTATCCTGTCGACCAATTTCGCCAAATTATATAAATCGCCAAATTATACAAATTGATATAATTTTTATTAACGAAAGAACAAATAAATTCGTACAACATTAATAAAAACACAAATAAAACGTCGAAATAAAAATAACTTGATGACGTATACACGTGTAACAACATTTCAAAATAAGCTAATATAAAAGGAATTAAGTAAAGAGAGTCTTTGTCTCCTGGTATTTTTTAACAAAGCGAAAAGAAAGTTCTTTTAAATGAGACATTTTAAATTAATTCTCAAAATATCAAATAAATGTCTAGCGCAATTTCTAAATTTAAACTTTTTTGCAATATTATTTTGTGTTCATTTTATGTAATAACTATAATGTGACGTAAATATGACGTAATTTCTCCTAAGACTTCTAACGCATGTTAATGAATTTATTATTTTACAATATCCTTTCTCTTTTAAAATTCACGTGTATACTTTTTATGACGTAATTTTTAATAAGTTCCTGCTTTTTATACGTAATTATTTAATTCTAATTTGAAAGTTTTTTTTCCTGTTTATAATAGTCACGTGTAAATAAATTTTTAATTTGAAGCAAACATTATTGCTTGCGCTTTTTATACAGTTGGCAACAGTTTAAATTAGTACAATTTCCTGAAATCTGTAAAAAATATCTCTAGAAATGCTGAAAATTTGAATTTCAAATAGAAATAAAACCTGAAAAAATGAGTCAAAATAAAAAAATTAATGCAATCTGCACTCCGGCAAATTCTAACGCATAAAATGATCTAAAAATGATTACACTGCCATGTATAGTTTTTGCTGCTATAAAACTTTTTTAGTGGAACGATTTTGTCCAACTTTAGCATTAAATAACTCTTAAAATAATTCTTCTATTTCAAAACTGTCTGCATCAGCGTGTTTATCAAACATTTCTGTAAAAAATCGTCGATTTTCATATTTTTGTATGCATTTTTTTGTTAATATTAACGAAGAAAGTCCTCCGGTCACAAAAAAATCAAAACCGGCGGCGGCGGCGGTGACAGCGGTAGTTACTTTTTTTTAGAATAGAGAGATTAGTAGCTTCCCGGCATCTTAGTTCCGTTTTAATAAAATTTATTAAATCGGTAACTTCACAGTCCTTATCGGGGTCACGTTTTCGATGGAAATGTAGTATCAAATTTTCGGGTAATAACCTTAATAATATAGGTAGTAATAAATGGCCGTAGGAGCCTGATGTTACTCCTAACGCATCAAGATTTCTTATACTAGTTTCGATATTACTATACAACTTTCTTAAAGAAGTAACATTGTTAGTGGATTTCACTGGTTCAAGATTTAGAATTTTATTCATGTAACAATTTATTATATTTTCCCGCTTACCATACCTTTCTTCTAACAACTTTAAACACGTTGAATAATTTTGATCTGCCAGCTCAAAACCAGCTACAATATTATATGCAGGTCCAGACAACAAGGATTTAAGATATTGGAATTTTTCAATTTTTGACAATGATTCGTTTGAATCTATCGTACTATTAAATAAATTAAAAAATTCTAAGAACTGGCATGCATCACCAGAAAATTTTTCTCTGTTAAGTTTAGGAAGCTTCACTGCCGAAACTGGTTTACTACCGATTTTTGAACCGTTACTTGATTCTAGTAAAACTTTTGGTTCAGTTTCGATGTTACATTTTTTAAGTCTCATCTTAATTTTAAATTTCAAGCTTGATATTTTTTCAGAATATTCTTCTACCGATTTTAGTTCTTTTTCATATTCAGTTTTTCCTGAATTAGCTCATCTATTTCGGAATCTAATTCCTTTAGTAGAGTTTCCTTTTCATTTACGAGCTCTAACGATTCCATTAAAGAATCGCAATCAGTGTTATCAATATCAACAGATAAAAATGTATCACATTTTGTAATTAATTTCGTAATAGCTGCGCGAACAGTAGCTCTTTTACTTTTAAGTTTTTCTGGTTTATCCATGTTTAAATTTTAAGTCAATTTTCAAAATAAATTATCATGAAAAAGCGTTATTTTCAATAAATCAAGAGTCAATAGTCATGCAGAATAATAAAGGTATTTCTTACCTTTTTTCCGGGTCTTGAGGCACCAAAGAATAAAGAATAATCTTCATGAATTTCAGGAGTTTCATATTATTCTTAATTTAAATGAAAGTTGGGAGAGCTTAGATGAAAACTTCACGATTCATGTAAAATCACATTAAAATAATCAAGCATATTTCCCGTTGAAAGTGGCGCAGGTTTTGTTCAATAAAAGAGCACATGATGATAAAAAACTTGAAAATTCTATTTACGCTTCTTAAATATTTATAATATTTACAATGAAAACATTTGGATAATATTTGTTATTCCTCGCTGGGAATTCAAGATAATCATATTAAAAAATTCAACAATTATTTTCTTCTATAAAGAAGCCAAGAAAATAGCATGATTTTATATTCGAAAATAAATTTCTCTTTTTAAAATCAAAACATCATTTCTTCGATTTGAAGATCATGACAAAAAACATACGCAGACTACCTGCTGCGTTCAAGATTCATATTCACAATAAAACTAAACTAAACTAGTCGGATGTACAAATCCCAAAACTTTCTTCTATCTCATACTATCTCATACTTCACTCATCTTTCTTCTATCTTTCTTCTATCACTTCAAAATCCGCTATCACACTGCCAAAATTAAATGGCAATCTATGCATCTCATGAGGATTCTAACGATATGAAATTCCGTGCGTTAGTTCTTGAGATATGACTATCGCTGAAATCGTCTAAATTCAGAAAAATGCTGCCTAGCAGCGCCACCTATTGGGTGATTTATACCAAATCCTAATCAGCAACAATTTATGTCACCGTCTGACTGAATCTGAAGTTTGGAGAAAATCCGTACATTAGTTTTTGAGATAGAGCAATAACGAAAATCGTGAAAATTCCTGCATAGCAGCGCCACCTATTGGGTGATTAACACCAAAACCTAATTAACAACAACTTGTGTCAACATACAACTAAATCTGAAGTTAGATGAAAATTCGTCCATTAGTTCTATTGATAGAGCTATTGAGGCAATCGTGAAAAAGGCAGCAGAGAAGCGCCACCTGTTGGGCGATTTACACCAACACATAACCAGTAGCAAGTCATATCAAGGACTAATTGAATCTGAAGTTTGATGAAAATCCGTGCGTTAGTTCTTAAGATAGAGCTATTGGGGAAATCGTGTAAATCCTGCAAAATTCATCATAACAGCGCCACCTGTTGGGCGATTTACACCAAAACGTAATCATCATCAATTCATATCAAGGACTAACTAAATCTGAAGTTTGATCGAAATCCGTGCATTAGTTCTTGAGATAGAGCTATTGCAAAAATCGGGAAAAATGCAGCATAGCAGCGCCACCTGTTGAGTGATTTACACCAAAAACTAATAAGCATCAATTTGTATTAGGGACTAACTGAATATCAATTTTTATTAAATTCCGTGCATTAGTTCTTGAGATAGAGCGCCCACAAAATTTGTGTCACATACACACAGACAGACAGACAGACAGACTCACAGAGTCACAGACAGACATTTTGTAAAAACATGTTTTTTGGAATCTCTGACCCCTAAAACGTGTAAATCCGTCAAAAACCGGAATTCGAAAATTTTCATGAATCCAATACTT
The DNA here is from genome assembly GCA_963932465.1 of Maratus speciosus. NCBI lineage: Eukaryota > Metazoa > Arthropoda > Arachnida > Araneae > Salticidae > Maratus > Maratus speciosus. The sequence continues at coordinate 147,920,364 of OZ010788.1, forward strand.
TCTTCTTGTAAAGATAGAAGAAAGTAAAAAGGAACAAGAAAGAAAAAATGTTTTTTAATATTAATTCTCTAGTCAGACCACGTGATATGGGATCACTGGCGCCTAAGCAGGTCTGGCTGATTGCTCGAGAGAGGAAGGGGTTTGCGAAATTTCACAACTTTTACTTAGTTATCCCGTCGACCAAAAATCTATCGCCAAACTATAAGATTAAATGCCAATAATGGTTGATAGTAAATGTCACATTCACTTGACTTTAAACAAGTTACACGTGTTTACGCCATCAAGTGATTTTTATTTCGACGTTTTATTTGTATTTTTTTATTAATGTTATACTAATTTATTTGTTCTTTCGTTATTTAAAATAATTATGAAATATAATTTGGCGAGTGTTTTGGCGATTTGTATAATTTGGCGAAATTGGTCGACGGAATAACTAAGTATTACCGTATTTTTTAATTATTTTCTATTATTTTCTAAATGAAATATAAAAAAAAATGATTAATAATTATAGAACAAAATAATTTATATAATTTATAAAAAGAAATAAAAGTAAATAAACATTTATTATCAAATAAACAACAATAGCCGGGTTACCATGTCAACCTTTTCTGAAATATGAAAAAAAAAATATCTGTTTAATTAAAATTTGAGTTGCCATCATTAGAAAAATGTACATAAAATTAGAAAAAAATTAATATTTCGAAAACTAATTCTAATTTAAAATTTCTAATACCAGTTTTGAGATCTGCGGATCAATGCTGATTTTTGGTGTTAATTTCATCGCAAAGTGTTCCATATTTTAGGAGAAATTGCTTGAAACATAATCAGTTGTTTAATCAGTCGATTCATATATCCGTTTCATAAATCGTTTCAAATGTCGTTTCATTAGAATTTTATATATATAGGGTAGATTAATATCGCCTGAAATTATATTCTTACTGTGATAATTTTGCACTTGGTTATAATACTAAAAAACCCAAACATAAATACATTGAATTTGTAATTTTAAAAATTTTATAGTATGAATTATGAAATTAATATTCGAAAAAATTATGAAATGCAACCTACAATTTTTTTTCAAAGATTTATGTTTATTATGACCTGCTTTATGAGAATTCTTAATTTAAAATTTTTCTCCCACGTAGTTTTCGAGTTATGGTTTAAAAACATCAGAATGATGATTTAAGGGGGTATGATGAGCAGAAAAGAATAATTTGGAAAAGATATAGGGGAGACTAGGGAAGGTTGACCATACGGGAGGCTTGACCCACCCATCAATTTTCATATTTAAAAGAATTTCAGAGTTTTATGAATAGGTTTCAACCAAAACTACTGGAATGCTCAAACAACAGTCTTCGTTTCATAGAGATAATCGAAATAGGTGTGGAAAAAATCAATTGTGAGTCGTCTTCAACCTAAAAGTTGTGTTTTTTAGAAGTATTTTGTAAGCTTTTCAAATAAATTATATCATAGAAATTTAAGTAAGTAGGTTTAAAGTAATGCAGAAATATCGAGCTTTCATTCCAGACATAAAGACTGTACAGTAAGTTAGGCTTAACATAACAACACGGTATTCTTTAGAAAAGATCTATGTAGGGAGGCATGACCCAGTCAATGTGAGGGAGGGTTGACCAGATAGATGCTCAAGGCTCCCTTAATTAAGTGGTTTTGGAAATCTTTTTATTATACACTGTACATAATGAAAAGTTAAGGGCAATATACATAAAATAATGTAAATTTATTCTGTAAAGCTTCAGTAAAATGGTGTGATGGAAAAGAAAATGTTTAAAACTGACTATAGAAAAATGTGAAAAATTGCTAGAACATGGGAAAGTTGATAGGAACATTTTCCCATTTAAATATTGCTTACAATAGGTAAATATAAACAGTGGGAAAGACTAGAAATGGTTAAAAAGGATGAAAACAGCAGTCTTAACCCTTTGAGGGGCAGTGGTATGTTTATAAAACCACTTAATTGTAATTCCGAAACATCACAATGACACCAGAATTTTGCTAAAATCTTTTCATTTAACATGCATGTGAAGTACAGTAATACCTCGACTTACGTCAACAAATCATATTAGATGTAAATTTCCAACTGGGCGAAAAATGTCCGGACCAGGATTCGAACTCGGGACCTCCCTGGCTGAAGCCGCCAGTGCTCTGCCATCTGAGCTATCCCGGACGATTCTGGTCGAACTTTTTCACCCAGCTAACCTTGAAGATTACAGCATCTGGTCTGAAACCTGGTTCAGCTCAACAGAATAAATCTCAGGTAATGGAACTCCAGAAATCGCTGGATACGAACTTACACTAGATTAATTTTCACACAATAAATTAAAATTAATCTAGTGTAAGTTCGTATCCAGCGATTTCTGGAGTTCCATTACCTGAGATTTATTCTGTTGAGCTGAACCAGGTTTCAGACCAGATGCTGTAATCTTCAAGGTTAGCTGGGTGAAAAAGTTCGACCAGAATCGTCCGGGATAGCTCAGATGGCAGAGCACTGGCGGCTTCAGCCAGGGAGGTCCCGGGTTCGAATCCTGGTCCGGACATTTTTCGCCCAGTTGGAAATTTACATCTAATATGATTTGTTTACCAATTAGAATAATTGTGTGAAAATTAATCTAGTGTTACGTCAACAATTCGTTCCAAGACTAGCGACGTAAGTCGAAAATAACGTAAATCGAGGTACATTTAGATGAGCAAAAAAGGATAAGTAATAAAAATTCACCAAAATCTAATGAACATATTTTATTGTGTTTAGGGACTAGCAAAAAGAATGCGTTTGCAGTACAAGAATTTGGAATAAATCAATAAGATGTTAATTTACAATTTATTGTTCTTCTAGCTGCACCGTTCGAGACTTTGAGCAAGTGAAAAAATCTTGCAATGAAGTTTGAACAGACATTTTATTTTATCTTAAAAGCTCTTTGAAACAACAGAGTGAGTTTTCTAAGCTTTTACTAGTCGTTGCTACACTATGCTATTGCTCATCTGAATCAATATTTTCAATCACCGTCATTCCAACTTCAAAAAGATTTAGTCGTTCTGTTAATTTTGAAACAGTCATAATCTTCCCCTTCTCTCTAGGCTCAAAATCTTCATCTATTTCTTCGACAGTACTTCGTTTCTTTAATCCGATAAGTTCGTCGATGGTTAATTCCGTGTCAGGGGAGTTTATGAGTTCAACAATATCTTCAGCATCCATCTCTAAATTGAGTTCTCTTCCATTTTCGACGATTTCATCCATTAAGAGAGATACAGAATCACAATTTTCTTAGTGTCTGTTGACGAAAAGGGGCACAGTATACTTTCCAAGTCTCTCTCACTGTTTTTTGCTGAACTTCACCAACCGCCTATCACTGTGATTGCATCTGAGATGTTAAATTTCTTCCAAAAGTCTTCGGAAAATCTCAAAGTGCGTCTTAATGTAGGAAATTTTTTTTTCCGGATCAGACGACGTAAATGCGGGGTGGCGTAAGTCAAGGGGACCTAAGTCGGTGTACTACTGTATAGCCCTTTTCTTATTTCCAAATAAATTTGTTCATAAATTCCGGTGCGAGTCATTTATTTCAACATTTTAGTACTCAAAGTAGTTTGCGCTTTAAAGGTTTAAATCATGTTAATGATAAGTTAAGTGCTCATGCAGTTGCAAAAGAACACAGCATCGATCGAAAAACCTTAGGAACCTATGTAGAAAAATATCACCAGGGTGAATACAGTGAGATGAAGCCAAACTATGTGACAACTAGATTTGTCAGATCGAATGTCACAAAAAATAGAACAAGGCGATAAAAAAAAAAGCGGGACAATGCCTCCTAAATCCGAACATAATAACATGAAACACTATGAAAACGGAATCTGTCTCTAACAGAATATTGCCTTAAATGTTAAAATTTCATTTCCCCTGCTGTACAATTATACCTGCTCAGACAAAATCCTGTTTAAAACAAAATTTTTCTCCTCTGACTTGCGATTGCGTCTTAACAGGTTTGTTTAAGCCTCATATTTAAAAAAAATATTTTTTTATAATAATTAAAGCATGTAGAATAAAGTTATTTTGCTTTTTTTAAACTGATTTTATTTCTCTTCACAACTAGTGCAATATAAAACAAAGTGGGTCAAGCCTCCCATATAGTGGGTCAACCCTCCCATATATCGGGAGCCTTGACCCATTATTTTTTCATGACTAAAATCAATCATTTTTCAAATTTCTTATGTGTTACACTTATGTAGTAATTTTATTTTGATAACTGATCGTATAACGAATAAAATGTTACATAAAACTTTATTCTACGTTCAATATTTAAAAAATAAAAAATCATTTTGTAAAAAGTGGGTCAACCTTCCCTAGCCTCCCCTATTTTACTCATTTTATTGGAACATTTGGGCTGGCAATAATCGAAACATATTAAGCGATTGAAATGATCATATCGGCAAGAAATAATACATTCATAGAAGTGACACTTCAATTTCGATACAGCCCCTAAAATAGGATCATTTTAAAATAATTAATTTCTCTGAAACTAACCGTACGAATTTCATAAAAATTTGGATTTAGGCTAATTGAAGTATGTCGAATTTATTTATGGTGTCAAACTTGGGTATTGCTATTGAAAAAAAAAAACAAAGTTTTGGTTAGTTTTCATATATTTATGTAGCCCCTTAAGCAAATTTTATGTACATCATTTAAAAGTAGACTTTAAATAGTAAATTCAGACATAAAAATACTATTACTAACTAGTTTTATAAGTATTTTTTGCACCGCATATTGTACTGAATATATATTTTAGCGCACTCCATAAGTGCATATCAATTTAACTCTGTTCAAAAAGCTGTAACATCAATAAAATGCGCTTGAAATAATTTTTCCCATTAGCCGTAATGTAACGGAAAACTTTTGACTGCTCCTGTAATTAAACTATACATTCGATTTTCATAAAATTTGAAAAGACTCGATAAAATTGTACAACAATTACATATTTAAAATTTCAGCCTATTCGGTTGGGTAGTTTTTGCTCTGTTATATTGCGGACAGACGGACCGAATGACGATTATAGGTGCTTAACGTATTTATATAATTACGAACGCACCTAAAAAATCAACATCTCTCTCTCCCTTCTCCAAAACCCTTTGCTGCTCCCCTTTAGTCTGAAAAATATATAATTTATTTTCATCTAACAAAACAAACCAAAAAAAAAAAGAAAAAGAAAAAAAAAAAAAAAAAAAAAAAAAGGAAAAAGGGCTTGTATGAGTCTGCCAAGTTAAAAATCCATTTTCGCCATTCTCTATCATTCTAATTAATACAACTGTAACTATATTGGACAGAACTTTAAATCAAATATTAAATCTTCCTTCCGCTCCGCTAGTTGCTAAGCTGTTAAATATGCTGCTATTTATTCAACAGGACTGCTTTTATAGTGTTTTGTGCCTTTTACTACCTTTGTCTTTATCACATTTAATACTCATAAAAATGCACATTAACTGACATAAGTAAGCCATTTATTAATATTTAATGTGCATAGAATGGTTTTTATGTCGTAGTTAAAAGGAAATTAAGGGGAAAAAAGCCTATTTTCTGACTAATTTCTTCACCATTTCCACGGCCAGTCATTCTATCGTGTGTCGCATTATGCGTCTTTTACATTGTCGTTTCATCACTCGTTACCTTTAGTGCCATTTTTATGATTAATCAGTTTAATTTTATCTCAAAATTCGTAGTTTTATTTTCTTTACTTGTCTTATAAATCAAAGGTAATTAAACAAATATCTTCAATATTTATGTATTGAACAACAGAGTTGCTTATCGTTGTCAATCGTCAGAAGAATGTCGTGCATCTAATATATAAAGAATGAAACTTTGTCTGGCTGTAATTCTATACAGATCCACAGTTTAGAAGCCAAATTGTGAAATGTTACGTACATGTGTATCAAAACACGGCTGAGGCAACTAAAGTAATCCGGAATCGAAATAATTTATAGTTACTTTTTAATTAATAAAAAAACATAAACTTAACAGCAATTTCCTATCATATTTAAACATTTTTTGTTATAGCTGTTGCTAAGAATTAAAAATCCACAATAAAATTCTTACCACATCAATTACTTTTCTATTTCAAGATTTCCACGTGAAAAATGAAAATGAAATAAATAGTTTGACGAATTTAAAAAAAAGGGAATATTACGCCATATTGCAAATATAAAGGACGTGGTGAATATAGTATAGCGCCATATGTGTGAAAAAACGTATTGAAGTATGATAAAAACCCAATTATGGAAATATTGGCGTATTTTTTACCATTATTGCTCCAATGATGAATTGAAATAAGTTCATTTATAGCTGTATTCTTTTGCGTCTGTTACATAAATTTATACATTTTTATATTCGGTTTTCATTTGGTTCATGTGAACAACACTACGACTGCTATTTTATATCGTTTGTTTTATGTTGTATGTTAAATTTTGAAATCGATTTTTCAGAACAAACATTCTCCAAATTCCTTGAAACCCCGGGCGCTTTAGCTAGTTTATTATAAAAGCAGTTCAATGCTGGGGAAAAAAGTTGTATTCTGGAGAGGATTCTATTACTAATTTATTTGTGTATATGTTTGATTACGAAAAATACGTAAATAAAATTAATCAATATATAAATAAATAAAAGTAGTACGATGTGGCCATCATAAACATTTCTTCTAGATTAGCACTGTTACACACAAGCAATTACAAAGTAGAGTGCATTTCTTTAATTTAGTTCCGAGTTACAACTCAGTAGAAACAAACTGAGATACCGCTGTAAAGTTCATCGCAAAAATATAGCACTGCAGACTTTCCATAGTAGGCGCCACAATTTTTAATATTGGACGCATCACTCGAATTAGATGCTGCACTCTAGTATTTAGTATAAAACTTTCGATAGATGAGGATAAAGATACAAGGTTGAGTCATTTAACATGTATATGTACAATTATAACACATATGTACAAATTTAGGAATGACAGAAGAAATCCTCTCGTGAAATACATTTACATGCATACATCTTCATCGCCCCACCTCCTTCTCTCGTAGACAACTTCTGCGAAAATGCGGCTCATGACAAACTCCTCGGGAAATACTAACCGTAGGGGATGACGGGAAAATCTCTTTGACAGCCGGTAATCACAGAAATGCTCTTTAGTGCTGCCTCCTATCGGAATAATCTTTAAATATTTAATATTCGCTACATCCTCTCTGTCTGGTTCCTTAGACGTCTCGACAAGGGACCAGGAACATTTTTCTTTGGCCTACCACATTTCCCCAGTGGAGTAACTGGTTGGTCGGTAACATTGTTACAAAGTTTTAGGGCAGATGTATGGTAAGTTCCTTAGGGAATTTCAGGAGCTTGTAAACTGGCAACTTCATAGGAAGTAGGTGGGCGCTGTGTGAGCCTACATAGGGTCCGTCGCGTCGAGGACTGAATTTGGCTGTTCTTTTCCGACTAGCCTTGCTAACGGGATGGAGTTCTACCCATACATGGTCACCAGTAGAATACTGAGGTCCTTCTCTCTGGTTTCTGTCTGCATACTGTTTTCTTTTATCTTGGCGTTGTTCCACCAAGTCTTTCACTTGTTTAGTGAAGTTAGCAAATTTCTTTAGATAAGGAGTTATCTCTGGCACAAAGTTATCATTGTTAATGACAGGTCTGATATCATGGCGAATGTCATCAATGCTCTGGCACAAAGTTATCATTGTTAATGACAGGTCTGATATCATGGCGAATGTCATCAATGGTGCGAGATTCTCGACCAAACTGTAGAAAAGCAACCGTTCGCCCTGTCGTTTTTATGCCCATGTAGAGTGTTAATTTCCAACGAGAATAGCTAAACGAGGTTTGAGATCACGGTTTTTTCGATCAACCGGATTTGCTTGTGGATGATACACTGGAATTAAGGATTGTTTCACATCCAGAAGATAACACAGCTGCTGCATTATTTCGCTGACAAACTGAGGACCGTTGTCACTAATTATTTTTCTAGGAAAACCATACCTCACGAAAACTTCTTCTAGAAGAGTTACAGCGCATTCTTTGGCTGTGGCAACATTCAGCGTGAAAAGTTCTACCCATTTTGTAGAGCAGTCGGAGTAATCTTTAAATATTTAATATTCGCTACAGAGTGGATTTCTTTAACTTAGTTCAGAGTTATAACTCAGTAGAAACAAACTGAGATAACGCTGTAATGTTCATTGCAAAAATATAGCATTGCAGTGGCCCCAGGTGAGTGAACAAAGTCAAAATTGAATCAGTATAATTTTTAATAAATAACTCACACATTAAATTTGATGAAATTTCATCCCATAGAATCCGAGCTACAGCTATCACGGAAATCGTTCAAAACACAGAACATCAGCGCCACCTATTGAGAAAGATGCACCCAAACCTAATGAGTGCCAAATTTTGCCAAGGTCTAACTGAACACTAAGTTTGACGAAATTCCATTTCATAGATTCTGAGCTATCATGGAAATCGTGACAAATACAGCACAGCTGCGCAAACCAGTTGGACTGTATACACAAAAACTAATCAGTATTGACTTATGTCATGATCTAACTGAATATGAAATTTGATGGAATTCCATCTGTTGGGCGATACACCCAAAACTAATCAGCTACTTTTCATGTCAACATCTAACAGAATACAAAATCTTATGAAATTCTGTGCATCAGTACTTCAGATACGGTGCCTACAAAAATAGTGTCATACACAGACTAACAGACAGACCTAAAAAAAAAAAAAAGAATCAAATCGCGTTTAGGACTTCCCAAACGTGTAAATCTTATCAAAAACGGGATTTTCGCGATTCCAATATTTTTTTGTAATGAATATACATAGAAGAAACAAACAAACAAAAAGAGCTATTGATTTTTACCTCGATCTAATACATTTATTAAGTTTTTCTAAATCAGGTTTATGGAAGATTTCCAATAAGTCAGTATTACTTTAATTTATTGAAAACGGCTATGGTATGTAAATTGATGTATGAAAGTTTTATGTAAATAGGTATATTATAAAGCACAAACGTGTCCGTCATTAATGCTAAGTTCAAAAGTAACTTTATTGTCGCGACATGCGCTATCGATTTCACTTTGACCGTTATACACAATTACTTTTAAATATCGTATAAATTCAGTCTTTACTTCATAAAATAGGCACTGTGAAGTAAAGTTTGTTTGAAAACTGTAATTAAACTTGCCGTTTTTTTACGATTTTTTAAAATAATTTTCATGTAATTTTTAATCTCACAATACGTGACATAACAATAAACTTTTCGTTATGTTTGCAGTAGCATGAATAAATGTAGCGTTCCATTAAAATATTTAAAATTAAGAAGAAAGTGACAGAGTTAACACAAAGAAATATCTTTATCCCCACCTTCATCAGGTATATTAAATTATTAAATCTTGCATAATCAGAGTGTCCTGTAATTTTTTAAAAGATTAATTTGTCAACAGATGATATACGATAATAATAAGTACCCAGTCGACTATATCACATACTGAATTCTAATTGAATTCTGTGTGAATTCTAATTCTGTTTCCGTTTCGATATCGAGACTAACTGTTACTCATATTTTATTTAAGAAGAATTTTAGAAACCATATATCTCAATCGTATGTAATTAAATAATATAGTTATTTATTTGTTGCGAAATAAGAGCTGCCAAATAATATGATTCTTCGTCAACAGTAATTCAGCAGAAAACTCTTCGACTTTTACGGCAAAAATTTCTCTTCAAAATTACTGGTACAGAAAAATCGTAGCAATTGGCAGCTATCGTGAAACACTCTTAACGTGTACCATATTTGAACCAGCAAAATGCATTTTATCGGTATTTACTGGCATTTTAGCGGTATTTCTAGATTGTTTCATAATGTATTTTTCAAATAATTTATAGACACTCTAACCTTATTAAAGAAAAAACAAAACAACAGCAACAACGACAGCAAAATAACAAAACAGAAAGAGTGCAGAATTATACGGCAGTATCTAGAAGACGAATGTTATATAGTCTGACAGGTAACGTCATAATTTTGGAACCAAGTTTAGCGGGGATGATTTTGACAACATCTCGCGCCCAGCTGTAATGTTAAATGAATGGCAACCCAATTATCGAGGATGGTTCCGAGTCGCGGTAACGTCAGTAATCCAGTTGTTAGTCATTTAAGCCGTGAACTCCACGCTAGTGCGAATTCGCACAGATAAAAATTTCAAATGTAGTCATTTTTTGAAAATATGCTTTCATTAATTTTCATTTTTCATTAACAAAATGAAATTTTTCATAAAAAATATTATCACTGTTCGATTCTTCATTTAATTTCGTCTAGGAATGATATGTCAATGAACTACTGGGCTAATAAAATCTATTTTTAAATTGTATATATCTGAATAATATTATATATATAATAGCGCTAAGTGTATAACACTTCCGGAGTGAACTCATCCGGATTCCGATAATCTTTCGTAAGAAAAACATATCGCGGCCATGTTAGGCTTAAGCATTCCGATTCCGTAAATAAGGTAATTGTTCGACTTATAATAACGTTGTATAATATGCATTACATCATTGCTTCTTCATTTTCTCTAAAACCTATACAATTATAATGTTTTAAGTTATAAATTAAAAATAAACAGCTACCAACAACAGGCTGCCGTTGAGAAACACAAATTACAAATCCAGAAACAAATGAATGACTCTCTGAGCGATTCATTAAGAAAAAAAAATACGGTTGACATCAGATTCTGCTCTTAAAATATTTGTCAAAGCATATTAAAGCCTTTAAATATTTTGTCCTTTTATTTACATTTGTAAGCAGTAAGCTTGAATTCAGTACATAAGCTGAAGTCAGTGAATTATTTTGCGAATTACTCCTGCGAATTATTATGTACTGGATTAAGGTTTCGCTGATAAAAATTGTTCTGGCGCCATCTACCGGCATTCAATTTAAACAAATAAACTGCCTGTTAAAATTGTACTTTTTTATACATTTTATCGGCTTTGAAGGCATGGCAAATAAAATTGATATTTCTTATCAATTCTTATTGTAATTAAAATATTAGGAATATTTATATCTTTGAAAATTTTTCATTTACATTCCGTCAATTTCGACGGGTTATATACTAGTACATAAAATACATAATAAAATGTATAAAAAATATCACAATTTCACATTTAATGTACATAATTATTTTTAATTTCGCTAAATCTCCTATCCTTTATAATATTTTAAATATTTATTTTTTGCGTTCATTGCAACTTCCATCAAATCTATACATTTCCCGCCAATTATATCAACTTTGCCTGTAAGAAATAAAGTTAACACTCACTTTTTTAACACGAAGACCCATTTTAAAACATATCTAGAGCAAAAAATATTATTTTATACAGAGAAAGGTTAGGAACTGTGCATATATAACGTTATCACTTTAAAATATTAAAATAAAATGCATACTTGGTACTGAGATAATACTCTCATAAATGGTTGAAGATAATCTTTTATTTCGTTGCTTACAGCATGCTCTCGGCATTACGACGGTTGAGCATTTACATAACAGTTGAGTTGAGTTGTTGGGTTCTTACACGGTTAACAGTTACTAAGAATTAATTCAAGCTATAAAATAAATATATGAAATAAATTAATAATATGAGATATTACAATACCCCCCTTTTAAAGGCAATTAAAGTCTATTACAAAATTAAAAGTCATTATAAATCAAGTCTATTAGGCTTCTTTCTAATTCGTGTTGGATAACGTCTTGTTTGGACATCTGCGACAGGTATATTTTCATTTGAGGTTTCTGTGGGAAGATTTTCAGATTGTTGAGCTTCAGAAATAGGAATATTGTTGTCATGCTGTATTTGTGTATCTGGGCTGGTGATGGATGTCGGTATATGATCACTTTGAGATGTTACCTGGAGATCATCAGGAATAAACACATCTTGATGTTCAGGGATTGATGTGCTAGCTGGACGGACCTGGTCAATGTGTGCAAGGTATTTTTTGTTTTGTATTTCAATCGTCCAAGTCTTGGAACCTTTTGGCGCAATTAATTTGCCTCGAATCCATTTCTTTAAAGGATCTCTGTGAGATTTTACCCAAACGTCTTGACCACAGGATAAATTCTTGTTGCTGGCGTGAGATCTGTCAAAATATTGCTTTTGACATCTTTGTTTTTTCTCAACGTGCCGTGCTGTACATGGATGCAATAAATCCAAGACGGTTCTAATTGGACGTCTAAGAAACAGCTCTGCTGGAGATAAGCCAGTTGTAGAATGAGGTGAAGATCTGTACGACAGCAAAAATCTGTTCACCTTGGCAGCTACTGTACTACCATCAGTAGAGTCTAGATTCATCTTACTAAGCGAATGCTTAAAAGTCTGTATAGTACGTTCCGCCTGGCCATTTGATTGGGGATGATATGTTGGAACCAGAGTCTGTAGGATACCCAAAGATTTTAAAAACATTTTAAATTCTTCAGAAATAAACTGTGGTCCATTGTCAGAAACCACCTCTAATGGTAATCCGTATCTGGCAAACAGTTGTTGCAGTACAGCATTTGTACTCGCTGCTGATGTCGAAGACATCTTTGCCACTTCTAACCATTTCGAATAACTGTCCACAACAATCAAGTAATCAATTTGGTCTTTCTTCGCAAAATCTAAATGAATGCGGTCCCATGGTGCCTTGGGCCATACCCATGATTGCATTGGAGTGACTGGAGGAGATTTGGCTACAAGTTGACAAGCTTTGCAATTAGCTGACATGTTTTCAATGTCTTGGTCTAAATTAGGCTACCAGAAATGACTTCTAGCAACTGCAGGATGAGTATCATGAAGTAATTCAAGCAAGTGTTTCCTATATACATTAGGAATTATAACTCTCATCCCCCATAACAAACAATTTCTATCAACAGATAATTCATCTTTCCTGTAAAAAAAAGGCTTAAAATCAGGATTCTCATTTTTGTAGGGAAAGCCATTATGAACATATTTAATTATACTTCCCAAAATTTTATCAGTTCTAGATGCACTAGCAATGTCATCAGAAGTTAACGGTAAGTCTGACAGATGAGAAATCTTGTAGATATCTGATGGGTACAAGTTTCTATCTACATCTTCATTGGGCAATCTTGAAAGAGAATCAGCATTCTGATGTGCAGAACCTTTCTTATACCTAATGGTGTAGTTATGTGAAGACAAGAGCAATGCCCATCTTTGTAGGCGAGCTGCAGCCATGGTTGGTACTGCCTTACTGGGAGAAAAGATGGTAACTAGAGGTTGATGATCAGTATACAGCACAAAGTTTCTTCCGAACAGATACTGGTGAAACTTTTTGCAGGCAAAAATGATTGCAAGGGCTTCCTTTTCAGTTTGTGAATAGTTGACTTCAGCCTCTGATAATGTGCGAGATGCATAGGCAACAGGTTTTTCTTCACCATTTACAATGTGTGATAAAACTGCACCTAATCCAACCGGCGAAGCATCACAGGATACTTGCAAGGGAAGATCTTCATTATAATGAGCCAAAACTGCATCAGATGTTAGAAGTTCTTTACACTGTTCGAATACCTTCTTGCATTCTTCTGACCATATCCAAGGTACATTTTTATGTAGAAGATTGTATAAAGGGGACAATAAGGTTGATGAATTTTTTATGAATTTGGAGTAATAGTTCAGCAAACCTAAAAATGATTTAAGCTGAGTCACATTTTCTGGGGTTTTGATCTTTTTGATTGCTTCTAGTTTTTCTTGGGTGGGGTGAATACCACTTTCATCAATTACATGCCCCAGAAATTCAATACTGTTTACGAAAAATTGACACTTATCCACATTTAATTTTGCGTTATATTTTTGTAATCGTGACATTACAGCCTCTAATGCGGAAAAATGTTCTGCTTCAGTAGCCGATGAGATGAGGATGTCATCTTGGAAACATATGACATTGGGTATACCCTGTAATATTTGTTCCATGACAGACTGAAAAATAGCGGCTGCTGCAGATATGCCATACATCAATCTGCTAGGGCGAAGCAAACCCATCAAAGTATTCAGTGTTACTAACTCTTGAGAGTCAGCATCCAATTCAATCTGTTGGTATGCATGTGACAAGTCAAGTTTACTGAAATATTTGCCTCCCCTTAAAGTAGCAAAAAGATCTTGCTGAGTAGGAAGTGGATACTGATTAGGGTCAAGATGCTTATTTACAGTTACCTTGAAATCACCACACAACCTCACAGCCTTATTTTTCTTTGGCACCACAACAACAGGTGTTGCCCACTTAGAATGTTCAACAAATTGCCATATATTATTATTTACTAATTTTTTAATTTCCTCAGAAACAGCATTTTTTAAAGCATAAGGAACTGGCCTGGCTTTGCAAAACACAGGTTGACAATTTTCTTTCATTTTAAGGACTGCTTTGAAATATTTTATAGGTTGAGTACTTACTTGAAAAACATCTGCATACTTTTTCTTAAGTGCTTCCACACTGTTCACACACTTTGAGGACACTGAAAATATTTCGTTCCAGTTTAATTTGAACACAGATAACCAATTTTTTCCAAAAAGAGCAGGTCGATCACCTTTCACAATAATTAATGGCAAAGTATGGTGTTGGTCGTTGCACTGCACATTAACAAGGACTTCTCCAACCACTGGAATTTCTTTCTCATTGTAGTCCCTCAATCTGGTTAATGATGGCATAATTTCAGTTCTTGGTAAATTGTTCTGCATCCAAATTTCTGATGCTATGGAAACATCAGCAGCAGTGTCAAGTTCCATATCCAATTGTTTATTATTAGCAATAATTGAAACAATATATTTTTTCTTACCTGTAACTTGATTTATAGATTGCACTGCATAAAGGGTAGCTTCTGTATCAAATTCAACTGTTTCAACCTTTTTAGTAGAGGAGTTTTTATTCTTGCTCATGCAAACAGGCGAGATATGGCCATTTTTTCCACAAGCATGGCAAGTAGCGGTTTTATATTTGCACTTGGCAGGATCATGAGCATTGCCACATCGAAAACATTTGGAAAATTTCTTACTCGAATTTGCCGAAGTGTTATTTGATGGCTGATTATTTTTTTTCTTATAACCAGAAGTTTGGCGAACTTTATTTACGGCAGGTGTGAGGACTCCCTTCATGTTCGCCGCATCGTTTTCTGCTATCTCAATAGCGACAGCTGTGTTAACTGCGTCAATTAACTTCAAATCTTTTTTTGCCAAGAGTCTCTTCTGGATATTTTCATTGGACAATCCACAAACAAAACGGTCGCGAAGTGCTTCATCCAGAAACGCACCAAACTCGCACGTTGATGCTAATCGTCTTAATTCCACTAAATATTGAGAAACAGATTCTCCAGCTGTTTGATTTCGCCTATGAAAACGGAATCGTTCAGCGATGATGATTGGAGCAGGTTTGAAATGTTGTAGTAATGTTGTCTTCAATTCATCATATGAACACTCACTGGGTTTTTTCGGAAGCAGTAAATTTCGAAGCAGTTTATAAGTATTTGAGCCTATTGCAGAAATGAAGACAGATACTTTCTTGCTTTCTTCAACGTCATTTGCAAGAAAAAAATGTTCCAATTGTTCGACATATAAATTGAAATCGTCCAATTCTACATCGAATGAATGCAATGTGCCAATTAGGCCTAACTTACTCATGATGGTACAGAGTGACAAATAGCAATTACAGCTAACAAAAGGTTACGAAAATGTTCGTGAGATCGGACTCGTCGCCAATTTAAAATATTAAAATAAAATGCATACTTGGTACTGAGATAATACTCTCATAAATGGTTGAAGATAATCTTTTATTTCGTTGCTTACAGCATGCTCTCGGCATTACGACGGTTGAGCATTTACATAACAGTTGAGTTGAGTTGTTGGGTTCTTACACGGTTAACAGTTACTAAGAATTAATTCAAGCTATAAAATAAATATATGAAATAAATTAATAATATGAGATATTACAATCACTTTAGGGGGGGAATGGGGGCCTGGCACTTGATATCGTAAGATATCTCTGGGTTGAGGAGGGTTGCTTTTTTATCGTTATCATTTTTGATCCAACCAAACTTTTTTTTCAGAAATTTTTCCTTTACATCCAAATAGTCCGTTATCTTTTTTTAAAATTATTATTTTTATAGGTTTTTATAAAAATGCAAAGCTATTATTAAAGCCATTAAAATTTTATAAAATCATTTCATTCCAAAATTCGGAATACCTCAATGTTTGGCATTCTTATTCTTCTGCCATACATGCGCATATACTTTCCTATTAGAAAAATCAGGAGCATAATATGTAGGAAATGATACTTGCGTTTACCTGTAAAGAAAGACAAAGAATGTTGCCCTCTGTTTTGTGGATAGGGATAAGTTTTGCTTTTAACCTCCCAGGGAAGGGGCAGGAAGACAATATTACTTTTGAATGCTTTATGTAACAATAAGCTATTATTAAATACTTTTAAATAGTAACTAACTCTTTTAGATATTACTTGATATAAATTTATTTCATGTATTGGTATTTTATTGACTTTTTGAATCAGTAAAGTACGCAAATAATAAATGTATAATCATATGTGTATATCACTGCAAGCGTATAAGGGGCATTCTCACAATCTTTTGACTTTTCAGGAATAAAAATCTGGTGAAATTAAACTTACTAAAATAACATTTAAAACTTATAGACGAATGCCTTAATGATTCAAAATAAAGAAAAAATGGCCAGCAGCGAAATTTTTTTTATTTAACTGAGGTTTAACTTAAACTTGCGAGTTCAATTTTACTTACCATTTTACCACTATAACTTTCTATTTTCTTCTAAATTTTTACTTATATTGAATTTGCATAGTACCCACAGGATATTCAAATAAGCAATAATACCAATGTAATATTTTTAGTACAAAATTTTGGTATAACATTGTCTTAAAGGGGTGTTAAAGAAGGGACGGTAATGAAAAAAAGGGGACGGTCATAGGAAATAAACGGTTCGAGTATTACACGCGCTCAGAGGGTTCCGTACAATAAATACATGAATCATTGTTATTTAAAAAAAATCGTTGCTAAAAGAAAATTAAGACTTTGTAAAAAACTATACGACGTAGGGTTGAGTATATACTAGAAAAGTATGCATAGGTATACCATTAACGTTCAAAGAGATACGAACGCTAAATAATATCAAATATTGCTATTCTGCATAACACATTCTTTAAACTTATCCTGATCTGTTTATGATGAGCTTAATTCGGTACTGAGAATAAAAGTAGTGCAGATTTAAACTTCGTTTGGCATTTCATAAAATTAAATTCAGCTCAGTAATAATCTTTTATTTTTACAATGTAGCTAAAACAAAATCCTTCTTTAAAGTTTAAACTTGGCATTGTGCTAATCGTGTTTCGAAAGGAGGTCGTAAAGGTGCAACGTCGCCTTGGTCTGTGCCGCGTTTTTTATGATAGGTTTTTAATTAACTTTTAAAGACACGGGAGACGTATTGAGATGTCCACTCAATGCAAACTAGTCCCGAATGCCATTGTATTTATGTGATTAATTCTAATTAAATTAGTCTGTTTTTAAAAATTTGATATTTATTGCTTTTATACTGCTACTGGACATTGCATTACACAAATATGTCATTAAAATTCTAATCTAGGCTTTAACCCTCTCGCTGCGTAAGTAATTCTTCGCGATGAGCGTCTTTTACAGAATTTTTTATCGTTTATCACCTGTTCTTTAAAGCAGAAATTTTTGACTATCGTAATCGGGGGAAATGTCCTGATTAAATCAGACAAAGTTTTCGCTAAAAAATAACTGGTAGGAACAACCAAATAGTATTAATTTGACGGGAAAATGCATGCCCGAACATAGCTCGGGCTGCGCAGCGAGAGGGTCAAAAGCCGATGATACATAGAGTACGGCGCCCCTGTCATTATGTAGGTTCAAACTTCAAACCGTCCGTATCTTTAAGGGTTAATATCTCGGCTAATTACCGAAGATTTTTTTCGAAAATCATTATCAACAGTGCTTTTATACTTCTGCTACGATAGGTACCTCCAGTGATCCTTAACACTTTTTCTGAATGCCTGCGATTCGAAATTTGTGTGTAGCGGAAAAATGCACTTTTCTCGAAAACTATGTGATCTAGGGTAATCGCTATAATTTTCCTGCAAGGTTTAAATTAACGTCTACCACCTCTAATTTTTTTATAATTTTAGTTTTAGTAAATTCGTAAATAGCCAGGGGGAACATATTTTTGCACTATATTTTCGACGATAAGAAATTTATGTTTGAGTTAAGCGTTACTAAAGCTTTCACACGATGTACAAAGAATTTATTTTTTTTTTCAAGTAACATAATTAGCCCCTCTACATTTTTCTTAAATATATTTGTGAATGTTTAATAATATGCAAATATGTGGGTCAATAGTCTTTATTACTTCCTCCCAATTTGAACTTTTCACGTTTCATAGTTTACGAGTAAAACGACTGTGACCGACAGACAGACAGACACACACAGGAGTGATCTTATAATGGTTCCGTTTTTACTTTTTAAGTACGGAACCCTAAAAAGGGACGGCAAAAAAAAGGGGGATGGTAAGGATGGGATACCGGAATCTAATTCCTTACCGGTTTTAGATTCCGGTAAGGAATCTAAAACCCACGGACAGAATTAAAAAATATTAACAACCCTAAAATTGTGCGTAGGTTAATTTTTGCTACATATTTATATGAACAGTAGTCCCAGTTTCGGAAAAAAATTACATCGAATTACTTTTATTGAAACAATTTTATACAGACAGCTCCAAACTTAAAGATCAGCATGAGGGACACGGGACGGTATAGGAATTTCGTGGTATATTTGGACCCCCAACATCTTCCAAAACTTATTTAGCTCGTTAATATTGATTCTGCAGTCATGCAATGGGATGTTTTCCAGTATAAGAAGAAAAAAAAAAAAAAAAAAAAAAAACAGAATATGTACTAAAATAAAAATTATTATTCAGGGACAGAAAAATATAGAAAAGTCAAAAGATTGTGAGAATGCCCCATAAAAAGAAAAAGAATCTAAAAATAAAATAATTTTTAGACGTTGATAACGATATCATGGGGTGGGGGAAGGGGGAGGTCGACGAATGATAACGTATGATATCGTAAGGGGGAAGGGTGATCCAAAATTAGAAAAATATTGATAACGTTACATATGTATAGCTCTTTATTTTGAATTCTATTGAGCAGAGACTCGTGGCCCCTAACAAGATACCGATTGGTGCGAGGACCTGGGCAGTCGCCCCGGTTGCCCGATGGTTACGCCTGCCCTGCTACTAGTTATTATACTTTTCCAACTGAATATTTCATAAACGTTTCTCAAGGTGCACTAAAAAGGCGAATATGCCGAAAAATAGAACCAAGTTGAAAATTGTACGTCAAACGTGGCAATTTTCGTTCTATAACTAGTTTTATAAATATTCAGATCTTGGAGAAATAGCTATTGCACTCTTATGCATGAATGCAACATTTATTACGATTATGTATATTAAATTCAGTAATACGGAAATAATATAAATCCATCTTAAATAGGACGTCATCACCATTGCAACTTAGAATCATTACCTATCTTGGTATATCGTTGAATTAATTACGTTTGATAGAATTTAATGGAATGAAGAAAACTTTTATTAATAACTTTTCAAGTTTTGATTCGATTTTCATAAAATTTGAAATGATTCGACTTAGTTCTACAACGATTATATATATATTCAATTTCAAGCCATTCGGTTGGGTAGTTTTTGCGCTGTTATATGCGGCAGACGGACGGGCCAGACGACGACTATAGGTGCTACGTATTTATGTAATTACGAACGCACCTAAAAATGTATAGTCTTAAATTTGAGGTGCGCATTATACACCGGAATATACAGTAACTAAATTTGTAATACTAGTGAATAATTGCAATAAAAAATAATGATTCCTTTAAATTACTCATCTCCTTAAATTTGAAATTTTATGAACGGGCAAGTGTTATTGCCACTTAGTAAAATATTAATTTATGCTCGTAATTCCCCAAGCTGGAAACACTTTGACATTTTTCTTCAACTTGTTTTGCTTCTGCATATCGAATGACGATAATACCGACCTTGTTGGCTGTAGGACGACGAGAATAAAAAAGTAAAAGTGGCTACTAAACTGATTTTCTCAAACTGAAGCTCAATAACTGCAGGAATGTATTTTCGTCACGTGGTGTTTGAAACAGATGAACACAAGGAAGCGGGGTCGAAGTTAAGAAATATACCCTATTGGAAAGACCGAAAGAGAAACAATCCGTAAGTTCCTTTTTTCTTGTTTTATAAAAAAATTTTTGAAAATTTTTCAGATTTTTTGAAATTTCGTAATTCTATTTTTTTGGATTATTATTATTCAAGGCATTTTCGAGCATTTTTTGAAAATTTGTGATGACAACATTGTATTATTATTAGATTGTTTTTTTATTTAAAAGTTTTTTACAATCATTCTTAAAATTTAGTAATGCTATTTTAATTTTAATTTAAGAAATTCAAATCCTTTTTTAATTTTTTTGTAAAGCTGACTTAAAAAAAACCCTCAAAATTTAAGAAACTTTTAAAATTATTTTTTTAAATTCCATATTGCACCGAAGAGTAAAAGGAAAACAATCCGCAAGCTCCTTTTTTCTTGTTTCATCAAATCTTTTTCGAAACGTTTCTAGATTTTTTGAAATTTTGTAATTCTATTTTTTTTTTAATTATCCTTATTCAAGGCATTTTCGATTCTTTATTGAAAATTTGTAATGACAACATTTTATTATTATTAGATTGGTTTTTTATTTAAAAGTTTTTTTTCAATCATTCTTAAAATTTAGTATAATGCTATTTTAATTTTAAATTAAGAAAGATTTGAAATTCTTTTTTAATGTTTTTGTAAAGCTGACTTAAAAGTCCCCTCAAAGTTTAAGAAACTTTAAAAATTATTTTTTAAAATTCCATGTAGCACTAGAAAGACTGAAAGTAAAACAATTCATAAACTTCTTCTTTCTTGTTTTATCAAATCTTTTTCGAAAATTTTTCAGATTTTTTAAAGTCTTAATATTTTTTTGTTTTATTATTATTACTATTATTATTCAAGGTATTTTCGAGCAGTTTTTGAAAATTTGGGATGACAACATTCTATTATTATGAGATTGTTTTTTTTTTTTACAATCATTCTTAAAATTTAGTAATGCTATTTTAATTTTAAATTAAGAAAAGTTTGAATTTTTTTCATAATTTTTTTTTGTAAAGCTGACTTAAAAAAAACTTCAAAGTTTGTAAGAAACTTTTTAATTTTTTTTAGAAATTCTATATTGCACTGGAAAGACCAAAAGGAAAACAACCCGTAACCTTCCTTTTCTTGTTTTATGAAACCTTTTTCGAAAAATTTTCAGATTTTTTGTAATTTCCTAATTTTATTTTTTTTTCAATTTTTTTATTCAAGCCATTTTCGAGCATTTTTTGAAAATTTGTGATGACAACATTTTATTATTATTAGATTGTTTCTTTATTTAAAAGTTTTTTACAATCATTCTTAAAAATTAGTAATGCTATTTTAATTTTAAATTAAGAGAGGTTTGGAATTCTTTTATAATAAAGCTGATTTTATTATAAACTTCAAAGTTTAAGAAACTTTTAAAATTATTTATTTAATTCCATATTGCACTGGGAAGATTGAAAGAAAACAATCCGTAAGCTTCTTTTTTTTTTCTTTGTTTTATTAATTATTTTCAGATTTTTTAAATTTTGTAATTCTATTTTTTTTAAGCATATCCTTATTCAAGGCATTTTCGAGCATTTTTTGAAAATTTGTGATGACAACATTTTATTATTATTAGATTGTTTTTTTTATTTAAAAATATTTTACAGTCAATCTTAAAATTTAGTAATGCTATTTTAATTTTAAATTAAGAAAGGTATTCTTTTTACATTTTTTTTTTCTAAGGCTGACTTAGAAACTTTTAAAATTATTTTTTAAATTCCATATGCTGCTCTGGAAAGACTAAAAGGAAAGCAATCTGTATGTTAATTTTTTGTTATTTCCATATTTTTGTGGAAACATTTCAGGTAATTTTTAAAACTTCGTAGTGCTATAAAAATAAATAAATAAACAAACAAATAAATTTTCAAGTTATTTTGCAAAAATTTGTTGTAATAACTTTTATTACAACAGATATTTAAAAAAAAATTTCCAATCATTCTTAAAATTTAGCAATGCTTATTTTTATTTTTAAGTAAAAGATTTGAAATTTTTCGTTAATTTTTACTTTTTTCTATCTTTACAAGAAGGAAATGTTGGATTCGTGGAAAAATTTAACTTCCAGTTTTCGACGGATTAAAACGTTTTAGAATATCCTGAACGCGATTTGCCTGCTTTTAGAAAATGTTTGTCTGTATGTGACACAAATTTTGTGGCCGCTCTATCTTAAGAACTAATACTGCATTTTTAACGATTCCTATCTCAAGACCTAATGCATGTATTTTCATCAAACTCCAGTTATACCTCGATATAAATTAGTGTTGTTTAGTTTTTGGTGTAAATTGCCCAACAGGTGGCGTTTTTCGCGATTTCCGCAATAGTTCTATTTCAAGAACTGATGCACGGATTTTCACCAAACTTCAAATTCAGTTAGATGTTGGCATAAGTTGTTGCTGGTTAGGGATTGGTGTAAATTGCGCAACAGGTGGCACTGCTATGCAGCATTTACCAGGATTTACCAGATTTTAGCTATAGTCATATCTCAAGAACTTACACACGGATTTTCATCAAACTTCATATTCTGTTAGACCATGACATAAGTTGGTGCTCATGAGCATTTCATTTAAATATATAACACACTGTAAAAAAAAAAAAAAAAAAAAAACAAAAAAAAACGACCAGTTTTCTTGTACACTGTAAAAAAAATACTGCCAGTTTTACGGTAGGAATCGGAAAAAATAGTTGCCCTTATCGTACCGGAATAATGTCCGACACAGCTCGGAATAAAATCCGTAAAAATAAGGAAATAGTCAGTAAAATGGTATTTTACGGATTTTATTCCGAGCTGGGTTGGAAATTATTCCGGTACGATAAGGGCAACTATTTTTCCGATTCCTACCGGAAAACTGGCAGTATTTTTTTCACAGTGTAGGAATCGGAAAAATAGTTGCCTTTATCGTAACGGGAAAAATTCCGACCCAGCTCGAAATAAAATCCTTAAAATACCGTTTTATTGACTATTTCATTTTTTTTACGAATTTTATTTCGAGCTGGGTCGGAAAATTTGTGGTACGATAAGGGCAACTATTTTTCCGATTCCTACAGGAAAACTGGTCGGATTTTTTTTACAGTGCAGGTGACGCTGGCTATGCTACATTTTTTTAGATTTTCGCGTTATCTGTATCTCAAAAACTAATGCATGGTATTTAATCAAACTTCATATTCTGTTATGCTATCGCATAAGTAGATCCTTGGTTGTATACAGTGTGGTACGTGTCGCTTTTATGCGATTCGGGTCGGGAATTTTGGTTGCAGACATCTAAGAAGATGGATGCCGAAATTCAATGATTTGTTTGAATGATACGGTGTTTGTATCTTCTTTTAAAATGCACAAAATTCAACAAAGCTATATCTTTAGATTCCTCATGATGGATATAGATTGTCATTTTGTTGATTTTGGCACTGTGCGAATTTTGAAGTATTACCATGCATGTGGTAGAAGAAAGATTTGGGATTGGCACATCCGACTAGATTATTATACTAACTTTCTTTAAATTCTTCAAAATTTCAGAAACTTTGTACATTATTTTATAAATAATAATAATATTAACTTTTAATGACTTTTAATACATTTTTTCCTTAAAAAAGAAGATTTTTTTTTTAAATTTTCATAAAAATTTAGATTTAGTTAATCTTCGGTGTAATTTGGAACAGATTACTTTTTGGTGTAAATCGTCTAACAAGTGGCGCTGCTATGCTACATTATTCATGATTACAGCAATAGCTCTATCTCAAGAACTAATGCACGGATTTTCATTAAACTTCAGATTCAGTAAGTTCCTGATATAAATTGGTCCTGATTTGTTATTGGTGTAAATCACCCATCAGGTGGCGCTGCTATGCAAAATCTTTTACGGTCTCCGCAATAGCTCTGTCTCAAAAACTAATGCAGGGATTTTCATCAAACTTCAGATTCAGTTAAAAGTTGACATAAGTTGTTGCTGATTAGATTTCGGTGTAAATAACCTAACCAGTGGCGCTGCTATGCTTCATTTTCAGGAAGTATTAACACGTATCAAATAGAAGAAAGTTTGGGGATTGCCAGATACGATTAGTTATAAATTTTAGAAAAAAATTATGTAATTTTTAGAATTTCACGGGTTTTTTTTTTTTAAATTCAAATAAAGTTGAAAAGTTGAAATCTTCTTTAATTTTTTGTTGATAATTTTTTGTATTTAAAAGAAGATTAAAATTTACGATCATTCGCAGAACTCCGGTATGACATTTTTAATTTTTAATCTAAGGGAAATTTGAAATTCGTAATTTTACTCAGATTAACTTCTGAAAAGTTCTTCAAAATCTGTGGAATAAAATAAAAATAAAATGTATAATACTGATTTTATATATCTCATCACAAAAAATAAAATAAAAATAAATTAAATAAAAATTAAAAACAATAATTAAAATAAATAAATAATAATAACAATCGTAATAACCACAATAATGAGTCGTTTTTGAAAATTGTAATGTTAACAGTATTTTCCTTCTATATATAAAAAAAAGTAACGATTTGGAAATAGACCAATGAAAATCTGCGTAGATCAACCTTAGATCGGCATCCATTTTGAATGCTTAATCATGGTCTTTCTTCGTTAATATTAAAAAAACTGTTGCACACAAAAATATGAAAATCGGTGGTGTTATAGAGAAATGTTTGATAAATACGCTGAAGAGGACAGTTTTCAAATCGAACTATAATTTAACAATTAATTAACATTTACCGAACTATAAATTAACTATATTTTAAGAGATATTTAGTATTAAAATTGGTCAAAATCGTTCCATTAAAAAATTTTTATAGGAGCAAAAACTATATATAGGAATTTAATCATTTTTAGATCATTTTATACTTTAGAATTTCCCGATGTGCAGACTGCATTTATTTTTTTATTTGATTCATTTTTTGAGTATTTATTTCCATTCTAAATTCAAATTTCCAACATTTCGAGAGATATTTTTTACGTATTTTAGAAAAGGGTATTATTTTAAATCGTTGCCAATTTTTAAAATAGCGCAAAGAATAATATTTCCTTCAAATTATATTTACACGTGGCTATTATAAACAGAAGAAAAAACTTTCAAATTAGAATTAAATGATTACATGTGAAAAGCAGGAAAATATTGAAAATTACGACATAAGAACTATATTTACACTTGAATTTTAAAAGTGAAAAAAAATTTGAAATGAAAATTTCATTATTATGCATTAAAAGTCTTAAACGGAGGAAATTTTGTCATATGTAAAAAGACCAAATAATTAACAGTCAGCAAAACAGTTTAAATTAAAAAATATATTTGCAGGAGACATTTATTTCATATTTTAAGATAATCTTTTCAACTATTATCGTGAATTTTAAGACAGCGCAAATAATATTTCCTTTTTTACAACAAAAGTATTTTCACGTGAATATTAATAAGCGAAAGAAAACTTTTGTGAAAATTACGTCAGATTTAAAACGATACATTTTGAACTTTCGGTACTACTTGATTATCCCGTCGACCAAACAACTGTCGCCGAACCATAAGAATAAATGCTAATAATAGATGTCACATTCACATTCACTTGACATTAAACACGTTACACGTGTTTGTTAGTCATCATGTGACTTTAAATTCGAGGAATTATTTGTATTTTTATTAATGTTTTACTAATTTATTTCTTCTTTTGTTATTTATTTATAATAAAAAGTATGTCTGTTTGTATAATTTGCCGAATAGATTTGGCGATGTGTATAGTTTTTCAAAATTGGTCGACGGGATAATCAAGTAGTACCGAACTTTCTTATAGCGTTGTTAAAAGATACCGGGAGACAATGACTGTTTACTTAATTCATTTTACATTAGCTTATTTTCAAAATTTTAACTAATTTTCTTTTTAATCAAAGCCGAAAATAATCATTGTATCTCTTAACAACAGATGATTTGGTCTTAAAAATCCCTAATCAAAGGAAAACGAATGGAAACACGTTTACAGGGAGGTCGCCACTGTTTTTTAAAATTATAATTCAATCTTTTTAAAGTCAATCAAATTAAAGTGATTTTAGAATCTGGGGTGCCTGAGGGTCGGCGAGCGTAGCTCGTAGGGGGCAGAGCCCCCTAGTTTTTTTTTTTTTATATATATAAATGGAATAAAAATTTCAGTTCATTCTCAAAATTTTGTAATGTTATTTACATGTTTTTTCCCATCCCCATATTTTTTATTTAAGAAATACTTAAAATCCTACTTTAATTTCTGTTAAGCTAACATTTAAAAAAAAATGTTTTCATCAAGATTTAAAGAATTTTCAATTTTTAATAATACTGACTTTATATATACTAGGGGATCGAACCCGAGCTCCTCGGGTTACAGAGTATAGGTGAAAACCATTCTTTGCTTTTTAATTGTAATTATTTTTTTATATGTAATATATATTTTAGATTGTCCACTAACATCAAAAAGAATTTTTATCTGAAAAATATCAATTATGCAATCAAATAAAGTTTTAAAATTTATTAAAAGCGATACTTTCACATGCCACCACATGCCAGGAGTTATTAGCCCAAGATTTTGCGACTTACGGCAGTCTTCCGATCATTTCAGTGCTTTAAGCGCGGGGTTCAATCACATGTCTGTTAAATTTGTTTCTTATTTACATTATTTTATTTATTTTTCTATAAAGGAAGCTTACATTTTGTTATGGAACATTAGACGGAAACAAATGCTGATCTTTTACATTGTTTTAAGAGCAAACGGATTAATTTTTCGTAATCGAGCTACACGTGATAGATAAATTTAAAAATAATTCATGCTTGAAAATCTATATATATTATGCTATCGTACGTGGGACAGAAATCGCGATTATTTTTTAATTGTTTAATGGCAACATTTGAATGAAACGCATTTCATTGGTTATTGAGCAATATGTTTAAAAAGGGAATAACAATAAATAAAAAAAAATTTAATTAATACATATGTAACAAAACAATTTATATAATTAAAAAAACAAACAAAATAAAAGTAAATAAACAACAACATCCGGGTTACCATATCAAGCAAAATAACCGCACTTTGGCGCCAGTTAAGTACCTCGGTGCGTATATGACATTGGCATCAGAAAAACATCACGCCAACGTGGCGCGTATATGACATCTGTGCCGTCTTTTATTCATCTCATTTAAAATACAATAAATAAATAAATAAATAAATAAAGGTATTTTTCCAGTATAGGTACTTGGCGAAATAGAGAAAAGGTCCTTGGCGAGAAAAGAAATTTGGCAACTATTTTCTGGCAACCTATTTCATCAAAATATTTTTTTTCGAATAAAGCTACATAAAAGTTGCTATGATCGCAAAAAGTTTGTACTTTTATGTTAGCTGGGCGCAATTCTCGCCAATAGCATTTTTCATTTTTCGAGGGGTAAATTAAAACCTTTGATGTTGAAATTAAATGGTTTATGGTATTTATTCTTTTCTTTTCTTTTCTTTTATTAAAGAATTGTTTTAAAGTGAAATTCATGCATTTGAAATGTTTCAGTTTTAAAATAAAGTTATCTATTTTAAAATGAGTGAAAGGATTATATTTTAATCTAAATTAATGAACAACGGGTACAATGTTTGGCGATTTATCACCTGTGCCCGACTAACATAAAAATACCGAGTTATTGATTTCTCTATCAGAATCTTCCGATTTGGCGAAGGATTGAGCAAGTAAATTAAATTATGAATAAAAGTAACATGATACAATGCCTAGCATACATTTAAGGGAGACCAAACTGGTCGCCACGGGCGGCTAGTTATTTTAAAAACCATAATAACTCAGCCAATTAAGATACAATTTTCAAACAAATTGCATTTGAAAGTAGATTTTTTTTCTCTATTTGACGGTGTAAAAACTGAAAATGTGAGATATTTGAAAACTTAAAAGATCGTTGACATAGCCCACATTATAATTTCATTTTTTTTTCAGTTTTTATGAGAAAATGGCAACAAAAGGTACAGTAATATATTATTTTCTTTCCTCTGTGATTATTTTCCCTCTACTTTCAACCCTCAATGACTTTCAAAAAAAATGGAGTACTTCAGTTGCCACAATTACAAAAAATGTATTAAAAACTACAAAAAAATTAATATCTCAAAATTAAACTGAGATACAGCTTTCAAACAAATTGCATAAAAGAGTACATTTTATTCCTTATACGACGGTGTAAAAATTTAAAATGTGCGATGTTTAGAAGTCTAAAATTTTGCAGTAAAGAAAATTGTAAAATCAAAATTTCAAAGTTTTGCCATTCGCAAAATGACGTATGCGTTACGCACAGATATGTTTTCCTTTATAATATATATATATATACTAGCCGCCCTTGGCGACCATTTTGGTCTCCCTTAAAATTTATGTCTGGGAAAGCATGCAAAGCATTGTATCATGTAACTTTTATTTATAATTTAATTTACTTGGACTCCCTTAAATAAAATTAATAATAATCCTTTTAGCTAATATTAGTTTTTGTTGCATTAAAATATCTCAATTTTTTTAATTTCTGTAATCAAGTAAACCCTATTGATTTATAATGAAGTCTATGGAAATCTGGTGAAATATTAGAGATGTCGCCAAGTTGGCGGCTAATTTTGGTCACCAAATTTGGCGCTATATCGCCAAGTTGGTGACAGAACAGGGTACCCCCTATGGCAACCCCCCTTATAAGTATGAAGATGCATTAAATGCTGTTCAATAACCAATGAGATGCGTTTCAATCAGGCGTTGCCATTAAATAATTAACAAATAATCGCGATTTCTGTGCCACATACGATAGCGTAATATATATATATATATATATATATATATATATATATATATAAATATATATTTCTCCAAATAATAATAATAATAATACATCGTTTTTTAAAAGTTGTGATGTTAACTTTTTTATTTTTTATTTTCATAAATTTAAGAAAAATATTATGCTAGTTTTAGTATTTCGTAATGCAATTTTTTTATTATTATTCATAAAAACTTTCGAATCATTTTTCAAAAATTTGTTATGATAACTTTCCGAATGTTATTTTCAATTTCAGAAAAAATCCCAATCATTTTTAGAATATTTTCTTTCAAATTTAAATAAAATAGAAAAGTATTTTCTTTAAATTTTCTTAAAAAGAATTCTTTTTCTTAAAAGAAAATCTTCTGATAATATATGAAATTTCACAATGAAACTCTTCTTGCATTTCGTGTAATCACTTTTTAGATACTTTAATTTTCTAAAATTCTAATATTTTTTAACATACAGGTTTAGTTAACACTAAACACAGGTTATGTTAACACTAAAATGGGAAAAGTTTCAGTCAAAATCAAATTAAATGAATTTTAAAACCATTTTAAAACTTTTAAAAACTGAATTTTAAACTAATGCATTTATCGAACATATTTAAAAGCATATAATATTTAATGTCTGGTAACCACCTGTTGATCATTGTTGTCAACACACACATGATTGAACTCCAAAGAAAAAAAAATGCCATTTAAACGATAACATAATTTTGAATAACCCTACTTTATCCTCAGCATTGAGAGTTAATTAATATTTCTGCGTGAGAATTTTGCTTTTATTTCCTTACTGTTAAATAAAATGTTAAATTGTAGCGTAAATGTATGATGCTCATAAAATTTCATTGTATGCAATATGTTGGTTAAAACAATAAACACTGTGAACACACACACACACAAGAAAAAAAAAATAATAAAAACCTTAACGAATACAAATTAAATTAGATAAAACAGTGAGTTGTGTTATGATTAGTAGCATATAATTTAGAAATACAGTAGAGCGCCGATTATCGGAACTCCAATTAACCGAACTTTCAAT
Source organism: Maratus speciosus (assembly GCA_963932465.1). Taxonomy (NCBI): domain Eukaryota; kingdom Metazoa; phylum Arthropoda; class Arachnida; order Araneae; family Salticidae; genus Maratus; species Maratus speciosus. The sequence continues at coordinate 147,950,540 of OZ010788.1, forward strand.
TATCCGAACAGCCTGTTTCTCTCAAAAATTTTTTTTAACCGAACTTCCAATAATTCGAACAGCCTGTTTCTCTCAAAAAATTTTTTTTAAACCGAACTTACATTCATCCAAACACCCTTATTTCTCTCAATTTTTCGGGTAAAGTTATTGCGACTTAATGTTACATCTGTAATCCAACCTATGGATCAAAGTGTAGTAGAGACATTCAAACGACTTTAAAGAAAGCCAATTTTAAGAAATCTCCTTTTATCAGAAGAAACAGCCTAATTCTCAAGATACCATAAAAATTTATTTGAAAGATTGTAGTATAATGGCTTCTGATTCCTAGAATCTAGTAAAATCCTCAACATTAAAAAAAGCTTGGAATAAAATTTTAAATAAAGAAAACACTGATAGTGGATCAGAGAATGAGGAATGTAAAACAGTAAAGGACATTCGAAGAATCCTAAGCAATGAAGAAAATGAAATTAGCGAGTAGTTAAATAGTGACGTACATGACCCGGGATATCAGATTTTAAATGATGATGAGATTGTCGATGAGATTCAAGATGAAGAAGAAATTGAAGACAATAAAAACGAATGATCTGAAAATGACCCAGGTCCATCACATAACGAAGCCTTTGGATCTTTGGAAACAGCTATGAAATGGCTCGAACGGCAGAAGAAAGCTGATCCTATTCAGCTAATGCATTTACAAAGAATTTGGGATATGGCAGAATTGAAAAGAATGTCTTCTTTGAAGCAAGCAGCAATCGAAAGCTTCTTTGCTTAAATTATAATCTCTGAAATTCAGAAAATAATAGAAAGAGAGAAAGAAAATTTTAAATGATAAAAAAGTAAACAAAAAAATTAAAAAAACGAAATAAAAAAATAAAAAATATATATAAAACAATTTTTAAACACGCCAGAACTAACTGGTGCTGGCAGTCCTAAGCTTGGATAAAGTGTGAAGTTTTTAGTATAGTAGGAACATCCCTTAAATTGTCTGTCCGTTTATCTGAACTTTTGCTTATCCATACTAGGCTCGGTCCCGACTCGTTCGGATAATCGGCGCTCTACTGTATCAATAAATTTTCTTGGGCCTTTTATATTTCACATTCATCGATGCATATGGAAGAAAATCTTCAGAGATCTGACAATCTTTCTCTATTATTTCTAAAATGAATTAATTAATGGATGGATATAGTAATACCATTCTTTATCATTAATTTGTTTTTGATTTTATGAAAATTTCTTTTTCATAAGGACAATTTTTCAAGTACCCTTGTGAAGGCATAATAGAGTTTTGAGTTTGTTTAAGCAGTGGCATGTGTACATGGTGAGATATCGAGGATTCCGTTACGATAGCTTTTGCAATATGACGACAGAAACTTGGATTAGCTAAATAGTGGCAGATTTCTATGCGACATATCGAGGATTGCTTTACGACTGCCCTATAAAACGATGACAGAAACTTGGGTTGGTAGTGGAAGTTCGACATGTGAGATATGGACGATCGTCTTTCGATTGCTCTTAAAATGTGATGAGGAAAAATTGGAATTGTAAACTAGTGGTAGAATAAATCTACATATGATACATTGAGCATTCCGTTTTGATAGATGTTAGAAAGTGACTGCAGAAACTTGGATTTGTTGTGGCAGAATCACATAAGCGATACAAATGATTGCTATTCGACTGCTCATATAAAATTGCAATAGAAACGCGGATTGGTTGTTGGTTAAGTAGTGGCAGATCTACATGTGAGACAGCGAAAATTGCTTCTGGATTCTTCTTATAAAATTGCAATAGAAAACTGGATTGGTTAACTTAAGATATCGATGATTGTTTTTCAATTTCCTTGATAAAAGATGGCAAAAACTGGCTTTGTGAAGTATTGGCAGGATTACATTTGAGATATCGAGGATTCTGTTTCAATTGCTCTTATATTATGAACTGGGATTGATTGAATTGAGAATGATAGAAACTGGGATTGGTTGCAACAGGTTTCTGTGCGTGATATAGAGGATAACCTTTCCATTGTTCTTATAAACTGATGATAGAAACTTGGATTGGTTGCGGCAGGTTTCTATGCATGATATAGAGGATTAATTTTTCATTGCTATCATAAAGTGATGATAGAAACTGCGATTGTTTGTGACGGGTTTCTATGCGTGATATAGAGCATTACCTTTCCACTGTTCTTTTAATCTGATGATAGAAAATTTAATCGATTGTGGCATGTTTATGTATGTGATATAGAGGATTGCCATTCAATTGTTCTTAAAAAGTGACGATAGAAAATTGGATTTGTTGTGACACGCCAACATGTAGGATACAGGAGTTTTTTTTTTTTTTTGCTGTGCTCTTATATAACGGCGGTGAAAATTTGGGTTGGTTAAATAGTGGTAGGTTTACATGTGAGATATCGAGGATTGCTATTCGATTGTTTTAGACGGCAAAGACATAGCTTAGTTAAGTAGTGGCAGGTCTATCGAAGGGTTCCATTCGATTTTCTTATAAAGGGATAATAGAATCTTAGGTTGATTAAGTAGTGGGAGGTCTACGTATGAGATATATCAAGGATTGTATTTCGATGGCCTATAAGTGACTACATAAACTTGCATTGGTTAAGAGGTGATAGATGAGTACATAAGATATCGTTTGCAGGATATTTTTTTAGAGGAAGGCTAACATAAATCTTGCTTGAAAAGCAGTGCAATAGAAATAAAGGAAAAAATACCTTTAGGTGGAACTAATTGGAGCAAATTGGAGTTGTAAATGATAGTTAACGCTTTCCTAATGAACAATCGTATCATACAATCGTACTGTTGCGCAAAATGCGTTTTTTGACGGCATTTTGCGCAAATTTCTTGAAAAAAAATATCGCAAACAGCCTAGTGGGGTATCAAATTACAGGAAATTTTGAGCTGAAAAAGAATATGATATTTGTTTTTAAAAGTAGAAGAAAATAAAAAAATAATGGCGAAAAAATGAAGAATTTTAGATTCTCGAAAAACATCGTTTTATTTTAAAAATTCAAAAATTATATATAGAACAGCACTAAGTGTATAACGCTTCCGGGAGGGAACTCATCCGTTTCCTGATAATCTTTCGTTAAAATCAGCCAAACGTGGCCATGTTAGGCTTAAGCATTCCGATGCCGTATTTGCCGACTGCCTTATTTAATCTGTCTATCTATTCGTTGTGTATCATATATTCTTCTTCAATTTTTCTAAAAGCTTAAAAAAGTATACAATTATAACTCTTTAAGATCTAATTTAAAAATAACCAGCTACCAAAAACAGGCTTCCGATGTATACAAACAATTACCGTTGCCATTCATAAGCACAAATTACAAATCCAAAAACAAATTAATGACTCTTTCAGCTATTCATTAAATGCTTTAAAAATATTTTTCAAAAGCATATTAATATTTTGAAATACGTTTTTCCCTTTTGTTTATATTTATTCATTACATTACAGTTTGAATTCAGTATACACTGTTAAAAATATAGCGAAAAATTACCTCTGTTTTTCAAGGCTATCTATTTTCTGACCAATGAGAACGTTTCATAGTGTTCAGTGAATATATCTGTATTCTGTGTTTATTGGTGCCATCTATTGGTAGTTAAAATAAAAAAGGAAAATTTCTTTTGCACAAGTTCTTTGAATTCTGAAGCCATTGGGAAAAAATGAATTATAGGAATATATAATGCCGTGTACTACACACACACACACACACACGTATATATATATGTATATATCAATGTAAATAAAATTTTGTATTTTGTAGGGAAAACAAATTTGTAATTTTATAAAAGAATTTGAGAAAAAAAATCTGTTAATGTAATTAATAGTTGCAATTTACTTATGTGATAAAAGATCTATTACAGGTCACTTTATGCATGTTTTAAAAAAATGAGGATTTAATCTGAGATAAACTTTTTAAAATTTAAGTTATATAAATATAATTTTGGCGCCAGCTATCAACAATTAATAATAAAAAAAAACTTTCTGTTGAAATTGTGTATTATTCTGCATGTTATTCTTTGGAGTGGTATCACAAGTGAATGTTTACGGGTCAATCCATTTCAAATGGTCCAGAAAATCATTAAATCGTTGCTGGACCATTTTAAAAAAATCTGAAATGTTTTGTACAACAACCCTAACATGATGGAAGTTCAAAATGACTATTATTTTAATTTTATTAATTTTTGTTTGTGCATGGCGGCCCTCTTTGTTTCATCGTTTGCAGCAATTTTCTCAGAAGAAGGGTTTACGGAATTGTAAATAATTCATCGCTTATTTCTCCAATTCAAGTGCGGATTGAAGCAATTTGTACAGAATACAGTGGGCTAAAAATTTGGTAATAGAGTAGTTTCCGAAAATAAATCTTTATTGGTGAAATTTAAACATAAAGTTTCAGTTTTTTTCAAAAATTTGTCCGTTTACAAAAGGAAATTTTTCTAGCAAGGAAATCTGTGAACACGACATAATTTTTTTACAAATAGGCCCGAAAGTACTTGTACTCACACGCCAAGTTTCAGACCTGGGACTTCGTTTCTCTTCGCTAAAAAAAAATCCCGAATTTTTCAAAAATGTCAAAAATCGTTTCTCTTTCCCTATTCTGTTTTTGTCTCAGGTCTTGAATAAAAATATTTTTTTCTTTATATAAAAGTGCTGAGGTTTCTTTTGGTTACTAAAATTACAACAAAAGTTACTGAAACCATACAAAATGTAGGCCTGAGACATAATTATTTTTAAAATTAATTTCTAAGCTTTGCAAAAGGCTTTATTTTCTGTTACTATTATTTAAGGATAACCAAAAAAATAAATTTAAATGACACTCTGAGATAAATACTTAGCTGTGACTACAGCAAAACAATAGTTTGGCAGTATTCTTTTGACATGTTGCCCTTGCCATATCTCAGCTTGAAGTCAAATCTCCATCTTGAAATTTCTTGTGCATAGCACTACCATACAATACTCCCAGAAACCAGAACTTCAGATTTTTATCTCGTGCCCCACCAGAGATATCTAAGCCTAAAAAGTGCGATTTTTGACATTTTTGAAAAATTCGGGATTTTTTTTTTTAGCGAAGAGAAACGAAGTCCCAGGTCTGGAACTTGGCGTGTGAGTACAAGTACTTTCGGGCCTATTTGTAAAAAAAATTATGTCATGTTCACAGATTTCCTTGCTAGAAAAATTTCCTTTTGTAAACGGACAAATTTTTGAAAAAAACTGAAACTTTATGTTTAAATTTCACGAATAAGGATTTATTTTCGGAAACTACTCTATTACCAAATTTTTAGCCCAATGTATTCTGTACAAATTGCTTCAATCCGCACTTGAATTGGAGAAATAAGCGATGGATTATTTACAATTCCGTAAACCCTTCTTCTGAGAAAATTGCTGCAAACGATGAAACAAAGATGGTCGCCATGCACAAACAAAAATTAATAAAATTAAAATAATAGTCATTTTGAACTTCCATCATGTTAGGGTTGTTGTATAAAAAATTTCAGATTATTTAAAAATGGTCGAGCAACCAGTGCTGGACCACTTGAAATGGATTGACCCTTACTGTTTAGATTTGATTTTTCAATCTTATAACGTGTGTTCTTTTTTACTGTCAGCTAATAAATTTATTTGGAATTGCATTCTTACATTTTTTTTCTTTTAAAGAAATTGAAGCTTATCGATTTTTTTAAATGCAATGAACGAAAATGAAAGTTAATTGACACTATCTTTTAAAATAGCATTTTTAGTACTAATTTGCATGTTTTTGTGAAATAGTTCTTCAAATTTTATGAGTGAAGTTCATTTGCATATTCTATATCATTATTTTACCAATTCAGTTTATAATTTTCTTGCAAATTAAGTTTCAACGAAAACTGGTCTATTTTTATAATTATTTTACCCCACCTGACCCTATTAGTCAGATAAGATAAAATTTATTCTGTCATAATTCTTTTTAGAATGCAGTGCTATATCATTCTTTTGAAATTGCAAACACGTCATTCTGACGGGCTATCTTCTAGTTTGAAATTAAATACACAAGAAAACGGATTTAATTATATCCATAAAATCATATTTATGTAACCAAATTCTAATATACTTTTCATCGTCATCTAACTCAAAGCTGTCTCCTGTGTTTGCACAGTCCTTTCCACAACAGTTTTTACAAACTACAGAACATGGAAGTCCATATCGGCTACATGTACATTTGTAATGTTACATGGATCTTCAACTGTAGTTCGGCAGGCACATTTAATGATATTTGACAGTTTGTCTGATGTTGGGTTTAAGTCTGTTAGTATCGGTTGAAATTCTCCACCAACCAACTGCCAACCCCACAGTGTAGGAGCAGGAGTTGGCATATTTAGATGTTTCCATATAAAACACTGCATGTGCACTCGAAGTAGATGGTATTTCGATGCACTTTTTGTTGGAGGCAAGCGAGATCTAATTCTTTATTTGCTGAAGCTATTTTCCGCATGCATTGTTCATAACGAAGCACGTTTAGGTCACTTGTTTCAATGTTGCCACCATAAAGCGACACAAGAACTTTACAGCCATTTTCAACCAATTCTTCCATAGAAACATCTCTTCGCATATTACTTTTCGATTGAAGGATTTTTTTGAAAGCAGAATATTTACTTTCCCAAATAATGCACTGGTGATGTCACATCCTGTTAATGCGTGAATAGAAAGTAAAGCTTTGCAAGCCTTTTCTCCAATAGATATTTGCCTGGCTTGAATGCTACGAACATTATCAGATTGTGTTACAGACTGAATGAAAATGTTCTTCGAAGAATGATATAATATTAGGATTTAATATATCAGTGCCATCAGCTACTACAGTGGCATGTTTTTCCTGGGCTATGTTTAAAGCTTCTCTGATGATTACAGTGTCAGCATCACCTTCTGCATGAATGACAGAATGAACCCTTTCTTGAAAATAATTCCCCAACATATTGGTAAAACGTTGTTTGTTTGTAGAGTTACAAAGAAATTTGTTTTTCTTGATGATTGCGGGTAAATTTTCACCAAAGAATACTACAACATACGACTGCTTCATACGTAATCTATGCTCCATATCTTTTATATTCGGTTTTTCATACCCATCAAAAACTATTGTCACTTTCCTATACCTTCTGTTGACATAAGATTCGTATTGCCTTACGACATCGCTAAGTGCTGCAGAAGCGGATCATGGTAACAATGAATTAATGCACCACCATCAAGAAGGTAGTGAGAAGTTTGCTGGGAATGAGACCGGTGTATTTCATTGACATTCATGCTATCTAATGAGTGTGCCAATGATGATTATCCGTTTTCCTCATTTGCTGGGTACCATGATCAAATAATGAAGTTGGTAGAATGGATAACTCGTAATTGAAAAACTCTCTTGTATCTTGAACGCTATTATTCAAGCGGATACAAGCAACCATCCTCTGTATTAAAAAACGAGAATCTACATGGGGACCAGCAATAATAATTCCTTTTTTCAATACTTTCATGGTTACTGCTTGGTCTAATTTCAAAGTTTCACCTTTAAAAAGTTTAACACTAAGTTTATCTTGAATGCAATGATGCAATAATCTCCAAAGAGGTCAGCATTTTCTGCAGTTACTTTGTTTTTACTATCTGTAATACCATTAAAAATATTCCATAAAACAATTGACGTAGCCTTAAATGGATTGTGGTCTATCAAAAATTGCATTACCTTTTTCATATCTTCAATACCTCTTGCCATCCTTGCATCAGTTAAATCAGCATGTTGTTCACTACCAATACGGGAAACATTGGGCAACAAACTCATTGCACATGCTACTTCACTACATCGAGAATGGCTCAAAATCCAAGTTGCACGTTGACTTTCAGTCATATCTCCTCCATAAGATATACCATAACAACTTTTAGTGCATTTCATGAGCGTTTGCTCAATGTGCATATTGGTCTAAACACCAAAACACTTCCTTTTCTTTCTTCGTACAGTAAAGTGGCCTTCATTCAGCATTTTGTAGAGTTCTAGTTTCGTTGTTTTCACTTCCCGCATTTGTTAAAGGTATATTCTTGCGCATTTAGCATAACTGTTATGAGCTGAACTCCAAAAAAAAGGTATCATATGCTCAACTGCCTGTAAGTTCATTTCAAAATTTCCTGATCGCTCAGCCGAAATAAACGGTTTTACAATATCCTCCATGTTCAGATACAACAGCCAGAGTTTAGCAGTACGGCTTTGTGATTTAAGAACATGCCTCCTTTCATGTATTGGTGTTGAAAGTTTGTGAAGATCAGGATTTGAAATAACTTTTTCTGCCTTGATATCATCTTTGAGCACTTTTCGGAAAAGGCGAATAAATTTTTCAAGATTAAAATCCTCATTTGAGCCTACTTCCATTGCGTCAGCGGCAGTGCGTTAACATTTTGATGCAATCCCGCTAAAATCTGAATTTGTAGTAACTTTAACTGGTAGGCTGCATTTCAATAAATCAGCTACAATTAAAGCAGTGAGAAATGAAGAAATTAGACAATGTCCTCGAAGAGCACGCAAATATGCTTTACCTTTTAACATTTGCGGTACCGAATTTTCAGCATAAACTGTTTGTAGGGTTTCTTCTATGCCAGATTCAGCCATCAATCTTCCAATCATCTTAACCCTAGAACTACCGAAAATTTTACTCAAGTTTTATAAAAACATTCTACACCAGAATTTTTACTTAAAACTATTTAATTTGTTTCTTTAACTTATTATTGTCTGATTTATAAATTTAGTTTGTTTTGAAGAAATTTCTGGTTTGAATAAATATTTTGAATGTACATGTCGGGTCCATTGGACCCTTCTGGTAGACAGAGGGTTAAAAAAGTACTTTTTGAATCTGCGACTGAAAGAATGGCGCATGCGCGCTAGTAGGAAAGTTGAATATTTGCTCAGATTAAAAACTTAAAACTTTTACTATTAGATTTTTCTTTGACATGTGGAAACCTAGAAAAATTAAATTAATGCGGAATACGCGAAACCGATCCTTCGGAAATTTGAAGATAAGAACATTTTGATATCTTACCTTTCGTAATGAATAAATTTTTTAGAAATTATAAAAGTTGATTAATGTTTATGTGACAATATTGCTATAACAATTAATCTTGCAGTTGGAGTTGTCACATAACAGTATCCGGTATAGATGTAATGTAATGTAGCATAGTTACATTTAAAATTTACCTACGGAATCATGTAGGAATCATTTTTCTAAAATTCCCTCCTAGTTGATCTTTATAAACATTTTACTTTTAAAAACAAATATCTTATTCTTTTTAAGCATTAAATTTCACGTAATTTGATACCCCACATGATTTTTTAACATTTTTGAAATTTTTTCGCATTTTTTCAAGATGGCCGCAAAAAGCACATTTTGCGCAACAGTACGAATGTATATTTTTAGGATGTTCATTAGGAGCGTGTTACCTACCATTTACAGCAAGTATAATTTTTGTTCCAATTAGTTCCACCTCTAACGCTATTTCTACTGTACTAAAGGGGTCCAGGATCAAATCGTTTTTTCTCTTAATCTTACGAATTGAAGAAAAAAGTATCGTTTTTTAAATCAGAAATAAGATATTTTAAAGTTTTACAAATGCAAGGGATAAATATTATTTGATTTTTGCAGTAATTAGTTTTTGAATAAGCTTTCTTTTAGTAGAAAAATATTGAATTTGAGATGAAAACTTGTGCGACGGTTTGATGATTATTTTTAATGATATATTTTAAAACTTTACTATTATAAATCTTTTCCCCCTTGAATGAAAAAAGCAATAAATAATTAAAACTCTGTTTTAAGAATCTCAATTATTCAAAAGGTTGAAAGTTTTATTCAAAAAGTTTAATTATTCAAGAGTAAAATATTTAGCGTCATAACTTTCGAAAAATATCTGATTTTGTTTACATTTTAAATTTAAGAGAAAAAAAAATACATTGAAAGAAAGCAATATGAAAATTTAAGAATAATTTGATATCCACCCTGTTTCCTGCACGTGGAATGAAAAATTATTTCAGACAGAAAGTTTATGTAAAAACTTTCTCTTAGTGTAGTGTAAAAAGAAGCGTGAATTGAATACGATTTAATGATATACTTACGCCTTATTATTTTCACTTTCTAATTCATGTTTCTTTTCTGTTTTTGAATACATTTAGGTATAAACAAAAGAGTGAGTCTTCAGAAATGATGGACTCGTTTCGTTTATCTCAGAGCGAGCCCCACAAGGTCAGAGGTTAGGAAAATACGCCATGCAACTTTCGTTATCTTTTTTAGCAATTACCAATCGAGATAGAAAGGAAGGCTAGTTCTTGGTAAGGAAGTTTCGATTGTCTGTGTCGTCTTCATCCGAACGTCCTGTTTTAGGGATTATTCACTTGCCATCTCAGCGCCGGGATGGATACGTGGTCTTACGCTGCTTTGTTATTAGTGGTTGGATTATTCGGACACACATCTGCACAGTAAGTGAAGCATTTTCCAATTGTTGATTCTGCACTAACTGAACATTTAAATGTTTTATGCCAATTGTTATTTAATTATTATACAGTATTTCTTTCGAACCATTTGTTGAGGGTCGAAACTAAGTGTGTGTGTGTGTGTGTGGGGGGGGGGGGGTCAGAGGGGGCATGTACCCCGGGCGCCAGAACGAAGGGGCGCCAAATGAAGATTTTGTTTGTCGATTTTTCTCACATCTATGTTTAGCACGGTATTGTTAAAATCATCCTGTCTGGCGTATGACAAAGCATAGAAGAATCTAAAGATGACATGGCATAAGGATCCTGTATAAAGCGGAATTTTTTTCGATTCTTTTTGATTCCGTTTTTAAGATTTAATATGGCAAAAATTTGTATTCAATTTTAGAGGTGACTAAACCGTACACATTGACAACTGTGTGATTCTATTAGTGTCATGAAAATTGCAGGGTAGCCTCTTCTTTCTGATCAAAGTATTAAATAGTTTTTTTCAATCAAACTTATACCTTTGGAATGGATCATTTTCTTCTGATGGACTGGTGGCTTCCATTATTATGAAACAACCGTTATAAATGAAGTGTTAGGTGAAGATGAAAGAGCAGTCGTAAAAAGTTAGAACTCTGAATTTCTGGTCAGAATGGGGAAAAAAAATGGCCATAATTTTTTTAAAGAAAAACATTATGGCCATTTTTCCCCCCATTCTGACCAGAAAGCAAGAGTTCTAACTTTTTACGACTGCTCTTTCATCTTCACCTAACACTTCATTTATAACGGCTGTTTCATAATAATGGAAGCCATCAGTCCATCAGAAGAAAATAGTTCTGTTAAAATTCTCTTTGTAAATATACTTTGCGGAAGAAGAGGGGGGAGGAGGAGGGTCCGCCAAAATCCATGTTTGCCCCGGGTGCAAAAAAGCCTAGTTTCGGCCCTGCATTTGTTCCTGGAATACATGAATTTATAGAATGTAGCATGGGAATCCGTAGAACGAAATCCAGAATCGAGCACAGTTTTTGAACGTATATGTCTGTAGTAAGACTAGGAATGATTTATTATAAGTTATTTTATTATAATTTATAATAAGTTTTAATTTCATTATGGAATATTAGCTAGAAACAAATTCTGAACTATTTATATTGTTTTAAGTGCAAACGGGTTAACCTTTTATGTACTGGATTATGAATTCATGAAAATTTTATCTTCTAAAGCATTTTTCGTGAATTGTTTAAACTACGTTATAAGATTTATATAATCATTTAATAAATTTTAGAAGGAGTGAAGGATTAGAAGGATTAAATTAATTTGAATTTACAGGGATTTTGTGCAATATTCATAACCCGACTCAAATCTTTTACTTTAAATATTTTCTTAGTATTTTGTAGAATTAAGAAATGTACAAATATAATGTTCTTAGAATAGAAATATAGAAATATTTCCGAATTGAAAAATCCCCCCCCCCCCCCCCACACACACACACAACACCCAGAAAGCTGAAAAGATGCAAAGGCAAAAGAAATCATCCTTTTAAAAATATTTTTGTTTTGTGTAACCAATAATACTTTTGAGAAAAGATAAAGTAGCGTATCTATAACTCATTCTAAACTGTATTACAACTAATCAATGTATTAAATGAATTTTATAGCAAGTTATTTTAATGGTACTTATAAGTACCGTCAATAGATAAAGGGTTAATCTTTCGTAATTGCTCTGTACGTGATAGAGATAGATTAAAAAAATAATCAGGGTCGGAATTATTTTAAAAACCTTAAAAATCAGTAAATTGAGATATAGTTTTCAAGCAATTTGATTTTCAAAGAACATTCCCCCACGTATTTGACGGTGTAGGAATTGAAATTGTGCAATGTTTAGAAGTTAAAAAACATTACATCCATGTTAAAAAATTGCAGCAAAAGATAAATTTATTGGTCAAATGTTGCACCGGCGGTATAACACCAGTGTTACTCACGGAGACTCAAGCGTAGATTACATAACACTTCCAAAATACTTTAACAAACTTTTGAAGTTTAATAAAGTAAAGAAGATGCCTAGGTAAACAATTTAGAAAGCACGTAACAGATTTGAAAACTAGATTTAAGCAATTACCGTCCATAGCCGGAAAGGTACTTAATTTTTCTTAATGTGTGACCCTGTAAATGAAAGATTAATGCTTTGCACTCCATATTCTACATAAAGAATGTTTTGGTGCACATGAAAAATTCATATCAATTTCATTATGTTTGTAATAACGTAAAATCATTAAAATACATCGCAAACGATTTTCCCTCATAAATCATAATGCAAAGACATTTTTTTGAGTGTCTCTGTAAACGCACTATTAACACTACACATTCCATTTTCAATAGCGAACATGCCATAGTAAACATCAATACATGTTAATTACATGGTAATCCGAGTATATTTAAGAGAGTTGAGCACGGACAGACAGACGGCAGAGCAGACAGGCAAATCGAAATCACAAACACTTTTCAACTGTGTTGGAAAGTGTTAAAAAAAATTAGAGTCATAGTTAATAAATAATCTATCGACTTGAAGGTAATTTTAGAGAGATTTAAAAATAAAATAAAATTTAACACAACAGCATTTTTGTAAATATTGAACTTGAGAAAATGGGAAGAAACTAAAGATAATACAGACATTTTTATATAACTCTTGTGAAATACAAGCAATTTTTAAATTAAGGGGTCTCAGGATTCTTAAAATTTGTAAAAAATGAAAAAGAAGTACCATTTTCAACATTTAATATCTTAAAATGTATATGATTTAGAAACACAATTTTAATTAATGAAAAAGATATAAGTATGTTCTTTCATTTCATTTATTTAAAAAATTGAAAGATGCAGAACTAGTATTTACAGGGTACTCCAAACTGTCAGACATTTTCGAGCAGAAAATTGGTATGATAGCTTACGCGCAGGATTACAAAATAAATTTTTCAACTAGAATGAAATATTTTGTACTTAATTATACTTCAGATTGTAATAATTACCCTGAACCTAAATAAATTTGTATTTAAAGCATTTTTATGTTTTTAATACAAAGTTGTACTTAGCTTATACAAAATTTTGAAAATTTCCACCTAAAAAGATATTCTTTTGAACAATAGAAATGAAATTTTAGGTTCAGTTTATATAGACTGAGATGAAACATATGTTTTGAAAATTTTACGAAAAAATATTCTAAAGGTTTTGAGATATCCTGCGCGTTATGCCCAAAAACGTCATTTGCAGGAAAATTACTTCGAAGTTTCGGAAATGACGCTTCGGCTATTGCGCGGGTATAATTCTAAAAGCCGTAACTTCTGTTCTAATCGGAATTTCAAGGAAATAATTATATCGAAATATTCAGAAAAGATAGGAGTTTAACATCTAAAAAAATAAAAAATTCGAAAATTTTGAAGCTTTAAGAGTCTTGAGACTCCTTAAAAAATATAATAGGGCACAGTTACAAAATATGAAATATTTAAAATTAGTCAATACATTTTATTGCAGAATCGGTTTAAAATTTTTATTGCTTAGTTGACCTTTTCTTACTCACAGACTTGAACATAACATAGTTACTGCCTCCTGAGTGAATACTAGGCCTGCGACAAAACGACGCTTGGCGTAAGCGAATTTCTTTAAGCGTTTGTATGGTTCCCTAATTTTAGACACCAGTATTTTCTAAAAGGTTTCTTTGGCCTTTTTTAGTCTCAGAAAAATAAGGATGAGAAAACTTTAAAAAATGATTGGTATTCAAATTCAAGGGACCGTTCAGACTCTGAGAAAAATCCGCCTGCGACAGCCGCCATATTTGTATCAGCGCGCAGGCCTAGTATTTAGGGGCAGTGACACAGGCTTAAATGACACACAGTCTTAGCCCTTTAGTGCGCAGCTTTGCATATATGCAAACAACAGCGTTTTGAATTCAATAGATTTCTTTTATTCGTATATACCTAATTCACACCATAAAATTAAAATAGCAATATTTGCTTTAATTAATGACAAACATTCCGTATTTAAATAAAGCGAAATTAACCATTGAAACTTTCTGGTGTAAAGTCAGATTCTCTGAACTACGTAATTTCTAGAACGTATTCTATTGTGGGAATTAAAGGGTTAAATATTAAGTTTTATAAAATGAATAATTGTATAAAATAAGGTATTTGGAGACATACCTATTAAAATATTTACTAATTTGCACTATTTTAGCGTAAAACAGCCACACGACAGCAGTTTTTACTTGTATTGCAGATGTGCAACAGAAGAAAAGATTGACGTATTATATGAAAAATGTATTTCTAAATTTTTGAATTATTTTTCCTGTGTAACACACCTTTCAGAGAATCATATATAATTTTTTCGAAACAAAATAAAAAATCGCGCATTTAAGGGTTAAATGGCATAATTAATAAGTATGAACGTTTCTCATTCAGAAATCATTTTTCGCCTTTTACAAATAGTTGGCGTTAAAGATGATTTCGGGCTCTTTTTTTGGATCCCGAGCTTGTCCGAAACCGACGATTTGAACAGGGCCGAATCTAGCTTTTTTTGCACCCGGGGCAAACATGGATTTTGGCGCCCCCCCCCCTCCCCCCTCTTCCTCAAAGTTTATTTACAAAGATAACTTTACTAATCTTCTAATAGCCGACTTATATTAAAATTTAAAATATGTAATCATAAAATATGTAACACTGAACTACGTAAATTGAATGTGAGGTTTGTAGCAATTATAGTTCGTTCACACAAAAGAATTCGCATGTATTACCGCCTATTTACAGTGTTTGCTGTTTGCTTATACAGTAGAGTCCCAATTATCCGAGTCCCGCTTAACCGAGTTTCCGCTTTAACCGAGTTATTTTCTTCTGATGGACTGATGGCTTTCATTATTATGAAACAACCATTATAAATGAAGTGTTAGCTGAAGATGAAAGAGTAGTCGTAAAAAGTTAGAATTCTGATTTTCTGGTCAGAATGGGAAAAAAAATGGCCATATATATATATTTTTTTTTTGAAAAAAAAATTTTTTTTTTCTCATTCTGACAAGAAAATCAGTGTTCTAACTTTTTACGACTACTCTTTCATCTTCACCTAACACTTCATTTATAATGGTTGTTTTATAATAATGAAAGCCATCAGCCCATCAGAAGAAATGATCCATTCCAAAGGTACAATCTTTCATTTGGCGTCCCTTCGCTCTGACGCCCGAGGCACATGACCCCTTTGCTACCCCCTCCCTAATTTCGACCCAGGATTTGAACTTTGAACCCGCCTGAGTCCGAAAAATTTTGCATCATCAAAGCCAGAGTCCAAAACCGAAAGTACGCTGTAGAAAATTCTTAATAACATTTAAAATTTGTTTCAAGGATAATTTTTTTCATTTAAAAGGTCTCTTCTTACATAGAAATAATGGTACTTTTCCAGTATAGGGTACTTGGCGTTTTTCTTAAAGCTTCGGAGGCAGTAAGTGAGATTTGTTGCCAAATGCTATCAACAGCTATTAAAACAAATCTAATGAACTTTTATGCTTGCTGTTATATTACTGTTGTTTTTTATACACAATTTACTACTGTTTGTATATAAGAAAAATAGGTAAATGGCTTATTTGTACATTAAATAAATTGAATAAATATTGAAAATAATTGCATATGAAACAAGGAATAGCTAACCAGAAAAGAATATGTTGTTGCATTTCCTTCTCTCTTCAAGGCCATTTTCTCTATCTTATCTTTTCCCCAATACTGATAAAGTACCGAAATAAGTATTAATGCTAAATAACCCCCCCTCTCCCCACCACATGTTGACGTTTCGTGACTTTCATGTTCCCGAAAATCTGTTTAAAGTAACAAATTTCTTATTTAAACTCAACCAATCCGATAGAAATCTAAAAAACTCACAATTTTTATTCTTTTAAAGTATCATCGTACAAATAATAAGGCAGGAAGACATGAGTTCTGTTTTCGGGTAATTCTGAAAAAAGGACTTCAAACGGAAATATAGAAGATATACACGGAATATTCCACAACTCATTTATATTACTAACACTGACCATGACAAGACTTCGGAATCAGAGAGAATACTTCTCTTTATATACCTTGTATAAAAATTTAATTCCCTTTAAAACTAATTTTTTGAGGACTGTAAACCACTTTTAGAAACTTAGAATCTTGTTTCTAACATAGAACCTGGGTTTAACTCAGCGTTGTCATGAGGAAAGAAACTTAATGGAAAGATTCTCTATTATTCATACAAACTCTGCAAATAGTTAAATACCTATCTACTATATGCAAAGTAATACGATTTTCATGAAAAGAGCGAGGTTTAAAGGGGAAAAAAATGGCTTAATAGAACACAGACTTAAAAACCATTTAATAACAGAAAAGCGTAACATATCAACATGAAAAAACGTTTTAGACCGCAATTTTAAAGCTCTGTTGCCATTCGGTAGTCCTAAAACTAAGAATGAAAATTAAAGTTTAACCCTTTATCCACTGACGGTACTTATAATTACTATTAAAATAATTTGTTATAAAATTCATTTAATACATAGATTAATTGTAATACAGTTTAGAATGAGTTATAGATACGTTACTTTATCTTGTTCCAAAAGCATTATTGGTTACACAAAACAAAAATATTTTTAAAAAGATGATTTCTTTTGCCTTTGCATCTTTTCAGCTTTCTTGGTATTGGGGGAGGGGGTTGTTTTTCAATTCGGAAATATTTCTCTATTTCTATTGTAAGAACATTATATTTATACATTTTCTAATTCTACAAAATACTAAGAAAAATATTTAATACAAAAGATTTGAGTGAGGTTATAAATATTGCACAAAATTCCTATAAATTCAAATTTAATTAATCTTTCTAAATCCGCCTAAAATCCTTCTAAAATTTATTAAATATGTAAATCTTCTAATGTAGTTTAAACAATTCACGAAAAATGCTTTAGAAGGTAAAATTATCAGGAATTCATAATTCAGTACATAAAGGGTTAAACCAAGGCCTCCTTACATAGTTATTATAATAAGGAGGGGGGGGGAGGGGTCTTGGTTTAAATGTTGAGTTTAAGGTGATATGTTACAGTCTTCACCTTAACCTGTATGAGCTGTCATCAGCATGCACTTTGGAGATGTATTTGATTTAGGATTTTTTTTTTTTTTTTTTTTTTTTTTGTATAAGGTATTCCTTCAATTAGTTCCAGGTCTTGTCCAGTACTAACAGATGCTGGTGGAGCACTTTGGTTCATCAAGTTGTTTCTTCTGCTTTGAAAAATCTGGTTTTTTCTGAACTACATCAGTACCAGCATTTCAGCTTA
Organism: Maratus speciosus; assembly: GCA_963932465.1. Taxonomy (NCBI): domain Eukaryota; kingdom Metazoa; phylum Arthropoda; class Arachnida; order Araneae; family Salticidae; genus Maratus; species Maratus speciosus. The sequence goes on from OZ010788.1 coordinate 147,968,340, forward strand.
AACGGGGGATCCATTTGGCCATTTTTACATCTTTAGCGGTGAAAAGCACCATGGGTGATGACTGCATTTTATATCGTCTTTCAGTTAAATACTTTATGACAAGGTTAACCTCTGATAATAAATTCAACGACCATCAGCTTCTTCACCAAAACAGCGACGTTAAAAAAATAAAAAAAATAGAACACAGACATTTAAAAAAATTGAAACATTTACCAATCGAAAATCGTTACATATCAAAATGGAAAAACATTTTAGACCACAATTTTAAAGTTGTTGCCTGCGACAAAACCTGCGATTTATTCTGCTGAACTGATTTGGTTATCAGACCAGATGCCATAATTAGGGCTCCCTATTAAACGTTTATACGAGTATACGTATAATACGTATTATACGAGAACGGATTTCCGATACGTATAACATGGCTGCGGTGGTTATACGTATTACGCAAAACAGCATATACGGTACATCGTATATACGGATCTTACCCAAGCGGTTAAATGAGAAATACCTTTAGACTCCTGCATTCTCGCGGTTTACCGGGGCCATTGCGATTCTTTGTTTAAAGAACCACGATGGCCTGGGGCCTAAGGTTTACCTACCTTCTGTTTATTGTGCAAGTCCTTAACCCGGCAGGACGGGCGCGGGGTGTTTTGACACCCCACGCTCGAAAATATTCGTCTGCTGTCGGTGAGTGCTTTTAATTTATTGTTTATTATTTTTTTAATTAACGATAATTTAACATTTCAGCTATCATTTCTCACAAGAAAGAGTGTAATTATCATGAATTTCACTAACAGACAGAATTCTAATTCCCCCCCCCCCCCCCCCCGTATTTATGCCATTTAATATGTTTGGGGTTTGCTGACACCCCATGCCCGTTCTCGTGTTACGTTTCAATGCGCCCGTCCTGCCGGGTTAAAGAAATCTGAATTCTTTTCCTCAGTGATTTTGGTTGTTTTCCCTAAAAATTAAGCTATTAATTTTGAAATATTTTACTTTTGGTAGTGGGTAGCTTCAAAGCTACCATTCGCAGTTCTGTAGCACAAAACCCAGCTTCTTTTGATTTATGGCATGAGTACTTCGCGCAAAACATTATTTTTGCAAGCGGCCACAGAATATACTTAAACGTACTTTATATTTTATAGTGACATTGATTAATCGGACTCCTGGGAAGTTTTGTAATCATACTTTTTTGTATTTAAGAGTATGGTTTTCTAAATTTAAAATGTTTTGAAAATATATTTAAAGTTTTACTCTAAAAAGGAAAAGAGAAGCAAGTCACTTTAAGCATGTGCATAGGTGTTCTAAAACCTGCAAGTTTATTATTTGCCAGGCTATAAGCAATCGAAATTTATAAGTACTTTATACAAAAAAATGATATTTGTCAATATTAACAAATCAAAAACGTAATGCTCTAACATTTTGTATAAAAAATACTATGAGCATGATTAAAAAAGAATGGCTTTTCATTATACATTAGCAGAGAAAACATTAGCTCCGTGGAAAGAATAACATTTACACCCGGATGCAATCTTGAGTGTAAAACAAAATAATAAACATAACGAGGAATTTGATCTCACAACCCTGAGGTGAAATTAAAAGAAACATAAATTAATTAAAATATTTATAGAGGAAAATAACAAGATCTTATCTATGAAACATAATATGCAGATGGCTACGGTAACGCCACCGATTTTCAGCTTATTCTCCATTCAGTGACGTAAGACTGAGGTCCATTGTTATTAAAAGTAAATACGATACTTGAAATATACGTATACTTTAAATGTACGTATGCTTAAATATACGTTTAACTGATGTATTCTTATCCGTATCCGGATACGTTTAAACGCTTATTTTAAGGTATTTGTATTTCATAGATACGTATTATATGTATATACGTATATCGTTTAAACGTATAACTGAATTACGTATTCCATCGGGAGCACTAGTCATAATCAATAAGGTGTTCTGGGTGAATTGTGTCCAGCAGGTTTGTCCAGGGTTGCTCAGTTGGAAGAGCATTGGTTGCATAAGCCAAAGATCCCTAATTCGAATCCTGGATGGGAGACTTTTTCAATCAGTTGGAAAATTAAAACTGGTATGATTTATTTACCAATTAGTATAATCGCGTTAAAATGTATCAAGTGTACAAACAGATTAATTAAGATAGGCGTGGGCTCTCCGAAAATAATGTCATTACAAATGCAAAATGCGCTTCCTATTTAGTAGAATATTCTATAATTGTATGTTTATTGTGTAAAACAAAATTTCTAATTCAGCATAATTTGAATTTTTTATGAGCTTCTTAAACATGCAAAAATTGTAAATGATAAATAAAGAGGGGGAAGGCCACTCTGATAAAATTATTAAAGATAACAGAACTTGTTTTCCCCATTTATTTTCGGTATTTTTAGTGACGTAGAATAAATATAGAAACGTCAAAATAATTTTCAAAACATTTTCTAAATTTATGAAATCTCTTTTCGGCAAAAAGAAAAAAAAATGTTTGGTGCGACAACGTTGATATAAAGCTTTATTGTTTAGTTAATTTATGATTTCATGTGGTGTTGTATTAAACATTTATATTTACAAATAAGTGTACGTTTTGTATTATTCGGTTTATAATACAAATATATTATTTGTATTTATATAAAATTTAAGTTTGAACGGAAAAGATTTGATACCGAAATAGCTTAATAGAAAGTTCTTATTTTTTGGAAAAAAACCCTATCCAAAATTTGATAAAATCTTATGCAAATTCCGAATAAAATTTACTGAATTGGGCTAAAAGGTTGAAATAGGATTGCTTTTACGAATGTTTAAATCGCCGGAGAATGCGAGAAAACGCTGAACGATTCACAGACGATAAACATGCGATGAATTTCCCTGCCCATCGACCACAGACAGTGGCTCATATTCACTCAAACATTTCATTTCATTTTAGTAAAATAAATAAAATATACTTATCTGAATGCTGGAAGCATTTACAATAGAATAAATGCACACTTTTGAAGTACGTTAACAGGACGAATAGTTCTCACATACCTGCCATATAAGCACGCCATTTAAACGAAGCAATTTGAACCACTTTTGATCTCCCCGCCCGCGCCCCCATCCCCCTCTCACTTCGCTATAACTCGGAAGATAAATAGATTAAATGCTGAAATTCTGCTTATGTAATAAAACTATTATTATTACACCGCATCTTAAATATCAAACATTTGTCATTTTTAAGTAAGCGAGGGTTTAATGTTTAGAGATCGCGAATCTCATATACTTTTGATTTTGCTGTGGTGTCTTTTTAACGCTTACCAACGAAGTTGAAAAGTGTTTATGACTTCGGTTTGTCTGTCCGCGCTCTAACTCTCGTAAATAAGCTCGGATCGTTCTGAAATTTTTGGATGTTAGTGACCACTACCATAGCATGATCCCTATTTCAAATGAAGTTTGTAGCATGTTTAGTTCATTTACAGGGACAGTCAAAAGTTTTCCGTTACATTACGATTACGGCCAATGGGAAAAAATCGTTTCAAATGATTCTTAATGGTGTTACACACTTTCAAACATAGTAAAATTGATATGCATTAATGAAGTCTACTAAAATATGCATTCTGTAGAATAAGCGGTACATAGAATAGTTATTAGGGGAAAGTAGGGGAATGGCGCTCACTTAAGGGAAAACATGAATAGCTAGTCAAATTTGGACAAAAAAATCAATATTTTATTAACGAAGTATAACTCCAAAGCATAAGGAACAGTTTGCAATCAACTAATTTTCATAAAAGTTTTAGGAATTTTTTTTATCGTTTCATTTAAATGACCATCGATTGAGCGGTAATGCCCGACATGGTAGGGTAATTGCGCTCAGAGTTTGAATACAACGTTTAAGTAAGACAAAAGTAACATATGTAGCTGTGTGGGTTGTTCACACCATTTCAGTCTTTTTGCACACATATTGTGTTACACATATAGTGGGCTATTCATAGCTGCCAACCTCAAACTAATCTTCCGTAATACGTGCGTTAATTTGACCCTGGTTTAGTACATTTCGAACCAGAAATTTTTTGAAGAAATTAAATTAAATATGTTCCACCCAAAAACATTGAATTAAATAAATAAAGATTCTTGAAATAAATTTTCTGGTTCGAAAGTGATTAACCTGGTTTAAATTAATCCAGATATTACGGAAGAGTAGTGAAAGGTTGGCAGCTATGGCTACTTTTTTTATATTTAGGTTTTTTGATTTTCACCACTTTTTTGAAGTCGTAGAATTCTCCTTGTTTAATAACATATTAATAAGGGCGAAAACAGGGAATTTTTACCCTTTCAAAAAAAGGGTGTCAATTAACAAATTTGAATTTAAAAAAAGTTGCTCACTGGCAACATTTCGTCTGGAATTCCACGCGAGCGCCATTACCTGTCATCGCCATGTTGGGTTTTATTGCATTATAATTGGCGTAACAAAGCACTGCAAAAATAAATAAAAGCATGAAAGTACAGCTAAATGTATATATTTTTTAGATATAATGAGTAAATTAATGTTTGAAAATAAGAGTGTATACTTACCTTCAAGTTAGATGTTGTAGAATTTTATAATAAAACAACTTGAAACTAATAACTTGAGGACACAAAAATACTTTCCTCCCGACGGGCACTAAATCCTTACTGAGAACTTAGGATGAAGTTCGCTAAGTGCCGGTACCGATCGCACGTTTTCAGTTCTATTCTATTTAGATATATTTGGTGAGCGGGATTACCCTTCTGAGGGTCATTACCCTACTTTTCCCTATTCCTTTACAGGGCCACACAAAAGAATTCCGTTACATAATGGTATAGGGTTGGAATTGTTTGCGGCGTATTTGAATTATGTTAAACTATTTCATATATATTGAAATTGATATACGTCTCTGAGCTATAGTATAAGTTATTTCATGTATAATACCAGGTGCATAGCATTTACAGGGACACACAAAAGATTTCAGATAATATAGTATATCCGAAGTACTGTACAGTAGCGGTGATGGCTGGAAATGCATTTTTAATTATGTTATGTGCTTTTATGTTTCACTATATCTATGCATAGTATATGGTGTGTATAAATGTTGTAATTCATATATAGGGCTACACAAAATAATTCGTAATGGTTACTGCTGATGATGGCAAATTGCTTAAAGGTTGTTTTTAAATGAGTTATGCATTTTTTCGCGGAACTGCATTTGGTTTACTAAGAAATGTTTGTAGCACATAGATAAAAGGATATACAGGGTCACGGAAAGAATTGGATACATGGCCGTCTATAAATGATAATTTCTGGAAATGTGATTTCAGTAGTTTTAAAAGTGTTTTAGTTTGAATTAAATGTCAGCTAAATAGTGGCGTGTAATAAAGGTTCTAGGTAAACTACAGGGTTTTACAAAAGTATTCAAGCATGTTTCTATGCGTTAATATAAATTGATGACAGAGAAATTTCAATTTGTTATGCGTTTTCTTGCTAAATTAAATTTACCCATTATAGAGTATAGATATCAATCTACATCCAATACTCTTCAAAAGAATTGGAATACATACTCGGATATGGACGGTAACTGCTGAAATCAGTTTTTCAAATGTTTTATGCGTTTTCTAAAATGTTTACTTAGTTCTCTTATTTACTTTATTTCCCTAAATAAGTAACGAAGTTTTTTTTTTAAGCGTTCAGTATGTGCCGGAAAGTGTTTCATAATCTATGCTTAACGAATGATTTTTCTTTCTTGTTTTAAATCAACAAAGATTTTATGTTACTTTTTGTATACTAGAAATTTAATATATCGTTAATATTTTGAATTTAAAGAGAGAAGAAAATCAAATTTCTGCCGGTTTATTATTCTGAAGCGTAGAATTAAACTGCGGTAAACACGCGCAAAAAAAAAAAATAAAAGATAAAAAAAAATAAATAAATAAATAAAAACAAACAGGTTTTTAATGAAAAAATGGTATTGAAATCAAATAAAAACCGCAGTTATGTTAAAACAGAATCAAGCTTTCCTTAAAATAGTCTTTTAAAAAATGTTGGAAATATAAAATAATGACAATTTATTTTTCTGTATTGAACACCGAATCTTGTGTTAAATAAACATAAAAAAAAGTTTTGAAAACGACAAATTAAGCTTAAGCTTGAAATTTTTGTATGTTTTTAACGAGAGATCTTACTTTAATTTTTAATTTTTTACCACCGGTTTTTAAAAACAGAAAATTTTCTGTAATTGAATAGCGAAAATGCTCCGATTAAAGAAGGTAAACTTTACAATAAAAATAACTGGCGGGAATAATGAAGGATTCTGAGCACCTTAAGTGGCAGGTATACCGGTCACTCGTCCCCAAAGGGTTAATATTGAACAACTAGAATATGATTTTACTTTAAACAAAGAAATTTCTGAGTTATAAACTGATTTTTTCTTAGCAATATTTTTTTCATGCTTATTAACAACAGAATTTCGAAATAAATGTAGAAAAGGAATTTTCTATTATTTTGGGTTATTATTATTATTATTATTAAGATGAGAATATTGCAAGAGAACATGACCTCTTTTTTTCACGTGAATGTTTTTGTTCTGATCATTATTACATTACATTACGTAATGACACAATTTCCTCTTGACATTGTATCAATAAGCAGTTATCTATTTAGTTGAGTATTCAAAATCGCTCGGAAGGAAACCGTGATGTGAAAGCTGATTGTGACTGAGAGCATCGTGCTAATATCTTTGTTAGTCATTGGTTATCTAAAACATCCTTAGTTTCACTTGCTTGCGATCTATTAATACAATAAAACCTCTGAATAGCGGACATCTCGGGAACTTGAAGTTTGTCTGCTATTCGGAGATGTTAGCGTTTTAGATGCAAAAATATATATAAATACAGGGGTAACTCTGAAATTTTTCAGACAGGGGCAAACGATATGATATATATATATACAGTACAGCGCCGATTATCGGAACTCCAATTAACCGAACTTTCAATTATCCGAACAGCCTGTTTCTCTCAAAAAAATTTTTAAACCGAACTTCCAATAATTCGAACAGCCTATTTCTCTCAAAAATTTTTTTAAACCGAACTTACATTCATCCAAACACACTATTTCTCTCAATTTTTCGGGTAAAGTTATTGCGACTTAATGTTACGACTTAATGAAATTAGCGAGTGGTTAAATAGTGACATACATGACCCTGGATATCAGATTTTAAATGATGATGAGATTGTCGATGAGATTCAAGATGAAAAAGAAATTGAAGACAATGAAAACGAATGATCTGAAAATGACCCAGGTCCATCACATAACGAAGCCGTTGAATCTTTGGAAACAGCTATGAAATGGCTCGAACGGCAGAAGAACGCTGATCCTATTCAACTAACGCATTTACAAAGAATTTGGGATATGGCAGAATTCAAAAGAATGTCTTCTTTGAAGCAAGCAGCAATCGAAAGCTTCTTCGCTTAAATTATAATATCTGAAATTCAGAAAATTATAGAAAGAGAGAAAGAAAATTTTAAATGATAAAAAAGTAAACAAAAAAAATTAAAAAAACAAAAGAAAATATAAAAAAAATATATAAAATAATTTTTAAACACGCCAACACTAACTGGTGCTGGTAGTGCTAAGCCTGGATAAAGTGTGAAGTTTTCAGTATAGTTGGAACATCCCTTAAATTGTCTGTCCGTTTATCCGAACTTTTGCTTATCCGTACTAGGCTCGTCCCGACTCGTTCGGGTAATCCGTGCTCTACTGTATTAAGCAAATTTGAACTCTTTTATGTCCGCAGACGATAATTTATGGCAACAATTACAATTTACCTGTTGCAGAATAACTTCTGATAGAAGACAAAATGGAGTTGACGCAAGAGCATTATCGAACTATGATTTTCTACGATTTTACAGTGGAGAAATCAAGAAGAATGCCTTCAACGTCTACAATTAGAATATGGAAATGAAGCTCCATCTCGTGCCATTGTATTCAGGTGGTTTACAGAATTTAGAAGAGGTTTAAAATCTCTTTTGGATGAAGAACACACACGAAGACCGTTGTTAGGTGCAGTCGAGGAAAATGTGTTGGACGTACGAAAAATGTTAATCGATGAAAATCTCTGTACCTACCAAATAATACAGAATGTACTTAACATTGGACCCGCCCGCAGCTATACATAAAATTATTCATTAAGAACTGCATATGAAAAAATTAGTTTGTCGTTGGGTCCCCTATAATTTAGCAGAACACCAGAAAGTGGAGTGTGTCAGAATCAGTAAAGAAACCCTAAAATTACTTAATGATGGTGGATGCCGCATTATTTCTAAAATCATAACTAGTCGTGAGATGTAGATACTTCGAGCAATGAAAAAAGTTACGTAATGCCGTGTTCTCCAGAAGTACAGGTCTGGTCAAAGCCATTAAGCTAGAGGGACAGGAGACAGAACTAACTGGTACACCACTGTCTTCCAGAAATTCTTCAAGAGGTGAATGTTAGGAGATTCATGCTTCACCATGAAAATGCGTTTTCTGATTCAGCAAGGGTTACAGTAGAATTTCTTGAACAAAAAAACATGAAAGTGATAGAACATCCACCCCATTCTCCTGGTCTTGCTATGTGTGACTTTTGGCTATTTTTTAATCTAAAAAAAAAATTACGTGGGCGTTGTTTTCATTCCGGAGATGAGATTGATAAAGTTATAAAGGAATATTTTTCATCTATTCCAAAAAATGGATGGCGTGACGCATTTAATCTTCGAAAAATTCGCATTCAAAAGTGCATTGATCTTGAAGGGAACTACTTTGAACACTCTTAAGAGTTTGTAAGTTTAACTGTTACCATTTAGTGGTATCTCAGAAATTTTAGCGTGACCCTCGTATATAGGTGTCAGGGAATGAAAAAATGTCCGCTGTTCGGAAGTGTCCGCTATGGAGATTTTATTGTATTGTTTCAGGATTTTATTCCATAAGCAAGGTTTGATTACAAACGCAATGTGAATTATAAAGAAAAAGCATCTCCTTGAGTAACGATGACGTCATACTGTCAGTGGCAACACCTGAGCAATAAATTTCACTTTTACTGCAACTTTTTTTTTTTTTTTAAATATAACACAATTTAATTTTTTAACGAATAAGGGAAAAAAATGTTCTTTCAAATGGAATGTGTTTGGAAATTTTACACCAATTTACTGATTTTTTATGGTTTTTAAACCAGGCAGGAATTTTTTAAAAATCTATCTCTGTAACGTGCAGACCAATTACGAAAGATTAACTTGTTTGCATTTAAAATAATACAAATAGTTACGCATTTGTTTCCGGCTAATATTCCACAACTAAAATAAAACTTCACCAATAAATAAATAAAATATTATAAGTAAAACACAAATTTAGCAGACATGTAATCGAACAATGCGCTTAAACTACTGAAATTATCAGAATCAAAATGGCTGCTGTAAGTAGCGAAATCTTTGACTATTAACTCCTGGCATGCAGCTAATACGAAAGTTCCCCTTTTAATAAATTTGGAAACTTTATTTGAACACATGTAAAAATGCTTTTTGGGGTTCTTAAGGGGCTATGCATATATAACGTTATCAACTTTTTGACAATTTTGGACCCCTTCCCCCTTACGATATTATACGTTATCACTCCTCGACCACTTCTCTCGTCCTAATGACATCGTTATCATTGTCTAAAATTTCTTTCTAATTTTACAAGTTTTTCCTTCTTTTTCTTTTAATACGTTTGAAATGATATACATTTATTATTCGCATATTTTACTGATTTAAATGAAAAGAAGTTTATAAAATATAACTATAATACATGAAATAACTTTATAGCAAATAATACTGTAAGGAAATGCTTACTATTTAAAAATATAGCTTTTTGTTACACAATGAGTTCAACGATAATATTGTCTTCTTGCACTTGTCCCCTTTTCGGGGAGGGGGAAGCAAACAAAACAGGTGACCAACATTCTTCCAATTTTTTTACTAGTAAACATAACAAGTATCACTTCGAACTTGGTTTCTCTAACAACGCTTTATATTCACATATCGCCGAAGAATATAGGAATGCCTAACGTTGGGATAATCCATATTTGGAATAAAATGATTTTGTAATTACTTAATAGTTTTAATAACACCTTTGTATTTTCATAAGAATCGATAACAGACTAAGAAAAAAGTTCATAGACAATAGTTTATAGTAGTATTGTTAAGATGCAAAAAAAAGTTAGCAAAAAATGAAAATTTTTGCTGAATCAAAAATAATAACGATAGAGACTACCCCTAGAGTTATCTTACGATATGAAGTGCCAAACCCCGCTTCCCCCTAAAATGATAATGTTATATATATACAGCCCCTTAGTGGGCAATCTAAATAAAATATATTAAATGTAAAAATATATACTAGAATTTCCAAAATAAATAAATAAAATAAAATAAAATAGGTTTTACCTATGTTCTGTAACCCAGGAAGACCGGGTTGGATTTCCTAGTATATACTATGAATTAAGAAATACATGATTCATAAACAAATTTGCATCATTCAACTAAATATAGGGTGATCTATCTGTTAGTTCTTTTTTGAACTATGAATATTTCACAGGTTATTTGTGTCAGTTGTCATGTGTGTGTAATGCATGTATGAACTGTCAAATGTATGCCATTTGTAATTATGGACGCGTAACTGTTTACACACTCTAAAAAAAATGTGTAAATTTACACATAAAAACAGGTATATCGATGATACAAAAACGATTTGTCTATATGTGTAAAGTGATGTGTAAATTGCCAAAATACACGCCTAATGTGTAAATTTAAAAATACACATTAAAATGTGTAATTTTATGATAACACTAAGTGTGTAAAAGTTATCTTTTCGCTCTTGAAATACGCACTTTAATGTGTATATTGCACAAGTATACACATATTTCTGTGTAATAGTGTAACACATATATCTGTGTAATATTCTGTAATTACACATATTATTGTGTATTATGCGAAATACACAAATGTTTGTGTATTATGCAAAATACGCACATTTTTGTGTAATATGTAAAATACACATCTTTTCGTGTAATATGTAACACACATATTTTTGAGTAATATGAAAAATAAAGATTTTCGTGTAATATTCTGTTCTTACACATATTTCTGCATAATGCGCAAAACACAGATTTATATAATATTCAAAATACATAAAATTTCGTGTAATAATCAAAGTAGACATGTTTTTGGCTACATAGCTTTATCTTTATACTTTAGTATGTGTGAATTGTGAACTAAATGTTTTTTATGATCGGAAAAAAATATGAAGAACAAGCTCATATGCTTGATGTGTTCTTTTTTTCTTTATAGTATGTTTAAGATCACAAACAGTGTACTCCACTGTATTTAGGTAATTAACACATCACATATAGACAAACGGTTTTCCTATCATCGATATACCTGATTTTTACATAAAACAGGATCATTTAAAATCACAATTACTACAAGTCATCTTTCTGTTTGATTTGGTTTAGTCTTAAGTCACAATTTATGCATAGAACCTGTATAATCTGTATAAATATCCACTTACAGTATGGAGACTGTCTTCAAATTAAAGTTAAAAAGACAATTTCCTTCATGCAGCCTTACAACTGTAACCTCTCTTGTTGTTTTTGTTATTTTAAAAAACATTTTCTTTTAAAAATATTTATACATTCCCCCCCCCCCCCCCCCCCCCTCACACTGAAAATTACCTAGCTTTAACTGCATTTATAACTGACACAAAATATTATTTAGAAGCAGAATCTTTTTTAAATGTATTCAGAAATTTTTCTGCATTTTATAGAAATGCTTCAGAAACTCAGACTAAATTATTTTAATTTATTATTTTTGTTTAATGCTAAAATAAATATGACTTAATCTGAAGTATTTCTAGCAAAACAAATCTGTTAAAAATTGTAACTTTTGGGTAACTTTGTGACACCTGGTCTAGTTTTCGTATTTCGAATCTCCATAGCTGACGTGACTATTACTGTCGGCTATGCGAATCTCCCGCTCCGTCCGGTATGGTAGAAAAGCAAACAGCGTCGCAGTCTCCTAGTACGGTGTGCCACATCACCTAACGACCGTTTCCCGAAGCTATAACACGAAATACGCGAACTATTCCAGGTGTCAAAGTTACCCCACCTGTCCAAAGTAACCCCATCTTACGGTATTTATTATATTTGGATACAGAACCGCAATAAGGATGGGGCGGACGGTGCCCCTGCATCAGGCATCTCCAATTAAAATATCAGGCTTCATCGGTGCCACCAGTTATCTTTAATGATGCGTCAATCATCAACGTAAAAGTTAATGAAGTTTTTGCTCCAGTACTCAAATAGTGTTGCTGTGGCTCTACTTAGATATTACAGCTTGAAATTAAATTATTTCTAAAGCCCTTTAAAACTAGTATGTTGTGGCCATCACAAAACTTTCTTCCATATAAATCACGTCAATTAAATCATTTAAATAGTACAAGAAATTACATCTATATAGCACCATATTATATTAAAGTATATCTGAATTTGGAGTTTGATGAAAATTCGTGCATTAGTTCTTGAGATAGAGCTATCGCAGAAATTTCAAAAAGTGTAGCATAGCAGTGCCACCTGTTGAGCGATTTACATTAAAACATAAACAGCACTAATTCATATTCAGGTATACCTGAATTTCAAGTTTGTTGAAAATCCGTGCACTAGCTCTTGAGATAGAGCAATTGCGGAAATCGCAAAAATGTAGCATAGCAGCGCCACCTGTTGAGCGATTTACACCAAAATTTATGAAACGTCAATTGGTGTCAAAGAGTAACTTGATCTGAAGTTTGATGAAAATCCGTGCATTAGTTCTGGAAATTGAGCTATTGTGGATATCGTGAAAAAGGCTGCATAGCAGCGCCACCTATTGAGCGATTTACATCTGAAACTAAACAGTCCTAATTCATATCAAGGTATATCTGCATCTGAAGTTTGTTAAAAATTCAAGCATTGGTTCTTGAGATAGAGCAATTGCAGAAATCGTAAAAAATGCAGCATAGCAGCGCTACCTGTTGCGCGATTTGCACCAAGATGTAAACGTCAATTCATGTCAAGGACTGATTGAACCTGAAGTTTGATGAAAATCCGTGCATGGAGATTCTGGCATGGAGTTTTGGAGATTGAGATATTGTGGAAATTGTGAAAAAGGCTGCATAGCAGCGCCACCCGTGGAACGATTTACATCAAAAACTAATCAACACCAATTTATATCAGAGACTAACTGAATATAAATTTTTATTAAATTCCGTGCATTAGTTCATGAGATAGAGCGCCCACAAAATTTATGTCACATACATACAGACAGACGGACACAGTCAAGAATCACAGACAGACATTTCGTAAACACATGTTTTTCGGAATCTCTGACCCCTAAAGCGTGTAAATCCGTAAAACACGAAAACCGAAAGTCAAAAAATATCCCGAATCCAATACTTTCTTCATGTAAAGATAAAAGAAAGTAAAAATTAATTTTAATAAAATAGGCTCTATCACAAAATTACTTTTAACAAAACAGGTCCCTTCCCAAAATGTCTCTTAATAAAAATCGGCCCCTTCACAAAATTCCTCCTCATAAAATAGGCCCCATAACAAAATTTAATTTCATAAAAACATACTCTTCATTAATTATTTTTTATTTTGTTAGATTTAAAAGCGTATATTTTGTTAATAAAACAAGTTTATCAGAAAGCAAAACTTTAGGAGAAGGGCTTGAAAAGGTCATTATTAATTAATATTTGGTTCGGATTTGAGTAACTGGATTTCATCTTTCGTTATTTTTTACAAAAATATAAAAATAAATTCGCAAAAATAAATTTTACTTTACACAAAATAGGTCCCTAGAAAAAAAAAACAACAACAACAACAACAACAAAAAAAAAACCTTCATCGACCCAAAAGTACTATTTTTTTGTATCGCACTACTCGCTACATTACATTTTTTCAAAAAACAGGATGCTACACTACGAACTAAGGGAAATTGCAACTAGAGAAGTTTTGTCACTTATAGCATACTACTTTTTATCATTGGACATAATGTACCCTTTAAAAATAATACAAAACCGAAAATAATGCAGAACTGCTATCATAAAAAAAGGAATCAGAAAGTAATTAAAACCAAGATTATTGATACACCATACAGAGTAGGTGTGCCAGTAATGGACACCCTTAAGGAATTTGTTTAAGAATTTTTTTTTATTAATAGTTATAATTATTATATTCTAGTTCTTTCAATATTACGTTAATCTATCAACAATATTTAATCATTCATCTGTAAGTCGCATTTCCCAATGCGAACCTAAATTTAATTGTAAATAATTTAAATAACTTGGACACTCATTGTTCCAATAATGGCCAGTCTCTGTTACAGAAATAACACCTGGCAAAAGAATAGCTATGTAGGTTATTTTGATTGTATTCTGAACAAGAAATTAATGAAAGCATATTGAGAAAACAAAATAGTTATTTTCAAAGATTATTTCCAAATAAATTTAACAACTAAGATCAAAATAGAAAAATTAATCTAAGTTAAACACGCAACATTTCGCCTTATTTAAAAAGAGATTTTCCATAAGAAAATATTGGTACCGAAGAATTTCCTGGTCTTGAAATCTCGGGACAAGTACGACACCTGCTAAATTTTTATTGTTTATTTTTTTATAAAGAAAAAACTTTGAAGGACGCGTACATTACTGATACATCTACCCTATATATTCACATTGAAAAAGCACCCAGTTTTATAAAATTATGAATCATATCTAAAAAGTAATATACTTTTTAACAATATAACTTAACACCATTTTTTTCCATTAGATCCAAATATTAACATACCTTTGTAATGGTTATCCATTTTTTTCCCGGCGATAAACGGCAAAGAATGTAAAAATACAATTAAAAATACACAATGAGAATATGATTATTAGCACTACACTGTTATAAAAACATTTCATCATAATCCAGTAAACTTTTATTATTATCACCTTAATATATATATTTTTTAGAATTTCGACTGATAAAGCAAACTTGTGTTCCGGCATCTCCTTAAAAACGGCAGCCTTTTGAGAAGCAGATGTTTTTTCTTTTTTTTTCACTAGGGGGCTCTGCCCCCTACGAGCTACGCTCGTCAACCCCCGTTCAGACACCGCAGACTCTAACAGCACGCTAATTTGATCGCCTTTAAAAAGATTTCAGAAGATTGAATTATAATTTGAATCTGACAATTATAATTTGGCGTAATTTTCACCAAACTTTTCTTTCTCTTTTTAATATTCACGTCAAAATACTTTTGTTAGAAATGAAATATTATGATCATCTTAAAATGTCAAGTAAATGTCTCGCGCAATTTTTAAATTAAAACTGTTTTGCAATATTATTTTTTGTTCATTTTACGTAATAAGTGTAATATGACGTAAATTCTCCTATTTAGGACTTCTAACGCATGTTACTGAATTTATTATTTTACAATATTCTTTCTCATTTAAAATTCACGTGTAACTATAGATTTTATGACGTAATTTTCAATGAGTTCCTGCTTTTTATATTTTTTGTTTATAATAGTCACGTGCAAAATAAATTTTTAATTTGAAGCAAACATTACTGTTTGCGCTGTTTAAATTAATATAAGTTGGCAACAGCTTAAATTAATACAATTTTCTAAAATCTCTCTATTCTAAAAAAAAGTAACTACCGCTGTCACCGCCGCCGCCGCCGCCGGTTTTGAATTTTTTGTGACCGGAGGTCTTTCAACGTTAATATTAAGAAAAATAATGCATACAAAAATATGAAAATCGGTAGTATTATACATAAATGTTTGATAAACACGCTGATGCAGACAGTTTTTAAATCGAGGAATTATTTTAAGAGATATTTAATGCTAAAGTTGGACAAAATCGTTCCACTAAAAAAGTTTTATAGGAGCAAAAACTATACATCGGAATTTAATAATTTTTAGATCATTTTATACGTTATAATTTCCCGGTGTGCAGAATTTATTTATTTTTTTAATTTGACTCATTTTTCGAGGTTTTATTTCTATTTTAAATTCAAATTTTCAGCATTTCGAGAGATATTTTTTATTTATTTTAGAAAATTGTACTAATTTAACCTGTTGCCAACTGCATAAACATCGGAAACAATAATGTTTGCTTCAAATTAAAAATATATTTACACGTGACTATTATAAATAGAAAAGATACTTTCAAATTAAAATTAAATAATTGCGTATAAAAAGCAGGAACTTATTGAAAATTACGTCATAAAAAGTATACACGTGAATTTTAAAAGAGAAAGGATATTATAAAATAATAAATTCATTAACATGCGTTAGAAGTCTTAAATAGGAGAAATTGCGTCATATTTACGTCATATTACAGTTATTACATAAAATGAACACACAAAAAAAATAGCAATTTAACAAATTACAACGACCATTTGGAAAATGATTTTTTCAAAGACTAAAATTTAAGACATAAAAAATCGCACGGAGTTGATCCTACATTACGTACGCCATGGATTAAACGATAACATTCCTGGAACAATCGTGAACAAATTTTAAAAGAAATTTCAGTTTTACAATTTTCGGTACTGTAAATTTTTAAACTTCTACGGAGCTGGTCATACATTACGTACGCCATGAATTAAACATTAATAGTGTTATTACACGTAAAAATTGCAAGATTTCCTGAAACTTGCGTATTATCCAAGCATTTCATTGGCTGTTCGGGAAAAGGTTTTCTATCATCAGATTTCCAAAAAATCTCACGACCAATTTTAAATAAAATTTCATTCTTAAACTTCTAAATATCCGACAATATTACTTTTTATACCGTCGGATAGAGAAAAAAAATGTACTTTTAAATGCAATTTGTTTGAAAGCTGTATCTCAATTTGTTTCTGATTTATTAATTTTTTTTGTAGTTTTTATTACTTTTTTGTCATAGTGGCAACACTCTGTTGTTCATCGTTGTTGAAACCAAAGGGAAATACAGATTACTGTATATACCAATCAGATAACGAATAAATTGCGGATTAAACCAATGAAAACGTTCAGATATGCTTTTGATTTCCTACCCTGACGAGAACAATAACCATTTTTCCAAATGGTTAATAATATTGCAAAACAGTTTAAATTTAGAAATTGTGCTAGACATTTATTTGATATTTTGAGAGGATCTTTTCAACTATTTTTGTTAGGAAAGCGCAAATAATATTTCATTTCTAACAAAAGTATTTTCACGTGAATATTTAAAACAGAAAGAATAGCTTGGTCAAAATTACGTCAGTTTAAAAACGATTAATTTAAAATGTCTCATTTAAAAGAACTTTCTTTTCGCTTTGTTAAAAAATACCAGGAGACAAAGACTCTGTTTACTTAATTCCTTTTATATTAGCTTATTTTGAAATGTTGTTACACGTGTCTACGTCATCAAGTTATTTTGATTTCGACATTTTATTTGTATTTTTATTAATGTTCTACTAATTTATTTGTTCTTTCGTTATTTAAAATAATAATTATATCAATTTGCATAATTTGACGAAATTGGTCGACTGGATAATCAAGTAGTACCGCAGCGGATTTGGCGTTAAAATTCCCCAATCAAAGAGAAATGAATAGAAATCCGTTTATAGGAAGATCGCCACTGTTTTTTAAATTATAATTCAATCTTTCGAAATCTTTTTAAAACCGATCAAATTAGCGTGCATTTAGAGTCTACGGTGTCTGGACGGGGGTTGGCGAGCGCAGCTCGTAGGGGGCCGAGCCCCCTAGTTTGTAAAAAATATCTCTCGAAATGTTGAAAATTTGAATTTAAAATAGAAATAAAACCTCGAAAAATTATTCAAATTAAAAAACTAACTGCAATCTGCACACCGGGAAATTCTGACGCATAAAATGATCTAAAAATGATTAAATTCCTATGTACAGTTTTTGCTCCTATAAAACTTTTTTAATGGAACGATTTTGTCCAACTTTGGCATTAAATATCTCTTAAAATAATTCTTCGATTTGAAAACAGTCTGCATCAGCGTGTTTATCAAACATTTTTCTATAATACTACCGATTTTCATATTTTTGTATGCAACAGTTTTTTTAATATTAACGAAGAAAGACCTCCGGTGACAAAAAATTCAAAACCGGCGGCGGCGGCGGCGGTGACAGCGGTAGTTACTTTTTTTTAGAATAGAGAGATTGTTCGCCAGTTTATTTGTGGTCAGAGTCAAAGCAGACGATTTTCCTACATTTACACACTTATGTGAGTTTATCAACTGATAACAACTGACAGACTTAATTAATACAAATTAAAACAGGTAAATTTTTGTACAAAATGTGTAATTTTTATGAACAGTGGGTGATTTTAGAAATTTACACACTTATCTGTGCAGGCGCGGATCCACGGGGGGGGGCGATCGGGGCGATCGCCCCCTCCAAAAATCCACCGATTGTCGCGAATTTCGACAAATGGTGGCCGAAAAAAATCAATTTCTTCAATCGTTCGCAGGTCAAAGGATCGCAAAAGGAACGAAAATTTCGTCATAGGATCGCGCAAAAAACGCCAATTTCGTCAAAGGATCGCAAAAAAACGCGAATTTCGTCAACAGATCTATGAAAAAAATGCGAATTTCTTCAAAGAATCGCGAAAAAATTGCGCTAATTTCGCCAAAGAATCGCAGAAAAAACGTGAATTTCGTCAAAGGGTTGCCAAAATTAACGCACAATTAGCAACGGGAGGAGATTCCCCTAGGTGCGCATCCACCGGGGGGGGGGGGGGGGGGGTTAGATCGGGGCAAAGAAGGGAAGAACAAATTACCAAGTTGGTTTTTAAGAAATCAACACAACATACGCATTTTAGCTTTTAACTGACTAGGATTAGGACATAATCCTTTTGTTTCATTCATGAAATACCCTTGAAATTTACCATTGTGGATGACAATAACAGTATATTTTTTACACATTATTGATTTTCTTCAGAAAACATTAAGATGCTGGAATTTTTCAAAGGACCTTTCTTTTTCTTGTTTCTTTCTTTCTTTGGAAATTGCTATGAATCCCATTCTTTTCTCAAACAATAAAGCACTCCTCAAAAATATCATTATACAGAAATTAGAATTGCAGCTTCTTTGAAAGAACGAAAAGGTTTCAACACTTTAAAGGGATCCGAATAACGTTGCCAATTTCTGTTGTAGAGATTCAACAACAGGTACACGAAGTAGCATCGTCCCCACCTCAACCCATTAGTGTAAAGAATTATGGTGCCATATGCCTTTTGACAGGACATAATCCTATTTTGTTCACTAACTGCCGAAACGTCAGTAAGGTTTACCAATGACACGCAAAAAGTGTTTTCGTTTGCTTGTCTGTCTGCTCCGCGAAAACTGCCGTTAAAAGCATTGGATTTACATCTTGGGGGGCGGCTACCGCCCCGATCGATTTCCCCCCCCCCCCGTGGATGCGCACCTAGAGGAATCTTCTCCTGGTGCTAATTGTCCGTTTTTTCCGCGGCTCTATGACGAAATTCGTCTATTTTTTTGGCGATTCTTTGAAAAAATTCGCATTTTTTCCGAGATCTGTTGACGAAATTAGCGTTTTTTGTGCGATTCTTTCGCGAAATTAGCGTTTTTTGCGCAATTCTTTCGCTAAATTAGCGTTTTTTCCGCAATTGCTTGGCGAGATTAGCGTTTTTTTCTACGATCCGTTGACGAAATTTGCGTTTTTTTCTTCGATCCTTTGACGAAATTCGCGTTTTTTTCGTGGCCCTTTATGAAATTCGCGTTTTTTTCTGGTCCTTTGATGAAATGTCCAATTTTTTGGCGAAATTCACGTTTTTTTCCGCGCTTTTTTGATGAAATTCACGTTTTTGCTTGATCCTTTGACGAAATTCATGTTTTTTGCGTGATCCTTTGACGAAATTCGCATTTTTGCGCGATTTTTTGACCTGCGAACGATTGACGAAATAGATTTTTTTCGCACCATTTGTCGAAATTCGCGGTGGATTTATTTTTTTTTATCCAAAGGGGAGGGGCGATCACCCCCCCTTCCTTGGATACGCGTCAGTGAAGAGGTATACACACCATAGAGGTCTGCACGGGTCCGGTCTTGGCCCGTACCCGGCCCGCCCCGCGGGTCGGGCCAGCGGGATGAAGACGAATTTTCCAACGGGCCGGCAGAATTAGGACAATTTTTTAAACGGACCGGGCCGACAGACAAAATTGAACGTGAGTGCAGGGCCGGGCCGGGGCGATAAAAAAGTAATCGGACCGATATACGAGCCATTTTTAATGAATACGATTTTCTCGAGAAGTATAAATGTGCGTCACGAGCCAATGCGATTTTAACAACATCGATACAGATATATAACATGTCCATCGTAGAATTGGCATCGTACAGTTACAAGACATCTTATTCCGGGTTTAATTTTTTTTTCAGCAGACTCGTGCCGGGATGGAAATGGTCTTAATCGATCTCAGGATGTGTAGGACAGGCATTGTGTTTTGTAAAAGTATTAATAGTGATAATGAATTTCTTTTAACAGTATCTTTAGAAATATACCTTAAGGAGTTCTCATATTCGCTGCTCAACAATGCGAAACTTTCAGACACATGTTCTGGCCCATTTTTAATTATAAAGGCATAAAATTGACAAGCCTGACTATTGAAAGCATTTGGAAACGAATAGCTTTCTCCATATTTGATAAATTAGTTACAGAGATAACAGAGATTCTTGTCACCTGACTGTACGTTTTTCTCCTTTCCTGTGCTATCGCTTCCGGAAATTCGATTCAAAACGCTAACTTTGGCAGTAGTTTCAAAGAAAGATATATTGCTTTTATCTATGAGAAAGACGGCATTTACATAGTTTCTGAATAAGAATACCTGCCAATCTTACGCGTTTCCAAAAAGAAATGAATTCATAAATGTGTCGATATGTAGCTCCTTTGGATTTGAGAAAAGCCTTAAAAATGAGAGAAATATTTTCACAAATCTACTTTTTATTATACAGCTACAAAAGTTATCATGTTTTTAATCCTTTATTCTGAATTACATTAACCTTTTAATGAATCCTTATTGGAATTTTGAAATGTCTTTAGAGACGATGACTAAAAAACTGTAAGTAATCGTTAATGTTTACTATTGTGTGTTTTCTGTTTTGCGAACACATAGTAATCTAAAATATACTGTAAAATGTTCCCATAAATATGTATGTAGTATTCATTAAAAGAATCTTAATTGTATGCACAGTGATGGAACAGTGGCGCAGCAGTTAGGCGATTGTAACCACTAACTTTTTTCAGTATTCTTTACATTGAAAAATCTCAGAATCCTATCCTTAAATAAGACGAAGAATACTAATAAATTTTAGCGGTGTCAACTTATTCTCTAGTGCTACACTGTTCCATCACTGGTATGTTGAGAAAAAACGCATTTTTTTTTAGAAATTGAGTCGGGCCGGGACTGTTTCTTTGATTTTTGTACGGGACGGGCAGGGACGAGAACTGTAAAAATTACAAATGGGCCGGCCCAGGCCCCGGCCCGTGCAGACCTCTAACACACCACGTAGATGACACATTTTGACTTTCTAGGATGTTAAAGGCCCGTCAGATTTCTGAAGGGGATCTTTTTTCAGAGATTATCCTCTTTCAGAAATCTGATATTAAAAAATGGATGTGATGATTATCTTTTTCAGCTTTCGGTAATTGGTTCTTATGTATTTTTTAGTGCTGAATCCAAAAATGACCTTCATTTTGTACCATGCCATCACGTCAGGATTTCACAAAAATCGCAAATTTTTAAAAAGTCTTACATCAAAATCAATTATCAAAAGTTAAAAAAGACAATCATCGCAGGCTTGTGTTACTAACGTTCTTCACTATAACTAAAAGAACAAAAAATAAGATAAATAATTACCATAGTATAAGAGTAAACAGTAAAAGAAGAAAAAAGGCATTTAATAAATAAATTCTGTTATAACGTTTTTAATTTTACGACCTAATAAGTAACAATAAACGATATTTTGAGGAGAGGTCGAGATTATAAAATAAGAATGATGGATAACCGAGTGTTTCGGTTAATCGGGATATATCGAGAGTCTGTAATATTTTTAAATCGCATTAATTTCATATTCATTTAATAATTAACTGCAAGGAAGGATTTAAGCTACAGAAATTATGACTACGTTGATTATATGTCACTCGATATCGCCCCCCCCCCCAAAAAAAAAAAACGATTATCTGGATCCGTCCCTGTATCTGTGTATATATAATTATGTGTAAATTACAATAACACATCCATTCGTGTAAATTTAGGGATTTTCTTTCATTTACACATTTATTTGTGTTTTTCAAGTGATAACAAATTAGACACTTAGTTTCAAAGGCTAAATACACATAAAAACAGGTAAATTTGTGAAACAAATGTGTAAATTTTGTGACAAGTGTGTAATCTTAGAAAATTACACATATATATGTGTAAAATTACCTACTTTACACATTTATTTTTTAGAGTGCAGAAAACCTACTTTTACTGGTCAATATACTAATTTCAATTCAATATGCCCTTTCAGCCATAAAATAACCGTTATTAAGACTTTAGCCTTCAGAGCCATAAAATATTGCAGTTCCAGTAATGATTTTGAAATAGAGAAATGTAAAATTTATCGCGATTTGGTTAATAATAGCTATCCTATTGGTCTTGTTAAAAAAATCTTTAAAAATACTCTAAATTTTGTAAATTCTACTCCCCCTCCTTTTCAACGTAGTAAACCAAGCTCCTTTATCTGTATCCCTTATTATAAGAACATTTCTGAAAAAATTTCTAGCATTCTAAAAACATTCAATATTGGGGTTTCTTTTAACCTATTAATAAATTGAGTTCCTTTTTCAATAAGCATAAATTTCAATATGATAAGTCTAAATTACCCGGTGTTGTTTATATTATTCCTTGTAAAGATTGCAATGCAGTTTATATTGGTGAAATTGGTAGATCATTGGAAATTCGCCTAAAAGAACATACTGGTGCTTTAAAAAAGGGTAATTTGAATTAAAAAATTGTCCAGCATTCACTTCAAACGAATCACATTCAGCTCATTGCGAACGCCAGTATTTTGAAATCGGGTTGCAACAACTACCATGGCAGATTGCTCCTTGAGGCTTGGTTCACTGAATTGCGATCGCAGGCTTTGAATGATGCTCGTTCTGTCTGTTCCTAGTGAATATTGTTTGTTTTTAAAATAACTAACTTTAACTGTTCTTGATTTGTTCTGTCGTTTGAAATCCAATGGATATTTTTTGTACTGATGATGCCTTGCGTGTCGCTTGGCGAAACGTTTACATATTGTATTTTTAATTGTTTTTAAGTATATTCTTTTTAAATTTTACTTTTTAACTGTGCTCAAGTCTGTCTTAGTTTATATTATTTGGTATTTTAATGGTTTTTAAATTCAGACGTTAAATGTATATGTACTGTAAAAGGTAAATATGTTAACTTTTTTTAATAACAAATCCATAACATCTTTCAGGAGAAACCATTTCGTCGACTTGTGTATAGACCAAAAGGAATATCATATATAACTTTTTTCGAATAGTAATCTTCGTCTTATTTACTTCCAAAATTTTTACTGTTCAGTAAAAGTGGGTGGCCTTTTATTGGCTACGCCTATGCTATTTTTTCTCGTGTATTATTTTGTGTCCTTTGCATAATCCAGCAGTAATCCGTTAATTTATTTTCATTTTGTTTTTGCTGTGTCTTCGCTATTATTTAAGATATTTTTATTGATATATTACTTATGCATTATTGTTTATACACTGCCCTCCAAAAGTTAAGGTACAACGTGTTTTTCGAAGTTCACTATGAAAGATAGCATACGAATGATACTACATGAACGATAGCATAGAATGATGGCATCGAACTTTAAAAAAAAATTATGCAAAAAACCTTCTTCACCATTGTTAGTTTAAAAAAATTGTGACCTGTAGGAGTAAGAGAAAATGTGGAAAAATCAGACTTTCCTGACTTTGTGTGTAAGTATTGTGCATAATTGTTTATTTTCAATTGTTGTAGGCACTTTCGTCGACAATACCCAGGAGAGTCTAGCAAGTCTCGAAGTCGTTAACCCGATTCATTAATGTGGCGGTTGATCGGATGGATGGAAATGGAATTTTTACAACCTTATGCTGCTAGACGTCTCAATTTGTCTTGCAGTCTGGTCCAGCGACTGTGGATCTGTTTACATCAGAATATTCTGTGTCTAGAAGACCTGTTACAGGTCAACCACGAATTACAACACCTGCTGGAGATCATTTTGTAGCTCTTTCGGCCAGAAGAAGGAGAACCACTACTGTACCTCAGCTTCTTTTGGATCATTTTATCGTTTCAGGGGAAAGAATATCCGCTACTACGGTACGAAGACGCCTTCACAATTCTGGTCTCTATGCAAGAAGACCAGTTGTGTGTGTCCCACTGAACCGACGACAGAGAAATGCTAGTTTATATTGAGCAATAGAACATGTTTCCTGGACCAGACAGCAATGGACTTCTGTTATAGGCGCAGGTTTCCAAAATTTTTAAGGAGCCAGTGGCTCCTAATTCCAAATAATCCAGTGGCCCCATTGTGAAAAAAACGCATGAAAGCAATAGCGTATATATGGAGAAAAAATTCAGGAATTCAAAGTAAAAAATTACACATGTAAAAAAGAAACACAGACTACATGAAATGTCGTATATTTCATTTAATCACACAATTCTTTTAATTTGGATGTAAATGAAGTATAATATACTAAATCTTAAGCTATGTACAGTCAGAAGATAAAGTTGAGCAAGATAGAGGTTAATAAGAATAAGCTAAGCAATCATGGTAGTGGGGAATATTAGAAAAACAACATTTCTGATTTTCATTCTGTCATGCAAGAATGCATAAAAAAATGTGAATATGTGAGATTATTTTGCACTATAACAATAAAAATACAATTCAAACATCTGTTTTTCAAGAACACACTAGAAACATTATCTTTAAGAAAAAAAAACTCATCACAGACTATTACAGGGGTGATTCCGTTTCGAATTTCCCGAAAATTTAAGGCATTCTGTTTAAAAAAAATTCGGACATAATAAAATACCAAGAATCTCGACAAATGGTCGCCAAAAAATCAATTTTGTCAATCGTCAGCAGGAAAAAGCGTGAATTTCGTCAAGGGATCGCAAACAAAATCCTGCGAATTTTGCCAATCTTCTCAAAAAAATCGCCCACTTCGTCAAAGGATCGCCGAAAAAACGTGAATTTCGTTAAGAAACGCAAAAAAAAACGCGTTTTCCGTCAAAGAATCACGAGAAAAATGCGAATTTCGACAACTATCTTAGAAAAATAGTCAACTGCATCAAAGGATCACGAAAGCAAAAAACCCACTAATTTTATCAAAGGATCGCCGAAAAAACACTAATTTTGCCAAAGAATCGCAGAATCAACGCGAATTTTGTCAAAAGATTGCAGAAAAAACGCAAATTTCGTCAACAGATTGCAGAAACGCGAATTTTATCAAAGGATCGCAAGAAACCCGCGAATTTTATCGAAGGATAGCAAGAAACCCGCGAATATCATCAAAGCATTGCGAAAAACTGCGAATTTCGTAAAAGAATCGCTACAAAAACCTGAATTTCATCAAATGATCACAGAAAAAATGCGATTTTCGTCAGAGGATCGGAAAAAAAGAAGAAAAGAAAGAAAGAAATTTGCCAAAGCATGGCGACTTAGACACAGAAAATTAGTCGCCAAAGCAAAAAAAAAATATAGTCTCCATATGGCGACTGGCGACCATGAATCTGCACCTATAGCTTCTGTGGTGTTTGCATACGTATCTGGGTTCAGATTAAAGAATGATTCAGAGCGTCTGCTGATTTGTAGGGAACAACGCGCCAGATACAGCCAATCCAACATTGCTGAAAGATAGAGTTACAGAGGTGGTGGGATCATATTTTGGGCAGTGATCTATGATAGGTGTAGAATATCGGGACGAGATCCTTGATAAATATGTTCGCCCATATGCGACTACTATTGGTAACGATTTCATCCTAATGGATGATAAAGCGAAACCTCATCGAGCTCTGCTTTTTTAAGATTATCTTAAGGATCACGGTTTGGAGCGAATGGAATGGCCAGCTCAATCACCAGATCTGAATCTGATAGAACATGTTTTAGACTATCTTGGGAGACACGTTGCTGCTTTAATTCCTCCTTCAATGTTCTTAGATGAGCTAGAACAAGGTTTACTCCGTGTCTGCCTCCGCTTAATATTTCTGTGTCCGACAACTTAATATGGCAACATGGAACGATGGTGCTAATAATGCATTGCAGCTAAGGGTCGACATATTCCTTATTAGAAATCATTTTTTAATGTTTCCCTAATTTTTATGTTTTCCACATAAAACTGTTGTAATTTGCTTTCACCAAGTTTTCTGCCAGGAGTGCTTTTTGGCTGTAACTCATGTAAAATATGTAAATTTCTTTGTCGCATTTAATAAAAAAACTGTTTAGTGCACATTTGCACCAAATTTCATATTTCTCTGTTGATTGATTTTTAAATTAGACATCAAAAATAGATTGTATTTTAACTTTTGGAGGGCAGTATTTATTTATTTGCAGCTATTGTTGTAGCAACAGGGGTATAGTAGAGGGTATACGGAGGTATACGTCGTATACCTTGTGGATTTTTAAAAAGAAGTTCCGTATACCCTCTGTTTCTCAAATAAATCTAGACCGTATGCTCTAGGCATGACATTCATGACTGTAGCGTACACCCTCTATAGCGCCTATAGCGTATACTGATTTTTTTTTACGACTACAACACTGTGTAGAAAGTGATAAAACTATTTTTTAAAGGCGTCTTTTTCCTCTATCTAAATACCTGACTTCTGATAAAGTAATTTAATAGCCTAATTTTAATTTAACAATGTGAAATCTAAAGATGCAACTATAATTTATACTGACATGACAGGGTTTTGTTTCCCTCCAGTGTTATTTATTAATGAAGTGACGAATAATCTTTTGTTAGCAGTTGTTTGTTGATAATTTTGTTTAAAAGGAATCACTAAATGAGTATTACTATTTTGCGAAGTCCTTAGAAGGTCTTGATCTTACACGCAAAGGAAAATCTAAACCGATTAGCGTACTTAATTTCTCTATCTCTTACATAATTAACACAGAAACGATGGCACGCAATTTTGTAAGCATACAACTTTATTTAGCTATTAGTTTCTGTAAGCGATCGCATTAATATATCTGGACGTAGTCTTTGTTTACATAATGAAGAAGAGTTAAGACTCCTTAGTCCTTAGTATACTGAGGTAAAGCTTATTGAAAATAGGAGAAATGAACTACGAAGCATTAAGAAATCACAAGACCACTGAAGGATTATAGCCCAGCGCAGCGGTTAGGGAGTTGAATTCGGAATTAATTAGCGGAGAGCTGGAAATTGTTTTAATCCATCTGTTTAGGTCTACAATGAATATGCTATGTTTTCCCCCTCGTACTAGGTGAGCGTTAGGAAATATGCATAGATTTATAGTTAAAAACACGTTTTTTTGCATACCATAACAATATCTCAAAACAGATAACTCTTTAAAAAACATTGTCAATACAGATGTTGTAGAGCTTACAATTCTGAGTAAAATGAGTACCTACACTTAATATTTTTGTTGAACATAAAGGTCACAAGTCTACTTTAAAGTTTTAAACCCGTGCTCAGGGGGTTGAACTCGGAATTAATTTGGAGAAAACTGAAAATTGTTTTAATTCCTTTAGTTTAGGTCAAAAATGAACGTACTATGTTTTCTTCCTCGTACTTGGGTGAATGTTAGAAAATATGTACACATTTATTTTCGAAAAACACGTTTTTTAAATTATCTTAACAATAGCTCAAAACAACTAAGTCTATACAAAACATTGCCAATAGAAATGTTATAGAGCTTAAAATTCTGAATAAAATAAGTACCATCATTAATATTTTTGTTCAACATTAAGGTCGCAATTCTATTTCAAAATTTTGCCTTAATCGCTAATCTAGAGGCTTGAAGCCAGGAGAGACCAAGTTAACTTAACAATATCCCAAAGCAGCTAACTCTATCAAAAACATTGTCAGTACAAAAGTTGTAGAGCCCAGAATTCTGAATAAAATGAGTACCTACACTTAATATTTTTGTTCAATATTAAGACCGCAATTTGGATACATTGTTAAGTTAACGTGGTCTCTCCTGGCTTCAAGCTCTTGATTTGAAAAATTTTGAAATAGAATTACGACCTTAATGTCGAATAAAAATATTAATGATGGTACTCATTTTATTCAGAATTTTAAGCTCTACAACATTTGTATTGATAATGTTCTTTATCGAGTTAGCTGTTTTGAGATACTGTTAAAGTAATTAAAAAAAACGTGTTTTTCGAAAATAAATATATACATATTTTCTAACATTCACCCAAATACGAGGAAGAAAACATAGTACGTTTCATTTTAGACCTAAACTGAAGGGATTAAAACAATTTTAAGTTTTCACCTAATTAATTCTGAGTTCAACCCCCTGACCACGGGTCTAAAACTTTAAACTGGAATTGTGACCTTAATGTTCAACAAAAATATTAAGTGTAGGTAATCATTTTACTCAGAATTTTAAGCTTTACAACATTTGTTCTGACAATGTTTTTGACAGAGTTAGCTGTTATGAGATGGTGTTATGATATTGTAAAAAAACGTGCTTTTTGACTATAAATCTGTACATATTTTCTAACGCTCACCTACTACGAGAGGGAAAACTTAGCATATTCATTCTAGACCTAAACTAAATGGATTAAAACAATTTCCAGCTTTCACCTAATTAATTCCGAATTCGGCCTTTTCCCCCTCCCCTACCACTAGGCTATTTGTGAATATTTGAAGAAGAATAAATAATGTTAAAATTTTACTTCGTATATTTAAAATTGGTTGTAAAATATTTTCTGTACTTATCACAGAAAAATAAAAATTAAATTATAATAAAAATTACATTTTGTTAAATTTTACTGATTTTTCTGTCTACTGTAGGGGAGGTACGGGAGGGTTGATACATTGACAATTTTTCTCAACAAATGGCATTAACAGCTATTGTAAAGTCTTCTTTTATTAGCAGAGGGCATCATTAGCTGGATTTAAAAGTGAAGAACTGACAACGTTTTTTTTCTTTTAATTTTGAAGACTTTTGGAATGTCAATGTAAATTTTTTTAAATGCTGATTTTCTTTCATAACTCTTATTATTGTGAAGATAATATCTTGTAATTTTTTTTATTTGTAAAGCATGTTGTTAGGGTGAGTTTTACCAAAAAGCAGATTGGCATTTTGCAACTGCATTTATGCAAAGTGATTGAAAATCCAATAAGGCATAATAGGGAGAAATGATACATTACTGCTGGGGAGAAATGATACACTTGTATATTTCAAATTTAATAGTTTTTTTTAAGTTGTAAACTAATATAGGACTGTAATATTCATTATTGTTTTACAGCAAGAGCTACTGAAATTGGTAAGGAAGAACAAAGAGACTATTCATAGACATTATGTAGGTTACATAGAAAAGCAGTGCGATGATCGATGGTTAGTTCACTTTGTTCGTCATGTAGAAGGAAAAAAGTTCAAATGGCCTGAAAGGGAAGATGTTTCTAAAATTGACGAAGGGAAAATTAAAAAAACATTAAATCCAATCGATTTTACTTACTAAAATGATAGAGTTATTAGTTTTTTTTAACCATTTCAGGGGGTGGTGGTATGTTTATGAAACCGTTTAATTTTAATTCCCAAACGCCACATTGTCACCAGCATTTTGGTAAAATATTTTCCATTTAATATGAAAGTGAAATATAATTCTTTTCTTATTTCCAATTAGATTTGTTGGCAACTTCCGGTGCCATTCATTTATTAAACCCTTTAGCATTGAAAATGCTTTGCCCTGTAAGGGTTAAAAATATCTTAAAAGTGCTAAATTTATGTTAAATTGTTTGCAAATCAGCAATGTTCACTTCATTTTTCCTTGCATCAAGATCTCTAGGGTTTTTTTTCATTATTTATTTTCTAAAAAGTATGTTAATAGAATTGTTTAAATAATAGCAATTGTTTAAATATTTTTGTAAAAAACCTTTCTGAAACAAAAATATGTCAATGCCATTTCTTTTTAAATTTGACTTAAATATTTCAAGATTTTTCATAAAAAATTGTATGACACATAAACTGAGTTGTCTGCATTTTTTTTTTTCAATTTACATAACAATGTATCAAATCTCCCTTGCTAGTGTATTAATTCTCCCCAGAAATGGGGAGATTTGATACAGTTGTAACCATTCACAATAATTGGGATATACTTTTTGAATGATTATTTTTTAAATTCACAGTATTTTTAATAAATGAATAAAAGGTCACTTTATAAGAAAACACGAAAAATTTGTTTAAAAATAGGTTTCTAAGGGTTGTAAAAAAAAAAAAAAAAAAAAAAAAAAAAGTGTATCATACCTCCCCTATAAGAGATCTGTTAAGAAATTATAAAACCATCTGAGAACATGTGCATATTACATGTCAATTCAGAATCATCATAAAGCGCATGTATTAATACTTTGTAAAGCGATTAACAGAGAAGTAAAGTTTCAGATTTTAACTGTGATAGTCACGATTTTCTTGACGATTCCGCGGGGGAATGAGTAAAAGAGTTAGATGAGTACGAAGAGTCAAAAATATTATTTATTAAGGATGCTGGTAAATCCGGAAGAGAAATGTTGGCGTTAAAGGAAAGTTCCAAAACTACCAGTCCCAACGACATAATTTAAAAATATTAACAAGGTAAAATAAAACGATCTGGAAGGAAAAAGAAGTTGGCAGCACGTGACCGTCGACGTTTATCGGCGGTCTACAAAAAGAAGGTCTTTCGACTGGGAAATTTCAAAACGCTTAAGGAAAAAATAATCATGGTTTCAATCAGTCTTAAATCAAATGCTAATACCATATTTAGGAAAATGAAGTAAACACCAAAGTTATTGAAACACTATCGAGAGGAATGATTGAAATAGGCTAAAAATATTGTATCAACGGATGATGAGTGAAAACAAATTATATTTTCTGATAAAAAATATTAAATTTGGCAGCTCAGATGGCTATAAATACTATTGGCATGACTTGGGGGAAAAGAAACAAAAGAATGCTCCAGTCGATGAGTGAGCGGTGGCTCCACGATGGTTTGAGCAGGTTTGCTCATCATGTATTGTGGGATTTATTTCGGATATCTGGAATTATATAAACAATGAAAAATATCGAGCTATGCTACATGATCATCTCATACCACTTGGGCCTTCAAAAGTGCTGCTGAGGGAAAGTTTCACCAGGATAAAGATCCTTACCATACATCTAACAAGGAGAGATTCTGAGGTCGGTGACACAGAAAGCAGTGAACGTGTGTGTATCGATAGAGTATAGTTAGTATTCAAATATATGGAAGCCATAAAGCGCCCGTGGGGGGGGGGGGGGTCTCGCGCAAATAAGTAAAGTTAACGTTACAATTTATAGTCGGATGAATTTCCTCCTTTCGCAAGCGGCTCAGCGCATGCTGGATTTGAAATTTTTCTTTGAGGATTCGAATCCCAGTCAGACTTATTTTTCGCAATGAAAATTTGTATGAATTATTTTCGAACCACAATTAAAAAAATGTATGTAATAATTGAAATTTACAAAAAAAAATAAATTAAATATATGTTTCATAGCATATAAGTACATTTTTAACTATGAAATGTTGCATGTTTTTATGTCATCGACCGCAGAACCTCCTCTTGTAAATCCACTAAGAAATGATTTTGGAAATAAATGTTGATGTTTTGCCATGACCCAGTTTAAGTACAGATTTGAACCTCCATGGAAAACCTTTGGGTTACTTTAAATCGCAGAATTTATGCTGATCATAATCAATTTTCTTCTGCGAATAAACTGTAAGTTGTCTGTATAAGGGAACGGCGCGATATTTCTGAAACGAACATAAAAACTTTTTCATTTCTCCGAAAGAAAGAATATAAGAGGTTATAAGAAAAAACGGTACTTTTCGGTTAGCCGGGCGCCAGTGTTATATATACATATTTATATACATACATATATATAAATATACATATATATGCATATACATATATTCTATATATACACACATAAATATATATATATATCTATATGTGTATATACATACATGTGTATATGCATAAATATGTATATATAACACTGGCGCCCGGGTAACCGAAAAGTACCAAAAAAACAAATACCGATATCATATTGATTGTCATGATTATTTTAATATATCTAATATTTTAACAAATTTAATCATTTATATCGTTATTCAAACTTATTGAAACCTAATGGCAATAATTAAGTTGTAACATCCTATTTTATATTTTTTAATTATAATTAGAACCCGTTTTTATTTCATAATTTGAAAAGCAGTGGTTTTATAATTTCTTAACAGACTGTATATTTTGTATAAATATTGAAATCGGATCGCCACTACGAAAGTTACTAAATGAAGTTATGAAACCATTACGAAACTCGAAAGTGATCCTACGGAAATGTAGTAAATAAATAACAACAACAATAAATCGAAAATCGGATTTCGAAGAGCACATGGACCTCCCTTCGTTCATTTGGAAAACATTTAATGGCCGGTAATATAATTTCTTTACGCGACCTCTATGGGCGATAAAATTCGCCTAGCGATCGCGTGCGTGCATATACACACTCACAGAAACAAACAAATACTTCAAATTATTATATCGATACATTGAGGAATTTTGTACGAATAGAAGGAAATATGAAAATTAACAGCAGCTATAATTCTCTTAAACGACAATTATACATTATTTGTCATATGACCTTTTTTACTTAATTTTTAATTTCTTATCACTTTCCAACATAGTTAAAAACTGTTTAGGACTTGTGTTTGTCTGTCTATCTGTGTGCTCTCTAACTCTCGTAAATATGATTTGATTTCCATGTGACTTATCAATGTTACGGAGGTTTACAATGATTTGATTCCTATTGAAGGCGACATGTGTAGCATTTATAGTTTGTTTACAGGGACACTCAAAATAATTCGGATGTATTATTATCTATGAGCGGGAATTTTTCGAAGTACATTTTAATATTATTGCACTACATCAAACATTACGAAATTGCTCTAAAATGTAGATATCCACTAAATCTGTTTGCTGTATAAAATGGTGTGTGTAACATTTATTGTTCATTTACAGGGACACACAAAACTATTCGATTGCATTACTCTGAGTAAACAGAAATCGTTTAGTAATCACATCATGAGATTGATATACATTATTGTGGTGCGTGATAACATTTTCTACACAAACAATAGGGCATGTAATATTTAATGTTACTTTACAGGGCTTACAAAAACATTCAATTACATTAGCGCATATGAGCAATAGTTGAAAGTTGTATGTTTTCAATTTAGAGTTTTCAAACAAAACTAAATTTAACACTTTAAATGGTGTGTAAAATACCTATCATATTCGGGACCACCCAAAAAACTGGATGATTAATTTATAGAGATTTATACCACCATCGAAATGGGATTTGCTGAAAATGTGTTTTCAAGTGAGTTATTACTTTCTCGGGCGAACTAAATTTTACTATGCGATGTGTTGTGACTATAATATAAATAAATTCATGTATACAATGCTGTACAAAATTATATGACTGCATTGCAGTCTCTGGATCGTAATTGGAAGAAAAAAATTTTAGTTAATTTTTTTAATTGGGTGATCAGAAATTCCTTTAATTTAGTTTGAATTATATGTATTTGTTCTGCTATGATTGTTCCTATTTTAACTGTCAGAACTTTATATTAACGTAGTTTAATATGATGTTATAAAACTTTTTTCAACAGACAAATTTACGTGGTTGCTCCAAACACGTTGCGGTTAAATTCCGATGAAACAATTGCAGTTGCGATAGATGGCAACATTGGAGCTGTCGTGAGTGTCTTCGTACAAGATCATCCTGGAAAAGTAAAGAACATCTCCCAAACCTTGGTGGCTGTTCAGCCAGGTATAATATGCATACTACTATTTAGGAGAAAAAAACATATTTTTTGTTATTATTAGTGGAGAGTTTTGCAACCTTTTGTATTTTACGGCACACTAGAATTTCTAATTAAACTTTCACAGCGCACTTGAATTATGTTGATATAAATGAGGAAATGAAAGTGTGCTACTATTTTTAGTTTATACACACTGAGAAAAAATTATGGTTCTGGTTCTGGCATCTAGAATCTAAATTGTGGCTCTAGAAAAAATAGTTCCATGTCATCCCTATAAATTCTAGTTCCCTTTGCTAGTTAGTTCTAGAGTCTCCTACTAGAACTCAAGAGCGTTTTCCCATATTCTCGTGGTCAAACTTATTTAAAAATCTCTGTAAATAGATGCGAACACAAGAGGTTTGTTTTAGTAACTATAATTCTAGTTTATGAAACCATTCCAGAAATCAAGCGATAATTTATCGCTACTGAAACGATTCATTATCGTTTCATCACTTAGAAAACAAGAGGCTAAAAATTCTAGATCATTTCGTCTATTCATCTTAGTTGTTTACCCTATTCGCATAGCTCGGAAACCTATATTTCTAGTTTAGGGATTCAGAAAATGACTACCTATTCATTCTAGGTGAAAACGATATTTTTTTTCTCAGTGTATATAGTTTACACAAATATAATATGTCCTCAAGACCAAATACTGAAACAAACAACAACAACAAAAAGAAAGCATAATTTGTAATGAAAACATAAAAATTGAATTTCTTTTAAAACAAATTTATTTTTAAGTTTATTATATTTTAAAACTAAATAAAATAGCTACGTTTTATATTTTCTTAGTACATTTTCTTTTTTGTGCAGAAATGCTCAAAATTTTGCGCACTAAATTTTTTTTCAAGGAAAGGATTTCTGGTGTCAAATCGATTTTTATTTTTAACACAGGAAAGCTCATTTAACACAAATGACATTTACAAAGGATTTTCTCAGTTTTTTGCATTATTTAAAAATGAATCTTTAATGGCATCTTAAAATTTTCGCGGCGCACCAGCCTGCTGTGGCACAGCTGTTGAAAATCCCTGTTATAGCGACTCTCCCTGCCTGTTTCCACTAACTAAAATATTATTAGTTGTAATTTTTCTAAGTGAGTGAAAAAGTGTCCAGACTTGGAATTGAACCCAGGGCTTTGGTTTAAGCGACCAACGCACCACCAACTAAACTATCCTGGACAAATCCGGCGGAAACAATTCACTTAGCTAACCTTTTTGGCAAATACATCTGATCTGTTATATTTGTTTAACTGAGTTGGAAAAATTATATGATTTCTGTATCAATAACTATGATTTTGTTAAAATTAACTAATGTTATAACGTATTGAACGTTTTTTGAAGTTCTTTTGCCTGTGGTTCAGTTATTTCAGACAACAGACCAGATATCTTTGGCAAAAAAGTTGTTTGAATGATTTGTGCCCATCGGATTTGTCCGTGATTGCTAAGTCGCTAGAGCGTTCGCAGCTTAAGCCGAGGTGCTGGGTTTAAATCTCGGTCAGGACACTTTTTCATCCAATGTGAAAAATTACAGGTCACACGATTTCTTTACCAATCAATATCATTTTGTTAAAAAAAAAAAACACGTATTCAACGTATGTAACTACTTATTCAACGTTTATTGGAGTTCCTTTACCCGCGACTCATTCTGTCGAGGATGTCTTTACCAAAAATGGGTATTTGAGTGAATAGTGTCTGTCGGATTTGTCCTTGATAGTTTACTTAGCGTTTCCAGCTCAAGCCAAGGTCCTGGGTTCAGCTCACGGCCTAGACACTTTGAATCTTTGCATTATCTCTCAATTTACGTCCGTTTAGTTTGAGTCAAAATTGCTGATAGTAAATAGTTTGCAATCGAATCATGCGCTTTCGAAAACGCTGGGGGTGGGGCATTAATCTCATTATTGTCGAAATTTTAGGCACTAACGTCATCCAAGAATTTTGGATGACATTTACCTTCAAAAAGCCATACCAGCGATTGCACATACTTGCAGAGCAACACAAACAAAGCTCTGATGCAGGTCTCATTCGACCGCTACATATCAGATGATGTGTATGCTTTTTCAATGCTCCTACAATGCCATCTTGTGATAAATTATATAATTATTACAACTGCAATTAAATTAATAATAAGAAGTTTACTTGATGTGACCGACTTTTCGATTTCTCTGTATGTATATTAAAAAATGAAACTGCACATCGTGACTGTAACTAACCATTACACTAACTATATCTTAAATTGTACCAAAGCTATGGCCAATATGTACGAAATAAATAAATAAATAAAATAAGTTAAAATAAATCTTAAAGTGTTTAATAAGTACTGAAATTTTCATAAAATGATTAAATCATACCATATATGACAAAAATTTAAATTCCAAATGAATTTCTATAGATTTATTTTGAAATCTTATTGCAGGGCAACCGGAACTCTTCAAAGTACATTTAAATTCGGAAAATTTTCCACCGAACTTCCTATCAGGTCCAGGATTTCC
This sequence comes from Maratus speciosus, assembly GCA_963932465.1. Classification (NCBI taxonomy): domain Eukaryota; kingdom Metazoa; phylum Arthropoda; class Arachnida; order Araneae; family Salticidae; genus Maratus; species Maratus speciosus. The sequence goes on from OZ010788.1 coordinate 148,005,010, forward strand.
GAAGTATGTTTCTTTGACAGCAGTTTTTCCAGATTTCCGAAAGGAACTCGTCATTCCAATAAGTAATCAGTCCGGGTATATGTTCATTCAAACTGACAAACCAATCTATACTCCAAAGGAAAGAGGTAAGATGATTTTAGTCTGTTCCTTGTAATAATTATTATTATCATTATTTTTACAATTATGTGTAAAAGTGGATTATTAATATCGAATTAATGTATCGGTTGATTTGTTGTATAGGGTTTAATGGCGCAAAATCCATTTAGGGATATGCAAAATAAGACTTAATGTACCGAAACATGTTAAAAATGGACAATTTCGCCCAACGTTCATTTAAATTTTTAATTTTCTGTTATCGATAAGGTGGTTTCTGTTTTTTTCAGTTGCTAAAAAAAGTGTTTTTAGCAAATTGATGCATTTTTACTTTTCGAATTAGAGGTCTGCATGAGCTTAAATTTCCATGGCCGGTCCCGGTCCGACACGCACACATTTTTTTGGCCTGTTCTGCCTCGCTATGAAAGTTAAAAGCTGTGCCCGAATTCGGCACAGCTCAGTGTAAAAGCTAAAATTCAGGACCGAGGCCGGCTCGACCTCGTATAAAAGATGAAATTCTGGCTCGAGCCCGACTTATTATAAAAGCTAAAAGTTCGACCCGACGCGGCTCGTACAAAAACTCAATAGGCCCGGTTCTGCCCGACCCGATTCAATTTCTATAAAACTAGATTATTTACCCCGATATGGTTAAAAATTGTCTTGTACAAAAAATGCTGATTTTAGCCTTCTTTTTCATGTTTATATTTTTTATTTTTTAATAAGCGCCCCAGGCTGCGATGTATAGGCGCATTGATTCCAAAATATCACCCCTCCCTAGATTTCTGTCTGCCTTTGCCCATGTAAACTACTATATTGATTTTTTTAATGAATTTCTATTCGTATTAAGCCTCGGAGTTATCATTAATATCGTTAATCCATGTTCCATTGCTTGGAGACTTAAAACATAAAATCGTGGCAGACAGGTTCCCTTCTTAGCAGGTACATCGCCTAATATAAATGTATTATATTCATTTTGCTCAACGGATTCCATCATAGGCAGATTATTTTTCACTGGTTTTACTGTACTTTTTTTGCCTAAAAATGTATGTATATTATTCTTCGAAAAGAATTTTAATTGTAAAATAATGGCGATTAAAAAATATACGCATTTTTTTGCAGAAACTTTTGGGCTGGGACATATTTTACTGATTTTTATATGTGTCAGTCTGGACCGGGCCTGAAAATTTCGGCTCATATAGACGTCTAGGAAAGTCCAGTAACATAGTGGTCAGCACGCAGGGCGAGAGTTCGACTTCCGGCTGTTCAAGAGTCACTAAACCTTTCATCCCTTCGGGGTAGATAAAACGAGTACCAAGCTACCTAGAAGCTAAACAGTGAGGGTCCTGCGTTAGTCTGACCTCCTGGCCGGCGCATTTGTTCTAGAGTACCTCGGGGTCCAGGGTCAAGAAAACACGGTTGGGCAATGTTAGGTTTAGTTTTAAATCTCCAGGACAGGGTCGGCAAACCTGTTCACATCCACGTGCCAAATTTTTCCAAAATTATATTTTACGTGATCATGACGTGCCAACTATAAATAGTTTTAATGTATCAAGTAATGATGAATCAACATTACTTAAAATTTTGCTTTTAGCATTAAAAAATATGTGTAATATTTGATGTTATACTTTCGAAATTTATTTTTTAAATATTATTTATGTTGTCTCATCTTAGATACCAAATAATTTATTTCAGCTTCATATGTAATTATTTTTAAGAAAATGCAAGTTGAATTGGACTCATTTGACAAGATGTGTTTTTACTTGAATTTTTCATATTATTTATTTCCAAAAAGAATGGTCTCGCGGAAAATGTTGTCAAAATAACAAGTACCAAAATCTACACACAGCTTTTAGTGTCTGGAATTGAATTCCAAGTTGTTATATTTTTACCATCGGCATTTTTGCTTATACCTTTTAATCTTTCTTTTGCGATAATCTCCTAATTCTTTCTTATTATTAAATTTTTGTGAGCCAATATTGACCTAGATTGGGATACATTAAGTTATATTTCAGTTTCTTCAATCTGTATGATAAGACGAACATCCAAATAAATCGAATTCAGATAAAGGGACAATCTCTAGATTAATTAATGCAGTTTGTGACATTCTACTATATTTTGATGTAGAACCTGGATCTATGCTGTGCCAAAAATTGTCTGCAGCGTGCCACTTATGGCACGCGTGCCATAGGTTCGCCGTAGGTCCAGGACCGGCTCGGGCCGAAAAAATGAAGTCTGGCTCGGCCCGAGTCTTTAGAAAAAGTAAAGGCGTGGCCTGTGCAAATCTCTATTACGGATTAAAACAATTCCTCAATTCAAATAATTTAAGTATTGCGCGGCAGCGCAATACTTATTTATTTCCAGTGTCACTTCTCAATGTTAATTTAACATAGAAAAGCCTATGGAGATCATAACTTTTTCATTTTTTCTTCCCACCTTTTTGTCCCTGATGCCACTCATTTTAAATTCTTTGCTAATTCTAATAATATTATAAATTCAAAGTGTAAAAGCATTTGCCAGGCGTCAGGATCAAAACGGATCATAAAATATCTTTGCATATAGGTGGATTATAATCTAGAGAGTAACATGGGCTAATTTTTATTTACATTATTCAAATATTTTTCTTAATAATTCCAAATTTCGCTTTTTTCATTGAGAATCAACGGACATTTTCTAATAAAATGTAACATTTTTCCTTCATTGTTGTAAATAATTCAAAAGCCGTAATAATAATTTGCCTATTTTTAGTTGAATGATTTTCACGTGAAACATGAAACTGAAGAAACTGAAATAGTTTTTTTTTTTAAGAATTAAAAAGGAGATGAATATGACGTCATAGTGGAAAAAAATGACATTTTCAAGCAGATTTTTTTTCCTACTATTAGCTCACACTCTCCCTATATTTTTTTATATATTTATATATTTATCTTGTACAAATTTTCAATCGTTAATAAAATACTCATTATTCATCCTATCAGGTTGAAATAAATTTTTTAAAACTTGTACTGGATGACAATTGATGTTAATAAAGTTTTTTCACATATTAATTAATTAATTAAATTTGAATTTGAATTTAAATAAGTAAATTATGAAGGAAGTATTCAAAATTTCCTTGTTAATTATAAATTATAAAATTATACTGTACTAAGCCTACTACCCATTACTGAGGCAGGAAATTTGAATTTAAATAAGTACATTATGAAGGAAGTATTCAAAATTCCCTTGCAAATTACTGTTATCGAACAGAGAAGATAGTACATTTAATCGCATTTCTTTAATAATATTCCGTAATTAATTAAATTTTAATTAATTAATTTTAGTTTTGCATGGGAAACAAAATGGCTGCCATTGGTTATTGAATTTCAATGAAAGTATTTTCGATAAGGGTTACCATAGGGGGGGGACCCTGTTCTGTCGCCAAATACTGCCAAGTTTGTCGCCAACTTGGCGATATCTGTAATATTTCGCCAAATTCCCATAGAGTTCCATTGTAAACCTACTTGCTTATAGAAAATCAACAAATTGAGATATTTTAATGCAACAAAAACTCATATTAGCTTGATTATATTAAATTTTTCTTTGATGGCCTAGGTAGGAATTGACTTTAAAAACAAAATTTTTATATTACTTGTTAAGTTCAGATTGTAATTTTTTGACCAAACTACAACAACCTGCATTACTGCACTGGTGAAACATTTTGAATTATACATAGGTAAATTGCATCACAATTTGTGATGCGATATCGCACAAATCAAAGCCTGATGATGATACCCTCCATTAATTTTGAAATGTGTTTGTCTGAATGCAGTAGTTATTAAAAAACTTGACATATTAAACAAAAATCTAATTTGCAGAACAAATTTAAAAAATAAAATTTATTTCCTAAATTGTTTAAGCCCGAGAAAGGGCAGATATTAAGATATTTCATTCAATTCGTTCTACATTTAATGTTAAATTTTTGTAACATATAAGCTAAACCAATTGAACATTAAAAAATAAAAATGAAATTCATACAATATAATGCTTTAAACACCTATATACTTAGATTCCGTTCAAATGAAATTGAAATAAATCTTAGACTTTTTCCATTTTTAAGTTGTAAATATTTGTACTGCAGATTTTGCATTATCTTTATGACGATTGTACATAATACGATAAGGTACATGCAAAATACAAAACTTAAAAAAAAAGTCTAAGATTTATTTCGATTTCATTTGAACGGATCGAAGTATATAGGTGTTTAAAGCATTATATTGTATGAATTTCATTTTTATTTTTTAATTTTCAATTGGTTTAACTTATTTGTTACAAAAATTTAACATTAAATGTAGAACGAATTGAAAGAAATATCTTAATATCTGCCCCTTCTCGGGCTTAAACAATTTAGGAAATAAATTTTATTTTTTTAATTTGTTCTGCAAATTAGATTTTTGTTTAATATATTTATTAGCAACATAATGCTACTTCTTTTAACGGCAGTCAAAGCTATTTTTCGCCTTTCAGGGAAAAAAAATCGACAGTATCCAAAATATTCTTGATGTTGCTGTTAGTAGTTACTGTTGATAAATGGCAAGCTAAAAAAAAAAAAAAAAAAGAAAGAAAGAAAAAAAAGAAGCTTGATTTCAGCGTTTGTACAATACTAAAAAAGAGGTTTTTTTTGTTGTTGTTTAACTGTCAGAAAACTCCAAAAATTCATAAAATTCAAAGTATTATAATTCGATAAGTTTTCAGGGGTCGATCCAGACAAAATTTGGGGCCTATTTAGGGCCCTTTCACAAAAATCTATTTAATAAAATAGGCCCCTTCACAAAAATAAATTTAATAAAATGGGCCCCTTCACAAAAATAAATTTAATAAAATGGGCCCCTTCACAAAAATGAACTTAATAAAACAGGCCCTTTCACAAAATTCCTTTTAATATAATAGGACCCCTATGTAACATTATTTTTCATAAAAACTGTTGTAAAATGTTAATTTGTAAATAAAACCAGGTCACGAAAAACAAAAGCTTAGCAAGGGAATTTAAAGAATGTTTTTGTTCATAAATTCATGGTTCGAATTTGATTAACTGGATTTCAACTTTCGTTACAAAATGTTATTTTTCACAAAAATATAATAAAATTCACAAAAATAACTTCTACTTTTCACAAAATGGGCCCCAAGAATAAAAATCTGCATCGACCCCTTGTTTTGGTCATAGAAAAATGGAATTTTTACTGTTACTTATTAGAGCATAAAGAATGTTTTTCTAAACGTAAATTATAGGACTCAGGGGCCGTATAAAAATTTAACTTTCATAACTTAAAAGAATGGATTTGATGTAAATGGCTTTTGATATGATGGAAAAAAATATTTGAAATGTTTTTTGCCATTGGAACCATAGTTCTAAAACTAACAGTTTAGGAATTATCTGTTGGTCAATCAATAGGAGGAGACACGCTCTGTATACACTAGAGCAATGGTTCCTAACCTTTTATTGGCTACGCCTTACCAAAGCATATGTAAAGTCACTATACCCCCCCCCCCCCATTTTGCAAATTATCTCTCTTTTTATTTAAAAAGTAAGCTCTATTCGCACGGTGAAAGCGTCATAGATCCTAATCTATAACTATTCATTTCATATTTTTTAACTTATCAAAGAGGTGAATCTTCCGTTATAAACATGTTTTTGATATAATTCTATAAATGCAATGAAAGTACAGGTTCTCCTAAAAAGGACTGACTGATTTTAAAATTCAATAACTTGCGATTGGTGACAGACATTTAAAAATTCTTGCAGGAGGGTTATGCATAAGGTCAAAAGTTTTTTTACAGTGATTTTCGATTTTAGTTAGAATTACAAACAATAGATGGCGCTGTAAACAATAGGCGCTAAATACAGGCTCGATTTTTTGGCCTTTCTCTTTTTCCATTGGGAAAAAGGAGATTAAAATGTATTGAGTGGGTCCCGAAGTATCAAAAATCGAGCCTGAATTTAGCGTCTATTGATCGCAGCGCCATCTATTGTTTGTAATTAGAACTAAAATCGAAAGTGGATGTAAAAAATCTTTTGACCTTATGCATAACCACTCTGCAAGAATTTTTTAAATATCTGTCACCGTTTGCAAGTTATTGAATTTTAAAATCAGCCAGTCCTTTTTAGGGCACCCGTTATATATTTTCGCCTTTGTGCCAAAAAGAGTTTTGTATTACTTCTTCAACTTACATCCATGTTAAAGAAAAGTGTTATATGGTCTGCATTTTTATCTTCAGAATTTATCTTGAAGAGAGGCTTACATTTAGCGTTAAAATAGATAACATTCACAGATTTATAATGCATTTTTGCTTATTAAGTTTTGGTATAAAGTTTTGGATACTAAATTTTCTTTCTATGGGTAACACAACACACCAGAAGCATTTCAAGATTATCAGTTTTATTAATTTTAAGTTGTCATTATTCACCATCACAACAGATTTTTCTGTTGTTTTCCTTGAATCTGTTTTCCTTTTCCCAATATCATTAATTATCTCCCGTGTATTATCTGATTGTGAAATTTAAAATGTACATGTCATCATACTTATTGTGTAGGATGCCTGCATTAGAGCAATATATATTTACTATTTTTTCTAATGCTATTTAAGATTTATAAATTTTATAAATTTGGTAGTACCACGTTCAGATATTTCATGTAATTTTTAGGTTAAATATGTTCAAGAAAGTCATATTTATACATAATTTTAAGTAGTTTTATAAACGTGCAAAAGATTTTTCGTGTGGCATACAGCAGAGCGAACAGAAGTCATAAGCTCATTCAATAAAAAAAACGGAAGGTCTGCGAAAATTTGTAAAATACAACAGAAACGAGGAAAACTGTAGAGATTTTTAATTCTATAAAAAATAATATCAAAATAATGGAAAAGATTATTCGTATAATTGTTCTGGTGTTTGTTCTATTTTAAACTATTCACTGGAAACATTTTTAAATACAATAAAAATCTGATTTTTTAAATGTTGCTTGTATTCCATTTATTTTTAGTCTTCAACATTACTTTTAAAAGTAAAAAAAAAAAAAAAAAAAAACTGATAGCAAATGGGTGAGTTACAAATTTGGAATCCGCCTCCTAAAAAACCAAATTACCCCCCGGCAGGGCGTGCGTCCCACGTTGGGAACCACTGCACTGGAGATAAGTTCGGGGGGGGGGGGGGCTCTTTTTACGTAGCCTGATCCCGCTTAAGCCCGATACCAAAAGCACGCACTATAAAATTGTTAGTAACATTTTTAAATAAAATTCAAGAATAAATTTCTCATTTAAAACTCTCTCTTTACACAGAAATAAGTATTCATCCTAAATACTCCCTCATGACAACGTTTCGTGGGTTTCATGCCTTGGCAACCTCTTTAAAATAGAAAATTTAATATTTATATCCAACCACTGGCAAAAATCTGCAAAAAACACAATTCCTATATACTTTTAAAATATCACTGCAGAACTATGGCAGAATGAAATGAGTTCTGTTTTCCAGTAATCCCCAAAAATGACATTAAATATAAAACGAGGACATAGAAGGTATGTCCCACGGTTTCTTTATGTTACTAACATGGACGGTGCCAACGCTTCGTAGTCAGATAGAATATTTCTCCTGATATCCTACCAATAACAATTCAGTTGCCTTTCAAACTAATTTTTAAAGGATTCTAAAACACTTTAATAAACTTAGAATACATTTTTGTTTCTTTTGTTTCAGTTTTGTTTTCTTTTTAAATTTGTGAATAAGTAAAAATTTCCCTTCGAGCCCGAGCCCGATGACCGTTATAGAAATCAAACCCGAACCCATATGTCGAACCCGGTCTGGGGCTCGATCTGAACCCATCTCATCTCTAGTATACACATATGCGTGTGAGTGTGTAGTATTCACGCATAATTTATTTGGTTGTATTTAATAGGTTGTGTTAAATTTAATTATTCACAGTGCACTCGCAAAATAGGCTGTTATTAATTTAAACATACAGGGCTATTACAAATGATGAACCCGATTGAAAAAAATCATATTTTCGAAACTACTGCACACATTACAATAAGTGATACATCAATTTAAAGCGAAATATACTAAGTTTTTTTCAGTTACTAATGTTCGATGTATGACCCTTTTGTTACAAGGCATACGTCCAATCTGTAACCGAGTTCGTTCCAAGCATTTTGTAGCATCCCTCTATCAATGGTTCTTCACAAATGCGTTCTTTAAGTTCTGAACACTTTGTTTTCGGCATTGGCGGTACATAAACAATGTCTTTGGCACTGTCAGAACTTAACCCCTTGAAGGGTGGTGATGCCATCACGGCATCACATAATTTTAATCCCTAATTGCCACATTGGCACCGGAATTTTATAATGAAAATTTCATCTTTCTTAAATATACGAAAATATGCTTTTACTTGTTTACAAATAAATTCTCCTGTAAATACTAGAGAAACTCCAATGGATAAGAGAAACGACATGATGGCAATAAATTCTGATTGGTCCAAAGCTGTTTTCAACCGCCGCGGGCGATCGACTGCAGCGCTTCCATAGACATTACACAGGACGAAAATAGAGAGTTTTTAAATTTATGTAATTCATAATATTTTGACGCTTGTTTAGATTTTTAACACCAATTTTCAGGCTCAGAAATGTTTATATTATGGATATAAGCACAATTTTGTCTAAGAATTTTGCAATTTTCTTGAACAAATATTTTTTTCCTTCCTTAAGTTTCGTTTTCATTCTGTCAGCACCAGCATTATTCTTTCTTTTTCTGGTTATATTTTAAGATATATATATATAATTTGGATTATTTTTATTTCTATGACTGAAATATATATATATCCTTGCTTTGTTTCAGTGTAATCGAATCACAAGTATTGTTTTTTTCCTATTTTCTGTCCTCAGTAATGAAAATATGTGTTGGCGAAGAATGAAAAATCGCCAAGCGCAAAATCCTCCTATGAACTTATCTTGGGAGTAATAGAGTCGTTTCGTAAACTTCGCATAGATGATTTGGGGTAATGGTTAAAGTACCTGTCTGGTAAGTTAAAGGTAGCGGGTTCGATCCTCTTGGCTTCCACTTTTAAAATTTTGTTTCTTTATTGATTTGTTACCAGTTACTCTGATTTTTTTTTATCGATTCTTGTCAATAAAACTAAATTTATTTATATATTTATTTTTGATAATTTATTATCAGTTAATAAAATATTATAATTTTTTAAATCGGTTCTTCTTAATAAAACTAAGTTTTTGTATTTAATATCACCCAAGGGCTATATTTTAATAATTAAAAACAAACATATATTTTAATGCAATAACATCGAATAAAATTACAATTTGAAACATGTTTATGAATTTAAAATATGTTTATGTCGTAATTTTAATAACATAAAAATATCTAATCACTAGAAGTAACATAATATAGTATTCATTTTTATTAAATTAAGAATAATGCTTCATACATCAAATGCGCATATAAATTCAAAACAATTTTGGGAGGATGGGTACGTATGTATTAAGTTGGAAATTAAAAAAAAAAAAAAATATATATATATATATATATATATATATATATATATATATATATATATATATATATATGATAGGGGAGGGGTGTTAAAGGAGATTAAAGGTGGAAATTTTCTGAAGTGTTAATTTAGAAGATCATTTTTTGTTCTTCTTATCTTACTGCACAATACCAAATAGAGAAAAAAAAGGGAGTTAAAAAAATTTAAACGAAGTTGCGCTCTCCATTCGACAAATAAATCTGTGTTATCAATCATCATTGTGGAGCGATCGATTATAATTAAAAATGTAATATATTTATAGGAAAACTAAAAACGATATTCGATTCTAAAGAACTGGAATATAAAATTTCATGCATGACTACCTGAAAATTTCATGCATTTTGAGACACACCATGAGATCCTGAATGTGCGACTTCGTGAAATATGTTTATTTATATAATTATTTATTAATTTCCTAGGCATCCTTAAAATAAATTGTGTATGGAGATAACCAATATACATTTTAGAGGGGGATTATACATTTTTTTTTTTTTTTTTTTCATTTTGTTTCCTATGCATTTCAGGAGAGTAAGAAATAAATTAAGTTTATTATGTAATGTCGGTTGAAGTATATATTTATGAGCAATATGTATATGCAAATATATGTATGAGCTAAGTTCTAAGCCTTAACCACAAAATCCCCCCCTCCCCCCCAAGAAAAAATATAAACATTTATGGCCGTTTAAATTCCCATAGTTTTAAAAATTAACACTAAGAAACTCCTGAAAATATAGAAATAATTTTTTTTTAATATATTGTAAAATAATATTAAAATGCATAAATATATGAATACATTTTATCTAAGTGCACTGAAAACCATTGGACTGAATTTCCGGATGCGACACCGCAGAAAAGGGAAACGTTGCCTTCTGAGACAGCAATAATCTATAATTCAAGATGTAATTCGCTTATAAGAAAAATAAAAAAAAAACTGTTACATTGAAAATCCTTTTAATAATCGTACATGAAGAATCGTGCTTTTATGTTTAAAAATGATTCAGAAAGTTTTGCGTTGTTCAATGATGGAATTCTTCTTTGGAGAATCGCCTTAAGGCTGTTCTTAACTGCTCTGCTCAACAAGCGCAAAACGTTTTGACACATTTACAAATTCATTTTTTAATGGAAAGGTATAAAATTGCAAAGACTGGCTATGGAAGCAATTTGGAATCGAGCTGTTTTTTCCATTTTTTGATCAATCAATTACCTATTGAGTTATAAGCAATTTCGATCACGTGACAAACACTTTTTTCGACCTTTTTGAGTGCTCTTTCTTCCTTCGCGCGGAAATTCGGTTCAAAACACCCACTTTGACATTATTTTCTGAAAGATCTATTGCGTTTGCAAAAAAAAATGAAAAAAAAAAAAAACAACTCAATTACATAGTTTCTGAACAACAACACCAACTAGTTTCATGTATTTTCGAACAAAAATAAATTAAAACTTATGTCAGAAAGTTGCCCTTTTGGATTTGAGAACACCCTTAAGTAAATTAAGGAGGGAGACAACCAATGTAAATAGAATACAAGTATTTTTTTTTTTTTTTAAGTATTTCACAATTTTTTTTTCTTTTTTCCTCAGGAATTTTGAAGGTTGTTTTCAAATTCAAACTAATTACTTTCTACCATATTCACGAGGTTTTTTTTTTATCCGCAAATGTATACGAATTTGCAAATATTCTTTTCCAGTTGTGAGAAATCGAATAGCTTTTCCCGTTTTTCGATAAATAGAAGTCTTCTCCTAAAATGGCAATAAGAATTGCACATTCTGTCAATTTGTAAGGCACTACAGTCATGAAAAGTTTGTCATAGTCGACTAATTTATTGTAATTGAAGGTGTGTCAAATTTTTAGAAAAATGGAAAACGCAGTGCCATTGTTTGGCGAAAGAGATCGGCATTTTTGGGAAAGCACAATACCAAAAAAAAAAAGAGACCACCTTTAATACATTGTTAAATGGCATATGTTCATAGTTTTTTTTTGTATTTTGGACAATATATAGGAGATATGTTCTAAATTTGAATATTCATAAAAATATCCATTTTAGTTGAAGGATGCTAAATTTATAAAGTTTTAAAAATAAACGCTAAAATTTCGTTATCAAAATCCCGAAGTTCGAGGAATATTAAAAAATGTTACTGATTATTAATGCGATTATGAATTCTGTTTTTGTAAGATCACTTAGTGATCCTATTTCTTTTAATATATGTTTGTTTAATACAAATTATAGGGATGGAGACAATTAAATGGAGATATTAAATTTTTGAGTGCTTTTAAAATATATGCTATATATAAAAATGTAAAAAATAATTGTTTTAAAAAATGCTTGGGGTTAACATTTATATTTTGTATTTTTCGGCCCAAATAGATTCACAGACACACAAAAGTTAACATAGATGGTTGTTAAATTCAAAAGGTTTAGAAAATTAACGATAAACCATACGCCCCCCCCCCCCCCTTCCCGCAAGCGAAGAAATGCTAGAAAAATTTTATTGATTAAAAATTTGCATAAGAGCATGGATAGTTTTTTATTCCTTTAAAAATGTATTGTAAAATAGTACTGAAATGTGTAATTTCAGTTATTCAATTCGATGAGTTGAGTGATTTGATTTACCATATTTTTATAAAAAGTCTAATGAGAAAGTCAATAAATAAATATCTCTTGTTAGATTCTAAATAATCAATTTAAAATCAATATTAAATGTGTTTATGAATAGAAAAATTTCCCTTAGAGCAAATTTTATTATAATATGCACAAAAACAGAAATAAACCCACAATTTGCAATATTTTGATTCGTTCTAAAATATGAGGAAAATTATTTTTTTTACTCTGTTCCATTTCGCAAGAACGCGCATTAAAATAATAATAATAATAATAATAAAAGTAACCAAAGCGCGAGAATGCGCCAAGCGTGGAAGATGAGCTTTGCATGATTTTTTCTTCCAAGGGACACTTTTCTTCCACAGAGCATGCGTACTTGCTCTCATGACGCTTCTCTTACCAAGTTGGAGTTTCTCTAGTAAATACTGGTGTCAATAAATTATTTCAACGTTTTATAAAGACAAGTACCTTGCCCCTGAAAGGGTTAAACAACGCATTTGTGCAGAATTCAGAACTATTGACAGAGTAATGCTACAAAATGTTTGGGACGAACTGGATTACAAACTGGACGTATGCCGTGTAACAAGAGGGTCACACATCGAACATTTTTAACTGAAAGAAACTTGATATATTTCTCTTTAAATTCATGTATCACTTATTGTAATATGTGCAGTAGTTTCGAAAATATGATTTTTTAAAATCGGGTCCATCATTTGTAATAGCCCTGTATATTTCAAATCAGATGTAAATTTCCAACTTGGCGAAAAATGTCCGGACCAGGATTCGAACCAGGGATCTCTTGGCTGAAGCCGCCAATGCTCTACCGTCTGAGTTATCCCGGACGAATATGGTGGAACTTTCTCACCCCGCTAACCTTAATGATTATAGCATCTGGTCTGAAATTTGAAGATTTATTCTGTTGAGCTGAGCCAGATTTCAGACCAGATGCTATAGTCAATAAGGTTAGCGGGGTGAAAAAGTTCCACCAGATTTGTCCGGGATAGCTCAGATGGTAGAGCATTGGCGGCTTCAGCCAAGAGATCTCTGGTTCTTATCCTGGTTCGGACATTTTTCGCCCATTTGGAAATTTACATCTAATATGATTTATTTACCAATTAGAATGAGTTAAAATTAATCTAGTGTAATTACGTATCCAGCGATTTTTGGAGTTCCATTACCTGCGATTTATTCTGTTCAGCTGGACCAGATGCTATGATCAATAAGGTTAGCGGGGTGAAAAAGTTCCACCAGATTCGTCCGGGATAGCTCAGATGGTAGAGCATTGACGGCTTCGGCCAAGAGATCCCTGGTTCGAATCCTGGTCCGAACATTTTTCGCCCAGTTGGAAATTTACATCTGATATGATTTATTTACCAATTAGAATAATTGAGTTAAAATTAATCTAATATATTTCTAGCTTTCTTAAAAACTGTTTTTACATATTTTTTTTTTCTTTCCCAGCTTTAATTCGTATCATCCCTCTGAACGAAGATTCACGGCCATCAGATGAACGGTTCCAGCTGCAAATCAGAGTAAGTTCATTGAATTTACTACTCACGATCACAATTAACTCGAAAATTAGTATTTTGTGTTTGTTGCTTTTCCTTTTCGACACCAGAGGAGATTTATGAGATTTATTTATTTTTAAAATATCTCCTCAGGAAATTAATATTTTTTACCTTCTTTTTTCTGTGCACTCCTCTTAAAGGTTGTCTCTTTTCTTCGTTGTCAAAATATTTCTAAAATACATTGTTAATTTAGCATTTAAGTGTTAAAATCTCATAATTTATGAGTAAGATTTTAACACTTCAGGTAAAATTAAGCAATATATTTTAGAAATATTTTGACAACTAAGAAAAGAAAGAGACATCCTTTGAGAAGAGTACAAAAAAAAAAAAAAAAAAAGAAGTAAAAAATATTAATATCACAAGGTGATACTTTAAATATAAGAACAACGCATTTCACTCTCATTGGTTTAACATTATCGAGTGGAATTTAAGATCTCGCTGACCAACCCCCTCAGGACTCTTCAAGTTTCAAAATTTTCGAAATTTTAATTTTTTTAGATGTTAAACTCTTACCTTTTCTGATAATTTTGATTTAATTGTTTCCTTGAAATTCCCCTTAGAACACAAGTTATAGCTTTTAGAATTATATCCGCTCAATAGCTAAAGCAGCGTTTCCGAAACTATGAAGTAATTTTTCTTCAAATGACGTTTTTGGGCATAACGCGCAGAATATGTCAAAACGTTCTGAATATTTTTTCATGATATTTTCAAAACATATGTTTCATGTTAGTCTGTTAGTCGTAAGTAAACCTAAAATTTCCTTTTCATTGTTTAAAAAAAAAATAGTTTTTTTAAGTGATTATACTGTTGAAATTTTCAAAATTTTGTATTAGTTCAATACAACTTTGTATTAAAAATATAAAAATGCGTTTAATACAAATTTATTTAGGTTCAGGGTAATTATTATAATCGGAAGTATAAGTAGGCACCAAAATTTTCATTCTAGTTGTAAGATTTATTTTGTAATCCTTTGCGTAATCTGTTATATCAATTTTCTGCTCATCAAATGTCTTACTGTTTACAGCTCTGTATAAATGCTAATTCTGCATCTTGCAATTTTTTAAATACATGAAATGAAAGATCATACTTATATCTTTTATCCCAATAAAATCGTGTTTTATAATTACATGCATTGTAAGATATTAAATGTTGAAATTGGTCTTTTTTTTCATTTTTCCATTTTTAAGAATCCTGAGACTCCTTAAAATAACGGTTTACAAGCTAGACACTTTGTATATTTGCTTCATCTTCATAAATTTTCATCGTGTCAGGTAAAATAGTTTGTCTATTTCAAATAATCGAACAACTGGATTTATAAAAGAGTAATTTATGAAGAAATTAAGCGAAAAGGGACTGGGATTTCACAAAATTTCAAAACTGTATATATTTTTAAAAAGTTGTGCTCATTTTATGGTAATAAACAATGAAATTAATTAAAAATTTCTTCTTTTATTTCAGAATCCTAAAAATATCATCATCGAGGAGAAATATTTTAACGATAAGAATAGAAAATTAGACAAAGCCTTTGCTAGTCATGTTTACAAATTTCCAACCTATCCTGTGCTCGGTGAATGGTCTGCTACAGTTCGATATGGACATAACGTGAGTTATAAACAATTTATTAAATTTCCGCATGTGATATGTATAAAACTGTTGATATGATCTTTCTTCTCCGCCCGTGTGGTAAAACCTCTTTTTATCACTTTCCGACAGGGGCCGAAACTAGCCTTTTTTGCACCGGGGCAAAGATGGATTTTGGCATCCCTTCCCCCCTTCTTCCGCAAAGTATATTTACAAAGAGAATTTTAACCGAGTTATTTTCTTCTGATGGACTGATGGCTTCCATTATTATGAAACAGCCGTTATATATGAAGAGTTAGGTGAAGATGAAAGAGCAGTCGTAAAAAATTAGAACTCTGATTTTCTGGTCAGAATGGGGGAAAAAATGGTCATAATTTTCTTTTTTAAATATGACCATTTTTTTTTGGGGGGGGGGGAATCGTTTGCGTTATATTTTAATGATAGTACATTATTTTAAACATGCTGAAATTTATATTTATCACTGAGGTGTACTACACGGCGCTTACTTTAGGTTGTTAATAGAGTGTGCATATAATTTATCGTTCATTTACAGCGACACGCAAAAGTATTTGGCTACAGAAGATATTGAACAGTAATTGATCTATTGAAGCCTATGAACAATAATTGCTGGAAGTGCGTATTCATTTGTGGTACTCATTTTTAAATTAAACTATATTTTAAATATTACTTGGTGCATATAAATTCTGCAGATCGTAATAGAGGGTTGCACCAAACTTCTCAAGTACATTTCCATTTCTTCATGGAAATTGCTAAATGGAAATTTTCATCTGTGCGATTAGTTTAACTGAACTAACCTTTAGCATACTATGTAGTATACATGCAAATCTGTAGATATACACAGCTGTACCAAAGAAGAAAAAAAGAGGATTATTTTTTCGACTATTGATGGTAACAGCAGAAATTGAGTTTTTAAATGTGTTATGCGTTTTGCAAATTGTTTACTATTTCGACATTATCTTTCACATTAATAGACCTTGAAGTATTGTTAAAGTATTCTGAATATATTGAAAAGTGTTTCATAATATATGCTGGGCGCATGATTGTTCGTTCTTGTTTGTACTAGTTTTGAGTAAGGTTGAACGTTTGCCTCGAAAAAAGTCGAAAACCGGCTTTAAATTCGCAAAAAGTTTTCCGTCAGTATTTTGTTTAAAAGAGCCAGTTTTAAATGTTGTAATGCAGTGAAAATATCATTCATATATAAACAAATGAACATGTTAAAAATAAAAAATATATTACAATTCATCAGATATACAAGTAAAAATTACATAAATACATTTAATACAATTAAAAAGCAAACGTTTCGAGCTAAATTTTAGCCCCTCATCAGTGCAATAAATAACATTCAAATGACCAGAAAGCTATATATCATGTTTACAGTTAAAACTTATTAGCCGTTAAAATTGAATAAAGTATAAGAATTTTCAAAACAATGCTGAGTATTCAGGAGGAAGTGCACATGATTCATTTATCGGCGACGCTTGCTTACGAGTGAACACACCTTCCAGAAAAACTCTACTTTTAATATTATTGCAACCGGATCTGATAACTTTCATATTTGCGAAATCTGGGATATGGTTGGTATCTAAAGAATGCTGTACAATTTTAGACTGTAGACTTCCAGGCTTCTAGTATTTATGTAATTTTTACTTGTATGTCTGATGAATTGTAATATATTTTTTATTTTTAAATCGTGTATCAGACGTTAAAAAATGATTATTTATTTTAAATGAACATATTATTTTTCTAATAATGATATATTTTTATCACTTTTTTTAAACTTTTTTTTTATTAGTGAAAGCTATTTTGCTTTAAAATATTTTACTTTGATAGATTTTGTTCCCTTTTAGCTGTACGTCTTTCATCCCGTAACGCATTTTTATTAGTTGAAATTAAATGTATCCACGCAATTTATTGGAATTAATAATTATTTGATTGTGACTTTGGACAGTTTGGGAATCATTCCATTTCCGATTACAAAATATTTTATTACTCTGCCCTTTTTTTAAAGTGAATTTATGAGATTTTGCTTTTTAATCTTTTTATCATCTTTATATTTTTTTCTTGGAATTGAAATGTTATTAAAAGCCATATATTTATTTTTCTTGTTGATTGCCCCTTGTGTTTGAAGGAAGTGGAATTTTTTTAGATTATTATTTTTTTCTCTGAATAATGTTAACATCATTTTAATGCAAACCTAAATTCGAAAACTGTTTTGACTTCGTGTTTTAAACTTCATTTTCAATAAAAAACATCCAAAACTGTATTCATAAACAAAATATCAGAGAAGAAAAAATTAAATTTAAAACAATTTTCGCGAAAATAATCGCATTTTACAACATTCGCCAGAATCATGGCGGAAATTCCGACAAATGTTCAGTTGTAATTAGGATGCCATTGAAATATAAACTTTTTTAATATCTATTATTCATAAAAGGGTTTATTTTGCATTGTTGAGTGCATTTTACTGCCTCGATTTTCCTTTAGTTTGTTTCATAACCAAAATTATGCATTTCATTTAAATTCAGGGTATTACGCATCTACTATACATAAAAAAAGTTTGAGATTATTAATAATAAAAATTCCTCGATAAGAAACAGTTTATGAGATCCATAAACGTAAACAGGAGTTCTTCTAAGAAATTCCAGGAAAATGAAAAAAAATTAATCCAGCGGTCTAATGAGAACAACTTTAAATAAACGCTTAAGTGATATCATGTTTCGTTAATTTAATGAAATATAATTGTATATTTGATATTCACTTAATTTCCTAATGCACTTGATGTCTTTAATATGAGGCGTTTTAACAACTTATTCCTACGTACAAGATAGGGAAATATTTTTAATGAGATTTTTTTTTGAAACGATATTAATTTTTTTTCCCCATCAAAATAAGATTACATTTTTATTAACTTGGCAACCTGCAATGCATAAAATTAAGTCTTTTCCTTTTTATATAAAATTTAAAAATTTTATTTTATTGTGAATTTATCAATATTTTTTATTTAAAATTTTTGCTTTTTTAATAATTCAAAGTATAACAGATTAAAATAGCAGCAAAAAAAGTATGTAGTATTAATATTTTTATTCCAAAACTACGATACATGGATAACATTCATGGAAGAATACGAGAGTACAATATCCACTTTCACTGAAAACAATAAGACAGTGGTAAGGGTAGTAAGGGTAATAGTAATAACACCCCTATACAATTAATTAAAAATTAAAAGGCCACAGTAATTGCATTTGTAAAAACTGATATTTATATTTATACACGATGATTCCTTTTAGTTCGTTTCGCTTCAAATAACCATTGAACTGGCTTGTTACAGCTATGAATGGGGTTCTAGGTATAGTAAAACGGTTGGCACTACACGGCGGATAGGATGTATTTTTTAGTTTATTATTTTATTATTTAGTTTATGATTCAGTGCATTATTTATTTTTCCCCATCAAAATAAGATTACATTTTTATTAACTTGGCTACGTGCAATGCATAAAATTAAGTCTTTTCCTTTAAAAATGTTTATATAAAATTTTAAAATTTTATTTTATTATGAATTTATCAAAATTTTTTATTTAAAATTTTTTTTTTAAATAATTCAAAGTATAACAGATTAAAATAGCAGCAAAAAAAGTATGTAGTATTAATATTTTTATTCCAAAACTACGATACATGGATAACATTCATGGAAGAATGCGAGAGTACAATAAAAGGGCCACAGTAATTGCATTTGTAAAAACTGATATTTATACATGATGGTTCCTTTTAGTTCGTTTCGCTTCAAATAACCATTGAACTGGCTTGTTACAGATATGAATGGGGTTCTAGGTATAGTAAAACGGTTGGCACTACACGGTGGATAGGATGTATTTTTTAGTTTATTATTTTATTATTTAGTTTATTATTTAGTGTATTATTTATTATAGGATGTATTTTTTAGAGGCATACAGACGAATCAAAAGACATGAAAATAATCTTAATGGCCACGATATTGGTTTTATTAAATGACTAATTTTATGTCATTAGTGTTTAAAAACGATTTCGGGCATATGGGCGCCACGGCTGACTCGAATGAAGTGCAATCTGGAAGTTCAATTTTCGACAACTTTATCGAACAGCTGGGGCAGTATATCAAACCGTAGGGGGCCGTAGAATAATGTTCATGTAGAAGAATGTTCATTTCCAAATGGTCCAAGGTCTGTGGTTTATCGCCGTAGACCAGCGACTTCACATATCCCTACAAAAAATAATCCATTAGTGTGAGCTCGCATGACCGTGGAGGCCAATTCATAGGTCCATTACACGAAATTATGCGATCACCGAATGTCTCCCGCAATAAACTAATGATGTTTTACTCAATATGCAAGCATTATGCTGGAGTAAGTCTATTCATGGTGAAATGGCGAAACATACTGAGCACAAAAATCATCTGTCAGGTTTCAAATTGACTGTGACTAGAATCAGTGTTGCTAATTTCAAAACCACACTTCTAAATAAAAGCACCCTTTAAATATCAACGCCCCTAGCGAAAAGTTCTTGAATTGGATACATCACAAACGATAGGCCAAAAGTTCAATGACAAAGTTGTAAAGCATCAATAATTTAGTAAGAAATCCAATAATGCGCCCACCTATACGTTAAGTGTTTGCCTGTACAGATTAAAATATCTGACACTGAGGCTATAAATTTTATTTAAGAAAGGCAAAAGTTTTTTTCGAAAGTGAAATGAAAAATTTTTAAAGGTATATAAATGTACTTTATCAAATCAGAATGCAAATTTGAATCAAAAACTGTAGCGTATTAGAAGCAAGGAAAAAAACGGACCGTCTGTTACTTCTGTTTCTAATTTAAAGTAACTCTTTAGAACTCAGGCCTGCAAACGCGAATGTTAAATATTGTTATAGTATATCATTATTTATTTTTCTCAAACAAAACATCTTCTATGGGCTTTGTATGTTTTCAGATGTACAGGCAACTATTTTACATATCACGCTTTATATAATAACAGCGCATATTCATAAAAAATGATGGCAGAGTAATATTTATATTCTTATAGCAAGTATCATTTACATAGCACTTTTTGTCGTGATAATATAATTGTCAGACATTAGCAAGCATCTAAATTGGTCAAGTCTTCAACAATAGTTTAGTAATTTAGATATTTATTGATTCGTAATTTAGAATGCTTTTGAAATTAAAATAATATACAGGGTGTTCACATGTTACCATTCAAAATTTGCAAAACAAGAATCCTCGCGCAGAATGCCTGAAAAATGTCCAAAGATTTATATCTCTAAAACTCACAGATTTCGAGAAAAATGCGAAAGAAAAAAGTATGACGTCATATCCGGAGCATCGAAATAAGCTTTACTAAACATCATGAAATTACAAACCAGATGAGAAACAATTTTTTTTTTTTCAGACTTTAAAACACAATGCTCTTCCAATAGGTATGTGAAAGGGGAAAAGTTTTAAAAGACATGCGTGGTAGTCGTGTGTCTAATATGCAAATGAACAACTGCCGTTCGGCTCTTTTTAAAAGGTGGCAACTTGAAACTATCGGCATAGTGATAACGTATTCAGTTAGTCCGTATTACGTATGTATTTTTCTTTCGGTCAGTGCAATAGTAATGCATTACAAACTGTTAGGTAGTATGTGACGTCATCGATATGGTTCTGCCTACAACTTTTATAAACTCATAGTGAGGAATTTCGCACAGTTTATGCGGTGGTATCCAAACATCCTGTATATATAGCTTACTTCTTTCTACAGAACAATAACAAAAAAAGAAAAAAAAATTCGCTTTTATCATGATAGGATTTTTAATGAGATTTGATTATTAAAATAATCATGATACTATAGAATGAATAAGAAAATTTTACCCACCGTTTTATGGATTGAAAATTGAAAAAAAAATCTAAATGTCAATGAAATACCGTTTGATATAAACAAATAAATAAATAAATATCAATAATTGATGTAACCTGGTATTTTCAAAAAAGAAAATATTATTCCAAATGTTTTTTTAATTCATCCCAAGACCGAAAAGGCGGCAGCACAGACAAGCACCTCATCGAGTTCATGGCTGAAATTCCAGAATTAGTTAAAACTCGATTTGTATATTAAAACGCAATCGGTCTGCCAAGTCATATCTTGGTGGAAAATACCCAAAAACCCGACTTTAGCGGTTGACTCGTAGGTTTACCATTGTGTTTTCCTGCACCCAAAGGTATGAAAACATGGAGGACTGGGAGCAGGAAAACACAACGGTAAACCTACGAGTCAACCGCTAAAGTCGGGTTTTCAGGTGTTTCCACCAAGATAGGACTTGGCAGACCGATTGCGTTTTAATATGCGAATCGAGTTTTAACTAATTCTAGAATTTCAGCCGTGAACTCGATGAGGTGATTATCTGTGCTGACGACAACCGGTCTATAAGCTAAAACTACACTGTTCATAAACGAAAATAGCTCTTTAGACTATTTAATAAATGGTTGCAAAATTTTATAATGCTGTAAAATAGCTTCGATTCAATCTGGTTACGTGGAAACGGAACTTTATATATGTGAGTTGTTTATAGGTTATTGCAACACCAATGTACGTGAGTAACTTTGCTAGAAACGTATAAAATGATGTCACGGACTTTTTACTAACAAAAAAAATTATTGCCATTGCGAAAATGTTATAATGGAAATAGTCCCATTTTTTGAGCCTCATATATTAACTCCGAATGACCCTATTAAAGATCTATTACAGTTTTAATTAAAAATTGCCTTCACCCATGTCCGGGCAGTATATTCAGTATACCGGGGATTACGGATTGAATTGTCTGGTGTATTATAAAACATTTATGAATGACTTGAAGTGTACCATGTGCAGTTTATGTATATTTTCTAATGTATATTTTTAATAATGTCTTTTCAGTTAGAACAAAACACGACTGTGCGTTTTGAACTAGAAGAATACGGTAATAATTTCCTCTTCAATTTTTTTTTTATGTTCTAGATTTTGTGAACTTAGTACCTTATTATATACCATGTCTTCAATTACATGAGAATCAGGCTATTGTTTGAAATTCTAGTTTGTATTGTGTAGTTCTTATAGCAGAAATGCTTTAAGTTTTATCAATAGTAAACTTCAATTTGTTTATTCTAAAAACCTGTAAAAACCCTACAAAAATAGATCTTTACAAACTTATACGTTAATCTATTTAGTCAATACTGTATGCAATTTTTTTTATAGTATAATATTGACTGTATTTATGCAGAAAATGATAACATCGACTTATATCGAGTAATAATAGGTTTATTACTAAACAATATAATATCTTTAATTATTTTTTTAAATATTGTATTAAATGACAATTCTTAGAATTTTATAATTTGTATTAAGCATTAGAATGAATAAAATGAAATTTTCTGTTTAATAATAAATAAAATAAATAAAGCAATTTAACAAATTACAACGACCATTTGGAAAACGATTTTTTCAAAGACTAAAATTTAAGACATAAAAAATCGCACGGAGTTGATCATATATTACGTACGCCATGAATTAAACACTAATAGTGTTATTACACGTAAAAATTGCAAGAGACAAAAATCGCCTGCGACTCGTCAGATTTCCTGAAATTTACGTATTATCCAAGGCATTTCATTGGCTGTTCGGGAAAAGGCTTTTCCATCATACAAATCTGACGACCAATTTTAAATGAAATTTCATTCTTAAACTTCTAAACATCCCACAATATTACTTTTTACACCGTCGTATAAAGAAAAAAATGTACTTTTAAATGCAATTTGTTTGAAAGCTGTATCTCAATTTGTTTGAGTTATTAATTTTTTTAAGTCTTTATTACTTTTTTGTCATAGTGGCAACAGAAGCATCCATCTCTGTTAAAAGAAAAGGGAAAATACATATTACTGTATAGACTAATCAGAAAACGAATAAAATGCGGATTGAACCAATAAAACGCTTCAGATATGTTTTTGATTTCCTACCCTAACAGAGAACAATAACCATTTTTCCAAATGGTTAAAAAAATATTTATTAATCTGAATCTACGAATTTATGATTGCAGATTCATTATGCAAATTGACAAAAATTACCAAATGATGAAAACATTTTTAAAAATTCTATTAAAGTAATACTTAACTTGTAAAATAAAAATACATAAATAAGAAAGTGATTTATTAAATAAGTCCGACCTCTATCTAACGAAGTCGCTAAATCCCGAAAAAAAAGCTCGTTATGTGGAAAATTCGTTAAATAGAGATGAACTTTTTAAAATACTTTAAACTAAAAAAACAGATTTTTAATTCATAAACAATAAACATTATTAAAAAAACTTAACTAATCACACTTTTTTTTTATAAAACATATTTATTTATTATTATTATTATTCATTTTACCCATCAAAAAGAAATCTGTAAGGACAACAAGAATTTTTAAAAATATATTGTCCAGAAATACACTGTATTTCCAGTTTTAAGAAAATATTTACATTAAAATTAATGAATTTTAATGACATTATCGTATTTATTATAACAAGTACTTTTAAGCATTGTATTACTACATGCGTTCTTAAATTTAATTATTGAAACTTATTTACTACAGAACAGCCCCTTTGAGTGTAAAAGGGGATATTGAAAGTTTGCACTTCGTAGATGAAATGCAAAGAATGACAGGTATTTTACTGCTCTCGTTGAGTTAGTCACCTGGTAAAACCATTCATTGATCATTATAAAATATGCAAAAGAAAGAATAAGTTTGAAGTGTCTGGAAATATTTTGAGAAATAGAGAGAGAGAAAAAAATTATATCAGAATATAAAGTTCGTTAAATAGAGAATGCACTTCGCTATTTGGATGTTATTTTACGAAGAAATTCGCAAAATGTTATTGGTTCCTAGGATAAGTTCGCAAAATAGAGAAATTCGCAAAATAGAGGTTCGTTAAATAGAGGTCCGACTGTAAAAATACATGATGTATTAAGGCTGTTCTCAAATCCAAAGGGTCGACTTTCTGACATAAGTTTTACTTCATTTTTTTTTTCGGAAACGCATGAAACTACGAAGGTATTGTTATTCAGAAACTATGTCATAGAACTGTTTTTTCCGTTTTCTTGTAACGCAATAAATCTTTCAGAAAATCCTGTCAAAGTTGGCATTTTGAGCCGAACTTCCGAACGAAAGAAGAAAATCCAGTCAGTAAGGGAAGAAATATGACGTGACACGTGATCAAAATCTCTTATAACTCAATTGGTAATTGCA
Organism: Maratus speciosus; assembly: GCA_963932465.1. Lineage (NCBI taxonomy): Eukaryota > Metazoa > Arthropoda > Arachnida > Araneae > Salticidae > Maratus > Maratus speciosus. The sequence continues at coordinate 148,029,707 of OZ010788.1, forward strand.
AAAAAATGGAAAACACAGTTCGATTCCAAATCGCTTCCATGGTCAGGCTTTCCAATTTTATATCTTTCCATTAAAAAATGAATTTGTAAATGTGTCAAAACATTTTGCGCTTATTGAGCAGAGCAGTAGAGCCTTAAATAAAAATACATGTTTTCTCAAATAAAAACTCGCGTTCTTGAATAGAAACATAATTTTAGATACGTTTGTAGTATTTAAAAAAATATTTATTTTAGTCAATTTTAATTAGAATTAGGATTAGAAGTAATATTAATATTAACTAAAAGTAATAATTTTAATTGTATTTATTAAAATATATTGCTTTTTTTTAAATCTTAAAAACCTTTTCTTTTTACAGTTTTGCCAACTTTTTCCGTGGAATTAGAGACGCCAGACGTAATTCTTCCAAAAGATGAAACGATAGAGATTGAAGTTAAAGCTAAGTATGTACTAATATTATATATAATATTAAATATGGGATGCCATGTCTTAATATAAAGTTATGAGAGCAAACTTTTGTACTACTTCTGCACTTTTAAGGCGACTGGGAACGTCGGTAAAATACTTTCAAAAAACCGATTTTTCAAATTGTGGCTTAAAAAATAGAGTCGATTCTGCACATTACAAATACATATAACTTGTGTACTTTTTAACTCTCTAACACTGATTATTACCAGCTTAAAAATTGAAATAAACATTAAAAACCCGTTTAATGACAACAAAACAAGTGTTTTTTGCGTTTTTATCAAAATGCGATTTTTTTCATGTAGTGGTACACTTTGTGCAAAATCTCTTGCAAGTACATGTCTGTGATTTAAAAATATGATAAAGTGTTACTTCATCTTGTGAACAATTTTTTTTTTTTAATTTTCAAACCTTAGGACATTTTTGTAAATGGGGAATAAGTATCACAAAAATATGCAGATTTTTCATAGGTGAAAATTTTCAATTTCTTAATTTTTTTAAGAATATGTAATAAAGATTAAAATTAGTTACAACTCATTTGAATTATTTACCAATCACATGACTGTGTTTGAAAATAATTAATTAATGTTTAAAAATAATTTATTAAAGATTAAAATAGGTTCAGTGTATAAAATGAAGTACTTTTTTTATCATCACATAAGATTTCAAGGTAAGATCTTCATTAGTTTTTTTTTAAAAGTGTACCAAAGTTAATACCTACAAACTTTTACGAGGAAAAATAGGTTTGTTTAAATAGTTATTTTAAATTTATCTTTACCCGAAATAGTACATTTTTTATCTTAAAATATTTATGAAGTTCTTACTATACCAAGATAAAAAAAAAAAAAAAAAAAAAAAAAAAAGAAGAAGAAAAAAGATGCATATTTGAACGAGATATGGGCTTTAAAAGAATAACATGAATTTCCAACTTCTCGCTAGCAGGGGTTTCTTTTAAGTGCTGAAACAAAAAGCGTGCAAATAGACGTTCGTCTGACATTAGCCTTCGCTAGCAGTGGTTTCTATTTCGTGTTGAAACAAAAAGCGTGCAAATAGACATTTGTCTGACATTAGCCTTCACTAGCAGGGGTTTCTTTTTCATGTTGAAACAAAAAGCGTGCAAATAGACATTTGTCTGACATTAGCCTTCACTAGCAGGGGTTTCTTTTTCATGTTGAAACAAAAAGCGTGCAAATAGATGTTCGTCTGACATTAGCAGCGAAGGTGTTTCTTTTTCATGTTGAAGCAAAAAAGCGTGCAAGTAGACGTTGGTCTGACATTAGCATTGCAGACGTCCCTGTCCCCTTAAGCGTACGTTTTAACAATGTTTTTGTTTAAGGCAAATTGATATAAATTAATGTATTTTAAAACAAATCTTATAAATGTGTTAGTTAATATTCTATTTAAAGCTTGTGGAAAGGAATTTCATCTAAAATAAGTATGAGACAATCTTCTATAAAACAAAAACAGGCGCGTGAGTGACGCTGCCCCATCGTACCGATTGTGGCAACAACTTAAACAATCAATTTCGTTTTATCGAATTAAAAAAATTTTTAAGCATTCCACTATTTCAAATTTTACACCATCGAACAGAAAAAAGATGTACTTTCATAAATAATTTTTTTCGAAAACTGTATCTCAATTTACTAATTTTTTATGTTTTTAAAAATTATTTTCAAGCATGAATTTTCTTAATCTATTGCAAATATGAACGTGCAATCATATTACGGAAGTATTTGAACTTAAAATAGTGTAAATAATTCAGTATTTTTTTGTGTCTGCGTAATATTCCGTAACAAAATTGCGAAGCGAAGTTAAAACTTTAGAAATAAATAAATAAAAAAGCAAGAATTTTACAGACATTAACATTTTAAACTATTAATTAGTTTTTTTTTAAGTTTAAAATTTTCCATGCGTTCCGGTTTTCAAAAGAATCCTCCCATTTTTTTCATATTAGGGTGATTCTAACAGAATAGGCAAAATTGGGGAAAAAAATTGTCTTAAACTTTTGAGTTTATGAAATGTAATTTTCTGAAAAATTATTCGCATCATGATTTCATTACTTTTCAAACTTCTTTCTGTATCTGATAACTTCTTATTTAGCACACAATGTTTGATAAATGACAGATAAACTAGATAATATCAGTAAAAAGGGATATGCTAATTCGAAGGAGGCGTCGTCCACGGAGAGACAAAAATTAAGTTTTCAATTTTTAATTAATTTGGTTTTCAGTTTGCTTAAAGGGTGCATTGCTTTTCATTAAAGGCGATGTTAAAGTTGTCTAAAATTTGTATTATAATTATAAATTAGCTCTTTCGTACTCATCATTTGTTTATGATGAGCACCAGGAACAACGCAAACATCGGGTAAACGGGGCGAATGCCCGGGGCCTCTCAAACAGTAAAAAAAAAATATCTCACGTTACTCCATAAAATTGGTGGCAGCATGTCGCCTCCAATTTTATGAAGTAATTTAACTTGTATAACGACGTAATTTAAACTGATATAACTGGTGTAATATTACACATTAGTATAAAGTAATACGTGGGTGGTTCAATAATTATTGTCCCTAGTCTATATAAAATATTTGTACTGCGATGGGTGATGTGGAATATCGAAGCCTAATATTTTAAATCCCTATATGCCCAATTTCAGAACCGTAGCTGCTATATTAACATAGTTTTGGAGGGAGGGATGAAGTTTTAAAGCCCTATTTTTGAGGGAGTTTTTAAGGAGGGGGGGGGGGTAGTGAAATGCTGGTTTGGAGCTTATGAGGCTACATTTGTGACAGTGGATGAGATGTGGCTACATCAGTATGATCCCGTGTCCAAACAACAGTAGTTACGTCTCATCCACTGTCACAAATCTAACCCCATAAGCTAAAAATCAGCCTTTCACCCCCACTCCCCCCTTTCACTCCTCTCTCCAAAACAATGTGAATATAGCAGCTACGGTTCTGAAATTGAGCATATATTAGTACGCATGCAAGACATTAGGCTTCGATGTTCCACAACAACCGTTACAGTACAAATATTTTATATACGCTAGGGACAATAATTATTAAACCACCCTCGTACTAATTATATCGATTAAGTTACTCAATAAAATGGAGGCAGAAAGGCTGCCACCAAGTTTATGGAGTAACGCCACATAAATTTTTTCGCCAATTAAAGTCTTGTTAGGGAACCCTAATCTGTATACAATTCGAAATAACATTTCATTTGCATAAAATAATAATATTTTACCAATAACTTTATAATGCTCTAGATTTATTTTTAACCCTTTCCAGCGCGGAGTAATTCTGTTTGCAAAATGATGAAATGATGGACTGACCCCCGAATTTACAAACAAATTTATTAGAAAATAAAAACTTGCTTATTTTCCCGTACTTTATAAAAGGAAAATTTTTATTAAATTTCCCTGGTTCCGTTTGTCAGTTTTGGAATCAAAATTCGGTGTCCTTTTGTGTGGACACCGCCCTCTAATCGGTTAAATGTTTCGTCATGAGAAAAGAGCAAGTATTAATAACTATATTTATTACAGCAAAGTTGATATAATTTTCGGGGAATGTATAGATTTGATGATCCTAAAAGTAACCGCGAATTGAAAAAATAAATATTAAAATATTGTAAATGATAGAAGATTTTGTGAAATTAAAATAAATTATGCACATTAAATATTTTTCATTCATTTTATTATCTATATAATATAGTATTCTATGATAAAAACAAATTTAAAATAAATTTTATTACTGCACTAGTGCAGCACACGTTGGCTCGTAAGACGTAAGGCTCTGATGACCACGGAGCATTATAACTGAGGATCGGAACATCATACTCTGAGAAATTTGCCAGACTTATAATAGAACTAATAAATTGGAAAATATTCAATAATTTCACAGCAGAACAAAACTTTATGTTTAAAAAGCAAAAAGGCTTTTCTTCGTTGAAATTTGGTGATATTTTGGCATGTACTATCATCTATGGCGCTTAAAAAAAGAAAAAAAAATATTTTCAGTGCTTATAGAGAAAGACTATTTTGGTTAGGAACAAAGTTCATAAGTTAATTCCTTAGCAAAAATAAAACCATTTTTAAAATATATTAAGTTAGAACTTAATTAAAGACGTTTAATTATTATTTTAAAAAATTGTACAAAAAATTAAATAATTTAAATGTCAGTGAATTGAATGTTGTGTTTTAAATATAGGGACGTCCTTTTGCAGGCGTATATTTGGCTAAATTGTGGTATGTACGGGCCAATTATTTTTGAAATTTGACTTATTTTTAAAGTTATTTTTTCCAACTTTTTATTCAAATTTCATTATCTGAAAAGAGATTTAATTCATAGTTGGAAATAGCCGTTTTTCCTACTGTTGCCAGATTTTAAAAAGCCCAAATAATAATATTCTCAAACACTTTTTTACTGAAAAATATATTTACACGTGAATATTTAAAAAAGAAAGAAAACTTTAAAATAGTTAAATTATTACGTTGTGAAAATTACGCCATATTTAAAACGACAGGTTTAAAACGTCATATTTAAAATGATTTTCTTATCTTGCCTAAAAGAAAACTTTTTGTTTTAGACTTAAAAAAAAGTCCTGAAGGCAGCGGCATTGTTTTACTTAATTGTTTTATAGAAGCTTATAGAATTTTTATAGAACTTGCCCGGAATAGCTGACTACCAAATTATGAAATAAAAATTTTGAAATCTTCCACGCATGCGCAGTTAAAAATTATTTCATAAAAATGCCCATATCTCATCAAATATTCAATATATCCATGTTTTAATTGCAGTATACTGTTGCTACTATTCTTTGTCAAGTTTTCGGAAAGTTGTGTTAAATTTGGTTGAAAACTCTGTATGCTATAAACATAAAATTTGTAAATTTTTCACAGACACAATAACATCTTCACGAGTATCAGTGCTAAGCTTACACAATTGCACACAAACGTTGAACAGGACCCAAATAGTCATTTAAGACAGCGACAAACTATTTCCAGCATTTTCTGTTACATAGGTGATCGCAAATATTATTTTATTATTAAATTTATTATTAGCCCCTCCAATTGTCCTCCCGACTAAATCTTCACCAAGAAATATGAAATCAAACATGTTCTTTACATCCCAGAAGTTCAAGAACAATTCGCCAATAATTTTCGTAGATATTCGACAAGCAGTGTACAATCGAAAGCACCCAGTCCCTGTGCCTTAACTTTTGGAGGCCAGTGTATATTATGAATATGTTAATTATATTATAACATTGATTATCTTATGCATATGTTATGTATATTTATGCCTATATTGTGTTGTGTAAATTTTTACAGATATGTGTACGGGAAAAAAGTAAAGGGTGTAGTTACTTTCCGGTTAGGAGTAAAAGGCGATCATTCCCCCGATGCTGTCTTTTTTGCAGTTATTACTCCCAAGGATGTAAGTATACTCATGAATTTAAAATAACTTTCATTGAACATAAGATAATTCCATTGACTTCGTCGCGTTTGTAAGTTTTCATAACTATACAATTTAGTGTAAAACTTCTACAATAACTCTTGAAACACGTATTTTGGAATGCATGTTTCTATTTGCTAAAATTAACTTAAATTACAAAATGGGCAAATTATGCATCATTTTAAAATGTTATTACTTAAAATTCAAAACTTTTGGCCGTTTTAAGTTACGAAATTACGACTGATGCAAAAGCATAAGTAACCATTACTGAAACTGTTTGTTAAAATAAAATTAAAACTAGTTGGATGTGCCAATCCCAAAACTTTCTTCTATCTTATACATCTTACTATTTCAAAACCTAGTTACACATGTTAATACTTCAATATTATTAGTTCAATACTATACCAACTTTGATTTTCATCTTAAATTTCTGCTCAAGTCAATTAAACGGACTAAAAACGAGTTAATCTATATCATGATATTTGTTAAAATTATTAATTTTTCCTTATTCTGTTGTTATCAGCTGTTTGCGAATAGCCGACATAGCAGGAAGCGAGTTCCCGCCGCTGCATGAGCCGCCGATGCACAATAGAACTACGAAAAATCAAGAAAAGTATACAAAAATCGCTAGCATGGAGCCCCTTTACCGCGCAATATTTCCAAATTCAAGGAGAACCTGTTGGCCAAAGCCAAAAACAAGCACAAACATTTTGATTCAATTGTATGCATAATTTTATACGCTGTTCGATGGTACAATAATGAAAATGGCACAGAGATCGGAATTATAGCGCCCCCTTCTTTCGGAATTTTTTCAAGTTCAGGGAGGACTTGTTTGCCATAGCCAGAAACATGCACAAAAAATTTGGTTCAATTATATGGATAACTTCATACACTTTTCGATGGTACAATAATGAAAATGGTACAGACATCGCAATTATAGTGCCCCCTTCCGGTAGAATTTTTCCAAATTCAGGGAGGACCTTCGTGACATGACCAAAAATAAACACATAAAATTTGGTTCAATTCTATGCATAACTTCATACACTTTTCGGCGGTACAATATTCAAAATGGTACAAAAATTGTACAAAAATCGCTATTACAGCGCCCTCTACGAGCGATTTTTTTACAAATTAAGGGAGGACAACCTTGCCATAGCCAAGAACTTAAATTTTTTTTTTGGTTCAATTCTATGCATAACTTCATACACTTTTCGATGGAGCAATATTCAAAATCGCACAAAAATCGCTATTACAGCGCCCCCTAACGGCGAATTTTTTACAAATTCATGGAGGACCTGCTTGCTATATCCAAAAACTTAAAATAAAAATTTGGTTTAATTCTATGCATAACTTCATACACTTTTAGACGGTACAATATTCAAAATCGCACAAAAATCGCTATTACAGCGCCCCCTACCGGTGAATTTTTTCCAAATTCAGGGAGGACCTGCTTGCCATAGCCAAAAATTTAAAATAAAAATTTGGTTCCATTCTATGCATAACTCCATACACTTTTGGATGGTACAATATTCAAAATCGCACAAAAATTGTTATATCAGCGCCCCCTACCGGCGAATTTTTTCCAAATTCCGGGAGGATCTGCTTGCCATAGCCAAAAACTTATAATAAAATTTTGGTTTAATTCTATACATAACTTCATACACTTTTTGATGGTACAATGGCGACAGACAGACGGACAGACGGACAGACAGACAGACGGACAGACGGACGGACGGACAGACGGACGGACGGACAGACGGACACACAGACAGACAGACATTTTCTATAAACATGTTTTTTGGAATCTCTGACCCCTAAAACATGCAAATCCGTCGAAAACCGGAAGTCGAAAAAAATTTCGATTACAATACTTTCTTCTATTGAAGATAGAAGAAAGTAAAAAGTCTTAAACGAGCGGGTAAGTGTGATCGGAGATCGCACAAAAGATTTCGTTTAATATTTCTTTCAAAACACTTTATCCTAATAAATCCAAATTGTTAATTATCATATATATTAAAACACAAGGCTATTTATGTAAGTATCGATTTTTCGGGCATATGCGCATGCGCCAAAACTCTTTTTCAGACTTCTTCAATTTAGAGGATAGTAGAATAAGTTCCTCGTGGCGGAGAGGTCTAAGGCACTGGCACCAGTTTAAAACCCTGAATTTTTGTAGAGGACGCAGGTTCAAATCCAACGCCTGGCAAAAGGACTTCTGTGATGTTTTTGGCGATTTATTTCAATAATGACATATTTTATTAGGAGGAGGAGTTATATGATTTTAATTTTATTATTAGTATTATTTGAATGCGTTATAATTAATGAAATTTAACACTGAACAATATTAAAGGAAATAATGATGAAAATTTAATATTTAAACTAAAATATTTTGCATGTAATTATCAATTAAATAAATTGAGCTGATCTACAATTTTTGTTATATTATCTGCCCATTATTAAGAATATATAGATGTGTGTGTGTCACAAAGAAAAGTTTGCCTTTCTTTTCCTTCTATATATATAAAAAAGTTTTGATTTGGAAATGGACCAATGAAAATCTGCGTAGATATTCCCGGCATATCGGCATCCAATTTGAATGCTTAAGCAAAGCATGGCCTTTCTTCGTTATTATTTAAAAAAAACTGTTGCATACAAAAATATGAAAATCGGTAGTATTTTAGAGAAATGTTTGATAAACACGCTGATGCACACAGTTTTCAAATCGAAGAATTATTTTAAGAGATATTTAATGCCAAAGTTGGGCAAAATCGTTCCATTAAAAAAGTTTTATAGGAGCAAAAACTGTACATAGGAATTTAATAATTTTTTGATCATTTTGTGCGTCAGAATTTCCCGGTGTGCAGACTGCATTTAGTATTTTAATTTGACTCATTTTTTGAGGTTTTATTTCTATTTTAAATTCAAACTTTCAGCATTTCGAGAGATATTTTTTACAAAATTTAGAACACTAGGGGGCTCGGCCCCCTACGAGCTACGCTCGCCAACCCCCGTCCAGACACCGCAGACTCTAAATGCACGCTAATTTGATCGGCTTTAAAAAGATTTCGAAAGATTAATTATAATTTAAAAAGCAGTGGCGATCTCCCTATAAACGAATTTCTATTCATTTCTCTTTGATTGGGGAATTTTAACGCCAAATCCGCTGCGGTACTACTTGATTATCCTGTCGACCAATTTCGCCAAATTATATAAATCGCCAAACCACTCGCCAAATTATACAAATTGATATAATTTTTATTTTAAATAACGAAAGAACAAATAAATTCGTACAACATTAATAAAAACACAAATAAAACGTCGAAATAAAAATAACTTGATTACGTATACACGTGTAACAACATTTCAAAATAAGCTAATATAAAATGAATTAAGTAAAGAGAGTCTTTGTCTCCTGGTATTCTTTGTGGAAGTTCTTTTGGAAGTTCTCCTGGAAGTTCTTTTAAATGAGACATTTTAAATTAATTCTCAAAATATCAAATAAATGTCTAGCGCAATTTCTAAATTTAAACTTTTTTGCAATATTATTTTGTGTTCATTTTATGTAATAACTATAATGTGACGTAAATATGACGTAATTTCTCCTAAGACTTCTAACGCATGTTAATGAATTTATTATTTTACAATATCCTTTCTCTTTTAAAATTCACGTGTATACTTTTTATGAAGTAATTTTTAATAAGTTCCTGCTTTTTATACGTAATTATTTAATTCTAATTTGAAAGTTTTCTTCCTGTTTATAATAGTCACGTGTAAATACATTTTTAATTTGAAGCAAACATTATTGCTTGCGCTTTTTTATACAGTTGGCAACAGTTTAAATTAGTACAATTTTCTAAAATCTGCAAAAAATATCTCTAGAAATGCTGAAAATTTGAATTTAAAATAGAAGTAAAACCTGAAAAAATGAGTCAAAATAAAAAAAATCAATGCGATCTGCACTCCGGCAAATTCTAACGCATAAAATGATCTAAAAATGATTACACTGCCATGTATAGTTTTTGCTGCTATAAAACTTTTTTGGTGGAACGATTTTGTCCAACTTTAGCATTAAATAACTCTTAAAATAATTCTTCGATTTGAAAACTGTCTGCATTAGCATGTTTATCAAACATTTCTCTATAAAACCACCGATTTTCATATTTTTGTATGCATTATTTTTGTTAATATTAACGAAGAAAGGCCTCCGGTCACAAAAAAATCAAAACCGGCGGCGGCGGCGGCGGCGGTGACAGCGGTAGTTACTTTTTTTTAGAATAGAGAGATTGTATTAATTTAAACTGTTGCCAACTGTATAAACAGCGCAAACAATAACGTTTGCTTCAAATTAAAAATTTATTTTACACGTGACTATTATAAACAGAAAACATAAAAAGCAGGAACTCATTGAAAATTACGTTATAAAAACTATACTTACACGTGAATTTTAAAAGAGAAAGAATATTGTAAAATAATAAATTCATTAACATGCGTTAGAAGTCTTAAATAGGAGAATTTACGTCACATTTACGTCACATTACACTTATTACGTAAAATGAACAAAAAATAATATTGCAAAACAGTTTAAATTTAAAAATTGCGCGAGACATTTATTTGATATTTTAAGATGATCATAATATTTCATTTGTAACAAAAGTATTTTTACGTGAATATTAAAAAGAGAAAAAAAAAACGTTTGATGAAAATTACGTCAGAATGTAATAAGTCAGATTCAAATTATAATTCAATCTTCCGAAATCTTTTTTAAGCCGATCAAATTAGCGTGCTGTTAGAGTCTGCGGTGTCTGAACGGAGGTTGACGAGCGTAGCTCGTAGGGGGTAGAGCCCCCTAGTATTTAAAATTAAAAGGGAAAGAAAAAAAATAATCATATAAGAACTATAAAAGAAATTACCTTGATATCCATGGTTTAATATTTAAAAAATGTATAAAAATGTAAAATAAAATTCAAGTAATATAATACATATCATACATTGTTAGCTGCATCAAGTTTCAAATTTAGGGTTTTGGAGAATGATACTGATAAAAATAAAATTCATGGCAGCTTTTAATGGTCGTGTAGTTAAAAAAAAATAATAAATATTGTTTTTTATTCGAAAAAAAAAATGAGACCGTAGTATGTAAAAATAAATGCTCTATCCAATATTGTTTGTTAAATTTCTGATACAAAATAAGCGAAATCTATCTATTATATATATAAAATCCAAACGGAAATTTCGTTCCGAGCGCCTAGATTTCGAGTTCTACTGCATGGATTTTTACGGAACTTATACTGTTAGACAGGTATCGTTCAGAAAATGTTTTAAGCTATAACACATCATCCTACCTAGATTAGTTATAGAATTATGACGGAAAGTTCTGTTATTTTGGAAGATAAGGTTTACCATTTTATTTCTTGGCGAAATTTATCGTTGATAAAAAACATTGAAACAGCTATTACACCTCGGAACATAAAAGAAAAAACTGTTACTAATTTTAATTTAAAAAAAAAGAAGGAAGAAAAAAAGAAGAAAAAAAATCCGTTTTAATGAGTGATAATATTAAAAAACGAAAATATTTAATTTAAACATGAAAGGGAATGTTCGTAATGCTTAAAAAATTACTCAGTTAAAATATTGGAATTGAAATAAGATTTGGCTCTTTATCTTTTGCGTCAGGTTAAGAAAAATGCACCTGAAAAATTGATAGGATGATATCAAGGAAGTTTCGATAAGCGCATGCTCAGAAACATTTGAAAAAATATCTTCTTATGAGGAATATATAGAAGATTCTTCTCATGACATATAATATGTTTCACAAGATTAATTTTAACACAATTATTCTAATTGGTAAACAAATCATATTAGAGTTTCTGGAGTTCCATTACCTGAGATTTATTCTGTTGAGCTGAACCAGGTTTCAGACCAGATGCTGTAATCATCAAGGTTAGCTGGGTGAAAAAGTTCGACCAGAATCATTCGGGATATCTCAGATGGCAGAGTACTGGCGGCTTCAGCCAGGAGGTCCCGGTTCGAATCCTGGTCCGGACATTTTTCGCCCAGTTGGAAATTTACTTCTAATATAATATGTTTATTAAAAAAATCCGCAGAACCTCGATTTAGCGTTTGTAAAAAATAATGAAAATTTAATTTTTTTGGCGATTTAATGCTGGTTGGCGGCACAATAAAATTTTGAATGATACTTTTTTTTATCATGAATAATTTTTAAGTAAAACCTTTCTCTACTCTTCATACGAAGATAGTTAGATTAAGTTTAACTTAAATAAATACGTTTTTATTACTACAGTTTTGTCATATACCTTTATATGTGCATATATTAAAATTTTATTATCGTAATTATACGGTTTAAAACAAAATTTCTGTTTATTAATTTTTTTCCAAATTCAAAATTAAAGTCCGATTCGGAACATTGCCAATTTGACTTCGATATTGTTAGTATCAGAAACAAGAAATGAAGGCTATTGTTGCCTTGGAAACAAGTGTTTAATATAAATTGTTTAATGGTAGCATTTTTAATTAGCCAGCTACTTTTAAAACAAACTTAAAACGGTACTACTTTATTATCCCGTCGACAAAATAACTATCGTCAAACTATAAGATTAAATGCCAATAATAGCTGATGGTAAATTTTACATTCACTTGACATTAAACACGGTACACGTCTTCGTTGCGTCATCAAGTGATTTTTAATTTCACTTCTATTTGTAATTTGATTAATGTTTAAAAATTTATTTATTCTTTCGTTGTTTAAAATAAAAATTTTGTCAATTTGTATAATTTGGCGAGTAGTTTGGCAATTTATATAATTTGCCGAAATTGGTTGAATGAATAATCAAATTGTACCCTTAAAACATTTCAAGCCAGTGAAGCCATGTAAAATTAAATAACTACTGCAACACGCTATTTTTTATATTATATACGCTTAAAGATAAAAAATGATACGCTAATCCTTCGTTTAAGTTTAAATTCATTGAGTTTTAGGCATTTAAACACTTATTTAACAAGCAATTTTCAAATGCATTTAAATATCTTGCATTTGGGATGGAAAGGTGTTGGCTAGCCAAATAGCGTGGAACGTTCGTCTTTTTTGCGCCAAATACTCGAATATATATAGATTTTTTTCAGATTTTTACTGAGATTCCGCAGCCAAATTTGACTGATGTTTTACTACATACATGAGTAGTTTTAAAAGCATTTTTCTTTTCAAAATAATTTGAGTATGCTCTTTAAGGAGACCTTCCTTGTGGTAACAATTTTGTTTTTGATTTGTTCTTTTTTATTTCTAACTCTTCCCTCATGTGACTCACAGACGAAACTAGCAGATGTAATTGTAAAAATGTTGGTACTTATAATTTAGATATAATATGTTTATTTGTGATTTTTGAGTTCACTTTTGTCGCCAAACAATTTGATTTTAAGCCAAAAAGACGTAAGCGTGTATTGGGTTCAAGCGATGTTTTACAATAAAGTGTATTTGTAAGTGTACGAAAGCATTTTTTGAGTATTTTTTAAAATTCAAATGTACAATATATAAATAGCAATGTATAAATGTCTCCCACACACGCACATACATATTGTAAAATAATTTAATTTTAGACATTTAAAAAATTTCTCATAATACTTTACTGCGAAAGCATGTCGGTTTGTTTTCCCCAAATTTGTGACTTTTATAACCTCGAAGCCAGATTAGCTAATATTGTCCATTCTTTTTTTAATGAAAAACATATCGCCAATTTCCCTTATACAAACGTTCAATGTTTGCAATGTTAGGTAGTAAAGATTATTCTTAAGAAAATGTCAGCAATTATGCGTTATTTCTATCACGAAAAAAGACATTTTGCAATAAAAATTGCTTTCTGAAATCACTTTTCGATATTCCATTCCATTCGTCATTTCTTTTTTTTTTTCCATATCTTCCCTTCTTTTAGAAATGTTATAAAAGGATATTGGATGAATCTTCCATAAACAGCTACCTTACAATTGGCGAATTTACTATATAGTGTTGGAAGATTCGTTTATATTTGAAAGGAACCGTGGACGGTAAATCCGATTTCAGCAGATTACGCGAAATTTGTACTTTTAGTAATTAGCGATTAATAAATTTATGTTTTTTTATTATGGAGCAAACGGACAAAAGAAGATTTACTAATAGATATTTTTCATGTGCAGTTATTTTACTATCACTAAAAGAGCATTAATTTGAATGTACAAAAAAAAAAAAAAAAAAAAAAAAAAAAAAAATCAAATGCCAAAGGTAGCCAATGGAACAATATTTGTTTATTTAGCTTAGGTTTTTTTTTTTTTTTAAGTACCTCATATTCAATTAAAATTTCAATCATTATAAAATTTTGGCTGATGCACAGCTCGAGCAGCTGATCGTAGTGACAAATTTTAGGTTTATTTTACTATCACTAAAAAAGCATTACTTTAAATGTAAAAAAAAAAAAAAAAACTTTCAAATGCCAAAGGTGGCCAGTGGAACAATATTTGTTCATTTACCCTAGGTTTTTAAAAAAAGTACGTCAGATTCAAATAAAATTTCAATCATTATAAAGAAACTTTGGCTGACGCACAGCCCGAGAAGCTGATCAAAGTCACAAATTAACGTTTTTAGTTTTATTTAGGCAAAAAACTGATGAATAATGACGTCTTGAAAATAAAATCATGTTTTTTTCTCCGTCTTATTACGCTCATTAGAGAAATGCGAAAAAAATCTTCGGTTTGACAAAAAAGATCACAACTAAACATTTTGCATTACTAACTTTATTTATCATTTGCAAAGAGTTTTGATAGTGAAAGATCTAAAATTCAATCAACAGCAATTTGACATTATTTAATGGAATGTTGTTTGGAACGTAATTAACTCTGTTTTGTAGCTAACTCTGGTACATTTTTAGCCATACCGTTACGAACATTTTTAACGTTTCACATCAAACGTGGTTGTGGATCCGATTACGGATGATCGGGAAGATTTTATTGAATGAAAACTAGAGGTTTAGTTTTCTATTTGAATTAGTTATCGAGGTTATTTTCCTGGGTTAATAGTTGCATGATTAAAACTGGTATGTAAAAAGAAACGGCAGTTAAAATGACATTATTTTAATTTTATCCACACAATTCCGCTTTAAATATCCACTTTTACATGATTCACATATTTTAAAATATAAAAGTTAAATACTGTTTTGATTGTATTTACTCTACTGGAAATCGAAGATAAGAAACTGTAGAGAAAACCTGGCAAAATAAAACGTATATTACCAAATATAATGTAACGTAGAAAGAGATTGTATTTATGTTATTAGATCCGCACAAAGTACCAAGCTGAGAAGCCCGGAGTAAAAGAACTAACAAACGAAAATGAATAACCCGAACATTCTTTAAGTTAAAGGGTCAATCTATGCAGTCATTGTAATTCTCTCTTTTTTAGTAGTGTGGTGATATTATCGTAATTGCCGCATTTCCCTCCCAAACTCTACATGCGTACTAAAGAGTTGCTTCTGAATTGCCCGTATTTCGTCTAACGCATCAGATAACATATTAGCGCAATGGCGTCCGATGCGTATTCAGAAAATGCGGAAGGACCTTCCAGGTGAAGGTCCATATTAATTTAAAATACAGGGTCGGATTTTCCATTTCCTTTGATTGAAGGTTTATATGAAAAATGGTCCAGCGCAGCGGGCTCAGCCTGCTAGTTGATTATAAATTATAAACTTAAAATTCTTTGACTTCATTGAATAGGTTTTGTTGACAGCATCATCTATCGTCTTAAAGAAATAGGAATCAATTATGCAATATAGAAATTTGTCACAATTTCAATGATTAATTAAAAATTCAAGAATCTTTCTAATAAAACATTCAAGTTATTTACGGTCAAATCTTTGACGGGTACTATCTAGTAATTATTAAATCCTTACATAGATGGTAGCAAATTTAAATTTAAAATGATTATAAAAGGAAGTTATTTTTTTAATCAAATTAAAAATATTCAGGTCAAATTATTTAAATAAAATTTTTAATTCAAAATTTTTTTAAAAGTAATACTGATGCAATACTGAGACAGAATGTTATCAATACATTTAAAATTGGTTTAATAGGTACAAGGATAATTTTTAAAAAGAAAAGTACAATTCATGTAAACTTGCAATACTTTTTAATTAATAAAAAATAGTAACGTAAAATGGCAAAATACTTTGAATTTTACATTAATCGGTAAAATTTGTTTATTACACTATATTATTTAACTGAAATTGGTTTTTTGTATGTAAAGCTGGAATTTTGTAACGATTTTTTACTCTCTACTTGATATGATAGAATTCTAGAAATTTTGTAAACAAGTATGTTTCGATGACAATACAGCATTTTAATCTCTTTTTTTTTTTTGTCACTATCACTTGACTGTCGCGAGAAAGTTTCGCTTCATAGAACCAAAAGTCTTCAAAAAAGTTCAAAAGTGCGTCTTAATTAACCGCTTCAGTTTCGAAGATAAAATAATAATAAAAATGCTTATTCATTGGTTTTTTCCAAACAAAATGACAGAAAAAATATCTTTTCGGAAATTGATCCTTTAGGCGCTTAGTAATTTAGGTTCAAAAATATAGATCTAAAACTACAAACTCCCTTAAAAACATCAATTTAATAACCATTAATCTAAATTAACGCAATCACAAATTTAAGAGCTTTAAACAAGTAAATAATCTACAAATCCTCAAAATTTTTTATTGAAAAAGATTCAAGTTAGATATTTATGAACATTTCTCACTTTCTTGGTCATACTGTCTTTTGGGCATTTTTAGACATTTTGCAAACTCAGATGAAAATAACATTTATTTTATGTGGGAATCAGCTTAGATGCTGCCATTTATTCGTTTGCTTTGAACGCAAAAAACATTCAGCTATTAAGAAGTGATGTGAAAACGTAACAAAATCGGACATTTTAGTTTTTATAAGGAAAAGAACAGAGGTCCTCGAATGGGGACTCAGGGACCGAAGAGGTTAAGGAAAATTTTTTTACAGGCAAGAGGACGTAAATGCGGGGTGACGTAAGTCGGGGTACTATTGTACTTTAATTTGGCATGACACTAAATATTGAAAATTCACCGCTTTGTTTTACGTTTGGTAAAAAGCGTGAAATTGTGAATTTATTAAAAAATATATAATTTGTGCTATCTTTCTTTTTTAATCAATGGTAACAGGGGTAAAAAATGCATTATTCAATCTATTCATGCTTTTAAATTATTTTCTCAATATATAATCATAATTAATATTAAACTATTATGATAAAAAAGTATTTTTAAACTGTACTACACACTTTATTTGTTAATTATATTTTCTACTTTTTAAGGTTTAAAATATTCCGTTTTTGCTGTTTCACAGTCAGTTAGTATGTTTTGGGAAAAGTATAGTTTGCCGCATAATTAATCCCACTTTTTTATAATACGTCAACAGATTTAACCATAAATAATATTCGGCAATGTATTACCTGCAGCCGGCTGAAGAAAAAGTTATTTAAAATTAGATTATCAAATCATTAGATTATTAAGTTCTAAAAATATTAAAATGTTGTACCGTCATCGAAACATACTTGTTTGCAAAATTTCTAGAATTCTATCATATCAAGTAGTGACTAAGAAAACGATTGCAAAATTTATTCTTTAGATACAGAAAAAAACAAGACCAAGCAAAGTTAAATAACACAGTGAAATAAACGAATTTTACCGATTAATGTAAAATTCATAGTATTTTACCATTTTACGTTACTATTTTTATTAATTAAAAAGTATTGCAAATTTACATGAATGGTACTTTTCTTTTAAAAAATTATCCCTTAATACACCGAAAGCTCGTTGAAATAGGCAGTGTGTGGACCGTAAAATATTTAAAAAGAGAGTGTCTGTTTTAGAGAAAGGCACTGCAGTAAATGCGTTTAGGAATGCATTTAGGGATTCAGATAATAGACCGTAAATTTAAGATCCCTTTTTTAGCGGTATCCGAAAAAAAAGTTTTCGTTATATTTAAGTTAACAGAATCAAAGCTAGGTAAAACGGGCAATGTGGAGACAGCAAGAATGGTTTGTTTGAAAAGAGTGTCCGTTTTAAAAAAAGGCATTGTAGTGGATATACTTAGCTTCATGGAATTCAGAAAATTGTCTCTAAAACAGTTTTCTCTTTATAGAATTATCAAACAATTTTTTTTTCTTTATTGTATGTAGTAAATTGTTACAGTAGACGCTCGATAAAATAGTTAGTGTGACGACCGTAAAAAATGTTTATTCAAAAGGAGTGTCCGTTTTAGGGGCATTGCATTAAATATAAATAGCGTTCAGAAATTGGCCGTAAAACGAAGATCTGCTTTTTAGGGGTGTCGAAAGTTTTCACTTTATTTAAATTAATACATTGAATGCTAGGCAAAGGCAGAAGCTTGGGGAACATAAAAAATATTCGTTGAAAAGGAGTGTCCATTTTAGAGAAGGATATTCCAGTAAATATACGTAGCATACAAGAATTTTAAAAATGACCGTTAAACGATGATCCGCTTTTTAGGAGTATCCGAAAAGAAAGTTTTCACTGTATTTAAATTAATACAGCGAAAGCTCGGTAAAATGGTTTGCGTGGGACAGTAAGAATGGTTCGTGCAAAACGAGTTTCCGTTTTAGAGAAAAGCGCTTGTGTGGATATACGTAGTGTCCGGGAATTCAGAAAATTGTTCATATAAGTAAGGTTGCCACAGGCGACTATTTTTTAATTCTAACTGGCCCCACTTTCTCAAAACAGAAATCCTTAATACACACTCTGACAACATTTGACAACATACTTAAAAATTTATATTAGAAAAATACTGGGGCGTACAGAATAAAAAAATAGTTGCCTGTGGCAGCCCTGTATAAGAAGGACGTACAAATTGTTTGTTCTAAAGGGTTGCCAGTTTTAGAAAAGGCATAGTTATGTGAAAATGCGTTGTTGATCATCAATAATATGAGGGTTCACTTTAGAGGGAGTCTGTAAAGGTAGGTTTCATTGTATTTAAAATATGGCTACATACTGGTTATACATGTTGCTGCGCATTGGTAATATACGTGGCTACACTTACTTGCATGATGGGTTGCATAATACAAACTGTAAATTACTGTAAATTTTCTCGTCAACATTTTTTAATCATTTTTATTGATTTTTCAGCTTGATGATGGATCCTATACACTGCGGATAAAGACAGATGATTTAAGACGTCACAAAGATATAGGATGGTTTCCAGAAATTGAAGGGTCTCATTTGGTCGTTGAAGCAACTGTGGTGGATGTTGCAACAGGAAATAAACAAACAGCCTTGGATTCTAAAGGTCGATTCTCCAAGACTCCATTTCTTATATCATTCAAACGGTGTTTGAAAGATTTTAAGCCTGGGCTTACTTCTGTTTTCGAGGTAATCAAATTGCATTCTTTTTCATGAGGTGTTGTCTCTAATATTTAAAACTCCATTACATTATTTCGAAATTCCATGGATTGAGATCATTATCGAAATAGAAGTCGGTAATAGGTTAAAATTATGTGATTGATTTCGAAATTTGTGAAGTATATTTTTGTTTTAAGTTATTTTAAAACTGTGGTTTCTGCTCTGTGAATTTCTCAACTTTAGGCTGAGACTGCAATCCATTGTCTGAGATGGAGCCTGATTCTGATTACTATCGATACTGCTCCGATGCCTAAAAGTACCATTTGTGTTGTCAAAATCATTGATGTCATCGTAATTAACCTCCTTCTACGATATCGAAATGTAGCCACTCGGTTTTGAATCAGGCACTCTGTTTATTTTGTTTACTTGTGTGTTTTATATAAAAGTGGTTGTTGCTGGTACATAGGATGCTACAAAATTCAGTATAAAACCTTTTACAGGAAGTAGATAACATCGATATAAACCATATTCACATAGGAAATCTTGACCATAAACTGAAAGATAGCACCTTGTACCACTGCATGGATATGGCTCGCTGAATCTATCGCATACTGCTTCATTTCTTAAAAAAAATGTTAGTGTACACACATACCTTTGCTTTTAATCGATGTACTAACAATCTAAATTTGTAACTATAGATAATCAAAGTATAAATCAAATATAAAACAGAAATAATGTGCATATAAAAGTCTTAAATTCGCGCAGGCTTTGTAACCAAACTTTATGCGAATTGATAGTCTTACCCTCTAAGTAATTCTACTTCACTTAGAAGTATATATTGCACACAATTTAATGCTATTTCTGAACTATTTATTCTTAAAATTATATATTTTAAAGTGCTTATTTGTTAATAATTTTTTTTTTTGTTATGTGTTATCTCAATAATACAGTTTTACTTTCAGGCCGATATAACCTATGTCGATGGTTCCCCTGCATCTGGAATTCGAACTAAAATTCAAGCTGTAGCTGACAATGGAAAGAAGCTGTTTATTGCTGTTAGTTCTTCACAGAGTGATGAAAATGGAAAGGTGTCATTTGAAATTCAGCCAGAGCTACATCACAAAAGTGTTACTATAACTGTAAGCTGGTTTCTTCGTATATATTTTCATTATAAAATTCTTATTGCATGTAAATAATATTGGATAAAAGATATTTGCGCTCAGGCCATATTCTAAGTACAGCCTTTTTCTTACAATATTTTCTCTGACTTTTTCTAACATCCTTGCGTATGATTTTTGCATACAGGGACGATGACCAAGATGAAAAAATCTCTTCTAACAAAATTCTGCCCCTAGACTGTAATGAATCCGAATTCTATCGTATAAAGCTATAAAATATCTTTAAGAATTACACACACCATTATCTATAAGGAATATATTACAGTGAACGTAAATAACGTATATAAATTTTATTCTGTCTGAAGTAGTAAAATGCAGATCAAATAAATACTGCTCACTGAGCGTAAAATATCTGTATAATTCTTTTGTATGACCCTGTAAAGAAAATGTAGAAGATACGCGCACCTATTTCTATAAAGTGCAAGTTGTTCAGAATTTCTATAATGTATATCAATTTCATTATGTTGCTTCAAACATAATTAAAATATATTTCAAACAATTTACGCTCATAATGTACTTAACTAATTGCCCTGTGAACTTTGTTGCACACACCTCATTTTCAATAAGGAATATATTGCAGTGAGCCCTCAACAGTAAGCATATTTTTTAAGCATATTTGGGGGCATTCTCACAATCTTTTGGGGAAAAAAATCTGGCGAAATTAAACTTGCTAAAATAACATTTTAATCTGATAGACGAATGCCTTAATGATTCAAAATAAAGAAAAAAATGGTCAGCAGCGAAATTTTTTTTTATTTAACTGAGGTTTATGTTAAACTTATGTTATGGAACATTAAACTTTGGGAGTTTAATTTTCCTTACGATTTTACCACTAAAACTTTTTATTTTCTTCGAAATTTTTACTTATAATGAATTTGCATAGTACCCACAGGACATTCAAATAAGAAATAATGACAATGTAGTATTTTTAGTACAAAATTTTGATTGTCTTAAAGGAGTATTAAAGAAGGGACGGTAAGGAAAAAAAAGGGGACGGCATAGGAAAAAAGGGACGAAATGGGAAATAAAAGGATGATAAGGATGGAACGGTAAGAAAAATTACCACCTATTTTAGGCAAATCATGTTAAGATTAAGTGATAGCCACAATGTTCATTGATTTTTAGAAACAGTTGTTAACATTGGATTAAATTATTATTATTTTTTTAATTTACCTTGAAAAGTGCTGGAATAAACGTTGGGGACGGTAAGACTACCAATAAAGCCACGATCTTGAAATTGATATTTAAATGCTGATTTAAATTCTGCAGTAAATTTCCTGTCAAAGAATTTTAGACATTCTTTCTCTAGCGCACTTCTGCATGAAAAAAAACTTGAAAAAAATTCTGTGGCTGCATCTGAAGGGATTTTCTGTATAAGTTTAGCAAAAGGGACGATAAGGATGAAAAACCCAGGGACATAGTTCAAAAAATAATATCAACCGTAAAAATGTGTGCAGGTTAATTTTTTGCTACATCTATTTAAGTATTGCGCGGCGGCGCAATACTTATTTATTTCCAGTGTCACTTCTTAATGTTAATTTAACATAGAAAAGCCTATGGAGATCATAACTTTTTCATTTTTTCTTCCCACCTTTTTGTCCCTGATGCCACTCATTTTTAATTCTTTACTAATTCTAAAGATATTATAAATTCAAAGTGTAAAAACATTTGCCATATATCAGGATCAAAACGGATCATAAAATGCCTTTGCATATAGGTGGATTATAATCTAGAGAGTAACATGGGCTAATTTTTATTTACATTATTCAAATATTTTTCTTAATAATTCCAAATTTAGCTTTTTTCATTGAGAATGAACGGACATTTTCTAATAAAATTTAACATTTTTCCTTCATTGTTGTAAATAATTCAAAAGCCGTAATAATAATTTGCCTATTTTTAGTTGAATAATTTTCACGTGAAACATGAAACTGAAGAAACTGAAATAGTTTGTTTTTTTAAGAATTAAAAAGAAGATGAATATGACGTCATAGTGGGAAAAAATGACATTTTCAAGCAGATTTTTTAAGTTCAGATTGTAATTTTTTGACCAAATTACAACAACCTGCATTACTGCACTGGTGAAACATTTTGAATTATACATAGGTAAATTGCATCACAAATTGTGATGGGATATCGCACAAATCAAAGCCTGATGATGATACCCTCCATTAATTTTGAAATGTGTTTGTCTGAATGCAGTAGTTATTAAATAACTTGACATATTAAACAAAAACCTAATTTGCAGAACAAATTAAAAAAAACAAAATTTATTTCCTAAATTGTTTAAGCCCGAGAAGGGGCAGATATTAAGATATTTCATTCAATTCGTTCTACGTTTAATGTTAAATTTTTGTAACAAATAAGCTAAATCAATTGAACATTAAAAAAAATGAAATTCATACAATATAATGCTTTAAACATCTATATACTTAGATTCCGTTCAAATGAGAAATGAATCTTAGACTTTTTCCATTTTTAAGTTGTAAATATTTGTACTGCATATTTTGCATTAAGTTTATGACGATTGTACATAATATGATAAGGTACATGCAAAATACAAAACTTTTAAAAAAGTCTAAGATTTATTTCAATTTCATTTGAACGGAATCTAAGTATATGTGTTTAAAGCATTATATTGTATGAATTTCATTTTTATTTTTTAATGTTCAATTGGTTTAGCTTCTTTGTTACAAAAATTTAACATTAAATGTAGAACGAATTGAATGAAATATCTTAATCCTTAAGCCCTTCTCGGGCTTAAACAATTTAGGAAATAAATTTTGTTTTTTTAATTTGTTCTGCAAATTAGGTTTTTGTTTAATATATATAAAAGCCGTTTTTTGTGTGTATGTCCTTTATACTAATCTTCAATTTTTGACGGATTTGCACGAAACTTCATTTACATAGGCTTTAGAACATGGAAAAGAGCATTGTCTACTTTAAAAAATCATCTGAACCCTTTTTTCTACCATGTTCCGTAATTTAACATTATAGAAACGAGTTGGAACCCGTCGAAATTCGACGAATTAACATGTTTAGAGTTGGAACTGTTAGATCGAATTTATAATAAACCTACAAAAATAATTACAATAAAAAATTTGTCTTGGATTGGTTATCTAACTCTTAAAACAAATAATGTTTTTAACCTAAAATTACCAAAATATTATTTCCAAAAACTTCAACTGCTTAAATTATTGAAAAATTAAACTGTATTGGAATATGTAATCAAGATGAGTAATTATGTTGAAGTTATCGATTGAGGCTCTTATGTTTGTTTTTACGGAATGAAAAATCAGTAAAAAGGATTTCGCTTTGTCACATCATAAAATTTCCCTCCATAAAATCTAAACTGTACATTATTTTCAGATTCTCAATATATACGTACCACTCAAATTCACAATTTAAAAGTATTTTAACACGCAATACAGTATTAATTAATGTATTTTCAAACATAATGTCACGTTTGTCCGATACAACTTTTCATGTGAACATTCGCATTAAATTTAAGTTCTAATCTCAGTACCCGCGAAAATTTACCATTGAGAAATTTGCCTTCAGTTGCCATAGTATTGGCCATTTAGTATTGACCATTTAGTATTGGTCAAATATTTAGTTTTATCAAAGAAAATGATCGTTTTGTTTTAAATATGACATCATTTTTACTCACTGAATCATTTTGCCGAGCGGCTCAAACTCGGTATCAGCGTAATGTAAAAATATTAAAATAACTTCTTCAATCTTTTGATTTATGAAGAAGAATGCGTGTTTTTTTTAATGTCTGACGTAATTTTCTGTTCAAAAATTAGAAATAAGTTACTTTTATTTGTAATGTGAAAATGGCATCAATAAGGATATAATCAATAAAAATAATTAAACCATGACTATTTTCCCTTTACTTTTAATAGAAGTGGAGTACTTCAGTTGCCACAGTTACAAAATTGGTACTAAAAACTATAAAAAAATTAATATCTCACAAATAAATTGAGATAGAGCTTTCAAACAAATTTCATTTAAAAGAACATTTTTTTCCCTATTCAACGATGTAAAAATTAAAACTGTGCGATGTGTAGAAGTTTAAAAATTTGCAGTAGCGAAAATTGCAAAACCGAAATTTCATTTCAAATTTCAAAGTGTTGCCATTCGCAGAATGACATATGCGTTACGCACAGATATGTTTGTCCTTTATAATATAGATATATCTTTTTAATTTTCTAATTAAATCGTTTCTTTCCCGTTGCCACACCCTAAAAAATGACACAATAATGTGAAAAAAGTAACGATAACGCGTTGCTATATTTTTGCATTTTTGAAATTGACGTCATTCTAAACAGAAAACGCACATTATTTATATATAAAATAAAAACTTCAACTATAAGAGCGGTAAAATGACGTAGCACCTTAATTTAATTGTTTTTTAAAATTAAAATATCTACTTTAATACAAACAGTCAAATTTCATGAAAGCAATTTAGGAACAAGAAAAAAAAGGCTAGATATGACCTCACATTCCATCAAATCTTTTCAACGTGTAGTCAACTCACCGTAAATAAATGGCTCCTATATTTTGTTTACTTCTTCAATTTCGATTGTATACTACAGCCATAATCTGTTAAGTTCGTGTTTTATGTTATGTTATTTCTGGCGTTTTTAATTTCGTTTGATAATTTAGTTATTGAATATTACACGAAAACAAACAAATTCTAAATTAGTTACAATGTTTTTGAACAATCGAGTTAATATTTTGTAATTGGATTGCAAGCATATTTAAAAAATATACATGCTTGAAAATTACTTTAATATCCATAAAAAAATCTGTAAATTGAGATAAACATTACAAACAAATCTTACTGAAAGTACTTTTGTTTTCTATAAAACGTTGAAACAATCGAATGTGCGAGGTTTAGAGGTTAAATTGCAGTAAAATGGAAATAATTATTGTGTTAGGTTGTTGCCACAGAAAATATGATACCAGGTTACTCATAGACATGTCTTTTCTTTATACTATTGGATTAAGAGTAAACGGGTTCATTTTTCGTAATCGGGTTGCACGTACCTTTAAAAATATCCATGCTTGAAAATTACTTTAAAATCCATTAAAATCAGAAAATTGAGATACAATTTGGAAACAAATTTCATTTGAAAGAACTTTTTTCTATTCGACATTGTAAAAAATAAAATTGTGTGATGTTTGGAAGTTAGAAAAATTGTAGTAAAGGCGCAATTTATGGATTACAATTTATGGGGCACAATTTATGGGCACTGACATAGTGTTTGTACTTTATGTATATACCATGCAAACGAGAATTTCACTAAATGCTGCACGATTTGGTGGAATTTTTTTTTCGTATTGTGAGGAAAATCACACATTTTTTTCTTACATCCGGCAAAGATAACGCGCATTCTGTTATTAAAGCTCAGGGATTTTACTATGGTTGCGAGACAATAACGTCATGTTTTCTGATTGCCTTTTTAACGTTTTGTGGATGGGAATGAATGCACAAGTTTCAGTTATTGTAATTGCCGTATTATTTCGTCTTAATTTATTTTACCTGGAAGGCTCCTTATTATTGACATGGGCGAAGCCGGGTAGTTCTGCTAGTAATTATATAAAACAATTGTCCTAGTTTTGGAAAAAAATTACATCGAATTACTTTTATTGAAACAATTTTATACAGACAGCTCCAAACTTAAAAATCAGCATCAGGGACACGGGACGGTATAGGAGTTTTCCTGGTTTTTGGACCCCCAACATCTTCCAAAACGTATTTATCTCGTTAATATTGTTATACAATCATGCAATGGGATGTTCTCCAGTATATGAAATAAAAAAACCCACAAAAAAGAGTATTAAAATAAAAATTATTATTCAGGGACATGAAAGTCAAAAGATTGTGAGAATTCCCTATTTATGAAATTTAGACCGCGGAAAGACAGACAGACGAGCGACCTAAATGTTGTGCTGGGTGACCAAGTCAAGTTCGCTTGACCATTCTGAGGTCGAAAAAGTTGCCCATTCTTTCCATGCTCATCCTATTAAACCAAAAAGAACAAGTCTAGGAAAAATATGCGCATTTATCCTTCATTCAACACGCGATAGGTAATGCTATAACATGCTTAGAGAAACAGTTGGTTCAACCTCCTCAACTTCCAAATGAAATTGTTGTGCGTAATGTTTGTTGTTTTCCCCCCTACCGTCTGATATTGTCATTATGAGCAATAGATTTATCATTAGAACGTGGAGGAGGAGTCGTCAACTAAGAACCAGTGTTGTGCCGACAAACTAATTTTATTGTACAGGGTTAACATAAATGATTCATCGGGTTTCAAAAGATTGTTTATTTAAAAGTATACGATGTACAAAGACGGGCGCTACATGAAACGATACATACACTCAACAAGTTTCTGGTACATACTACAAATGTTAAATCTGCGCGACTTTAGTCAACCGACACGTACATCCCAACGGTAATCCAATATCGTCCATACTTTCAATAGCATGTTTCTGTCGATGTCCGTCACAGCAGCTGTGTTACGTTCATGCAATGCTTGCAGCGTTGTTGGCATCGGGGTTACATTAATTTTGTCATTCACATAACCTCATGCACGGGTGGGGGGAGGGCATCATAACAGAGGAACATACCTAGACCGAGATTACCGCCATCTTGTTTAGTGGTGCCACAGGCCTGCCATCTAGCGTGCTCGCGATCTACGAGGCCGACTTTTAAACCTGGTTAGTGTATGTATCTTGTCATGTATCACCCGTATTTGTAGGTCGTATACCTCTCAATACACAGGGTTTTGAAACTCGATGAATCATTTAGGCTGTTTACAAATTCGTATGAATGCACGCATAGTTTACTTTTTTCTATGCATACAAAGCGCTTGAAATAAGATGTGAAAAACTTTAAGTGGTGTTACAGCATACTGGTACAAGCAATTTCTGTACAGTCGCAATCTAGTACAGAGTCAAAATACAAAGTGTCTCGCTCCAATCAGAACCCAGATTTTCCTTCATAATTTTAACAATAATGAAAATATTTGAAAGAAATTGTCAACAGCTATAGTTTGCTTTGTGTGAAATATATCGATATTACTAGACGTAGTGGAAATGGTACCATTCCATTCGCATCCATACAATGGCGAGTCATACGTTCGCGATTTTCCAATGTACACACAAGCATGCAGTGACACTGACCAAGTTACTGTGTATTTCGAGTACGTTCGTATTTGACACAAAGCAACGTAAGTCTGTTAAAAATTTCATTAATTGTTAATTTCAAAGTTGTGAACAAAAATCTGGCTTTGGATTGGAGAGAGGCACTCTGCATTTTTACCTGAATGAATGAATTGCAATCATTGTTTCTTTTGCAAAAAACATTTAAATTGTTCTTAAAGCTTATTCCTTCTTTTTTAAATAGCTTCCAATATAGTTGAAAAGTGTTTATGGATTCGATTTGTCTGTCCGCTGTCCGTGCTCTAACTCTTGTAAATGCAGCCGGAATGAAATGTAATTGATAAACTTTATTTATATTCACCATGGCATCATCGGTATTGAAAATGAAGTGTGTATATTTAATAGTTCATTTACAGGGACATAAAAAGAATCCCGTTACATAGGGGTCTATGCGGAAAAATCGTTTGCAGTATATTTTACGGAAGTTAAACTATTTCAAATGTTTTGAAATTGATATACACCACGGAGGTGCACTACAAAATACTTACTCTAGAATAGGGTGCGCATATTATTTATAGTTCATTTACAGGGACACACAAAATAATTCGGTCACATTACTGTTTATGAGCAATAAGTGCTGGAAGTGCGTTTTCATTTGTGATATGCGTTTTTAAATTAAATTAATTTTTTGCATATTACATGGTGTTTATCAATTCTATAGATCATATACAGTGCAGCACAAAAGAATTGAGTACATTTCAGCTTAATGACGAAAAATTGCTGAACCGGAATTTTCAACTGTCTTATGCGTTTCCTAACTGAGCTATATTTTGGCATTCTATGTAGTAGATATACAAATCTATAGATCATATATAGGGATGTATAAAAGAATTCATACATTTTCTCGACTATAGGTGGTACACTATGACGCAAAAGTTTAGACAATGAAGAAATTCTTACATACTTTGAAAAATATTTATTCAATTTTCAAATCACTGCTTGAAATTAATGTGCTGTACATATAAACAATATTTATAACAAAGAAAAGTGGAATTGTGCATATTGCAATAAATTAAATGGTAACAAAAATAAACTGCTGTCTCAAAAGTTTAGACACAAATTAAATAAAATCGAAATAAACAATTTTTAAAACCTGGTTGCGCATCCATGCTTATGTATTACGTCATATACACGAGATTGCATGGAAGAAACTAAATCTTGCATAGTTTGTGGATCGATATCGTACCATGCATTCTCAATAGATGTCTTAAGTTCCTTTTCAGAAGAGTATTGTCTAGCGTTGCTATAAACTTTGCGACACATGATGCTCCAAAGGTTTTCTATAGGGTTAAGATCTGGGCTACATGCTGGCCAGTCGAGAACTCTTATATTATGGGAATTAAACCAAGATTTTGAATGTTTTGCAGTGTGAATTGAAGCATTGTCTTGCTGAAATTCCCACTGAGGACCCCCTAGAAGCTCAGCAAATGGCAGTAGGTTTTCTTCTAATGTCTGTGTATAATGCTGTGAAGTTTGACGACCACTGGTGAAGGTCAGAGATACTTGTCCATTATAGCAAAAGGCTGCCCAAACCATCACCGAGCCCCCTCCTTGTCTGCGACTAAAAAAACGTCGAGGTTCCTTCCGCAAGTCATGCCAATACGATAAACAACCATCTGGACCATCCAGATTCCACTTTTTTTCATCGCTAAATATGACTGACTGCCATTTCTCTCCATATGACATATGCTTTCGAGCCCACATAAGTCTTTGTAACTTATGATGTGGTTTCAGAGCTGGTTTCTTCTGCATTTTGCTATAAACGATTGTTCCTTTTTCCAAAATTCGTCTACGAATCGTATCCTTTGATACAGAGAGTCCCGATGAGCTTTGAACTCCACGTACGCTCATTTGTTGAGTACTCGCTAGTCTTTGTATCAGGCGATCCTCTCGTACATTTGTCACACGTGGCCTCCCAGACCGACATTTTGCTTTATATTCGGAACCACTCGATAAAACTCGATAAATAGATTTTTTTGACCTATTAATAATAGCAGAAATTTCAGAAACGCTCTTCCCTTCACCTTTCAACTGCCAAATCCTTGAAACCTCATTCACTTGAATTTCTTTAGCTCTCGGCATGTCGACTATGAAGCGCAATCGTTTGCAGAACTTAAGTACTCCAAATTTGTGACATCATCGATTCTAAATTTGCATATGCCAGCGAATATTCAAAGAAATTTAGAATAGTGTCTAAACTTTTGCGACAAGCACATTTGAATTTTTATGAAAAAAATTAGTATTATAGCAAATAAAACGACTGTCTTTTGTACATAGCATTTTAAATCAGTTTTTGAATATATTTACAGTTTTTTGTAATTCTGACGTCATAATTCTACATTTTAAAGCTGAATGACGTCATTGTCTAAACTTTTGCGTCATAGTGTAATTGCTGAAATTGTGTTTTCAAGTGTGTTATGCGTTTGCCAAGGCGGTCATCCCTTAGAGATAATCTTTCGCCTTACTAAACGGCCAAGTTTTGTTGCAGCATTTTGGATGTGTTGGAAAGTGTTTCATAATCTATGTTTGGCACGCAATTTTTCTGTCTTGTTTAAGCATCCTGCAGACAATAAATTGATAACTGTGATATTTTCCAAAATTAAACATCCGTAAAACGATGTGCATGCCAAATGTTGATAATTCTTGTTTTTTCGTGTGTTAAAAAATATGACCGTCATTCAAGCATGTATTAAAAATGACATTAACGATAGTAGATATTCTATGACTTTTCCTCAAACATATTGTACTAATTTTAAACAGATAAGTTTAAAGAAAAACCTAATTTGGTTTAAAAGAAGATTTTTAATGATATGTTTCATTCCATATCGTTTACGATTAATGAGGTACAATTATTATTCTTAATGATTTTTTATAATTACTTTTAATGGATATTTGTAATGATTTCCGAAAGTGATATAAGTTAATACTTACATGCAATTAAATGTTTTATCCTTCTTCATTCCAAATTACGATTCTGTACTTTTTTAAAAATAGAAATTATTTTTTCCTAAAAAAGTGCATTTTAAATGATTGTTTAAATTAACGTTCATAAAGAAGGAAATAAGTTACGTCATTAAAGTGATGCGTTTTTCAACAATATTGTATTTATCTTTTTTGTCTTTTAGCTTGAAACTGACGACCCACGGTACGAAGGAAGTCAAGCTAGAGGAACTTTTGAACAACATGCATATCAATCTAAGCAGGATGCTTACATAGCTATTGCGAGAAGCAGTCCACAGAAACTGGCAGTGAGTTTTATAAGATTTATATATTTATTAAAAAAATCAGGATTTTTAAAGTACTGTTACTCCAATAATTCTAGATTTAAATAAAGGACAAATTTTGCTTTACAAATCTGGAAGCCAACTCAGTGAAAGATAAGTTCCCCATTGCTCATAAATTTGAACATCTAAAAAAGTTTACGGTTCCCAGGCAGGGAGAATGTGTAGCGTTTGAACAATTGAATTTCGAGAACTGTGATGACTGCAAGGGAGTTATAGTTTGTACAAAGTACCTTTAGAAACAATTATGTTAGGGAAACAACCGTTGAAATATAAAAATGTTTTGGCGAATGAAAAATTATTAGTTAGCATCGTGGAGGAGAAGCTTCTAGGAGGTATATACAAGCAGACTGTCACGTCATTTCAGCTGTGTAGGTTTCAAAGGCCTGAGTATTGCAAATTGCTTTACCACTTCCTTTGAAACGTAGACTGAACGAGGTGACGATTAAAAAAAGGTATTTTTTCTGTATCTATGTTTTTTTATTTTAATCCCAAAGTGCTGTTTCTTTCAGTGCGCACCTACAGAGTCGTCATCAGAAATTCGTAGGACACTTAAATAGATCATTTTTTGCTGTATCTATGTTTTTTTTTTTTAATTTTAATCTCGGGCGTTGTTTCTTTCAGCGCTCACTTAAGGGGGCTGATCACTCAGCTTCGGAATTTTCCTCCGTAATGTTAAGTCTATGGGCTTTTGATGCATTTGTATATTTAAAATATCTTCTCGGGAAATTCATATTTTTGACATCTTTCTTATGTGTACTCTTCTTAAAGGATGTCTCTTTTTAGGTGCGTTCGTAATTATATAAATACGTAGCACCTATAGTCGTCGTTCAGTCCGTCTGCCTGTCCGTCCGTCTGTCCGTCCGTCTGTCTGTCCGTCCGCATATAACAGAGCAAAAACTACCCGACCGAATGATCTGAAATTTTTAATATATAATTGCTGCAAAATTTTGTCGAGCCATTTCCAATTTTATGAAATTCGGATGTATAGTTTAATTACAGGGACACCCAAAAGTTTTTCTTTACATTACGGCCAATGGGAAAAATTATTGCAAGTGAATTTTAATGATGTTACAGACTTCCGAATTTTCTGAAATTTTTAATATATAATTGCTGCAAAATTTTGTCGAGCCATTTCCAATTTTATGAAAATCGGATGTATAGTTTAATTACAGGGACACCTAAAAGTTTTCCGTTACATTACGGCCAATGGGAAAAAATTATAGCAAATGCATTTTAATGATTTTACAGCCTTCCGAATGGTCTGAAATTTTTAATATATAATTGCTGCAAAATTTTGTCGAGCCATTTCCAATTTTATGAAAATCGGATGTATAGTTTAATTACAGGGACACCTAAAAGTTTTCCGTTACATTACGGCCAATGGGAAAAAATTATAGCAAATGCATTTTAATGATTTTACAGCCTTCCGAATGGTCTGAAATTTTTAATATATAATTGCTGCAAAATTTTGTTGAGCCATTTCCAATTTTATGAAAATCGCATGTATAGTTTAATTACAGGGACACCCAAAAGTTTTCCGTTACATTTTGGCCAATGGGAAAAAATTATTGCAAATGCATTTTAATGATTTTACAGCCTTCCGAATGGTCTGAAATTTTAAATATATAATTGCTGCAAAATTTTGTGGAGCCATTTCAAATTTTATGAAAATCGAATGTATAGTTTAATTACAGGGACAGTCAAAAGTTTTCCGTTACATTTTGGCCAATGGGAAAAAATTATTGCAAATGCATTTTAATGATTTTACAGCCTTCCGAATGGTCTGAAATTTTAAATATATAATTGCTACAAAATTTTGTGGAGCCATTTCAAATTTTATGATAATCGAATGTATAGTTTAATTACAGGGACAGTCAAAAGTTTTTCGTTACATTACGGGGAATGGGGAAAAAATTATTGTAAGTGCATTTTAATGATATTACAGACTATGCACTTATGAAGCGCAAAAAAATATACATTCAGTACAATATGGGGTGCAAAAAATAATTACAAAACTAGTTATAGTACGAACGCACCTCATTTGCCACGTTTGACGAGCAATTTCCAACTTGTTTTCTTAGTTTTCAAAATATTTCTAAAATCCATGCTGAATTTAATATTTTATGTGTTAAAAGCGGGCGAACTGCGAGTAAGATTTTAACACTTCCTATAAAATTAAGTCGATACTTTAGAAATATTTTGAGAACTAAGAAAAAAAGAGACATCTTTTTGGAAGTGTACACAAAAAATAGAAGTTAAAAAAATTAATTTCCATAGGAGATATTTTAAATATACAAATGCATCAAATGCCCATAGACCTAACATTACGGAGGAGAATTCCGAATCTGAGTGACCAGCCCTCTTAAATAGATTATGTTTTGCTGTATCTGTGTATCACGCAGTCCTCCGTGTTTTCATACCTTTCGGTGCAGGAAAACACAATGGCAAACCTACCGATCAGCCACTAAAATGGGGGTCTGCAGATGGTTTCCATCATGATAAGACTTGGCGGATTAGTTGCATTTTAATATGCTAATCGAGTTCTGTCTAACCTTGGAATTTCAGCCATGAACTCGATGTGGTAATGGTCTGATCAGCCGCCTCCTAATCCATAAAATTCATTCTTTGCTGTTAGTTTTCAGGAATCTGATATAAACCTAATTTGGCCAGAAACTAACATATGATCTTCTGCCCCGCAGGTACATAAGAGAAACAGCTATGATTATTATTTTTTAATTTTTCAATTTTTTTCATCTTTACTGTAATCTATATGTGGCATTTCAATAATTATGTTATCAGAAATAACCTACTTATGATATTCATCTTTTTCAGCCTGGTCTCTTGTATGGTAAAGAAATCCATTTTCATCCTGCTGGAATACAAGATATTTATTATTTGGTAAGTTTCGTGTACTATTGACCAGTTACGAGTATGCTCGTCCTTGCATAACTAAATTTTTTAAATTTTATTAGCAATATTCGTCTTATTTAGTTGCAAAATTCTGCGATTAAATAAGGTAAAAATTATTATTCAAAATAGTGATAGCAAAAAAGTGATTTCATATCAAATTGTCGATCGGTAAACTGTTAACAAACATTTTAAACAAACTATTGGAGCTACTCTTTTTTTTTGGAGTAGGTGGAGAGGAGATTGAAATACCCATCCACCCCCCCCCACCCCCCCCCACCCCCCACCCCCCAAAAAAAGAAAATTCGTGTATTTGTTTAGGAGGCTCTGTCAACACTTAATAAAATTACAGAGTGTTTGAAAAAGAACTCTCTAAATTTAAGATTCGATAATTTACTGACTATAATAGATATAAAAGTTATGTTCATCAGATTGTTCATAAGTTTTGCATACAGTTATTTAAAAATAATTCGAATTTCCACCAATATATGGTGATGCGCTGTTTTAAACTTTAAGAATACTCCAACTGACGAGGAAATGTAATTTTTAACGGATTTGTATTTTGAGATTTTTACGTTAATTTAAAATAAATTTCATTTTCGATGAGACTGAAAAAAAAGTTAAATGTAATTTCCTAGATGATTTAAAATAGAAAAACATGAAGAGAAAATGATAACTTATATTAAAAGTATTTTTATTTATTAAAACCAGTAGAACGCAAGAACGCACCCTTTGAATGCAATTTTTGAGATCATATGCTAATACAGTTTTATTAATTTTTTATTAACTGCAAATCTTAATCAAACAAGGTGTTTTAACAACATGTGAGTATATTATGTCAAAAGCCTGTTCAGAAATCCTTCATGTGATATCTTTTTCATCTTTATGTATTTTGTATGCACATAGAAAAAAGTTATATTGATATCTGAAATATTACTCTCATTAAAAGTGAAATTGCAGCACCATGAAGGAACGTGTGCGTAGCCATGTGAAAATAACTGGACAAAGAAACATAAGATACATATATGAAACGATAAAAGCTAAGCCCCTTTTTAAATTTAAAAACCCCCTTTTTGCCCCTTTTAAAACAGGAAATCCCCGTTTTAAAAAATGGAAATTTAAATTTACAAATTAAAATTCAAACGTTTTAAATGCTTTAGTAATTGTGTCTCAATGATTGAAACTGCCTTTGCCCCTGTTAAGGTAGTTTTCCCGCATCGCATCTTATAACGTTAAAGGATCGTTTTGTCACTTTTCATAAGAATACCTTTTGCTGACATTAGCGCAACATAAAATTCCATCGGCATCCTGTGGGCCGAATTTGAGCCAACGCCTTGCCCCGGGCAATCAATCATTGAAATCGCGGCCAATTACAGTTTAAAGACGCCCAGTTTGATAGTGACGACCTCTGGCAGAAATAATTCAAAATACCTCATATTTATACCGTTGCACGAGTCTAATGAGAGAAGATTTTAACATCTAAATCATGCACTAATATTCACGCCACCTTGCTCTCCAGGGGTTGCCTTGCGATAAAACTAGCGCCCGATGTCCGTAAAGGATTAAATTCTCAGTTCTCATGCCAAAGGGCCTGATTTCTCAAAAGGATGTAACTAAGACCAATAAATCACGTCTCCGTAAAAGACTGTGTCTTCTTTTAATCAGCCACGCACTTTCTGTCAGCCTTTCATTGGATCCCGTACATCACTCACGGCCCTCAACTACATCAATGCTAAAGAGATCGTATGGAGCGATCCTCTGTACCCGCCGCTCGCCCTGCTGGATCCAGAAACTTTGAAACGATTCGCCCACGATTCCCGATGTTCCTGATAGTAACGAGTACGCGGGACAGAAACACCCATGACGCCGAAAATCCTTTCATATATCCCTTTAAGTCCGGGAGATTTTTGATTGAAATGAAACATTTTGGTGGTTTCCCCTATTTGATTGAAAAAGTATTAAAGAAAAATACCCGATGTCAGGTTATGCCAAGGGAAGATCCGCGCAATTCTGCTGGTGCAGGCTCGACTTTAAATCGCACAAAAAGAGGAAAATGTTTTCCCTTTATCTTTAGGATCACCTACACAATTGTGTAAGTCAAGTCTTAAAAGGATTTGAATGATTAAAAATAGAAAGAAAACATATGTAAAAGGAAACTGTTTATTCAGTAATTAATATAACACCCACGGGCAGCAATACAGGCTGTTAAGCATCGAGGCACACTCGTCCTACATTAGCGGTCACCTGAGATACTCCTTGCCCATCTCCCATCCACTGCAATATGCAGCTGCTATACTGTACTTGCGAGTGGTGTTCAGTATAACTCATGTCCGATGAGATCCTCCACGTGTTCCATGGGAGAGAGTACAGGCGAGAGTGCCGGCCAAAGAAGCATGTCGATTTTGACAACACTGTTGCGAGATTGCCGCGCTTGTCTGGCTAAACATTATCCTGCTGAAACGACATGCTAGGGGCAGTCTGCACCAGTCATCACATTACAGTCAAATCAACTTGCTTGGCCTACCGTTCCGCTGTCAAACTACCAGCAATGTGCATAAGGGCTGTCCACTGTCCAAACATTCTGCCTATCCAAACTATTATGAGCAGTGTGTGGGCGAACCCCAGTGGCTATACTTCATGGGACATGTTGTTGATGGTTTGGGTGGATACACATAAATAATTTTATGTTGGCAGGCATCTTCGGAAGTAACGTGACATAGAGAACATGTCTATGCGAGCCGTTCGTGGAATCTTCTGATAAGTGCGTTCTGTTGTGCACCTGTGACATCCATGCCTTCTTCGTCGTATTCTCAGATGGTCTTTCATCCATCGTCCCACACATCACTGGAAGGTACCCACGCCGCCTCCAATACGTATGGCAATTGCGTGAATTAACAAACCAGAATCATGCATTATCTGTATTCGGTTCCGTCCGTTAACTGTGGATATTCAGCTGTCTGACATTTTCAACTCTTGCCCAGTCGTTCCACTGCTGCAATCGATCGCTCATAGCTTATATAGGACGATCCAGCTGTTGACTTTTATAGCCATAAACTGGGTACCATGTGACCCAATGCGTACGAAGACTTAATCAGTTGCAAATTCCTCTCACCAACACTAGACCTACGATTTGCATATGACTAGGCGCATTACTTCACGGTGTTGAAATTTCAATTTAGACGAGTGTATCTGTATATATGACAATGCATCAGTCACAAAGCTCTTATGAAACCCCCCCAAATTTCGTTCTGTGGTGATTATGAAACTTTTTTTGTAAATAAGATATTTTATCGCAATATTTAATTATTTTAGGTAACAGCGAGAGGAAAAATTCTTTCAATGAATAAACTGCCATCCGGTGCCTACAAAAATCAGAGAGTGGAATTCCAGATTACCCATGATATGGTCCCAAGTTTCAGAGTTGTGGTGTTCGCTCATTATAAAGATGAGCTGATTGCAGATTCGTTGAAGATTGACGTAGAAAGACAGTGCAATCCTAACGTCGAGGTATTTCTTTTTCATTTTATATCAAAACAGCAAATGATTTATTTTTTTTAAAAATGGGTATTAAATGAAATTGGTGTGACCGAAAAAGATTAAAAATTCTATAGCTTGATATTGATGTAAATTTACTACACTATCACGGCGTAGCTTCAAATATGGGGTGTTGCATTTACGTTGTAATTCCCCACAACATTTTTCTGCATTCCTTTATATTATAAATATTTTTATCGATTATTGACGCATTTGCATAACTGTTTTTCTTTTTTACATAAACATAAATGGTGTTCATCTTTCATTTTAGGTTATCCGACACTAAGGGGGAAGATATTTTGGATATCCGAAAGGAT
Organism: Maratus speciosus; assembly: GCA_963932465.1. Lineage (NCBI taxonomy): Eukaryota > Metazoa > Arthropoda > Arachnida > Araneae > Salticidae > Maratus > Maratus speciosus. The sequence goes on from OZ010788.1 coordinate 148,067,474, forward strand.
GTATCGTCATGTATAATTAGATTTAATATCGTGTACTTTCGAAAATAAGACAAGTCTTCTTATATTAATTTTTGATTTAAAAGCAAATTAGGGGCTTGTTTTAAGAGGTTGTCTTTTTATTTTATGTACATCATCTACTTTTTTTCATTTACAACTATTTACATCGCACCAAATTACGTAAGTTTATTTGATTTTACGCAGATTAGAGTCAAATAGCTCTCAATGTTTTATTTCTTCTACTCTAATACCCTCTAAATCACAAAATGGTGGAATGTTTCTGTCGGTAAAAATGATGTCATGTTTTAAGGAAAACATACATTTTCATGCTCTAAAATTTCCCCATTCGAAACTATTTTAAGGTACTAAAATTACAGTCTCATTAAAAAATTTAAAAAAAGGGAGAGAGAGTTGTCCCTTATACATTTTAATCATCAAATTGCCTCATAAAAAAAACTGAAATAGTCATTCGACTGAAAATTGTCTACAGTAAACTTCCAATTATCCGCCACTCTATCAACCGCCACCTCGGTTAACCGCCACCCCCTTTACCTATTTTTTTTCTTTTTTTTAAATCAGAAACGAACAACGAAAATTCAAATGCACATAAACCCGAGTGAGACGGCGGTATTTTAAGTAAAATTCTTGTCTGACATTTAAAGCCAGCTAACAGCAGCTTGAAATATTTCTGCGGATGAAAACATAGACTGCCTTAACTGTGACAAGAATGATATTGGTTAAAAGGAATTAACAGATGGCGAAATTATTCAAAATGTTTTGAATCCAGAGAATCTTGAAGCGGATGAATATGATGAATCGGGGAATGATCATCCAGGAAACAGTCATGCAGACTATGCATCTAATATATCTACTATATTATATATTCCTGTATGTTATATATATTATATTATAATAAATAATATTTTATAAATCTAAACGCATGGATTGGTTTGAGATGCAAGAGGAGGTAAATGCAACAAAAGTACTTTTACTACGCAGAATTCATAATCTTGCTGGAGTAAAAGCACAAGCAAAACGCAACCAAAAATTATAATGGATTACTTTGGATGAAAATAGGTACTACATATTTATTCAGCAAAATTCTAAATTTTTCTGATTGATAGATTTCTTATTATCAGTTATGCGTTTTATAAGCTAAAGTACACAACAAACAAAAAAATCTTTTAATTACTCTTGTTTATAGATTGACATATAAAAGTAAATTTTAGTAACGGTCTTGTACGGTCTTTTGATTATCCGTCTATTTCGATTATCCGCCATACCGTCGGTCCTGTGCGTCATGGATAATCGGAAGTTTACTATACTTTCAATCTATGTTAAAAAAATAAGTTTAGGGATCGTCTTCATGCTGAAATTGTAAGAAACTCTGAAACTTTCAATACTAACACCTAACTTTATCATAATATTTTTTGGTTATTTTACCTTAGGATATCAAACTAGATATTCTTCTGTCAAGCAGTTTATGAATTATGAAGGTTTGAAGTTTTGAATTTCTAATTTTAAATTCATTAATAAGACTTTCAATTCGAGCTATAATGTCTGTAGTTTTTTAAACATAACTTAAAAACTATTTGGTGGAAAGAGGTGATTCTTTAGATTCGCATATTTGAAGCTTATAGAAATAGATTTCTGTTAAAAAATTTATAGATCACCAATAATATATTTTTTTTGGAAAAAATGTACTTTTTAAATTTAATTTTCGAAACAACTAATAATAATTGCAACCTATGATTTCTTTTATAGAAATCGATTTCTAGAAGCTTCAAATTTGCGAATTCAAACAGTTCATTCCGCCAAGGAGTTTTTGAGCTATGTTTAAAAAACGACCCGCATTTCAATCTGTTTTGCAACGATTACAGGTGAATTTAACATTAGAAATTCCAAATTTTAAAACTTCATAACTCCTAAACTATTTGACTGAATAGTTTCCCGTTTAGCATCCTAAGGTAAAATTTGCCAAAAACTCCAAATATGATCTCTAAATTTAATTTTAAGATGAAGACAGAAACCCTAATCTTATTATTTTTTAAAAGACTAGGGGGCTCAGCCCACTACGAGCTACGCTCGCCAACCCCTGTTCAGGGGCACCAAAATCCAAAAAGCACGCTAATTTGTTTGGCTTTAAAAATATTGAATTAAAATTTAAAAAAAAACAGTAGCGATCTCTCTGTAAACGGGTTTCCATTCGTTTTTCTTGGATTGGGGATTTTTAAGACCATATCTGCTGCTGTTAAAAGATATAATGGCTGTTTTCGTATTTAATTAAAAAAATTAGTTAAACATTCGAAAATAAGCTAATGTAAAATGAATTAAGTAAACAGTGTCATTGTCTCCCAGTATTTTTTAACAGCACTATAAGATAGTTCTTTTAAATAATTCATTTTAAATGTATCGTTTTAAATCTGACGTAATTTACACCAAAGTTTTATTTCTCTTATTAATATTTACGTGAAAATACTTTTGTTGTTAGAAGGAAATATTATTTGCGCTGTCTTCGAATTCACGATAATAGTTGAAAATATTATCTCAAAATATCAAGTAAATGTCTCGCGCAGATATATTTTTTAATTTAAATTGTTTTGCCATATTTTTTGGCCATTTTAAATATGACGTAATTTCCTCCATTTACAGATTTTAACGCATAGTAATGATTTTTTTATTTTAACATTTTGTTTCTCTTTTAAAATTCCAGTGTAAATATGGTTCTTATGACGCAATTTTCTTGCTTTTAACATGTAATCATTTAATTCTAATTTTAATTTTTTTTTCTGTTTACAATAGTCCCGTGTAAATAAATTTTTAATTTGAAGTAAACATTATTGTTTGCGCTGTTTATAAAGTTGACAACAGTTTAAATTAATAACATTTTTTAAATTTCTAAAAAATATCTCTCGAAATACTGAAAATTTGAATTTCAAATAGAAATAAAACCTCAAAAAATAGTCAAAAAAAAAAAATAATAAATGCAATCTACACACCGGGAACTTATAACCTATAAAATGATCTAAAAATGATTAAATTCTCATGTATAGTTTTTGCTCCAATAAAACTTTTTTAATGGAACGATTTTGTCCAACTTTAGCATTAAATATCTCTGAAAGTAATTCTTCGATTTGAAAACTGTCTGCATCAGCGTGTTTATCAAATATTTCTTTATAATACCATCGATTTCCATACTTTTGTATACGACAGTTTTTTTAATATTAACGAAGAAAGGCCATGCTCAAGGCATACTTAGATACTACTACAGGCAGACTTAATGTATGAAGTCGCTCGCCAGAGGACTCTGTTACCCTGCCCAAAATTGAAATTTGACTCTGACCGTAACTGAAACAACCTGGGAAGGGTAGATATGTAAACAAACACCAAAATTACGTCATGTCGCCATGGTTACGTTTACAATTCTGCTGACATCTCAATCAAGCTTAGAAATGACAGCTAATTCGAAACTGTCCATATCAATGTAAATGTAAAGTTCTATTTATTTAAGTGACTAATATAATGTGTTTTTCTTTAAAACTGTTAAACCAACACACATAAAAATATATAAATAAAAAAACACATGCTTAGTCTAAAACATCAATGTCACAAATTTATTTGGTACCACTTAGTTATCCCGTCGACCAATCTCGCCAAATTATATAAATCGCTAAAACACTCGCCAAATTACACAAATTGACATAATTTTTATTTTAAATAACGAAAGAACAAATAAATTAGTATAACATTAATAAATATACAAATAAAACGTCGAAATAAAAATCACTTGATGACATAAACACGTGTAACTTGCTTACAGTCAAGTGAATGTGACATTTACGATCAAGCATTATTGGCATTTAATCTTATAGTTTGGCGGTAGATTTTTGGTCGACGGGATAACTGAGTACCATTTATTTACTATTTTCACTGCTGAAACAATAAAACTGATGGAATTTTTTTTTAATCTATTAAAATACTCATAAAATTCCTTGTAATAATTAATAAATGTAATTTATTAAGTAACAAATACCCTTACATGATTTAATCAAAATTGCTTGGATAACATAGAATATTGCAACGATATTTAAATCCGTGATCACCATTTCTTTCTCTGATTAAAAATAAGAATATTTAATGTTTAAGGAAGATCGGCTTTTTTTTTCTTCTTCTTCTTGGTTCGGGCGATATTAAAAACAAATATTTTACCGGTAACAGTAAATTAATCAAAAATAGCTGCTTCAAGTCAGTTATGAGAACTGTAGTTTGATAAAAATCAAATTTTAATTGTAAAACGTGTATATGAAACCAAGCTATTTTTATATAAATACGGGATTTTCAAAAAAGGATAACAGAACCGGCGTTTTTCATGAATGAACCAAACGATCAAGGTAAACAATAAATAATTTAGCTAATCTTAAAGGTATGTGTAACACTAAAATGCTACAATTTGTGTAAAATAGCCTTTTAAATCGAAGGAAATTGAAGAATATAGATATTTAATTTATTACAGGAAAATACGATCAATGATTCTGAAACCTCGACGATGAGAAACAAGCTTCTATCCGGGCAGGGTAGAAATGTAAACAAAGAGCACGTTGTGAAGTTTTGGTTCAGGGTTTGAAGTTGGATCCGACTTCACTTTTTCGACGAAATGCGCGGGCCGTTATATATCATAGTAGGCTATGGCCATGCTTAACCCAAGACTCCCTTATCATAAAACAGACTTGACAATCCGGAGAAAGTCTATGGGTGAAAATGTCCCCGATAATTGACAACTTATTAGCTGACTTTGTCCCGTAAGTTAAGCCACATGGTGTATACTCCTGGTAATACTCCATAAACAAATGCATAGTAAAAAATTGAAAATGTTGCGTTATTGGCAAAATTGTACAAAATATTTTTCGAATTCCAGTAAAATAAAGGCGTAAAAAAAATATTTCGCACAATTATGTTCTGGCTTTAAAAAATGAAACATATCAAAAATGAAGATTTAAATATAAGATTTATTGATATTTTTTCAGGGTACTTGTTAGTTATCCCGTCGAGCAATTTGGCCAAATTATATAAATCGCCAAACTACTCGCCAAGTTCTACAAATTGACACAATTTTTTTATTTTAAATAACGAAAAAACAAATAAATTAGTATAACATTAATAAAAATACAAATAAAACGTCGAAATATTGGTTTTGTTCGCCATTATTGGCATTTAATCTTAAAATTAATTAATTTATGGCAAACCATTATTGGCATTTAATCTTACAATTTGGCGACAGTAATTTGGTCGACGGGATAACTAACAAGTACCATTTCCAGTATATAGAACTTTGCGGGTTATTTTTTTTTTAATCTTGGCACAATTTGGGCTTCGGAAAGAGCGATTTGTTGCCGATTGATATAAACAGTTATGAAAACAAAACTTATGAACTGTCAGCTTGTTTTATAAGAATTTACGGCACAGATGTCATATACGCCTCATATTGGCGCGAATTTTTTCCGACGCCAATTTTGCGAAAACCTCGTTACCATATCATCTATATCCGGATAACCATATCAAGCAAAATAACGACACTTTGGTGCCAGTTAAGTATCCGGTGCGTATATGACATTGGCGCCAGAAAAAAAAATCGCGCCAATATGACATCTGTGCCGAATTTACATCTATAAATTTAGTTTCTAGATATTATTATTGTTTTTTATATACGATTTGTTTATATTTGTATATAAAATAGATAAATGCCTTTTTTATATTAAATAAATTATACAAATATTGGAAAATATTGCTTCTTTATGTGAAACAGTGAATATGCTTCCAGAAATTACGTTGCCCAAATTTTCTTCTCTCGCCAAGGCCCCTATACTTGAAAAATACCGATTTATTATTATATAATGTAGTATTAGCTAATGTTCTGTAATCTGTTCCACAGTCAAAGTTGACTGCAAAAACGCGATGCTGGAATAATGTGGTATCAAGTATACGGTTTAAAAATAAAATAAATTTTGCGCCAAACTACACTTACGCCAATTGGCTCTAGGTCTGATTAAAGAAGAATACTCAAATTAAGATTTACAAACACCAAAATCGTAGCATGACAAGAATACGGTATTTGCGGAAAGTTGAGGGACATGTATAAATTTAAGTGATTATTAAACTTTATTTTTCCAATTTTTTAAGCGTTTATGACTTCAGTCTGTTTTTATGTGTATCTATGCGTGTTTTAACTTTATTTTAACTAAAATACTTTGATACATTTTAGGAAAACTTACATAACATATGTGAGTTAAAACAAGGAAATTAATTACGCACCAAACTATGCCCGCCAAGATATGCCAATTGGCTGTGGAGCCAATTATGAAACTTTCCATAGATTAATACATACAAACTTTATATGAAAAAACAGCGAAGCTTTCATCTAAAGTATGTTAAACTGAAATGATCCCCCATACCTTCAAAAATAAAACAAATGATAGGCCAATAAATAAATAAATGAGACTGTGCATTGAAACAAATTGAAGGAGCAAATTGTTAAATTAACAAATTGTTAAATTAATACTGTAAGGTGAAATTAATTGTGAAAAGAAAAGAAATAGCAGAAATAAAATAAATCACATATTTAAAATATAAAAGAGAAAATGAAATATTTTACATTTTCCGGATCTAGATGCTATCCATTTATTTCAATAACTAATATCACTGAGAAATTCATGGTAAAATAATTTTCTTTCCTGATTATTATTACTATTATTATCATCATTTATTTACATAACGGAATACAGCAGTAAACATTTTTTGTTTAACAGTAAAATAAGTTCATTTTTTAAATAAAATGTCTAGAACATATGAAAATTTTAAGATTAACAACTATCATTTGCAAACTACAAAGCACATCGTAAAGAAAATGGTAAAAGACAAATGGAAAACAAATTAAAAAATATTTCTGTTTCTCACGTTAGATGGTGCTAGTCACGGAAAACTATGTGGTTTCTAACCACGTGTACAGCGGACAAAGGAAACTTAGTGATTGCGAGGCCTGTTATTTCGATAAGGAGGCCTTGGCTTAAGCATTTAAATTGGATGAGTTCTACCCGGAATATCTACGCAGATTTTCATTGGTCCATTTCCAAATCAAAACTTATTTTTATATATAGAAGGATAAATTGAAGAAGACATACTTTCCAATCGAATGGCTATTTCCTTTTTTTTTTCTGTGACAATTTGGATACTGAAATGATTTGTGTTCTGTGATTTTTTTTTGGCCAGAAACCCTTTATCTCAGAAGAGCGAAATGCTGCCGCCCCTAAAACTGATGCTTGCTTTTTTTTCTCCTTCCTCATAATACTAAAAAAAAAAAAAAAAAAAAAAAAAAAAAGAAAGAAAGAAAGAAAAAAAAAAAAGAGAAAAAAAAAAGTTTTTCGATTTGTGTTTACGCCCTGTACTTTTATAAAAAATAAATACTTTTAACCAAGATTGCCAGTTTAGCCTCTCCTTTTATTCAGAAATTCCGAATTCATACCACAAATTCCGAAAGAATTTTTACTTTAAGTAATCATGAAATCTTTGTCATTTAATAAAGCAAAAAGTACTATTCAGAATTTTTGGTATGAATTAAGACTTTCGCAATAAAAAAGGAGGCCAAACTGGAAACCATGTTTTTAACTAAATTCACATAGTTGAAATGCCACACCAAGAATGAGTTCATTTTAAAATTAAGATTATATTTTAGAAATTGACTGATTTAGGAAAATGAGGCGGATATTGTTTTTGGAGTTAGCCTTATTTTTGAGATAGGGCTTATATTCCGAGAATCCGAAAAAATTATACTTTTTAATTAAGTTTTATTTTCGGGAAAACACTGTATATTATGTATATAATAAAATTTGGTTTTAAGTAAAAATACTGTAAATGAATAAAATAAATAATTACTAGGAGTAATAAATACTATAAGTAAAATCAAATATCAATACGTGCACGGGTGATATTCTCTGTTGTATATAAGATTCTACAAGATTGACAACTACTATATACTCAGATACTCACTACTCCAGCCATTCACTATTTCCAGTTACTATAAATAGAACAGATCTTAGCAGTCAGTTGTAAAAAAGCTATGCATTATTGTTTTATAAGAAATCAGAAATAAAATTAAATGTGACATGAGGCTAAATTGCATCTTCAATAACAAAGTAAGACTCCTTAGACCCCGTATGAAAATAAAGGTATATTTGGATTCCTTTTGTTAAGTTCTCTATTTATTTTATAGGTTTCGGTAACTCCTGAGTTTGGAGAGAGAGAGCCAGGAAATAACGGCAAAATTGTCATTCGAGGAACGAAAGGTACTTCAGTTGGATTGCTTGGAGTAGATGAAGCTGTCTACGCTTTATCGAAGAAAGATATCCTGACAAAAGCAAAGGTAATACGAAAATCCGTTATTCTAATACTTACATTAATTCGTGAACAGATATCTATTTCAAATAGTTAAACTGGGAGGATTGAACTTTGTGCCGATGTATTAAAAAATAAATGGACAACGTACCACACTTCCATATTTTCCGAAATTTAGCCGTCAAATATCTAAAATGTTTATAAAATTCGATTTTAAAGTAATATTAACCACTTTATTAACACATTCACGACGGGAAACGAGAATTCTCGTTTTCATTCAAAAAAGATCATTGACTAAGGGCATGGCTTCTACCTTACAGAAAATGCATTTATATCATGTTGTCCATATTTTTTTAGATTGTACCGTATTCCCCCGCATTAGCCGGCATGCCGGAAAAAATCGAGGTACACCAGCATGCCGGAAAAACTCGTATTTACCGGCATGCGGGAAAATATGAGGTTTCGCTATTGGAGGATGGGCTGCTGATTTATTTTGGTTTTCCTAACAACATTTTACATTTTAAGGAAAAAACATCAATACTTATTTTTCCCTTGTCTCTGTCTGTATATCGGATATGTGGTTTGATCTGTCGCAGTAGAAAAATTATGACTTTAAAGTTATGGAATCCATATTATGTAGAACGACTGGTAAGGAAAACTACGATACACAGTTATATTGAGCGCAATGGCCTATAGAACAAAACTGAAACCAATTTTAATTTTTAAAGGCTTAAAAAATATTCCAAAGTCAGATTTCCCAAAGGATGTTGTAGTCACTGTGTCCATGAAAGGTTCTATGTATTGCGACTTGATGAATATATATAAACAAAAAGTTTGGGGTAATCGCCCTAATTTTTTCTGTAAACCAAAATCCGTCTAAGTATTGGACAGTGCAAAACCCCATCTAAAAACAACTGTTAAATAACAACATTATAAAACAGAGTTTGTAATAATGCCTGGAGGTTTGACACTATTGTTACAGCCCACGGAATTGAAATTACACAGGTTACAGCATTGGAATAAAACTTTTAAAGCATAAATTAGGCGTTGGAGTGATTGACTAAGAAATGGAGAACAGGAATTCACGAAATCTGGTAAACGTCGATCTGCTTCGTATCTTACTATAGCTCTCTGGGTAAAGACAGTATGGGAAAAAGTATCCGAGAACTTAATTAAACGGGTGTTGTTAAATTAATGTGGTTTAATTAAGAAAAGAAACATAGACTTTTTGCACAATCGTTAGAGAGAACTTATTCAAAAGAATGCTATTCATATTCTGATGCCAAAGACGAGACTTTTGGTCTAACAGAGGAAGAGAGCAAGTATGGTGATAATGAATGATTAAATATACAGCAAATTTTGTATTTTTAATTTAGGACGAAGAATGGAAAACGCTGTAGTCCAAAAGAGGAAATTTTTCAAGAGAGCGAAAAAAAGGAGGCGAAAGCACCTCATTTGCCGCATTTGATGAACAATTTTCGACTTGATTGAACTATTACTGCTAGGGCTAACACTTCAAGCGTTTTCGTGTTTGTTAAGCTTGACATTTAAGACATTTGTTTTTTCATAAAAAAGAGATTTTCGATTTTTTGGTATTTTCAATGTTTTCCATTCTTATAGTCCTCTGATCTTTCTTATTTCAAAACCCTGTATTTCAGTTAAATTTCATTTTTTTAAATAATCATATAAAATTACATTTTTGATATAATGCAACCCATATTTCTCTCTTTATATATTTAGATAATTATTATATTTTTTTCTTATTTTATATATATTAATAATATTTCTGTTCATGTAATAATTTATGAGATAATCCGTTTCTATATTGTAAATATCGGATGGGTGCTAGGCAGAGAGCTTTGTGTGAAATGGTATATGAAACACGTTTTTATTATCTTGAATATTTAAAAAAAAAGTAAACTAAATAATTATACTAGTGGGGACACACTCTATATTGCACCCCTTATCCCCAACACCAATAGCTGCTACTGATTACAGCTAATGAACCTGATTCCTTTCCAATTTTGAAAATCCTCGCTTTTTCCAGCATGTTGGGAAAGACCAGGGACTAATATTCAAAAATTTGGTCCCCCTCGAATTTTGCGGCATGCCGGCTAATGCGGGAGAATACGGTAAGACATTTTATATTAAATCTGTACATTGAAATATATTTACCGATGCATAAACTTGGAAAACCCTAGAACACCAATTTACAAAAGACTTTCAGAACAGGGAGGAGCTTCTACTATTTTAAAATTCAGATTTGATAAAAATTGCCCTTCGGCAACGTGGTAATACTCCATTTAACAAAATTAAATTCACAAATCTCAGACATCCAATAGAAAATTTTATTGGGAAATTTACATGTTATAAAATGTGAGAAAATGTACATTGGTCAAACCAAGCAACCTTTCAAGGTCCTCTGGGAAATAAATGGCAACTTCCAAACTTGAGCAATGTGATTTTCATATGTAACACTAAGGCACGCCACACATCAAGGAGACACGAGACATCTCTCTTGACTCGTGCGACAAATTTACGGTTGTAGCGTACTTGTTTCTTCACTGTGCCTACACTCTGAAAACTCATTGGACGAAGTACCTGTGTTGCACGTGTCTTATGCTTCATTTTGCGATTTCGTCTCGTGCTGCAGTTAGTTACGTTATATATTGCTACACTTTTTGTTTATTTGTTTCAAGATGTCAAGATTCCTTTTATTTTTTAGTAGAGTGACTAAAAATAAATCATCATCTTCGGATGAAATATCCATATTTATAATAGCATCGTTTGCAGACGCCATGATTCCACTGTTCTGTTGTGTCAAAGAATTAAAAGCAAGCTACGCGCATGCGCTGTGAATATGTCTGATGTCGCTTTGGTGTGTGGATGAAAAAAGTAGAAATGCAACTTGCCTCCTGTGATGACTCGATGTTTCATGAGACATGCGACGTGCGTCAGAGTCGCATGTCTCCTTGGTGTGTGGCGCGCCTACATCAGGCATCAATTTCACACATGTTTTTAAATTCATTTGATTTTTATAACTTTTTTAAATTTCTCAAAATTGACAAATATTCATTTTTTAGAATCAATTTAAGATTAACCATGGAGTTACCAAATTATTATTACTAAATAAATAAGTAGATAATTTCTCAGAAATTACAATACTCTAAATATTTTTAATTTATGTTAAATAGTTTTCCAGATACGGAAGTTCAAACTTGCAACTTTGAACAATTGCACACATGCCATTCTATGTCACAAGTTTTTTTAAATGTCCAGAACTGCCAATATACTAAATATATATATTTTTAAAAATATTTTGAATTTACTTATAAATAAATATTATCTACTTATATTCTCATTTTTATTAAAATCTGTGACATGTCAGCCACAGCTGATTTGCTCATTTTGATTGTATGGAAGGACCCTATCGGAATTTGTTGTAAATCACATAGATATGTTTTCGATGGCGCAGATTCTCTTCATGGAAAAAGTAATGTAGGCCATAATTAGTGTTGCCAGATGTTGTAACTTTTGCGGGACGTCCCGGTTTCCAGAGCTTATGAGACCCGTCTCGCGGAATTATTGCGCGGTAGTACAACAGAAGTACCCCCCCCCCCCCCAATATACTCAGGGTTCGTACGGGTTCTTGAATTTCTTGACTAAGAAATTCTTCGGTACCAGTATTTTCTTATGGAAAATCTCTCCTTAAAGGAGGCGAAAATTTGTCCGTTTAAACTAGATTTATTTTTCTATAAAAAAATACTGATATTTGGCCTCGAAAATAACGGTACCCGTACGAACCCTGACACTAATTCTTTTATATTTTTGTTCGTGCAAGTTCTATTCGTTAGTCTGTTCTTTCTATCTTCTAATCTGCATTGAGTGAATTTAACACATAATATAATAACGAAAAATAATAAATAACCATATTAAAAAATATTCCGGAAAAGTTTTTAAAATGCTTAAATTCTGGCAGAAGCATGAAAGATGTCCCAAAATTCGGCAAAATGAAAGTTTAAAAAAAATTGCACATACATCTGAAAAACTTGATCTGGGACAATTTCGTTGCATGCCTCTAATTTTCTTAGTACTTAAAAACAATAGTATCTCACTTTAGGTCCATAGTCTTCTCGTACTAGCCCCATTCCGCGGAGCTAACAGGAGACAGTGTTTGAATTGTTTTTTTTATCTTTATTTTTAAGACATGCAATATTTTTATCTATAAACAGATAAAAGAAACATAAACACAAATTTAAGTACTTCTTATTTTGGATTGGAGTCTCTAGTGACTATGAAAAGTTTGGAATTATGTCTCATAATAGCCCCGATTGACCCCATATTAAAGTGTATTTAACATTAGTATCTTCAACATTTGATCCTTTCTAACTTCATGAAGTTTTAAGATAAAATGAAGAAACTGTATGCCTTTTCTGGCTGCTTTGGCAAAAGGAACTTAAATAAAGTGTCAAAAATGGATACTATTACTTGAAAAATTAAAGTTGCCGCACATTTTAATAAGTAGAAAACCGCTTATGACAAAATGAACCGCATGCAATTAATTATAAAGAAATTTACACGAATTAAAACGGTTTATATTTTTCTATTATTTGCGTTAATTAGAATGAAAGTTATTGCCATCGTTCGGATTCTTTTCTTTTTATATGGCGTGTTGTGCAAATTTTAATGTTTTAAATGAACTTTCGTTTTGTAAATGAAATTGTAATTTACATTTTTCCTGCATGTTAAAATTTCAAGTTTTTTATAGTGAATATAAATCATTTCTAAATTCTTTGTATTTATACCTTAAATACGAGGGCAATCCAGTAAGTAAGTTCCGTTTTCAGTTTTTGTTGCGGAAGAGCTGCGTTCGTTATTTCATGCATGCGTGTCCACTTTGCTGACTCATTGGCGAACAATTGAAATTATTTGTAGATCGCTGAGTATTGCATCAACTGTATGTTAAGCGTTTAAAATATTTAAAAAATTGAACACTCCGCCGCATGCGAGTTACTGTCTGTCATCCACTTTTAGAATGCTACGGATACTAAACAAATTGAAATTCACCGACAAATTTGTGAAGTTTACAGTGAAAACGCGATGAGTGATTCGATGGTAAGGAGGTGGTTGCTAAGTTTCAATGAAGGACCTGAAAACGGATGAAGAACGAAGTGGGCAGCCGTTTCTCCTTGACGATTGATTGATTTTCTTGCAGAAGTTGAAGAAAATATTAAGGAAAACCGAAGATTCACCATTACGATACTGTCAATGCATTTTACTCCAATTTCCTGTCCACTTCTTCATGAAATTGTGTCCAGAAAACTGCATAGCTGGTGGCATCGTTCTACGACTAGGGCATACAAAAGCTCGTGCTACGCTATGATAAATGCTTCAACAAAGGTGGCAACTATGTTGAAAAATAATCCAAGCATTGTACTTCTTTATGCAATAATATATATTTTTTTAAATAATAGTTTCTTTTTGTTTTATTGCTTAACGGAACTTACTTTCTGGATTGCCCTAATATTGGTCAGCGTTTTTATTTTAATAATTGGATTTTTCTTCTATATACATGTGTTTTTCAGTATTGTACAATATTTCTTGTTTATTTTATGTCATATTTGAATCCAATATTTGATAATTAATTTTTATAAAGAAATTTTAATTCTAATGATAATGCAACTAAGTGCACAATGTATTTCAGTTTTTCATATCTGTTCATTAGATAATATGCAATAGCATATTCATGCAATTATAATATGAGGACGTGAGTTCCAAAACCCGCCTTATCCAAAATTTAAAAAATAGTTTTTTCTCTATTAATCTACTCTATTTGTAAACCTGCACCGAAAAAACACAACAGGCTGTAAAAAAACTGGTTTTATCCTGTATTTCTGCCATTGCAAAATTTTGGTTTACAATGAAAACCAATGGACGCAGTTAGAGGTTTTTTCCAATTTCCTAAAATTTAATTTTCTGCTTAAGGCGAGTTTTTAAACTCACGTCCTTCTATATTCTCCATGTAAAAACGTGCTAATGCATGACTAGGTCCCGGAATATTTATAATGTGGCTCTGTCAATAAGTATTAGAAACTCAAAATTTTGATGTTTCAGGTGTTCAACAAATTAGCCGCCCATGACCTAGGATGTGGTCCTGGAGGTGGTATAACAATCGACTCTGTCTTAGGGAATGCGGGAGTTACTATAGGGACGAGAGCATTTTCTCCATCTGAGTGTAAGTATAATATGTCATTGCAGTTTTTATTTGATGTTATTGCTAGACTTTTATTTATTTTTAATATTTAAAAACGCTGTATTCTTTTTTTTCTGAAAATGCATATTCCGAGTCAAAATTAAAGTAAAGTTTTCTGAAAAAAAAAAAAAAAAAAAAAAAAAAAAAAAAAAAAAAAAAAAAAAAAAAGCTAAACTTTATCGTGCTACAATCCATGTAGGTTAATTATCTGTGGTCACAAAACTCCACTTTCGTGACTATGAGCCTTGGGTGCTATGTATCATATGTCCGGGCCAATTGGTCAGTTTGACATGAAACACATGGTTTAATACCTTAAGGCTGCTCGTCACTCAGTTTCCGAATTCCCCTCGGTAATGTGAAGTCTATAGACATTTGATGCTTTCTTGTATTTAAAATATCTCCTCGGGAAATTAATATTTTTAACTTCTTTTTTTCTGTGTACTCTTCTGAAAGGATGAATTTTTTTTTTGTTCTTAGTTCTCAAAATTTTTCTAAAATCTATGCTTAATTTTATATGAAGTGTTAAAATTATACTCCTAGTTCGTTCGCTTTTAACACATAAAATATTAAATTAAGCCTAGAGTTTAGAAATATTTTGACAACTAAGAAAACAAGTTGGAAATTGCTCGTCAAACGTGGCAAATGAGGTGCGTTCGTACTATAACTAGTTATATAAATATATTTTGCACCCCATATTGTACTGAATGTATATTTTTTGCACTTCTTAAGGGCATAGTCTGTAACATCATTAAAATGCACTTGCACTATTTTTTTCGCATTCCCCATAATGTAACGGAAAACTTTTGACTGTTCCTGTAATTAAACTATACATCCGATTTTCATAAAATTTGAAATGGCTCGACAAAATTTTGCAACAATTGTATATTTAAAATTTCAGACCATTCGGAAGGCTGTAACATCATTAAAATGCACTTGCAATAATTTTTCCCATTGGCCGTAATGTAAAGGAAAACTTTTGACTGCCCCTGTAATTAAACTATACATCCGATTTTCATAAAATTTGAATTGGCTCGACAAAATGTTGCAACAATCATATATTTAAAATTTCAGCCCATTCGGTTGGTAGTTTTTGCTCTGTTATATGCGGACGGACAGACGGACTGAACGACGACTATAGGTGCTACGTATTTATGTAATTAAGAACGCACCTAAAAAGAGACATTTTTTAAGAAAAGCACACAGAAAACAGAAATAAAAAAAAATTAATATCGCGAGGAGCTATTTTAAATATAAGAATGCATCAAACGCCCATTGACTTACCGAGGGGAATTCGAAAACTGACTGACGAGCAGCCTTAAGGCTCCCGTACCGAAAAGCGAAGACACTCGCGAGCGAATGCTAAACCTATGGGGGCATTTCAACATTTTTAAATAATCTTTTTTGAATTGGATAGCTGAGGTCAATCTCTATATTCGCCCTTTTGTATTTTTTCGATTTTGGTTGCAGATATTTTTTATGAAGTTACTTTCACTTTCGGAACCGGCTACGAACATGAAAGTGTCATCATGCAAAAAATTGCAACCAAAATCGAAAAAGTATAAAAGGGGGAATGTAGAGGCCGACCTCAGCTATCCAATGCAAAAAAAAAATCTTAAAAAATGTCGCAATGCGACAATGGCAATGCGATATTGGCAATGCGATATTGGCAATATGCGATATTGGCAAATGCGATATTGGCAATGAACATCCCCATAGGTTTAGCATTAGCTAGCCTGCGTCTTCGCCTGACGGGACGGGAGCCTTAAGGTCCTCATCAGTCAGGCTGGAAGTTCCCCTTTCTAATGGTAAACCTAAGGGCTTGAAGTGCATCCGTATTTTTGAAATTTCTCATCGGAAAATTAATTTTTTTCTTCTGTTTCCTGTGTGTTCTTCTTGAAAAATGTTCCCCCTCCCCCATGATATGGTATTTCTTTCGTCCAGCAATTAAAATGTCATCTCTAAAAAATAACGTTACAGAAGCCAGCCGTAAAATAAAGCAGTTGTATCATTGTACAGCTAAATACTGAAAATCTCTATTGCAATTTTTTATACTTCTAAGCATCACACATTGTCAATTTTTATAGGGAAAAGAAAGTACTTTTAAATGCAGTTTGTTTGAAAATTGCATCTCAATTTATTTTTGATATATTAATTTTTTGTAGTTTTTTAACGCCATTTTTTAATTTTGGCAACTGAAGTACTTCATTTCTGTAGAAAATAAAGGAAAAATAATTGGAAAATAGTAGATTATTACATATTTTGGTTGTCATTTTCCCATAACAACTGAAAAAAAAATTGTTTTAAAATACGTGCTATGTTGAAAAAATACAAATTTATGATTTCTGATGAAACATGCAGCTATTATAAACTATATTTAATTTTATGTTTTTATATTAATGTTACAAACATATGAATCATTAAATCCTTTTTCTTGTCGAGTTTCTTGAATGGCGACATCGCTTTTTTGCTGGATTTGTGTATTATTCTGCGATATTGACGTCCTATGCATACTTTTCTGTAGATGTTGTTTAAGATTGGATCGTAAACATGGAATTCTTTAGTGGATGCAAATGACGTCATTTTATAAAAAGTAAAAGCGTGTGCTTTATGCCTTCAAACTGAATTATGCTTTGTACTATCTATATTTATGTATGTATTTTTTCTTTCATCGGGGGCGACACTAAATTCTGAAAAAGTAGAATTCCTGTTTTCTAATTATATGCTTTCTTTTAACTTACAATTATGTTTGTGTGTGGCGGTCAAATCTTGTGATTTATTTTTCACACACTTCCTCTTGACACAGAGCTTTAAAATTCGGAATACAGTAAACTCTGTCTAAGGCGGAATCGATCGGAACCGAGAAAATTTTCCGCAGTAGACAATATTTCGCCTAAGACAAATTTTACTCTATGTCTATGAATTCTCAGGGACATGAAAATCTTTCCGAGTTAGACAGATTTCCGCCTTACATAGAATCCGCCTTACAGAGAATTTATTGTACATGTATTCCTAAGGGCAATACATAAATCGGACATTGATTTATTTTATTTTTTTATTGGACAAAATATTTTAAAAATACATTGTTAATTTAATTTAAAGTGTTAAAATCTTATTTCTTATGGCTCGCCTGCTTCACTTAGATTTTAACACTTAAAATATAAAATTAAATATATATTTCAGAAACATTTTAGAAAATAAAAATGAGCAACATTCTTCAAGAAGAGCATGCAGAAAATTGAAGGCAAAAATTCTAATTTTCTGAGAAGAAACTGGAAAAATACGGATGAATTCCAAGCCCATAGGTTTAGCATAAGAGATGGGGATTTCCGTCCTGACTGATAGTGCGATCTCGATTTCACTGGCTAATATTAAACCTATGGGCGTGTATGCGTTCGTAATTTTAAAATATTTCCTCGGGAAATTAATCTTTTTAATTTTTTTCCCTGTGTTCTTAAAGGATCTCTTTCTCTCTTTTTTAGTTGTCAAAATATTTCTAAAATCTATGCTTAATTTATAATTATATGTGTTAAAATCTTAGCGAAACTAAGTAAGAGTTTAACACTTCAAATAAAATTAAGTATATATTTTCGAAATATTTTAACAACTAAAATAAAGGAGATATTCTTCAAGAAGAGTACGCAGAAAAAAGAAATTAAAAATATTAATTCGTATTTTAAAAATACGAATGCATCACGCATCTTTAGGTTTAAAATTGGCGAGGAGAATTTAGGAATTCACTGACCAGCACCCTTAAGTACGCTTGGTACTCATTTGATAAACCTCTAGGATGTAAAAAATACAATTGCATCAAACTAATGTAATTTTCACTGACTTTCTATATATCTGGTAAAGCAGTATTTTAATATTTCTATTTTTTTTTTTTACCCGACTGAAAAGAAGGGTTATGTGTTTCACGCGTATCTGTGTATGTGGATTTCTTTATACCCTCGAAACATCCCAACGGCTGGATGGATTTTAATGAATGAGGTCTCTATTAATTCGTCTTAACGGCCCGATGGTTATAAGCTAGGATTTGTTTTTATAAGTTCAAAATGGCGGCTGTAAAATACGAAACGACGGTAGAGACGAAAAAAAAAAATTACGCACCCCATTGAGTGGCATATCATTGGACAGGTCTTTCAAAATGAAGACGATGTTTCATTGATTATTTTACAGTCAGAAGCTCCGTTAAAATATTATACAACCTGGAAGTTGTGTATGTAGGATCTCTAGCTTTACTGCAACTCTAACCATCATAGACATCTATAGACCTCATCAAAACAGTGTTTATAGATAGGAACTAACAATTAAACACAACTTAAAAGTCATCAATACAAGTAAATAATATAAACAAGCAATATACAAAAAATATTTGAAGTCAATTCCTACTTAGGTCAATAAGAGAATTTTTTTTCTCCCATTCTTCTTTCCTCTTGAGTGGCGCTTAAAATGCCTTGATCAAGAAGAGGGCTTTCTCGGTCTTAAAATAACCTTGATCAAGAAGAGGGCTCTCTCGGTTATTGAAAATTAATTAATTTAATTTAATTAATGAATTAATATTAAAAAAACTGGATTAACATCAAGTGTCATCCACTACAAGTTAAAAAAAATATTTCAGCTTGATTGGATGAATAATAAGCATTTTATTAGCGATTGAAAATTTGAACAAAATATATATAGCGAGAGTGTGAGCTAATAGTAGGAACTGAAAAAAAAAAAATAGTTTCACATCGATGAGAAATAATTAATTAGTTCGCTTTTTACGCAGTCGGGTTTTTTTATTCTTTAAATTTAATTGTTTATTATTACTTTATAACTATGGTATTCTAATAACTAAAGGACGAAATTCTTCTGTAGGTAAAAATGACATCATTTTTTAACAGAATTTAAATACTTTCATTCATCCAAGTTTCACATTTTAATATGATTGTATAAAGATGAGATAACTTTCAATAACATTGTATATTGCGGGTACTCAGATTGAGGTCCTAATATCAGATAGGCGAAAGTCTGCTGAATAGGAAAATAATAATGCCATATGACAAATGAGATTAGATTTGACGCTTTACATTATAAGTGGAGCACCAAAATAATAATGAAAATATTGTATATCTATTTCGGCAGCAATTAGCTTACCGTCTAATGCCCATGGTGACAAACTGAATGCTATTGAATCTGGTATGCAATAGTTAGCTAATCTTTTGGTGACCTAAACTTTGTTTTATTTAACCCTTAAATGCCGGGTGTTGCTTTTCGACAACATACCCAATTTAGGCTTCTAAAATACTATTAGAATAATATTGAAGCTATAATGCCTAATGTTGCCAATAAAATACATTCTGAAAATATTATTAAATCGGTTTTCAACATGTAGATGGCAACACTTGTGCTGTTTAGGAATAAAGATAGATTTATTTTTTCAATTGTTGCTACTGGTTCTTTTTGTTTTGTTTGGAAGCTTGCGAAATACCCTATTTTGTTTTGCAGTGAGCAAGTAAAATTTATTTCTTATTATAGTTCCTAAAATTCTTGTGTGTTTAATTTTATAGAATTTTATCGAAGAAAATTATTTTTTCAATTAAAGACCAGTATTGCCGATTAGTAACAAACTGTTTTTTAGCCGTAAACCATACTTAAAACAAAATATGATTTTTTAAAGTATTTTTCCCATGATTTATTTAAAAAATGAAAGCCGAAAAACATTATTACAACGATTTTTGAAAAATCAGGCATTTAAGGGTTAATAATCAAACAATTGCAGATTTGAAAAAAAAGGAAAAAAAGTGCATTATAATCCCTCATTTTTAATGCATTTTTTCTAGAAAAATTCGCTAATACATGCCACGGGCAAAATTTTGGAAAGAAATATTTTTGAACGGTACTTTAAATACAAGAACTGATTTATTTTATAAACACAATCAGAGATATCAAACTTTGTTTTATTACCAATGTTCGCGAATTTTAATTAATAGATTTAAGATTTATTTTGTAACATCAAATTATGAATTATAAATTTAGAAAAAAACAAATAAATGCAGTGCAATTATTAAATTTTGCTGGCAGCTCATCATTCATAATTATTCTTCTTTAATGATATACTTTACTAATTAAGTTCTAATATTTATGTTTTTATTGCAGCTCATTCATGCGTCGAAATCAAACGAAGGAAAAGAGAAGCAGCTGTAGACATTGGTAATTTTCTCTTTTCATTAAAAAGCGGATTGGGAAGTAATGGCCGTTGAGTCACAAATTTAAAACTAGTCGGATGTGGCAGTCCCAGAACTTTCTTCGATCTCATAAATGTTAATACTTTCTGAAAAATGTAGCGTATCAGCACCACCGGTTAGATGATTTACACCAAAATCTAATTATCAACAACTTTGACAACTTCGAACTGAATCTGAAGTTTGATGAAAATCCGTGCGTTAGTTTTTTAGATAGAGCTATTGCGGAAATTCTGAAAATTCGGCATAGCAGCGCCACCTATTGGGCGAGTTACACCAAAAACTAATTAGGACCAATTTATATCAGGAAGTAACTGAATCTGAAGCTTGATGAAAATTCATGCTTTAGTTCTTGAGATACAGCTATTGCGGAAATCGGGAAAAATGCAGCACAGCAGCGCCACCTGTTGGGCGATTTACACCAAAAATTAACCAAAAACAACAAACATTTATATCAGGGATTAACTGAATCTGAAGTTTGATGAAAATTCGTGCATTTTTTCTTGAGTTAGAACTATTGCGATAATCATGGATAATGTAGCATAGCCGCGCCACCTGTTGGGCGATTTTAACCAAAAAGTAATCAGCACCAAACTATATCCTGGACTAACTGAATCTGAAGTTTTATGAAAATCCGTGCAGTAGTTCTTGAGATAGAGCTATTGCAGAAATCGTGAAAAATGCTGCATAGCAGCGTCACTTTTGGGCGAGTTGCACCAAAAGCTAATCAGGACCAGTTTATATCAAGGTCTAACTGAATCTAAAGTTTTGTGAAATTCCGTTCTTGAGATAGAGCGCTCACAAAATTTTTGTCACATACAGACTCACAGAGTGACAGAGTGACAGACAGACTCACAGACAGATAATTTTCTAAAAACCCTCAAATCTGTTCAGGACATTCTAAAACGTATCAATCCGTCAAAAACCGGAAGTCGAAAAATTTCACGATTCCAATATTTATAAAAGTAGAAGAAAGTAATAAGTATACAAGTAAAAATAACTTTAAAAAAAACAACACTGTTTTATAATCACGAAAGGGGTGAACCCAGGCTACCCGGGTTACAGAATATTGATAACTATATTAGATTTTTTACATATAATATATTTTTTAGAATACGCACTAACAATAACAAAATTCATATTTATATGAAAAATAGTAATTAGTTTAAATAAAGTTTTAAAATTTATTAAAACCGATAGTTTTGTATTGGACTCCCGCCAGGAGTTAACACCCGGAAAAATTACCAAAGATCACTGTTTAAAATCAGCCTTTTTTAATTCTAATCATTTAGTGGTTTAAGTGCATAGTTTGATCACATGTCTTAAATTTGTATTTTATTTATGTTTTAGTGTTTTATTTATTGATTAATGAATGTTTTAAATTCCTTAAGTCATATAAGCTGGAAATAAATGCTGAACTATTTATATTAATTTGAGCACAGACAGATTTATCTTACACGCGATAGATATGGATTTAAAAAAAATCATGCCTGAAAATTATTTTTAAAACAATAAAAATTGAGTAAATTGCGATACAGTTAAAAGATAAATTGCATTTGAAAGTATAATTTTTTCCCTATTCGACGGTGTAAAAATTGAAAATGTGCGATATTGTGAAGTTTAAAAATTTAAAAAATTTACAGTAAAAGCGAAATTTGATCGTCTGATATTGCCATTCTCAAAATAAAGTCAGCGTTACACACAGACACGTTAGTCTTCTATAATAGGAATTCAATGTTTGTCTTAAAAATGCCGCCTAATTTTATGACTACAATTCATGCAGTTCCAAAACAATTTCGGTACAATACGTTAATTTGGCATGGGACCCGATTATGAATAATTCGCCGATTTTTTTTTTTTCTTTAATGCTTGGTAAAAAGCGTAATGAACTAATGAATTTATTTTTAAAAAATGTAATGTTTTCTTTCTTTATTTTTTAGCATATGGCAAAAGGAAAGGAAACGGACATTTTAAAAATAGATATTCAGGATTTCTAAATTGTTTTCTAAACGTATAAGGTATAAATAAATAATAAAACTTTGTATGAAACACCGTAAAACAAAAAAAAACTAAAGAACACACAAGACGCGTTTCGGTTTAGAAATTTTAGCAGCCAGTCATCAGCCAATGTAAACACGTGTCCTTATAGGGAGAAGATCGCAAATGAACAGAAAGGGCAGAGAGGAGATCTTACAAAGAATTCGACAGATGACGCTAGCTGGAAGGTAAACACCAATCACAAAGGGGCACATGCAGAAGAGTTAAGTGTAGCCGAAATGATAGAAAAAATCAACAGAAAAGAAAAGAGTAATATAATAAAAATAAATAAACAAATTAGAATGAAAAAAAATGAATAAATAAATAAAATAAAAGAAGTAAATAAAAAATAAAACTAAAAGAAAAAACGAAAGAAAAGATTTTTTTTAAATAAATAAATTTCCATCCCGAAACACGTCGTATGTGTTCTTTTGTTTTTTGTTTTCAGGTGAATAATGCAAAGTTTTATTATTTATTTGTGATTCATCGGTAGTTTTTTTCGGCGCTGTTTCATCTGTATAAGGTATAAGCATAAATTAATATTAAACTGTTAATGGATTAAAGCGTACTTTTTTAAATATTTATTTATTTTTTCTTTTTTCTTTTTTTCTTTTCAACTTTTTTGTACTTTAAAATATTTTATTACTGCAGTTTCACAGGCAGTTTGCCTGTTTTGGCGAGCGTAGTTTCGCTCATAATGAACTTCATTGTTTTTGTAACTCATCGCATATAGTTGTAAACCTAAAGAATATTTGGCGATTTATCAACCGTGGCGTTCTAGCTGAAAAATGCCATAAATTAATTTATTAATTTATAATTAATTTATAAAAATATTAAAAGAATGTATATGTATAGTCTTAGAAAACATACCTGTGTACATAATTTTTATAATTCTAGCATATCAGGAAATAGGTGAAAAATGTATTACAAAGCTTGACTTTAAAAAAAGAAATGAAGGAGGAAATGAGAGCTAAGCGAATCTAAGATATAATAAAGGTGCTTAGTTTAAATGGCTTTTTTTACTGTAATGATCATAAATCTTTTTTTTCCTATATTTTTTCTTAATATTATATATATTATCAAAATTATGCTAAAATGAATCATAATTTATAGAAACTAATTATTTTTAAATGTGTAAAAAAAAAAAAAAAAAAAAAAAAAAAGAAACTTACATTTGTATGGGAGAGTATTTAGCATATTATATTTGGCACAAAGAACAACCAAATATTTAAATTAATTAAATAAAAATATCGTTAACGGATAATAAATAAAAAATAAAAAGAAGGTCAAATCATTAGGCACTATCGAATTTTTTTCGGTCTCTGAAGTAAGTAGTCGTGAATTATATATTTATTTGTACTGATACAGCAAAAGTTTCACATTAATTTCATATTAATTAAATGTCATAATTTTGAAGAAAAAAAAAACGATGTGTGAACATGTTGTTTTTCTATTTAGGTTTTATTTTATATAATTTTATAATGTGTAATTATATAGTAATTTTATGCATTCTCTTTGTTTTTAGTGAAGACATATTCCGGAACAGATAAGTATTGCTGTTCTTTAGGACTGTCTAAAGATTTGTACGACAGAGGTTGCCATGAAAGAACAAATGTCGTGCTTAAGTACCTCAATGGAGAACATCCAAGCTGTGCTAAAGCTTTTATGGAGTGCTGTACCTATGCATTTAGAAATGGCTTGACCGATTTGAAAATAATGAGTAATAACCATATTTTTTGTTTTCTTGTCTTTTTACATGTTATTTTCTGACGATTTTACAATCTATTCTGATCTGAGCCTCAGTACCTTTATGTATCAGAGTAAGAACTTATGAGCAGTAAAATTTGATCAGTTGAGAGGATTTTGGACAAAAACAGACTTAGCGATTTGCCATTATCACAAAGCTAATATTCGTCTACATGTACAGTCGTGGAAAAAAAAAAAGTAAACACCCCCTACTAACTCCTCAACAAATTATCGTAGACGAAAGTTACTGGTACCGAACGATTGGAAATAAAGTCTACTTTTAAATGATGTATATAAAATTTGCGTAGGGGGCCATCTACATATTAAAACGAATCCAAACTTCATTTTTTTCAATGGCAATACCCAATTTTAACGAGATATTTCAAATCTTCGGTTCAAACTATGCCTAGACACCAAATTTCAAGTCATTTGAATAAGTTTTTGAAATAAACATTCAAAATTTAGTGCTTCTAATGTTAAATTACATTTCTATATTTTTATTTATATCTCCTGAAATTATGCTCCTAATGTGCTAATTTTTTGTGTAGCAATAATACTAATATACTCAAACATAAATACGTTGAATTTGCATTTTTTTAATAATTTTATGATATAAATTATGAATTATGAAATTAATATTCGAAAAAAATATGAACTGCAACATACAATTTTTTTGATGGATTTAGATTTATTAAGTCCTGCTTTATGGAAATCCAAAATTTCCCATTTTTCTTCCAAGTAGCTTTCAAATTATGCTTAAATAACGGCAAAATGATGGTTAAGTCTGTGATAGAACTGACTAGATATTTTGAAATTTCTTATGCTGTCCTGTAATCTAGCAGGTTTCATTAGCTGCTTAATTGACTGCTTAAGGAGCCTTGATCAAGAAGGGGGCTCTCTCGGTTAACAATCGAGTACCGAACTTCAATTTGGATACAGCCCTTAAAATAAGCTCGTTTTAAAATAATTAATTTCTCGGAAACTTATGGTACGAATTGCATAAAAATGTGTGTTTAGTCTAATTAAAGGGTGTATAATTAATTTATGCTGTCAGAATTGTGTACTGCTATTGAAAAAAAAACAAAGTTATGGTTCGTTTTAATAAGTAGATGCCCCCTAAGTAAATTTTATATACATCATTTAAAAGTAGACTTTATTTCCAATCGTTCGGTATAGTCAATTCGGGTAACTTTGACTCATAAGGGTAACTTTGGCCCAAAAGAGAAAAAAGATTATATCTGCAACATCACTTGAGTTATCGGCAAAGTTTTGGTCTCAAAATAAAGGTAGCAACACTAGCGAGAAGTTGAAAGCTCATTGTAAATAATTCGCCAAGGTTCTACCGTGGCAGCATGAACCAAAGTTAATAAATGTGGGCCAAAGTTACCCTAATTGATTGTATCTAAAGAAACTATGCCTGCTATAAATATATATATTAATTAATCCTTTATTTATGACCCATTCCTTTACGCTCTTAAATATTTCAATCAATAATCTTCATTAATTAAAAATACTGAATCATCTTGCGCTGTTTGTTTTTGCAACACCAAGTTGCTTTTGAAGCCGCTGACTGAAAATGCTTAAATTAACTAGTATTAAAATTAAGCAGACACATGAATCATTTAATTAGACACTTATTCCGTTTTATACACAAGCATGACATTTATTTATACACAGAAAACACAAATAGACAATACAAACACATATACAGTCAATTAGGGTAACTTTGGCCCACATTTACTGGACTTTGGTTCATGCTGCCACGGTAGAACCTTGGCGAATTATTTACAATGACCTTTCAACCTCACGCTAGTGTTGCTACCTTTATTTTGAGACCAAAACTTTGCCGATAACTCAAGGGATGTAGCAGATTTAATCTTTTTTCTCTTTTGGGCCAAAGTTCTCCTTATGATTCAAAGTTACCCGAATTGACTGTACCAGTAACTTTCTTCTACGGTAATTTGTTGAAGAGTTAGTAGAGGGTGTTTACTTTTTTATTTCCACGACTGTACAGCTTTTCTAATCGTATTCGTCAAAGGTAGTATCAACATGTTCTGTAATGTAAGTTGCCATAGATTGAGTAAATATTTCCTGCCTAATCGTGTGTCTGCCTGTGTATATGTCGCGCCCTCTTATAAAAGTACTGTAATTTAAGCTAATACAACGCACTTAACCAGCCAATGCACTCCAGTATATGGTGTAGATGCAAAATTCACATTCTCCACTAGCCTACTTTTAAGAAAGATGCAAAAAAACTTATTATTATTAATAAACATGATATATTGGCACAATCTTTTTGCGATATATTTGTTGCCATAACAACTACTTGCGCATAGTCCTAAACCTGTAATAATTCAGGTAGAGCTAGAATTTAAATTTAAATATGAAAAATGTGAGTTTTTCATCAAACTTTTATGAGTAATGTTAGTTCTAAACCAAAATAGCTATGAATAATAATAAAAAAAATTCTGAACATTAGTTTTTATTATGTTATTTTGGAGGGTAGAAAAAAAACAAACCCAAAATGAAAACGCAAAAAACATTTATATATATATATAAAAAAAAAAACATTTTTGCAAAAATTTTACTATTAGACATGGCTCAACTTCTTAACCCCTTAACCTACAACTACGTGTGAGACTCATGGTCTTGTATTCGGGCCAAAACTGATTATCACGGGCCTGACCTGTAGTACACCAATCGGGCCAAATGTAAATTTTACGGGCATGGCCCCTGGTACAATGATCGAGCCAAATGTAAATATCACGGGCATGGCCCGTGGTATATTTTGTGGTACATCTACCACAATTATTACATCAGATTGTAATTATTTATCAAATATTCAACAAAATTAAACAAGTTGTATCTTACACATGTATTTACATTACGTAAGTCGTGCGTGTTTGGTACATCTTAGCACCGATTTGCTGAACCATATGGAATGGCTCGAAGGTTGCGTGATCTTGTTTACTGTTTGGACCAAGACTATTAAAATTAAATCGTAGGTTAAGGGGTTAACTGTCATTAAACTAGTGAAATATTTTTTTTTTTTTTTTTTACACACTACTTCTTACTTCTTTAAACATTAACGCAATTTGCTTCTGATTTTGGCTCACAAGTTAGTTTATCCGAGATTTTCAGCATTTTTTTCAGCCAAAATATGTTCATTATGGTAAAATCACTATTACAGTCCGATTCGCCTTAAAAAGACGAACACGGTGATATGAATAACTCAATACCTTAAAAATGTGGATAATGTGACTTTTGCATTTGTACCATTCATATAGTATATTCTCTAGCTACTATTTTC
Source organism: Maratus speciosus (assembly GCA_963932465.1). Classification (NCBI taxonomy): domain Eukaryota; kingdom Metazoa; phylum Arthropoda; class Arachnida; order Araneae; family Salticidae; genus Maratus; species Maratus speciosus. Next base: position 148,095,426 of record OZ010788.1, read on the forward strand.
CCTCCACCTTTCATCCTTCGAAAAAAATATGAGAAAACTCTTGAATTTACAATGTCTAGAGTGCATTTAAAATAGAATGGTGTATAGGTAGTAAAATGTCATTAATCGAGATATTTTTTTAGACAAATCTTAGCGAGTCGGCCATTATCTTGAACTTGAACCAGCTCGTTATTATCTTTAATTTTTCAAGTCAGACATTATCTACAAGATACTTTTTGTTAATTTTTAAAACTAGGCTCGAATAGCGCTAAGTTTTCTAATGTGAGTTGCTGTAGTTTGATCAAAAATTAATCTGAATATATGTCATGTGCGTATGTCGCACCTCTCTGGTAATGGCATTCTAACGCTAGCAAAATAACTTACTCATTCACATAAGATTTCGAATTTTCGGATACCTGCTTTTGTAGCTTTTTGCATATACGACAGAAATGGAACTCCAGTGTGTGCAAAAAGTTTTAGCTACAAATTAAGATGAAAAGTATAAGCTTCAAACGATATAAGTATGTGGTTCAGATATATATAATTCACAATTTTCCACGTTAGAGTTTCTTACAAGGAATATATAAACATTGATCACTGTAAATTTTAACGAATTTATAATCCAACTGAACATCTATAATTTGTCGTCATAAATATTAAAAATAAATATGACCAACCTCCAAAGATTTATTTCTTGAGATAAAAAAATGAGCTTCAACTTGTGCACTATTTTCAATTCGTTACTATGTCTGGGTTAGTGTTTGGAAACGTTTCAAATACTCAGTAGTTAGTATCTTTCATCGAGATTATTGGGGGGGGGGGGGGGGGGAGATAACGCGCTTACTAGCAGAATCGGACGGCGAGTGTTCTGTTTTATTCATTTACAAGTTTATTTTTACAGTTAGTATTTTTAGTACATTTAAAAATTATTACAGCTTGAGACATTCTGATATTTTCATAAAAGTATATTACGTTTCAGATTTATTCGTGAAAACTTTTATTTTTTGGTGTAGTTATTGAAATAACATTTCTTCTGACGAAAATAAAAAATGATTTATGTTAAGAAAATTCAACCAAACAATTTTTATTCGTCCAAGGAAAAATGATGTTGCGTTTTAACTTAGAATAAACTTAGAATGAACTTAGAATTAACATATTAAATATGCCTATAGATAATTTAAAATAATTACACAACTGGTAAAAGTATACATATGAGAGTTACTGCTTTAATATTTTATTATTCCTTTATATATATGCTATTGGATGCATTATTTCATAACTGTAGTTTAATTGTAAAAGCATAAAAGGTTAAATAAAATAAAAAAATTAAAACAATGAATTTTCTAGACATAATTTATGTTAGATTTTCGTAAGCAGAAGTATTATACAAAAACTACAACAAATAATAAAAAAAAATCATGAATTATTCCGAAACGTAACTTTTTAAAAATGTAAATATTAAACCCCCCAAGTTGCACCAATTTTTAACCGTACATCACATGTATAGCTTGTACAAATATAAAATAAATTAAAAAAGTGAAAAAAAGTCATAATGTCGTGGGGTAGAACAGAATTCTTACGAATCCTCTTGCAAGCACGTTTCCTTAACCCGTAAAGACCTCGATGAAAGATGCAAACTATTAAGGGTCCTGTCCCTGCCGGCGAAGACACTCACGGGCTAATGCTAATCCTATGGGGAGGGATTTTTCTAATATCTCGTTTGCATTTCGATATTTTTAAATAATGTTTTTTGCATTGGATAGCCGAGGTCCGTCTCTACAGCGCACCTTGGTTACTTTTTCGATTTTGGTCGCAGATATTTTTAATAAAGTTACTTTCATTTTCAAAACTGGTTCTGAAAGTGAAAGTGTCATTCTAAAAAATATCTGCAACCAAAATCGAAAAAGTAACCAAAGTGCGCTGTAGAGACGGACCTCAGCTATCCAATGCAAAAATAAATATTTAAAAATGTCGAAATGCAAACGAGATATTAGAAAAATCCCTCCCCATAGGATTAGCATTAGCTCGTGAGTGTCTTCGCCGGCAGGGACAGGACCCTTAAGTATTTAAAATATACTGAAACACTGACAAAAAAATTCGTCTGCCACACTGCAACGTAGTTGAAAATAGTGCACAAGTAGAAGCTTATTTTTCACCTCTGAAACTAAATTTATGGATGTAAGGAAGGCGTATTCACGTTTAATATTTATGGCAACAAATTTGAACGTGCAGTCGGGTTACAAATTCATTACAATTTACAGTGGTCATTGTTTGTATGTTTCTTGTTACTAGTGAAACCGCTTTTACTCGGAACGACATTTTTAACGTTGTTAACCTTTAAACACATGTTCAGCGAGTTAACATCGTTCATATTGTCCGACGTCGTTGTCGAACTCATGAAAATGCGCACATAACTAAACGTGATAAGATAAATAGTAACAAAATTGTGTATCAATGTACAGGGTGTCCAGCGAATAAGACCCTGATTTCAAAATTAAACATCTCAAAAACAAAGATCAATAGAATTATGCGGTAAACGGTTTGTTTATTAGCTAAGCTGTAAAAATGTTATGCAGAAGTTTCAAAATTTAGTTGCAAAAACCGTTAACAGATGGCGCTGTAATCGCAATACTTGTAAACTGCTTCGAAGTCCAGAGCAATGGGGTCTCATTCCTAGATGGCTCCCTACGTAAAAACGAATATTGGGAAAGTCCATTTTTTCATTGGGGTGATGTGCAGAAGTGGAGACATCTAGTCACAGAATTATTGCATCAGCTTTAATTTTAGGAAATTTCAATTAATACAATTTTCAATAAAAAGTTTGGAAATCATTATAAGAATTTTTTAAATATTTTATTAAATTCAATCTTTAATGCCATATAATTATTTAAATTAAAATGCATATATTTAGAAAAATAATTTTGTACTTTTTATTTTTTATATTTTTAAATCCCGGCATAATATTTTGGTATTATTGTTTATACCTGAATTATTATAAATAAAAAAGTAATTTTTTACTTTTAATTTATTTTTAAATCAAGGCATAATACTTTGGTTTTAGCACAACACATATATTTCTTTTCTTTGTAAACAAAGCTTTAGAGACAGAAATTATGCATTAAATTATTTCTTTTTTAAAAGGAATTGATGATAAGTCATATCATCAACGTCAAAGCAAAAGTATTTTGGATGCTGCATTCCTTTCGAACACTTCGGATCCTATCGCTAGAAGCTGCACCATATTTCTGTGCTCAATGATAAAAAAAATGAAAACGAGTTTTTAAAATTAAAATTATTTTTTAACTTAATTAAATTTTTAAAAATAGAAACTTTGTATTCTTCCATTCAAACTATTCTCTACAATAATAATAAAAAAAATGATTTATGAATCATTATTATAAATGCTCAATGATTTTTTAAAAAGGGGTTTCTTTTAACTTAATTTAATTTTAAAACCAGAAACTTTAGATTTTTTTATTCAAACTTTTTTCACAGTTTAAATAAATATTAAAAAGTAAAGATATCCATTTTTTTCAAATCCTCCTCTACTAGGATTCGATTCCACGATCTACCAATTAGGAGAGAAAAGACATACTACAGAGATATTGGTAACCTGACCGAAGTATCTTATAACAAAATTTGAAACAAATCTCAATTCTGTCAACACATGGCTCCGCTTCTGCACACATTACCCAAATAAAATATTTTTTAAGTTCTTATATAATGATTGCTAAACTTTTTACTGAAAATTCTATTAATTGAAATTCTCTAAAATTGAAGCTGAGGCAATAATTCTGTGACCAGATGCCTCCACTTCTGCATATCACCCCAACGGAAAAGCCGACTTTCCCAATTTTCGTTCTTCCATAAGAAGCCATCTAGGATTGAGATGCTAGCACTCTCGACTTCAAAACACAATTTATAGGCATTGCGATTACAGCGCCATATGTTAGCGGTTTTTGCAACTAATTTTTGAAACTTCTGTACAACATTTTTACAGCTTAGCTAATAAACAAACCGTTTACCGCATAATTCTATTGATCTTTGTTTTTGAGATATTTAATTTTGAAATCAGGGTCTTATTCGCTGGACACCCTGTATGAGCATGTGTTATTGATCATTATGCAGTAATAAATAAATTAGAATTATAACTGATAGTGGATTGGGTGTAAAGAAACCTGCGGTTAGCATCCTACGTAAGAGACAGGCCGAGGTACTCTATCAATCACGGCTGCTTTTTAGCCTACCTTGTGTCACATGGCAGTGGCAGTTCGACAATTGGCGGAAACTAGTATATTCCGATCACATGATAGTTAAGACATGTGAAAGTATTGCAGCTTGTCTCTTTCGTTGGCTGCGTAACACTTGACATACATTCTTTCCGAATTTTAATCGAATATACTTTTTCTGGGATAAAATTAAAACATCGTGTTACGACACACCAGTAAATATGATGAAAGATCTTAGTGCTTGAATCCTGATTACTTCAGAGAAAACTAATTGACAAACTATAACGAACGAAGAGAAAACTAACAGATGTTTGAAAGGCACCAGATATATGCCAAAAAATGGGATGGTTCTGCATTTGTCGGTTTCAGAACACGGTAACATTCTCGGATGCAATATTTATAAACTATTTTGGTTCCAAATTGACACATACACTATTAAATTTCCGCTCTATTAAATTATTGACCCTATAATTTTTATTTTCCTAACTGAAGTAGATTGGTAATCTGGTTTTCGAAGCAAAAATTGTTTGTTTGAAACATGTACTGCTGCTCCTTCTTATTTTATCAATGGAATTCCAAAACGATCATCTTACAGGGTGTCCTGAAATGCATGTAACGTTTTTAAATTCGATAACAAGAAAACGGTGACGGCTACTGAAGTTCTTCTTGCAGGAGATTATTGTATGAAGCCGGGAATTTCATCACTACACTTCATTGTTTTAGTTTCAAATACCACCAACAGATGGCACTCAGCTGTCTCAAACTATTAAAGGTTCAAATTAATGTACAAAAATGGATCAAAAATCACTTCGATTTCAACCTACATTCTCTTTAGTTGTTTAAATGTCCCCTCCTCACCAAAAAAGGGGTGCAGGGCCATCTGTTGCCGATGTTTGGAATTGAAACAAGCAAGCATAGTAAAGAAATTCCTGCATTATTCACCTGTAAGAATAATTTCGATATCTGTCCCCGTTTACTTGTCATTGCATTTCAAAAATGATCAGTCCATTTCACGACACTCTATATATCCATGCTAATAAAAGAAAAGATTTTTCTGTCTGTGTGTCTGTATGTGTGTGTGTGTATGTATGTATTGGCGATGGCTAGGAAAATCTACTGAGCGCAGATGTCTGAAAATTTGCTTGAGGATAGTCCAAGGCAGGTCCTGATGCACATGTGGTTCAGATTTTAAGTTTTAGATAATTAGCCGAAATATTAATTAAAAACTTATCAATAAAGCGATAGCCGACTCGTGCTTGCTCTAGTCTCTTATATTCCGAGCGCGCAGAAGTGGAGTAACCAAATTCTGTAATTTTTTTTTTTTGGCCGTTTGCCTTAAATCACAACGGCCAAACCGTTGGGGATACGGAAAAAAAGAAGACTTCTTCACTTTCACGGTGTAATCAGTTTTTTAAAATATGAATTTTAACTTTAAAAAAAAAATCGCGACAGCAGGTCATTTCGGGCCTACCGAAGACGATCTTTTTACTACACTAAAAGTAATTAAACGTCGGTATTTCGACTCAATCTTTTTAGAGCATCTCGGCAGTTTGGATTTACATCGCCTGCAAAATTTTCAAAATGTTCGGACGACTAGAAGTATTAAAAAAAAATGAAAAAAAAATTCTGAGAAATTTTCAATAAAAACCTAAAACGCGGGCTGTATGGGCGCGCTTTTGCTCGTCTTCGGCTGTTATTTTCACAACTAAATGTATGTGTAGATGTGTACAGTCGTGGGAAAAAAAAGTAAACACCCCTACTAACTGCTCAACAAATTATCCTAGAAGAAAGTTACTGGTATCGAACGAGTGGTAATAAAGTTTAGTTTTAAATGATGTATATAAAATTTGCTTACGAGTCCATCTACATATTAAAACGAACCATAACTTTGTTTTTTTCAATAGCAGTACACAATTCTGACAGCATAAATGAACTTTACACCCTTCAATTAGCCTAAAAACAAATTTTTATGCAATTCGTACCATAAGTTTCCGAGAAATTAATTATTTTGAAACGAGCGTACTTTAAGGGCTGTATTTAAATTGAATTTCGGTACTCGATTGTTAATCGAGAGAGCTCCCTTCTTGACCAAGGCACCTTAAGCAGTCAATTAAGCCTGTTATATTACAGAATAGCATAAGACTTTTCAAAATATTTAGTCACTTCTATCATAGACGGCCCCTTAAACCATCATTTTGCCGTCATAATTCGAAAACTACTTGGAAGAAAAATGTGAAATTTTGGATTTCCATAAAGCAGGACTTAATAAATCTGAATCCATCAAAAAAAAAAAAAAAAAAAAAAAAATGTAGGTTGCAATTCATAATTTTTTTATATTAATTTCATAATTCATATCAGAAAATTATAAAAATTGCAAATTCAACGTATTTATGTTTGGGTATATTAGTATTAATGCTACACAAAAACTTAGCATATTAGGAGTATAATTTCAGAAGTTATAAATAAAAATATGAAAATGTAATTTAACAATAGAAGCACTAAATTTTGAATGTTTATAATTCAAAAACTTATCATTCAAATGACCTGAAATTTGGTGTCTAGGCATAGTTTGAACCAAAGATTTGAAATATCTCGTTAAATTTGGTTGTTGTCATTGAAAAAAATGAAGTTTGGATTCGTTTTAATATGTAGATGGCCCCCTAAGCAAATTTTATATATGCCATTTAAAAGTAGACTTTATTTCTAATCGCTCGGTACCAGTAACGTCTTCGATAATTTGTTGAGGAGTTAGTAGGGGTGTTTACATTTTTTTTTTCTCCACGACTGTACATTTTTTCCGGAAATTTTAAAGAGGGCTTGGATACAGCTATATTTATAATCGATTAAAATTCCAGAGTTTGGACGACAAGATTTTTTTTTTTTTTTTTTTTTGTATGCTAAAGGACGCGATGAAAAAAAAAAGAAGCAAAAAGAAAATATATTTCTTTTACAACTAGATATCAATGTTTTTTCACAAAATTTTTACATTGGCTGCACAGCCGTTATTATTTATAACCGACAGAAATTTCAAAGAACTTTAAAAAAAAACTATGGAACGACCCTAAGTAAAAAAACAGAAACATGTTTTCTTACGAGTGGCTTTACCATTAATATCGATATTATTGCGAATTTTTCTTTTAAAAATATAAAATTGATACAAAATCGTGTTAAAGATATAAAATCATACAAATTTGAAGTTTATTCAAGGTATTATCACAGGACACCAACTCCGGGCAGGTCAGCGAAAATAAAATTAATCGAAAGTGTCAAATTTGGTGTTCGTGTTTAAAATTTCAAAATTTCGTAGAATTTCTGTATGAAGACTTTCCTCGTGGCTTTTGTACATAAATTGAAAGAACAAAACTTCCGATCGAATGCCTAGTTTCGTTTTTCTCTGCCGCTTTTAGAAGTAAAATAATGACCATCGTTGGATTTTTTTTTTTTTTTTTGGGTGGGGGGGGGGGGGAGTTCTTATTGCTGCCGAATTTATCATTTTTTATTTTCATTAATTGTAAAATCTCATCTAATTAAGAATTCTACTAATTGTAAAATGACATTTTAACGTGTAGTACTTCACTCACGCGAAAACACCTGCTCGCTATGGTTAATGCTATGGGAGAATTTTTTTTTAAATATGTCGTTTGCATTTCAATATTTTTAATTGACTTTTTTTTTGCATTGGATAGCCAAGGTCGATCTCAACAAAGGCCGTTTTTTACTTTTTCGGTTTTGTTTGCAGGTTTTTTTTTTTTTTTTTTTTTTTTTTTGATACTTTATGATTTTCGTTACCGGTTTCGAAAGTGAAAGTATCCTTTCTTTCGAAAGTCAAAGCATCCTAATTAAAAAAAACTCTGCAAACAAAATCGAAATATAAAAAATGCCTTTGTAGACATCGACCTCAGCTATCCAATGCAAAGGAAAAAAAAATGAAAATTATTATAAGGCAATAACAATAATAAAAGAAAATTCGCCCATTCGCTTTAACATTAGCGGACCGGTGTTTTCGCGTGAAAGAAGTGACCTCTTATTCTACAATGAAACATTGACCTCTGTGCCTCTGTGTTATGGTAGCAGTCTTTGAAAGAAGTCCTTCTTTTAAGACAAAAGTAGAAGCGTGTGGGATGTAAATAGAAGAGATTCAATGTTTTATTACCGTTGTGCGTGGCGCGGTGGTCTAGGGGTATGATTCTCGCTTAGGGTGCGAGAGGTCCCGGGTTCAAATCCCGGCCGCGCCCGACATTTTTTTTTTAAAGAGAGGTTCTATTACTTTTCTCTAAAATTCACATGATTCTTGGTATTTTTTTTTTCTTACAAGGAAAAGGGATATCACCTTCGGATTTTTTGCATTATTTTTATTGATATTTCACTTATAAATTAAATTTTTTGTGTGTAAAATAATAATAATAAGCCTTGTTCGACGAGGAATACTAGGAAATAAGTCCCGTGAACTTTCATTTTTTCCCATTTTTCTGTGCTTGCAAGCATGTGAAACAAACTGAGTTGCAAAATTAAGAAATGGCATTAAATTCGCTGGAGCTTATACCAAAATTCAGCTTAAAAAGTTGACTTTTGACAAAATGGTAGTCATTTGAGCAAAAAAATGTAATAAAAAAACTTTTTATACCTTTTGTGAACTCGGAAAAATAATTAATCGATGAAAATTATTCGATGGTGTCAGCTCCAGCAAAAACGATTACCTTTCTTTTTTCTTTCTTCTTCTTCTTTTTTTCCTTCTAATGAATGAAATCAATCTAATAGTTTTCCAGAAAAATGGTCACACAGTTTTCAAAACATGGTTTCAAGAAAAACATGTATAAATTTTAAAAAAGCATTGCGATCAACAAGGGTAGCTAACATTCATCAAGTCAAAAAAAAAAAAAAAAAAAGAGATGTAAGGGATTGGAATTGTATCACAAAATTGCTTTAGGGCAATAATTTCCGCACTTGAGGCATGGAAAAAACAAGATAAATTTTGAACAAAGAAATAGAACCTCTCCTTAAGTCCGTTTGCCTGAAGGACAAACTACGAAAGATTAGAAAAAATTAAATATAATTTTATACAGTATAAAATAATTAGATATTATCCGAGGTCTTATAGTTTCAGCTCCAGGCTTTAGGATGATTCCCACCTTCAAACCAAATAGGTTAGACGCCTGGGAAGCTGTTATCTGTTACCTTACCACAATTTAACTTTTTTTTTTTTTTTTTTTTTTTTTTTTTACTCGGATGCCTGTGAATATACAGAATTGTCAAAAAGTTGCAACAAAATTAAAAATTCAGTAATTCGAAAAATGCAATCTTCACACAATCAGCATACAATTTTCACACAAATGTATTTCAGGAAGACATGGGATTTTTTTTTCTTTCAAAATAACAACAACAATAATAATAATAACAATAATAAATGTAAAACTAAGAACGAAAAATCTCGCATCTGGCATAGAATATGAAATACTCTCTAACACTGTTGAAATATTATTGAGAAATTTGATTTTTCTCTTACAATGAAAAGAAATATAGATATCTAAATGAGCAAAAAAAAAAAGAAAAAAAAAGCAATTTAACAAATTACAACGACCATTTGGAAAATGATTTTTTCAAAGACTAAAATTTAAGACATAAAAAATCGCACAGAGTTAATCATACATTACGTACGCCATGGATTAAAGATTAACATTCCTGGACCCATCATGAACAAATTTTAAAAGAAATTTCAGTTTTACAGTTTTTGGTACTGTAAATTTTTTAACTTCTACGGAGCTGGTCATACATTACGTACGCCATGGATTAAACATTAATATTCCTGGACCAATTTTAAATGAAATTTCATTTTTAAACTTCTAAATATCCAACAATATTACTTTTTACACCGTCGTATAGAAAAAAAAATGTAGTTTTAAATGCAATTTGTTTGAAAGCTGTATCTCAATTTGTTTCTGAGTTATAATTTTTTTTTTTTTTTTTTTTTTTTTTTTTTTTTTTTTTTTTTTGTAGTTTTTATTACTTTTTTGTCATAGTGGCAACAGAAGTATCATTTCTGTTGAAAGTAAAGGGAAAATACATATTACTGTATAGACCAATCAGAAAACGAATAAAATGCGGGATTCAACTAATAAAACGCTTCAGATATGTTTTTGATTTCCTACCCTGACCGAGGACAATAACCATTTTCCCAAATGGTTAAAAAAAAATAACGCAAAGCAGTAATGATCCATTTTTAGAAGTTGATTCTCATAGCTGGTAATGTGTACGAGTTCTCGTAATCCACTAAAAATTAATTTATAAATGAACATACCACAGGTGAAACTCACTTCCAGCAATTGTCTCCCACAGTCAATAATGTAACCGGATTCTCTCGTATGTCTCTGTAAATAAACGTAAAATTCTACGCATTCAATAATCTGCAGAACACATGTTGCTGGTGCATCTCATTAATGAATACCAATTTAATTATGTTTGAAATAGTGTAACATCATCAAATACTCTGCAAGCTATTGTTTTTCCACAGATCATAATGTAACGGAATTCTTTGTTGCATTCATGTGAACCAACTAAAAATGCTCAACATTATTTTCAATTGCTATCATGCTATACCAACTTCTATAACAATTACCAATTCCTCCAGTTATTTAAGTATATTTATGTGACTTAGAACATGGCCAGATATACAGAAGACTTAAATAGTTTTCAATTACTTTGGGAAGTGTTCAAAAAATAGTGCCAGAATCAGAATAGCTTCATTTGTCACCGACAGTCAGTATTGTAATAGTCCTAATATACTTAGTACTGGTAAAATAGGGTTTTTCAGAGAGTACAATGGCCATTCACCAAAATTTGGAAAGTTCTTCCCAAATTTTGGTGAATGGCCATCAGTTTTTGCACTAGAAATGTAGATCCGATGAGTCTCCTCCCACAAAAATATTACCATATATATATTTTTTTTTGGGGGGGGGGGCAAAAATGGTAGGATTTTAACTCACGGAGGGGAGGGGAAACTCAAACTTTTTTAAGTAGGTCAAGCGGGGTATCGTTTATTGTGTATTTTTTAATTCTGAATCAAGTGGCACCATTCGCAAGTCGATACGATCATTTACTACAAAATTACGAGAGGTTTTATGAATACAAAGTCGAAAATTATACTTTATGAGAGAGCACAATTTTATTACACTTAAACAAAGTAAAACAACTTCATTTTTTAGGGATTACCGGACCTTCATTTCTAGAGTCAAAGCGAAGTTCTTCCCAAATTTTAGTGAATGGCCATCCGTTATTGCTGTAAAGATCTATTTTACCTGCACTAAATTTTAATTTTCGACTTTGTATTCATAAAACCTGCCGTAACTTTGTAACAAATGATTGTACCAACTTGCGGATCGTGTCATTCGATTCAGAATTAAAACATGCATAATAAACGATACCCCACTTGATCTACTTAAAAAAATTGAGTTTTCCCCTCCCTGAGTTAAAATGTCCCCCATTTAACCTCCCTAACCATGATAAAACAACTTTATTTTTGGGAGGACTCCTCGAATCTTCATTTCTAGTGCAAAAACGAAGTTATTTTCAAATTTTGGCGAATGCCCACCAGTTATTGTATGTTACTCAATTTGTGGTCTTATTTTCTTGTACTATAAAGCTACTTTATATTGCTATTTAAGCTATTGTGTTATAGAAATTACAGCAAAACTCTTTTTCGGTGCTCTCCAAGGTATCTTCCTATAACTGATAGTTTTGTAGGTCAATAAAAAAAAAATCCTTCTTTTTAAAGTCTCTTAAAACTGAATCAACTTTAAGCATTACAGTTATTGAAGTATATTTTTCCTGATCTGTCCATTTTTATAATTTTTTCTGTCTCTTTTTTAGGGCAAGGAGTCGTATTAGGTAGAATGGGAGGGCAAAATATAGAGGAGCCTGAATTTATAGATGCTGAGTTTGAAGAAGATTTCGAGAGACAACTAACTGTTCGCAAAGATTTCAGAGAAACTTGGATTTATGAAGACGTTATTATAGGGTAAACTTGTTTACACTACTTTATATGCAAAGTCATCAATTTCACGCATTTGTAATTTTCGAAATATTTTGATGAGAATCAAATACTCCATTTTAAAATACATTAACTTTATTTCACAAACAGATGGAAGCAAATATTTTTTTTTCATGTCGTTCTCCTCAGTAATTTATATCAATTTTAATATGTTTGAAATAATGTAACGTTATTAAAATACTCTGCAAACGATTTTTCCCCACGGACCATAATGTAACGGAATTCTTTTCAGTATCTCTGTAAACGGACAATAACCGCTATTCCCACCATATTATACAGAAGGCATTTTGTAACGCGCCTCACTGATAAATATCAATTTCAATATGTTTGAAATAGTGACATCATTAAAATACACTGCAAACGATTTTCCCCCATGGACCATAATGTAACGGAATTCTTTTCAGTATCCCTGTAAATGAATGATAACCGCTATTCACACCATATATTACAGAACGGATTTTGTAGTGGGCTTCAGTGATGTATACTAATTTCAATATGTTTGAAATAGTGTAACGTTATTAAAATGCATTGCAAACGATTTTTTCCCATAGACCATAATGAAGCGGTACTCTTTTAAGTATCCCTGTAAACTAGGGATACACAACCTGTGGCCCGCGAACTTCGTCAATTTATAACTGGAAAAAATTGCAATTTTTGTCCATGTGGTCGCAGGAAAAGAACGTGAATTTGATCAATTTGTCGCGGGAAAATTTGAACATTTCGTCAGTCAGTTAAGAATCGCGAATTTTATCCATCCGGTGAGGAAAAAATCACAAATTTTGTTGATCGAACACGGAAAATTCGCGAATTTTGTCGATAAGGCGCGCAAAAAATCGCAAATTTTGCTGATCGGGCACGGAAAAATAGCAAGTTTTGTCGATCGGGCTCGGAAAAAATCGCGAAATTCGTTGATTGGACACGAAAAAATCGCGAATTTTGTCAACCGGACACGGAAAAATCGCAAATTTCGTTGATCGGAAACGGAAAAATCGTGAGTTTTGTCAATCGGACTCGGGAAAATCGCGAGTTTTGGCGAACGAGTTCGAAAAAATCGTGAATTTCTTTGGTCGGGCACGCAAAGATCACAAATTTTGTCGATCAGGCGCGAAAAAATTGCAAATTTTGTTGATCGGACACGGAAATATCGTCAATTTTGTTGATGATGCGCGGAAGAATTACAAATTTTGTTCATCGGTTGCAAGAAAATCGTGAGTTTCGTCAGTCACGAGAAAAAATCTCGAATTTAGTCAATTGGCAGAGGGAAAAATTGCAAATTTTCGACAGTTAGTTAAGATTCGCAAATTTCGTCGATCGGGCGAGAAAAACAGCAAATTTTGTCAATTAGGAGCGGGAAAATCTCAAATTTTGTCAATTAGGAGCGGGAAAATCTCAAATTTTGTTGATCCGCTTCCAGACAATCACGTGTTTTATCTGTTTATTACGATAAAAAATCGCGAATTTCGTTAATCGGACACAGAAAAATTGCAAATTTCGTCGATGAGGCTCGGAAAAATTGGGAATTTCGTTGATCGGGCTCCGAAAAATCGAGAATTTCGTTCGATGAGAACGAGAAAATCGCGAATTTTGTCGGTCAGGCGCGAAAAAATTGCAAATTTTGACGATCATGAGCGAAAAAGGTCGCAAATTTTTTTTAATCGCGTGCGGAAAAATGGAAAAAATTCGTCGTCGGTTGTGGAAAATTTGCGTCTTTTGTTGATCAGGAGCGGAAAAATATCAAATTTCGTTGATAGGCTCCCCGCCCCTCCCTTCGTTCATAAAGTTCACATTTTTTTTTTTCGGCACTAGCTTTTATCTGATTATAGGCCACAGATCACCTCCCCGTAATAGAATCCTCTCTGTGTTACTGGTGTGGCCCTCGACAACCCAGACATTTTTGTAAGTGGCCCTTCTCTTAAAAAGGTTGTGCACCCCTACTGTAAACGTACTATGACTTATACACACTTCATTTTCAATACTGAACATGCCATAGTAATACACAATAACATCTACCCCATTAAAATCCGTGCGCGTATTTATGTAACATCGAAAACTCTGAAGCCACAGGGCGCAGGACTACGAAATTTTGCTAGTAGGGGGCCAATGAACAATTGGGACAGAAAATTCGAAAATTTTAAATATAATTTTTATTATATGTTTTTGACAAATTTTTGCCTTTTTTATGTTCAACCCGTAATCGCGCGAGTTCTAACCATTTCTAAATGTTCACTGCAATGCGAGATATACATATTACGCACGCCACGCTGCAATACTAGGAAGCTGCAGCGATTATTACGTTAATTCTGTTACCTCACATACAAATAATTAGAGATTATTTAATTGCGCTTAATTATTACCTTTAAAAAAAATAACGAAAAACATTTTATCACAAACATCAACAAAACTTTTTATTCTGTTTATTCCCTGATTCCAAAGGTACCGTTTTATCGTCTGCTGCCATAGCAACATGTTAATTCGGCAAAATTTTATTTTTAATTTTAGTTTTAGACCAGAATGGATAATACTTAAGCAAAAAAGCAGCAAAAAAGACGCCCGTCTGACATTGGTCTTAGAATTAAATTCATGAACTTCCATGCGTAGAACGGGTTAAACAGCTAGTATAACAATTAAGAAGCTACTTCAGATAGGCAAAAACACCCGTTCGCTAATGTTAATCCAATGGGGGAATTTTTTTAAGATATCTCGTTTGCATTTTAATATTTTTAAATGATTTTTTTTGCACAGGATAGCTGATATCGATCTCTGCATCAGCAGTTTTTTTACTTTTTCGTTTTTATTTTCAGTTATTTTTAATTAGGACCCTTTCACTTTCGGAACCGGTTTCTAAAGTGAAAGCATCCTCATAAAAAAAAAATCTGCAAACAAAATCGAAAAAGTAAAAAACGGCTTTCGTACAGATCGAACTCGGCTATCCAATGCACAAAAAATCATTTAAAAATATTAAAAAGCAAACGAGATATCTTTAAAAAAGTTCTCCGATTGGATTAACATTAGCGAACTGGTATTTTCGCCTGACTGAAGTAGTCTCTTAAGTGGCAATCCGAACATATTTACTCGAGTTAGAGCACGAACAGACGGACAGACAGACAGACGGGTATTAGACAAACCGTATTCATAAACACTTTCCAAGTATGTTGGAAAGTGTTAAAAATAGTTCAAAGAGATTCATAATTCCACCCACATTTCAAAAATTCATAAAATATTTAACAGTTTAACACACCGAAATTTTAGATATTTTTTGAACTATTTTATGCCACAAAAACTCCATCACTAACAATTCTTATGGGCCATTCCATTAAAAATGGACAAAATGTCCTTCACGTGGCACTTACATATATAACTATATCTATTAACTTGCAACTTGTTGGAATATAAAATATACATTAAAAATAACAAAAAACTCTAGATTTTCATATTAGCATAGTTAGCATAATTTTTTTAACTTGAGGATACAATAGCATTGTTAAAACAGTACTAATATGTAGGTAAGCTGTCCCACACGTGATATGGAATGATGCTTTATTAGGTTTAAAAATCTCCACCTTTTAAACACTAGACCTAAGTAGGGCCGTTTTTAAAATGTTTAAAAATCTCCACATTTTAAATCCTAGACCTAACAAGGAAGGTCTCCATACTGGGCATTCTCAGAATATTTTGAAAAAAAATACCAATTAAACTACTTATGTATGTAATAAAGGATCAGTCAAATTTAGCGGCGGAATTACAGTAGAAATTCTGAAAAAAATAAAATACTTTCGAGTATTTGGCGCGAAAAGACGAAAGCGTCATGCGATTTGGCGAGCAGTACTTTTCCTCGCCAAAAGCAAACGATTTTAATGCATCTGAAAATTGTTTGTTAATTGATTTTTAGAATGCGTGTAAAAAGTATCTAATAAATTTAAACATAAACAATGAGAGAGTTTAATAAATACATTTTTTCGTATTACATATTTATGTTGCTTGTTATTTAATTTTATTACTTTAAAAACAATTTCATCTATAAAAAATACTTTCATATATTTAAGCGTATTCCAAAATAAAGGAAAGATTCATTTAGCAGTTATTCATTTCAAACCAAGGAATTCGTCGTTTCCATAGCAACAAAATTGAACCGACAACGCTCAATTGGACTTAATTTTGAGATATTGAAACAATTTTCATTTTGTTTTAATTCATAAAATTTTATATTTAACTTTCATTATAAATACATATATGACAAAACTATAGCTAAATCAAACTAAAACTGACAAAACTACAGTTATTTAAGTTAAATTTATTTAAACAAGTTCAATATGAAATATTTTTATCTGAAAGAGTATTCCACATGAAAAAGTATTTTTCGAAATTTCATTTCATCGCCAACCGATGATAAATCGCCAAATAAACGAAAATTTCATTATTTTTTTACGAACGTTCTATCAGGGTTCCGGCCAAAATTTTTTTATAAACATATATATCCACATGAGACGAACACTCTGTAATTTTTTCAGAATTTTCTGAATATGCCCGTATGGAGACCTTCCTTGTAAGTAATCTGCCTGTTTCAGAGCCATTCTATGAAAAACGGAGAAAATGTCCTGCGTGTGACACTTATATAAATACCCACCGTGTTTGCTCGCGTAATAGTCGTACTTTTTTTGCCAAATTTTCATCGTGAAAGTCTAGGTGCGACTATTATGCGGGGAAATCTACTACACAATATTGTACACTCTAATGCTAAAACATTACTGGTATAAAAAACACACATTATGATAAAATTAGCAAAATGTTTCCAGATTATGTGCTGCTTATTAAATACCATTTTTCTTTTTATGGTAATGTTATTATAGACGTAAAATTTACAAATAATCTTTGTGAAAATTTTGACAAAAAATTCTCATAATAAATCGCTTTCACTGAAGGTATCAGTATCACTATTGTAATAAGTCCAAGAGTTGTTAAACATTTTAGGGAAGGTATTTGAGGCACCCTGAAAATTTGTGCAACACTTCTTTTGTAATGGCTGAATACAAAATCGAATGTCTGGCTGAAGGATCGTGGCCCAAAAACTGTGCCAGACACGTCTCAAGTGCCATTTTTTGACTACCCCCCAAAAAAGGTATTTGAGGCACGCTGAGATTGAGACAGAATAATATTTATACTTAGAAAAAAAATGTTTTGAAAACGACAGACACTTTAGTCGGCCCAAAAACTGTGCCAGACAGGTGTCAAGTGCCATTTTTTGACTACCCAAAAAAGGTATTTGAGGCACGCTGAGATTGAGGCAGAATAATATTTATGCTTAGAAAAAAAATGTTTGAAAATGACAGACACTTTAGTCGGCACAAAAACTGTGCCAGACACGTGTCAAGTGCCAAATGGCACTTGACACGTGTCTGGCACAGTTTTTGGGCCACGATCCTTCAGCCAGACATTCGATTTTGTATTCAGGCATTACAAAAGAAGTGTTGCACAAATTTTCAGGGTGCCTCAAATACCTACTCAAAAATGTTCAACAGCTCTCCTACTATAATGTGAATCGATGTCTGAAGAATCTCCGTCATTCCATAAAATGACATCTTCGCTTCTGTCCAAAACGTCGGAGATACCCGTCTTCTTAAAACTTTTTGAAATTATATCGCTTATTATTAAAGTCAAGCTTTGTAATATCCTACTACATACTAGTTTCAGTGATGGACGCCTTACTTTTCCACTGGAAATTTTTTCTTTGTTCCCATTGACCATAGAGTCAAAACACTGTTTTAAATGCTAGTGTCGTGAAGGAAATTTTCATCTTGTTATTAATAAACTTTATAATATACTTATAACTACCTAAAAGGTGACAAAAACATATAAAAATATTATTTAATGTAACCCGAGATCTTTCAAACACACACGCGTTCATTTTCAAAGGGATTAAAAGATAATTGACTGAATAGAAATACATTTTAAAAACAAAAACAAAAATAGTACGCATGCGCAAGCGGAGTTCAGTCCATTTCTCTGCAGAGGGGTGAAAAGATCAGTTTATATTATCAGGAGGTCGTGAAATATTTAGGATATTGTACCAAATGGCGGGAATATTATAGGAAAGGACGTCGTTGCAAACATTATCACTTCTAAGTAAAATTTTAATGGATTCACGGATTATCGATGAGTAGTGGTTAGACGTTGAAATGATAATTTTAGCTTTTTCGAAGTTTATCTTAATATTTTCTGTTTGATGCAATCTAGATAAAGCTGTATTTGGTTTGTTAAACTTGATATAAGAAATGTGCTCTTTTAATCTTTCCTTAAATTTTCGACTTGTCATACCAATATAAAATAAATTCTTATGATTTTCTGTGATGAATGGGATGATGTAGACTCCAGCTTTTTCATAATCGGGAATAGGATCAAATTTGCTGTGAATCGATTCTTTCAATTTTGTTGGAGGTTTAGCTATTAAACTAATATTATATTTTGGTAATGCATATCTTAATCTCTCATAAAGTTGTGGGATATAACCAAATGTGCAATAAATAGACTTGCTCAAACTTAATTCCTTCTTCTGCCATGGTTGTTTTGCTTGATTAACTAATTTATTAACCTAATTTCCCTCCTCAACACGTTAATAAATTAGTTAATCAAGCAAAACAATCAAGACAGATGAAGGAATTAAGTTTGAGCAAGTCTATTTATTGCACATTTGACTACATCCCACAACTTTATGAGAGATTAAGATATGCATTACTAAAATATAATATTAATTTAATAGCTAAACCTCCAACAAAATTGAAAGAATCGATTCACAGCAAATTTGATCCCATTCCCGATTATGAAAAAGCTGGAGTCTACATCATCCCATTCATCACAGAAAAGCATAAGAATTTATTTTATATTGGTATGACAAGTCGAAAATTTAAGGAAAGATTAAAAGAGCACATTTCTGATATCAAGTTTAACAAACCAAATACAGCTTTATCCAGATTGCATGAAACAGAAAATATTAAGATAAACTTCGAAAAAGCTAAAATTATCATTTCAACGTCTAACCACTACTCATCAATAATCCGTAAATCCATTAAAATTTTACTTAGAAGTGATAATGTTTGCAACGACGTCCTTTCCTATAATATTCCCGCCATTTGGTACAATATCCTAAATATTTCACGACCTCCTGATAATATAAACTGATCTTTTCACCCCTCCGCAGAGAAATGAACTGAACTCCGCTTGCGCATGCGTACTATTTTTGTTTTTGTTTTTAAAATGTATTTCTATTCAGTCAATCATCTTTTATCCCTTTAAAAATGAACGCGTGTGTGTTCGAAAGATCTCGGGTTACATTAAATAATATTTTTATATGTTTTTATATGTTTTTGTCACCTTTTAAGTAGTTATAAGTATATTATAAAGTTCCCATTGACCATCCAATATCCATATACTCGTCTTATATTGTCTTTTAAACGGTTTGTTAACCGATACGATCAATGGTTGCAGGATCGATGTGACTCCTCCAGGAATTATCACAAGATCTGTTTAGCCTTCTGAAAGTTCCTTCTTTACATCATCAACAAGATGTCCTCGGAAGCTATCCAAGTACCAGCATGGCTGGATTTTAAAGAAATGTTTCAAACTTTTTCCCCCAAACATTACGAACCCAATCTATCATCAGTTTTTCATCCATCCAATTTATGCGAAGAAAATATTTTTTTCTGCTTCAATTCGGGAGTGCGACTATTACTCGAGTAAACACGGTATATCTATTAATTTATAAGTTGTTAAAATATAACCTATACATTAAAAATAACGAAAACACCTAGGTATTCACATTAGCTTAGTTTTTTAAATTTGAGGATATAACAACATTATTAAAACAAAAGTAATATATAGAAAAACCACACGTGACATGGAGTGACCCTTATGATACAAACCGCACTCCGACCACTACCCCCTACATACTACATGCCTCTCGCATTTGACTCAAAAATGGAAGTCAGCAAGGTTGATAGATGGCGCTACTGTTTGGGGTATGTTATTGCTGTATTTACATGGATCGCCTCATAGACCCGCCTTTGAAAGCTATTATTTTTTTTTATTTATTGCAGTAATTTGTGATTTTTTTAAACAGAATGTTTACTTTTAATGAAGTTAATATATTCTCTATAAATTGCCATATTGTTGTGTGCCTTACTGCTGTTCATCCAGCAGAATAAAGGAAAATATTTCTTTTCACCATTCCTGTAGAAGACAGTCAACGAGTCTTTTTAACTTTTTTTCATTGTATTTTTAAAAATACAAATAGATATTTTTACTACTATTATTTGCATGTTTCTAATAACATTCCGTTGAATAATAATAAATTAAATTAATGTACAGTTGCTATTAATAAGATGTACTTTTATTAATTTACAATGCCTTAAAAGGAAAAGAGTACCTTAATCTGAAAGAATCTGAAATAATATTGTTATTATTAATAATAAAAATGATAGATCAAAGTATTTATTTTTATCAAATAATTATGCTAAGCCTTTTCTGTATGAAAATGAAAATACAATAACATTCAAAATTATTTAAATTTCTCCCAGCAAAATTATAATGATAATAATAATAAATGATGCACGATGAAATCGAATACGAATTAGTAATGTCATTAAAATAAATATGTGTTCATAGCATTGTGTTTTGAAGCAATATAAATATTATGTAATTGAAATATATCAATAATTTCATTCCTGAAAGTACTTGATTATTACTTGTAATAATTAATAATACAAATGTAAAAGAAATGAAACTAAATTAAATGTTAAAAAAAAAAAAAAAACTGCAGAATTGACGTTTTGAGGCCTTGACCGGAAGACTTGCTAGTTTCATTATCATAATAAATGTAATTAATATATATAGTATTAATATCACAATATCAATAAATTAAGTTTTTTACATAGAAAATATAAAATAGGGAATTTAAAAAAAATACTATTATCAATTTATTGAGGCAACGTGTGTGTGTATCGGGGGGGGGGGGGGGAATAGTAAAAAAGATGAAAAAAAGTGTCTTGGAACATCAGTGCACAGAATCGTATTTCCAACTTATTAAATTTCTTGAAAGTACTTGATCTGTACTTGATGGCAAAAAAAATTATGCCCATTTTTTTCCCATTCTGACCAGAAAATCAGAGTTCTCGAAAAAAAAATGGCCATAATTTTTTTTTTTTTCAAAAAAAATTTTGCCCATATTTTTCCCATTCTGACCAGAAAATCAGAGTTCTAACTTTTTACGACTGCTCTTTCATCTTCACCTAACACTTCATTTATAATGGCTGTTTTATAATAATGGAAGCCATCAGTCCATCAGAATAAAATAACTCGGTGAAAGCGGAAACTCGGTTAGGCAGGACTCGGATAATCGGGACTCTACTGTATATTTCATTTTAAAAATGATCTTTAGAATATTTTTGCTGGTGTTCAGAGGGACCTCCCCCTTGGATCCGCCACTGTAGATTACGTAGTTCAGTATTACATATTTTAAATTTTGAAATAAGTCGTCTATTATAAAATTAGTAAAATTCTCTTTGTAAATATACTTTGTGGAAGAGGGAGGGGGGTGGTGCCAAAATCCATGTTTGCCCCGGGTGCAAAAAAGGCTAGTTTCGGCCCTGGTGTGTGTGTGGGGGGGGGGGGGGGCAGGGGGGTAGTCAAAAAGATGAAAAAAAAGTGCCTTGGAGCATCATTGAACAGAATCATATTTCCAACTATTTAAATTTCCTGAAAGTACTTGATGATTACTTATAATAATTAATAATTCAAATATAAAAGAAATGAAACTGTGAGTTAAATGTTTTTTAAACACTTAAAAAAAAGACTTGCTAGTTTCATTATTATGATAAAGGTAATTAATATTTATAGTATTATTATCACAATATCAATTATTTAATTATTTTAGATAGAAAATATTAAATAGGGAAGTTCAGAAAAATATTGCAATCTATTTATTGAGGCAACTGTATGGTACTAGTACTGGAGTGTCAAGTAATTATGTTATTATTAGAATTAAATTTTAATTCACAATGGGAAGTGCAACTATGAAGTTAGTTAAACATTGTTGATAGATTAATATAATGTAAAAAAACAGGAATATAATAATTATAATTATTAATTTAAAATTATTTTTAAAGCAATTCCTTAAGATTGTCCTTCACTGACACATTCACCTCACATTAACCTTGTTTATTATTAATATTTTGCCTGAAAGAAATACATGTCTTACTATTTAGTAAAATTTAATTTAATCAAATACTTTTATGTTTTGCAATAACCTTTTTAAACTTGCTCATAGTTTTTGATCCATTGATTAAAATTCATGTACCATTTTATAATGTTAATAAATATTTTCACTTCATAAACCTTGTTTATTTTATTTTTGATGGAAATCTATTTACAAGTAAATGTAAGTGCTATTAATTTATATATTATAATTAATTTTAAAAAAGAACATATAATTTAAAATGCATATAATAAAATAAAGTATGTGCGTTATTTTATCATTCATCATTTGAAATTGAAGAGAAATTATGAAATAATTTCTCCTTTCAAATATTTTATAGAAAAAATATCATTTAATACAACAATTAAAATAAATACGAAAAGAGAAAAAAAAAAGTGAAATTCTAGGAACAAATAACAAAAATTTTTTAACAAATTTTGCTTTTTAAGCTAATTTATTTTAAAATTTTCTATTTAAATATTCTCAAAACAACTTTTGTTTACGTTATTTATCTACAGGTTTTTAAAAATCCTGTCAATTGTCACCGATAGATGGCAGAGCATTTTGGGGCTAAACTGACTTCCAGTTCTTATATGGGGAAAACAGTGAATGCGAGAGGCATTTAGTATGTAGGGGGTAGTGCTCCGACACAACGAATTGTTAGTTTTAGGTAGCTTTCTTTACAAAAAGCTACCTATTGCAGCCGTTCGGAGGAAAGCGATTTCAAAAAATTTTGGTATATTTTCATCGATCATGACCCCCAGACCCCGAAACCACCCTCCGTTCAAAATTGATATATATATATATATATATATATATATATATCAATATATATATATATATATATATATATATCTGACCTATGTCACACTGTAACTCTCGTATTTATGAACCGATTTGGATGTAATTCGGTGTGTACATAGTACATACCAATGTCTCGACCGAGTTCGTTGGCCAGCTTCATCCGCCATTTTGTTTCAAAATGGCGGCCATTTAAAATTTTTTTAAAAATTTAAAATTTGAAATGTGGTACCAAAAAATTGAAAATGAAAAAATATTTTTTTCGTATGTATTTGACCTTTATACAAAGACTCCGTAACAGTTTTTGTTTCGTCTATATCTTAAAAAATGGCTGAGTTATAGCATTTTGAATTTCTAGCGAAGCTGACATTTTGAAACGTCCTGAATTTTGTCACGCGATAAAAGGCGTATTTATGAACCGATTTGGATGTAACTTCGTTTATACATAGTACAGACCAATGTATCGAACGAGTTCGTTGGCCAGCTTCATCCGCCATCTTGTTTAAAAATGGCGGCCATTTAAAATTGTAAGAAAAATTTAAATTTGAAATGTAGTAGCAAAAAATTGAAAATTGAAAAAATATTTTTTTCTTATGTGTTTGACCTTGATAAAAAGATTCGGGAGCAGTTTTTGTTTTGTCTATATCTTAAAAAATGGCTGAGTTATAGCATTTTGAATTTCTAGCGTGGCTGACATTTTGAAACGTCCTGAATTTTGCCACGTGATAACAGACGTATTTATGAACCGATTTGGATGTACCTTGGTGTGTACATAGTACATACAAATAACTCAACCGAGTTCGTTGACCAGCTTCATTCGCCATCTTGTTTCAAAATGGTGGCATTTAAAAAAATTAAAAAAAAATTAAATTTAAAATGAGATACCAAAAAATTGGAAAATGAAAAAGATTTTTTTTTGTATGTGTTTGACCTTAATACAAAGATTCCGGAACGGGTTTTGTTTCGTCTACATCTAAAAAATGGCTGAGTTATAACATTTTGAATTTCTATTGTGGCTGACATTTTAAAACGACCTGATTTTTGTCACGCGATAACAGGCGTATTTATGAACAGATTTGAATGTAACTTGGTCTGTACATAGTACATACCAATGTCTCGACCGAGTTCGTTGGCCAGCTTCATTCGCCATCTTGTTTCAAAAGGGTTGCCATTTAAAAAAATGTAATTTAAAATTTAAAATGAGGTATTAAAAAATTAGAAAATGAAAAAGATTTTTTTATGTGTTTGGCCTTGATACAAAGATTCTGGAGCAGTTTTTGTTTCTGAAAATTTGTTCTTTTGTTTATATCTTAAAAAGTGGTTGAATTATAGCACTTAGAATTTCTATCATGGCTAACAGTTTGAAACGATCTTGTATTTGTCGCGCGATACCACACGTATTCGCCTATTTCGATGGAAGAAGGCATGTGGATAGTATGCATCAATATCT
Organism: Maratus speciosus; assembly: GCA_963932465.1. Classification (NCBI taxonomy): domain Eukaryota; kingdom Metazoa; phylum Arthropoda; class Arachnida; order Araneae; family Salticidae; genus Maratus; species Maratus speciosus. The sequence continues at coordinate 148,120,172 of OZ010788.1, forward strand.
CGACCAAGTTCGCTGGCCAGCTTCATCAGCCATCTTGTTTCAAAATGGCGGCCATTAAATTAAAAAAAAATTATATTTAAAGTGAGGTGCAAAAAAATTAGAAATTGAAAAAAGGTTTCTTTCTTAAGTATTTGACCTTGATATAAGGATTCAGGAGCATTTTTTGTTTGTCTTTATCTTAAAAAATGGCTCAGATATAGCAGTTTCAATTTCTAAAGTGGGTGACATTTTGAAAAATCTGATTTTTTGCCTGCGACAGCACTCGTATATATCAACCGATTCCGATATGAGTGAGCATGTGCACAGCAATTACTAAGGTCTCGACCAAGTTCACTGGTTAGCCTCATCTACCATGTTGTCTTAAAATGGCAGGCACTTTAAGAAATCGCCGAATTTGGCAGCCAAATATAAGTGACTTTAAATAAAAGCAGCTTTGATAAAGCTGACTAATTTCGCAAAATTCTCATTCATAATGATTTAGTATTGATAAAAATTAGTATTGAATCTCCTACATTCGGTTTCCACTTAATTGAGCTTCGTGTGTTTGAATAATGTAAGTTGGCTTTTAAAAAATAAGGAATATGAAAGCTACCTCTTCCTCCCGGCACTGGCCGGAAGGACTTTTTTAATTGGATTTACTTGATACTCGATATAAAAGAAGAGTTTTTTCCCATTAAGTAGTTCTGCACTATAAAAATATAATGTCTCTGAAAAATAATAACTAAAGCATTAAAAGATTAATTTAAATAAACCAATGGTTTCTCCTCGGTAAACAGTTAATTCAACAGTTAATTCTTCTTTAGTCTTTTAAAAACCACTGTATAAAATTTGCATATCGACAATAATATTTAAAATGCTTTCATATGAAAGATTAAACGTTGAGCATAAAAATAATTTATTTTACATTAAATAATTTTGGTGAAGAGGTGTTGCTTGTATTATTAAAATGAGGCTACATGATACGTGTATTCAACACTTGGTTTATATTATGGACGATGCGAAAGCGACTATTAATAGCCACTTACAATTTTAAAAGATAGTTATATTGATCACTTGAAAATTGCATAAATATGTCCACTGACACTCAAAAAAATATGCGTAAATTAAATTTGTTACAGTTCATTTTTTTAATTACTTTTTGTATTTTGAAATTACATAGTGAAGAAAGCTAAGCAAATACGTGGGTGGTTCAATAATTATTGTCCATAATGTATATAAAATATTTGTACTGCGATGGTCGATGTGGAATATCGAAGCCTAATCTCTTAAATGCCTATATGCTCAATTTCAGAACCGTAACTGCTATATTAACATAGTTTTGGAGGGAGGGATGAAGTTTTAAAGGCCTATTTTTGGGGGAGTTTTTAAGGTGGGGGATGAGGGTGAAATGCTTGTTTGGAGCTTATGAGGCTACATTTGTGACAGTGGTTGAGGTGTGGCTACATCACTATGATCCCGAGCCCAAACGACAGTAGTTACGTCTCATCCACTGTCACAAATCTAGCCCCATAAGCCGAAAATCAGCCTTTCACTCCCACTCTCCCCCTTTCACTCCTCCCTCCAAAACTATGTGAATATAGCAGCAACGACTCTGAAATTGAGCATATAGGCATCTAAGACATTAGGCTTCGATATTCCACAACAGCTATCGCAGTATAAAAATTTTATATACACGAGGGACAATAATTATTGAACCACCCTCGTATAAATGTTAAATATTTGCTATAATTTTATTCAATTTTGTAAATTTTTGTATCATTACAATTGAGTTGCTACTTTGCGGCTAAACTTGCCCAACAAATGTTGAGCCCGATTTTCCACATTCCAATACACGTAATATGCAAATACCATACGAGTAAAATATCCATCTAATCACGTTTAAATCATATCTGATTTCTAACAGTCAAGTTTATTTCATAATTTAATTTAATGGTAAACATATAATTATAAGAAAAATCCCTCATTATCCTTAAAATAAATATATAGGGGGGATGGGAAGGATAAAGCAGCCGCTCTAAAGTTTGATGAATTTTTATGACACCTTTTTAATCAGTAAAGTTCCAGAAGCAAATACCAATAGTAAATATAATAACTGTAGTTTCAATTGCTATTTTACTTTTTTTTAAAATTACTAGGGGGCTCGGCCCCCTACGAGCTACGCTCGCCAACCCCCCGTTCAGACACTGCAGTCTCTAAAAGCACACTAATTTGATCGGCTTTAATTGAATTTTTTTGGAAGATTGAATTATAATTAAAAAAACAAAGGCGATCGCCCTATAAACGGGTTTCTATTCATTTCTCTTTGATTGGGGAATTTTACGGAAAAATCAGCTGCTGTTAAAAGATACAATGGCATTTCAAAATCATCTAATATAAAATGAATTAAGTAAACAGAGTCTTTGTCTCCCGGTATTTTTTAACAAAGCGAAAAGAAAGTCCTTTTAAATAAAACATTTTAAATATATCGTTTTTAATCTGACGTAATTTTCACCAAACTTTTCTTTCCCTTTTTAATATTCACGTGAAAATGCTTTTATTAGAAATGAAATATTATTTGCGCTGTCAAAAAAAAAAATAGTTGAAAAGTTCATCTCAAAATATCAAGTAAATGTCTCGCGCTATTTTTAAATTTAAACTACTATTTTGCAATATTATTTTTTGTTCATTTTACGTAATAAGTGTAATGTGACGTAAATGTGATGTAATTTCTCCTATTTAAGACTTCTAACGCATGTTAATGAATTTATTACTTTACAATATCCTTTCTCTGTTAAAATTCACGTGTAATTATAGATGAAGTAATTTTCAATAAGTTCCTGCTTTTTATACGTAATTATTTAATTCTAATTTGAAAGTTTTTCTTTTCTGTTTATAATAGTCACGCGTAAATAAATTTTTAATTTGAAGCAAACATTATTGTTTCCGTTGTTTATACAGTTTGGCAACAGGTTAAATTAGTACAATTTTCTGAAATAAGTAAAAAAATATCTCTCGAAATGCTGAAAATTTGAATTTAAAATAGAAATGAAACCTCGAAAAATGAGTCAAATTAAAAAAATAAATTATTTCTGCACACCGGGAAATTATAACGTATAAAATGATCTAAAAAGTATTAAATTCCGATGTATAGTTTTTGCTCCTATAAAACTTTTTTAATGGAACGATTTTGTCCAACTTTAGCATTAAATATCTCTTAAAATAATTCTTCGATTTGAAAACTGTCTACATCAGCGTGTTTATCAAACATTTCTGTATAATACTACCAATTTTCATATTTTTGTATGCATTATTTTTCTTAATATTAACGAAGAAAGACCTCCGGTCACAAAAAATTCAAAACCGGCGGCGGCGGCGGCGGCGGCGGTGACAGCGGGAGTTACTTTTTTTTAGAATAGAGAGATTTTAAGATGTACACGTCACCTTAAAAGAAAAAATTACAAAATGGCCACTTTGCCCGACTAGGTAAATGAACAAATCACATTGATTCAGGATGTATCAACACAATCAACACAAGCTAAAGTTAACACACATTAAGAATAAGTATTATGTTTTGTAATATTTTAAGTATTAAATCGTTACAAAATAAAGTAAACACTAATGAATACCAATATGACGAATGGAGGAATAAAAGTTCCTCTGACATACATGCATACTGCAAATGTCTAGAGTAAGGCATATCACACACTGAACAGACAAGTGACTAAAAAGCGAAAGTCAAGAAACATTTCACCCTGATAACAAAGAAGAAACCGGTTTGAACGCTACAATTTGTCGCATGTCTCACGCTTTTGTCTGCTTGTCTTTTCAGTGTGTGATCTTCCTTAGCCTTTTTCTGAAGAAGTTATTGCCCGGACACAGACTGTCTTCTTTCGTTTAAAGAAAATACTTTTGAGTAGTATATTTTGTTATGAACAATAAATAAAAAATTGTTTCCGGACAAAGTAGCCATCTGGTCATTTTGTCCGAAATGACGTCATTAAAAAACTGTGGCCTAGCATCTAATCTACACGACCTAACGTTTTCAAACACACATCACTTCAGCATAAGAGCAAATAATTGTAACACTACACATTATTTAGCTATCAGCAAGAAATTGTCTAAAATCAAAAATGCGAAAAAACAATAAAATGTGTTAAAAACTAGAAAAATGTAGACTTCCGCTTCAAAATCGCAGTAATATTACCAGCGTCTTTGACGACTGTTTCGCCCTGTTCCAGCGTGGCGGGGGACACCCTTTACAGGGGAAAAAACTGAAATGGCCACTTTACGGTTCCTTCCTCTATAAGACAAATGTGATAACAATACATTTAAAGGCCTTTAAAAATCTTTTAATAAACAGGTCTACTAGTTTGGTCAACGCTATCGGTAACAGACATTATAAAGATAGTGTTGACTCTAGAATAAAAGGGACGCCGGGCGGGAATTTTTCAAAAAGGGAACACGATTCTAAAAAAAGGGTACATTTTTTCAAAAAAGGAACATTATTCTAAAAAAGGGCATTTTTTTTTCAAAAAGGGCACACTTGTACTTTGTTCACAATAAATATTTTGAACTGGTTTGTTTAGAGTCCGTAGAATTTGTGATATTTTCCCGGGATTAATTGAATTGCCACGGGACGCATAGGAAGTTTTAAAAAGGGCAGTAGGGCGCATCGGAAGGGTGTGAAAGAGCCGCCGGGCGCAAAAAAGAAATAAAAAGGGCCGCCGGGCGCTGCGCCCTGCTAAAGCGGCTTAGAGTCAACACTACAAGATCACTAATGATAAAATAAAATGTTTTTGTAAAAACAAAAAAAATACTTTTTTTTCTATTAAATGTTTTTGTAAAAATAGTATATTTTATCATTGTTGATTTTGAGAATATCGCCAATTAAGCATAAAAATTTAGTTGATCTGTTTATTAAAAGGTTTTTTTAAGCCGTTAACTGTACTGTAATAACTTTTAGTATATATTTTTTTATTATACAAAAAGCATGAAGTAATCAATATGCTAGCTTGAACCTAGGAGTATCAAGCCTAATTTTTCCATCTTGTCTTATAACTGTTTTGTGATTTTTTTAAAAATAATATATATATATATATATATATGCTGAAAAGGATTACAGTACACTTAAAGGCATATAAAAACCTTTTAATAAACAGATTTTCTAGTTGGCGATATTCTCAAGATCAGTAATGATAAAATAAACTATTTTTGAAAAAAAAAAAATGAAAAAGATTTTTTTTTTTTTTTCAAATTCTTTTTGCGAAAATAATTTATTTTATCATTATTCATCTTGAGTATGCCGCGGATTGTATGTACGAAACAAGTACAACTGTTTATTAAAAGATTTTTTATAAACCTTTAAGTGTACCTTAATCAATTTTACCATATATATTTTTATTTAAATAGCAATAAGTGATTTTTTCTACTTTTTATGTGTTTATTATATATTTTTTGTACTTGAAAATATTTTGTTGCTTTTTTCCATACGAAAAGAAAAAAGGTTTTATCAAAAAAAAAAAAAAAAAAAAAAAAAAAAAAAAAAAATGCACTGTACTACAGGGTATCTCACCAGTAGCTAGTCTAAAAAAAGGTTGGTTTTAGAAAAAAGCACAGGAATGTGTATTTCAGCTGTTTTTGGAAGCTTAGGGAAGACATTTACTGCATTTATTATGAACATTTTATTTCTTGAGCATGAAAACATGACTTGTAATTGATATCTTTTATCCTCCCTGTCAATCCCCCCCCCCCCCCCCCTAAACCAACATGTTCCAGGACTAACTTCTAATGGTATGGTATACCCCATATTTTAATTAAAAAAAATTCTTTTCAATTCTTTAAAACATGAGTCAAATAATCAATAGGAAATTCATGTTGTTTTTTTATTTTTCTAGACCTGATAATAGAGAAGAATTAGGTGTAAGCTTGCCTCACAGTATCACGACGTGGGTCATACAAGCCGTGTCAATATCTCCATTGCATGGAATTTGTGTCGCAGAACCTCAGAAGTTAGTGTCCTTCAAAAAAATTTTCTTGCATCTGAATCTCCCATATTCTGTTGTTCGAAATGAGCAGGTGGAAATACAGGCTACGGTTTTCAATTACGGTGACAGTAAAATCGGCGTAAGTAGTGCTACACAATTCTTTGATTTTTTTTTTTTTTTTTTTTTTTTTTTTTTTTTGTTTAACAGTAGTTTAATTATCATAGTAACATAATAATTTTGGTTGCTCCTAAAACAGTTTCATTTTAAGTTTTATTGTACCAATTATCCTTTGAGCCATCAAATAGTGTCACACCGAGATTCTCATTGATAAAATATTTATGCTTTGTATTATCGGTAATGTCTTTTATCGGCTGCGTTCTGTTTACGAGTTGATGGAATGCTTTATTTTGAAGCAGTAGCCATGAGCGGCTTATTTTATTATATTGTGAATAAATAACAGTGTATAAGAGCATATTATTTGAGTTTTTACTGAGTATTAGTGTATTTTTATATGGGCATTCAGCATTCTACGAGTTTTAGTTGAATATGAATGGCGAGAAATTCGAATAAGAATGGGATTAACTTGTAAGAGGTCTTGTTATTTAATGTTTTTTTAACTTCCCATAGCTTTTTAAAAGACTTTATGAAAGAATGAGAATATTAATTATGTTGTATAAATATTTAGTTATTTTGATTTTTGATTGAATATCACGCAGAGCATTTTAATTCCTACCTCTCATCTTAAACGGTGAGTTCTAGTAGGTGACTGAAAATACACGAGGTTTCGTTTTAATCATGTAGAATCAGATTACAGGGCTGGATAAAAAGTGGTATGAAGTGTGTTTAATATTTTATAAATTGCTTCTTTCCTGTTTGCTAACATGCATATTTTAAATATTATGTTTACTAACACGCACATTTTATTTTTATGTCTAATTCAAAACAATCAAATGATTATTTTTTAACAATTTATAACACAGTTGAAAAATGTTTTTGAATTCGGTTTGTCTATCTTGCCACATGTCCCTGCTATAAATATTCTTATATACGTTAATATTGTTCATTATGGTATGTTCGCTATTTAAAATTAAGCGCTTAGCATGCATAGCTCAATTTTTAGCTCATCATTTATAGCTCAACGTTTATAGCTTATTTATAACTCAAAAGAATTCCGTTACATTATGATTTATGGAGAAAAATCATTTGCGGTGTTTTTTAATGTTACACTATTACAAATATAATGAAGTCGATATGAATTTTTGAGGTTTACTAAAATATGCTCTTTTTAGTATATGGAGTGTGAAGCCTTTATAGTTTGTTTACCGGAACACGCAAAAAAACTCCGTTACGTTATGATCTATTGGAAAAAGTCTTTTGCAATGTATTTTAATCATGTTACTCTATTACAAACATAACGAAGTTTGTATGAATGTCTGAGGTGCATTAAAACATGCTTTCTTTCTTTCTAACCGATGACCATGCCCCTACCTGCCGGTTGCCCCAGCTGAACGAGTTTGATACCTGGTATCGGGGCGAGTGACCGCCTTATCGCCGCGTAGCGGCAATAAGTCTGACGGGCGCCTAGTTCGTCTTCCTATCGGCAGTGCCTACTACTTAGTTACGTACTTTTTTATGCCGGTTACTCAACATTTATACCTTGCTGTTTGATAACTACGCATTGATACTCAAGTTAATCTCGTAATTTAGAGTCTTGTCAGATGACGAGACCTTCACCAGGCAAGACACCTCCAAAGGTATTATTCACAGGTAACTTGGAGGACTTTGCACCCACCACGGATTTTAGATGCATCAGGCGCCATATTTTAGCCGGCATTAAGCCTCGTTTCCTCGACCTTTTATCCACGAATTCGATGCTGTGCCAGCTAGCTACCGCTGCCCGATTTAATTGGAATAGCCTAGCCTGGATTTTTTTAAGCCCATTAAAACATGCTTAATGTAGAATATGGTGTGTTTTGTCATTTGTGTCCTTTGTCATTCATTTACGGAGTCACACAAAAGAGTTGGGTTACATAATGGTCTATGGGGGGAAAACAGTTTGCAGCGTATTCCAATGACGTTACACTATTTCAAACACAATGAAATTGATATACATTACTAAGGTTTACTACAATATGTTTGTTATATAATATGATGTAGGGGAGATGGGGGATGAATGGGACATTTTCACTAAAATATTTAATTTATTATCAATATTATATATCACATTTCATACATTAGGCATTTGACTACATTTGTGCACAATATTTTTCTAGATTAATATTATACAGGAAAATATTATAAAATAAAATAAGAGATCCTCTTTGTCCCAATCATCCCCATAGCAGGGATGAGTGGGACACTAATAGGGATGGATGGGACATAAATATTTTCCTCCCTGTATTCAATGTTACCTAATTAAAATTTATAATTATAAACTTATATGTAATTATACTTGTAATTTATGATCTTATACTATGGCTGTTATATCTCAACGTTGGTAACCATTTCTTTTACAACAGTTTTAACTTGTAATGAAAACTTGAGCAGTTTATCTGTTCCTTTTTCCCTCTTCCAAGATATTTTAGATATGAAATGAAAGTGGAAAATTTCTTTGAAATACTGTATAGTTAATAATTTTCATTCACAACTTATTAATTAATATTAATTAAATGTATTTTTGATATCATGCACAACTGAAATTATGTTAGGGGGTGTGGATATTTATTTAAGCAAACCTTCAAAATTCAATATAATTCCCCCCATTTGATCAATAAACTTTACTATTTTTAAGAATTTTTTCTATTTTGGTAAAGTTTAAGTAGCAATTTTTTTGATAAAATATTTAAGCTTTATTGCGATACAATAATTAAGATTCAATATAATTTTTAATAATAAACAACCTATATAATACGAATACTATTTAATTACTAATAATTAAATAAATTATTAATTTGTCAACTTATATAATATTATTCAGTTAAAAAATAATTTTTTTTAATATATCAAGGAATAAATGAGTCTGTCCCATTCATCTCCATATACAAATGTCCAAACCATCCCCATGATGTATATATTCCATTGTCAGCCATTTTTCCTGAGAAATTATTTTGTCACAATCATTAATATTCATTCATTTTAATTGCCAACATTGAACCTTCAAATAAATAACTACAACATATCTTAATTGTTTACATTGTATAAGATATTTGACAATTTCAAATGTAAAATAAAAATTACTTTTAAGCAGAGTTTTAGGAAATGCAACTTTGAAGAAAAATGAAAACAGCCATGTGGTTTTCTTTTTGGTTCTAAAGCACACTTTGGTAGTGCTATATATGAGAATTGGAATCAACTCAAAAAAATGTTTATTGCCTGAAATATTGAGAACGTCCCACCCATCCATTGTCCCATTCGTCCCTTACTTCCCCGTTACAGCATTTTTCGCTCTTGTTCAGGGACATGCAAAATATATCGGATACAGTATTGTCAATTAGCTATAATTGCTGGAAGTGCGTTTTCTGTAATAGTATGTGTTTTTAAATTTAAATAATATTTTGCATAGTACGCGGTGCGTTTAAATTTTATAGATCATATACAAACACTACACAAAAGAATTCGTAAGCATTACTGAATATGGACGTGAATTGTTAAAAGTTTTTTTTTATTGAGTTATGCATTTTCAAGCTGAACTGTATTTAGTATGCTAAGAGATGTTTGTAGACTATAAATAAATTCATATACAGGATACGCAAAGAAATAAATTGCCGCCTGTAGATTATAATTTCTGAAGTATGATTTAAAGACTTTTAGAGGTTTTTTTTGCCTGAATTAAATTTTAGCTTACAGGACTGTACAAAATAATTCGAGTACATTTTCTACTATTGGAAAAAAATGCAGAAAGTGAATTTTCAATTGTGTTATCCTTTTTCTAACTGAACTAAAGTTCAGCATACTATGTAAAATATATACAAATCTATAGATCTTACACAGGGCTGTACGGAAGAAATCGAGTACCTTTCCAGCTATGGACGGTAGATGTTGAAATCTAGTTTTCAAATGTGTTATTTATGCATTTTCTGTATTGTTTACATATGAATATTCTTTACCTTATTAAACGTTGAATTTTGGTAAAGAATTGGAAAGTGTTTCATATTCTGTGCTTGGTGCATGATTTTTCTTTCTTATTTATTTTCTTTTTCAGGCAGTTGTTTATATGTATGGAGCAAAAGACTTGTGTTCAGGAACACAGGCCGGTGAAAAGAGTGAAAGAAAACGTCTGATTTTAGAAGGCCAGTCAGCAGCCACGGTTACTTTTCCTGTGATACCCCTGAAAGCCGAAGATTTTGTTATCAAAGTCGTTGCTTTGACACCTGTTGGTAGTGATGTAATTCAACGTACACTCCATGTTGTCGTGAGTATATAGCTTTGATAATAATTATATACATTTCATTGTATTTACTTGATACTTGATAACATATTACGACGGTTTATGGAGAAGCCCGAAATCACAGGACCTGTGACGAATAAATTTTAGTAATTACATTATACACACTAGTTGCGTAGAGACCCGTTGTGTTGCTTTTGAATTGCATGAGACAATCGATCTTTTTGCGAAAAATGAAATCTTAACTTTATTGTAGATTTAGAAAGCCATTGCAATATTAATTTTATTAAATACAATATTTCAAATAATAAGTTATATTTACAATTTAAGTCAAAACTTTCCCAATAAAAATGCACATATTCCATAACTTTATTTGCCTAGAGGTTTTCGCTCTTCCAAGATTTTGCTTCGAATTTCGGAGTTCGTAGAAATGATGTCATTTGGGTCAACTTATACAAAAATGAATTTGTTTGGACGAATTTATTCAGAAGCATTTTATATTTATGAATTAAAATAAATATTTAAAGAATTGTTTTTTTTTCTCGCTAAAACTTTTTTCTTTTTTTTTCTCGCTTTTTCGCATTTTTAATGTCCGCTTCTGAAATGTTTTATTAGCCATCTTAAGGCCATGGTTGAAAATCTACTTTACGACAAATGAAAATAACGTACGATGTTTTCTTTTTCTTTTGACGTCAACAGAATTTATCTCAATGTTCCAGTCGAGAGTCGAATTTGTGTTTCTAAAATAAAAGGATTCCTGAAGCTTGAATATGTGTGAGTTCGTATTTCGTGAAATTTTCTTGAAAACTACAATCATTTTTTCACTATTTATTCAAATATACGTTAATTTCAATTTAAAAATGATTTCAAACAATGATACCTAATAATCCTTGTCATTTTCCCTTTTCTCTCTTTTATCCGCAAAAATGGAGCAATTTTAGTTTCCATCATTATAGAAATGTCATAAAAAATAACGTAAAAATTAATATCTCGAAAGCTAAACAAATTTTTAAATTCTACGACCACGTTTAACATCCTCGGACCCCATGCGGATAACGGGCGTTAATTTGATCACCCAACATTCCATGTTCTAGGAGGAACAGCTGTGAAATACAAATGAACAGTCACTTTTTAATATAACAGATTGATGAAATTTTAATTTCGCTGTAAATAGCAAAAGTCAGGGACAAATGCTGAATTATTTATATTATTTTAAGTGCAAATGGCTTATTCCGTAATGGAGCCTGTACGCAATGGATATAGATTAAAAAACATTATTCTTGAAAATTATTTAAAAAAGACATAATAAATAAATCAATTAAGATAAAGTTTTCAAGAAAATTGCATTTGAAAGTAGATTTTTCCCCCTATATAACGGGTGTAAAAATTGAAGATGCGCGATGTTTAGAAATTCAAAAAATTGCAGTAGCAAAGATTGCAAATCCGACATTTAATCGTCAAACGTTGCCATTCTCAAAATGACGTCAGCCGTATGCACGGACATATTTTTCTATTATAATATAGATAGATTTTCAAACGTGAAGTTCCGTTTGTCAGCTGAAACTTTGCATGTGAAAATGTATTCTTTTGGCTTGAGGGTCTAATTTCAGTACCGCGAAGTACAAATTCCAGAAACTGATGTCTTTTAGATGTATTCGTGTAAAAATATATAGTTTTATCAAAGAAAAGGATTGTTTTCTTTTACATTTGGCACTTACTGAAGCATTACGCCAAGTGTCTCAAATTCGGTATCAGCCGAATGAAAATATATTGTAACATTAGCTTTATGAGCGAAAATGTTTTTTAAATAGTGACGTTATTTTCTGTTCAGACTTAAAATAAAGTTATTTTTAATTGTAATGAGTAAATGGTATCAATAAGGATAAATAAATCCCAATATTTTTTTTTTTTTTTTTTTTTTTTTTTTTTTGCAACAGTGGAAATAATACGATTGCTACCATTTTGATGAAATTTCAAAAAATCTTTTGAAATTAAATTAAAAATATAAAAGTGAAAATATTTAGAAAAATAGCTAGTCCGAGAACATCTACAAATGAACAGCTTTCATTCAAAAAAAGAATTATTAGCAAAATTGGTACAGTAGAAAGTTCAAGGAAGATGTCTAAAAAAGCTATCTTGTGTTTTCAATATATAGATTATTTTTTCTCTTTTACTTTAACAGTTGCCTAGCAACTCTATTTCATACAAATTACATTTAAAAGCACGCATTTTCCCCAATTCGGTTCTAAAAATTTAAATTGTTCGACTACATATATGTTAAATTCGTGCTTTTTTATATATTATTCTTTTATTTATTTATTGATGAAGTTTTAATTTCGTTGTAGAGAATTAGCGGGAGAGAAATTCTGAACTTTTTTTTTATGTGCAAATTGTTTATTAATATTTCGCAATGGAGCCGGCACGGTAAAATCATTTAATTGATAAATAACAACGAAATAAAGTCAAAACTCACTGGGTTTTATAACAGACGACATTCTTGACATAGCACGTATTTTAATTTCAATTTTTTTTTCGGTTTTTATGACAAAATGGCAACAAAAAGATACAGCAATCTACTATTTTCATTTTTCCCCCTTTAGTTTCAACAGAAATGGATACTTCAGCTGCCACGATTACAAAAAAAGTAATAAAAACTACAAAAAAATTAATATCTTAAAATTAAAATGAGATACAGCTTTCAAACAAATTGCATTTAAAAGAACATTTTTTTTCGTTATACGGCGGTGTAAAAATTTAAAATGTGCGATGTTTAGAAGTATAAAAAGTCCTTCCGGCCAGTGCCGGGAGGAAGCGGTAGCTTTCATATTCCTTATTTTTAAAAAGCCAACTTATATCATTCAAACACACGAAGCTCAATTTAGTGGAAACCGAATATAGGAGATTCAATACTAATTTTTATCAATATAATGAATGAGAATTTCACGAAATTAGTCAGCTTTATCCAAGCTGCTTTTCTTTAAAGTAACTTATATTTGGCTGCCAAATTCGGCTATTTCTTAAAGTGCCTGCCATTTTAAGACAACATGGTGGATGAGGCTAACCAGTGAACTTGGTCGAGATCTTAGTAATTGCTGTGCACATGCTCACTCACATCGGAATCGATTGATATATACGAGTGCTGTCGCATGCAAAAAATCAGATTTTTCAAAATGTCACCCACAATAGAAATTGAAACTGCTATATCTGAGACATTTCTTAAAGTAAAGACAAACAAAAAATGCTCCTGAATCCTTATATCAAGGTCAAATACTTAAGAAATAAACCTTTTTCAATTTCTAATTTTTTTGCACCTCACTTTAAATATACATATATTTTTTTTATTTAATGGCCGCCATTTTGAAACAAGATGGCTGATGAATCTGGCCAGCGAACTTGGTCGAGGTATTGATGATATCCACATGCCTTCTTACATCGAAATAGGCGAATACGTGTGTTATCGCTTGACAAATACACGATCGTTTCAAAATGTTAGCCATGCTAAAAATTCAAAGTGCTATAATCAAACATTTTTTAAGATATAAACAAAAGAACAAATTTTCAGAAACAAAAACTGCTCCGGAATCTTTGTATCAAGGCCAAACACATAAAAAAAATCTTTTTCATTTTCCAATTTTTTAATACCTCATTTTAAATTTTAAATTTAATTTATTTTTAAATGGCAACCCTTTTGAAACAAGACGGCGAATGAAGCTGGCCAACGAACTCGGTCGAGACATTGGTATGTACTATGTACAGACCAAGTTACATCTAAATCGGTTCATAAATACGCCTGTTATCGCGTGACAAAAATCAGGTCGTTTTAAAATGTCAGCCACAATAGAAATTCAAAATGCTATTACTCAGCCATTTTTTTAGATATAGACGAAACAAAAACTGTTCCCGAATCTTTTTATCAAGGTCAAACACATACGAAAAAAATCTTTTTCATTTTCCAAATTTTTGGTATCTCATTTTAATTTTTTAATTTTTTTAATTTTTTTAAATGGCCGCCATTTTGAAACGCCATTTTTGTACCACATTTCAAATTTAAATTTTTCTTAAAAATTTAAATGGCCGCCATTTTTAAACAAGATGGCGGATGAAGCTGGCCAACGAACTCGGTCGAGACATTGGTATGTACTATGTACGCACCGAATTACATCGAAATCGGTTCATAAATACGCCTTTTATCGCGTGACAAAATTCAGGACGTTTCAAAATGCGAGCCACGCTAGAAATTCAAAATGCTATAACTCAGCCTTTTTTTAAGATATAGACGAAACAAAAACTGCTCCAGAATCTTTGTATAAAGGTCAAATACATAAGAAAAAAAATATTTTTTTCATTTTTAATTTTTTGGTACCACATTTCAAATTAAAAAAATTTTTTAAATGGCCGCCATTTTGAAACAAAACGGCGGATGAGCTGGCCAACGAACTCGGTCGAGACATTGGTATGTACTATGTACACCCCGAATTACATCGAAATCCGTTCATAATTACGAGAGTTAGAGTGTGACATAGGTCATATATATATATATATATATATATATATATATATATATATATATATATATATATATATATATATAAATTTTGAACGAAGGGTGGTTTCGGGGTCTGGGGGTCATGATCGATGAAAATATACCAAAATTTTTTGAAATCGCTTTCCTCCGAACGGCTGTAATAGGTAGCTTTTTGTAATGAAAGCTACCTAAAATTTACAGTAGAGAAAATTACAAAACCAAAATTTCAATTCAAATTCCAAAGTGTTGCCATTCGCAAAATGACGTATCGTTACGCACAGATATGCTTGTCCTTTATAATATAGATATGGTACATCGTATAATTTTAAAGCATAAATTTTTTTAATTCAACATTCTGATTACAAATTTTGCCCATAATGCGTTCAAAATTTTAAGCAATTATCAATTATGAATGCACATTGAATATTTTACAAATTGCTAATTAAGAGTTTTGCTCTTTACAATTGTTAGTAAAATTACAAGTTACAAATTACACACATTGCAATTTCATACACAGTTTACATGTTTCAAATGACTTATGTACATAAGATTTTACACAATAAAATTTCTAATTAAGACTAGAATTTCCAAGAGACAAGCATAGGATTTTGCGCACATGAAGTTTCATTTTCAAACGTTTGAAACTTTATTCACTGTGTAACAATACTCTAATAATATCATAACATTGCAGTGCTGTAAATCACAATTTTATATATATATATATAATATAAATATATATGAATATATATATCGAAATGTATATATATATATATATATATATATATATATATATATATATATAACCAATAATTAAACATAACCTACCACCATCAAAAACCGTAATATTATGAATTAAAGCTGTAAGTATATAAAAAACAGATTAAATTAATTATAAGAATTATTATGGAAGAAAAAAAAGAAAGTGGACACCGACAAATAATGGAAATGCTTATATATTGAATTACGTTTTCAAGGGCACAGAATTCAATGATATAAGCAAAATGGTAGTTTTCTGTGGAAAAAATAAGCTAAAGCTAAAAGTTATTTTCCCCTGTGCCCAAACAACCATTAAAATCAAGTGAATTGATTAAAAATGAAAACAGAATAGAAACAAATAATATGAAATGGAAAAATCAATAAAAACCTATTTAAATATTTATAGGATATAAAATGAAATAATAAACACCATACCGATTAATATTTTAGAATAAATCCACGCGCACATGGCACCCATAATATCGTAAAGATTAAGGTGAATAAAACAGTTAAGAAATCACAGTAATTGATACCATAGGATGCAGTTAATACATATTGAAATAAATGTTTAATAACTTTTAATATAATATAAAATAATATAAATAGAAAGTAATTACATAATTAAAATGCACTATTAAATTAATTAAAAACCGTTAAACAATATCGTCAAAATTTAGCTAAAAATTCCCCCTGGTGTAGTAAATTATAACTGAAATGTAGCTGGAAAAAGTAAATTTAGAACTTAACGAAAAAAAAAAAAAACACAAATTGTGGTGCTGCCATCTAGTAGTACTTTTATGATTTAATTGTCAAAAGACAAACAGTTGTAAGCAATTGAATGTAACAATTGTTTTATTAACAGCAAAACCAAACATATCCTTATATTAGATAATTATAAACTGAATATAAACCACACAATGTATTTTTAAAAAACTATTGTTAATAAAATTTAAAAAGCATACAAAATATTCTATTAGCTAAATTATTTAAACTACACTAAGAATTTAAATAATCCTAGAACATCGATAATATATAGCATATAGCTATATGCTATAAAACAAAATAAATTCATTAATAATTAATATAAATAATTATTAAAAATATAAAAATCTTTAATAAAAACTATTATATATAAGATAATTATAAAATGGACAGGAAATAAAAAACATATGGTAGTATAAGGAAGGTGAATAGATACTTAAATTCCGATTACCTTAAAAGCACAAATATAGTGTGTGGATTATTTTATACATCCATAAAAATCCTAAAATTATGAATGTGGGACATTCAAAAACATTAAACCGATAATAAATTTTATAACACTAAGTGAAAAATAAATAAATATTAAAATATTAATATGAATAGAGGAATAATAATAAAAATAATTACCCAATTTTAATACATACAGTATAACTTTATTTATATTAAATATACTTATATGTATATTAATCACTATAAAAATGGCATACTATTAGTAATTAATATGATATTGTCCTTATTAAATTAAAATTTATAACAAATGATTGTAAATAAGATTAAACAATAATTAAGCTAATTATTAATGAAATTCACCAATTACATATAAAATATCAAATCAACATCCTTATAAAATACGTATCAAAAATATAGTAATAATACAAAAGCCCCCAATTTTTTTTTTTTTTTTAATAAATTAACCATTGCGTATTATCCAGACAACACCACCCTCCTCCGTACTCTAGCATCTACCCACCCATCCAACCTATAATAATTTTTTTATGTTATTTTACAATTTTTATTTTTTTATAGAGATTTTTTTATTTTATAATTTTTTTGTAATTTTGTTTACGCATGTGTTAATTTGTTTTAAAAGATCATGTAAGAAAAATACTAATTGTATATTAATAATATATGAATTTTTTTGGAAAACCATGATTTAATGCATCATAAATTAGTTTTTTAATATTATTGTTAATTAGAGGAGAAGAACATAAACATTTTATTCTATATAAATGATTAAGTATTATATTTCGAAATACAGAATGATGTAGACAAGATTTAAAATTTGTAAATGTATTAACTTTGAATTTAAATTCTTTACGTTTGTCATATAAATCTGTGATTGTTTTGTTGTCTTTTATTGTAATTTTAAGATCTAAGAAGTTAATTGTATTGTTAGATAAAAGGTTTTCCGTTAATTCCAAATTAGTGGGATAATCTACTGGAAATTGAGTAATTTCAGAATGATCAGTATCAATTAAAATTATGTCATCAATATAACGATATAAATGTAGATTATTATTAGTAAAATTACGTTCATAATGATATAAGTATAAGTCGGAGAGTAAACTGGATGTACAACCGCCTTGTGGTATACCGACATGCTGTAAATATAAAGTGTTATCTTGCAAGATATAATTATTATATATAATGAAGTTAGTTAAAGATTTAAAATATGCAATATCAATTATATATATATATATATAAATAAGTATATATTTTTCTTATTTCAGAATCAATATTCAAATTTTTTCACTTTAAAAATTATGAATTCCTATTTAAATGTTACAAAATACTAATTCAAACTTTTGCAGTTAATATTTACTAATCTAAACGTTCGAGATCTTACATATTATTATTTTATGTATTTTATATTTCATCTTTTTTATTCCATTATTGAGTTAAAAAGTGAAGGAAATTATGTTTTCTTTCAATTTTTATCTGATATCATCTTGCTTAACAACGATTAAGCTGCAAACATTTGAAATATTTTACAAAATAGCAACTATTAGGGACATTTTGATGAATTTTGGTATTTATATTAGTTAGAATTTGCCGAAAATAGTTATGAATTAAAGCTTTTTAGTTCAAAAGTTTACTGAGAGTTTCGTCTTTTCGTATTAAATCAATGTTGCTCTACAACTTTGTAATTTACTATTTTCCAGTATCTCGTATAATTTTCGAGACCAACATGCTAAATGCTAATTATACCACTAGAGGTTGCTGTAAGCAATATTAATTATGGTAAGAGCTTCATTTTTACATCATTCTTCTGGATCTGGTGGACTCTGACTCAATGAGAAAATTTTATTTATTCACATATTACAAAAATAAATAAATAAATAAATAAAAAATTAAAAACTTTACAGATTTTATTTCAGAAACAAGAATGTAGTTTAAGTTTCTTAAGGCTTTTTACAATCCTCTAAAAATCTGTTTAAAAGGGAATTGTATTGCTATTGGTGGGATATAAAGAAAATACCCTATATGATTCGGAAGCCTTGGCATGATCAATGTTAATAACATAAAGCAGCCGTGGTATATTCCTTGTGTATCTACTTTCTCTTTTTGAAGTTATTTTTCAAGGTTACTAGGAAACCTCCCATAGTTGCTAATAAAAAAAAAAATAAATAAATAAATAAAATAAATAAATAAATAAATAAAATAATAATTGCAAGTTTTGTAGATTTCTGCCAATGATTAGGTATAAATAATAAATTTTCTATTTTAAAGACATTTTAGAGGCATGAAAATCGCAAAACATCGTCATCAGGGAATTTCAGAACTAATAGATATTTCTGTGTAAAAAGAAATTTTTAAACGAAAATATTAATCGTGAAAATTTTTTAAATATTATTAAATTTTTTTTTGCGTACTTTCGGTGAGACTATGGCGATCTTGGGATCTTAATGACACAAAATGTTTCGGTTTCGTGCTTCGAAAAAAGAGGACGAACTCATTTTTATTAAGGAGTCTCAACAAAGTGCATAGTCACTATGCCTAAACATCACTTTTTTTCACAATAAATGTCGGCGTTCAACAGTTATGGTCGCAAGAATTGTAAGAGTTTCCAAAACTAGTGTATGCAATTTTATAATATATGTATATACCCTATAGATATGAAATCCTAATGAAATGAATTTATGAAATGACTCATTATGTTTTCAGAGCTATTTTTTCTAAAATATGGAACGTTTGGCGGTGAAATTACCCCCAACTATCCATATTGATCCACAGGTTTCAAAAGTGGTATTAGAATTTTAAAATTTGAATTAGTTTTCGAGATATTATTTTTTTTCTAATTTTAATAGCATTTATATAATGATGGCGACTAAATTACTCCATTTTTATGGAAAAAAGAGAGAAAAGGGAAACCCACAGGCATTATAAGATTTCTTCATTTTCGTCATTTTTGAATTGAAATTGAAATTATCTTTTATTTCAATCGATAGTGAAGACAATATTGTGATTCAATTATATTTTTCAGGAAAAACAACAACAAAAACCATTTTTTCAACTTTTGATCATCAGGAATCAGTTTTTTTTTAGAAACCAAAAATCATCTGTCACTTTCAAATTCCATAGGCGTAAAAAAAAGGTTTTCCTTTCACTTTTAAAGGGAAAATGACATCAATAATCTTAAAAATAGAAAGCATATTTTAAAATAAGAATTAAATGATCACGTGTTAAAAGCAGAAAATAAGGAAAGTTACGTCAAAATCTTTACATGTAAATATAAAATGAAGTACGAAAACTTTAAAATAATGAAATTATCACACGCTAAACGCGTTTAAAGGTGATGATTACGTCATATGTAAAATGCCCAAACATTAAATATCGCAATATTAAAGTTCCTAAAATAATTAAATTGTTATACGGGAAAAATTTTTAATGGAGAATATTGTGTCATATTTAAAAAGTTCAAATAATAATATTTTCAAATACATTTAAGTTAAATAATATACGTACTCGTGAATCTTAAAAGAGAAATTTTTTATTAAATAAATAAATTTTAATATTAGAAATACACTTAATAGGGAAAATTACGTCATATATTAAAACGATACATTTAAAACGATTTTCATTCCCGAGAATTTTAATCTGAAATCACATTATAAAAGTAAGCGGCACGCAAATTTGTTTATATATTACATCACTTGATGCAGCTTAAATACAGGTAAATATATGCGCAAAATACTTTCGGTTATTTTGTACGAATTACTATTCAATATATACATATTAGAAAATTCGGATTATTTTAAAATTAATACAAACATTATACATTGTAAAAATAACTTTAAAATATTCATGATGGAGTATTAAAATAGAGAAACTAATTCATGAATAAGCTATAACCTGCTTCTAAAATATCTAAAATTCGATTAAGACGAAATATAAGAGTAAAATTAAAAAATACAACCCTTTTCAATACGTGGATCTGAAAGCTATTCCCAAGCAGATGGAGTTTTTTAACCTCAAACCTAAAGGAAGAATATAGTCCATACCGTCGTTATAAAACTCAGAAAGATAACATCATTTTTAACCTAACCATTTTATACAAGCTGATTTTCAAATTTATTATCTTATTTATCAATCCTGAAAATAGATGTCATTTATTACGATAGCGATGGATGAGTCCATGGTAACCGAAAAATGCCCATTCAAACAGGAAAGCATAGCAACGCGATTACAGAAGATAGCCGCTAATATACTGATAATATCATTCAATCTTCTGTAACCTGGTCATATTTATTAAACAGGGCACATTAGTATGTTTTTAGAGGCTGTGAAACCTGAAGGTGGGTTGGCGAGCTTAGCTGGCAGGGGGCCGAGCCCCCTAATGTATATATATATATATATATTTGTTATAAAAAATTGAATTTTCAATCAAGCAACTAATTTTTTTCTATGCATTTTTAGTATTTATTCTTTGGAGGAATCGCCACTATTCTATCAAATGCTGTTTCAGAAATTCTAATGCTTGGAAAGATTCTTTTAATGTTATTTATTTTTTCGTCGTTTTTCTCCAAATCTCATTTTCAAAATTCGATGTTCTCTTGCTGAAAAGAAAAAAAAAAAAAGGGATAATCCATTCTGTACTTTGCGCACTAATCTAAAATTTCTCGCACAAATTGAGGAAGCATCTAAAAAAAGTTTGCCACACTAAACTGTAAAAAAAATACTGCCAGTTTTTCGGTAGGAATCGGAAAAATGGTTGCCCTTATCGTATCGGAATAATTTCCGACCCAGCTCGGAGTAAAATCCGTAAAAATAAGGAAATAGTCAGTAAAACGGTATTTTACGGATTTTATTGCGATTTTACGGACTTTATTCCGAGCTGGGTTGGAAATTATTCCGGTACGATAAGGGCAACTATTTTTCCGATTCCTACCGGAAAACTGGCATTATTTTTTTTACAGTGTAACAGAAAATCGCATTAACTGAAACTACACTATTCGAGGGAAATCTGTACTGTAAAGCCTGGTTAAGCGGAACTGCAAGGGATCAGAGAAACATTTCATGTTAGACAGGATACCGTTTTAGCAGTTATGTAGATTTTTTATACACTGTAAAAAATATACCAGTTTTCCGGTAGGAATCGGAAAAATAGTTGCCCTTATCGTACCGGAATAATTTCCAACCCAGCTCGGAATAAAATGCGTAAAATCGGAATAAAATCCGTAAAATACCGTTTTACTGACTATTTCCTTATTTTTACGGATTTTATTCCGAGCGGGGTCGGAAATTATTCCGGTACGATAAGGGCAACTATTTTTCCGATTCCTACCGGAAAACTGGCAGTATTTTTTTACAGTGTTTTTTATTGCTTTCTTTTCACTGTTTCAATGACGTTTTTCCGTTTAAGGTAGGATTTCACTATGTACAGATTTTATTGTAATAATAATGTGGTATAATCATGAAATATAACCTTCTTTTAATAATCATAGAAAAATATGTTTATGAATGAATATATATGCATTATAAATAACACTATCATAATTTGAAAGTCCTGTTATTTATAACGATGGTGTAAAAATGTAGTTTTTTTAACACCCTCGAGAAAGTCTATCACGGTTGGAACATTAATTTTAATCTCAAGTCGATACAAATTTCAATAAAAGACAGTTTTTTCGCGAAGTTATTTATCTATATTTCTTCGTGATTTTTCCGTTTAAGGATTTAATATTGCTACACTGTAAAAAAAAAAAAAAAAATACGACCAGTTTTCCTGTAGGAATCGGAAAAATAGTTGCCCTTATCCTACCGGAAAAATTTTCGACCCAACTCGGAATAAAATCCGTAAAATACCGTTTTATTGACTATTTCCTTTTTTTTACGGATTTTATTCCGAGCTGGGTCAGAGAATTTTCCGGTGCGATAAGGGCAACTATTTTTCCGATTCCTACAGGAAAACTGGTCAGATTTTTTTTACTGTGTACGTTTGCTAGATTTTTACAACAGAATGATATTAATAAGATTGCATCAAACATCCTACGACACACCAAAACATCGTCTACGACTCAAAAGTTCACATTTGATGGTTTAGTTTTTTAAATTCTTCAAACACTTGCAGTTAAGCCCATTATGGCCACCCTGTATAAACCTCTAGTTATTCACTTTACTTATGAAAGTAATTATACGAGAATAACTGGTCATGTAAGTTTGTTTGCATTATAGCTTAACACAACGGTTCCCAAACTATGGGTTGCGGCACACGGGTTGATCACGACTCATTGGCGGGTTACAGGTCATGTTTTGGTGGGTCGGGAAACAATCAGTCAACTTGTTCAGAAATATATTACTAATTTAATCAGCAGTAAAAATGTAACAAACATAATATGTTACAACTTTAAAGGGGAAAAACGTTCAAAATAGAGAAAAAACTTCGGGAAAATGCAGTGTTTTTTAAACTTTTCCCGCTAAATTTAGCAAGTCTCGAATCCATAGCTGAGTACATAGTAAATGCTGGCACATCCGTAATAAGACCGGTAGTGAACTGTAGTGTCGCTGCAACTGGGTAGCGTTGGGTGTGCAAAACTCGCCAGATTTTGGCCGTACTTTGCTAGCCCAGTCTACTCATATAGAAAACAGAGTTTAAAGATCAACATTTAACGAACATTCCCACAAAACTTCACTTTACTTTTTTCCGAATCGTAGTCTTCATATTTTAGTGCATAAAATCACTACAAATGATTAATAAAATTTATTTTTTAGAAATACTTGTCTTTTGCTTTGACTTTTACACACGACCGCACGTCCATTTGTTCATTGGATTGTCAATGCTTCCTAATGTTTCAGACTTACTTAATGCGAATAACACTATTAAAAATTGTACATCTCTAATATAGACTGTACCGTGTGTTACTAACAATGACATAAATAGTGTTTACATTTAAGCTGAATATTTTTAATGACACATTAATAAACGTATTTTTTCTTACGTAGTAAAAAGATCTTGTTTTATAATTATCCCAATTCTCGTTGTTATTACCTACTAGAGTTTTCAAGTGCATGCTTTGTAGGGTAGGTTTGCTTTTTCCGTATGATAAATTATACAAAAGTTCTAGATACTTATACATTAAGCAGGTCGCAAAAACATCTCAAATTCTGAGTTGGGTCACGTATGAACAAAGTTTCGGAACCGCTGATATAACATCAATCCTCTCACGATCACTCGCCCACAGGCTGTAATGTAGCCCATCGAACCTTTATGTGTGGCTCAAGATTAAAATGTGTCAATATAAGGTTATTAAAGGAGAGAATAATTTATAGTTTTACAGCAAGCAAGCACTAGTTCCTGTTATTCTGGGAAACGGTATAGGACCTATAAGTCAAAAATATTATTTTTCGTCTATGATGTGGTTTGGCGCCTTAAGCGCTTGAGGGACACTGGAAATCTGCTGGGGCGAAATTGTGATTAAAGCCTTACTCTGGTAGGCTACAAGACCATAGGGAGATACCACCGAACGTGAGAAAAAGATGTTGTGAGCTTCCATCCAATAGTTCCATTAAAATACCGGACAATATATTTCTTATATCTTTCTGCCTCAAGCCTTCCTTCTAAATCGCTTATTCTGGGCCATTTTGCTCACGTTTATGTATCTATTTGAACTTATTGCAAAATAAAATACGCACAGTTATATTTCGATAAAATAAATAACGATAAAATTATCAAAGATGTAATGTGATGTAAGCGGGATACAGTGTTGAGATTAAGATTTTATCATTTCGTACTCTTTAGATTCTTCTGATGACCATTAAATACATAATATTTTAATTAACTACAATATTTCAGATTTAATAAAAACGTATTATAATTCTTTGAATTATTTAAGGTAACTGTTATGTATTAACGATAACTTCTACTATATAAAACTACTACAACTTCCACTTGCATTTACATTCGAGTTGTTCGATTTCAATGTATTATATTATATGTCTTGTTTTGTAAGTGTGCTCGTATTTATTAAAGTTATATGTTCAGCTAATACAGTATGTTGATATAATAATATAAGCTCGCAAACATTACACTTTGGCGACGATTGTTACGGATCCACGTACATTTTGGATTTACATTATTCTTTTTACGGTGATTACAGTCATCTATGGCTACGTTTGGCAGAATAGAAGATTTTGACCCTGCAGTGGAAACCTGGTCGCAGTACGTAGAAAGATTTAATCATTTTATTAATGCAAATGATATATCTGATGATAATAAAAAAAAATTTATCTTTTTAACTGTGATTGGCCCAACAGTTTATAAATTATTACGTAGTTTACTATCGCTGAGAACAACGGCAGATACTAAGTATGATGATTTAATTAAATGTTTATCAGACCATTACAGTCCGGCACCTTCGGAAATTGTCGAGAGGTTTAAATTTAATTCCCGAGTTCGTAAATCTGATGAAACCATTCCAGTTTTTGTTTCGGAATTACGTAGACTTTCTGAATTTTGCAATTACGGTTCTAGTTTAGATACGATGATTCGTGATCGACTAGTTGTGGAATTCAGGATACGCAAATACAGCGTCGGTTGTTATCTGAACAGAATCTGAGGCTTTCTAAAGCAATTGAATTGGCTGTGTCTATGGAAACTGCTGCTCGCGATTCCATAAATTTACAAGGTTCTTGTTCTGTTTTACAGCCGGTGAACAAATTAAACACTTCAAAACCGAAACTCCGCAATTCGAAATTTCCAGAACATTTTCGTGAATGTATACGTTGTGGGAATTCTGATCATTTACCTAAGAGTTGTCCTTTTTTGAAGACTACGTGCCATTCTTGAGGTGTTAAGGGTCATTTGGCAAAAAAATGCCTAAAGTCGAAGAAAACTGAAGTTTCGAATCGTAAAATCGTTAAAGAAAAGCCTAAAAAAGTTCATCAAATGCATACTACACCCGGTTCTGATGAAAATATTGAGGAAGAGATTTCTAAAGTAGCTATTGTACGTGAACCAGAATACAATATTTTTAATACAGTTTCTATTGTTGAGAAAAGTGCTCCTAGACCTGTTACAGTAAATATTGAAGTAAACAATCAAACTATTAATATGGAATTAGACACAGGTGCTGCTTTATCTCTAATCACCAAAGATACATACAATTCACTGAAGTTGCCCCCCTTGCAGCCAGCTAAAACTGGTTTAGCTACATTTACAGGTCAACGCATTCCTGTTTTAGGAACGATTACGGTTGAAGTAAAATTTAGTGGAAAATACGAACTGTTACCTTTACTGGTAGTAGATAACAAAGGTCCAAATTTGTGTGGTAGAAATTGGATTATGTCCTTGAAAATTTTAGAATTTCGTACAAATTTTGTTAAAAGTGATGATATAGATTTGAGTAAGTTGTTGAATGAATACAAGCATGTTTTTGAGAATACACTTGGGCACTTAAAAGGGAGTTAAAGTCTGTTTAATTAAAAAGCCAGAAGTGCAACCAAAATTTTATAAAGCTCGTACGTTACCTTTTGCAATGCGAGAAAAAGTCAGCGAGGAACTGAGTCGATTACAGAAGATTGGTGTTTTACAACCAATTCGTTTTTCAAAATGGGCTACACCCATCGTTCCCGTACTCAAAGCAGACAGATCATCAGTAAGAATTTGTGGTGATTTTAAGTTAACAGCGAATACTGCTATTGATACAGACCAATATCCCTTACCTAAAGCTGAAGATATTTTTGCTATGTTAGCAGGAGGTCAGAAATTTACTAAGCTGGATCTTAGAGATGCTTATAATCAACTTGAGCTTGATGAAGATTCCAGAGACCTTACAGTTATAAATACACATAAGGGACTTTTTCTGTACATTCGCTTACCTTTTGGAATTTCCTCAGCACCAGCTATTTTTCAGCGGGAAATGGAAATATTAATGCAAGGCATTCCTGGTGTTGCTGTTTCACTGGATGATTGCATCATTACTGGCACCAGTCACGATGAGCACATGTCACGACTACGAGAAGTGTTAAAAAGATTTCATGATGCAGGTTTGTGGCTTAGACAACAAAAGTGTCAATTCTTTTGCAATAGTTTGACTTTTCTTGGTCATGTAATTGATGCTGATGAAATACATCCTACAGAAGAAAAAATTACAGCAATCAAAGCCGCTTCGGTTCCTAAAAACCTTACAGAATTGCGTTCATTTTTAGGTTTGATCACATATTATGCTAAATTTTTGCCTCGAATGAGTACCATGTTGGCTCCACTTTATAAATTATTGCAGAAAAATACTCCCTGGCAATGGTCTTCAGAAGCTGATTCAGCTTTTCAAAACGCAAAATCAGTGTTATGCAGCTCTTCTTTATTAGTTCATTTTGATCCAAAGAAAGAACTTCTTTTAGCTTGTGATGCTAGCCCATATGGTGTGGGAGCAGTGCTATCCGAAGAGTTTCCTATCGCTTTTGCTTCGCGAACGTTGACATCTGCAGAGAAGAATTATTCACACATACAGAAAGAAGCACTGGCATTGATATTTGGAGTGACACGATTTCGAGAGTACTTACTTGGCAGAAATTTTACTCTTTTAACTGACCATAGGCCGCTTGTTACTATCTTTTCAGAAAAACGGCACGTTCCAACCATGGCAAATTCAAGAATTCAGCGTTGGGCATTGACTCTTTCAGCTTTTAATTACATCGTTCGCTACCGTAAGGGAGAGGACAATGCCAATGCAGATGCATGCAGCCGTCTACCCATACATACACCTCAAGTTAACCCTCCGTTATCAAAAGAACTAGTTCTACAGATGGAAAGGATAGATGCCGGTCCCATTACAATTAATGACATTCAACAGGCTACTAAAGAGGATTCAGTATTATCTCAAGTAATTCAGTTCACTCTTGAAGGTTGGCCAGAAGTTCTTAAGCCAGAAACTGTACCTGATTCAAAGATAACAGAAATCTTGCCATACTTTAAAAAACGCATGGAATTAACTGTTGAACAGGACATTCTTCTCTAGGGAAACAGAGTAGTGGTTCCTACCTCACTTCGACATAGCATTCTACAAGAATTACATTCTACTCATCAAGGAATGGTAGGAATGAAAAGTATTGCCCGTTCATTATTCTGGTGGCCCAATTTAGATTCAGAAATTGAGGACACTGTTCGTTATTGCACCATTTGTGTACAGAATATGGATATGCCTTCAAAAGTTTTACAAGCTTGGCCAACGTCTAACATACCTTGGTCTCGAATACACATGGACTATGCAGGACCTATTGATAATCATATGATTTTAATAGTTCAAGATTCGTATTCAAAATGGATCGAAGCATTTCCGATGAAAAAAAGTACATCTTTAGCAACTATTGAGAAACTTTACGAACTTTTTGCAAGATTTGGATTACCCGGTTGCATTGTCACCGACAACGCAAAAGTTTTTACTTCAGATGAGTTCCTGTCCTTTCTTAAGCGTAATGGCATACGATCCTTGCCCACAGCATCCTTCGTCTAATGGACAAGCGGAAAGGGCTGTACAATACATTAAAAAGCAGCTGAAGAAAGTGCAGGATGGTACAATTTCAATCAGACTGGCAAGAATTCTTATGAATTACAGACGAACACCATTAGCTCTGTCAAGTTTGTCACCAGCTGAATTGCTTTTTGGCAGACAAATACGTAGTAAGTTGGATTTACTGCACTCTCGTCATCCTACTGAACTTATTTCAAAGACATCTTTTAAGGTTGGAGATTTAGTACATGCTAGAAATTTTGGAAAAGGTGATAAGTGGATTCCAGGAGTGATTATTTCACCTATTGGAAATTGCATGTTTCGAGTATTATTTCCTGATGGTACTTCAGTACACAGGCATAGAGATCAACTTAGACAGAGAAGGGAACATCTACAACTACATTCTCAACATACAGATAGTGATAGTCAGCTGTTCTCTCCAAAACAACCAAACCCTGTTCCTTACCCAGTAATTCCGATGCCACCCTCTTCAGTTGAAAGTCCAAAGTTGCCTTCTACAGTTGAGAGCCCAAAGAAACCTTCTACAGTTCAAAGCCCCAAGTCACCAGTTACATCCGGTCCAGACATTGCTGCTAATGAGCAATCTCCCAAGCCCCCAGATTCTGCAAGCAAGCGTGTGTTAACATCCCCTGATTTAACACTTCGCCGTTCTTCACGTATTAGGAAGATGCCGAAGAGATTGGATTTGTAATTTCCTTAGGGAGAGAGAAGTGTTATGTATTAACGATAACTTCTACTATATAAAACTACTACAACTTCCACTATATAAAACTACTACAACTTCCACTTGCATTTACATTCGAGTTGTTCGATTTCAATGTATTATATTATATGTCTTGTTTTGTAAGTGTGCTCGTATTTATTAAAGTTATATGTTCAGCTAATACAGTATGTTGATATAATAATATAAACTCGCAAACAATACAGTAACTTTAGAAATAATGGTAATTTTAAGCATATTTTTCGCGTCTTTTTAGTGAATCATCCTAAGTTATAGTGGCTGCGACTACAGCGAGTGTCCAATATCTCAATTACGAGTATATTTTCTACACATGCCTGTGCTGCAAAAGTTGCTGCTTTAAACTCTTTTCTGCAAACATTTTCTTAATTAGTTTTTTCGAGCAGTTTAAAACTACAAGTTGTGGAAACATTTCAATTCTTGCAGTAGTCGTTGAATAAAAGTCGAAACGTTTGTAAATATGTATGGGTATAACCCTGGTTGGTTATACACAAAATAGGTTTTCCTGATCCAGTTCTATCTTCAATTGCTACACGCTTTCGCAATGTCATCGCTTGTCTCCAGGATTACAGCTTTTGACAAGACTGACCATTAGGATACAAAAAATTGCTTAAACGACGGCAGAAAAAAGTGGCTTCCATTATTCTAAACTAAAAATCCCAATAAGATGCCACATGGTCGCATTGTTTGAGTTGAAATTACCTCACTCCGGAACTGATGACTTGAAACCTCTGTAGTTAAAGGCGTTATTACTAGAGGATTATATCAATAACCCCACGAGGTTTGCAAAACACTATGCCTTTTCAAAGCCTTTTTAGTTCAAATTTAAAAGTGGTCGTTACTGGTAGAGTATCCAACACTGATGCCGTTACCTTATTCTTGTATTAATATCTTTAAACACTGTTAATTTTACAACAGAGCTTACTTAACTTTCATATTTCCTATACAAATGTGTAACAAATAAATACTTTAGTAATTAATAAGTATTCATAATACATATATGAACATATTTCCATGTTATAATGAATATGATTATTAATTATTTTTCAGCCCGAAGGCGTAACTAAAGAAATAGATATCCCTATCAAATTAGATCCAACAAATCAACAGCGGAGACAGAAAAGACACATCGAAACAGAGCTGTATTCTGGTACTTTATAATATGTATTTGCATTTCATTAGTTATGTATACAATTAAAATTTTTAGAGTGTATTTTGTAACCCAAACAGTTACTTTTTTTTACCAGAAAGAAAACTTAGAAAACTCTTTTTTTCTGCTATTATTACAAAATGTGAAGATAGCACAATGGAAAAATAATTATGGTAATGTACATATTTATTGAACGGAAGTCTGTTCTACAAATCGATTCTTTATTCTGCATTTTTAAAAAAATTACTAATGTGAACGTTCTCTACAAAATGATATTTTGTATTTTGTTTAAGATATTCAAAGGAATATCAGCAAATAAATGTTTCTTTTGCAGTTTTATAAATAACTAGCAAACCCCGCGGCTTTGCTCGCTTAATATTTGAAATATGCCAAGTGATATTTATATGCCTAATTTTTATTAAAAGGTACTAACTAAATTTTTATTTTATTAAAAGGTAATATTTTATTTTATTAAAAGGTACTTATTACTTTTAGGAATAATTCAAAAATTACTATTTAAAACACAGTTTGATTAAACATCATTATTACACTACATTAGGCAGAAATGAGACTTAAATTAATAAAACGAAATAAAACTAAATAAATGATAATTTAGAAAATATTTTGAAACTTTTATGCTCAATTAATACGCACATTTCAGTATTCATTTGAAGTTTTGAATTTTTTAGAAACCATCTTCTTACATCTTAAAATTAACTATCATGTCAAATTCCAAGTCCTACAACTTCTCTCAACACAAAGGGCTATGTTGAAATAGGAACTGTCACCATTAATTTGCCAACATTAATTTTGAAATCGGTTTGTTATTTCCTAATATTCCACAGAAAAGTAATATAGAAAGCTTTTAAAGGCAATTTTAGAACGTTTGTTGTTCCTGTGAACCCCAGGTGGTAGAATCATCGGCATAAAATATAGCCTGTGTAGGATCAGAGACTGTTACCATTGATTCGCAACTATTACTTTTATGATCGGTTTGTATTCCCTGAAATTGCATAGAAATTGTAATTTAGGACTTTTTTAGAATGCTTTTCGCACCTCCCCTTCGCTTCACCCCTTTTTAATTCGAATTTATTTTCGACAGTCCTTCGAGGGCATTTATATTTTATAAGTAACTATACCATGCCATATTTAAAGTTTCTAGCCTTTTCAGTATCACAGGAATCGCAATTTAGAAAGTTTTTAGCTACTGCACCCTCTGGTGGTAGTGGCACAGACATAAAATATAGCTTATGTTTGAGCAGGTTCTATCACCAACAATTCGTCATCATTATTTTTTTTAATCGGTTTGCTTAAAAATTGTAATTTTATAACGCTTTTCGCTCACTTCATCTTTTTAAATTTGGAATTTTCTTTCGACTGTTCTTAGAAAGCAGTTGCATCTTGTAAGTAAATACCATGCCATACCTCAAAGTATTAGACCCCTCAGTTGTGCAAAAAACGCAAATTAGAACATGTTTTGCTTTTGCAGCCCTCAGATGATAGTGACAGCAATATAAAATATAACCTATGTTATAGCAGGGACTGTCACCATTGATTTGCAACCATTACTTTTGAAATAGCTTTGGAATTTCCTGAGATTGAGTAGAAATCGCAATTTAGAACGTTTTCAGAACGCTTTTCGCGCATTTTCACCCCTTTTTAAATTTCCAATTTTTTCGAAACTGTTCTTAAAGACCATTTATATCTAATAAATATGTACCTTGCCTGATTTTAAGTTGCTAGCCCCTAGCGATCACAAAAATCGAAATTTAGAACGCTTTTTTGCTCCTGCAACGTCTAGGTGATAGTGAGACCGACATAAAATAGCGTCTATGTTAGAGCAGAGGCTGTCAGCATCAATTTCCTACCATTACATTTGAAATTAGTTTGATTCTTCCTGAGATATTGCTGACAAATCAGCATTTAGAACGTTTTTAGAACGCTTTTCGCGCATTTTGCTCCTGCATCTCCACTGGGGTAGTGGAAACAGATATAAAATATAGCCTATCTTGGAGCAAGATCTGTCACCATCATTTTTACACCATTATATTTGAAATCGGTTCAGTACTTCCTGAGATTGCATAGAAATTGCAATTTAGAACGTTTTTTACAACGCTTTTTGCGCATTTTGACCCCCTTTTAAATTTCTATTTGTTTAGGAAATGTCCTTAGAGATCACTGATATCTTATAACTAACTACCATTCCAAAATTTCACGATTCTAGGCCCTTCCGTAACGCAAAAACTGCAATTTAGAACGTTTTTCTTCTGCACACCCCTTTGGGGTAGTGGCACCGATATGAAACATATCCTATGTTGGAGCAGGGTTTGTCACCATCATTTTGATGCCATTATTTTTTAGATCGGTTTCGTATTTCCTGAGATTGTGTAGAAACCACCACGTAGAACGTTTTTTAGAACTCTTTTTGCACATTTTCACCCCTTTTAAATTTCGAATTGTTTAAGAACTGATCTTAGAAATCCTTTATATCTAATAAGTAGCTAATATTTCAAATTTCATATTTCTAGGCCCTTCAGTAACACATAAATCGCATTTTTAGAACGTTTTTTGCTCCTGCACCCCCTTTGGGGTAGTGGCACCGACATAAAACATAGCCTATCTTGGAGCAAGCGTTGCCACCATCATTTTGACACCAATATTTTTTAAATCGGTTTGGTATTTCCTGAGATTGTGTAGAAACTACCATTTAGAACGTTTTTAGAACGCTTTTTGTGCATTTTCACTCCTTTTAAATTTCGAATAGTTTATGAACTGTTCTTAGACATCATTTATATCTTATAAGTAATTAATATTCCAAATTTCATATTTCTAGGCCCTTCAGTAACGCAAAAATCGCATTTTTAGAACGTTTTTTGCTCCTGCACCCCCTTTGGGGTAGTGGCACCGACATAAAATATAGCCTATGTTCTAAGTTGGACTAACACCATCATATTGATACCATTATTTTTGAAATCGGTTCGGTAGCTCCAGAGACCTCTAACAAACAAACAAACTTTACTTCTTTATAATATTAGTATAGATAATGAGCCATTCTCTTCAGGATGATATTTTGAATCTTGTCTAAGGTATTCAGAGAAATATCTGCATATAGATGCTTCACCTGCAGCATTTGTTTTCTATTAATAAAGAAGATGATATTGCAGATGATATTTTGTAACTTGACTAAGATATTCTAAGGAAGACATTTTTTTTTTTAATTATAAGAATAACAACAGAAATAACGAATAAGGCATGCATCCAAATCTCGAAATTTTCTCATTCAAATCTGTATTTAAATTTGTTAGATTATTTGCAGAATAAACACTGGAAAACTTCCATAAGTTCAAATAATTAATAATAATGAATTGTCACTGATAACGATTAAAATATTACGGAATTTAAGATTAGACTAGGGGATCATACCCGGGGTTCCCGGGTTACAGAATATAGTTGAAAATCGTTTTTATTATTGAACAGTAATATTTTTTACATGCAGTACATTTTTTTAGATTGGCCACTAAAGTACTTTTAATATGAAAACTATGAATTTTACAATGAAATAAATTTTTGAAATTTATCAAAAGCGATTTTTTCGTATTAGCTATATGCTAAGAGTTATAGTCCAATATTTTGCTGCTTACGGCAACCTTTTATTTTCTCATAATATCAGAGCTTTAAACGCGAAGTTCAATTACATGTCTGTTAAATTTGTGTTTTATTTATATTATTTTATTTATTAATTCATACAGGAAGTTTTATCTTTTTATGGAATATTGGTTTAAGAAAATGGTGAACTCTTTATGTTGTTTTAAGGGCAAATGGATTAATTTTTCTTAATCGAGCTCCACGTGATAGAGATAAATTAAAAAATATTTCATGCTTGAAAATTATTTTTAAAACCATAGACAATCAGTAAACTGAGATGCACTTTGCAAACAAATTCCATTTGAAAGTTTTTTTTTCCTATTTGGCTGTCAAAAAATTTAAATTGTTCGATTACAGATATGTTAAATTTGCGTCCTTTTAATATTATTCTTTTATTTATTTATAAAGAAAGTATTAACTTCGTTATGAAAAATTAGTCAGAAATAAATGCTGAAAAATGTTTGTTCCTTTATGTGCAAAATGTTTATTATTATTATATATTGAAGCCGGCACCTGATAAGAAAAATTACAAAAAATCATGCTTGAAAATTATTTTAAAAACATAATAAATCTGTCAATTATGATACAGTTTTTAAACAAATTGATTTGAAAGTATATTTTTTCCCTATACGAAGTTCTAAAAATTGAAAATGTACGATGGTCATAAGCTTAAAAAATTGCAGTAGCGAAAATCTTCAAAACTGAAATTTGATCGTGAAGTGTTGCCATTCACAAAATGACTTTAGCGTTACGCAAAGATACGTTTTCCTTTATAATATAGATACGGAATCAGTAAAATGTAATAAAGTTCAGTAATTATAAAAAAGTTATCAATTGATGCCCTCTTTTGCTTGGTATTCCGGAATGAAAAAAAGCAAAATTTATTCCGCTTTGACACGATCACAGAATTTTTTCGCTATGAAATCTAAACCCGACATCATTTTCACCTTCTCAAAGTTTGCACACTCACCTCTCATATCCGCATTCACCCTTTAAAAAAATTGCATTTTAATTTGATCATTTTAAAATCATTTCCACTCAAAACTTGAAGCCACGATTGTCAGCAAAATCTTTGCATGTGAACAGTCACATTCTTAACTCGAGATTCTAATCTCAATATCGGAGAGTAAAAAATTGCCGTAATTTATGTTTTTTAGACGCATTTGTGTTAAAAAGTTTAGTTTTATCTAAGAAAATCATCATTTTTTGATAAATATGACGTCATTTTCACTCGTCATTTCGCCTAGTGTCTGAAATTTAGGACCATACAGAAGGGAAAAAAAAGAAAATGCGTGTTTTCAAAAGCAGAACGTAATTTTCCGTTAAAAATATTATGTGTATAATGGGATTTTGTACCACTAAACCCTATAGAACAATTTTGAATTTTTATCAGATAATCGCATGAATAAAGGTAAATAAACATCATTATTTCTCTCTTCTCTGCAATAATAAAAGTTATCTAATTACCATTATTTTGAAGAAATTTCATAGAATAATTTTTAAATTAAAATATAATAATGGGATATTAAAAAAAAAAATCTTGTGCGGGCACATTTACAGATGAACAGCTTTCAGTTAAAAAATTATTAGTAAATTTGGTTCAACAGAAAGCTCAGGGCAGATGACTAATAAGCAATCTTGTGTTTTAAATATATAGATTTCATAAAATTATGAAAAATTAAATTAAGCAAATTATGTTATTTTGATAAAATTACAGTAGCATGTTTTAAAGAATAGCAATAAAATATCAGACAAAAACTTGGGGAACCTGATATTATTTTAAATCTCGAATTATTCTCATTATCTTTGTTTGCATATCTAACTCGGCGAAGCGAATTTACCCGCAAGAGGGAATCATGAAGTTCTGTTATATAAGTCGCTATTTTCGGACAAAGAGCATGCACACTATGTTACTTCTCTTTCATAAAGACACTCTAAATGTTTGTAAAACATTGCGTTTTATCAGTGCGTGATTTCGATTACGTTATTTTCAAAAATGAAACACTTTCACCTGTGAAGAATTTCAAAGCATCTAGGGTGAAAATGACACACTTCTACAAAACATATTTCAGTTTTAAGAATTAAAATACGCGCTTTTTTTTTTATAAAATGATGTCAGTTGTATCCACTGAAACATTCCACTTTTACGATCCCGTCTTAAACAACATCTATAGAAATGTATGCACATGACATCATTATCGCGGAATAAGACACAAACCCAGAAGAAAGCAATGACGTCATTTAAGAAGTTTTTCAAAACAAATCGGGTATTTAATGATTTATATGACTTCATTTTCTTTTGTTTATAATTGTTTTATCAGGAGTCATTCATTTATATATTTTTTTAAAATGCGGAAAATGTTATTACACACGGATTGATAAAATTGCATTCTTTCAGATTTTTGATACGAATTAAGTAAATGCGGGGAAAAAAAGTCACGCAAATATTCTTTAAAATACATTGTTGTAAAGAGAAAGTGTTGTATCGTTTAAAAAGTTAAATTGCAAAAAATTAAAAGTCATTTAATTCACAAATTAAAACGAAATAAAACCTAAACTCACCTGGTTTTATAACAGAAGATATTCTTGACAACGCACGTATATTATTTTTTTTTCAGTTTTTATGAGAAAATGGCAACAAAATAATACAGAAATCTACTATTTTCCCTTTTTTACCTTTATACTTTCAACAGAAATGAGTACTTCAGTTGCCACGATTACAAAAAATGTAATGAAAACTGCAAAAAAATTAATATCTTAAAATTAAATTGAGATACAGCTTTCAAACAAATTGCATTTAAAAGAACATTTTTTTCCTTATACGACGGTGTAAAAATTTTAAATGTGCGATGGGTAGAAGTTTAAAAATTTGCAGTAGAATTGCAAAAACAAAATTTCATTTCAAATTTCAAAGTGTTGCCATTCGCAAAATGACGTATGCGTTACGCACAGATATGTTTGTCCTTTATAATATAGATAGTAAGAGATAAACATAGTTTTTATGCATTGAATAATAATAAAAAAAAATACTAAAATGAAGAATTTATTAAAAATCATTAATTTTAATAACTTATTAAAGTCATTAATTAAAAGCATCTTTATGAACGTTTAATTTTGTTTAACACGTTGAATGCCAAGTCTATTTTGTCTGTATCTCCGTTTAAGCCACGAAATAAGACTCCCGTTACAGAATCTATAAGTGTCAGTCACCTATGACTGAACGGAAAGATCAGTGTCAGTCACCGGTAAGTTAACGTGTTAAAAGATGAATTCAGGACGACGAAAATTTTAAATTTTAAATCAACCGTTCAACTAAAATTATTTCTGCTGGAGGGGAGGGGGATACTGCTCATATAGAAATAATTGAATTAATACATTTATATTCTTATTGAATCTGTTCATATTCTTATGTATATTTTACAATCTTAATATTGTGAAATATTAAAAGCTGTAATTACTTTCCTTTAGATCATATTGATACCACTCAAAATCTTCAAGTCACAGCCGTCAAACTGTCTGCTCCGGAAGGATTTGTTCCAGGAACTGCGAGCTGTTCTATAACTGCTTTAGGTAAAAGATTATGCTTTCCTATTCTTACAAACTGTAGAAAATGAGATAATATTTTAACAAATCTTTTGCCACTTGGCGCAAAACGTCTGCAATAGTTTATGAAAGCAAGCATTTGAAGAATTTTACTCGCCAACTCCCATTGATGCGTCCAGATCACACGTCATTGGAAGGACTTCCAGGCTTAGATTTTAAGTGAATATGCAGCGTGGCGCCGTTATTGGATCGAGAAGAGTTTGTAATTTCGAAAGAAAAATGTCCCATATTTCTCTGATTTTTTGATATGGTAATATAACCTTCCAAAATTTTCTAAGGATTGTCTTCAACATAGCCATCTTCAACAATGGTCTTTTTGGTTCTTTTTGGGATAAAAAAACAAAGAAAAAAAAACAAAAACAAAACCCAGAAAAACTTTTTTTTTTTTGTGTGTGTGTGTGTGTGTCGGGGGGGGGGGGGTTTGATTGTTAAAGTTAACTAAATGTTAAATTGATATTTGTATGTTTTCGAAATATTTGATTAATTTTTGTTGCTGTGGTGCGATCTTGAATTGGAGTGTAACATAGAGATGACAGTCCAAATTATCAACCCAGCATGTACTTTTTGATAAAATTTATTTTTCATTACTCTTTTCGATTGAAAACAATACAATACCCCATGACTTCGAAAAGTATATATATATAAGTTCATTTATGGGTGTTGGAATGTTAAGCACATTTCGAAAATTGATGCTAAACTTAATATATGAAATATATAGCTTTAAATAACAGCACTATTAGAAATATTGTGCATGAGAAAATGGAAAAAAAGTGCAAGACCCCCTTTCGAAATATTTGATCTTTTTAATTTCTATACAATACTAGCGTTTTTTATTTCTTTAATAAAAAAAGCAACAATTTAAAATTACAAAATGGTAAACAAGTCGAAGAATAACAGAGATTTTTTATTTATGTATATTCTCTTATCTATGCCTTTTTCTTGTAGGTGATATATATGGTCCAGCGGTACAAACGTCTATAAACAACCCCGAAGCACTGTTTCAAAAACCTAGAGGTTGTGGGGAACAGAACATGATGTTTTTGGCTCCCACATTGTACGCCTTGCGGTATTTGAAAGTCACCGGAAAGCTCACGGCTGTAGCTGAAGAAAACGGATATGAATTCATACGTCATGGTATACTTTATTATTATTAAATTTTTTCAGTGCTTTTTTTCCGTTGTGACAGTAATGATATTTCAAAATTTAACAAAGCAAAATACTCTTAAAAAAAAAAAAAAAAAAAAAAAATGTGAATATGATAACTTTATTTCCTTGATTTTAGCGTATCAATTTTTCAAAAAACTTTATTTTCTACCTGGAAATTTAACCCTTACGCGACGAGCGCTACGTATAAGTGCGGTAAAGAGTGTTCAAAATCCTTAAATTTGGACAGAAACTTTATCTAATTTAAAGATTTTAGCAATGAGAAAATTAAAAAAAAAAATGTAAAAAAAAAAAAAAAAAGTGGTGTAAAAAAAAAAAAAATAAATAAAAAAATAAATAAAATAAAATAAAACAGTAATTAACGCTCTTCGAGAAAATGTGATGTCCCCGAAGTGAGGCCTTCTGACGATTAAGGGTTAAATTTATTCTGTTCCGCTTTTCCCCAAAAGTAATAGCACTACATAAATATAATTATTAACACATATACACGCACGTTTTAAATTATAGATTAAATTGTAACTATTATTTATTGTTACTTTATTTACTTTTTCATATCCTAATTAAAAAGCTAACAGCACTGATTCTGTTTTCTCTTTTAATCTCAGTCTAAAGTGGATAGCATTTTATGCTTTTATCTTAACATTTTATCTTCAAATGCAAATCATAAAGCATATTTCTACTGTCAACACGAAACTAGGAATAATTTTATCGTTTTATGAATAATTATTTATCTTTTTGTCTCACTTATTACAAACTTCGTTTTTTATCTTTAAGTAAATTATATAAATTACATTTTACTTATTTAACATTTTTGTCAACAGATGGCAGCACTAATGTTATTATATTAACTTTAAAAAAATATATATAGGGTTTTTTCTGATATACATATCTACCCTATATATATAAAATCCTAATGAAACGAATTTATGAAACGATTTCATGAAACGACTGAAATGAAACGAATTTATGAAGCGATTTTATGAAACGACCGAATGAACAACTGATTATGTTTCACGACGATTTCTCCTAAAATATGGAATATTTTGCGATGTAATTAACATCAAAAATCCGTATTGATCCCCAGATCTCAAAACTGGTATTAGAATTTTTGAATTCGAATTAGTTTTGGATATATTAATTTTTTTCTATTTTAAATACTTTTCTCTAATGATGACAACTGTAGTATAACTAAATAATAACTCGGAAGATCTTTAAACTACTTTAATGGATAAGAACTCAAGCGCGCGATATGTACAGCATGGTTACAAGCTTAGAACATCAACAATAACAAAGCTAGCCTCGAACCCAGAGTTCCCGATAAGTTCTTTTAAAACTGTTGCCAGATGCATTACATCACATCTCCCCCTTTAAAAGTCCTCTTCAATAAGTCTTGAAGGAGCACGAACAGTTCTGCCGCTACGAGTCTTAAATGGACTGGCCTGCTTAGTCTCTGGAACTGCAGCATTAGGAGAATAGGTGATGCTAACAGGATCATTCATAGATGTTGTATCCTGGGAGCTGTCTTTCTCGGATGTATCATCAGGAACGGCGTTCTCTTTCACTGGGGTGTCGTTATCCTCCCATCTGAAGGATTTTGGAATAGTAGAAGGATGCAGATATATACGATTCCTTCTTAGGATACCTCGAGGAGTTTCAACCATGTATGACCTAGGAGCTTCATGAGCACTTTTTACCTTTCCATACGTCCTCATGTCGGAGATCCATACCTGCTGACCGACGTCTAATTCTGGTAAATGTCTAGCTCGATGATGACGATTGAAGTAATACTTTTGCTTCTCGATCCTTTCCTGTTCCTTTTTGAATAAGGATTTCTCGTCTAATACTTTAGGCTTTAACTTATCATTCACTATAGGAATAGGCGTTCGTAAGCGTCTTCCCATCAAGAGTTCTGCTGGACTAAACCCATTTTCTAGTGGGGTTGATCTTAACGCAAGTAGCATAAGTAATGGATCATCGTTTTCCGCTTTCGTGTAATGTAACTTAAAAATTTTCACCATCGACTCTATGAAACCGTTACTTTGAGCATGTTTCGGACTGGATGTTATAATGGAGAACTTATAAAGATTGGCAAATTTTCTGTATTTAGAATCTACAATCCTTTGCGAAAACTGGGTACCATTGTCGCTTCTCACAACTTCAGGAATACCGTGACGTGCAAAAATGGACTTCATGTGATTGACGACTGCATCGGAAGTAAGATGATCTAATTTTGCCACCTCAATATATCTAGAATAGTAATCCGCCATTATAAGGTACCAATTACCACTAACTTTGAGAAGGTGAGCTCCGACTGTTTGGGAATTCTGATGGGAGTAAAGGCTCTTTGAAATATTTTTGTTGCTGAATACACTTCTGACAGTTTGAGACTAAATTCTCAATTTCTGACGATAATCCCGGCCACCAAACAGACTCACGAGCTCTAGCTCTGCACTTTGTTATCCCAAGGTGACCATTATGTATTCTATTTAATATTTCTTCACGTAATTTCAAAGGTATAATAATTCTCGCATCTTTCATCAACAAATCATTTTGTATAGAAATTGAATGCCGATGTTCCCAGTATTTTAAACATTCTTCTGGCACTTCATTTTTCCCTGGCCAATCATCTCTTGAGAATTTAATCAGTAATTTGCAGACCGAGTCTTCTTTTTGCAACGCCCATATTTCAGCCAATCTAGAATCTGATGAAGGAAAATTTTCTGTAATCATTTGCACATAAGCAGTTATTTCTTAGGTTAATTCTTCCTTTCCTTTTTCCGGTAAAGGGCTTCTGAATAACGCATCTGCAATGACAAGCTTTTTCCCTGGAGTATATTTGATGGTATAGGAATATCTCATCATTCAGAGTTTCATACGCTGGAGTCTAGGAGTTAGATTGTCTAACGGTTTCGAAATTAAAATGGGTACGAGAGGTTTATGATCCGTTTCAATGTGAACTTGTAGGCCAACAATAAAATCATGAAACCTTTCACAAGCCCACACAATAGCTAACGCTTCTTTCTCGATTTGTGCGTACCTTTTTTCTGTATCGGACAATGTCCGCGATGCATAGAAAACTGGACGTAAATGACCATTATCCTTTTGACACAAAACTGAACCAAGGCCGTAAGATGATGCATCGGCTGATATAAAGGTTTCTTTCTTTGGATCATATAATGCTAATTCAGGAGTATGGCAAAGTTTCTGCTTGATATCTTCAAATGACATTATTTGAGATTTTCCCCAAATGCATTCAACATTATTCTTCATTAATTCGTAAAGAGGTTTTGCAACATCAGCAAAATTGGGAACGAATTTATTCAAAAATCCAGCCATTCCTAAAAATATTTTTAATTCAGTCACATTCCTAGGTGTTGGAATTCTGGAAATAGCTTTTGTTTTTTCAGGATCAGGTTTTATTCCCTTTTCAGAAATTATATGACCAAGAAAATGTATGGAATCTTTTGCAAACTGGCATTTTTCAGTGTTCAAAGTCCACCCAGCCGCTTGAAGTTTTGAAAGAACTTTATTTAGTCGTTTATTGTGCTCTTCCTCAGTAGAACCAAAAATTACAAATTCATCCATAAGACTCACTATACCAGGACCTTCTTGAATAGTTTCGCGAACTCTTTTTTGGAACACTTCAGGAGCTGTCTTAATTCCAAACGGTAAACGACTGAACATAAATCTTCCAAAAGGTGTAATAAAAGTAGTTAACTTTGCAGAAGCTGGATCGGGACTCATTTGCCAAAAACCTGCATTTGCATCAATAATACTAAACACTTTAGCATTACTAAATTGACTAAAAGTATAGTCAACTGAGGCCATGGGGAAATATTCTCTTTCAATGTTCTCATTCAGAACTGATAAATCAACACAAATTCTTCTGTCACCTGACTTTTTTGGAACAATAACCATAAGCGCACACCATTCTGTGGCTTCGTATACTGGTTCAATAATTTTACTCCTTGTCATTTCATCTAACAATTTTTTTTTATTTACCTCTTAAAGCTAATGGAACTCGCCGTGGTACAGAAATTGCGTAAGGCTTAGCATCATTCTTTAATTTTATTTGATACGGCTTCTCAACCTTTCCAATTCCGCTAAATAATTTTAGAAATTTCTTGAGAGGGTCTAGTTTTGATTTCAATTCAAATATTCTCTGGATAAGATTCAAATTCTCACTAGCTGTACAGCTTAGCAATGGGTGTTGTAAATTATTTATTACATACACATCATCTTCAAAACTAAAACTTTTGTTCTTCAATTTAACTCGAATTATCCCAGCTATCTTCAGATTTTCCCCATCTGGACCGCAAATAACTTTACTTGATCCCTTTAATTTTGTATGTTTCAATTTCGAATCATAAATAGCCTTAGGAACGACCGTCACATCTGCTCCTGTATCAATCTTAAATTCTAGAGGAGTCTTTTCAATCAATACTTTAGCATTCCAATGGTTATCCGATATTCTAACAGGGTTATTTTTATCTGAAGTATTCATTATGTAACCTAAAAAATCAGAAGAATTCGTCGATTTCGCTTTTTCAACTTCGTTAACCTGCATTTTTGATTTACAAACTTTAGCATAATGACCAACCTTCTTGCACCGATTACAAATCGTTTTACGCGCAGGGCATTCCGATTTCTTATGTTTGTTTTGTTTTCCACACCAAAAACATACTTCTTTGTTCTTATCCGAATTGAAAGAATCAGATTTTTTATTTTGTCTGTATTTCTTATTCTGTGGTATCGCTACTCTGTTAGCTACCTTAAAAGACGTAGTATTACTACTCAAAACTTGTTGTTGAGTTTTAATTGTTTCAGCCTGACGAGCTGTTGTAATCGCTTTTTCGAGTGTAAGTTTCATATCTAGTTGCAGATTTTCAGAAACCTTCTTATCGCGAATACCGCAAACAATTCTATCTCTAATCATTTCTTCCTGAAAAGAAGTAGGAAATTCACAAGTTTGCACTAATG
Organism: Maratus speciosus; assembly: GCA_963932465.1. Classification (NCBI taxonomy): domain Eukaryota; kingdom Metazoa; phylum Arthropoda; class Arachnida; order Araneae; family Salticidae; genus Maratus; species Maratus speciosus. The sequence continues at coordinate 148,163,812 of OZ010788.1, forward strand.
TATATAACGATGTGATAAACTGTTCCACCGATTCACCTTCTTCTTGTGTTCTCGTGTAGAATTTATATCTTTCGTATATAACATTGCGTGCAGGAATAAAATGTGTTTCAAGTTTATTCTTTACAATGTCAAATTTTTTAATATCGTATGCACTTAAATTAAAAGATGACAATATTTCTTCGGCTTGAGAGCCCATTAAATAAACTAAAGAGTTTACCTGTTCTTCCGGTTGTTTCGTTTTAAAACCTGATGCAGATCTGAAACGTTCGAATCTGTCAATCCATTTTTGCCAGTCGTCAGGGCGAAAGGAAAATTATTCTGGCGCAGGTATTTGATACGTCTTTCTTTAACAATAAACACTGCCACCATGTAGTATAACTAAATAATAACTCGGAAGATCTTTAAACTACTTTAATGTATAAGAACTCAAGCGTGCGATATGTACAGCATGGTTACAAGCTTAGAACATCAACAATAACAAAGCTAGCCTCGAACCCAGAGTTCCCGATAAGTTCTTTTAAAACTGTTGCCAGATGCATTACATCACAACAACTCAAATTTTAATCATAACATTTATATATATATATGTAATAATAAGGTAACGTATTCCAGGTGGTATTGTCCTAGATGATGACTGGGATGGGATGAGAAATTGACTCGGGAACCTTTATGCGAATCGAACTCATTTATTAGGCGCTCATCATACATCGGATTCGCGAGTCGATCGCCGGTCCCGGAGCCAACTTGCGTAGACTTTGGGAGGTTACATGGCCGTAACTTTAGCTAGCCTCTCAAAAAGCCAAATTCCATCTTTCTTCGCGCGTGTTCTGGGTAATCTGCTGAAGATTCTGATATTTTCCAGCAGAGGGCAGAATTGTTAATTTGGGAGGAACATCTAATTTAATTGGTTCATTAAGTTTTGATTGATCTGTGGTCAAGACCCGCACAATTCCCAGGGACTGTGCCGTATCAGCCCTACCCACAGATGCCTGCAAAAAGCGCTTAGATTAGCAGTTTCACTTTTCAGAATCGTCCTAAAATGATATCTGAAAGTAATAAGATGTATTGCTGGGAAACAAAGTTACAAGGGATAAACTGGTTTTAGAATAAGATTTAAAGTTAGACAAAAGATACTTCGGATTTTAATTTAAATTTTTGGAGTTTTACAGGCTTTTTATCCTTTCATATATATATATGGAATTGGTGGGATTGACTGTAGCTGAACTTTGGTGATGAATACTTCTGATTAAACGCTCGCTAGTATAGAAACAATCAGAGTTTAATGTCTTGATTAAAGCATGAATTCTATTTACAGATCACAGTAACTATGTACAAGGTTTAGGAGGATGAGGGGGGATTTCTTACGGCAGTTTAACCGCTTTTACGATACTCCGACGCGTTCTCGGCAGTCTGACTGGCACGTCTTACCAAGTCAGCTCGCAGCACAACTCTAACATTACGTCGAACCTTAGCTCTCAGGCTGCGGTTCAGAACTACTAACTCATCAGGTTTATTGTCTTATAGAATTTGCACAGTCCATCAGTTCTCATGGGATTTTAGCTGCACCTCTTACTGCGGTCAGGTTGTGGTTTAGAATGTTTTGGGAACCTCAAGCCACATCCACATATATATATTAGAAAAGGTTATTACTTTAAACTAATTTGGCGACCAGTTTGGCCTCCCTTAAATGTTTGCTAAGAAATGTATCGTGTTACTTTTATTCATAATTCAATTTGTATTTCATCATCATTTTATTTAATAAAAAACTTTCATTTAAAATAAATGACTTTCACTTCTTTCATTTTTTAAACGAATTGAAAAGAAAAATATTAGGCACAGATGTCATATATGCAACAGGGTACCTAATTGGCTCCAAAATGGCGCTATTTTGCCTGACATGGTAATCCGGCTATTGTTGCTTATTTATTAATAAATGCTTATTTACATTTATTTTCCTTTTATTTACAAAAAATGTTATAAATTGTTTTGTTCTATAGTTATTAATTAACCTTTTTTTATTTATTGCTATTTCATTTTAAAAATAATAGAAAATAATTTAAAAATACATATGTAACTGGTACTCGAAAACGAGGTTTTCGCCAAATTGTCGTAAAAAAATCACGCCAAACCCGGCGCGTATATGACAATGCAACATTATGACATTTAATTTCAACTTCAAAGTAATGTTTTAATGGTACTACTTCTCCCGTCGACCAATTTCGCCAAATTATATGAATCGCCAAACCACTCGCCAAATTATACAAATTGACATATTTTTTCATTTTAACTAACGAAAGAACAAATAAATTAGTACAACCTTAATAAAATTACAAATAAAACGTCGAAATAAAAATCACTTGATGGCGCAAACACGTGTAACTTCCTTAAAGTCAAGTGCATGTGGCATTTACGATCAACCATTATTGGCATTTAACCTTATAGTTTGGCGATAGATTTTTGGTCGATGGGATAATCAAGTAGCACCGTTTTAATTTACAACTCGAAAAAAAAAGCTAAATGGCGAGTTAAGAAAAAGCTATTGGCGAGATTTGCACCCGGCTAACATAAAAGTACCAGGAATTCTTTGCGATAATGGCAACTTTTATGTAGTTTTATTCGAAAATATAATTTTGATTCTTTAATCAAAATGGAACGTTTCTTATGAAAAGCGAAGGGATCAGCCCGTAATTGTTTATGTCAGTTACATGACATGGAGTATTATAATATAGTTGAAATAATGGCGATAGAATAATAATTGGCGACTTATCACACCTGTGGCTGGCTAACATTAAAGTACCAAAATGTCCGCTTGCAATAAAAAAAGCTAAGGAATCCGCCCGGAACTGTTGATGATAGTCACATGACTTAGGCTATTATTATAGAGATGGTTTTCAATTCTAAAAGCAGCGCAAAGAATAATATTTCCTAACGATTAAAAATTTATTTACACGTGACTATTAAAAACAGAAAAAAAAAACTTTAAAATTACTATTAAATGAGTACGTATTAAAAGCAGGAAAATATTGAAAATTATGTCTTGATAATTGTATTTACACAAGAATATTAAAAGAGAAAGGAAACTTTAAAATAATAAATACATTAATATGCGTTTAATCCTTTCAGGGGCAAGATACTTCTATTCGTAAAATCTTGAAATCAGTGAATGGCACCAGAATTTACAAACAAATTTCGAGATACAAAAGTGCTTTTGTTCACTTACTTTTTTTGTTTTTGACACCCAGCCAGGACTTCAACCGTGAGGTTTATGGAACTAATGTACTGGCGGGAAAAAACCCCTCCACCATCCAGCTCCGCGCACTACCAAAGGACCGGGCAAACCAACGGCATATATAATAACAAAATAAATAACAAAAGCATAAACTCTTATACAAAAATAAAACATAGCAACTCGCTATGATCAACAATATACAAAAAGCATGTTTAGAGATTACCATGCAACTTTTACAAGAGTGTGGGTTTATGGGTAACTCCACAACCAACTGAAGAACAGAAACAATATCAATAGCTGTAGATAGTCCAATAAAATAAATAGTCCTTAAAATCAAAAATATTTAAAAACTTAAGTTCAAAAAATGCAGGAAAAACTGATAGCCAATGATTAACAACCACTACGCAGCAAGATCAATAATCAGTCCGCCAGTACGTAGGAATCCATCCACAGCACTACAGCTACCAGCAAGGGTTGCGTAATAGATGAAACGTTCAAGCACTCACAACGTGAAGAATAGGCCTGTCCACCAGAACCACTGTATATGAACAAATTCAATAATATTAGAGAGTCTAGTAAAAATAAAAGTCTGTACATAATGTTCATAAAATCTGAGTCTTTAAAATCGAAAGTTTTAAAATACAAGGGAGATTGATAATAGTTGTGGAACTTGGTAACTATAATATACTTGAAAATTTTCATTAATAGACTGCTTTAGAATCGATATCTTATAAAAGAATACTTTGCATTAAGTGCATTATATATCGCACATAACTTGCTGTAGTTTTTCTTGTCAAATAGGACTCTTCTGAAATTATAACTGATACTTTGTGAATTATCAAAATGAAAAAAAAATGGTACCACAGGGCATCTGCCAAAAAGGTAATGATGTACATTACCCACGCTGCCACAATCACAGAGTGCATTACTTCTTTTTCCAATTTTAAACAAATATTCCGGGAAGATTCCATGAGCAGAAATAAAATATTGAATAACTTGGCTCACACAAATAAAACTGTCATCTACTTTTTTAAAAACTTTGTAGGTGTCACTTCCTTTAACGCTGTGTCTCCAATCTTTTTACCAATCACTACGTATATTTTCCAAACAAATCCTCTTCACCCATGAGATAAGAAATTTCACCTCTTCCACTACATCAGCAACCACTGGATCTATAGCTGCTTTTGCCAATTCATCGGCCCTCTCATTTCCTGGATTACCAGTGTATGCTCTTGTCCATCCTAGGGTAAGCTCCTTATCTGGATGACTATTGAAATTATCATAGATGTTCTTTACAATGTTATTAATTGGAAAGTTTCTCTGAAGAACAAGTGTGGAAGCCTTGTTATCTGTAAACAAGTAAGCCATAGTAAAGTGTGAGGACATAAACCAATCAATAGCATATCTAATAGCAGTTAATTCTGCTTGATAAATACTGTTTCTTCCATTCAGAGAGATCTTGAAATCAAAGATAAAATTATTATTATATATTCTTATTCAAGGATGGAGTAGCACAGTTGAAGTTTTTTCCAACAGAGCGAAAAATGTCCAGACCAGGGATCGAACCTGGATACTTGGCGTGCCGTGCCAATGCCTTACCTGTTAGGCTATCCGGACCGATACCTGGCTGACATAATTCACTCTTATTAGTTGGACTTGGCTGCGAACTGCAGCGCTAGTTTCATTCATCCGAGCTATAACTATAGCATTTACATGATGAAACTACTTTAACACGGAAACTCCTATATACCATGTAATTAGGTCATAATGAAGGGAACGAATATTTTTTGCAACTGGATTAAATCATATTCAAGGATGGAGTAGCACAGTTGAAGTTTTTTCCAACAGAGCGAAAAATGTCCAGACCAGGGATCGAACCTGGATACTTGGCGTGCCGTGCCAAAAACTTCAACTGTGCTACTCCATCCTTGAATATGATTTAATCCAGTTGCAAAAAATATTCGTTCCCTTCATTATTATTATATAGTACTGTGAACGCTGCTCCGACTCCCTCCACCATCTTAGATCCATCTGTATAAATGAATGGGTGTTTCTCGTTTATAAAATAATGATCACTTTTATCAGTTATTATCAGGTTTTTCAGACTCGTATAATCTGGATAATCACAGGTACCAAGGTCATGATATTATCTTTCTTGATTTCTATGTCACCATCATAAATACTCATTTGTCCATTTAGGACCTTATGTTTTATCACACCATGTTTCAGCTTAATATAGATTGGGGCGACGCCTGCCAGAACACATAATGCCGCTGTGGAGACTGTTCTATACGCCGAGATGATAGAAAGCAGGCGCAATCCTTGACTAGAACTCAGTTTACTCTTGCCATGAATATTAAGATCCTGCAGCCACACTTCATATCCATAACTTATTTGTTTCTCTATAACAGCGCAATACCAAATTTTTCTGTAGGTCGCCTGTAATCCCCTATCTCTAACCACAGTCTTCTTGATGTTGGATGTCAAACTTCTCACTTTTTCTCTAACTTTCTCTATATGCGCAATCCAGTTAAACTTGCTGTCAATCGTAACTCCAAGATAATCAATTGTGTCCTTAACTGGGATACTGTTACGATCAATCTTGAATATAGGGCGTCTGTCTTCAAGTAAGAATCGGCCAAAAAGCATGCTTACACACTTTTCACCGCTAATCTTCAAAGACAACTCATCACAGATTTCCTTGAACCATGCGATCCGTGCATTCATCTGTATTTCAAGTTCCCGTCTTGTATCAGCTCCTGCAAAAATAGTAAAATTCACTTCCTTAATAAAAGTTGTTCTTTCTTTCTTCTTCTTCTTTCTTTGTTCACTTACTTGATCACCCGACCGGAGCACCAACCAAAGAATGGCATAGGATGTAACGCTCCGGTGGAAAATCCCCACAACAATCACCGATGCCGGACATCGGAAAGTACCCAAAATAACAGGGAAAAAGGCACATATTCTGACGAACTTACATAGTAAATCGTAAATTTACAAAACAATTGATGTTGCTTTCATCATAATAATAAAAATAAAAACAAAAGTGAAGTGACTTAAATGTATAACAAAAGTTAAGACTATAAATCCTTGTTCAAGATTATGAAGTGTAAATGTTCATAAAAGTTCACTGTTCACTAATGTTCAAATGAGTTCAGTGTTCGAAAGAAAAATGTTCATAAAAGTTTTATATAAGATAAACTAACTTGAAGAAAGATCACCATAATGTTCAGACCTCAAGAGAAAATCACCGCCAACAAAAATGTCAGACAAAGGACAGTTACTATAAAAGGCACAATGTTGAGCCTTTGATGTAGTGTCAGAAAACCACGTAATGTCCGTAGCGAACCACTGATGAGTATTAACAGTATGATAGAAGTAAAAAGTTACAAGTGTAAAAATTATCAAAATTTATACCTAATAAATGAGTATTCCCTATTAAGTGCGTTGTACATAGCACACAGTTTTCTATAGTTTGAACGGGTGGTGAGAACGTTTCGAATATTCCATCTCAGTGTACAATTCCTGTTGAATTTAAATGTACAAGGCATTAACGGACAATGTCCAAACAAATAATGTTGTATACTTCCTACTTCACCATAGTTACACCTGTTATCTGGGCGTTTTCCTATTTTAAACAGATACTGTGGAAATGCTCCATGTGAAGAAAGAAAATAACCTATCACCTGGGATTCACATAGAAATAAATCGTTAACCTTGTTTAATATCGCATAAGTATCTCTTCCCTTCTCCGAATTTTCCCAAGAAACCTGCCATTGATCATGTAGAAGTGTTTTAAAATGACGCTTTAAAATAGAAGTTGGTGCAGGAATGCGTAGAACTTTATCATACAGATCATTTATAATAACTGATTTTGCCAACATGTCCGCTCTTTCATTTCCTGGTATTCCAACATGCGATTTTATCCAGCCAATATATATGACTTTATTATGTAACAGGCGCAAAGAGTTGAAGATATTAAAAAGCTGACCGTTAGATGGAAATAAGCGCTGAAGAGCGTAAATTGATGACAAGCTGTCAGTATAAAGATGAAATGAATCATGCGGGGAGTCGATGCACCAACTGATAGCCTCGTCTATCGCAGCCAATTCTGCTTGAAAAACAGAGTTATAGTCATGTAATTTTAATCTCATGTCTAGCATAAAAGAATCCCTATACCAAACCGTAAATGCAGCTCCTACACTGTTCATCATTCGAGAACCGTCAGTATACAGTATCGGATGATTCACCACTGGTACTGTATCAACCACTGGCTTAACAAATTTTATATTTAAGTTTTCAAAGAAGTAAGGATAATTATATGTCCTCAGTTTATTCATAAAATCTTCACCTTTAAAACACATATTGTCAATCAAGACTGTACCATTTCCATAAATGATATTATAACGCTTAGAAGACAAATTCAGTTCTATGTCAAGTGGTGGAGCACCCACCAAAACACACAATGCGTCATTAGAAATCGTACGATATGCCTTTAAGACAGATAGCAGACATAGACGTTGACATGAGAGTAATCTTGTTATTCCATGTTGATTTAAGTCAGGCATCCAGATCTCATGCCCATATGAAACACGTTTCTTCAAGACGGTATTGTACCATATTTTAAGATAAATAGAAGGAAGGCCTCTATCACGGATTCTGGTTTGGCGCATTTTACACGTGAAATCGTTAAGCCTAGTTCTAATCATATCTAGGTGATCCATCCAGCGAAAATTGCTGTCAAGTAGAAATCCCAAATAAAGAATATTGTCCTTTACACTGATACTTTTGCCATTATGTTTAAAAATTGGTCTTCTTTTACTAAGAGTGTGGCTCCCAAACAGCATTGCGGCTGACTTCTCTGCACTAATTTGCAAATGATGTATAGAACAGATATCCGAAAAGTGATGAACACTAGTATTCATTTTATGTTCTAGCGCAGAGCGCGTATCTGCGCCCTCTATAATAACGCTATCACCAGCATAAGAAATAATCAGTAATCCTCTCTGCTTGCAACTCTTTAAAATCCTGTCAGCAACTAGTGTCCAGATAAACGGCCCAAGACATGACCCCTGCGGGCACCCACGGAATACATGAAACCATGTTAATCCATGCGTATATTTAAGACAAATAAGCCTATGACTCATGTAATTTTTAAGTGTAGACTTCATGTAATCAAAAATAGGTAAGATATTTATGATATCGGCTACAATACGCCAATCCAAAACGTCGAAGGCACCACTGATATCAAAAGAAATCATTGCACAGTATTTATATACTGATAGTGTTTCTCCAATGATATTCTTTAACGCAGAAAGTGCTGTCAAGGTGCTCCGTCCCTCACGAAAGCCATGTTGTCCATCATCAAGATAATTAGAAGACTCCAACATCGTAATAACTCGAAGTTTTAAAAGTCTTTCATATAACTTACCCATCATAGGGAGAAGAGTAATAGGTCGATACGAATTAATTTTTTCAGCTGTCCTATTACGTTTTCGAAAAAAGATGATCATTCCTCGTTTCCAACATTTTGGGAAGTGACCAAGTAAAAGACAAGTATTAAATAGCGTCAACATAAGAGTTGTAAATCTGTTACACAAATTTTTAATAATTATTCCATCAATATCGTCCGGTCCTGGAGCTTTATTTATGTCCTGAAGGCGCAGTACATGAAAGAGTTCTTTTTCTTTAAATGGAATAAAATCAGGTGATGAGGAATAATTGAATGAGCTAATGTACTCATAAGGGACAGAAGGTCGATAATCCACGTCAAAATGACCAGACATAAGACTATGTGCTACGCTATCATATGTGTCAAACACAGAAGACTCTTCCAATGCAGTAAAGATCATGTCGTTATGTTTCAGGGTTTTACCTGAGACATGTCTGTATAGAGACCCATAGGCATTATCAGTGCGTTCACAGAATGACAGCCAACCCTGTCGTTTTGCACGACGTAAATTACTTTTGTATTGTCTTCTAGCAGTCAGATATTTATCCTTGTAATCTTCTCTATTCAAATTCTTCCTATAACGCTTATACAAGGCGTTAACTTTGTTTCTTTCAACCCTAAGTATTTCTGTATACCATTTTGCCGTAGGTTTATATGATAATCAACCTCTTTTAAAACAAGCACTCATAATCTCATGCAAAAGGTCATAAAAATTAGCCGTCCAATCTTCTAGTGCATCAGGACTAAAAACTCTACGTAAAGTGTTCATCAACTGAGGAAGATACTCCAAGAGTCTTTTGTTGAAACTATATAAACTCTTGTTTTTTGTTTTATATCTTGTATAAGTCTTAAATGAGGGATCAAGAACAAGGTGAAACCTGATGTAGCGATGATCACTGTATGAAAAGACACTATCATCTACAGACCAACCATCCAAAACCTGTACATTTTCGTTACCGCCCAGCGTAAGATCTGGACGGCCCTTTCGGTCTTCTTGAACGTAACTATGAGGTGCCTCTGGGTCATTTAGAATAAATAGGCTGTGAGACATTAGTAACTCCAAAAGAGGCTCTGCCCTATCACTGTCGCAAGTATATCCCATCATCTTAAGCGGGACGTTGAAGTCTCCTCCAATCACATGCCTGGAAAAATCTGGATAAAAGCCAGTCCATGGGTCCATGTCATCTTGAAAATTTCCAGAAGGTGGTGAGTACACTGAACCAATAATAATGAAACCTTTTGCTGTTTGCAAGTTTACAAAAATACTATTTCTCGCCTCAAAACTTTTCACACATGCATGTCCTGACAAAGTTGAAATAATAGCTGCAGTACCACCAAAAGAAATAAAGTAAACCCAGTCAGGAGGAAGACCAACAAAACAACCGTTAACCAAATATGGATCTTGACAAAGTACAAAATGTACGTTAAAAGAAAATACGTATTTAATAAGAGCATCAGTGGCGTCCGCACAGTGATGAAGATTTATCTGGACAAAATTTAATCCGTAATCATCAGCCGAAGAGCCCGAGACAACTATCACAATCGTTTGGCTAAAAAATTGTAATAAAAGGAAAATTTTCATCCCAATATTCTGGTGACAATGTGGCATTTAAGAATTAAAATTAAGTGGTGCAAAAATGAACCACCGCCCTTGAAGGGGTTAAAGCAGTAAATTTTAGTAATTGTAGTAAATTGTATTATGCCAATCGTTTTATAACGCTATGTTAAAAAATATCGGTAGGCAAAGACTCTGTTTACTTAATTCATTTTATTTTAGCTTTTTTTCAAATGTTTAACTGATCTTCTTTAACCAAACACGAAAACAACCATTGGATGTCTTAACAGAAACTGATTCTGCTTTAAATTTTTGCAATCAAAGGGAATTGAATGTAAACCCGTTTACAGGGAGATCACTACAGGTTTTTTCAGTATCATTCAATCTTCTCTAATCTTTTTAAAACCGATCAGATTAGCGTGCTTTTATATTCTGCAGTGTCTGAACGGGGGTTGGCGACCCTAGCTTGCAGGGGGCAGAGCACCATATTATATATATATTATTTTTTGTATACGTGTATTAACGGGTTGTTAAAATAGATAATGTTTCTAAAAGTTTTGCAATTAATTGTTTAATATTTATTAATATTTTATTTTCAGTTAAAATATTTATTTTTATGGTTATTTTATAATTTAGGTAAAATAACTGCAACGTATCAACAGTTAACATATAAATTTTCCATGTGTTGGTCACACTCATTTTTGCAGCTCATATGGTTAAAAAAATAATGAGTGTAGTATTAGTAAGAGAAGATTTTGTATAGTTAGTTTTATTTCTTAGACTGGATTTATTTTTAATGATTTATTTTATTTTTTCCATTCAGTATTAGAATATATTTACTATGAATTTTTCTAATGATATCGATAGCATTTTTCATGTATGATATTCAGAGTTGGTCCGTTCTTAATTTTCCAATATTTTCATATGTATTGTCGTAGTTGATTGGGCAATTTGAATATCAAACATTCTGCTTAATTGCTTTCTATATTCAAACAGAAATAATTTGAGACGTCTTTATTTCTTTTTCTGTTTTCTTATTGTAATGTTCTAACCTTCTGTTTTATAATTTTTTCCCCACACATTTTATTAATATGTGCATGTGCATTGAACGATTTTGGATTGATATTATTTTCTAACGAATTTTAATAATTTGTTAGTGACGTTTGTCTGTTTATCTTGTGTTTTAATAGTTAATTTGTTTGCAATTTTTTTTTATAATTTATAACTATTATAAGCCAATACAAATGATCATCTACAATAGTGTATATGCAAATATAAATGAAGTGTTTGAAAATTGAAAAATGAAGTTTTATCTTTTACATATATAAAAAAATAAAATAAAACATATCATCATATAAAGCGAAACAAGTAATTGAAAATTCAGTAAATATTGGAAAAATTATACATACTTGATTTCCGATCTCTAGAGAAACCATAGAAATATAAAGGTCGAAGAAATTGCAACGGTAGACCCAGAGTTGGGAAAAATACATCGAAAAACCATTTTCGATACAAAATACAAAATACATTGTTTTTTCAACTTAAAATACAAAATACAAAATACTTTCCAAATTTCAAAAATTCAAAATACAAAATACATATATTTTGAAAATACATTTAAAATACAAAATATATTAATAAAAACAAAAAAAAAAAAAAAAAAAATCCCTGCCGGCTCGGGCCTACAGGCGGAGATAGATTTCGAAGTTAAGTACTAAATTCACCAACAAAACTTATATCAACATTAAATATAAACCCAGTTCCTTCACTAAGAATGAGCTCTAGGGAGCTAAACATTTTGTGAAAATTCTTATATACATGAATACACACACGCATGTATATGGAATAGGTTTAAAAATGGCTAAAACAAATTCAGATACCCTCAAAGTGTTAAAATATGTTAATATTTCCATAGTCGAGTTTTTATAATGTTTTAATACGTTTCTTCAAACTCACATGACGTTACATATTCACCTGCTGAGGTACATTATATATACAATATGACGTAATATATATATTTATTTAATTCGTCAAACTATTTATTTCATTTTGAGTTTTCATTCTGAAATCTTGCTCTAGAAAACTTATGACGTAATATTCAATTTGTTTTCAATTCGTAAAACTATTTATTTAATTTATTTTTTCACGTGAAAAATCTTGCAAAAAAAAAGCAATTGTTGTGGTGAGAATTTTATTGTTTTTTTTTTTTTTAATTGTTGGCAACTGCTATAATGAAAAATATTTATTTTTTCATTTATTCCTTCATAACTTTTCATTATAGGACCCCAGGAACCCAAAACCACCCCCACCTAAAAAGTTTATATATATATATATATATATATATATATATATATATATGTATGTATGTATGTATGTACTAAATTTTGTCCGCACGATAAAAGTCGCAATTATGCACGAATCATCTTCAAACTCGCCAACAACTTTGAGCTGGCTAATATCTCGGCGGGGATTGAAAATGGGCGAAATCGGCCCAAGAGGGTGGAAATGGGGAGGGTTCAAAATTTTGAATACTGTCTTAACATGATTCTGATAAAACCAGCTCTTACACAACAATGGCAGGAAAAAAATAAAAGTTTTTCGTTATAGCAGTTGCCAACAATTAAAAAAAAAAACAAATAATAAAATTCTCACCACAACAATTACTTTTCTTTTGCAAAATTTTCACGTGTAAAATTAAATAGTTTGACAAATTGAAAACAAAGTGAATATTACGTCATAAGTTTCCTAGAGCAAGATTTCAGCATGAAAACTCAAAATAAATAAATTGACGAATTAAAAAAATATGTATATCGCGTCATATTGGAAATATAATGGACCTCAGCAGGTGAATATGTAACGCCATGTAAGTTTGAAGAAACGTATTAAAACATGATAAAAACCCGACTATGGAAATATTAACATATTTTAACACTTTAAGGTTCTCTGAATTTTTTGTAGCCATTTTTTAAACCTATTCCATATATATGTGTGTGTGTATTCGTGTATATTACAATTTTCACAAAACGTTTAGCTCCCTACAGCTCGCTCTTTGTGAAGAAACTGGGTTTTATCTCCAATCTTGATTTAAGTTTTGTTGGAGAATTTAGTACTTAACATCGAAATGTACCTCCGCCTGTAGGCCCTGCCGGCTCGGGCCTACAGGCGGAGGTAGATTTCGAAGTTAAGTACTAAATTCACCAACAAAACTTAAATCAAGATTAAAGATAAACCCAGTTCCTTCGCTAAGAATGAGCTCTAGGGAGCTAAACATTTTGTGAAAATTCTAATATACACACACGCATGTATATGGAATAGGTTTAAAAATGGCTAAATCAAATTCAGAGAACCTCGAAGTGTTAAAATATGTTAATATTTCCATACTCGGGTTTTTATCATGTTTTAATACGTTTCTTCAAACTCAATGACGTTACATATTCACCTGCTGTGGTCCATTATATTTTCAATATGACGCAATATTTTGTTGTTGTTTTTTAATTCGTCAAACTATTTATTTCATTTTGAATTTTCATGCAGAACTCTTGCTCTAGAAAACTTATGACGTAATGTTCAATTTGTTTTCAATTCGTCAAACTATTTATTTCATTTTGAATTTTCATGCAGAAATCATGCTCTAGAAAACTTATGACGTAATATTCAATTTGTTTTGAATTCGTCAAACTGCTTATCTAATTTAATTTTTCACGTGAAAACACTGCATTAGAAAAGCAATTGTTGTGGTGAGAATTTTATTGCTTTTTTTTTATTGTTGGCAACAGCTATAATGAAAAATATTTATTTTTTTCTGCCATTGTTGTGTAAAAGCTGGTTTTATCAGAATCATGTTAAGACGGTATTCAAAATTTTAAATCTTCCCCATTCCCATTCCCTTGGACCGATTTTGCTCATTTTCAATCCCCGCCGAGAAATTAGCTATCTTAAAGTTGTTGGCGAGTTTGAAGACGTTCCGTGCATAATTGCGACTTTTATCGTGCGGACAAAATTTAGTACATACATACATACATACATATATATATATATATATATATATATAAACTTTTTAGGTGGGGGTGGTTTTGGATTCCTGGGGTCATGTAATGAAAAGTTATGAAGGAATTTTTCAAAAGTCGCACCATGGTAACGACTGCAATAGGTAGTATTTCTTACGAAATCTACCTAAAAGATTGTGCATTAAATTGCACTAGTCAAATGCAAAGCTGGTTTGCAAAACTGATTAAATTTTTAGAAATTATAAATTTCCAAACAGAGAAGCAAAATTAATTAAAACTCAACGAAAGTTAACAAAAACAAAACTGAAAGATTAGAGCAACAATGTGTTTAAAAGTGTATGAAAGTTGCAAGAATAACTCAGAATGAATAAACTACACTTTAAAGATAGTTACTAGTAGAAATAACTGCATGAATTGTTAGTGGTAGAGGTCTGCACGGGCCCGGGCTTGCCCTGAGGTCCGTACCCGGCCCGGCCCGCGGTCCGGGTCATCAAAATGAAGGCGAATTTTCAAACGGGCCGGACCGGGCCCACAGAATTAGGACAATTTTTTCAACGGGCCAGGTTGAGAAACAAGATAAACGGGCCTGGCCGATAAAAAAAAAATCGCTATAAAATTTTAATTGAAGCCGATAAAATATGAGTAATTTTCAACGAATGCGACTTTTGCGAGAATAAGTAATAAGTATAAATGTGCGTCATAAGCCGATGCTAGTTTGACAACATCAATACAGAAATGTAACATGTCCAGCGTAGAGATCAGCATCGGACAGTTACATGGTGTCTGAGCCATGGCTTAATTTTTTCAGCAGACTTGTGCCGGGCTGAGATCAGGCTTGCATTTTTTTCTACGTAGTCGAGCAGGGCCGGAACTGGACTTTATTGTTCTCAGAATGTGTTGTGTAGGGAAGGCAATATGTTTTGTAAAATATTAATAGCGATAATGAACTTTTCTTATCGGAATCTTTGGAAATATACCTCAAGGTGGTTCTCAAATTCACTGCTCAACAATGAGAAATTTTCTGAGTAATTTTTTACTGTAAAGGATTAAAATTGACAGGCCTGACTACTGAAGGGATTTGGAATTGAATAGCGTTTTTCCCTTTTTTTTTTTTTTAATTACTTGTTGAGATATAAGAGATTCTTGTCACGTGACTACAGGTTTTTCTCCCTTCCCGTGCTATCGCTTCTGGAAATTCGATTCAAAACTTTAACTTTGACAGTATTTTCTCAAAGATATATTGCCTTTATCAAAAACTGAAAACGTTATTCGGTTACATAGTTTCTGAATAAGAACACCTGCCAATCTTATGCGTTTCCGAAAAGAAACGAATTCAGAAATGTATCAAAAAGCTCCTTTATATTTGTGAAAAGCCTTATTAAATGGCAGAAAAATAGTTTCACAAATCTGCTTTTTATTACACACCTTCAAAATATCCTGTTGTTAACCCTCCTTTTTTCTTTTATTCTAAACTACATTATTTTTTTAATGGCTTTTTATTTGAATGTTGAAACGTCTAAAACTCTAAGTAATCATTAATGTTGCTAATGTGTATTTTCTGTCTTGCGAACACATAGTAATTTTAAAATATACTGTAAAATGATCCCATAAATATGTATGCAATATTCTTTAAAATAATCTTAATTGTATGTTTAGAAAAAATCTGATTTTTTTTTATTTTTCTTTTTATTTATTTATTTTTTTTATTTTATAGAAATTGAGTCAGGCCTAATTTAATTGATTTTTCGACGGGCCGGGCTTGTTTTCACTGATTTTTGTACGGGCCGGACCAGGTCCTGGAAATTCCGACCCGTGTAGACCTCTAGATTGTGGATCCGATAAGGAATCTCTTTCACGATTCATAGGATACCACCACCCGCTATTGAGTGCTTCAAGCCAAAATTGAGACAGTATTGATTTTCAGAAAAAGCATAAAAGGTTTGGTGCAATTCTATTCAATAGGTGCAGAGATATAAAAATCCCGAAAATCCTAAAAAACACAGCACAGAAAAAAAAAAAAACATCTGTAGTACGATATACACCAAAATGTCATCCATATTAACTGAATATGATGAAGTTTGATGAAATTCTATGCTCTAGTTCTTGAGATATAAGCTCTTACCTGCCAATTTCAGATTTTTTAAAAATCAGCATTACGAACCAGAAAATTTATTTTAAAAAGGTGCCTTTAATCTATGTGGTACTTATTTCATTTAAATTTGATTTACAAATATGATCACTTTGGCATGGAAGAAAACAAACAAACAAAAAACGAGAATTTTACGTACATGTTACAGTAATCATAAAAACACAGCATAACAATGCCACCTCTTGAGCGATGCACCCATATTTTATCAGCATTAATTTATTTGAAGATCTCAAATAATATGAAAATGGATTGAATTTTGTTCATTAGTTTTTTGGATATAGTTATCGCGGAAATCATGAAAAACCTAGCATAGCAGCACCACTTGTTGAGATATACACTAAAAGTTAATCGACAAGTATTTCTGTTCAGGCCTATATGCAGTTAAATTAAATTCTGTATATTGGTTCTTACAATATAGCTATCATGGAATAAAATAATTAAGCATAGCGGTGCCACCTGTTGGGCGATATAGACCCAAAGCTAAGTTATACCTAGGTCTATCTTAATCTGAAGTTTGATTATTATTATTAAACTCCATGCATTAGTTCTTGAGATTGAAGGGCCACAAAAATTGTGTCTCACACAGACATACACACATTTTTCAAAAATACTTAAATCGCGTTCAAGACATCCCGAAACGTGTAAATCAAGCAAAAAACGAAAGTAGAAAATTTTTTCGATTCCAATACTTTCTTCTTATTTGTTAGAAGAATGTAAAAACAAATTAGTCTAGTATCAGTCTTTTCAATCAGTATTTCTTAGTATATGTCTACAAAAGAACATATTTTATAATAATCTTATATGTACAATGACGCCGAATAAAATTGTTTAAATGTGTTATGTATTTTTTTCTTTTTATATAACCTCGTTAAATAATGATTAATAAAATGAAAATGATGTGAATGGAATCTTCAAACATAGCCAAACTAAAGCAAAATAGCAAATTGTTTCTTATAGCGCATTTTTCTGCCACAAAATGGAATTTAAAAATGACTTGCAGCAAAAATGAGGGAAATATACAAAAACGAAAAGTAAATAATTTTTTTATTTGTTAAAATACCATATGGAGAGTCCGTTAAAAATAAAAATTTATTAAATGCATGATTATTTAATATTTTTCATTATTTTTTCCATTCAAAACAAAAGAAAATATCCTAAAAAATTATCAAAAAATGTATTTATTGTGTCCCATGTGCCATATATGTTATATCAAATTTTTTTGTACAAAAATTAAATTAAATTTTTTTTGCTTTTCAATCTTTCTTAGTTATCACTTTGCAAATATAAATTCATAACTGAAGTAAAAAAATATATGAAAATAAACTCTGGGGTCTGAAGAGGATAATGCGCGTGTGTTTAATAAGAGCTCCCAACTACGCAAAATTTTTTAGGCCTTCCACTAATAAAATATTTGGGGCACAACTTTTCGATTATGGTGCTTTTTAGAAATAATGCATACGAAATTTAAAATATGTATTACTGAATGCAAAAATATAAATGAAAATATTAGATAATTTTTAACACAAGATAAATTATTATTATTAACAAAAGTACGAATTCTTCGTATAAAGTAGTTTTAAAATTAAAACACTAAATATTAAACCATATATAAGCGCAAAGAAATAAGAAATCATTTGCACTTACTATGAAAGTCTTGAAACTTGAGAAAAAATATGAAAGCTCGTACATTCGTAAAAAGAAAGCACTTATAAAATATTCATAAAAAGTAGTAATAATTCGAATGCAAAATTTGCAAAGTCATAAATTTCATTTTTTCTTAGTCAAATCGTTCCTTTAAAAGTTCATTGTAGCAATTTTTTTGCGGTTGCTGTCTAACAAAATTTATATTAATGAATGAAACATGTGAATTTTTAAGAAATCCTTTTTCGATATTTTCAAATAAAACTACTAGATCAGAAAATAATCCCTGTCGGCCCGGCCTACAGGCAGAGGTAGATTTCGGAGTTAAGTATACTAATTTCACCAACAAAAACAAAATCATTATTAGATATAAATCCACTTTAACAGTTTTATCTCTCTGCTTTTGACGAGTTTTTATTTCCTTTTTATAAAATAGCTGGTTTTATCAGAATCATGTTAAGGCGATATTAAAAAAAAAATATTTTTCCATACTCAACAACTCGACATTTTCTGGCGCATTTTCGGATTCATTTTTAATTTAAAAAAAAATATGAAACATGCTGACGTGATTTTTGAAAAGATTTATAAGCGACCTGTGTTTTTATTTTTCTTTCAATTAATTAAAACTTGATTAATAAACAATTATTTTCTCAGTAGGGCAATATTTTTCATTTCTAACAATCGCTTCGGGAAATTCTGCTCAAAATGCCCACTTTGACATCCTTTTTTGAAATATATTCTGCCTCTATAAAAAAAAAAAACGATCATTACTGTACATTATATAGTTTCTGAATAAGAGAATCTAGCAATTAGATGCGTTTGAGAGCAAAAATGAGTAAGAAAATAGACAGTTTGGATTTGAATGCACCCTTAATAAGATGATTTTTTTCTTCAATCGCTATGTATTTTTAATTTGTTTTTGCTGTAAGAATTGGCCCTATCAAAAACTTCTCTATATAAATATGGAAGACAATATTAAGAAGATATATGATAAATTCATGGAGATTTTATATCTTGTGAATTGACGGAGTTATTAAAATTTTTCTTCTTCAACCCCGCTTTTATGTTTTCGTTTTTAATTTTTTTTCCGGTACGAATTGGTCCTATTAAAAACTTGTGAATATAAAAGTTGTAGATAATATTAAGGAGATGTTTCATAAAATTATTGGATTTGATATCTTGAGATTTGACAAAGTAAGGAATTTTTTTCTCCCCAAAACCCTATTTTTTGCGCTCCTTGAGCCTATTTTAAATTTTATCAAAAATCTGTGATGCATGAATTTTTGGCGCTATTTTTAGAAGTAATAAAAACTTTAAACTGATTTGATATGTACAAAAATTAAGAAGTTATGGGGTTTTTTCGGTTTTTACAAAACCCCTCCCTATTTCCATCCCCTTTGTCCGCTTTTGCCCATTAATGAACTTGAGCGAGATTTTATGTCCCTTGATTTTATGTATCAGTTTGAAAGAGATTTGTGCAGAATTGCGGAAGTTATCGTGTCCAGAAGAAAGTGATAACACGATTGCTTCGGGAAATTCCGTTCAAAATGCCAATTTTTACATCATTTTTTGAAATATATTCTGCCTCTATCAAAAAATCGATCATTACTTTACATTATATAGTTTTTGAATAAGAGAATCTAGCAATTGGATGCGTTTGAGAGCAAAAATGAATTTAAAAATGAGTAAAAAAGTAAGCAGTTTGGATTTGAGTGCATCCTTAATGCAATGATTTTTCCAACACAATCCGCTTCGGGAAATTCGGTTCAAAATGCCCACTTTAACAGCATTTTAAAAAATATATTCTGCCTCTATCAAAAAATCGACCATTTCGGTACATTATATTGTTTCTGAGTAAGAAAACGTAACAATTGGAAGCCTTTGAGAGCAAAAATGAATTGTAAAATGAGTCAGAAAATAAGCAGTTTGGATTTGAATACACCCTTACTTAGATGATTTTTTTCTTCAACCGCTATGTATTTTTAATTTTTTTTTTTGCTGTAAGAATTGGTCTTATCCAAAACTTGTCTATACAGATGTTGTAGACAATATTAAGAAGACATATGATAAATTCATGGGGATTTTATATCTTTTGAATTGACGGAGTTATGGATTTTTTACTTCTTCAAACCCCCTTTTTGTTTTCGTTTTTAATTTTTTTTGCGGTACGAATTGGTCCTATCAAAAACTTGTGAATATAAAAGTTGTAGATAATATTAAGGAAATTTATAATAAAATTAATTGGAATTGATATCTTAAGAATTGACGAAGTTATGAATTTTTTTCTCCCAAAAACCCTATTTTTTGCGCCCCTTGAGCCCATTTTTAACTTTATCAAAAATCTGTGATACATAAAATTTTGGTCCTATTTTTAGAAGTAATAAAAACTTTAAACTGATTTGATATGTATAAAAATTAAGAAGTTATAGGGGGTTTTCGGTTTTCGCAAAACCCCTCCCTATTTCCATCCCCTTGGTCCGATTTTGCCCATTAACGAACTTGACCGAGATTTTATGCCCATTGATTTTATGTATCAGTTTGGAAGAGATTGGTGCAGAATTACGAAAGTTATCGTGTCCAGAAGAAAGTGATATAGATAGATAGATAGATAGATAGATAGATAGATAGATATATAAAGTTTTTTACTGAGGGTGGTTTTGGGTTCTAGGGGTCATGATCGGTGTAGATCTGCAAAAATTTTTCAGAAATTCCAACATGGGAACGATCCCAATAGGCAGTATTTCATACGAAATCTACCTAAAAAATTGAGCTCCTTATATGTGTGGCCAATGGGAAACTGTTGGTAATAGAGCGCTGCACCTGCGCAACTCTGAAAGATCCTTCCGGTCTATAACAATACATGTTTTTTTTCTTGTAATTGCCACAGCAACATTAAGATATATAAAAGTTATTTTTGTAACTAATCAGTAAGAATACGTTTGCTGTATCAAAACATCATATACATCAACCTCCTTGTCTCAGCAATAGTCGAAAAGGTGTTTATATTAACTTCCAGAACAGAATTTGAAAACTAATCAGAACAGATAGTCGTGTATTTCCTTTTAAAGAATCGCAGCTTTTCTCTGTACGGTTTAAACATGGCAACATTTGAAACATTTGAAATTTGGAAAAAATGTATTTTGAGTATTTCCAAAGTACAAAATACATTGTAAAACCATCAGAAAATACATTACAAAAATGCTTTGATCTTATCGGTTCAAAATACAAAATACAAGATAAAAATGTATTTTGAAAATGTATTTCAAATACATGTATTTTCGATACTGCCCAACTCTGGGTAGACCGTAGCAGAAATACTGACATTTATCTGTAACGCGTCAATATAAGACAGTTGGGGGCTTTAGGCGTAGTCATTATAAATATGTTTTTTCTTAAAATATCAGATTGCATTATTAACAAAATGCTTAATCCTTCATTTGCAACATATATATGAATTGTAATTATATAATGGTTATATATATATATATATATAAACTAATATAGAAGAAAAAATTTATTAATTTTCTCTATTTAGGTTATGGAAATCAGCTAGCTTTTAGAAAAGAAGATGGTTCATATGCTGCTTACCAAAGTAAACCAACAAGTTCATGGTATAGTAATGTTCATTCTTAGTTTATTTGGCTAAAATTTCAAATTTCTTATGAAAGTGTTTCTTTTTTTGTTAGACATTCGAGTGTGTTATTCAGATTCACATTTTAATTATTAATATTATCACTATTAACAATTAAGATATGTGTCTTTTGAATAAATATACCCATTAAAAAAGGCACACGATGGAAATGTCTGTTTTTAATGAAAATAAACTTGCGTAAACATACTTGTACATAAATCTTGAAATGGTAAAATGGTTAAAATTTCAAAGTCTAATTAATAATTTGTAAGATCTTCCCTGGCTGCGATGCATGCTGAAGTAAGAAATGGCATATTTCTAATGTAGGTTTGGAAGTAATTACCTGCGATAAATTTTGCTAAACGTTCTTCAGTTATTCCAGATTTTCCATATTCTATATAATCCGTAATTGGAGGTCTAGCAGATTTCATGCTCAATTGTGGAAAAATCTGGTAGCGTTGCTGGTCTAGCAAGAATTGAAACAGCATGAAGACGTTCCAGAGATATACGAGCCAAAGGGTGTGGAATATTATCTTGTTTGAATATGTTCCGAAAGTGATGTGAATTTTTATTGTAGAAACAGCATCACTCTGGGTCTGTTAGATTATTCGCACTATGTTATTAAAATAACGCATTGTTATACGCATAACCACAAAGGTGGTTTGCTGTCATACGAGATATCTCTTTACTATCAGAACAGGGATATTGGCCGTATGTCTTTTCAGAGTAACGGTGGTTTGGGAACGCTGGCCCGATCTCTTTCACACACGTGTCCAATGATCACTGCGATGACATTCAGATGCTAAATCTGGATGCTTATACGCGGCACCATTATAAACAGCGTTGACGATGATATGATGATGCAAGCAAACACCTTAAATGGTGAATGTCAGTAACCTAAATTCAGTCAAACTTTGTGAAACGGTTGAAACAATAACATATTATATGGAAAAAGATATAGGATGTTGTATTACAGACAACAATGATACTGGGAAACTTCCATATTGACGCACAATCAGCTGATTTTGCATAGCACACAATCATCTTTATCATTTAACCAATCATAAAGATGTTAACGTTTCTGTGAAAATTTCAAAAGTTTTTTGTTTATAGCATACAGAGCTTTCAACCAAATTTAATACAACCTTCCGAAAACTTGACAACGAACAGTAGTAACAGTATACTGCAATTAAAACATGAATATATTGAATAATTGATGAAATATGGGCATTTGTACGAAATAATTTTTAACTGCGAATACGTGGACGATTACAATTTTTTTTTTCATATTTTGCTAGTCAGCTATTTAAGGAAACTTATATGAAACCTCCAGTCAAATATCGCAAAAATTCGGAAAGATTCTAGCGCTACAGTGAGTTGCTTTCTAAAAGCAGCTGCTTATCTACATACCATTGGCGGCTATTTTTATAATTTATTGGCACCACTTTCTCGAAATAAAAAACCTTTTCACAGCATAAGCTGCAGAAATATACTATAAAATTATTTTTTTAATAGTATTGCCAGTGAAATATAAAAATAATCGCCATTGGTGACCCAGCCAGCTTCTTTTAAAAAGCACCTCACTGTATCACTAGAATCTTTCTGAATTTTTGCGATATTTGACTAAAGATTTCATATAAGTTTTCTTAAATAGCTGCCTACCAAATAATGGAAGAAAATTGGAATCATCCACGCATGCGTAGTTAAAAACTATTTCATACAAATGCCCATCTCATCAATTATTCGATATATTCATACTTTAATTGCAGCATACTGTTGCTACTGTTCTTTGTCAAGTTTTCGGAAAGTTGTGTTAAATTTGGTTATCTGTATGCCATAAACAATAAACTGTCAAGTGCATTACTCGCGCACACAGGGTTCCGTAGAATAAATATATGAATTTGTAATTGTATTATTAAAAAAAAAAAAAAAAAAGTTGCTAAAAGAATACTAAGACTTTGTAAAAAACTATACAACGTAGGGTTGGGTATAACTGTATATATTAGAAAAGTGTAAATGGGTATACCATGAAAGTTCGAAGAGATATGGAACCTAAATAATATGAAATATAGCTATTCGTATAACTCTTTTTTTTAATATTATCCTAATCTGTTTATGATGAACTTAATTCGGTACTGACAATAAAAGCAGTGCATAGTTAAACTTCATTTGGCATATCATGAAACTAAATTCAGCGTAGCTTTATTTCTACAGTGTAGCTAAAACAAAACCTTTGTTCAAAGTTTAAATTTGGCATTGTGCTAAGCGCGCTTCGAATTGAGGTCTCAAAATTGCAACGCCGCCTTGGTCAGTGCCGCGTTTATCCAGATAGGTGTTTAATTAACTTTTAAAGTCACCCGAGGCGTATTGAGAGATACAATCAATGCAAACTATCGCGAATCCTACAGTATTTATGCGATTCATTCTAATTAAATCTTTCGAGGGCGATGCCCTTAAAAAACGGACACCTAATTTTAATTCAAAAACAGACAAACGGCACCAAGAATATTCAATTAAAATTTTCCTTTTATCATGCACGTGAAAATAAGCAAATTCGCATTTTCTAATAAATTCGCTTATAAATTTTCGTGTCAATTCATTATTTCATAAGTTTACAAATAGAATTACTCCGTGCTGGAAAGAATTAAGTGGTCGCAGGACTCTTAAAGCTTCAAAATTTAAGAAATTTTAATTTTTTTAGATGTTAAACTCCTATTTTTTTCTGAATATTTTGATATAATTGTTTCCTTGAAATTCTCATTAGAACAGAAGTTTTGGCTTTTAGAATTATACCCGCTCAATAGCTGAAGCGGCGTTTCCGAAACTTTAAATTCATTTTTTTCCAAGTGGCGTTTTTTGGGCATAACACGCAGGATACCTCAAAAATTTCTGAATATTTTTCATGAAATTTTCAAAACGTATATTTCATGTTTGTCTGTATAAACTGAACCTATTTTTTTTTTTTTTTTTATTGTTAAAAAAAAAATATTTTTTTAGGTGATTTTATTGTTGAAATTTTCAAAATTTTGTATTAGCTAAATGCAACCAACATTGCATTAAAAATATAAAAATGCTTTAAATGCAAATTTATTTAAGTTCAGGGAAATTATTACAATCTGAAGTACAAGTAAGAACCAAAATTTTCATTCTAGTTGCAATATTTATTTTCTAATCCTGCGCGTAAACTATTATGCCAATTTTTTGTTCGACAAATGTCCAACAGTTTCGAACCCCTATAAATACTAATTCTGTATATTGCAATTTTTTTAAATACACGAAACGAAAGAACATACTTGTATCTTTAATCCCAATTAAAATTGTGTTTAAAAATCATATGCATTTTAAGACATTAAATATTGGAAATGGGTTTTTTTTTTTCATTTTTTCCACTTTTTAGAGTCCCGAGACCTCTTAAATTAGTATGTTTTTAACAATTTGACGTTTATTGCTTTTATACTGTTACTGGACATTGCATTACACATATCTCTACTACTATTAATGTCCGTAATCGTCTGTCTGTATGTTGGTAACACTCGCCCGTGTCGCCGGAACTACTTTTCTCACAGGCGACGCAGAGGGTCTTATAATATGTCGATTCGGGCCGCCATTTTCCGAGAAAAACGGACTTTGTGGTTTCGAGAAAATCCCGCCGTAATTACGGACGTCATTAGCTAATTAACAACTCATTATCGATGGGAAATCCTTTCAAAATTGAATCTGAGACTCGACATCATTAAATTTCCTTCCCAACCCCTCAATATAAACCTTAAAATAAAGGTAAAGTAAATTCCGAACTGAATAACATACAAGCTTAGACTTACGAGGCACGACCATAAGTTATGACCGTTTTTATTGAACTTTTTAATTTAAGCCACTACCACTTACATAATACACCTTAAATTAAAGGTATTAAAATTTCCGAACTGAAAATCATGTTAAATAAGCTTTACGGGTTCTTTCCCGAATGTTATGGCCAAAAAAAGCAAATTTCTCCAAATATTTTTTTTCAAAAGACAATAACTCTGTAATTTTTGCCCCTATAAGTAGGAAGTTCCGCCTTAAAAAAAGTTCTAATCAAACTGCTGGGCATCACGAGCCCAGTTTGTCCCCATCTTTCTCTTCTGCCTCCCCCCCTCTCAGCGTGCCCATAAAGGGTTAACTTTTGCAACTTCTTCTGGTTTTGACTTAACTCAGCGGTGTTTCATATCAAACTGTTGGACATCACGAGCCCAGTTTGTCCCCCCTCTTGCTACTATGTTTATGCATCTCCGGTGTCCATCCCCCCACTTTTCTGTATTTATCTGTTACCCGCCATGTGATATATCATAGAAAAGGTCTGTGAAGGTTGATTCAAGTTATGCATCTTCGGTTTTCATCCCCTCCTTTTCACCCCAACTAGAGGGGCACTTTTCTAAATTTCTTAAAATATTGGTTAGGACCGCCACCTTCCCGACCCATGTATCTACGGAAAGTTCTTTTTATTAAATGTTATGAACAATCTCAAAGTTTCAAACAGATCGCATTGTTAGATTTCTAATTTTAACTATATCGTGTTATGTTAGTTCCACATTCCACCACCAGGGAGCGCACTCTAATCTTAACGAAAGCGTATCTGAACGAAACTCCTTCACACAACCTTTCCGTAGATACATAGATCGGGAGGGTGGCGGTCTTAATCAATAATTTAACATAATTGCTGAAATTACTACGAAAAATATTTTAAAGGGGCCCTACCCGGTCCCCTAACACGGTTAGAGGAAATTGGAAGACGGCAAAATAATCGCGGGGAAAAGTTTGCTTGGGTGCTTTGGAGCTACTTTTGGCGCGAGATCTAAGCTCTCCGACCAATAGGAGCCGAGATATTTAAGGAAATATGAAAAAAATATAGGATTTCTTTGCATTATCATCTCTACTACTATTAATGTCCGTAATCGTCTGTCTGTATGTTGGTAACACTCGCCCGTGTCGCCGGAACTACTTTTCTCACAGGCGACGCAGAGGGTCTTATAATATGTCGATTCGGGCCGCCATTTTCCGAGAAAAACGGACTTTGTGGTTTCGGGAAAATCCCGCCGTAATTACGGACGTCATTAGCTAATTAACAACTCATTATCGATGGAAAATCCTTTCAAAATTGAATCTGAGACTCGACATCATTAAATTTCCTTCCCAACCCCTCAATATACACCTTAAAATAAAGGTAAAGTAAATTCCGAACTGAATAACATACAAGCTTAGACTTACGAGGCACGACCATAAGTTATGACCGTTTTTATTGAACTTTTTAATTTAAGCCACTACCACTTACATAATACACCTTAAATTAAAGGTATTAAAATTTCCGAACTGAAAATCATGTTAAATAAGCTTTACGGGTTCTTTCCCGAATGTTATGGCCAAAAAAAGCAAATTTCTCCAAAAAAATTTTTTCAAAAGACAATAACTCTGTAATTTTTGCCCCTATAAGTAGGAAGTTCCGCCTTAAAAAAAGTTCTAATCAAACTGCTGGGCATCACGAGCCCAGTTTGTCCCCATCTTTCTCTTCTGCCTCCCCCCCTCTCAGCGTGCCCATAAAGGGTTAACTTTTGCAACTTCTTCTGGTTTTGACTTAACTCAGCGGTGTTTCATATCAAACTGTTGGACATCACGAGCCCAGTTTGTCCCCCCTCTTGCTACTATGTTTATGCATCTCCGGTGTCCATCCCCCCACTTTTCTGTATTTATCTGTTACCCGCCATGTGATATATCATAGAAAAGGTCTGTGAAGGTTGATTCAAGTTATGCATCTTCGGTTTTCATCCCCTCCTTTTCACCCCAACTAGAGGGGCACTTTTCTAAATTTCTTAAAATATTGGTTAGGACCGCCACCTTCCCGACCCATGTATCTACGGAAAGTTCTTTTTATTAAATGTTATGAACTATTTCAAAGTTTCAAACAGATCGCATTGTTAGATTTCTAATTTTAACTATATCGTGTTATGTTAGTTCCACATTCCACCACCAGGGAGCGCGTAGATGTGTCTTGAAACTTTAAGATACTTCATAACATATTGAGATATATGCTACTTATTAAATATAAAAATGTCAAAAGTTTAGTAACCACTATTTCCGAATAGTAATTTGTGCAAATATCTTAAATTCTTGCTTAAGACCGCCACCACCTCGAGTAACATATCTACTGGTAGGTTGTTTAACGGACTTTCCTTTCGACACAGTTTTGTTATGAATAGAGAGTGCTCCCTGGTGGTGGAATGTGGAACTAATAGAATTCTTGGTTAAGACCGCCACCATCCCGACCCATGTACCTACGGAAAGGTTGCGTGAAGGCGTTTCGTTGAGAAATGTTTTTGTTAAGAATACAGTGCGCTCCCTGGTGGTGGAATACGGAACTAACATAACGCTATTTTGTTAAAATTAGGCAATCTAACAAGGCGATCTGTTTAACATATCTACTGATAGTTTGTTTAACGGACTTTCCTTCCGATACAGTTTTGTTATGAATAGTGTGCGCTCCCTGGTGGTGGAATGTGGAACTAACAGAATTCTTGGTTAAGACCGCCACCTTCCCGACCCATGTATCTACGGAAAGTTTGCGTGAAGGTGTTTCGTTCAGACATGTTTTTGTTAAGAATAGAGTGCGCTCCCTGGTGGTGGAATGTGTAACTAACATAACGAGATTTTGTTAAATTTAGGAAATATAACAAGGCGATCTGCTTGCGACTTTAAGATAGTTCATAACACATTGAGATATATGCTAATTATTAAACATAAAAATGTCAAAAGTTTAGTTACCACTATTTCCGAATAGTAATTTGTGCAAATATCTTAAATTCTTGCTTAAGACCGCAACCACCTCGAGTAACATATCTACTGATAGGTTGTTTAACGGACTTTCCTTCCGCTCCAGTTTTGTTATGAATAGTGTGCGCTACCTCGTGGTAGAATGTGGAACTAACATAACGCGATTTTGTTAAATTCAGGAAATATAACAAGGCGATCTGCTTGAAACTTTAAGATAGTTCATAACACGTTGATATACATACTACTTATTAAATATAAAAATGTCAAAAGTTTAGTCACCACTATTTCTGAATAGTAATTTCTGCAAACATCTTAAATTCTTGCTTGACCGCCACCACTTTGAGTAACATATCTACTGACAGGTTGTTTACCGGACTTTCCTTCCGAAACAGTTTTGTTATAAATAGAGTGCGCTCCCTGGTGGTGGAATGTTGAACTAACAGAATTTTTTGTTAAGACCGCCACCTTCTCGACACATTTATCTATGGAAATGTTGCGTGAAGGCGTTTCGTTCAGATATGTATTTGTTAAGAATACAGTGCGCTCCCTGGTGGTGGAATCCGGAACTAACATAACGCGATTTTGTTAAAATTAAGCAATCTAAGAAGGCGATCTGTTTAACATATCTACTGATAGGTTGTTTAACGGACTTTCCTTCCGAGACAGTTTTGTTATGAATAGAGTGCGCTCCCTGGTGGTGGAATGTGGAATTAACAGAATTTTTTGTTAAGACCGCCACCTTCCCGACACATTTATCTATGGAAATGTTGCGTGAAGGCGTTTCGTTCAGATATGTATTTGTTAAGAATACAGTGCGCTCTCTGGTGGCGGAATCCGGAAATAACATAACGCGATTTTGTTAAAATTAAGCACTCTAACAAGGCGATCTGTTTAACATATCTACTGATAGGTTGTTTAACGGACTTTCCTTCCGATACAGTTTTGTTATGAATAGAGTGCGCTCCCTGGTGGTAGAATGTGGAACTAACATAGCTCGATTTTGTTAAAATTAGCAGCGAGGAACCGGTTCGAGGTTCGTTCGAGCGAGATTGCCTTTTTACAAGACTGTGCAGTCGTGCGCAGCAGGCCTGCTATACGGTGCCGTAGGCAGCGGGGACTCGGTTCGACATTCATTCGAGCGCGATAGACTTTTTAAAAAGAGTTTGCAGTGCGTGCACAGCACGTCTGCTATAAGGTGCCGTAGGCAGCGAGGAACAGGTTCAACTTTCGTTATAGCGAAAGGCTTTTTTTAAATTGTTTGCAGTGCGTGCGCTGCACGCCTGCAATACGGTGCCGAAGGCATCGGGAACCCGGTTCGACTTTTGTTCAAGCGCGATACGCTTTTTTAAAGAGTTTGCAGTGCGTGCGCAGCACGCCTGCTATACGGTGCCGTAGGCAGCGGGGACCCGGTTCGATTTTCGTTCACTCGAGGTTCGTTCGGAGGCGAGTTACGTTCTTTCGAGATTTTATAAAAAAGGAGGGGCCCGCTAGCGGGCGAAGCCAGCTAGTCTATACTATTAAAATCTGTGCGCGTATGTTTGTAACCACAAAAACTCGGAAACCAAAGGGCGCAGGGCTACGAAATTTTGCACAGGGGTTGCTGGTAGGAGGCCCATGAACGATTGGGGCAAAAAACTCGAAAAAGCCTTATATTTAACCCTCTGGGCTCCAACTTGTGTATTTTAATCTTCATGTTCAAACTGAGCCCTAATTAAGTTTAAGACTTGAAATTTTGCATACTTATAGCTGAACACCTCACATCAAACGACAAATGCTAAAATTTTGAAAAAGTCTTATATTTAACCTTCTGGGCTCCAACTTGTGTATTTTAATCTTTTTGTTCTAACTGAGCCCCTAATTAAGTTTAAGACATGAAATTTTGCATACTTATAGCTGAACATCTCACATCAAACGACAAATCCTAAAATTTTGAGAAAGTCTTATATTTAACCCTCTGGGCTCCAACTTGTGTATTTTAATCTTTTTGTTCTAACTGAGCTCATTAATTAAGTTTAAGACTTGAAATTTTGCATACTTATAGCTGAACACCTCACATCAAACGACAAATCATAAAATTTTGAGAAAGTCTTATATTTAACCCTCTGGACTCTAACTTGTGTATTTTAATCTTTTTGTTCTAACTGAGCCCCTAATTAAGTTTAAGACTTGAAATTTTGCATACTTATAGCTGAACACCTCACATCAAACGATAAATCACAAAATTTTGAAAAAGTCTTAGATTTAACCCTCTGAGCTCCAACTTGTGTATTTTAATCTTTTTGTTCTAACTGAGCCCCTAATTAAGTCAAAACTTGAAATTTCGCATACTTATAGCTGAACACCTCACATCAAACGACAAATCCTAAAAATTTGAAAAAGTATTATATTTAACCCTCTGGGCTCCAACTTGTGTACTTTAATCTTTTTGTTCTAACTGAGCTCCTAATTAAGTTTAAGACATGAAATTTTGCATACTTATAGCTGAACACCTCACATCAAACGACAAATCATAAAATTTTGAAAAAGTTTTATATTTAACCATCTGGGCTCTAACTTGTGTATTTTAATCTTTTTGTTCTAACTGAGCCCATAATTAAGTTTAAGACTTAAAATTTTGCATACTTATAGCTGAACACTTCACATCAAACGAAAAATCATGAAATTTTGAAAAAGTCTTATATTTAAACCTCTGGGCTCTAACTTGTGTATTTTAAGCTTTTTTTTCTTACTGAGCCCATAATTAAGTTTAAGACTTGAAATTTTGCATACTTATAGCTGAACACCTCACATCAAACGACAAATCATAAAATTTTGAAAATGTCTTATATTTAAATCTCTGGGCTCTAACTTGTGTATTTTAAGTTTTTCCCCTAACTGAGCCCCTATTTAAGTTGAAGACTTGAAATTTTGCATACATATAGCAGAACACTTGCGATCACACGAAAAATCATAAAATTTTAAAAAAGTCTTATATTATTTACCCACCGGGTTCTAAGTTGTGTATTTTAAACAATTTTTTTAACCTCCCTCCATTGCACCCGATGGGTAGTTTTCTAACTTTTGCCGACACCACTTTGACCCCACTTTCATATTATGCACATAGTCTTACATATTTCAGTTCACTTTTTACCGCCAGGAGGCGCCTACCTATCTCGGGTGCTATAGACCCGATCCCCTCGACTAATATACCTACAGATAGGTTGTAAAACGAAGTTTCGTTCGGATAGAGGTCTGTGCAGAATAGAGTGCGCCCCCTGGTTGCGAAATGTGGAACTAACAGATTTCGCAAAAGGATAAAGTGTTTTGAAAGGAATATTAAACGAAACCCTCTGTGCGATCTGTGATCACACTTATCCACTTGTTTTTCAATGCAGAAAAAAATACAGGATTAATTTATACTTACTGTTGTCACAACGACAAAACAATTTCGGAACCTCTTCAACCATATCCAGATCAGATGAGACAGCTTATAGATGGCAGTGATAGATAGTCAGATCACTTTAACGAACACATAAGGTCAGATAACAGTGCGTTGTCTTTTGCCTCTATGGGTGCTCATGTTGCACTGCCCTCAGGTACTGGCCCATATTGTTTTAGAATCCATGGACAAATTTATCATAACACTTACATATCAAACTCATCTTCACCCATCTGAAGTAGGTCAGAAAAAATATGCTCAATTGTATGTATAGGATTCAGATATAGCACTGCGGCAACGTATGAACAGTAGAGAAAATTTAAAATGTAAAGAAGAAATCATAAGCAAGCTTGACGATGTTATCAGGCGAGTTAATCCTTATGCTCATGCTTTTCCATAGTTTGGATGGTGCACCACCTACCAATGGGATAATTGAAGGGGAATCAACTGTGTAGAATAAATGCCCTGAATCCTAATTGTGGCCCCATGACTTATGTTTTATTTTTCCCACATGGCGTAAAGGGCTGGAGTGTGGATGCTGGATGTTCTGAACTTCAATTTTACAGTCACAGACTGTCAGTGAGAAGGAATGTTTTTAATCCCATACTTTATGGTGGAAAACTCTTGCAGCAGTATTGCGTCAATGCTTATGTCAAGGTTGAAGGAAACCGTCTGAATTACATCCTCTCTAACAAGAAAATATTAAGAGTAGAATCTTTCTTAGGGTTAGCGGATCACCTTAATGCTCTAGTAGAACAATCTGGCTTGAAACCAGGTGTAATGGTTATTTTGCCATCTACATTCATAGGAAGTCCCAGAGCCATGCAGCAAAATTATCAAGATGCGATGACAATTGTTAGAGAATTTGGAAAGCTTGATCTTTTTGTCGCCTTAACGTGCAATCCAAATTCGCGAGAAATCAAAGGGAACCTTTTCCCAGGACAAAAGCCTCATGATCGTCCAGATTTAGTGGCACGCGTGTTTGATATGAAGAAGAAAGTAATGTTGAACGATCTTAAAAAGAGCGGCATTTTGGGACGCACAGTCGCAGACATACATGTTATTGAATTCCAAAAGAGAGGATTGCCACTCATGCCCCTTTTACTCATTTTAACTGATGATGATAAGATAAGAGATCCAGCCACTATTGACACCATGGTCTGTGCTGAATTACCTCATTCCACAATTGAAAATGGATTGCACGAAATTGTCAAGGCTACGATGATTCACGGATCATGTGGCGTCATAAATCCAAACTCATCTTGCATGGAAGACGGTGTTTGCTCAAAGGGTTATCCAAAAGAGTTCAGAAATAAAATGGCTGAGAATGTTGATGGTTACCCAATGTATAGACGGCGTGATGATGGTAGTCACATAATGATAAAGAGAAATGTCGTAGACAATCGTTGGGTTGTTCCTTATAACCCATAACTCACAAAGAAATACAATACCCATGTTAATGTCGAAATATGCAGCTCTGTTAAATCCAGTAAGTACATTTTTAAGTATGTATACAAGGGCCATGATTGCACAAAAGTTGTTTTTGAAAATAACGGTGATGGATTCGTAGTGTGGGATGAGGTGAAGAGTTATTTAAATGCTCGATATGTTTCGGTACCAGAGGCAATGTGGCGACTTCTTAAAAAGCCCATGCAGGACAAGTCGCATGTTATTATTAGATTGCCGGTGCATCTACAAGATATGCAATCTGTATATTTTAGGGAAGCGGGAGAACGTGAAGCTTTTAAAAGAGCGGGTAATAAAGACACCATGCTCACTGCTTGGTTTCTACTTAACAGGTCAGATCCTTCAGCAAACATCTACCTCTACACAGAAATTCCAAAGCACTTTGTATGGAAAGGCAATGTGTGCCAAAGGCGTGTTAGATTAGGTGACTACATAGTATCAAGGATGTATTCTGTAAGCCCAAAGGATACTGATCGATTCCATCTTCGTATGCTGCTTTGTCATGTTCCCGGTGCCAAGTCTTTCGAAGAGTTAAGGACGTATGAGAATACTGCCTATGAAACATTCAAGGGTGCATGCCGTGCAAGAAATTTATTAGAAGATGATGATGAATGGCAACATTGTTTAACAGAAGCATGTAGTTTTGAAATGTTGCCCAAATTGAGACAACTGTTTTCTTTCATATGTGTCTTTGGCAATCCAAATTCACCGATTTAATTATGGGAACAATTTAAGTCGAAGCTCTCTGAAGATTTTGCTCGCCATCTGCCACTACAGGAGAGTAGAGATAGAGCCCTTCAAGACATAGCCAATCATCTACGCATACACAACATGACACTTCATAGCCTTGAATTGCCTGAACCCCCAAGCCTGGTGAACTCTGTGGAAGGCGATGTCTATGCGGCACTTATTTAAAGAAAAAAGCAGAGGCCTTGGCATCACTGAATCATAAAGGTAAATATTCAAGCTAATCCAGCCTAATCTACAACAGGAACTTCCGCCATTAAACTCAGTAAAATTCTTGCAAATCAATCTCAACCACTGCAAGGTTGCTAACACTGTAGCTGGGCGGCATATGGAGGAGAACTCCATAGATATCGCGCTGCTACAAGATGCCTACTGCGGTGGGGGAGGAGTTTTGCTTGGATTTCCAACCACCTGGAAGATTTTTCCCTCTAAAAAGCAATCCGCGCACTTGATAGTTCGGAATACTAGTCTGATTATAAATAATCTTTTCACGGGTGACCATTGTATTTTTATTTCCATAACCTCGGCGGAAGGTGAGTTCATTATCGGCTCAAACTATAGT
Organism: Maratus speciosus; assembly: GCA_963932465.1. NCBI lineage: Eukaryota > Metazoa > Arthropoda > Arachnida > Araneae > Salticidae > Maratus > Maratus speciosus. The sequence continues at coordinate 148,198,471 of OZ010788.1, forward strand.
GCACCTTCACTTGACTTGGATAACTCACTACAAGAGTGGCAGCACCTAATTACTCAAAGAAGACCTTTTTTATGTGGTGGTGATTTTAATGCGAACTCTCCGCTCTGGGGAAGTCCCAGAGAGGACGCTAGGGGGGAGAGTTTCATTGAATTTCTGGTCACTAACAACCTCGCAATCTCTAATATTGACAACCGTAAACATACATTCATTAAAAGAAATAAATCGGGCACAATCGTGGCAAAAGGATTCCCAGACCATACTCTTGTTAATCCTATTGCACTTACTTTTATTCGTAACTGGCAAGTTGTTGATATACACACATTTTCTGATCATAAGTTCATTGAATTTTCTCTTCAAACTACTCCTCTTTTAGTCACGCAACGCAGATACAATACAAAATTTGGAAATTATAAAAAATTTGATAAAATTCTAAAATCCAAACGAAACACACTTAATTTGACTTTGAATTCTATAACTAACACAGAAGAGCTTAATATATTTACAGAATTGCTAATAGACACAATAAAAACGGCGATACGAGCCACCTTCCGCCTTAAAAATCTTCGCAAAGCACCTGTTTTTACATTTTGGTCTCCGGAATTAAAATCAAAACGTAATTTACTAACAGCTTTGCGTAAAAAACTTAAAAATTTGAAACAGCTAAATTCACCCCCTGAAATTATCCAACAATTCAAATCCTCATACAACAAACAAGCTGCCATTTACAAACGGTCTATTCTTGATGCCAAAAGCGCAGCTTAGAGGCCCTTTTGTTCGCACCAGAAGAATCCCTTTGGTGTTGCACAAAAATTCTTTTGTGGGAAGTTCTTCATTCCGGATGAAATCCTCCTAGAGCGGCCTTCGGGCTTCTCGTCGAAACGTAATAATCTCGAATTCCTTACCAAACATCTTTTTGGTGAAACAGTCTATCCTAACCATAATAATCTTGACATTAAATTTTCGAATTACTCTGATAAAACTTTTTCTAATGCGGAACTTCGCGCCACACTTGGCAAATTCAAGGATAACAAAGCTCCTGGTGCTGACTCTATTGATTTCCGAATTCTCAAACGTTCCTTTAATATATTACCAGAGATTTTTACCCAATGGGCCAATCTCTGTCTTTCTTTCCATTATTTTCCTCTAACTTTGAGACAAGGGGAAGTAGTATATTTCCTTAAGCAAGGGAAGACTCCCTCTGAACCCAGCTCTTATCGCCCGATCTGCCTGCTTCCGGTGTTAGGTAAATTACTAGAAAAATTAATAGCTAAACGTCTTATTATTTTCCTCGAATCAAACAAGTTATTAAGTAATAGGCAATTTGGATTCAGAGAGGGCAGATCATGCGAAAAAGCTCTTTCCGAAATCTTGACTTCCTGTGCTTTTAAAATTAGTGAAGGCAAATAAACTTCCCTGGTCTCTCTTGATATTCAAGGCGCTTTCGACAATGTTGAGTGGAGAGACATTCTCCTCCAACTTAGCATTCTAAATTGTCCGGGTAATATTGCTGGAGTCATTCGTTCTTATCTTTCTGAGAGAAGCATTCTTGTTAACTGGGGAGCAGGAATCTCTATTCACCCACAGAAAAAGGGTTGTCCTCAAGGTTCCTGCCTGGGGCCAATTTTTTGGCTCCTCATAGCTAATATTATTCTCTCAGAATTCGAAAAACTTGGTTAATTGCTTTTTGCGTTCGCGGATGACTTCAGCTTTATTTTCTCTGGTTTTCGGCGTCTAGACTTGGAGTTGGAGGCTGCTTTTGCTCTCCCAATTTTCTGTCAGCTGCTGGAATCACTGCACCTGCAACTTTCCACTAATAAATCCCAAGCCCTAACATTTGAAAAACCTTATAAACTTAAAAGGAAACCCACCATCAGAATAAATGGCACTAGCGTCCATCATGTCTCTAACCTTAAATTGTTAGGATTGTCAATAGATGAGCACTTGAACTGGTTCTCTCATATTAATTACCTTAAAATCAAACTAGTAAAATTTTAACATAACTCAAAAAGATTAACCACTAAATCTTGGGGTATTAAAAGCCATATACTAAAAATTTGGTACTCTACTATTGTTGAAAAAATTATCACCTATGGAGCATCTATTTGGTGGGGAAATCTTACAAAAGCAGCACTTAATAAATTAGTTTCTATACAAAGGATGTTTCTCTTGCAAATTTCTAGGGGATATAGAACCATTTCCAGTGATGCTCTCAATATCTTGACAGGTATTCCTCCCATTTCCATTACCATTAAATATGAGTTCACTAAAAGCAACATCATCCATTTGGAGAATGAAGCTATCTCACAGCAATTTTTTCCACAAATGATGATTCAGCGTAAGAATCTTGGCTGGCAGTTTCATCCGGCAGATGAGACTTCCCACCTACAAGCAAACCCGACTATAAATTCTTACTCTCCCACTCAAAATGTTATGGTCTTCACCGATGGCTCACGCACTGTTACCGGAGTAGGTGCAGCTTTCTGCGCTACGAAAGGGAGTGAAGTGACTCATCGTTGGTCTTGCAGGCTGGATAGCAATAATTCCATTTTCCAAGCCGAACTCTTTGCCATCTTTAAAGCTTTAGAGTGGATTTCTCAACAAAACCAAAATTTTTTAATTCCAGTTTTTAGCGATAGTCTTTCAAGCCTGCAGGCTATCTGTTCGTTTGGCTCAACAAATCCCCAGGTTATTGAGATCAAATCACTTCTCAAAAATCTTCTCTGGAAAACCTATTTAAGCCACTTTTCAGCCCATAAGGGTATCCTGGGAAATGAAACGGCAGATATGTTGGCAAAGGAGTCAACTGCTAAACCATCAGTTGATTTTTCACTTCCAGTACCGCACTCACACATCAAAAGACATCTTCGCGCTCATTTTATGAAAAAATGGCAGGATTACTGGGACTACTCAGATAAGGGTAGATATACCTATGATCTTGTCCCAGTGGTATCTTTGGATCTTCTGCTGCTCACTCCATCCATCACAGCTTTCCTTACCGGTCATGGTCCTTTTGGAGCATACCTCTTCAAGTTCAAAAGAGCCCTTTCTCCTCTATGTGAGTGCGGTGATGATGCTGTTGCCTCTCATTATTTCTATAATTGTCCTTTAACAGCTCGCTGGCATATCCGTCGTCCTCCTGTTCTTCCAGTTGGTTGGTTAGCAAATATTTTATCGCGCCCGATTTTGCTCTCAAAGCTTAAAAACATCTTCAACTTCTTATGTAACCTTTCAGTTTTACTCCATCACTGAGACAGAGACTTGGATTCTCCCTTATTCAGTACCCAATGTTGGGTCGCAGCAACTTGTATAATATTGTCTAACTTTGTATAACACTGCATTATTTAATGTCCTTATGTTTGTTTCACAAAGCTTGCTAATGTAACATTTTTTTTATATCTTATATATACCACTCCGCCGTCTGTCGCGCGTATTGGCGGGCTCAGCCTCGGCTGAAATTTGTAAACTTTTTTTTTTTTAGACCTCAATGAAGGGGACCGGGAGGGACAATCTATGCTCTACAGACTCACTTCCTAGTCTGAGCAGTCTCTCTCGGGCAGTAAAAGTAAAAGAAGAAAGAACAGAGGGACAGCGATTGTTAAACATGCTAAATCCGGAACAACGTATAATTTTTGATGCTGTCATTGAAAGTATTCAAAATGATTATGCTACTGCCGCTAAGGTTTTCTGTGCCAATGCTTTTGCGGGATCAGGAAAAACATTCCTATTCAATACTTTGCTGCATTATGTCAGAGGAATGGGACATACTGCTATTCCCGTTGCATGGACAGGCATCGCATCTATACTCTTACAAGGTGGAAGAACTGCACGTTCTCAATTTAAATTACCAGTTTACATATTGGATAATTAGGCTTCAAAAATTCGGCAAAATACATCTGAAGGAAGATTAGTGCAAATTGCTAAGCTCATTATATGGGAAGAATGTACCATGACACCTATCCATGCTTTGAATGCTGTTGATAGAACTCTGCGAGGTTTGGTTGGTAAGGATGTCCCATTTGGAGGCAAAGTGTTTATTCTTGGAGGTGACTGGAGGCAGATTTTACCTGTAGTTACTCATGAAAACAAAACACTCATTTTTGCAAGCTGTATCAAGAATTCTTCTCTCTGGCCAACATTTCGACAGTTCAGTCTGGTTATAAATATGCGAACGGAGCCGGAGGAACTTGATTTCGTGGAATGGCTCATTCGCCTGGGGGATGGTTTGTTGACTAATGATTATGAACTCGGAGAAGATATTATTGAAATACCTCCAGAATGTTTAGTGCAGGATTCTATAGTGGATGATATTTTTGATTCGTCTGAAATTGATCTTGATCATCTTTCGGAAAGAGCCATTTTGTGTCCCAAGAATGAGGATTCTTTGAGATTGAATGAGGAGGTTTTATGAAAAGTACCTGACGAAGTCAAGTCTTATTTTAGTGCTGATACAATACTTTGTGATGATGAAGAAGAACAAAACAATTTTCAGATGGATTTCATCAATATTTTAACACCTTCTGGAATGCTACCACATCAGTTAAATCTTAAAATTGGCGTTATTGTTATGTTGCTTAGGAACATGAATCCTCCCAGTGGTCTCAGTAATGGAACACGTTTAATACTCAAAAGGATGTCGCAAAATGTTATAGATGCAGATGTTTTGACAGGACATAAGAGAGGCACCCGTGTTTTCATACCGAGGATCCTGGTTACTCCGTCGGACACCAGTTTACCTTTCCAGTTACGCCGCCATCAGTTTCCACTTTGGCTCGCCTTTGCTATGACTATCAATAAATCTCAGGGTCAAAGTTTGGAAAAGGTTGGAATCTATTTGCCCCATCCAGTTTTCTCACATAGGATGTTGTATGTAGCCTTTTCAAGAGCAACTTCTAGAGGATGTGTACGTGTTTGGGTCAAGGACGAACCAAAACAAGGGAAACTTTTGTCAGAGTCTAATAAAGTACTTACACAAAATATTGTCTTCCGTGAAGTTTTATCTTAAGTCGCAACTATTTTGCTTTATTGCAAAAACAAACAAACTAAAATGAGTCTACTTTACTTTACCTCATGGATGACGTGGAAAACAATGCAAAGAGTTTTCATTTTAAAAGAATTTTTTTCAAATTTTTTTACAGTGACGATGTACATTACATTCTTTCTTACAAATTTTTGTTTAGTTGTATAAATATTGACTTCATAACTGGTTTCCTAAACTTTAATTTGGTTGTGTAAACACTCACTAAAAAAACGAGTCTATCGCAATTTACCCCATTGGTGATGTGGAAAATAGTGCAAAGATTTTTCATTTTAAAATAATTTTTCCTATTTTTTTTTGCAGTCCCGGTGTAAATTTCATTTTTTCTTACAAATTTTTGTCTGGTTAAGTAAATATTGACTTTATAACTGATTTTTATATTCCCAAACTTTAATTCAGTTTTGTAAATACTTACTTTTATTTATTTTTTAATACATAACTGATTTTTTGTGTACATACTTATTTCATATTGGTTTTGTATTTACTGATTTTTAATAGACATAACACATTTTTATATTCATAAACTTTAGTTTGGTTGTACTGTTTTTTATTTTTAATTTTGGTTTTAGAATAAAATTCATGAACTCCCGTGCGTAGAACGGGTTAAACAGCTAGTTTATCATTAAAAGTTGTTAACTAGGCATAGAGTACGCCACCCTTGTCCTTGTGTATGTCCAAACTGACCGTACCTTTAAGGGTTAATATCTCGGCTAATTACCGATGATTTTTTTCGAAAATAATTATCAACAATGCTTTTATTCTTCTGAAACGATAGGTATATTCAGCGATGCTCAACAATTTTTCTGAATGCCCGTAAATCGAAATTTGTGTATTACAGAAAAATGCTAATTACTCAAAAACTATGTGACGTAGGGTAATCGCTATAATTTTCCGGCAAGGTTTATATTAACATCTACTACCTCTAATTTTTTCATAATTTTAGTTTCAGTAGATTCGGAATTAGATGGGGGGGGGGGGGGACATATTTTTGCGCTACATTTTCAACAATATCTTTGAAATTATAATACCGAAAATTAAAAGGAATGTATTTTTGAGTTCAGCGTTACAAAAGCTTTCACAGGATACCCCGCATGATATACAAAGAAAAAATATTTTTTTTCAAGTAGCATAATTAGCCCCTCTACTTTTTTACTAAGTATATTTATGAATGTTTATTAATCTGAAAATATGTGGGTCAATGGTCTTTATTACTTCCCCGAATTTGAACTTTCCACGTTCCATAGTTTGCGAGTGAAATGGCTGTGACAGACCGGGAGACAGACATACAGACGGACAGACGCAGAAGTGATCTTATAATGGTTCTGTTTTTACTTTTTAAGTACGGAACCCTAAAAAACGTTTGAATTTTTCAAAGAAACGCTAACATCTTTATGATTATGTGTGCTATGCGTACACAAATGCACACAAACGTTGAACTGGACCGACATAGTCATTTAATACAGTGACATAACATTTTGAGAATTTTTTATCACATGAATGATCGCAAATATTATTTTATTATTAAATTTATTATTAGCCCTTTAGTTGTCCTCGCTCTAAATCTTCACTGACAAATGTGAAGTCAAACATGTTCTTTACAACCCAGAAGTGCAAGGATAATTTCAGTAGACTAGCCGCCCTTGGCAGCCAGTTTAGTCTCTCTTAAATTTTATGTTTGGGAAAGCATGCTAAGCATTGTATCGTGTTACTTTTATTCATAATTTAATTTACTTGGACTCCCTTAAATATAATTAATATAATCCCTTAAGCTAATATTAGTTTTTGTTACATTAAAATATCTCAATTTGTTGATTTTATGTAAGCAAGTAAACCCTATTGGTCTACAATGGAAGTCTATGGGAATTTGGAAAAATATTAGAGATATCGCCAAGTTGGTGTCACCTTTGGTGACTAATTTTGGTCACTAATTTTGGCGATATATCGCCAAGTTCGTGACAAACTTGGCGGCATTTGGTGACAGAACAGTGTCTTCCCTATGGTAACCCCCCTTAAAGGTATGGAGATGCATTAAATGCTTTTCAATAACCCATGAGATGCGTTTCATTTGGGCGTTGCCATTAAACAATTAACAAATAATCGCGATTTCCGTGCCACATATGATAGCGTAATATATATATATAGATATTCGACAAAACGTGTAAAATCGAAAGCGTCCAGTCACTTACCCTTAATTTTGGGACATGAATGTATTTGTGTCAATATTTGCATAAGAGATAAGATAATTTTACTGCGACGAGTAATTAAAAAATTGTAAATACTAATACTAATTAATAAATTAAATTAAATTAATAAATTGATTAAATTTTAATTAATTAAATAATACTAATTAAGTCACATTTTGAATAAACACCATACTTATACTGCATTAGGTGTTGTTCACTAGACTTAAATTAATAAGAAAATATAAAATTAGTTCCCTATAAATCGTAATTTAGAATGCTTGCCGCTCATTTTATTTTTCATTTGAAATTTTGAATCTTTAGAAAACGTTTTTAGAGAGCATTTATATTTTTAAAGTCACCAGCATACTAAATTCCAAGTTTCTAGTTATTCGAGCTTATATATAAACTGTAGCACATAAATCGCAATTTTGGAACGGTTTTTTTCTTCTCCATCCATTTAAATTTCGATAAAAAAAAAAAAAACTGTTCTGTGCGTGCACTTACGTCTCTAAAGTAGCAGCCGTGTCAAATTTCAAATTTCTATCCCTAACAATTTTCAGATAAATCGTATTTTAGAATGCTTTTTGCTCATTTCACCTTTTTTAATTGCGAGTTTTTTAGAAACCTTTCTTAGAAACCTTCACTTACATCTTAAAAATAACGAGCATGCTAAATTTCAATATTTTAGTACCAAAACAGTATCACAGAATTCGCAATATTAGAACGTTTGTTGCTCCTGCAACTTTTTAAATTTCGAACTTTGTAAAACTGTTCTGTGCGAGCTTTTAAGTTTCTATCCCTAACAATTGTAAATAATTTGTAAATTAGAACTTTTTCCTCTCATTTCAAACCTTTAATTTTTGTATTTTTAAGAAACCGTTCTTAGCAAGCATTTATAATTTAAAAGTAACCTCCATGCCAAATTTCGAATTTCTAACTGCAGCAGTATCACAAAACTAGGAGTTTTAGAACGTCTTTTGCTCCTACACCTTTTTAAATTTCGGATTTTGTAAAAACTGTTTTGTGCAAGCATTTACGTCATAAAAGCAACAGATGTGTCAAATTTTAAATTTCTACTATCCATAAAAATTCTATATACATTTAGAAAGTTTTTAGAACATTTTCAGATCATTCCACACCATTAAATTTCGAGTTTTTATAAACTGTTTATATCGACCATTTATATCTTAAAAGTAATTACAATACAAAATTTCAAGTTTCTAACCCTAACAATTATATCTAAATCGTAATTTAGAACATATTTACAACGTTTTCCACTCATTTCGCCCTTTTAAATCTAGAATTTTGTAGAAACAGTTTTTAAAGAGCATTTATATTTTAAAAATAATCACCGTGCCAATTCCAAGCTACTGTGCCAACTGTATCACAGAAATCACAATTTTTAGAACTTTTTTTGCTCCTGCAACCTTCTAAATTTTGAATTTTTAAAAAACTGTTCTGGTGCGAGCATTTACGTCTCTAAAGAAACAGTCATTCCAAATTTCTAGTTACTATCCCTAACTATTCTTAATAAATAGTAATTTAGAACATTTTCCGATCATTTGTCTTTTTTAAAATTTCGATTTTTCTTTTTAGAAACCGTTCTTAGCAAGCATCTATATCTAAAAAATAATCACCATGCCAATTCCAAGCTTCGGTACAACTGTATAACAGAAATCACAATTTTAGAACGTTTTTTGCTCCTGCAACCTTTTAAATTTCGAATTTTTAAAAAACTGTTCTGGTGCGAGCATTTACGTCTCTAAAGTAACAACCATTCCAAATTTCAAGTATCTATCCCTAACAATTACCTAATAAATCGTAATTTAGAACATTTTCCGCTCATTTGTCTCTTTTAAATTTCGAGTTTTTTAGAAACTGTCTTACCAAGCATCTATATCTCAAAAGTAATCACCATGCCAATTCCAAGGTTCTGTGACAACTGTATCACAGAAATCGCAATTTTAGAACGTTTTTTGCTTTTGCAATTTTTTTATTTCGAACTTTTAAAAAACTGTTCTGTGCGAGTATCTAAAGTAACAGCCATGCCAATTTTCAAGTTTCTACCCCTAACAAAACTTCTTAATAAATAGCAATTTAGGACATTTTCCGCTCATTTGTCTTTTTTATATTTAGAATTTTTTTAGAAACCGTTCCCAGCAAGCATCTATATTTCAAAAATAACCTCTATACCAAATTTCAACTGTATCTGTCAATTTCAACTGCACGCAACTGTATCAGAAAAATCTCAGTTTTAGAACGTTTTTGCTTTTGCACCCCGTGATACTTACAATAGTGATATCGACTTAAAATATAGCCACGGCCAAACTCGATTCCCCTTATAAGGCAGGCGATCGAGTTTGGCCGTGATAGCCTATGTTGGAGTAGAGATACTGAGCATCCTTTTGCCCTAATTATTTTTTGAAATCAGTAAATCCAGAGAGTTACTCCTTACAAACAAACACGCAGAATTTTCTTCTTTGTAATATTAGTAAGGTACCTGGCCCATTATGGCCCACCTAAGGTTTGATTGCTTTTTTCACCATGTTAATATTACTTTTCTCGGAAACTATTTATGCTGTTGCTTAGAGGAATTAATGTGGTAAATAAAATAAAAGACTTTATACTTGTAATTATGCTATTAAAAAATTATATAGGGGAGACTAGGGAGGGTTGACCCACTTTTTACAAAAATATTTTTAATTTTTTAAATGTTGATTGTAGAATAAAGTTTTATATATCATTTTATTCGTTATACGATCAGTTATAAAAATAAAATTGCTACATAAGTGTAATATGTAGGAAATTTGAAAAATGATCAATTTTAACCATGAGCAAATAATGGGTCAAGGATCCCCACATATGGGAGGGTTGACCCACTATATGGGAGGCTTGGCCCACTTTGTTTTATATTGAAATATTTGTGAAGAGAAATAAAGTCTGTTTAAAAAAAGGCAATAAAACGTTATGCTACATGCTTTAGTTATTATAAAAAACATTTTTGAAAATATGATGCTTAAACAAACCCGTTTTGACGCAATTGCAAATCAGAGGAGAAAAATTTTGTTTTAAGCAGAATTTCGTCTGAGCAGGTATAATTGTACAGCAGGGAAAATGAAATTTTAGCATTTAAGACAGTATTCCTTTAGAGACAGGTTCCGCTTTCATGGATTATTATGCCCGGAATTTATAGCCACTGTCCCGCTCTTTTTGCCTCCTTTTCCTACTTTTTGTGACACTCGACTTGACAACTCTAATTGTCACATAGTTTGGTTTCATCTCACTGTATTCATGCTGGTAAAATTTGTCTACATACCTTCCAAAAGTTTTTCTATCAATTCTATGTTCTTTTACCGCCGTATGTGTAATTAACTGATCATTATCTTCTTTATCCCTTTCAGTGGCAAAGCACTTTCAGTACTAAAATGTTGAAATAAATGACTGGCACCGCAATTTACGAAGACATTTATTTGGAAATAAGAAAAGGGGTATATTTCACATACATATTAAATGGAAAAAATTTTAGCAAATTTCTGGTGCCAATGTGGTGTTTGGGAATTAAAATTAAGTGGTTTCAGAAGCATGCCACTGCCCCTGAAAATGTTAAGACTGCTACTTTCATATTTTCTAGTCTTTTACACTGTTTCTATTTACCTATTTTAGTAATATTTAAATGGAAAAAGTTCCTATCAACTTTCCTATTTATATATCATTAAATTTTTTCTTACAATGTATACTGTAGCGATTTTTCACAGCTTTCTTTAATCTAAACATTTTCTTTTCCATCACCCTAGTTTACCGTGACTTTGCAGAATAAATTTGTATATATTTTTTTATATATAACCATTAATCTTTCATTATGCATAGTGTATAATAAAAAGATTTCATCTGGTCAACCCTCCCTCACATTGACTGTGTCAAGTCTCCCCACATAGCCTTTTTCTAAAGAATAGCACATTGTTATGTTAAGCCTAAGTTACTGTACAATCTTTATGCCTGGAATGAAAGCTCGACATTTCTGCATTACTTAAAACCTACTTAAATTTCTATGATATATTTTATCTGAAAAAAGCTTACAAAATATTTCTAAAAAACACAACTTTTAGGTTAAAATCCCTCACAAGTGACTTTTTCCACACCTATTTTAATTATCTGTATGAAACAAAGACTGCTGTTTGAGCATTCCGGTGGCTTTTGTTGACACCTAATGATAAAACTCTGAAATTCTTTTAAATATGAAAACTGATGGGTGGGTCAAGCCTCCCGTATGGTCAACCGTCCCTAGTCTCCCCTAAGCTGAAATGTAAAAAGTGCCATATGGGCCATATTGGGAACAACCCATTCTCAATATGGCCCACTTTGTAAATTTTTAGGAAATTGCAAAATAAAATTAGAAAATTGCAAAAAAATTGCAAATTATTATATGTTATATAATATGTATATATCTACCCTATATATATAAAATCCTGATGAAACGAATTTATGAAACGGATATATGAAACGAATTTACGAACGATTCTTTGAAACAACTGATTAAACAACTGATTTTGTTTCTCGGCGATTTCTCCTAAAATATGGAATACTTTGTGATGAAATTAACACCAAAAATCAGTATTGATTCGCAGATCTCAAAACTGGTATTAGAATTTTTAAATTCGAATTAGTTTTCAAAATATTAATTTTTTTCTAATTTTAAATACATTTTTCTAATGATGGCAACTCAAATTTTAATCATAACAGATATATATATATATATATATATATTTCATATTTCAGAAAAGTTTATTATTTTAAACTAATTTGGCGACCAGTTTGGTCTCTCTTAAACGTACGCTAAGAAATGTATCATGCTACTTTTATTCATAATTCAATTTACTTGAACAATCTTTCGCCAAATCGAAAGATTCTGATAGAGAAATCAAGTCTGACGATATTTTTATGCTAGCGAGACGCAGGTGATAAATCGCTAAAGATTTTTCCCGTCGCATTTTTTTATATTTCATTTAAAATATAATCCTTTCATTTATTTTATTTAAAATACACAACTTTCATTTAAAATTGATGGCTTTCACTTCTTTCTTTATTTTAAAAACAAAACGAAAAGAAAAAAAATTAGGCACAGATGTTATCTGCGCACCGAGGTTCCTAATTGGCGCCAAAATGGCATTATTGTGATTGACATGGTAACCCGGCTATTGTTGTTTATTTAATAATAAATGTTTATTTACTTTTATTTCTTTTTTAAAATTAAATAAATTATTTTGTTCTATAGTTATTAATTATTTTATTTTATATTTCCTTTAGAAAAGAATAGAAAACAATTAAAAAATACGGTACTACTTAGTTATTCCGTCGGCCAAATTATACAAATTGACATAATTTTTATTTTAAATAACGAAAGAACAAATAAATTAGTATAACATTAATAAATATACAAATAAAACGTCGAAATAAAAATCCCTTGATGCCGTAAACACGTGTAACTTGCTTAAAGTCTATTGAATGTGACATTTACGATCAACCATTATTGGCATTTAATCTTATAGTTTGGCGATAGATTTTTGGTCGACGGGATAACTAAGTAATACCAAAATTGCATATGTAACTGGTATTTGAAAACGAGGTTTTCGCCAAATTTTCTAAAAAAAAAATCACGCATGACATCTGGCCAAATATTACATCTCGGAAAAAAAAAAAATGCTAACTGGCGAGTTGAAAAAAAGCTATTGGCGAGATTTGCATACGGCTAGCGTAACAGTACCAAGAATTCTTTGCGACCATGGCAACCTTTACGTAGTTTTATTCGAAAAAAAAATTTGATTTTTTAATCAAAATGGAAAACTTACGGTCCCATATTGGCGCCAAGGTACCGTTATTTTGCTTGATATGGTAAGCCGGATGTTGTTGTTTATGCTGTTGATGCGTTCCCCAAATTGGCGTCGGAAAAAAATTGCGCCAATATTGGGCGTATATGACATCTGTGCCAAACTTTCATATGAAAGGCGAAGAATTCAGACCGTATTTGTTTATGGCAGTTGATGACTTGAACTATTATAATATAGATAAAATGATGGCGATAGAATAATATTTGGCGGCTTATCACCGTGCCTGGCTAACATTAAAGTACCAAAATGGCACCTAGAGTATAAAAAGTGAAGCGGTCCGCCCGGAACTGTTGATGATAGTCACATTACTTAGGCTATTGCTATAGAGATTGTTTTAAAATACCGGGAGACAAAGACTCTGTATACTTAATTCAATTTATTTTAGCTTCTTTTCAAATGTTTAACTGATCCTCTTTAATCAAAAACGAAAACAACCATTGGATGTCTTAACAGCAACTGATTCGCCCTTAAATTTTTGCAATCAAAGGGAACTGAATGGAAACCCGTTTACAGGGTGATCTGCACAGCTTTTTTCAGTGTAATTCAATCTTCTGTAATATTTTTAAAACCCATCAGATTAGCGTGTTTTTAGATTCTGCGGGGTCTGAACGGGGGTTGGCGAGCATAGCTTGCAGGCAGGCACGTAGCCAGGGAGGGGGCTAAGGGGGCTGAAGCCCCTCCCGAAAGTTTAAAAATATTTTGCAAATTTACTCCTAATGATATAAAAATTGACAATGTTTTACTGTTTTTATCTGCCATTATATTACAACTTTGTATATTTTTAGTTGTAAAAATATAAATTTATTCAGTTAAAGTTATAGCAATTCCTCATTATGTCGCTCATTCGGATATATTGTTCTTTATTCGCATTTACCACAAAAAAATCAGTTCTTCATAAAACTCATTTTAACTTTATGCATAGTAAAATTCAATAAGTGTAATTCCTTATCATTAATTTGACTAGGAAAAAGTAAGTTTAATACGTGTATGGCGTGTAATTTTACTTTAGCAGTCAAATATAAAACATTTAGTTGTATGTTATGATCTTCCTTAACGTAAAATTATGTGAAAAATAATGATTTTTAAGGAAGTACCGTAAAGTACTGAAAGTAAAACACCTTTAGCAGATAGAAAATTCTAATGATTTTAAGGGGGCTTATAATTGGAACTTTTGTGAAAAGGAAAGGAAAATCGGGAGTGTGGGGGGTATATTTGGAATTCTTGAAACTTCACAGGATTTATATAATTTGCAAAATAAAATCAGATCAAATTAACATTTTTTGGTTTTAAAATTCCCTTTCATAGAACCTAAGTAGTTTCCATTAATATATACAATAAGTTAATGAAACAAATTTACATAAAATTACTAATTTAGATATGAAAGAAATATGAACAAAAATTAAAAACTTAAACTCTATATAAATATCTATTAAATATAAGTGCATAAAAATCAAGGAAAACATTAATGCAGTAGACTCCCTCAAATCCGCACAGCGTGGGGCCAGAGTTTGGGTGGATTTTAGAATTTTGCAGATTTCAGGTCATTGATTTGTTTATAATTTTTTTTAAAGTAATTTGAATGTGATAATGTTATCAAAATTATAATGAATGTATGCAATGTATTAAAATAAGTAAAGTAATAATCTAAAATGATAAAAAGTAAGATACTTTTAAAAATGATTAAATTATTAAAAGTAAAGATCAAGAAAATAATTAATAATGCATAATAAAGATGAGATACATTTTTCTTTAATTATTCAATGAAACTTTCCTGATAAAGGTACCTTATTAATTCACATCAAAATCATAAAGTTTTACTTCAGATTTAGCCAGTCTTAATAACCAAAAGAACTTGATTAATACATAAATACATTTGGTAAAAAATTGTGATTACCAGTGATATCATCAATATCTTGATCTTTTTCCGAAATAAATTTATAATTCTTTCAGGAAAAAACACAAGTTTAGTCATATTATCAATAATTACGTATTAAAATACATATGGAAACTGAAAAATTCTGTAATTTTGCCCCTACATCTCAACTGAAAATTTCATTGTTTATATCTGCGTTGATGTGCGGATTTCAGGCGTTTGTGGATTTTAGGGTTGCGGATTTGAGGGAGTCTACTGTAATATAATATCGAGAACATATTTGCCATTCTGATACCATGATATGTAAAGAGATTAGATAAAAATAAATTTCATAAGATATATTCATACAATGATATGTAAAGAGATTAAATAAAAATAAATTTCATAAGATATATTAATCAGAAAGACTGTAAGCGTCAGAAAATAAAACTTGAAGAGGAGGGCTTATAAATGGCACAAAGGAAAAATTCACATACATGAGGGTGGGGGGGGGGGGAAGGTTTATATTCAGAGGGGCTTACTTTTGGTATTTTACGGTATCTTTGAAAATGTTTTAACTGTAAAAGACTTTTTATTTAAAAAAAAATAGTAGCAGGACATTGTGAAAAGGAATGGTGTGTAGTGCCTGATTTAAGGCAGGGCATTCGGGGTACGCACTCGAATGCTGCTGAAATTTTTCAATTATTCTTTAAAATCTGATATAGTTTTAACATATAATGGAATTTTACGTTTCATTCTACATCCTGTTGTGTTCGTATTGTATTTTTATAACATTGTATATTTTGTCTGAAAATTGAGCCCCCTCCGAAGTGAAATCCTGGCTACGGGCCTGCTTGCAGGGGGCAGAGCCCCCTAGTATATATATATATATATATTTATTTATACATATCATACATATATAATAATTGCAATTTTTTGAAAAACAGGAAAATCACAAAAAATTTTAAAAATATATTTATTTTTACTAAGAAATGTATTAAATGAAAACCAGAAGTGAAACAAAATTATGACTAATAATAAAAAAGGCAGCTAAATTAGTAAAAAAACCCAAACAAATATAAGCAGAAAAGTGTTCCCAATATGGCCCAACCTGGCCATAATGGTAACCTCCGCCATTTTTTTATCCCCCCCCCCCCCAAAAAAAACCCTCCCGGATATACTAATAAGCAATGATAAAACTATTGATAGTATCTTAAAGTTGATTAAAGGTGTTATTATATTCATTTTTACTTTGTATTAAATGCTAACAAATATTAATAATACGAAATATTCCTTGCCTTTAAAAAATAATAACACGATTTTTTTTTTGGCCGAAAATTTAACTTCCTCTGCCAGTAGCGTCAACCACGTGATACGACGTCACCTTTATTGTTTTTTTCCCACTTTCTATCGTCCTGAGGGTCGAACGTATCCTGCCATTTATTGAATTTAAAAGAAAGTGAATGAAATGTACGACGTTGGCCATATTGGGCCCAGATACCTTATATAGATTGCTAAAGATAGAACTCTGATTTAAAGGCAGGTCATTAGGCTCCAGTTTAATTTACATAGAATTATGAGGAATATGCACTTTCAGAAACAAAAATCCATAATTATTTTACAAGGCTATTTAATTGAAAAAAATTAAGAGTTCAATCGTTAACTTTTTTGTTTAAGTAATAGAAAAATTTGATTGTTTGAAATACATTAATTTGATAAAATTTACTCAATTGTCAAATTTTAAATGAAAAAAAGTTTAAAAGAAAAATTATGGTGTCTGCGACTTGTTTCATTAAACTATTATTACTATAACTATTATTTTTTTACTTTTTATGAAAGTAAATTTTTCCTTTTTTAAGTTTTCATTGCTATAGTAAAATTTTGACACATACGGATTGTTTCCTATTTCTGGGATTTCTTTCAAATACACGATGCTTTTTCCACATGCATTTATTTATGCAGGTATTTCGTATTCTCAGATTGAGAAATTCCTACAAATTCCACCTCCTTTTGTTTCACGCCTTAGAAAGTAATGAGAATTCTTCTCCTTTAACCTTTTCATTCTTCTAAATCTCCATACTGATCCGAATTCGATAATTTTTCAGGCTCGAAAACAAACAGGAATCTTTTCTAACATTCTTTTACCCTTTTCAACTTTTTTTGTGCTTTTTGTTTGCCATTTGTATATTTTTCCAGCGGCACGCAAGGAACATTTTTTTTTTTTTTTTTTAACAAATAAATGGATATTTATTTTCAAGCGAGCCTACATTATATATACGCATGCATTCTTTTCTTATTTTGTGAATTTTACTCTTTTGTTAAGAGTTATGTATAAATGTTTACAGAAAGAATTATATGCAAAAAGAAGTATATTTATAGAAAAGTTTAATATCAAAGATTTTCTAAAGTTTTGTAAAAAGGATCACATGAAAAGCTGTGATGAAAAATTACATAATCATACCTGCCAAACCATGCGATTTTTTAATACTATTACAGTGAAATACGCTTAACACGAAACTGAGGGAACCGAAATTTTTTTCGTGTTAAAAGAATTTCGAATTAAAAGATTCGTAAAAAAATAACAAAACTCAGAAGTATTTTCAATGTCGTCAAACTTTATTTCGATTTCCTGTTAAACTACTGGTAAGCTGCATCCATTAGGATAAAAAGCAAGTTAAAAAAATATTTTTTTGGGGGGAAAAAATCATATCTTTTTTTAAAGTATATTTTTCAGCACTCTGAAATCTAGCTTGTTTGAACCAAATAAGTAAAGCTGCCTGTAAATCTTCGTGCTTAGCAGTTCTCATACGTCTCCTCTCTGGCTTAAAAATACTGCGCTGACACATTAACGTAATGGGGTGTGGGATCCCTGTTTTTTATTAATGTTGATAAAGTAGAATTGACAATGCCAAACTCTTTGCAGATTTCTGTTTTCGTCCTTCTTTTTCATCAACTGCATTAAGCAGCTTCATCTTCATTTGAAGCGAAATAGCAGTTTGTTTTCACATCAATTTCTCAGCCATTGTGCTAATAAAACAAATTTACAAAAAAAAAAAAAAAAAAAAAAAAAAAACATGAAATTCACTGATTTTCACCCAAAATGCAGTGGTTTTAACACAAAATTCACCAATTTCAACTCAAACTAACTATATCGAAATCGAATTTTTTTCGTGTTAAACGATTTTTGTTTCGTGTTAAAAGAAAAAAAAATGTATTAAATTGCATAGTATACCGCTATATCATTTCGTGTTAACCGACTTTTCATGTTAAGCGTTTTCGTGTTAAACGTGTTTCACTGTATTTCCAAGTAGAAATATTAGCTTTATTTAATGCCAGAAATACGTGATTAAATAAGACGAAGATTATGTTTCGGAAATAATGATACTCAAATATAGGAAGATTAGGAAGTTATGCAAGGCTACTGATGTTGCTAATTTTCTTTTAAAGAATTAATTTTTTTAAGACTAAAACCTATTGATAATTATTTAAATCAGGCAGCTCATTATCCCTCTGGTAAATGATACCACATATGAGGTTGTGTTGCGAAAGAACCTCCAGGAAACTGAAAATATTTTATTTTTATTCTTACTAGGAGATCCAACCCTGACTTTCCTAGTTACAGAACATGCGTTGAAAACGATTTTTTTTAAATTGAAAACTTTGATAGTTTTTTTACATTTAATAATATTTTAGGATTACATACTAAATACTAAAAAAGCAGTTTTATATGAAACAATATCAATAATGTATTCAAACAAAGTTTTGAAATTTATTTAAAAGCGATGCTGTTGTATTAGCCACGTTTCAGAGGTTAATAGTGAAAGAAATAGTGAACGATTTCGCCATTAGCAACCTTTTTATTCTGATAATTTTCATGATTTAAGCGAGTAGTTCAATTGCATGTTTATTAAATTTATGTCTTATTCATACTATTTTATATTAAGTCTGACTTGAAACCCGAAATAATAAAGTTAATATCATATTTTAATACAATTATGGTAAAACAATCTACGATCATAATCATATCAGTAAGTAATAGCAGTCAAGTTAGCATTTAAAAAAAATATTTTGAAAATGTTCTCAAAGTTATACAGAGAACTTCCTAAGTTGTGTGGGAGCTTTTGTTTTCTTTTGAGTTATTTTAAGAAACATCTTTTTACTCATAAATTGCTATAATAATTTAGTTACTCCTATGTTACTCTACATTCACACATTTAATTTTTATTTGCCATGAAGTAAACTGAATCTAAAAAAAAAATCAGTATACTCACATTTATAATTAATTTTGTCTAAAACAAAATTCTGAGTTTTGTTGTAAAAATTGGGTATACCCGAAACCCACAACAACAATATATATACACTGCGTAAAAAAAGTAGAAGGACACTAGACTTTTTTCTAAGAAAAGCACAACTAATTAAGTTAGCACAAAATTAATTATTTGAGTAACATTTTACAACTAAATGAATATAAAATCATAGTAATCAAAAATAAATTACGAAGAGAATTTGATTTTCATAAGATAGTTTCTGTTGCTTACATCAAACTCTGTAAAAAAAGTAGAAGGACAAATAAGTATTTTAAACGAAAATGGAAGTATTAGTAAGAAGTTTTCTTTCCATTTGCCTTTATCACTTGAAATACTCTGTTTGGCATTAAATCATTGAGTGCTTACGTTTTCAAATATGTTCAGGTCAGGGTGGAAAACATGAACCTTATTTGTGTGGAAACAATTTTTAACACCAATAGTTGTGTGAATCGCTGTTCAATCTTGTTGAAATATCCAATCTCCTCCACCTAAATCTGTGCCATAAGGAAGAAGTTTAGATTCCAACAATCAGACGTAATCTTTATGATTCTGTCTACCATTCAAAAAGACCAGACTTGTTCTTCCATAATATCCGACTGCTAACCAGACCACCAAACTTCCCCCTCCCATATGTTGAGTAGAATAAAGTTCTTCCTCACTCTCGATACAAAGCCATCAGAACTGGTATCCACCAGGACCATATAAATTGAACTTTTTCTCATCTAAGTCAATGAGAGAAGTCCATTCCGCGCTGTAAAACACGTGGTCTCTCACCCAACGTAAGCGGTTGGCTACATGCATTTTTGTTCATTTTGATGGTGTTGCCCTCTTCTTAAAAATGAAGACTTTGGACATTTTTATATAGTTATACACAGTTTGACGTGACACATGTGTTAGTCCTGTTTGTATTCGGACCTTTGAAATTGTAGAATTTTTCTTTTTCTACTCTCGGATAATGTCTCTTTCATCACGAGACGTCAGTGTTTTAGGTCTTCGTGTCTTTATTTTTTAGTACCGTGATCCACTGGATTTGTAAGATAGTTTGATATTGCAGTTTTACTAACATTAAGCAATTTAGCAATCTCTCTGATGCTTTTTACCCTTTTTTTAATTCTATGTCTTGGCCTTTTTGAAAGTTATTTAAAGGTATTCCTATAGGCATTAAAAATATATATATATATATATATATATACATATATAAATGTAGAAATATATATTTTTTTGACAAAAGCAATAAAATAGTAATGATTATTTACCTTATCTATAGCAGAAGCGTCCAATAAATTCAATTTTTGAGAGCTGTCCTTCTACTTTTTTAACAGTGCGATAGTTAACTATGTTCAATTTTCTATAAATTAATTGCTGTGGTAATCAATTTTTTATGTCATAACAAAAGGATGTGTATAAAATGATACCCTTAAAAATATCAGACTGTAAATGTAAATCACAATTAAGTAAATTAGAAAAATCGAGTGTCCTTCTACTTTTTTTACACAATGTATATACCGGGTGTCCCAAAAAGGACTGACTGATTTTAAAATTCAATAACTTCCAAACGGTGACAGATATTAAAAAAATTCTTGCAGGAGGGTTATGCATAAAGTCAAAAGTTTTATTACAGTGATTTTCGATTTTAGTTCGAATTACAAACAATAGATGGCGCTGTAAGCAATAGTCGCTAAATACAGGCTCGATTTTTGGTCCTTTCTGTTGTTCCATGCAGAAAAAGGAGATGGAAATGTATTATCCGGGCCACGAAGTATCAAAAATCGAGCCTGAATTCAGCCTCTATTGATCGCAGCGCCATCTATTGTTTGTAATTCGAACTAAAATCGAAAATCACTGTAAAAAAAACTTTTGACTTTATGCATAACCCTCCTGCAAGAATTTTTTAAATATCTGTCACCGTTTGGAAGTTATTGAATTTTAAAATCAGTCAGTCCTTTTTGGGACACCCGGTATATATATATATATATATATATATATATATATATATATATATACCGGATGATTCAAGAGTCCCGTGCGAGAGTAAAACGCGATAAAAAAAGATCTATGGGTCGAAGAGACATGCGGTTTGCAGATAAAAATTCAGCGTGATACGGAATTATGTATGACACCAGCAAAAAAAAAAAAAAAAAAAAAAAAAAAAAAAAAAAAAAAAAAAAAAAAAGTTCAAATTCTCAATAATAGAGGGCGCTATTACAGATAATTGCATGGAATAATTCCAACAGAACGATACAAAAAAGTGTATATGCAGTATTCCCTAATGTTTTTGTATCCAAATCTTGCGTTGTGTAAGCAATATGGAATTATTCCATGCAATTATCTGTAATAGCGCTCTCTATTATCCAAATTTTGAACTAATTTTTTGTTGGTGCCATACAAAATCCCGTACCACGCTGATTCTTTATCTGCAAACCACGTGTCTCTCCGACACATCGTTCTTTTTCGCACCGGACTTTTGAATCACCGGTATACAGAAAGACAGTGTCAATTTGACTCACAAAATCCGGACCATCAACAATAAATTATTTGACCCGAGTTGACTCACAGTCGGGTTCGAGTAGAATTGGCGTACACGTAGGATTCTAATCTGGATCTTGTCACTGGATATCCTCATAGAGAAGCGTACTTAAAATTACTTTGTATCACAATCATACAATTTATTTCGCCCGTTCACACATCAAATTTCATAGAACTTTGTTTCAACTTACAAATAACTGCATTCTTTACTTATTTACTCACAAATACGATTCAACTTCGTTTATGATTGGCAGCTAACAGAGCATTACATTTTTTTTACCATTTTAAACTTACACAAATTTAGATACATTTTGTGTAAGTAAATTTTGTAGTTAATGTAAAATATTTGTATATTAACCCTATATGCATGTCACAATATTTTCAGGCTTACCGCTTTCGTCATCAAAGTGTTCTGCCAAGCCACTGAGTTGATACATATAGATGACGATGTTGTGTGCAGTGGCGTGAAATGGCTGATCAAGAATCAAGAACCAGATGGATCGTACGTTGAAAAGCATCCTATGTATCATGTTGATATGATGGTATTTTAATATTTTATACATATCATTCGTTATGTATTAGAAACTTATGAAAATTAGTTGAAATTCTCAAAATTGCAGAATTGCATAGAAGATCCATTAATAGGAATTGTAATTTCTTAACCCATTTATGCCTCGCGTCCCATTTTTGGGAAGTTTCGACTTTTAATAAATTTTTATAATTTTCTTCTTCTTTACAACATGAAAATTGTATGAAGTAATTATCTATAAATGTCTTTATCTGTTACCGAGAAATGACAGCATAAGATTGATATTTATTTGCTTAAATGAAGGCCTTTTTTCGGTGTTTATAGATTTTTAATTTTTACAGACAGCGAAATGTAAAAAGTAAGTTTATTTGTATTTTTTGTATCAAGTATCCAAATAAATGTCATAATTTTAGCTTGTAGACTTCTTTGAAATACGTATTTTTTTAAATTGCGAAATTATATGTTCCAGCCAATTTTGTATACATGTTTGTAACGTACAAAATGTAGGGCACTAGGCGAAAATAGGTACCTATTTCTATTAGCCATTTAGGGGACAGTTATTTATGTAAAGTCCTTTTCAAGATGATTTTGAAATAAATCGTTTTTTAGCCTCAAATACGATTATTCTTAATTTATTATTAATAATACTTATAATTTATTAGTTTCTGTAAAGAAATAAATATATATTTTTAATAGTTCATAAAAATACTAATTATAGTATGTAATATACAATTTAAAAGCTTAATTTATATAGATTTAGACTTAACATATAGTCATGCATTTTTCCCCATATGGATATACCCATATTTAGTACGTTTACATTTTATCAAATAAATAATAATAATAAAAAAATAGCGTAGTTTTTTTTTAGTATTTTTCCAGTTCACGTTGCAACATTTTAAAGTGATTTTACCAACAAATTTGAGAAAACAAAAATTCAGTCATAAATGGGTTAATACATCTAAAGAAAATTAATAAAATATCGGGACAAGTTTCGCTAAACTTTAGTTTTCTGTTGAGAATTCTCATTAAAATTTAAACGTGTGTACGAAAATATTTTTAAGATAAAAAAAAAAAAAAAAAAAAAAAAAAAAAAAAAAAAAAAACATCATTTACTGTATGTTTACAAAATCATTTTAATTTTCTAATTATTTGTTTTTTTTTTTCTTGTCCAGGGTGGTGTACAAGGAAGAACCCCTATGACTGCTTTTGCTCTGATTGCTTTAGAAGAATGCAAGTGCGATGAAGAGGTAAGATAAATAAATAATAAAATGTCTCACTCGTTTAATAATCTTTACATTACCGCTGCAAATGTAAGGAACAGCCAGCACTGCATATGTGTTTAATAAATGACATTTTCCAGATTATGGCCATTTCTCATGAC
Organism: Maratus speciosus; assembly: GCA_963932465.1. Lineage (NCBI taxonomy): Eukaryota > Metazoa > Arthropoda > Arachnida > Araneae > Salticidae > Maratus > Maratus speciosus. The sequence goes on from OZ010788.1 coordinate 148,222,172, forward strand.
GGGTAATGGTTCAAGATAGAAAATTTCAAGTAATAAAGGAAGTTAGGTTAACTTAAACATGTGGAGGTGGGGACACCAAACACTCCGTTCTATATCTAACGTTATTTCGCATTTTTTGGGCATAAATTTCACGACATGGCATTACTTGTCTTTTAACTGATGAATTTTTGTTGCTGGTAAGCATGTGAAAAAACGTAGCTAAAGATTTTACATGATGCTTAATTTAAGATTTGAATATAACATTATCTCACCCGCAATAAAAATTACACAAATAAAAAAAATCATTTTCCACTAATAGGTCTGACTATAGATGCAGGACTAAGACCCAGTCATAGGACTTATGAGTCTTAAAGTCTTGTTCTTTAATGTGCGGAACCTCAACACCTAGGATACTAACGCTACAATGTAAGTGCACCTTTAAACGCATCTTGTGACAAAAAAGTGCATAGACAGTTTTTCGGTAAAACCGTTAGATTAAGCTATATGTCCATTTCAACCTCAGAAGTGGTGGGAAACTGTGTGTGTGTGTGTGTGTGGGGGGGGCAGAGTGGAATAAAATTACTCAATCCTTCAAACCTCTTCTAAGTCTTTATTCTTAAAGGTTTTACGCTTTTATCCACGCTTTTACTGCTGCATGTAGAGTTAAGTGTTATAATTTTCGTTTCTAGTAAAAACATGCGAATTTATTTTGCATCTCCTGAGAAATATAGTATTTTTTTAGTAGTGTGTCACTTTTCTGGTCGGTGAGTGATAATATCCCATTTGTATGTAGAGAACTTCACAAGTCTTGTGTGAGTTTTTTTTTTTTTTTCTTTAAAGTTATTTTAACGTACTTTTAAATTGTGTTCTTTTTACTCCTGTATATCTAATAATTTTCAAAGAGGGATTGAATTTGACCAATTCAATCGGTTTAGTTTGATTAGATTTTTTAGTTGAGATTTTTCAAGCAAATCTGAAATCAGTTGTACCTTGTTTATAAAGTTTCAGAGACTGTTAAGAAAAGTTGCTGTTTTCAAGTGGCAGTATTTTGAAGTTTATTTGACAGTTTACGGTAGCGCTTTCTCAAGTAAATCTTTTGAGTAGAGGAAAAACTTGTTTCGAATATTGAATTTCGAATACATTTATCCCTAAGTGAAACTGATATAGCGTTTCTGAATACGTAATCGAGACTTATGCATAAAATTATTTAGTAAAAAGTATTAACGCGTGTACCTTCAACTAGAGTCCTGCAGTGGATTGTGTAACCCTGTTTAACCGACCCGCTGTTTGTTCAGATAAGTGCTTTTGTTTTCGTCGAGTTGTTATCTGGTTGACTCAAATTGCTTTGTGTTTAAGTTAGACTTTGACTCTCGTCGGGTAGAGTTCGACTGCTTAAAGAAAGTCTAAAATATTGTTTTAGATGAAAAAAACCTTCTATTTGAATATGGATGAGTATATATATATATATATATATATATGCTGATTGTCGAACATAAAAGATAAAATAGATATTAGAGACGTAACTGCAGGCTATTGTTCCATAACTAGAATAAAATATAGATAAATCTGCTTTTATTTCAGGTTTTAGGCCGGTTTCGTGTTGAAATGTGTTGGGTCAGGTTTCGGATCGATGAAAATTGTTTTGTTAGTTTCGAGTCGAGTTCAGATACAGGCTGTCCGAAAAGTCTTTACCTCCCTGATTATAAATTTATTCATATACGCTATATGTAAGATAACTATGTGAAACTGGTGCCAAAATGTTGGAAACTAGTCAAGTTTTTTTGTTAGAGGTTTCTGTAAAGTGGCGGTAGTGTATTGGTGTCAGTATCTAGGAAACCGGACCACGTACCGAGAATTGATCGACCGTTCAACTTAGACAGTCTTTTGTGCGAAGTCCCAAGATATCAGTGCGTACGGATTCAAGATGCCAAAGGGGTTTCGTGATACTAGAACACACACTGAGCTAATTCCTGATTTATTTAAAAACATTTCTGGTCTCCTGGACACTGACGCTTCTATACTACTACAGCCACGTTATGAAACCTGCAACAAAAAACTTATTTAGTTAGATTTAATTTAGGTTAATTTTCTACGTTTTTGGTTTCAGTTTCACATAGCTATTTTATATATAGCAGGCATGAATGGATTTTGTAATAAGGGAAAGACTTTTCGGACCCTGCGTAATTTTCGGGCCATGCAGGAATCTACCATCAAAATGAGGTGACGATATCAGTAAATTGGTGTTATGTGCTTAATTGTGTATTCACTGCATAAATATATCATACAACATCACCTAATTTCACACCTTTGTTTTAGAATCTGCTTCTTGCCAAAAAGCGAGCAGTTGCTTATTTGGAAGATCATTTAGGAGAAGTGAACACCCCTTTGGCAGTAGCTGTGGTGGCCTATGCACTTTCTTTAAGTGACAGTGAATTGAGGCAAGCTGCCAACGACAAACTGCTTAAATTGGCAAAATATGATGAAGGTAAATATGATTTTAATTTATTAAACTGAATATTTAACTTATGATACTGTTTCTTGCTCATATTACTACGTAAGACACATAATTAATAAAAGTAGTATATATGATTAGATACTTCGTACATTAGAGCATAAAGAATCTTTACCCTCTTTGCACCAATGGTACTTTGAGGTATCATAAAAGAAAGCTTGTTAAAAATTAATTTAACACATATTTTGGAAGCCATACAATTAAAAGTTAATGCTAGATACTTTAACTTATCATGTTTCAAAAGCATTGTTATTTGTACGGAGCAAAAATTAACATTTTATTTCCAATTACAAATGTTCAGCTTTCTTGATGTTAAGACTTGAAACTTTTAATCATGAAAATTTTCTATATTTATATGTAAGTCCATATTTGTATATTTTCTATCTCAAACAAACAATGTTTAAAAGAAGTAATTTGGTTAGGATTGTAAATATTGGACAGAATCTCTATAAATACCGATTTGGTCTATTAATTCGAATCAACGAAATTTTTCTGAAATTTATTTAATGATTGCAGAGATTTTCCAACATGTTTCCAAGAGTTCAGGAAAAATGCTTTGAAAGGAGAATTTTTTAATAATTCATATAAATTTGGGAATAAAAGGTTAATATGTTAAAATGTGGAATATGTCTATATTATAAAGAAAAATCCCTGCCGGCTCGGCCAACAGGCGCAGGTAGATTTCGAAGTTACGTACTAATTTTACCAACAAAAACTAAATTAAGATTAGAGATAAACCTAGTTTAGCAATTTTATTTGGCCGCTTTTGACGAGTTTTTAATTTCATTTTTCTGTAAGAGCTGGCTTTTATTAGAATCATGTTAAGGCGGTATTAAAAAAAATATTTTTCCACTCTCAACAAGTCGAAATTTTCTGACACATTTTCAGACTCCATCGTAAAAGAAAAAATAGGAAACTCGTTGACGTGATTATATTCTACACAGTATGCTAAAATTTAGTTTAGTTATAAAACGCATTGCGCAATTGAAAAATCACTTTTAGAAACTTCTACCAACAGACGAAAACATACTTGAATGCTTTTGTACAGCCATGTGTATTATCTAAAGACTTTTATACACGGCACTTAAGCAAAAATTTGAGTCAAAAACACGTTTAAACTACTGAAATCCCACTTCCAGGAATTACTAACGATAGGCAGCCATTTATCCAGTTTTTTGCTTAGCCCTGTATATCATTTTATTTCTATGCTGCAAATATCTCTGAGTATACTAAATATAGTTGATCTGGAAAATGCATAACTCAAATAAAAAAAAAACCCTCAAACAATTTACACTAATTCTTAGTAATGCTTATGAATTCTTTTGTGTAGTCCTGTATATGGTCTATTGAATTTATATACACCACGTAGTGTGCAAAAAGTTAGTTGAACTTGAAACGCAAGCAATCATCTCTAATAGGCAATACTTCAGATACAGTATTGTATCCGAAATATTTTATGTGTTCCTGTAAATAAACGATAAATGTGATGCACATTATATTCTACTGCAAGCATCTTGTAGTGAACCTCGGTAATGTGTATCAATTTCATCATGTTTGAATTAGCGCAACATAATTTAAATACGTTGCGACAAGTTTCCCCCGTAAATTATTATGTAACCTACTCTTTTGTGTGACCCTATAAATGAATGATAAAGGCTTTGCAACACATATTCTGCAGATAGCATGTTTTAGTGCACTTAAAAAATTCATATCAAATTCATCATGTTTGTAACTGAGTAACATCATTAAAATACCCCGCAAACGATTTTTCTTCATAGACTATACTATAACGGAATACTTTTGAGTTTCCTTGCACGAATACTGTATGTGCTACAAATAACACATTCTATAGGAACCATCTTCAAATGCACCCCAATAATATATATAAATTTCATTATATTTAAAATTGTGTAACGTTATTAAAATGCATTGAAAATAATTTTTCTTCATAGACCGAAGTGTAACAGGATACTTTTGAGTGCTCATGTAAATGAACCATGAATTCTACACACTTCACTTGCAATACAGAACATGCCATGGCAAACCTCAACAACATATATCAATTACGTGTCACTCCAAATATATTTACGTGAGTTAAAGCACGGACAGCCGGCAGACAGACAAACCGAAATCATAAACACTTTTCAACTACTACGTTAGAAAGTGATAAAAATCTATTAGTCTCAATTAAAAACTATTTTTATTTACATTCTATTCAACGGGCATATTTAACCTGAGTAGTTTGTGTTGGATTACCTGGTTTATTTAAAGTAAAAGATTCAAAGCTCATTTGTATTGTATGTTTAAGGAAATTCGATATGATGTAATTGTTCCAGTGTGTAACTTAATGCATATTTCTGTTACAGATACTAACAGGATGTACTGGAATACAGATAATTGTGCTCAAGATATTGAAACTGCTGGTTATGCTCTCCTAAATCAACTTCTTTTCAACGATATGAGTAGAAGCAATTCCATAGTGAACTGGCTTAACACGAAACAACTACAATCAGGTTCATTCAAATCTACTCAGGTATTTATGAGAATTTAATATTAGTATGTCTGATTTTGTTTCAGTTGAATAATTTCAGATGTTCATTTATTAATGACTAAGTCCTATTTCTTTAACTACGGATTTTATTTATAGCCGTTAGAAATGTTTTAGCCACTTTAAAACGTGTGCCAAAAGGCGGTTACTATTTATATCGATCGCACAACGTTTTTAAATATCACATAATTTCATTTTTCACTTAAGGGAATATAGAAAAAATGTACTTTTTAATGAAAGTTGCTAAACTTAGCTCAATTTAGTGACTTTTTGAGTAATTTTCAAGGACGATATCTTAAAATGTATCGCAACAGCGAAGTAACTAGTTGCAGATTTACCAATTGGTACTTGCTTTCCAGAGCAAATAAAAAAGAATACAAATCAGATTAACCATAAGATACTGCACTTTGCCGAATCTGTCAACGAAAGAGAGATTTTCATTTTATGTTGACATAAAATTAATAAGTTAAATTATTTAAAAGGTACATTGCATCAAAAGATGCCTGGAATCGTATTTTAATTTTATATTTTTATCATTTAATAATGAATTTCTCGAGTTAAACATAAAAATCTGCGCACACCATTTTTTTTTTTTTTTTGAGAAAACATAGCGAAGCTTAGAAAAATAGTTTTTCCTCAGAAAAGAGGAAAACATTTTAATGTACTGGAAAACATGTTTTGATAATGTAAATTTTTCTAACTTTTATAAGTTGCATATTTCCTGATCTATTGTGATGCTTATGAGATCTCAGACAATAGTTGGGCAAACAAAGGAGCTCGGACAATAATAATATTAACATTTGTATTAAGTTCATTTCATTTTCTTTTACCACTATCATAATCACGCCAAACGCTTTTCACAACAGGTAATTTTATCCAATGAATATCATATATAACTTTAATATATTATATTTATGCTTAATGTTTATTGGGCAATTGAGATGAAAGTGCACACTCTTAATTTTATAATTTATTAAAGATATTTCTGCAAATAAATCTGCACTTTAACTTTATTTCTACGAAATGGTGCAAAATTAGCTTTTTAAAATTGTTATTTAAAGTTAGTTTCTAATTTTAAACATTTTTACTGCATAAAATTTTTAATTCTGATAAAATTATTGTTATGTTCATACAGCGATATCATTTTTATCCTACCTGTTCTTCGATTCGAATACTTTTTGTCTAAATTAAAATAGTCTTGACACCTTAAAGATATTATAACATTGCAAAATCTTATATCGATTTATACAAAAATATATGGTTTGTTCAGAAAATAGCTGGAGTTTTGGAAACGTCGCGTTTCATTCCCCTCCATTGATTGTAGATCAATCTAATTACAGCACTAATCGTATATATATTAGTTTCACTCAATGTGTCATAAATACATGTCATAGCTGTTTAAACTACAGTACTTCGTTAATGTTTGAGAGCGTTCCTAAAATATGCTGACAAAAGAAGTATTGCATGAGACTTTGATGCATGTGTACAGTTTAGATCCAAATGTGGGCAAAACTTACCGAAATATAGTCGAGGCGATTGCCAGTTTGGCCTCCTTTTTTATTTAGAAATTCCGAATTCATACTGGAAATTTCCAAAGAAGAATGTTTACTGAATGTAATCACGAAAAGTCTGTGATTAAATAAAGGAAATAAAATGTTATTCCTAATTTCTGGAAGGAATTCGCATTTATGAATATGAAAGGACGACAAACTGGTACCTCTGGTTGAGTCATGAGTCAAAGAGGCGACATCACAACTTACAGTACATTGATTGTTTTCAAAAATTCTTTCCGGCAGACAAGTCTTCAAAATGAGAAATGCCGATGGCGCCTTTTTGTTCTTGACAACAACGTGCTGAAAAGGGGGGGGGGGGATGGAAGAAATTCCTCAACTAACAGTCAGGGAGAATTCGTCAATCTTTCAATATCGATCATTTCCGAAAACTTCTTTCCTTATTAATGCCTAGCTGAAAATGATGCTGATTCATTATATCGCAAAGAAGAGTTACTATTTATATGGTCGCTGTTTTATTGGGGGTTTTCGACTTAAAAATGTAAGGACCATGAATTCCAATGTTTTGGAGCTAACTAAAAGGTAACTGCTCAAAAAGTCAAATATCGACATTTAACTTGATTGTGGTGTCAGTTGCTGTACAGCATACAACCAAAAATATAATTAACTGAAAATTAATGATGCGGGCTATATTTAAGTTTCTGTTTTTGACCAGCATATTTTAGAGATGAAGAATTGGCGCTTGTGAGGGTTGAACCAGGGACCTCATGAACAATAAGCGACTGTGTTAGCGTCGAAATGAAAAGGTCGGATAGGCTCTAGAAGCGATTAACCATGGACCGCATGAACAGTAGGCGAGCGTGTTAGCGTCGCGCAAAAGACCAAGTCAGTTAATCTAAGATAGTAACTCGTTATATACTGTCCATGAGAAACAAAATCGCTACAATATCGTAAAAAAATAACAATTTGGTGACAATAACATATCAAAATAATACTTTAAAACAGGGAAAATTATGTATTTTAATTTCACGATGAGTGTACTTTCTTAAAATCAGTCATCAGAAAGTAAAACCACTGTCCAAAATGATGAATCTTGTTTTTAGCGTCGTCAGAAAATAGATTTGTGAGCTTACAAACATTGTAACCGCAGTCTACACATGCATTTTATTCTTGTTGAAGGAAAATTATAAACAGTTTAATAAATAGGTTATGAATGATATTATGATACACACACCCCTCCTCCTTAAAAAAATGAAATAACTGTTTCTTAATTGTATTTTTTCAAGAATTTACGAAAACTCAAAAACTTAATTCAAATGCTACTGAACGTATACGAAATGGATAGAAATTTTGGTAGTATAACTATTAATTATAGTAATGAAAATAATAGTTTATAAGTATATAAATAAACTAAACCTGTGACACTGTAATTCACTTTGTATCCTGGCATACAGTGTCCAGCCCTAATTCTTGACCATGGACCCTGAAGTGCTATGCAGCATATGCCCCGGCCAGGCGTTGATCCTACTCGGGACTTTATAAGAATAAACTATCTTAAGATTTATCGAACATTATATTACATTAAAAGTTCGATATCAGAAAATAAAAAATAAAAATCTTAAATAAACCGCTGACGGCGGTATAACAGAAAAATGCATGTGAAACATAGCCAGAAGAGGAGAGACTCTGAAGTTTGGAATTTCACAAGATCTGAAAAGTCACTAAGTTGGCAATTTAAAAACAATTTCATACCACTTTTTAAAAATGATTTATCGGAGTAAACTTTCTCTCTGAATTACAAGCACTATAAGATGATCTGTAATATCTGAAAAAAAATTGAAGGTAATGAAGCCAAAGTTGGTTTTGGTTAGAGGTAAAGTAATAAAAAAATATGTGTATTTACGAAGGTGCGTTTTAACAATGAAATGCAATGAATATTTAAAAAAAAAAATCCGCTGCATTATTTAATTTTGTGTCAGTCATTTTAAAAATTTTAAGCAAAAAATTCCTGCATGAAAAAATTAGTTAAAAAAGAAACAATTTTATCAAAAACTTTAATGTAAAGTTTTTATGCGGAAGCATTTATACACCCAACTAATAATGTAAAATTTCATATTTCGCTATTAATATTTCTTAGACTATTTTCTTCAATTCTTGCTGTCAACATTTTTTTATTTGGATCCATTTTATATTATTTATCATCTTATACATTTCAGGATACTGTCATAGCCCTTCAAGCAATGTCGGAATACGCTATCAGAGCTCAAATGCCTTCCATCAATCTCGTCGCCAACATATCATCCAGTAACGATAGGAATTTCCATAAAGTAATGGCATTCCGTGATGATAACGCTCTGGTTTTGCAAGACGTCAGAGTAAGTTCTTTTTCAATGACCAGTTTTTTAAAAACACATTTACGCTCTTAAAAAAATGTGTGGTGTTCTTTTGTAGTTATTATAAACAAAATATACAAAAAATTATAAAAAGGTTCTTTATTTTCTAATATTATTGTAAAACAAGCAAGGAAAATCATGCGTTAGGCATACATTCTGAAGTACTTTATAAAACTAAAATAATATTATTAAGAAATTTCATTTATTCATACAATGAAATCTACCATAATCTGTTCTGTAACCGAGTTCTTTTGTGCGTATCTGTAAATTAAAGATAATGCTACGCACTTTATAATGTAAAAACAACAACAACAACAACAACAATAACAACAAAAAACCATGAAATAGTGTAACATCATTAAAATAAGCTGGAAACATTCTTTCTCCGTAGCCTATTATTTAACTTAGCCTATTATTATTCTTTTGTGTGGCTTTGTAAATGAATGATAAATGCTTTACTTTTCATATTCATCAGAAAGTATGTTTTAGTGTACCTCAGTATTCCTTTTATTTTCATCTTACATCATAACATCATTAAAATGCACAGAAAACAATTTTTCCCCCATAATCATAAAGTAATGGAATTCTTTTGTGCGTCCCTGTGAACGAACTGTAAATGCTACTTACTCTTTACTGTTCAGAAAACATGTTTTACTCACCTCAGTGATGCATATCAATTTCATTATTTTTGAAGTATTTTAAAATAAATCTTAAATGATTTTTTCCCATAGCTGTTAATGTAACAGAATTTCTTTGAATGTTCCCAGTAAACGAAATATAAATGCTACACTCTCTCGTTTTCAATTCCGAACATTTTATTATAAATATCAATAACATATAAAAAAAAAACTACATGGCAATCCGAGTATATTTACGAGAATTGGAGCACTCCTAAATAGACAGACAAACCGTTTAATTCATATACTCTTTTCAACCATGCCGGAAAATATTAAAAAGGTGTTCGCTCATTTATGTTACAGTGACTTTTAATCTTTATCAGTAGTTGGGTTTTATTGTGAAAAATCTATAATGCATATATATAGGCAACTATACAGGGTGTCCGGTCTCAACGGTGTCCAATGGCTAATTCCTAAACCGTTAGTCATAGGCATATAGTTCCAATTACAAAAATGTTTTAAATCAGGTAAAGAAATATTTTAAAAGCGGTTTGGGTCAATAAAAGAATTTCTTATAAAATTACGAAATTTAAATTTTTATACTGTCCTATAAGTTATATTTAGTAAAATTTTCCCATTACACTGACAAGTAAGACAAAAAAGTCCCATTCATATAACACTAAAATTGAGCGAGTTATGAAACTTTAAAAATGACTTAATTTAGCATAATTTTATTTAAGAAAAATTCTGTTTTTTCTTTCTTCTTAAACGTTTATTACAAATTGTATATTTTGCATTAATTTGTCAGAATGATTAAAGATTTCAAATTTATACTGCAATGTTAATTTTACTCTCGACAATTTTTTTTATATATCTGACGAAATTATATTTCGACTAAATTTGTGAATGACCCCCAATTTGCAGTAAAAAATATGCTCCAACTTTAAACAGCTATTACTCGGTCAATTTTAATTGTAGAATAACGGGGCATGCTTTGTATTACTTGCCAGTGTAAAAGGAAAATTTTACTAAATATAACTTATAGAACCGGGGGACCGTATAAAAATTTAAATTTCGTGATTTTTTAAGAAATGTTTTTATTGACCCAAATCGCTTTAAAAATATTTCTTTACCTGAATTAAAACATTTTTGTAATTGGAACTATATGTCTATGACTAACGGTTTAGGAATTAGCCATTGGACACCGTTTAGACCTCCTTCCAATTTATTGACAAGGTTTCTTTTATATTTTCGAATTTTATTTTTTTATTTTGAAGAATTTTGCGCTGTACGCGATACCACAATGCAAGAACTGTTGGTCCAGAGCATAAAAGAAGCCGTCGATTTCTAGCATATTTCATGTAAAGATAACAACTTTGGCGTCATTGCACAAAGAGTGGTTTTTCCGCTTTGAATCTAATTTGAACTATTATAGCTCAAGAGGGTTCAGTTGTAAGTCATATAATTCAAACTTGGTTCCGTTAGCACAAAATAAAATTGGTCATTAATCAAGTATTAATATTAAAAATCTGAAAAAGAAAATGTCATGAAATTTATATTTAATGAAAGAAAAGTCATTCATTTATTTTTATATGAATGTGTTTTAACGTTTATACGTTAAACACACATGTAAATTCTTAAAAGGTGTTAAAAACATAAAGATATTAGTTAATGTAATCCTAACCCTGAGATCTTTCGGACGCACACGCGTTCATTTTCAAAGGGGAAAGATTAACGATTGGGATAGAAAACATACGTAAGAAAAAAAAAACAAAATACTACGCATGCGCAAGCGAAGTTCAGTCCACTGCTCTAAAGAGGAGTGAAAAGTTCGAGCCATATTTTCAAGAGCTCTTGAAATACCCAGAATATTAAACCAAATCAAGAGCTCCTGAAAATATGACTTGATCTTTTCACCCCTCTTTAGTGCAGTGGACTGAACTTCGCTTGCGCATGTGTAGTATTTTGTTTTGTTTTTAGATATGCTTTCTATTCCAGTCGGTCATATTTCCCATTCGAAAATGAACGCGTGTGCCTTCGAAATATATCAGGGTTATATTAACTAATATCTTTATATGTTTTTAACATCTTTTAAGAAATTATATGTATGTTTTAACGTTTATATTAATAACAACGTGAAAATTCCTTCACGACACTAGAGTTAGATTTAGTTTTTTCACTCTATCGAAACGTCATTAATTTAAATTAATTTTTGTATTTCTTAAAGTGTCAGCCATCATTGAATTTCACGGTTTCAGCAATTGATTATGTTTTTATGCGGCCTTTTCTCATAAAATGCTTCTACAAAACGTGCCAAATTCAGATTAATAATTTAAATTTTTATTGAATACTTTATTAATCACCTCAAGTTTATTATAATTTAGAATTTTTAATTGATTATTGTTGTGGACTAATAATGTTACAAAACAACATGCTTGTATACAGTTGTAGGAAGAAATATAGGAGAGGGTAGTACACAGTGAGACGAAAACTATTATTACTTAAGGAATGGCGACAATTTTTATTCTTTTGAAAGAAAAATTGCTACATCTTTAAGCTACACAAATACGCTACACATTAATGTATAAATGGTTCTTAAAAAGTTATTTATAAAAGCACAGAAGCAGCATAACGGAGTATCGGAAACTGACTCACTGTGTACCACAAGTGGTACACAGTGAGACAATGTGTATATTTTCACAAATTATACATTTTTACACCCTATTAATAATTTTCTGCAGTTTATGATTTCTAATTATTATTTCTAGATTTTAAAAATATTAAAAATATCAGCCTCGGGTGGAGAATGGCAGACCTTGGGATAACTTCATGCAAATTTTCAGCCTCTTACGTTTAGTAGATTTCCCTAGCCATCGGACGCCTCCCCCCCCCCCCCCCCCCACCCCCCCCGACACACACACACACACAGAAAGAGAGAGAAAGAAACCTTCTTTTATTAATAAATAACTTTTTTTAACATCAGAACCACTCAGTAGGTACACAATGAGCCACGTCTCACTGTGTACCACAACTGTGTGTCTCACTGTGTACTTTCGTTACGTTGTAACAAAATGGAAGCCATATCTGTTACATCAATTTCATCGCTTTAAAAAGTTTATGTCGTTTTGTCGAAATAATCTATTATTAGATATAGCTAGATTTGATTAAGTAAATATATATTATATTGAAGTAAATAAACTCTAAAATAGACGTCTATGTAACTTTAACCACTTTAAAATAAAGAATTATTTACTATTTTGTCGAATGAGTAACTGAAGTGCCGAAACTACATCCACGTGTTGCATAAGATGAGGTCGTTATGTGTGTATGCCAGCTTGGAGAAAAAGGTGCAACTATATGTCAAAGGGGCTGCTGTCTCACTGTGTACCATGTCTCACTATGTACTACTCTCCCCTACCTCTCACTAATTCTGCCACAAATCATTGTATAAAAATGAAACTGGTACCAGCCGATCGATTATAACTAAGGATCGACCGAAACAGGTTTTTAAGACCGAAACAGAAACCAAAACCTAATTTCGGAAATGTTCCTACTTTCGGCCAAAAACGAAAATGCCCCAATTTTTTAAAAGTAATTAATACATACATAAATATGCATACTTACTCATTAGTTGTACTGTTTATTAATTATACATAATTATTACACGTGTAGCCCAAGTTGGCTGTCTGTGTCTCTGACCAAAACTTTTTATTTTCATATAAAATAAAATGTAATTAATTCATCAACGACACAGAATGATTTTCTAATTATACGAATTTCATTTAATTAAAAAATGTTTTAGGCATACATACCTCGTTTTAACTTTTATAATGATTTTTGTAAATGATCATCTGTTGTACTAGAACTTTTTCAATGAGTATTCGAAACACTTCTGCAGTTTCAAACTAAAAATTTTCGGTTATAGTTTAGTCTGTAGCTTTTAATGAGCACGTGAAAAGTATCCTCCAAGTTTTGTCTTACATGCATTGTTTGCTTTATAATGTGCACTCAAGTCTTGAGTCAGTCGTGACTGATAATTACAAACAGTGTAGTTCGTAGCAGTAAATAAAGAGTGTCTCATTTGAGCCGATACATCTCAAATCAATGAGTAATGTTGAAAAATTCCGAAGGAAAAAACGAGATTTTTGGAATACAGATAGTTTCTATCGAGTTTCGGTCGGGCCAAATTCTCAGCACCATTTTCGTCGAAAACGAATTTTTGGCAAAACTCAGATTTAAGCCGAAAAAGAAAACGAAACCGAATTTTCGATCTATATCTAGTTATAACATCTACTATTAAATGTTTATGCTAAATTTATTAAGGCAGTCTACACATTAAAAAAGTGTACAAACTTTGATTTTACAAATGGTAATACTCATTTTTTCTTTTAATAATATTATTATTTTTTATATATTTTTTTTTATTTAAAGACCCGGGAAAAAAGGTATAGTTTATAAGCTTTTTCCTTAAATGCTTATAGCGTTACAAGGTTTCAAAGTTTGAAGATGCTAATGTTAAATGCACCGGGTAAACTTTAATTTATATCAGTGGACAGGGGGTGCCATTTTCTTTTATTTTCAGTTTCAGGGTAAAGAAGCTATGACGTCTCAAAGCGTACGGAGGAAAATTTTTGGAATAGAAAAAAGCCTATTTATTAAATTAAAGTGCAATTTCTGCTAAAAAAAAATTCTTTTATTTTTCGGAGAAAGACAAGCATGTATGTTCAAAATAGAACATTTTCCTTGAGTGAAAATAGTACTTTCCAAATTAAAGCGATTTAGAAAGGAATTTTCTTTTTTCCCCACCCCTTCAAATCGGCATGTTTCTGTCGTTTTGGGAACAAGAAAAGAGTTTTCATTAGTTATTCAAGTTACTTGATCTCTGAAAGGGATGGAGACAAGAGTAAACATTTGCGACCATTTCCTTTTCTTTCTATAATATCTATGAATCTTTAATTGCTTTTATAAAGGCTACCTATGATTTTTCATCCGGGACAGACATTGCGCAGCTTTTGTTAATGAAAAATCTTTTTCAACAAGCTTTTAAATAACGTTTTCTGCGCACTGATTTATCAAAAATTCCTAAGTATTTTTGCTGTTGCAGATATACAGTCGTGGAAAAAAAAGTAAACACCCCCTACTAACTCTGCAACTAATCAGAAAAGAAGAAATTTACTGGTACCAAACGATTGGAAATAAAGTCTAGTTTTAAATTATGTATATGTTGCGGCCAAAACCCGAAATCGGCCAGATCGCGAATTGGCCAACTACGTTTTCAATTGATTGGCCAGTTCGGGTATTGGCCGGCCAGTTCACAAACTGGCCAGAGACGGTCGACGAAATCTCGAAATGGCCATTAATAATCGGCCAGTTCCCGAAATGGGTATAGGCAGTTATGAAAAGCTGTTCATTTGCGGGTGAGACCACCCATTTTTACTTACCTATCATACGTAGTATAGGGTAAGTCTTGTAATTGTTTTAAAAATCGAAAATCTCTGGGATTAGACTCTGGGGATTCCGAAAAACATATTTAAAAAAAAAAAATTGTCCGTCCATCTGTATGTGTGTGTGTGTGTCTGTAAACGCTCTTTCTCCCGAACAAATTGAGACAGAGACTTCAAATTCGGTGTGCACTTAGGGAGTAATAATGGGAAGAAGCCTATTGAATATCAGTAACCTCAATTAACCTCGATTGAGGGGGGGGGGGGATAAAATTAGGAAATAAAACAAGGCTGTTTGAAACTTTAAGATAGTTTAGGGAGGGTTTACCATAATTTAGAAGGGGTTCTATGACGATAAATGTACTTGGCGTTTTGAAAGGAATTTTAAACGAAACAAGGGCGGATCTGGAGAGAACTCAATCGGGGGTGGGAGGGGGGCGATTTCAGAAATTTGGAAACTCCAATCTGATGCGCGGGTTGGGGCTAATTTCTTCACTGCGTGTCGTGTTACTTCTACTTTTTGCCGCGGGTCGGGTTTGGGCCCGGTTGACTTCTATTTTTTGCTGCTGGTCGGGTTAACTTCTACTTTTTTGCTGTGGGTCACGTTTGGGTCTGGTTGACTTCTTCTTTTTGCTGTGGGTCGGGTTAACTTCCACTTTTTGGCTGCGGGCCGGGACTTTTTTGCTGCGTGTCGGGTTTGGGCCCGGTTGACTTCTACTTTTCTACTGTGGGCCGGGTTGACTTCTACATTTAGCTGCGCCTAGCGCGTTGGGTTTGGAGCAGATTGACATACATTATTTCGGGTTTGGGTCAGTTTCGGATTGGGTTTTCACTCTTGCGAGAAAGGTTCGGGTTGATCCGATTTTCGAAAAGAAAGTCTAAATATTTTTGAAGTAAAAGCTCCATAACGGACACGCCCAAATAATTATTTAGAAATACTAATTTTCAGGATTATGTAAAAAATACTAATTTGGTATGAGACTCCTTGTCTCTTTATATCTAAGATCAGTTGTAATTCAGTAAAGAATGCTTTGAAATTTATTAAAAAACATACCGGGTGCTCTAAAATGACTGATTGATTTTAAAATTTAATAACTTGCAAATTGTGAAAGCAATTTTAAAAAAATCTTGCAGGAGGGTTATGTAAGATGGAAGGAGAGTTTTTACTGCGATTCTTGATTTTTCAGGGCTTAATTTGCGCCGGAGCCCACCGGAGCTTAGCTCTAGTACTTCTCTGTTTTTAATAAATATTTAAATATTGGTCGGAATTCACCGGAGCTCATAAATACACTGCTCAAAAAAATTAGGAGAGCAAGCAATAAAGTGAAGAAAACAGTGCAAGACAGCCATGTATGGGCATAAAATGGATAGTACATGTGTATCAATGCGCAATATAGAAAAAATACCATAAGACGAACTGTAAAAAGTCTGGCATTATCATGCATGGAAAAAAAGAAATCACTAATTACTACAACATAAAATACGACATGAGGTCTCGGTATCTCGTCTGTATAACTTCGGACTGTCTAAGTGCCATTCCGAATGATATGCGGGCTCGTACGTCCACCTATGCTGATTCCAGCCCATAGCAACAACCCACCTCATCTGTAATGTGATCTTTCACGAACGAATGCGCGATTATTTTGAATGCCTCTTTCTCTCCATACCAAAACATATAAGATGCAACATCCAGACTGAATCGGGGCTCGTCTGTAAACAGAAAATAACTCCAACAACGTTGCCTCCAAACTCGATGTTCAGTTGCCCTCCTTCTTTGGGCCGCACAGTTGCTTGAGATCCATGGAATACAGACCATTGGTGTACGCGCATAGATACTACCCTGATGAAGCCTGTTTCGGACTGTTTGATTGGATATCCTTCGTCCTGTGGCCAAGAACAACTCGATTTTCAACAGAGTAGCACTGCACGTTCCATCTCGACGAGCTGTTAACGGGATATATCGGTCATCAGTTTCTGTGGTAGAACATGGCAGACTTTGCCCTTGCCGATGTCTACCATTCCATGTGTCTTGGAATCGATTCCACAACCTTGCATTGACACTTCTTGCGACCCCAAAAGCGACTGCTAAACTTCGTTGTTTTTTCCCAGATTCAACTGCCCCGATAACACGCCAAGCCATGGATTTCGTTAGATGACATTGCTGTGACATTTTCAAGTCACCTTTCCTCAAAACACAAGCTGAGCAATTGAATTTCACAATTTTGACAGTGAAACAGACGTTTCTGCAAAATCCCGATTTCTACACTTATCCCCTTTTTCTACTTTTTGATGTCATAAACTTTAATTTGCATGTGAAGTTTTTTTATCTGTTTTCTACTATGCTTTCAATTATAGATGTTTTATTTTACGTTACTTATCGGTGTAAATATTTGCGTAATTTTATTAAAACCATGTTCTCCCCTAATTGTTTTGAGAAGTGTATAAGGTTTCGGAGCCAAATACAATAGAGATTCTGAAAAACTGAAGCCTAAATTACCCTTTCCTTTTCCTCTCATCTCCAGGTTTCTGCATTCTTTTCTATAGAAACAGTTATATGTGACGTAGTGTGTCGCACACATACAGGGATGTAGTGGAGGGTGTACGGAGTATATACCCTCTGGATTTTTTTGAGAAACTCCGTATACCGTCTGTTTCTCAAATAAAGCACTGGCGTATACTGTATCCATGACTGTTCATCACTCTAGCGTATACCCTCTGTCTATAGCGTATACCTTGTGATTTTTTTACGACTACAACACTGCACACATAGGAGATGGATATGAAACGGCGCGTAAGATTTTCTGATATTACTTACCCATCATACGTAGGGTAAGTCTTGTAATCGTTTTAAAAATCGAAAATTTTTTTGACGGATTTACACGTTTCAGACACTAGAGATTGCGAAAAACATTTTTAGAAACAAAATTATGCCGTCCGTCTGTCTGTGTGTCTGTAAACGCTCTAGCTCCCGAACAAATTGAGATAGCGACTTGAAATTTGGTATGTACTTAGTATGTAATAATGGAAAGAAGCCTACTGAATATCAGTAACCTCGATTATCCGGCACTATTTTTTACGGACTCTCGAAATATTCGTTCTGATAAAAAGTATATAATAATTTTCGAAATTGTTTATTTTAAGGAGGGAACATAAAAGAAAATAAAAAAAAAATATAAATTTTGCATAAAGGATGAAGTCGATCGGATAATTAGTTGCCGAGATATTTGTGATCCTATTTTTCACACGTTTCGATTTTTCATAACCCTGTATGTTATTCAAATTTCAATTCAATGATGTATTGTAATTCGAAATAAGACGCTTAATCCGACGCAGTAAACTGTTAGTTAATATGATTATTCACACGCTTCGATTTTTCATAATCCTGTATTTCATTCAAATTTCAATTCAAAGATGTATTGTAATTCGAAATAAGACTCTTAATCCGACGCAGTAAACTGTTAATTAATATGATTATCATTTTTGGTGTTATAAGGATGTTTCTTTTCCGCAATTTGGTACTACTCGGTTATCCCGTCGACCAAAAAACTATCGTTAAATGCCGCCAAGTTTATTGCTAACTTGGCGATATATCGCCAAATCTGGCGATAAAAAAATTTCACTAAAAGTGACGCCAACTTGGCGCTATCTTCGGTATTTTGCCAAATTCTCATAGACTTCCATTGTAATACAATCAGGGTCTTGTTTTGTTAAAAAACTATAAATAATACGTTTAAATTTTATTTTGGAATTGCAATGCATTTTATTAATAGTTTACACACATGTTTTATTTTCATATTTAATATTATGCATATCCATGATGGGGAAGTATTACGGTGGCCCCCCAACGACTAGTTTTAAATATTTTAACTTTTTTTAAATTTTCATGCTTTGAAAGAAATTTCTTCGAAAGGATGACGATCGGGTTATTTTCTTTGTTCTGAATAAAATAAAATAATGGAAATTATTATAATGGCTAGGTATAATCGGACAAAGTCGAAAGTAAAATCTGATGAGGGAATTTGGAGGGTCCTTATGGTTTCACGCTGACATTTCTACTTTATCCTTTTTTACATTTTAACCCTTTCAAACATAGTTCATTAGAATTTATGAATTCAGTTTGTTTAGCCGTCTGCTGGTCCCTTTACTAACTCGAGTAAACATACTAGGATTGCTGGTAATTGTTATGTTGTTGAGATTTATCATTCAATTTCGGTATTAGAAATGAAGTGTGTATCATTTATCGTTAATTTACAGGGGCACTCAAAAATATTCTGTTACAATGCATCAATGGAAAAAGTTTTTTTTTTCTTTTGTTTTCCAGAGAAATTTGATTTTGTTGCATTGTTTCAATTATAATAAAATAGGCATGCGTCATTGAAGTGGGCAAAAGAGTGTTATCTGTAGAATATGGAATAACTTGCAATAATAATTCTTTCCCACAGACTCAAAACTATTCCGTTACATTACAGTCCGTGGGGAATAATCGTTTTTAGTGCACTTTAATGATCTTATACTGTTTGAAGCATATTGTAATTTATATGCCTCACTGAAAAACATTTTCTTATTGAAAACTCTAATACATTTTTTACGTTTAATATATAGTCGAGTCTCTGTATAACGAAACTCCATACATCTAATTTCTCTATATAACGAATTTTTAGTAGGAACCGTCCCCTTACAAAAAGCTTTCAAATCACATGGAATCAATTTTCCATCACTGATTCCTGATTTATCGTTCAGTGCTGAGTTTTTTTTATCTTACTTTTCTACCTTGAATCTCCTTGTTCTTTATGTTCAACGAATTCAAGCCCCCCCTCCCCCCTCCTGCCACCCACTTTCCAACATTCTTCTTAAAACAGTGTCAATTGGATTGTTACACATATAAGAGCGGGATGAGAGAAGTAATTGAAGTTTAAGGTGAATGAGATCCAAGATTATTCAGAAGGTTAAATTAGAAAAATGAACTCTCTTTTAATCAAACACAGCAAGTCGATATTCATAATATTCACTGCCAGAAAGCTCTCGAGATCCACTGGCATGACACGTGACCTGATGCGCTCCACAAAAAAGCGGGCAGGAAAGAAGGCCCAAGCACACTATTGGTCGAATAGAAAATTCTCCCTCGACAGCTGCAGCCGCGATAGCAGATCACTGTTACCATTTATAACACGTTTTCATCTATCCAAACTAAAGCCCTCAACCCTTATAGTTAGAGTAGATGTTTATTGTTTCTGGCTTTCGTTAGTGTGAAAAGTTCACAAAACTTAATTTGTTTGAGTGCGTTTTTTTACTGCTTCTGCAAAAAATGTCTCCTAGGAACTGCATAACTCTCTATGATAAAGTGAAGACTGAAAGAAATCGATAAGGGATTGAAAAAAAAAGATGTGGCAAAAAAGTTTGGGATTCCGTCAAGCACTCTTGTCAACAACAATAAAATTAGAGAGTCAATCACCGAGCAGAATTCGATTTTGGTTCGGCGTGAAAAAGAAAGAGGGCGTGCCAATAGGAGGACTTAGACAAAGCAGTGTTCAGGTGGATTAAAGGGATAAGGGACCGGAATCTACCCCTTTTGATTTCGGGACCAATGATTCTAGAATAGGCTCTAGAATATGCTTCATCTTTTGGGCACTCTGACTCAGCATTGGTTGATTAGAAAAGTTCAAGAAGAGACATGGGTTCAGTGGCGCCAACTTATATGGGCTCTTGAGGGCCGAGCCCACCAAGTAATTTGCCATCCCAACTTACCCAATTTTGTTGTTCTAGTTCATTACTTTTTTTTTCACTATTTTTTAATTATTTTTCCACCCCAAAACAAAAATTATTTTACCGTCTACCAGTGGATATAAGTCAATTACCATCTGTTTTAATGTTCTGACTCTTAACTAGCGTGCATAAATCAGTTAAATGTTTTGCTCGATGTTTGTCTTTTTGCGCTTTCAATTCGTAATCATATTCGTGGTATGACAGTACATAGTAAAAATTAGTGTTTTTATGATTATGGTTTTTATTTCATCCCATGAAAATATAATTTAATAAAATGAAAATTTTATACTTCACTTTAAAATATGATAACTTGAGTTTGAGTTATTGTTTTTTCCACTCAGTCCATTCTCCAAAAGTCAAAAAAGAAAAGCAATGCCATTTTATCAAAACATTTTTGAGCCCTCCCAATATTTTTAAAAAGTTGGCGACACTGCATGGCTATTCCAGAAAACTATCTGCGGTGAAAATGCGGATGTTCTGTTGACAGCATGTGAGAACTGGCGTCTTAAAGTAGCGGAAATTCTAAAAGAATTCGTTACTGAGAACATTTTTAATGCTGACGAAATGGGTCTCTTTTACAAGTATCTCCCAAACAAGACTCTGGCGTTTAAAGAAGATAAATGTTTTGGCGACAAACAAAGCAAACAAAGGATTACTATTCTGTTGTGTGCTAACATGACGGGAAAAGAAAAATTAAAGATGCTAGTCAGCTTGTATCTGTAGCTGTAGTATCTACTAGTAGCAGCTTGCATCTGTAGTATGCAGTAGTTTTAAAGGCGTGAAGTCCTTAGAAGTGGACTGTGATTTTAATAAGAAGTCCTGGATGACCACTGAAATTTTTGACAATTGGTTAAAAGCACTTGACAATCAAATGAGAAAACAACGCCGAAAAATTGTTTTGCTTATTGATAATTGTCCAGCTCACTCAAAACTGTGAAGAAAAACTGCAAAATGTTGAAGTTATTTTCTTACCACCCGATTGCTCATCAAAACTGCAGCCCATAGACTTGGTAATAATAAAATATCTAAAGGTTCATTATAAGAAAAGAATTCTTTAAAGAACTGATCATAGCTACTGAAAAAATGATTCCACCCAAGGCATCATTAGTCTTAGAAAGTGTATTGCGGAACTTTATAAAGCTTGGATATTTGATATAACTGAAAAAATAATTTACAATTGCTTCAAAAAGGCCGGATTTTCTAAACTGGAGAATAATGCGGATTCTGAGGACGAAGAAGATGTGGCTTTAGCAGCCTTGAAAGAAAAATGGAAATTAATTAAGGAACGCGGAAATGTCGAAGAAAATGTTACTCTCTTTGATTTTTTGGAAGTGGATGACATTCTCACTATTACCCAGTATCCTACTGATAGTGATATTTCAAGCAGCGTTATGAAAAATAATGGTGAGAGTGACAATGAGCATGGAAACGAAAACATACAGCAAGAGAAAACAAGACTTTCCCTATACTACGTATGATGGGTAAGTATAAAACCATCACGCAGTGAACTGATGAGTTCTTTTGATCTTATAAGGGGAGGACTTCAAATGGAGAAAAATGGTCTCGATACAATTTTTCATTCCTTGCTAAAGTGGAAACATTTTTTCGATAACAATTTTGAAATCAAAACAGCGAAAAATAACAGATTTCTTCGTCTAAAATTAATGTAAGTTTTCCTTGTGTGATTTTTATTATGCTTTCAAATAAATGTCTCTTCTCTTTTTCGAAGCTGTTTAAATAATTAAGAAATGCAATATTAGGTTAATATTTATAGTTAAATATTTCAAATTCTTAATTAAACACGTCAAAAATAATTTTTGTTCAAAATTTATCTCATTAAATAGGAATTTTTACTCATTCTCTATATAACGAATTTCTCTATATAACGAATTTTTTTCTGGAACAATGGATTTCTTTACATAGAGACTCGACATTAGATTGCTGACTAAGAACGACAAAAAGCATTTTTAGATTAAAAATGTCAATTATGCATTTAAATAAAGTTTTGAAATTTATTAAAAGCGATAAGCCGAAAAAAAATCGTCAAACATTTCGCTGATTACAGTAACTTGTTTGATTCTCATTACTTCTGTGTTTAAGCACGTAGTTCGATTACACATTGTAATTTATTTTACCTTTTAGCTCCCGGTATGCTATTTCTTTCTCCCACCTATTAATGCGTCGCCTCCAAAATATAACGTTACGTTGTATAAGCCAGCCGTAAAACAAAGCAGATGTATCATTGTACGGAATAATCTCTACTGCAATTTTGTAAACTTCTAAGCATCGCACATTTTCAATATTTATACCGTCTTATTGGAAAAGAAAGTGCTTTAAAATGCAATTTGTTTGAAAACTGCATCTCCATTTATTTTTGAGATATTAATTTTTTTTTTTGTAGTTTTTAGCACCATTTGTTTAATTTTGTCAACTCAAGTACTCCATTTCTGTAGAAAGTAAAGGAAAAATAGTTGAAAAATAGCAATTATATCTTTTTGTCGTCATTTTCTCATAAAAACTGAAAAAAAAAATTGTAATTTAAATACATGCTATTTTGAAAAAAAAAAAATAAATGGATGATTTCTGATAAAACATGGAGCTATTATAAACTAAATTTAATTTTAAGTATCTATATTAATATTACAAACAAATGAAGATGAAGGCATGTGAATCATGAGAAAACCTATTTTTTGTCCAGTTTCTTGTAAGACGAAATCTCTTTTTTTGGATTTGTGTATTATTCAGCGATGTCACGTCGTATGCATATTTTACTGTTGATGTTGTTTAAGACTGGATTGTAAATAAGAAATTCTTTAGCGGATGCGGATGACGGCATTTTATGTAAAATGAAAGTACGTGTTTGTAGTCTTAAAACTGAGCTATCTATATTTATATAAATATATTACTCAATTCTGAAAAAGCAAAATTCCTGTTTTCTAATTTACTTATTTATTTATTGATGAAGTTTTAATTTCGTTACATAATATCACACCCAAACAAATTCTGAACTATTTATATTTTTTAAAGTGCAAACTGGTTAAGCTTCCGTAATATCGTTACACGCGATAAAAATAGATTTAAAAAAAATCATGGTTGCAAATTATTTTACCCTTCCCCCCCCCCCCCCCTTGCAAATTGAGATACAATTTTCAGACAAATTGTATTTTAAAATACATTTTTCCTCCATTGGAAGGTGTAAAAATTGAAATTTTGCGCGATTAGAAGGTAATAATTTTGCAAAAAATTCGAAATAGATTGGTGGAGTCGTTGCCACCTTCGATATGACGTTAGCATTACTCAAGGATATGTTTCCCCTTTATATTATAGATTTCCGCATTGTACAGTCGTGGAGAAAAAAAAGTAAACACCTCCTTCTAACTCCTCAACAAATTATCGTAGAAGAAAGTTATTGGTACCGAACGATTGGAAATAAAGTCTACTTTTAAATGGTGTATATAAAATATGCTTAGGGGGCCATCTACATATTAAAACGAACCATAACTTTATTTTTTTCAATAGCAATACCCAATTCTGACAGCATAAATGAACTCTACACCCTTCAATTAGCCTAAAGACGAATTTTTATGCAATTCGTACCATAAGTTTCCGAGAAATTAATTATTTTAAAACGAGCGTATTTTAAGGGCTGTATCCAAATTGAAGTTCCGTACTGGATTATTAACCGAGAGAGCCGCCTTCTTGATCAAGGGACGTTTAAGCGTCAATGAAACCTGTTTGATTACAGTACAGCAGAATAAATTTCAAAATGTCTACTCACTTCCATTATAGACGGCCCCTTAAACCCTCATTTTGCCGTTTTTTAAGCATAATTTGAAAACTACTTGGATGAAAAATGTGAAATTTTTGAATTTCCATAAAGCAAGACTTAATAAATCTAAATCCATCAAAAAAGTTGTAGGTTGCAATTCATAATTTTTTCGAATATTACTTTCATAATTCATAATTCATATCATAAAATTATAAAAATTGCAAATTCAGCTTATTTATGTTTGGGTATGTTTAGTATTATTACTACAAAAAAAATTAGCACAGTAGGAGCATAATTTCGGGAGATATAAATAAAAATATGAAAATGTAATTTAACATTAGAAGCACTAAATTTTGAATGTTTATAATTCAAAAACCTTATTATTCAAATGACTTGAAATTTGGTGTCTAGGCATAGTTTGAACCGAAGATTTGAAATATCTCGTTAAAATTGGGTATTGCCATTGAAAAAAATGAAGTTTGGATTCATTTTAATATGTAGATGACCCCCTAAGAAAATTTTATATACATCATTTAAAAGTAGACTTTATTTCCAATCGTTCGGTACCAGTAACTGTCTTCTACGATGATTTGTTGAGGAGTTAGTAGGGGGTGTTTACTTTTTTTTTTCCACGACTGTACGTGTTAATGCTACCAGAAAATCAGATTATTCGAGACTGATCTCGATTGAAATCGTTCTTGTTGATATTAATTTATTCATTATATGGTAAATTCTTGGACTTCAATCCAAAAGAATTTGTGTGAATACCTGGCATTGTGAAAAACGTGAGCATTCTCTATATTCTATTATATTCTATAGTGGTTCTGATAATGAAAAAATACTCCCTATTAATATTATCTTTTGCCAGTTCAATATAGGTGGAAAACAATATAAAAGAAAAACTTGAAATATATATAGTGATGACAAAAGACGAAATATACTAGACATATACAGAGTTTTGAAATTCTAATTATTTTTTATGGTTTTAATTTGTTTTTAAAGGATGATAAATAAAGCTAAACAAATATATATATTTAAAGAATGCATGCCCAGAAAGCTATGTTTAGAAAATATAGGTCACTGTTTTTTTTTAAAATGTAAAATGCTATTTATTCACTTTGTTTTTATAATACATGCACTGTTACAGTAATTTATAGCATCCTGAGAGAATGTAGTCAAGAAACATTGTATTTTGCTGATAGATAAAGCTATATAGTTTAGTCCATAACATCATTTGTTGGTGTAAATCAGATGAAAAAATTATATGAAAGAAATCTAATTATCTTTGGAATATTATGACAACATTGAAATTATATGATACGTAAAATAATGATGAGTTCTTTTCGTGTGTATTGTGAATGCAATGTTTAATAAATAAGATTTTTTTTATAGGTAACGTTCCAACTAATATATTATTCCCTCTGTTAATTTCTGTAGATTGATAAAATTGGAGGCACTGTTTTCATCAACACCGCAGGCCATGGAATGGGATCTCTGTCCGTGAAATTAAGATATAATCTGAATGTACCCGTTGAAGACATCTGCAAAGTAAGGAATTAAGAATTCGTAAAATGAATGTTTATTTAATTATTCTATATAATCATCATTGACTGGGTGACTAATTTATGTTATTTATGTCATAACTCAAGTGTAATGTATGTGCATAGGCACCGTTATAAAAGAATAGCGACAAATGCAAAGGGAGCATGCTCATATTGGCAGATTTTGTCAAAACTATGACATTCCTATTACAGAAATTGGTGAAACTCGTGAGAATCGCTAACACTAGTCCCCATGAAAGAGTATTATTTTTACAATTTCAACTTTTAAGTACCAATTTCGCAATAATAGAAGGCTGTATATTATCAACTTTTCTGAAACATCTCTCCTCCTATTTTGTTCGTACCACGCTATTTTCTTATAAAGATACGGCAAATACAGTGCCCGTAAAAATTTTCGTTTTTAATTTTTAAAGCCAGGTGTTATTTCGCCTGTCTACGTTGATCGCAGTAGCCAGGCGTACTTACTCGTGTACTTATAGACCAAAAACTTAATTTGTAATAAATCTGGATTTTTACAGATTGTTTAACGAACCAAACATTGGTGAAGTACTTCTGTGCATCGTGATGAAGATGGAGTATAAACACTCCGGGTGCTTTGACAGCGGTAGTAGTAGCGCAAACTAAAACAGAGTTGTTAAGTCCCCAAAAAAGGCACACACACACACACACATATATATATAAATATTACATAAATTAAATACATTTAAAGTATTAAAAATAATTAAAAATAAAGTTAATCTAAGAAACTGAGCAATAACCGAAAGCCAAGTGATTATATAGGGAGGGAGACGTTTAAAAAAATAAAATTAATTAAAAGAAAAAAAATAGTTACAAATTATTTTAATAACACTAGAAATTTAGAATTTAGAGAACCTCGATTATACGTTTAAGTTGGTTCTCTCCCTGTCCTTTTGGAGGGAGGAGTCAACTGGATTGTCTATTTTCGTATACGATCCATCATATGAGAGAGTATACGAAGTGCACAGTAGCTGCTAAAAATGAAAAATTAATTAGTAGGTGAATTTTAGAAAGAGTTCAAATGTTTATAAATGAAGAAAACTGATCAAGTTTCTTATTGATGTATAACTGCAAAAAAGGAAATTTTAAAACACGTTTCCCATTTATTGTAAAAAATTTAGAGTCCCGATTATCCGAGTTTATGTGGACCAAGCTCAACCTCGGATAAACCGGATTTACACAAATCGTCATCAACTGAGGACATGATGTATAAATTTTCACTTAATTCATTAATTTTTATGGTACTAGTAACATTTCTTTGATGTACAATTCCGTTACTTTTAAGAAATACGGGGAATGAAATTATTTATTTGAAAAAGACCTTGATAGTTTTTGTTTGTTGAATGTCAATTTTGCTGCAGTTTTTTGATACAGTATTACTCTACTGCATGGCTGCAAATTTCGAAGAATTTTTTTTACCACAAAAACTTACAGTAAATTTTCCTTAATTCAATCACCGAAATCTAACAATTGTCAACGATTAAATATGGCAAAAATTTGTATTAAATTTTAGAGGTAACAAAACCGTACAAATTGGCAGCTATGTGATTCTATTAGTGTCATGAAAATTGCAGGTGCAGCCTCTTCTTTCTGTTTAAAGTATTAAATAGTTTTTTTCAATCGAACGTCGTTGAATCGCAATAATAGAAGGCTGTATATTATCAACTTTTCTGAAACATCTCTCCTCCTATTTTGTTCGTACCACGCTATTTTCTTATAAAGATACGGCAAATACAGTGCCCGTAATTTAACCTTTGGAATGGATCTTTTTCTCCTGATAGACTGATGACCTCCATTATTATGAAACAGCTATTATAAATGAAGTGTTAGGTGAAGATGAAAGAGCAGCCGCAAAAAGTTAAAACTCTGATTTTCTGGTCAGAATGGGGGAAAAAAATGGCCATAATTTTTTTTCCAAAAAAAAAAAAAAAAAAAAAAAAAAAAAAAAAAAAGGCCATTTTTAACAATAACTCGGTTAAAACTAAAACTCGATTAAGCGGAACTCGGATAATCGGGACTCTACTGTACTATATTGGCAGTTCTGGACATTAAAAAAAAATTATGACATAGAACGGCATGTGTACAATCGTTCAAAGTTGCAAGTTTTAAGTTCCGTCTCTTGAAAACTATTTAACATAAATTAAAAACATTTAGAATATTGTAATTTCTGGAAAATTATTTACTTATTTATCTAGTAATAGTAATTTGGTAACACCATAGCTAATCTTGAAATGGTTGTAAAAATTGAAAATTTGTCGATTTTGAGAAATTAAAAAAAGTTATAAAAATCAAAGGAATTTAAAAACAAATATGAAATTGATGCCTGATGTAGTGTTACATATGAAAATCATATTGCTCAAGTTTGGAAGTTGCCATTTATTTCCCAGCAGACCTTGAAAGGTTGCTTGGTTTGACCAATAATACATTTTCTCACATTCGCAAGATGCCTTGTAAATTTCCCAATATGAAACATTTTCTATTGGATGTTTGAGATTTTTAAATTTATTTTGTTAGTATTTCATTTTGTCAATGATTAAATATGGCAAAAATTTGTATTAAATTTCAGAGGTAACAAAACCAGCTATGTGATTCTATTAGTGTCGGGAAAATTTCAGACGTAGCCTCTTCTTTTTGCTCAAAATATTAAATAGTTTTTTCAACCGAACTTATGCCTTTGGAATGGATCATTTCTTCTAATGGACTGATGACTTCCAGTTTTATGAAACAGCCATTATAAAGAAAGTGTTAGGTAAATATGAAAAATCTGCCGTAAAATATTAGAACTCTGATTTTCTGGTCAGAATGGGGGAAAAATGGCCATAATATTAATTAAAAAAAATTATGAAAATTTCCCCCCCCCCATTCTGACCAGAAAATTAGAGTTTAACTTTTTACGACTGCTCTTTCATTTTCACCTAACGCTTCATTTATAAAGGCTGTTTCATAATAATGGAAGCCATCAATCCATCAGAAGAAAAAAACTCGGATAATCGGGACTCTACTGTATATTATGTTATAAAATATAATTTGACGTATCTCGCTCTAAGTCTGTAGAACGTTCTCTTTGGAATCAAATTACGCAAAATAATAATAAACAGGTAAAATTCGTGATGAACTTTTTTCGAAATTACCCCTTCAGTTTATTCTTTTACTACAATGCTTCACTGTCTGAGTACTTGTTTGTAAAATACTTTTTAACACGTTGAATGCCATGTCTATTTTGTCTGTCTTTCCGTTTGGGCACAAAATAAGATTCCCGTTACACAATATATAAGTGTCAGTCACCGATGACTGACGCGGCCCAAACGGAAAGTTCAGGATCAGTCACCGATGACTGATATGACATTCAACGTGTTAATATAGAGTAAATTTGAAATGATAGTCAAAACTGTAAGAAGTGATAATATATGAAAGATAAACCATTTTTGTATCGGAAACCAGGGTTGCAATTTACATATTCAATTGACAATACAGCGAGTGTCTCACATCACGTCGAACTCGGATTTTTTTTATCATAACTTTAACAATAACGATTACAATTTTTGCAAAATCTTCAACAGGCTTACTTTGATTTGTGTGAAAAATGATGAAATCCCTAGTGGCAGAAATGGCCATCATCTACGTCCAAACAACACTGAGTTAGATGCCCTATAATTCGGTAGGTAGCTGATAATGCATACGGAGACACTTATTGAATTACAGCGCAATTCCTCAACTTCCCTTGATGTCGTGGCATTTCACGGAAAGCCCAGTTATTCCGTTGAAGATTTTTCTAAAATACACTACCTTTCAAAATTATCCGAATACTTCGATTTTAGATTTTTTTATATATATAGTGAATATCGATTATCCATTTTTCTTTTCCCTTGGTGCAAGTGCCACATTGTTTGAATGATATTCATCTCAGAGTTTAAAAATCCATGTTTCACAGAAACTGAGCATGGTGGAAATGATAGTGTATTATTTTTGACTATAGTTTCCCATTTTATAAATTTTTGAAGTTCAATAATTTTTGTTAACGCGCAATTACTCCTGCGAATGCATCAAACAAGAAATTAATTGTCCAAAAACATTGCAATTTTATCACGACTACTTCATAAGCATATAAGATATCAGTCCTGAGTATAAGGAATCTAAAAAATATTTTATTATGTGGTATATTTGTGTTTCACAATTGCTGGTTATTGAAAAAGTATATTACATTTGTTATTTTATATTTTAAATAGTATACTTATTAATTTTGTGTTTATGTGTATCACATTATGTTTTGAAGCTGTGTGTTCCGTAAATTGTATTTATCATTTTGTCGAATGTGTTGAATAGTACTTAATTTGATATGAATCCCATATAATAAGCAGCACTATTAATAGACTGCACTGCTACAATGACTTTTAAAAGATATCACATGTGTCATGAAAGACAGATTATTCAAACTGAAAAACTTTATACATGAGAATATTTTGTTTTCTTTCGGAAGAAGTTGTTCAAGTAGGTTTCCTATAATATTTATGCCTTAAATGTTGCTGCAGTTGTAATTACATATTTGATTTGTTATATTATTATATTGCATTATATCGTCAATGCATCATATAAAATGTATTTTTAAATGTGAAAGTAGGTTCAGCTGACATGAAAGGAGAAATCCAAAATTAGTTTTACTTTTTTTTAAAACTAGAATGAGCTCCATCTACCTTGCAGGCAAGGCCTCTGGTTCTCACTTTTAAAGGGGGGGGGGGGGGGGATGTGAAAGGATAAAAATAAATAAATAAAAATAAACCCCTTTTTAAAAGATAAACCCTTTTTTAAATTCAAAATTGAAATTAAATTATTAAATCAGAAAACCCAATTTATTTTTTCATAGACTCTTAAAGCAAATAAATAAAAATATTTTCTTCATCATCAAAATCTTTGACACTAATTGATATTTATTAAACAGAGTTGGAAAATAAATTACCCTCTGTTGACACAAGACAGTCATCATAAAACATATTAAATTATCTTAAAATCATTATAAAAGTAATAACTCTCTCATGAACAAGGAAGTAAAGCATCATTATATTTATAGCATAAACAAACTTTTTTCAGGCTATGCTAGATAGGTTAAGAATCAAATTGTAAACCACAAAGGATTAATTTCAAATCTATAAATCAAAGTAAATATGTTAGTTTAATTAGTGTCAAAGTAGAAAATTGATAAGCAATAAATCATAATTAACTTTTGTCTGATTTGACACTTCAGACTATGAGTTCTTCATAAATAATATTTAATATTTAAATTAGAATTAGCTCTTGTTGTGCAATCATAAGTCCAGACTTTTGTCCCCATATAAAAAACAGTTATAAAAAAGATAATGCACCAATCATGAAAGAATAAGCCTCCCACTTTGATACTTCTGCTCTCTGCTGGAAAAAGTAAAAACTAGTTGGTAAAAAGCGGGGTGCAGAGAGAAAGAGAAGTCTGATTATGATGGGATCCTCTCTTAAATAACACGCAGAAATTCGAGAGCTGTTGCTCCTAATGTATCTCAAGTCACTGGACCTGACTTCAGATGATGTTATGTATTATTACATAAAATAAAGTCAGGTTCAGCACAAACTGCCTCAGCTTATTGCCATGACTAACCACACACAATATGAGGTACAAGCTGATTCCTTTCATATATATACATATATATATTGTTGAAAATCTAGAGACATACTTGACAAATTGCTCTTGAACTACAGGGATGCAAAGAATATGTTTGGTTTCATAATTTTTGAGCGAAGATTTAGTTACGTGAACAATTAAGGGACCGACAATATATTGAAAAAAAAATAATTTGTGCAATCACATTGAATAAGAAAAAGATCAAAATAATCAGTAGATGTAGCACATGGCTATGAGGTTCTTGCTCATCGTAAATGACATGGTTATTCCTAGAGCTGTGGAAGTTTCTTTAAAATATTCTGTAAAAATATTCTTCCGCAAATTTTTTGTTTGTAGGATACAGGGTTATCAACGGCATTTAACTCATCTTTCAGAAAATTTGACAAAGTACATTAGAAACAATATACTGCAATTAGAATATAAATATATTAAGTATTTGGTGAAATATGAGCATTTGCACGAAATAATTTTTACCCGCGCATGCGCGAACTATGACAATTCTTTTCAGGAGAATTTAATAGTCAACTACACATTGAGCGGTCAAAATATCATGACCACCTTCTACGCAGTAACTAATATCATGTTTTTTCTGGATTTTATGACAGGACATATTTTTAAGATTGGTTTACAGATATTCTTTGCGATGACTTTGACTAAGGAACATCCCCAACTGTCAATTCTGGATTTTGACGAGAGTGGTATCGTTCCAAAGATCTTATCACGAGGATAAAGAAATGTATAGGGACTATACTCCCGAATCCGATAATTCACGAGATATTCGAAGTGGGAAAAAAAAAAAAAATTGAAAACTGTTTTACGAATCAGTGGGCAGTAAATGTGAATTGCAAGTACACCATGATTTGAAACAGGAATTTAACTCCTGACTTGATACTATGGGACGAAAAGATATCATGGGCAGGTCCAAGGAGGGAAGTTCCAGGAGTGGATCCAGACAGACATTTTACTGTGAAATAATGAACAATTGTATGAATCACGTATTGTTAAAAATGTTTCGGTGAAATAGCGGAGAATCTTCTGGTAATCATTTATCTTAAATTTCATGTAAATTTACAGGGAATCTAGGGAACTAGCAAAAATCTAGATTCTATCAAAACAGAGAAACTATAACTTTTGTAAAATTATCGTAGACTCTGCGCATTTACATACATAAAAATGCCAAAAAGCCCTATAAATTTACATGCATAAAGGCAAATTATGGATTTGTTTCCCATACCGTCATACTATGCATTATAATTAATTTAGTTAAGGTGCTTCGTATACCGGCATTTTACTATAGCAGAAGAGTACAATTTTTCCAAAAATATGACATTTTTGTTACAAAATCTCGCTATAAAGAAAAATCTGCTGTACAATAGCCGCGAATTAAATATACAATACGCCGCGACTATATCTTATGCATTCTTCTGTACAAATTTTCCGGTTTTTGTTATATATTTTTCACCAATCTGTCGAAAACGTGTGAACTTATAATCAAGTGCTCAATTTTAATTAGATGCTTTTAAGGGGTGTCAGGGCTCTTAAAATTCGAAAAAAAAAAAGAAAAAGAAAATACCATTTTCAACATTTAATATCTAAAAATGCATGTGATTTTAAAACACAATTTTTTGGGGGATAAAAGATATAAGTATTTTCGTTCATTTCATGTATTTAAAAAAATGCAAGACGCAGAATTAGCATTCATAGAGGGCTCCAAACTGTCAAACATTTGACGAGCAGAAAATTGGTACACCAGCTTACGCGCAGGATTGCAAAATAAATTTTGAAACTAGAATGAAAATTTTAGTGTCTACTTATACCTCAGATTGAAATCATTATCCTGAAGCTAAATAAATTTGAATTTAAAGCATTTTCATATTTTTTAATACAATGTTGTATTTAGATAGTGCAAAATTAAAAAAAAAATCAACAGTATAATCACTTATAAAAATATTTTTTGAACAATAAAAAGAAAATTTTAGGTTCGGTTTATACAGACTAACATGAAACATATGTTTTGAAAAATTCATGAAAATATATTTTTGAAGTTTTTGAGGTATCGTGCACATTATGCACAAAAACGTCATTTGGAGAAAAATGACTTCAAAGTTTCGGAAACGCCGCTTCAGATATTGAGCAGGTATGAATCTAAAAAGCCATAACTTCTGTTCTAATGGGAATTTCAAATAAACAATTATATAAAATGCTCAGAAAAGTTAGGAGTTTAACATCTAAAAAAATTAAAATTTCGAAAATTTCGAACCTTTTAAGAGTCCTGAGACCCCTTAACGCACAACTAGAGTAAATTTACCTAGAATATCTGCTTATTTACTGTGTTTTATACAATAATTTTTAACAGCGTGGCTTTTTCTTTAGTTTGATGTCAAAGTAAATGTAACCGAAACAAAACAGGAACATCAAGAAAAAGACCCATGGGAAGAAGTATTTAATCAACGAGGAAAAGATATGTTTGAAAGATTCCCCGAGGATCTTATCAGAGGCATAAAAAAGGAACTAGGTAATCAGTTTCATTTCTTTTAAATTTCGTAATTTTATGGGAATTGATATATAGTTTTTCAAAATTACGTATTTACTTTATGTTCTGTTCAGCATAAATAAA
Source organism: Maratus speciosus (assembly GCA_963932465.1). Taxonomy (NCBI): domain Eukaryota; kingdom Metazoa; phylum Arthropoda; class Arachnida; order Araneae; family Salticidae; genus Maratus; species Maratus speciosus. The sequence continues at coordinate 148,256,549 of OZ010788.1, forward strand.
TGCGGATTCATTTATCTTATTTTAACAAAATGATATTTTCTCGTGAAATTCAAATTTATTATTAGTGTGCTGACGTGATATTGTAATTTTTGGAGAACTGTAGAACTTTGGATTAGAATTATTTATGATGCAATAACAGTATCGTGTAAATATTGATATTACGGTTGAAATATTACAATATGATACAAAATTTGTAGAAATACCGACATTTTATTGAAATTATTTCCAATTTAAGTAAAATGTTTCATTAAGTTTGAACTTTGATGAAAAATATCTTCATTGTGATGCAAATGTTTCGCATATTGTATAAATATATATTAACAATATTGATTATAAGTTTTCGGAATGTAAGCATCTCAATATTGTCTCAATGTTTGTCAATATTTATGTCTAATCATGTTAAAATCAATTTATTTGTCTCGTATAGATGGATTAAAAAAAATTCAATTAATTTAAAGATTCATTTATCAAAGCGTTCATGTAGAGCAATTGCACTGGCCATATATTCAGTCATCGACCATAAGAATGCTATAGATTACTTTTATATGAAAGATTAAAGCTACTTTTTAGTCATTTGACGGATTTTTGCCAATTGCTGAATGGTCATCAAAACAAGAATAAATAAGGAGACTAATTAAGGTCTGGAGCTACAATTTTGGAAATATAATCAAACGACACAACATCTCAGATTTTATACTTTGTTTTTTATATAGTTTAACAAGGAGAGGTCCAACCATGGTAATCACAGATTTTGATTATTACTTTCTTCTGTCTTTACAAGAAGAAAGTATTGGATTCGTGAAAATTTTCGAATTCCGCTATGCTGCATTTTTTGCGATTTCCGCAATAGCTCTATCTAAAAAACTAATGCTTGGATTTAAAGCAAACTTCAGTTTCAGGTATACCTTGATATCAGTTAGTGCTGTTTATGTTTCGGTGTAAATCGCTCAACAGGTGACGCTGCTACGCTACATTTTTCAGAATTTCCGCTATAGCTCTATCTCAAGAACTAATCTACGGATTTTCATCAAACTTCAAATTCAGATATACTTTGATATAAATTGGTGCTAAATTGATGTAACATCTTGTATTATTTAAATGATTTGACGTGGTTTACATAAGCAGAAGAAAGTTTTGTGATGGCCACAACTTACTAGTTTTTATATGTGTTGTAGGCAGAAGAAGTCCCTTAGTCTCATGTTCAACGGATTTTATATAACGCTCCTTAGTTCTCGAGAAACAGGGGGGTATAATATTATAACACAACTTAAATACTTACTTTGTAAAGCGATGACTACGCTGGTCGTAGCTCAGTTGGTACGGCGTTTATTCGTTGTTTCGCGCGCGCTACATTTGTTTTTCTCATTTTTTGTTTTATAAATATACTTGTAATTAGAATTTAATAATCTCAATTAAAAATTTTAATATGGTACATTAATTATAGTGCTAACATGTTTAAATTTTAATTTAGCATTTTTGATTTTCAACCATTATTAAACATTTCTCATCATTTAAAGATATTTAAAAAATATTTGTATCTATTATTGGCTAATAAAAATTCTAAAATCTTTACAAATTTTATTGTGGCGTCCTCTAGTTATGACAAAATAAAACATATTCAAATAAAATAAAAATAAATGCAGAAAGAAGATAAATGGGAAAGCAAAATAATTCAAAGCGAAAGCAGAAATTTAAAAAATCTTCAATTTGCAGAAAATAGGTTGTAATTTAATTCTTATGCTAATTTTTAATAAAACCAGGGTTCTAATTTTAAAAACAGAGTAATATTATCATCGTATTGACTTCCCTTGTTAAGGCAATAGATAAATGATGTTTCTTTAAAATCACTAATTGGCACAATTGTTCAGTATCATTGCATCGATAAAGAATATTTGAAATACATTTTAAGAGAGATTTTACGAAAATTAACAGTTTTATGATGTTTTATACAACTACTTAGTTGCAAATAAAAAATTATAATTGATACACAATATTATAATTTTTAATTGACAACGAGATTGTTAAATTCTAATTACAAGTATATTTTAAATTCTAATTACAAGTATATTTATAAAACAAAAAATGAGATAAACAAATGCAGCGCGTTCCGGTATCGAACCGTGGCCGCCGAACAACAAGCAAACGCCGCACTAACTGAGCTACGACCAAAATATTAATTTTTAATAACTATTACTTATTCATATCCTAACGTTTAGGTCAATTTATGGTACTATTTACAATAATTGGGAATTCAAAAAATTATATCTATATTTATATAAGAATGTTTTACATATACATGTGTTTGTAATTTTTACATGCACAAGTGTTTTAAATTAGTGTTATGTACCTTTTTCATATTTTTTTTCTATTACTCTAATTAGACGAAGAACCGCCGCAACTTGATTTCGATCCGAGAAGGAGAGGACCTGAACGTGCATCGTTGGTTGCAGCGCCACTTATGAGTAAGTCAAAGTAAGATAAATCCTAACTAACAAGAAATATAAATGTCAGTAATAAAATACTAAATTTTCTATCTTTGTGTAAAGGGTGTGATGACCTCTTTCTCATTACTCATAATCGTAATCTAAATAAAGGGTGTAATGACTTCTTTCTCGTTACTGATCATTGAACTCTAAATAAAGGGTGTGATGACTTCTTCCTCGTGACTGATCAGTGTAATCTGAATAATCACTCAAATATATATATTAAACAAACACAATAAGAAGTTTATTGATAAAACTAAAGTTCCCCATTCCAGAGCCGAGCGGCTCCATGCGGTCCTTCCAAGGATATTGCGTAGCAATCCCCAGTCCCAAAAGACACCAAAGTGACGCCCAGCCGCCACGAAAGCAATCCGCCGCCAGTCGAAACAGCTGAATGAGGGAGACACAAGGCCAAACCACAACAAAGAACTTCGTAAAGTCTTCATTGAGACATGATATTTTACTCTCCCCCCCCCCCCTCCATGGTATGTTTTGACAAGTCCGAAATTCAAGGAAACATCAGCACCAGGAGGCGATGCCATAACAAATTGAGATGCAGCCAAATGAGCCGATGCCACCAACAAAACACAGTCGAGCAACGGGCACCGTCCGCACGCAGGGCCAGGACCAGCAGACGCAGCCTGAGCCACACCACTAAAACTGAAACTCAGCCTTCAGGGAGGACTTAATGACTTAATAGGAAAAGCGACCCGAATTATCGTTACACACGAGGAAAAACCCAGAAAAACCTTGAGCAGTCGCCCATCCGAAACGCGCCGACACTACGGCATCAGACTCCTCTAATAGGGTTTTGCGCTCAAAGACTTCGTAACAAGACGTGCGAGAGCTCAGCGCCCGCGCGACCACCAACCCGATCCAAAGTCCTTGTAAGGAGGTTGCTGGCAATAGCCACAGCCCTGTCCCACTTTAATGATCAAGGCAAAGATCGTTAAGCGTTCGAGTGTGGAAACTGCGAGGGAAGTAATTTTCCCTAACAGATCTCTACAAGGGGCACTCATAGATACAATGTCTAGTCGTGCTATTCCCAGTCTCGCAGAAGCACGCAGTGTTACCTCTGAAAAAGCGGTCTTGGTGATCACCGAAGTCTCCATGTCCCATTAGGACCTGGTTTACGAAGAAATCGCCCTGGAGTCTCCGAGTGGAGACCCTCTGGAAGATCGTATATGTGACCCTACCGTCCTAAGATTGGTTCCACCTACTTTGCCAATCCAAACGTGCCTGACCAAGAAGCTTCCTCTTTACCTGACGGCAGAAGAGAGGAATCTGCACATAAACCGTGTGGCGATTCGAAGCTTCCGAGGTCAGCGCATCGGCATGTTCATTGTGGACGTAACCAATATAAGCCTTAAACCAGTCCATATGGACCTTGATTCCTCTACTTTTAACTACGCCTCTAATCTCGGCTATTGCTTTGTGACGAGGCAACAAAGAGTAAAGCGCCTGAATATATATTAGAGATATCGCCAAGCTGTTGTCACTTTTGGCGATATATCGCCAAGTTGGTCACAAACTTGGCGGTATTTGGCGACAGAACAGGGTCTCCCTATGATAACCCCCCTTATAGGTATGGGGATGCATTAAATACTGTTCAATAACCAATGAGGTGCATTTCATCAAGGCATTCGGACGTTGCCCTTAAACAATTAACAAATAATCGCGATTTCTGTGCCACGTACGATAGTGTAATATATATTTCATTTACCAACATTATGCTCAAAAAAGGTCATGCATGATTGCTGCTGTCTGTCGCCGGTGTATTTGTGATTTTCCACCCACCGAACTGATCATGATTTTAGCAAATTCAGATTTTTATGATCCTAATTAGAACAATTCCTACTTATTTGAATTTTTCCTAAGAATTATTCTCTAAAAATTTCTGACATTTTAAAGTTGTCACGAAGTCTTTTGGTACTACTTAGTTATCCCGTCGACCAATTTCGCCAAATTATATAAATCGCCAAACCACTCGCCAAATTATACAAATTGACATAATGTTTCATTTTAAATAATGAAAGAACAAATAAATTAGTATAACATTAATAAAAATACAAATAAAACGTCGAAATAAAAATCACTTGATGACGTAAACACGTGTAACTTGTTTAAAGTCAGGGGAATGTGACACTTATGATCAACCATTATTGGCGTTTAATCTTATAGTTTGGGGATTGATTTTTGGCCGGCGGGATAACCAAGAAGCACCGTTTTTATTTACCCAGCATACGTAGTATAGGGTAAGTCTTGTAATCGTTTTAAAAATCGGAAATTTTTTTTGACGGATTTACACGTTTGAGGCACTGGAGATTCCGAAAAACATATTTTTTAAAAAAAAGTTTTGCCGTCCGTCTGTATGTGTGTGTGTGTGTGTGTCTGTAAACGCTCTATCTCTCGAACAAATTGAGATAGAGACTTGAAATTCGGTGTGTACTTAGGAAGTAACAATGGAAAGAAGCCTATTGAATATCAGTAAGCTCGATTATCCGGAACTATTTTTTTCGTACTCTCAAAATATTCGTTCTGATAAAAGGTATACAAAAATTTTCGAAATTGTTTATTTGAAGGAGTGAATATAAAAGACAATAAAAAAACATAAATTTTTCATCATGAATGAACTCGATCGGGTAATTAGTTGTGGAGATATATGTAATTCTATTTTTCATACTCTTCGATTTTTCATGACACTTTAATTTCAATTCAAATATATATTTTAATTGGAAATGAGACGCTTAATACGGCGCAGTAAACTGTTAGTTAATATTATTATAATTTTTCGAGTTATAAAGATGTTTCTTTTACGCAATTCGGTTCTACACGATTATCCCGCCAACCACAAAACTATCGCCAAACTATAAGATTAGATGCCAATAATGGCTTATCGTAAATATCAAGCATGCAAATTAATCCCCATACCTATAAGGGGGTTACCGTAGGGGGGAATCCTGTGCTGTCGCCAAATGTCACCAAGTTTGTCGCCAACTTGGCGATATATCGCCAAATTTTGCGACCAAAATTAGTCGCCAAAAGTGAAGCCAAATTGGCGGTATCTCTAATATTTTCCCAAATTCACATAGACTTCCATTGTAAACCTATAGTGTTTACTTGCTTACAGGAAATCAAGAAATTGAGATATTTTAATGCAACAAAAAGTAATATTAGCTTAAGGGATTATATTAATTATATTTAAGGGAGTCTAAGTAAATTAAATTATGAATAAAGTAACATGATACAATGCTTAGCATGTATCACATGTTTTATTTTCATATTTTATATTATGTATATCCATGATGGGTAAGTATTGCGGTGGCCCCTAACGACTAGTTTAAATATGTTATCTGTTATCAAGTTGTTTGTCATCAAGATTTGACGGGTTCCATCTAGTTTCATAAAAGAAAAAGGAAGAAGAAATGATGCCATAATCAAAAAGCTTTATTTTATCATCAAAGAACTGTTTCTAATTTGCACACGCGAAATATAAAAGACGCTATGGTGATTGAAAAATTATGTTACAGAGATTATCGCAAAATATCAAATACTAAGATATTTTGGGTTTTTTTCTTTTAAATAGAAAAAAAATCCATATTTATTTTCCTGTTTAAATAGGTTTTATCATACTGTAATATTAGTGCGTGCATATTTTCTTTGCTCCAGGTGCTGTAATCCGATTTTCTACGAAAACATCCAGCCAGTGAAAATGACGTACACTAAATTTCCGTGACGTATGTAGATAAATTGTGCTTTTTTATCAGTTTTTTTAATATAATTTTTAAACGGTTTAGAACTTATTTTTGATAGTAGGTGCATTCAGTAGGTTACCCTCATAGGTACTATCTGGTGCAATCAGAAACGAAATCCGACAAATATTTTTTGAGTTATGCTTGACGAAAGGTTTTTATTAGGCATTCTTTTAGTAGGCCATGGCGTTAATATCAATCGTAGCTGTTATGTGGCCGAAAAGTAATATTGCGCTGTGTGATAATTGCCTTCGCTTCGCTCAGACAATTATCGTGGATTACTGTAGCTTAAGTACCATGGCTAATTTGGTTTCAAAGTCTTGAAATTACTTAAGACGTGCAACTAGCTCGCCATTCCTGTCACTATAGTAACTCGAAGATAACTAAAAATTTCAAGGGAAAATAAACCAGAGTGCAAATATAGTTGTAGTAACCAAATGTTACAATTTCTTTTGTTCTTTGTTTAATTTTTATCAATATTTTACATTCACTTCAAAAGAGATCTTCAATGTGAATTTTATGTGCATTTCTACAGAACTTTAGTAAACGAGCCAAATGTGATCTTTTTGTTTTTGGTTGTTTGAAAGGTTTCGTTTTCTGGTGGTTCCATGTATATAGTAGCATTTTCCCGTATGAAAACAATAATTTTTACAGAAACTTATAAAAATCAAGTAAATAATCAACTACAGACTCTACAAAGATGATGAAATTACGAAAAAACTTAAATATGCTGTTCAAGTAGAATGCTTTATTTTTATTTTTGAAAAGGGGAAGCTATTATAGAAAATAGTATTTTTCAGGGACACATTGACGGTTTAACTATAGTATTATAAACATAGGGTTAGAGTTATTGTTTGAAAAAGTATCTTAACTGATATTGTAATCTTTCTATAAAATTGTTATAATGGCATGCTATTCAGCCAGATTTAGAGTAAGATTTGAGTATAGATAGATGTAAAATGATGTTTGAACTTTGGTCTATATTTTTATAAATTTAACTAGCCTCTGGATTTTTACAGAAATCCGTTCAAGGCGACAAAAGCCCAATGAAAACAGTAAAGTTAAGCTCAACATTGCTATTTGTGTTAGGTGAGTTAAAGTTTTATAATTCAAAAGTTTATTTTCATTTATGGTGTATGCATATAGACACTGGCTGACGATTGCTAAAGACGGATTTTACTATAAACATAAAAGCCACAAAATCGAAGATCGAAGCATTTAAAAATTAGCATATGTCCGTGGCAATGTTAGCTTACGGTCCTTAAGAAATATCGTACGTATGTAAATTTTTGATTTTTACATATGTTGGACATATAATATTTGAGCATGAAAGAATACAATCAATTGACGACTTTGAAATGGTGGATATGTCTTGTCAAATCAAATTAGGCGATTTTAATGAGGCCACTTTATTGGAATGCTTGAAGAAGGACGACAAATAACAGATGTTGCCAGGGAATTCGTCATTGCACACAATGTTGTTTCTGTGTTTTGGAGAGCATTTCTAAAAACTGATTTGTGTACAAAACGTGACAGAAAAGGGCTTATTTGCAGTTATATTTGTCCTTGTGGCGAAAAAGAACTTGCGCACCACAGATTTTTAAATGAAAAATCAGTTTCTTTCTGCAACTTTCTGGAAAACATCTATAAAAACTAGTAGCCAGGCGTTTGCATCAAAGAGGAAAATACACCTAAAGACTTTTGTGTATCACATTGTCGAGAGTTCACCGTTGCGCCGTTTACAACAGTGTCGCCAGCATTTCTATTGGACCAAGAACGGTTAGACTTTTGTACTCTTATCAGATGAGAATAGGTTCAGTCTGTCATTTGATGTTATACGAAAACTGACCTAGGCATGAAAGTGGTAGTACTTATCTCGAAAATATGCGTGAGAGGAATCTGAAAAGATTAAAGCAGTCCAGTCGCTCTCGATTCAATTCCAATGCTAATGACATCATTGCAAACAGATGCCACGTTAAGCTCTCGAGAATGGGGCACACAAAACAAGTCTTCGGGCATATAGTACTCCTTGCAGCAAACGCCTAATTACATTTTTAGGGAAATCCGTTTGCATGTGGCAGTAAGAAACTGATTTGCCATTTGATTAGCTGTGGTATACCGGCTTCTTTTTGCTTATAGGACAACATAGTTGTCTTCTACAGCCATCGTACTGCAAATACGACCTCCCCCATGACAGCTGATACACATTCCAGTTCTTTGAAAGGCTTTCCAAACCCAGGAAACAACGCTGAGGGCGATGACAAATTCCCTAGCAACACATGTTATTTGTCACCCTTTATAAAACTTAATAATGCGGCACATGTAAAATCATCATTGAAGTGATGTCGTCAAGGCATATTCAAAATTTCAAAATCTCCAAGTGATTCTTTTGAATTTAAATTTCACTTTTAACAACCATTGCCAACATATGCCAAATCATTTAAATCCCTTACCAATGCTGTAAGGTGCCCAACATGTGTGGAAATCAAAATTTACATATTTACAATACTTCCTACTGCGTCTCGCACTTCCAATTTCCACATTCTACTGTTGTGACCTATTTTTGTGACTGTTATCGTTGATAGTGTCATTCGCCCTTAGCAATCGTCCATATGGAAATCCTTGGTAGTCTATATCGTCGAGCGTTTTACTGCCCCCACACTGGGCTAAATAGTTTGGAGAAGGCAGGAGCGATACGTCAACCAAGTTTTGTTAGCTGTAGTTCAGCCACTGGTTCAGGCTGCCCATGGCACGTTGTTTCAGTAGTACAATGCCCGGTCAAACGTAAAATGGCAAACTTTCAACTGCGTGAACGAAATTTACATGTTTTCCTCGCTCGATCACTCTCCTATGCCATAAGTGCGAGACCTGATTGGATGTGTTTGCATCGGGCACATACCGTAGAGCAGCTATTGGCAAGGAACAGGAGGCCATTAATAGCCACCCTGACAGTATGCTTCGACTTTAGCGACCTGTATAACTGCCCATGGAATCACATTAAATATTGAATAAATAGTTTTCTTTTGCATATATTCCTTTGTCCTTTTAAATCATTTAAACACATGTCTGTCATCTCTATTAGTTCAGAGATATTTACAAGGCTATGTGCATTTGTTCATGGTGTTACAATTCAACTTTTGATGGGTATATATATATATATATATAAGAGTGGATCAAATATAGAGAAGACTTATTTTAATACATATCATAGACATATTAGATAAAAATATTATTTACCAACGTTACACCAATGTTTTGTATTTATAAAGCTTTCTTTAACATCTACACACATTCTTCACCATATAGGAAGTTTTTTTAAATTCTTATATAATAAAAAAAGAGCTATGTCATTGTGCAATAAAGTTTTTTGACTTAGTTATTTGATAAACGTTTTATTTTTTCCAATGATTCTTTAAGGTTATTGAAATAAATGTTAGTCAGAGAATAATTCCAGACTATAAGGAAGGGGATCGAGTGACTTACGGTGAAATTTTCGTTTCATTACACCTCTTGTGTGAGGTATTGCATTGTCTCGAAGAAGATGAATATTTGGATGAGAATGGAGCATTTTTAGCATCATTGTTCAGTTTTAATCTTCTCCGAAAATTAACGCTACTATACTATTGCATGTACATCGTTCACCAAGAAAATTGACGAAAAAAAAATTTCCCGCAAATCCCAAAACTTACTAGTGGAAACTTTGTCGTTTTTGCATCAGTGAAGCAGTTTCACTTCTTGTACGGTATTCCTTGCTTGTTTCACCTTCAGGTCCATTTTTAAACAATTTTTACTTACTTAAGACTTCTATACAAATAGTTTATTCATTCTGTGTCACGTTCAATAGATTTGACTTTCATTTGTCGAAAGTTTTAAAATTATACTTTATGCAACCTCACTAGGTACTTTGTGTTCATTGCTAGTACTAGCGATTAAATAAATGAATGTTTGAAGAATACAACGATGCCAAATAAATTTGTAAACCGAAACAGCTTATCATAATTGCAATGACAACAAGCACAAGACATTTATATTTATAGTAAAAAGTCATCTTTATACCTGATCCATCTTCGTATACATATCTACAAATTTGTATATATAGATACAAATGTGTGTGTAGTAGTAGTAGTAGAAGAAGAAACATTAGAAGATAATATGAAAATGTACCAAGCTAAATAAAAACAAATGACATATGTAAAAGCAATTAGAAACTAGCCGGATGTAGCAATCCCAAAACTTTCTTCTATCTCATACATGTTAATACTTGAAAATTCGCTATCACACTGACAAAATTTAACGGCAATCTATGTCCATCATGAGGATTCTAAAGCTATGAAATTCCGTGCATTAGCTCTTGAGATATGGCTATCTCTGAAATCGTGTAAATCCAGCAAAATTCAGACTAGCAGCGCCACCTGTTGGGTGCTTTACACCAAAACCACCAAACAACCGCTTATGTCAAAGTGTAACTGAATCTGAAGCTCGCGGAAAATCCGTGCATTAGTTTTTGAGATAGAGTTATTGCAAAAATCATGAAAATTCCAGCATAGAAACGCCACCTATTGAACGATTAACACCAAAACCTAATCAGCAACAAATTGTGTTAACATCTAACTAAATCTGAAGTTAGATGAAAATTCGTGCATTAGTTTTTGAGATAGAGCTATTGCGGGAATCGCGCAAAATGCAGCACAGCAGCGCCACCTGTTGAGCGATTTACACCAATACGTAATCAGCATCATGTCATATCAAGGACTAACTGAATCTGAAGTTTCATGAAAATCCGTGCATTAGTTCTTGAGATAGAGCCATTGCGGAAATCGTAAAAAATGCAGCATAGCAGCGCCACCTGTTGAGTGATTTACACCAACACGTAATTAGCATCAAGTCATATCAAAGAGTAACTGAATCTGAAGTTTGATGAAAATCCGTGCATTAGTTCTTGAGATAGAGCCATTGCGGAAATCATAAATAATGCAGCATAGCAGCGCCACCTGTTGAGCGATTTGCACCAAAAACTAATCAGCATCAATTTGTGTCAGGCACTAACTTAATATCAATTTTTATTAAATTCCGTGCATTAGTTATTGAGATAGAGCGCTCACAAAATTTGTGTCACACACAGACAGACAGATTCATAGAACCACAAACTCACAGACAGACATTTTGTAAAAACATGTTTTTCGGGTTCTCTGATCCCTAAAACGTGTAAATCCATCGAAAACAGGAATTCGAAAATTTTCATGAATCCAATACTTACTTGTAAAGATAGAAGAAAGTAAAAACTTAAAAATCAGTTATGAATACTTGTTAAAATAAGCAATTTTAATGGTGGTAATTTATTTTTTTATATTTCATTTTCTCCAATATAGTACTGCGCCAGTATTTAATTATTATGTCTAGAATAAGATTTTGTTTAAAAATCGTCAATTAACAAAAAATTAATGAAAACTCTCTTTCGAATTTTCTTTAGATATTTAGGAAACAAAGACACGGAAATGAGTATTGTGGATGCTGGAATATTTTCTGGCTTTGAACCAGTTGTAGAAGATCTACAAAAGGTATAGATTATTTCGTTTAAATTACTTTTATTTCTTTACATTATTTGTTATAAAACTATATGAAAAATCGCTTGAATACACCAAACTAAATTAATATTTGCTTAAAGGAATAAAATACTCTTCAAAAAGGCAAAAAACACCTTTATTTATTCAGATTAGACATGCTTCATTGCTCCGGCAGCAACATTCTCAATAGTAAATATGATACAAATATTTTCATTTTTCAATTCCTACTATTAGCTCACACTCTATCTAAATTTATTTATTTATTTATATATTTATCTTGTTCAAATTTTCAATCGTTAATAAAATACTCATTATTCATCCTATCAAGTTGAAATAAATTTTTTTAAACTTGTACTGTATGACAATTGATGTTAATACAGTTTTCTCAAACATTAATTCATTAATTAAATTTTAATTAATTAATTTTAGTTTTGCATGGGAAACAAAATGGCGGCCATTGGTTGTTGAAGATCAATTAAAGTATTTTCAATAAGGGGTTACCATAGGGGGACCCTGTTCTGTCGCCAAATACCGCCAAGTGTGTCGCCAACTTGGCGATATATCGCCAAATTTGGCGGCCAAAATGAAACGCCAAAAGTGACGCCAACTTGGCGATATCTCTAATATTTCGCCAAATTCCCATAGAGTTCCATTGCAAACCTACTTGCTTATAGAAAATCAACAAATTGAGATATTTTAATGCAACAGAAACTAATATTAGCTTAAAGGATTATATTAAAATTTTCTTTGATGACCTAAGTAGGAATTGACTTTAAAAACAAAATTTTTATATTACTTGTTTAATATTATTTTATATATTATATTAAAACAATAATAAAATATTTATCACATTTATTATTGAGAATGTTGCCGTCGGAGCAATAAAACACGTCTAATATGAATAAATAAATGTTTTTTCCCCCTTTTAAAGAGTATTTTATCACTTTAAGGAAATATTAATTTAGTTTGGCATTATTTGTTGTTTAATTCGTTTTTTATTTCACCATGAAAGTGCAGATTACCTAAAATATGTTTAAAATAAATATTATTAACATGGCTTTGATTTGTTGCTATGAATTTTGTTGGAGTTATGTTGGAGATATTATTTCCCTGTAATATAACAAATAAAACTTTCTTTTTCTTCCTTCTTACTAACTCAATTAATTATGAGTTTCCTGTTAATTTTAAATTAAATTTATTATCTGTCAATATGGCTCTAAAACACGAAGTAAAAGAACATAACAAAATTTTCTTAAAACAACCAATGAAGGTTTAAAAAAGGGATAGATTTCGAGAGCAACTATTTAAATGCTTATTTTTTCCTCCCATCGGACGAAAAACTTGTATGTTACCCAAATGATGGAAAGAGGTCTGTCGCTGACTAGTATCGATAGCACTGATTTAATAGTTTCTCTCATCAGAAAGAGCATGCTCGCAATCTCCAAAAGATTGAATTCAAGTTTGCTAGTGAGTAATTTTGAGTAGGGATGTAGTGGAAGTATATGGGGATATACGCCGTATACCCTCTGGATTTTTTTAAGGAACACCTTATACCCTCTTTTTCTCAAGAAAGCTATAGTATATATACACTAGGGTATACCCTCTGCCTTGAGCGTATACCCTCTGCTTAAAACGTATACCCTTTGTTTTTTTACGACTACACCACTGATTTTGAGAGCAATAATTTAAAATGTCTCTTCATCAAATAAAGCAGGTGTGATCTCCATAAGGTAGAAAAAAGATCTGTCAACGGTATGGACAATAATACTGTTTTAAAAGATCTTCTTATCAAACAAAGAATCTATATGATCTCTGAAAAACACAACATAGATCAATCAATTAGTTTTGACAGCAATAATTTTAAAGCTTTTTTTTTTGCAGACGAAGTATCTGTGTGATCTGCAAAACGAGGATGCAAGTCGGGAATGACTAGTATCGATAGCAATATTTTAATAGTTTCTTTCATCGTGCGAAACGTCTGTGATATCCAAAAGGTAGAATGTAGATTTGCCAATGACTAGTATGAAGAACAATAATATAAAAGTTTCTGTTCATTAGACGAAGCATTTTTGTGATCTTCAAAAGGTAGAAAACAAGTGTGTGATCTGCAAAACGAGGACGCAAGTCGGGAATGACTAGTATCGATAGCAATATTTTAATAGTTTCTTTCAACGTGCGAAACGTCTGTGATATCCAAAAGGTAGAATGTAGATTTGCCAATGACTAGTATGCAGAACAATAATATAAAAGTTTCTGTTCATGAGACGAAGCACTGTTGTGATCTTCAAAAGGTAGAAAACAAGTGTGTGATCTGCAAAACGAGGACGCAAGTCGGGAATGATTAGTATCGATAGTAATATTTTAATAGTTTCTTTCATCGTGCGAAACGTCTGTGATATCCAAAAGGTAGAATGCAGATCTGTCAATGACTAGTATGCAGAAAAATAATATAAAAGTTTCTGTTCATCAGACGAAGCATTTATGTGATCTTCAGAAAGTAGAACACAAGACCGTCAACGATTAGTTTCGACAGTAATAATTTATAAGCTTCCATTATTAGATGAAGCATTATCGTGATAACAAAATGTAAAACATAAATCAACCAATGACTAGCTTCGTGAACTATAATTTAAAATCTCCCTTCTTCAGATAAATAATGTGTGTTATAATCAAAAGAAAGTCAAATAGTGGCCAATAACTAGAATGGAGTGCAATACTTTGAAATCTCTCTTTATCAGACGAAGTATCTGATTGGTCTCCGAAAAATACAAAACAGTTTATTGAATGATTAGTTTAGACAGCAAAAATTTAAAAGATTATTTTATCAGATGAAGCATCCGCATGATCTCAAAACTTTGGAAGAAAAGTCAGCCAATGACTAGTACCAAAAATAGTGTAATATCTGCTCCCATGAGATGAAGTATTTGCAAGGTCTAAGTACGTTGGACATATCCGACAATGTTTAGAATGGAGAGCAATAATTTAAAAGCTCATTCTTAGAACGAGGTATCTGTATGGTCTCCGAAAGATACAATACAGATCTGTCAAAAATTGATTTTGACAGCAAAAATGTAAAAAATTCCAATTTCAGATGAATCATTCATATGTCCTTTAAAATATAGATCAGAAGTCTAGCAATGACTACTTCAAATGACTAACAAAATAAAAAATATAATAAAAATATGTTCCTTCAGTAGACGAAACCACTTTGTGTTATCCAAAAGGCACACAGTGATCTGCCTGACTTGTGTGTTCTACAGCTCGAAGATCACAATGATAACAATATACTTCTCCTGGTGAAAGAGTCTTTTGAATTATCACTTTCAAACTAGTTGTTTCAATAAGCCATAGTTGGATGTTTAAGAAATGTTTTAGTTTTAATGGTTTTTTTTCTAGATTATTCTCGAAGTTAAAATTTTTCTATTACAAAGCTATAAAAAAATTGTAGATATGAAAATGTGATCTATGCTGCTTAAGAAAATATGAGACTGTCATTTCAATATCTTGATTATTTTAAATTTTATCTTGACAAAATACCAAGAAAAAGTACTGGCACGTTGAAGAATAATGTGCACTTGCGTATAGACTAACACTCCCTTTACAAAAAGTTTCTTTGATAACATTACTTGCTAAATTTAGATGTTTTTAGGGATGTCATAGAAATAATTCAAAGGTTGACCTGTTGCATTCATCATAGAAATAATTAAATTCAGGCTAACAATAGAATGTAAAGTATTTCATACACTCATAAACATGTTTTTCGTTTTTCTTCTTTTGCAAAATAAGTGCAAGTTATCAAGGTTTAAATTTTAAAAAGTTTACCCTGTCTGCAAACTTATATTAGTTGTTCTTCATTTTTGTTTTTGAAAATGATCACATGTGCACTGTTGTCGCATGTGATCACTGCTTTGCTAAGAAATGTTTTGTAATATAAAATAGGTGAATTATCACATTGCGAGCATGATTTCACTGCTGAAAATTAATTGAAAAATTAATTAAAATTAAATATGTTTTGGAATGTTTGCATATGTTAAAGTAATATTGTCATGTAGCAAAGAATCTTTTAAAAACTTTTTTAAAACGAAATTTCTTAAAAATATGTTATTTTACAACATATATGAAACGATTTAAAAATATTGCATGATTTTTTGGGTTAAAGTAAAACTAAACAATCTTTTAATTACTCCTGCATATGCATGGCATGTATTTATTGATATATTTTTTTCACCAGCTTGAAGAAGATCCTTCACATTTGATTCAAAGATTTGAGAAATCATCTCGAGGAGTTGTGTTTTATCTTCAGAAGGTAATATATTTTCTTCTTTAACTAGGGGGCTCTGCCCCCTACGAGCTACGCTCGTCAACCCCCGTTCAGACACCGCAGACTCTAACAGCACGCTAATTTGACCGCCTTTAAAAAGATTTCGGAAGATTGAATTATAATTTGAATCTGACAATCTGACGTAATTTTCACCAAACTTTTCTTCCTCTTTTTAATATTCACGTCAAAATACTTTTGTTAGTAATGAAATATTATGATCATCTTAAAATGTCAAGTAAATGTCTCGCGCAATTTTTAAATTAAAACTGTTTTGCAATATTATTTTTTGTTCATTTTACGTAATAAGTGTAATATGACGTAAATTCTCCTATTTAGGACTTCTAACGCATGTTACTGAATTTATTATTTTACAATATTCTTTTTCATTTAAAATTCACGTGTAACTATAGTTTTTATGACGTAATTTTCAATGAGTTCCTGCTTTTTATATTTAATAGTCACGTGTAAAATAAATTTTTAATTTCAAGCAAACATTACTGTTTGCGTTTTTTATACAGCTGGCAACAGTTTAAATTAATACAATTTTCTAAAATTTGTAAAAAATATCTCTCGAAATGCTGAAAATTTGAATTTAAAATAGAAATAAAACCTCGAAAAATTATTCCAATTAAAAAACTAACTGCAATCTGCACACCGGGAAATTCTGACGCATAAAATGATCTAAAAATGATTAAATTCCTATGTACAGTTTTTGCTCCTATAAAACTTTTTTAATGGAACGATTTTGTCCAACTTTGGCATTAAATATCTCTTAAAATAATTCTTCGATTTGAAAACTGTCTGCATCAGCGTGTTTATCAAACATTTTTCTATAATACTACCGATTTTCATATTTTTGTATGCAACAGTTTTTTTAATATTAACAAAGAAAGACCTCCGGTCACAAAAAATTCAAAACCGGCGGCGGCGGCGGCGGCGGCGGCGACAGCGGTAGTTACTTTTTTAGGTAGATTTCGTAAGAAATACTACCTATTGCAGTCGTTACCATGGTGCGACTTTTGAAAAATTCCTTCATAACTTTTCATTATAGGACCCCAGGAACCCAAAACCACCCCCACCTAAAAAGTTTATATATATATATATATATATATATATATATATATATATATGTATGTATGTATGTACTAAATTTTGTCCGCACGATAAAAGTCGCAATTATGCACGAATCATCTTCAAACTCGCCAACAATTTTGAGATGGCTAATATCTCGGCGGGGATTGAAAATGGGTGAAATCGGCCCAAGAGGGTGGAAATGGGGAGGGTTCAAAATTTTGAATACTGTCTTAACATGATTCTGATAAAACCAGCTCTTACACAACAATGGCAGGAAAAAAATAAAAGTTTTTCGTTACAGCAGTTGCCAACAATTAAAACAAAAACAAATGATAAAATTCTCACCACAACAATTACTTTTCTTTTGCAAAATTTTCACGTGTAAAATTAAATAGTTTGACAAATTGAAAACAAATTGAATATTACGTCAGAAGTTTCCTAGAGCAAGATTTCAGCATGAAAACTCAAAATAAATAGTTTGACGAATTAAAAAATTATGTATAGTGCGTCATATTGGAAATATAATGGACCTCAGCAGGTGAATATGTAACGCCATGTAAGTTTGAAGAAACGTATTAAAACATGATAAAAACCCGACTATGGAAATATTAACATATTTTAACACTTTAAGGTTCTCTGAATTTTTTGTAGCCATTTTTTAAACCTATTCCATATATATGTGTGTGTGTATTCGTGTATATTACAATTTTCACAAAAAGTTTAGCTCCCTACAGCTCGCTCTTTGTGAAGAAACTGGGTTTTATCTCTAATCTTGATTTAAGTTTTGTTGGAGAATTTAGTACTTAACATCGAAATCTACCTCCGCCTGTAGGCCCGAGCCGGCAGGGACTTTTTTTAGAATAGAGAGATGCATTTTTTTAAAAAGTGGCTTTTTACAACGTATTAGATAACTTCCAAATGCTAAAAAATTGAGAATGAATTTAAATAAATAAAAATATTAAGTACCATTAATGCATTTATGCAGAATTTTATGACATAATATTCATACCAATGTCTTTTTGATACAGTAGAGTCCCGATTATCCAAGTCCCGCTTAACCTAGTTTCTGCTTTAACCGAGTTAGTTTCCTGTTATTTACTAATGGCTTCCATTATCATGAAACAGCCATTATAAATGAAGTGTTAGGTGCAGATGAAAGAGCAGTCGTAAAAAGTTAGAACTCTATGGTACGGTTAAAACTCTCTGGAGATTTTCTGGTCAGATTGGGAAAAAAATATGGCCATAATAAAACTAGTCGGATGTACCAATCCCAAAACTTTCTTCTATCTCATACATGTTAATACTTCAAAATTCGCTATCACACTGCCAAAATTAAATGGCAATCTATGCATCTCATGAGGATTCTAACGATATGAAATTCCGTGCATTAGTTCTTGAGATATGACATCGTCTAAATTCAGCAAAATGCTGCCTAGCAGCGCCACCTATTGGGTGATTTATACCAAATCCTAATCAGCAACAATTTATGTCAACGTCTGACTGAATCTGAAGTTTGGAGAAAATCCGTACATTAGTTTTTGAGATAGAGCAATAGCGAAAATCGTGAAAATTTCTGCATAGCAGCGCCACCTATTGGGTGATTAACACCAGAACCTAATTAACAACAACTTGTGTCAACATACAACTAAATCTGAAGTTAGATGAAAATTGGTCCATTAGTTCTATTGATAGAGCTATTGAGGCAATCGTGGTAAAGGCAGCAGAGAAGCGCCACCTGTTGGGCGATTTACACCAACACCTAATCAGTAGCAAGTCATATCAAGGACTAACTTAATCTGAAGTTTGATGAAAATCCGTGCGTTAGTTCTTAAAATAGAGCTATTGGGGAAATCGTGTAAATCCTGCAAAATTCATCATAACAGCGCCACCTGTTGGGCGATTTACACCAAAACGTAATCATCATCAATTCATATCAAGGGCTAACTAAATCTGAAGTTTAATCAAAATCCGTGCATTAGTTCTTGAGATAGAGCTATTGCGAAAATCGTGAAAAATGCAGCATTGCAGCGTCACCTGTTGAGCGATTTACACCAAAAACTAATCAGCATCAATTTGTATTAGGCACTAACTGAATATCAATTTTTATTAAATTCCGTGCATTAGTTCTTGAGATAGAGCGCCCACAAAATTTGTGTCACATACACACAGACAGACAGACAGACTCACAGAGTCACAGACAGACATTTTGTAAAAACATGTTTTTTGGAATCTCTGACCCCTAAAATGTGTAAATCCGTCGAAAACCGGAATTCGAAAATTTTCATGAATCCAATACTTTCTTCTTGTAAAGATAGAAGAAAGTAAAAAACAATAATAATAAAAAAATATATATGGTCATTTTCCCCCTATTCTCACCAGAAAATCAGAGTTCTGACTTTTTAAGACTGCTCTTTCGTCTTCACCTAACACTTCATTTATAATGGCTGTTTCATAATAATGGAGTCCATCAGTCCATCAGAAGAAAATGATCCATTCCAAAGGTATAAGTTTGATTGAAAAACTACTTAATACTTTGATTTGAGCAGAAGAAGAGACTACACCTGCAATTTTCATGACACTAATAGAATCACATAGCTGCCAATTTGTACGGTTTTGTTACGTCTAAAATTCAATACAAATTTTTGCCATATTTATTGTGGACAATTGTTAGATTTCGGCAAAATTTACTGGTAAGTTTTAGTGGTAAGAAAAAATCTTAGAAATTGGTAGCTATGCAGTAGCATAATAATGCAGAAAAAAATAAACTGCAGCAAAATTGACATTTCAACAAACAAAAAACTATCAAGGCCTTTTTCAAAGAAACAATTTCATTCCCCGTTTTTCTTAAAAGTAACGGAAATGTACATCAAAGAAATGTTACTAGTACCATAAAAATTACTGAATTAAGTGTAAATTTATATATCATATCCTCAGTTGATGACGATTTGTGTAAATCCGGTTTATCCGAGGTTTTTGCTTATCCGAGGTTGAGCTTGGTCCATATTAACTCGGATAATCGGGACTCTACTGTAGTTTAATGTGTAATATAATAAATGGATAATGCATACGTTTAGCGATTTGCTATTATATAAACCCGTAAATCGCATCGACAATATTTTGTTCATTGTGAAGTATATGAACAGGAGTTCCTGGGACCAAATGACGGGGACTACGGGTTAAGGTGCAATTTTCAAATGATTTTCGTTGGACAGTCACTGCAATAAAATGGCAAATGGGCCCAATTTAACTATGTATATTTGTAAAAATAACAAAATATTATCCAGGTATAAAGCATTTTCCTTCGAACGCCCAGTCAGTTAACGCCCAGATATCCCTCGCTAATGTTAAACCTATGGGCGTAGAATGCATCCGTATATTTAAAATATCTCCTGAAGAAATTGATATTTTCAACTTTTTTTTGTGTGTGTATTCTTTTTAAAAGATATCTCTTTTTTACTTAGCTGTCAAAGTATTTCAAAAATATATACTTAATTTTATGTGAAGTTTTAAAATCTTACTCACATTTCGTCAGCTTTTATCACATAAAATATTAAATTAATCATAGATTTTATAATTATTTTGACATCTATGAAAAAAGAGACGTTCTTTAAGAAGAGTGAATTCCAAGTTCATAAAGTTAACATTAGCGAGGGGAATTAGGAAGTTGACTGAATAACAGCGTCTGTTGAGATGACTTTTTATGAATATTTTGAAATGCAAACGGCTATCAAAATCACGATATACGATTTAATCGCATGAAATCCGCTTTCAATAGAAATATATGAGCGATATATACATTAGGGCTGTGCATATATAACATTATCATTTTAGGGGGAAGGAGGGGTCTGGCACATGATATCGTAAGATATCTCTTGGGGGAGGGGAGGGTGACTATTGATATCGTTATCATTTTCTGATCCAACCAAAATTTTTTCCCCTTTTTTTGTAACTTGGTCTTTACATCAAAATAGTATGTTCATTTCGATTATATTTTACAATTGTCATAAGCACATGTTAAAATCGTCTTTTCTTAGTCTAACATCTACTTTTATGAAATTACAAAATTATTACTAAAATCATTAAGTGATTATAAAATTATTTAATTCCAAAATATGGAAAACCCCAACCTTTGGAATTCCTATTCTTCTGTATGCATATATAATCCGCTGTTCGACAAACCATATGCGAGGTATGTTTGAAATGGTACTTGTGTTTACTACTAAATAAAATAGAAAGATTGTTGTCCACCTGTTTTGTTGATGAAAAATTTTTGTCTGCCCTATCTCCTGCGGGAAAGTTGCAAGAAGACATTATTATGTTGAATGCATTGTGTAACAAAAATATGTTATTGAATACTTTTAAATAGTAACTATTTCATTTAAGTGTTATTTGATATAAAGTTATTTCATATATAAAGTGACATTTTTATTGACTTCTCTTCATTTGAATCAATAAAGTATTCGAACAATTAATGCAACCATATTTGTATATCACTCCAAGCAAAAGAAAAAAAATTGCAAAAATCTAATAAAATTTTATACATTGATAACGATATCATTACCGGGGGGGTGGGGGGTTCGAGAAATGATAACATATGATATCGTAAGGGGAGGAGGGGTCCAAAATTTCCAAAAACTTGATAACGTTATATATGCACAGCCCCTTAGCAAAAAAAAAAGAATAACATTAATTTTATTCATATGTAATTGATTTTTTTAAATTGATGTAGATTCCAGTTGCTGAAAACTACTGCTTTTCCTTCCATGTAGTGCGACAATATATCGTCGGAAATACACAGATGGGTGTTATCAAAGTGTACGACTATTACAATCCAGGTAAAAGTCAAAATTGTTATGTATTTTTTGTCTCCAATGTAATTTCATAACTGCCCACCTCTATGTTTTTTAGTACTACTTTTTCAGATTAGAAATAGTTACTTTATTTAATGACAACAGTTCTTCGATTAAATCAAAAAAAGATTACTATTCGGAAATATTGTTACTCAGAAAACTGGAAGACTGTTAACTATGCATCTTTTTGCAAGGTATAACGTATTACTTACATGATTAAATTGATATATGCATGAAACGTAAGACCGTTTTTATGTAAAAACTACACATGAGGAGGCCCCACATGTTGGATGTTACACATATTTTTAAAGACAGTATATTTTTCGATATAAGTTGCACATGTTAGACGATACACATGTTTTAGGGATATTTTTTAAATATTAGCTGAACGTGTAGAAGCTTTACATGTTGAAATAAGCCGCAGTTATTGTATGTTGATATATGATAATGTTGTAATTATTAAAAAATAATATTACGTGTGGAAGAAGGGATGGAGGAATTCCGAGGATTCATTAAACAAAAAATGCACATGCGTATGATAAAAAGAAAAAAGTTGAATTCGTAAATGTTAAGTAAAAATAATTATTTCCTTTGATAAAAATGCTCTTACTGCACAACAAAAGAGCCAATGAAATTATTAGGGAGCGGAAGTGGATGGGGATTATTGATGTATTTTGGAAGAAAATCAATTTACAGCAGTTAAACTGCTTATAAATGAGCCAGAAACCCTTCTATCAAAAGGTTCCATCCATGTTCGATCACGTTGTTGTCTCTAACAAATACTAACTAATCCATTCATAGTATACCTTTGTCAAAAATGAATAAATCTGTGAATCGACAATGATATCAAGGTGGTATTAAGGTGCACAGAAACGAATTTAATATCGATTGCTTTATTATAAAGTACCACAAAGAATATCAACTATATGGAGCTCTCATAACCTAAATGGATAAAGCACTTTTTTGTTGTTGTTCAACCGAGTTTAAGATGAAATCTTGCTCAATAGAGAATAATTTGTTCGGCGCTGTAACAAACTAAGTTCCAAGTTCAGATTTTGAGCAACTAATTATTCTAGTCTCTTACTATTCTGAATTGAAATCCAGTGAACCCATTGACTTTACCTCCAAATATCTGTGGATAATATTTCATTGACTTGATCCACTTTCATTCTGTACGTTTCATTTATCATTAAGATGTCAGTGATTATAATGTCAGCGAGGTGATTTATGGTGATTCCCTGACACTTTGCCCTTACTTAATTTCACTACTTAATCGGAAATAATGTACTATTATGTCACATTATCGTCAAATGACGAGTTACTTATTGCCTAGTTAACAGTAGAGATGATAGAAGAGCAGCCTAAGGAAATTACGTTGATCCATTCATTTAAATGCCAGCCGACTTTCTTGTGCCCCCGATCGTATATGAGCAGCACGATAGTCCAATGTTCAAGCATTTACACCGCAGATTTGCGAGCATAGACATGACATTGCCGAGTGCATTACGAACATTTCGAGTCGAAATATTTACCACTGTAGAACTAAAAATTTGTGATTAAAAACTCTTACGATACTCATCAGCGTACAACATAAATAAAAATTATATTAAAATCGCATTAAAGTTAAACCCTACGTTTCATGCTCCTTTTAATGAGCCATCATCTGGGGAGGGGGTTCTTGACCTCCACGGAGCAAAGTTACGTACAACACAGTCACTTTCACAACATCAAACTCATGGGCTCATTAGAAAGAGCATGAAACGTTGGGTTTAATTTTAATGTGTTTTTAATATAGTTTTTATTTATGCTGTACGATGATGAGCATCGTAAGAGTTTTTAATCATTAAATTTGACAGCGTAAGTCCAAGTTTTTCTTATTAAAAATTTGTTTTTTCAATAGATGTCATGGCAAGCATTTTCAAATTACTAATATATAGAGTTTTTGATATATCGTCTTAACGATATCGATATTTGAAATATATTGGAGAGAAAATATCAATATACCCGTACATTGGTTTATCGATTCTCACTTTTGATATTTTTATATAAATTTTTTACATAAACGGTTTAAAAGTCGATGAAATCATATTCAGTATTTGTTGCAATTCATTTAAAAATATAGCAGAAGCTAAAAGTAAATTTTATTATCTGATCCTTTTGATATTAAGGGCTGAACAGTTTCTTTCGATGATGTATTAGTTTTTTAAGATACCGTGCAGCTTTTAGATCTTCAACATCAATTTCATCAATTTTGGCAAAATATCTCAAACACCCCTTTTAGAAGTCATATTACTTTTATAAACTTGCCATTAAAATTTTTATTCACTATACAATCAAAACTATATTACATTAACTCATTCGTGAAAAACACAACAGTCCTCCTAGCAGATAAGATTCACTAACAAATAGAGACGAAACACAAAACACTTCGAAGTATTTTTCATATCATGGGAAACAGAAACAACATGTCGGGCAATGGGATTGGGTAATAAGTTTTTTTTCCCTAGTTTCTGATTTCGCTAACGATAATTAAAAAAAAATGAAAATTATGATGGGAGGATTATCGGACGTTGTGAAGATATTTTTACATTACCTAAAATTCTTAGCTATTTTAAACAACTAAATCAATAACAAGATTTTTTTTAATTAAGTATTTTTTTAATAAAACCAGTTTAGTTTGATTTATTTAGAAATGTGCATGAAAAATGCTTAATAAAGATTTTCGCATGTAAAATATTAATTTCTAAGAAATATAGATATACTGGATGTACACAATATATCAATGCATATCATCTTTAACATCGATGTCAAAAATCGACATTTTTTTTTTCTCACGATATATCAATATTTTGCTGTCATCATTTAGTATCTTCATCAATTTGCGGCCAACAAGAGAATACTATGGTTTCTTCTGTCTGATTCTCATTTCTTCACGTTGGATTACCAATAACCTCACCCTGCTTGATGCCTAAGTTTGGTTGTATAATTGTATTTCCAAAATAACTGTAGTTCCAAATTTAATAAATTATACATAATTTTAAAAACAGTTTTATATAAAATTCAAAATTTGTTACCATTTCAGAAAAACATTATTTCAAAAGCAGGGATGAAAAGATTGGCTTATAAATAGCACATTTATAACAAGTAAAAAATTAAAACTGATCCTTTAATAAAATCCACTAATCAGTGTAAAATGTTCAATGTTTTGTAATTTTACCTTATTATTTTTTATAAAATTACCTCATTAGTTTAAATTATTTTTTCTAGTTTACCAGAGTCGAACAAATATTCCGATTAACGTTACAGATTTCCTCATTTTCTGATGCACAACATTCAAAGTAATGTTGTTATTTTAAATCTGAAAGACATTTTTAAAAAATCTCAATAAAATTACCTTCACATTGATGGATTTTTTTATTAAATTTAGTTTTGAATTCCGTTTTTTAAATGGTAGTAGATGCATGGGATAAATGTCTTATGAAGCGTGGCATAACAACTGCAACATACAATAAACTTCCGATTACCCGTCACTCACGGGACCGACGGTATGTCGGATAATCGAAATAGACGGATAATCGAAAGACAATGCAAGAATGTTACAAAAATTATATTTCTATTTGTCAGTTTATAAAAAATAATATTTAAATGCTTTTTTTTTTAATCTGTTGTGTACTCACATTAATCAAAAGCATAACTGGTAAAAAGAAATCAATTAAGGATACAAATTTAAAACTTTAGAGAATAAATATGTAGTAATCTGTTTTTATTCAAAGTTATCCATTATACATTTTTGTTTGCGTTTTAATTGCACTTTTACTGTTGCAAGATTACGAATTCGACTTAATAAATGCACTTTACTAGCACTTCCTCTTGCATCACAAACCAATTAATGCACTTGGAGAACATTAGTCTTCACTTTTGTATGACTAACTCCTGGATCATCATTCCCCCATTCATCATATTCATCCGCTTCACGTTTTTCTCTATTCAAAACATTTTGAATAATTTCGTCATCCGTTAATTTTTGATAGCCAATATCTTTCTTGTCTCATTATCGTCATTCTAGTCTGTGATTTTATCCGCAAAAATATTTTTTAAACATGGTACGTTTGACACCAAGGTCAATATCTCTAAATCGTCACTAGGTGCTTCACAATCTTGTGTGCTATAAACAATGTTACGCTAATGTTCCTTACTGATAAAAAAAAAAAAAAAAAAAAAAAAAAAAAATGGAGAGGCGATGGGTTGGCAGTTAACCGAGGGTGGGGTTTGATGGAGTGACGAAGATAATCGGAAGTTTATTGCACTTTATAATGGACATGATGTTTTGAAAAGTTCTCTGCAGTGTAAATGCGAAAATAAAAAATTTTGCTAGTAACCACCGGCTGAGACTTTTTTTTCTCTTGTTAGTTGCTAGTCACTTTTTATAAAAGTTGACATCTGCTGATCAGTGTAAATATTTTCATTTATAGGCAAAATGTACATAAAATAGCATTTAAAAGCTGAAAAAGCACAGAAGTTTCTTAATTATTTTATTTAATCCTTAACGGTCGCTTAATATTTGGAAAACCATCAAAAAAGTACCTATTTTTTTATTACAGAAATTGAATAAGTATAAGGTTTCTATATAAAATATGCAATTAGTTTTTTTTTTTAAGGTGAAAAAAAAAGATGTTATAGAACAAATTGAAATTTCTAGAAAAGCCATCATGCGAGAATTCTGTGTTTTAATGTTTGTTTTATATCATACAAATTAATGCAAATAAGACCTTTATTTTTCACATCTTAGATCTTTATTTATCATCATCAAACAAATTTTTACAAACAGTATTTCAAATAATATAATATACATTAAATTTTGATTATTAATAATTTTTTTGAGTGCGATATATTTCGAAACATGCAATACAAAGTCCAACATCACAATCAGCGACAAAAACCGAATTCAAACGCTAATATTCAAACACTTCACACCGAAATGCCAGTTAATTTTTTCTGGTTTCAGAAGTTTTTTACAGCATGTAAATCTCCGGCCCGGAAATATGACGGGCACGAGAAATAACGAACGACACCTCAGCCCGTGATATTGACGGGTTAAATCGAATAGTAAAGGAAAATGGTCAATTAATAATTAAAAAGGAACAAAATTGGGGTCATTGGCAAAGAGTAAGAGGCAACACTATAAAAAAAAAAGACAAACGCGTCTTAATTTACGGAAATATAATATAACTATCAAGGAAAATATATAATAACCTCTCTAACCCACGATTCCGAAAAGCGTTCTACAAAAGCCTAAGTCCTGTGACTGTCATAAACAAAAACGCTGATCATTTCGCTTTTCATATATGACAAGAGGTCATTTTTAAATGAAAAATTTTTGGCACAGATGTTATATACGTACTGGGGTACCTAATTGGCAACAAAATCGCTTTATTTTCCCTGACATGGTAACCCGGCTATTATTGTTTATTTGTTAATAAACTGTTTATTTACTTTTCTTTTAAAATTATATAAATTGCTTTCTTCTATAGTTATTAATGAAAATTTTTTTTATTTATTATTTCTTTTTCCTAGAAAATAATTTAAAATATACTGGTATTCGATAACGATGTTATCGCCAAATTGGTCATAAAAAGATCGTGTCAAACCCGGTGCGTATATGACATATGTGCCAATTATTTTCCCAATAAAACAGCATAAAAGTTGCATTTTTAGAAAGAATGTTAGAAAGGCGTATTTATTGCATCGCTGCCAATTCATACGCCAAGCAGTCGTTAATTCTGCAGTTTAGCTCAAATAATCAATGTTTGAATGATAAATTAAATTCAAAATATGGATATATTTTGAGATGACTTTAGTTGAAGTTAAGCTGAAACCTGAATATCTCATTCCATCAAAGTAAACAAACAATAGAGATTCGTTCACCGTGAGCTATTAAAAATATTAAACCACGAAGGTAATCATTCGTAAAGGGAGTTTTACAGAGGGCAATTAAAAAGATTAAACAGAATTAACCTGTTTATGGTTTATGATTTTTATAGCTGTCAAACCGCGAGGCAAAATGACATTTTGTTCGCGACATCATTCGTCTATAAAGCAACGAAATTAATTTTAAGTTTTGAATTGAGCCATACATTTTTATTATATTATTGTTTTTAATGGAAAGGGGTCAACGAGAAAATGGAGAAGTATCCCAAAAATATATTAGCAACAGTATGGTTTAATGTAAGTGCGGGTATCATTAAAGGTTTTTCATAAAAAGAAATCTATCGAACAAGTCCATTAGCTAAGATACGCCAATTGGCAGAGGACACAATTACGGAAAGCATTACTTAATATGTTTTAAAATCTCTGCATTAGTGAATGTATTGCAATCGATAATCAAACGGAGATAAATGACTAAGTGGATTAAGTGATTTTTGTCAAGAAAGATGAAATACATAACAAACAAGATACGAAATGCTGCCATGATCGCAAAGAATTCTTGGTTTCTCTGTCAGAATCTTCCGATTTGTCGAAGGATTGAGCAAATAAATTACTTGGTTTCTCTGTCAGAATCTTCCGATTTGTCGAAGGATTGAGCCAATAAATTACTTGGTTTCTCTGTCAGAATCTTCCGATTTGTCGAAGGATTGAGCAAATAAATTACTTGGTTTCTCTGTCAGAATCTTCCGATTTGTCGAAGGATTGAGCAAATAAATTAAATTGTAAATAAAAGTAACAGATGTTGCAGTGCTTAGCATGCATTTCAAGGCGACCAAACTGGTCGCCAGAGGCGGATAGTATAATATAACTATCAAAGAAAATATATAATAACCTCTCTAACCCACGATTCCGAAAAGCGTTCTACACATTTAGAAAGTTAAGAAATCAACATATTTTCGAGATTCAAAGAAGCATTTATAAAAACAAGTTTCTTTTCCTCGTGCTCATTTTCAGAAACGTTTCCGAGTAGTTTTTATAGCGTATTAATCAGTTTTCATAACGCGGAATATAAGTATTTTGGATGCTGTCTATTCTTAAAGGCTGTTCTCAAATCCAAAGCGTCAACTTTCTGATGTAAGTTTTAATTCATTTTTGTTCAGAAACGCATGAAACTAGAAGGTGTTGTTTTTCAAAAACTATGTCATCGAACTGTTTTTTCCGTTTTCTTGTAAACGCTATAGATCTTTCAGAAAATACTGTCAAAGTTGGTATTTTGGACTGAACTTCCTAACCAAAGAAGAAAATCCAGTCAGTAAGGGGAGAAAAATGTCGTGTCACGTGATCAAAATCGCTTATAACTCAATAGGTAATTGATTGATCAAAAAATGGAAAACACAGTTCGATTCCAAATGACTTCCAATGGTCAGGTTTTTCAATTTTATGTCTTTCCGCTAAAAAATGAATTTGTAAATGTGTCAAAACTTTTTGCGCTTGTTGAGCAGAGAAGTTGAGAACAGCCTTAAATAAGCATTTTCATGTTCGAGAAAGATGTTTACAGATAAAGATTATAAATTAACATCAATAAAGTGAACATTAAAATTAATATTATTTTGCTACTCTTGCATATGTAAATTCCAGGAACACATACATTTTTTAGATTTAAAGAAGCATTTTAAAAACAAGGTTTCTTTTGCTGCCTGTTTAGGAAACGTTTCCGATTAGGTCTTGCATTGCACTAATCCTTTTTCTGAAACCAGAATATCCAGTGTTGAATTCAGACACTTTTCTCCGAGAGGGATTCTATGACTCTGGAGGGAACACTATACAGTTCCGGGGCGGTGGTTGCACTTTTTGAGCATTGAAAACACAAAATCTGAAGGGGAGCATCTCATTGTTCCGGGGGGGGGGGGGATGTCTCCTCCTGGATTCAACACTGGGAATATCAATTCTGAGGATGCTATCCATTCTTAATTAAACATTTTCAGGAGCGTAATGGCATACACGCAAAAGGATAAACTAATATTAATTTTAATCATAACACTCTTACCCTCTTATATTTGTCTTTAAAACATCTTTGTTGAACAGAAAAATGTGTACTTGAAAATGGATAGTATCCCAAAAACTGATATTACAGATTAATAAAACTGAATAATGCACAATAAAATCTATCTGAAAACATTTCCGAAAATCATTGACAGCAAAAGAAACTTTGTTTTTGTAAATGTTTTTTTTTTTTTTTTTAATCTCGAAAATATATTGATTTTGAGGTTTTTAAAGAAAAAGAACTTTGATTGGTATCGTGGGTAATTAGGAAGTGGCTATTGTATATTTTTGCTCGTATTCATATTGAAATTTCCTAGGTTAAGAAACATCTATCCCTTTTTTATACAGAGAATAACAGTAAAGGAAGCCCGGTGTATGCGAAAAGAGGAAAAAAGGGTTTGGGAATGTGAACTTTGTCTCCTTTTAGGAAGTAACTTGAGTTAAAACGAAATTAGTTGAAAAAGAAAGAAGAAAATTATTTGACCGACACAGCACAAATTTTCAGTCGCCAAATTTCAAAGGTTGATTGGCGGTTGGTGTGTAGTTATTTAACCCTTTATCTACGGCATTATGATCTACTGTAGTTTTTTTATGTAATTTTTTTTTCAGTTACTACAATGAAAATTGAAGGATAAACATAAAAAAATTCTCATCCGTAAGAAATTTAATTATTTAGAGGTAATTAATTAAAGTGGTACTTTAAAGTACCGTCAGTACACTATGACTGAAATATCGTAACAGAAAACCACAAGGTATTTCAACTGGCACCAGAAAATATTTTCGATTTAATAAGTATGTAAAATATAGGCCTTTTTCTTATTTACAAATAAATCGTTTGGAAAATTCCGCTGCCAATCATTTATTTCAACACTTTAGAATTGAAAATGCTTTGCTCCTGAAAAGGTTAAAAAAAAACTTTTTTTTTTTTTTTTTTTTTTTTTTAGATTTCGATCTTGTTAGCAGTCCTTTAGTTATGCGACGTATATGTTCTAGGGACAACATGTTCTCTCGCATCTCCACATATTCAATAGATGAATTTACATATGCCATTTCTAGCATAGCAAAAACGAGCCGGGGCCACAATCTTTTCGATTTCCTATAAAACAATAACAATGAAACAGAAAAGAAATACCAGGGAAATCATTGCTACACTACATTTTAGTAATTACATTTTAAAGCAGGTGTGAAAACGATGGATAACTACACAGACGAAAAGTAAACAAGAAATTTTTCTCCAACACCCAGTGTACTGACGGTACTTATAAGTACCACTGAGTAATTCAACTATTAAATCAAATACATACACCGTTTACCTAAAATAGCTAGTCAAATTGTATTCTAAGATCATTATGACCACATAAAAAAAAAATCCAACACTTATTTTATATCCTTTACTGTGTTTGCAGCAATAAAAAGACGAGCGTGGCAATCTGTACAAAATGTCGGCCCAAAACACGTCGACTGCTTGAAAGATAGCCTCATTCCTCTCTAAAATAACAAACCTAGAACTACTTCTGCCATGTATTCGGATAAAGTGGAGTTAAAAGAGTGTTTTTGCAAAGTACCATTAGAATATTAGTAATATTCACTATGGTATAAAAGTTTAAAGTGAGTGGTACTTATAAGTACCGTCAGTAGATAAAGGGTTAAAGCTTTACTGCAATATATATATATATTTTTTTTTCTTTTTTACAGATGCAACATGTACCAAATTTTATAGTCCTGGAAGTAACAGCCCAATACTCCGCACAATATGTGAAGGTGGAATCTGCGAGTGTGCCGAAGGTAAGAATATAATATTTTCTAACGAAATTTAAAAATTATTAAAATAATATGCATTTTTTTTAAACATTTCCATGCTATACTGTCTTATACAAATAATGTGTTACATAGAAAGGTTTGATTTATATTAGGTGGCTGTCCTCCAAAGAACCCATTCTCTGAGATTGCAGCTCATTCGACAGCGCAAAGAAGAGAAGAACTTAAAAATATCTTTTGTGAAAATTATGATTATGGTATGTGCGTCTGCTTGGTATTGTATATTTCGTTTTTTGCAATAAATACAATATGTTAATATACATTTGTATTGTTTTGTATGTATTTGTATCTTTGTACACTTTTTAATTATTGTATGTCGGATTGCATACTGAATCTGACCTTTTAATTTCATATTTTTCATTAAAATCGGCTAAAAACATCCATTTAAAAATTCAACTAACATCCTCCTCATTTTTTTTTTTTTTTGCTTTCTTTTATATATTTTCGTATATTTTAATGAAGTGAAAAAAATTAATTTACGAAAATTTTAAGTACAGTAGAACCTCGATTATCCGAAGTAATTGGGACCGACCATCTTTTGGAAAATCGAAATTTTCGGATAATCGAGAATGTTTCAATTTAAATATTAAGGAGAAATATATGCAATATTTCGTATTATGGTAAAAAGTGCTTAATAAAAATAAAGCAATAGCAAAATAGAAACAAGAATAAATTACCGGAATTTTAATTTTGAAATTAAGTACCTTTTACATATATGTTTTGTTTATCGCAGTTTCGATTGCCTTTGCTTTGAAGCTCTATCACGGAGTCTTTTAATATTATTAGTTCACCAGTATCACAGTCTTTTCGCTGCTCCAGCCATGTCAAATCTTTTACAAAACATTCAAAAGCTTCAGAATTGCTAATTTCATCGTTTTCTTCGTTCCACTCCGTAGCTTACGGGAGCTCAAGTTAAATTCAAAGGAACTCTAAGAAAGGGGATCGAAAATACTTTTATATGTACACGTAGTTCAGAAAGGACCACTTGCACACAAAAATATGGTAGTTAAAAATAAAAAATATAGATAAAATATAAAAAGCTTTCAAAATGGATTTTGCACACAAGGAATGTGATAGTAAAAAAAAAAAAAAAAAAAAAAAAAAAAAAAAAAAAAAAAGCCTGCAAAATGGATTTTGGTTAATCGAGAGTTTCGGTTAAAAGAGTTTCGGATAAAAGAGGTTCTACTGTACTCTGTAGCTAATTCTTAACCTTCAATGTTCATGGTGCTTTTAAATACAGGTTGTTGCAAAACGCGTTTGTATGACTTTATTTGGTGCATGTCAAAGATCTTAGTCTAAACTATTATTTTTTTTATTGCGCTCTAGAATGTCTATTTACTTTCACTTTTGGGGGTTATTTAATTAATGGTTTAATTAGGAAATATTTTTGTGGGAAATTTGTCAAATATTATCCGTCTAGATAATTTCTAAACTTGCAATTACCATTATGGTTCTATATTTTATTTATCATGTCTTGATCACATAAACCAAATGGTATATCGTACAGCTGAAAATTTTCTAATTGATGATGTAATATATTGATTGATATATAAACCTCTCAAATCTGGCGTGGATAGATGGTGATTCAAGCCCAAGAAATGTAAAAGTCTTTAATTTTGTTCATAAGCTGCTGTTTTAGTAAAGGAAATTGGTGCGACTCAATTATTTCGTAACGTGCGTTTAATAATTTTCTATATAAGTTTCTTTTCTAAATTGATAAAACTGAACTGGACAAAGTAAGACTAAAAGATTTAAAATTAAAAGTATTTATATAAACTTTAAAATATACATATAATTACTTAAAAAGGTGTTAAATATGTAAAGATATTATTTAATATAACCCTGAGATCTTTTGAAACGCACACACGTTCATTTTCAAAGGGGTAAATGTGACTGACTAGAATATAAACGCTAGCAAGCCCCGCGGCATTGCTCGTGTAATATTTGAAATATGCCAAGTGATATTTATATGTCTAATTTTTATTAAAAGGTACTAACTAAATTTTTATTTTAATAAAAGGTAATATTTTATTTTATTAAAAGGTACTTATTACTTTTAGGAATAATTCAAAAATTGCTATTTAAAACACAGTTTAATTAAACATCATTATTACACTGCATTAGGCAGAAATAAGACTTAAATTAATAAAACGAAATAAAACTAAATAAATGATAATTCAGAAAGTATTTTGAAACTTTTATGCTCAATTACGCTCATTTCAATATTCATTTGAATTTTTTAGAAACCATCTTCTTACATCTTAAAATTAACTATCATTTCAAATTCCAAGTCCTACCACCTCTCTCAACAAAAAGGGGTATGTTGAAATAGGAACTGTCACCATTAATTTGCCAACATTAATTTTGAAATCGGTTTGTTATTTCCTAATATTCCACAGATACGTAATTTAGAAAGCTTTAAAAAGGTCTTTTTTTGAACGTTTGTTGTTCCTGTGAACCCCAGGTTGTAGAATCATCGGCATAAAATATAGCCTGTGTAGGATCAGAGACTGTTACCATTAATTCGCAACTATTACTCTTATAATCGGTTTATATTCCCTGAAATTGCTTAGAAATCGTAATACTGGACTGTTTTAGAATGCTTTTCGCACCTCCCCTTCGCTTCAGCCCTTTTTAATTCGAATTTATTTTCGACAGTCCTTCGAGGGCATTTATATTTTATAAGTAACTACCATGTCATATTTAATGTTTCTAGCCTTTTCCGTATCACAGAAATCACAATTTAGAAAGTTTTTAGTTCCTGCAACCCTCTGGTGGTAGTGGCACAGACATAAAATATAGCTTATCTTTGAGCAGGTTCTAGCACCAACAATTTGTCATCATTATTTTTTTAATCGGTTTGGTATTTGATCAGATTGCATAAAAATTGTAATTTATAACTCTTTTCGCTCACTTCATCTTTTTAAATTTGGAATTTTCTTTCGACTGTTCTTAGAAAGTAGTTGCATCTTGTGAGTAAATACCATGTCATACTTCAAAGTGTTAGACCCCTCAGTTGTACAAAAAACGCAAATTAGAACATGTTTTGCTTTTGCAAGCCTCAGATGGTAGTGACAGCAACATAAAATATAACCTATGTTATAGCAGGGACTGTCACCATTGATTTGCAACCATTACTTTTGAAATAGCTTTGGTATTTCCTGAGATTGAGTAGAAATCTCAATTTAGAACGTTTTAAAACGCTTTTCCTGCATGTTCACCCCTTTTTAAATTTCTAATTTTTTCGAAACTGTTCTTAAAGATCATTTATATCTAATAAATATGTACCTTGCCTAATTTTAAGTTGCTAGCCCCTACCAATCACAAAAATCGAAATTTAGAACGCTTGTTTGCTCCTGCAACGTCTAGGTGATAGTGATACCGACATAAAATAGCGTCTATGTTAGAGCAGAGGCTGTCAGCATCAATTTCCTACCATTACTTTTGAAATAAGTTTGATTCTTACTGAGATTGCTCACAAATCGGCATTTAGAACGTTTTTAGAACGCTTTTCGCGCATTTTCACCCCTTTTAAATTTCAAATTTTTAAAGAAATGTTCTTAGAGATCATTTATAATAAATATATACCATGCAAAATTTCATGAGTCTAGGTCCTTCCATAATTCAAAAATCGCATTTTTATAACGTTTTTGGCTCCTACATCTCCTTTGGGGTAGTGGAAACAGGCATAAAATATAGCCTATCTTGGAGCAAGAGCTGTCACCATCATTTTTACACCATTATATTTGAAATCGGTTCAGTACTCCCTGAGATTGCATAGAAATCGTAATTTAGAACGTTTTTTACAACGCTTTTTGCGTATTTTGACCCCTTTTTAAATTTCGATTTTTTTAGGAAATGTACTTAGAGATCATTGATATCTTATAACTAACTACCATTCGAAATTTCACTATTCTAGGCCCTTCCGTAACGCAAAAATAGCATTTTTAGAGCGTTTTTTGCTCCTGCACCCCCTTTGGGGTAGTGGCACCGACATAAAACATAGCCTATGTTGGAGCAATGGTTGTCACCGTCATTTTGACACCATTATTTTTTAAATCGGTTTGGTATTTCCTGAGATTGTGTAGAAACCACCATTTAGAACGTTTTTTAGAACGCTTTTCGCGCATTTTCACCCCTTTTAAATTTCGAATTATTTAAGAACTGTTCTTAGAAATCCTTTATATCTAATAAGTAGCTAATATTTCAAATTTCATATTTCTAGGCCCTTCAGTAAAACATAAATCGCATTTTTATAACGTTTTTTGCTCCTGCACCCCCTTTGAGGTAGTGGCATCGACATAAAATATAACCTATCTTGGAGCAAGCGTCGTCACCATCATTTTGAATAAATATTTTTTAAACCGGTTTGGTATTTCCTGAGATTATGTAGAAACTACCATTTAGAACGTTTTTTAGAACGCTTTTTGTGCATTTTCACCCCTTTTAAATTTCGAATTGTTTAAGAACTGTTCTTAGACATCATTTATATCTTATAAGTAACTAATATTCCAAATTGCATATTTCTAGGCCCTTCAGTAACGCAAAAATCGCATTTTTAGAACGTTTTTTGCTCCTGCAACCCCTTTGGGGTAGTGGCACCGACATAAAATATAGCCTATGTTCTAAGTTGGACTAACACCATCATTTTGATACCATTACTTTTGAAATCGGTTCGGTAGCTCCAGAGATTACCTCTAACAAACAAACAATTTTTACTTCTTTATAATATAAGTATAGAAGTATAGATAATTAAAAACAAAACAAAATATTACGCATGCGCAAGCAAAGTTCAGCCCATTGCTTTAGAGAGGGGTGAAAAGATCAATTTATATTTTCAGGAGCTCTTGAAATACCAAGGATATTATCCCAAATCGCGGGAATATTATAAGAAAGGACATCATTACAAAAAGTATCACTCCTAATTAAAATCTCCATGGATTCACGGATTATTGAAGAGTAATAGTAAGATGTTGAAATGATAATTTTAGCTTTTACGAAATTTATCTTAATATCTTCTTTTTGATGCAATCTGGATAAAACTGTACTTGGTTGTTAAACTTGATATCAGATAAGTGCTCTTTTAGCTTTTCTTTAAATTTTCGAAGTGTCACACCAATATGGAATAAAGTTTTTTGATGTTTTGTGCTGAATGGGATTATGTAAACTCCTGCTTCTTTATAATCTGGAATTTGATCAATTTTACTGTGAATCAATTCTTTTAATTTTGTTGTTTTCTATTTCACAGTAAAATGGATCCAATTCCAGATTATGAAAAGCAGAAGTTTACATAATCACCCTCAGCACAGAACTTCAAAAAACTTTATTCCATATTGGTATGACATTTCGAAAATTTAAAGAAAGGCTAAAAGAGCATTTATCTGATATCAAGTTTAACAAAGTACAGCTTTATCCAGATTGCATCAAAAAGAAAATATATTAAGATAAACTTCGAAAAAGCTAAAATGATCATTTCTTCATCTAACCATTACTCTTCAATAATCCGTAAATCCATTGAGATTTTACTTAGGAGTGATACTGTTTGTAATTATGTCCTTTCTTATAATATTCCCGCTATTCGATATAATATCCTAGCTATTTCAAGAGCTCCTGAAAATATTAATTGATCTTTTCATCACCTCTCTAGAGCAATGGACTGAACATCGCTTGCGCATGCGTAGTATTTTGTTTTGTTTTTAATTATGTTTTCCCCCTTTTGAAAAGGAATGCTTGTGCGTTTCAAAATATTTCAGGGTTGTATTAAATAATATGTTTATATATTTGTAACACGTTTTTAATTAATTATATGCATGTTTTAAAGTTTATATTAATAACAAGGTGAAAATTCCTTCACGACACTAGTTTTTAAATACAATTTTTTTTTACTCTATTGAAAGTATTTAATCATTGTTTATGTGAGCATTGTTTAATGGTTTGGGGTCGTACATAGAACAAAATTTAATTGAATAACCTGTCTAACCTTCTCCGAATATTAGATGAATTATAAATGTATGGTAACAAGGATTTAGCAGATGGATGCAATATATCTTCAATGTCCTGCTGACTATTTTCCCCAATCAAGTTATAATTAATATAATTTTTTACCATTATAAGTTGAAGCATTTCAGCCTGAATCTTCAGACTACCGCGAGTTCCGAACTTGCTTGTAACGCTCTGAAGAGGGGATCTTCGGACGTAAGGAATCCCCATTTGAAAATATACATTTCAGATCATGAAAATGATTGAGAGAAAACTGACTATGAAAATGATTGATGTGATGAAAAAATTTGTTTATTAAAAAGGGCCTTTATCTCGGTAAATGTGGTCCTTGTTATGTAGTGAATGTGAATTGTATTGCCAATAAAAATTATCATAAAAAGTGTCATCATGTAAATTTATTAAGTTTTGGTCACGCATTAGATGTGGTTGGCGCCAAATTTCACACGACAGGGGAGCATGCTCCCCCCTCATCAAATGTGATAATGATACTTCTTATGATAGTTTTTATTGGTAGTGTCCTTAATATTCATTACATAGCGCCAAATTTCCCCCCGCTCGGCCATTTTCGAAACTGAAACATTTTATTACTTCAATAATTTACCCGTAGTCTGAAATGTATATCCTCCAAATGTGGAATCGTTGTGTCTAAGGATTGTCTTTTCAGAGTATTCCAAACAGAGATCCTTTGATTTGAATCATCCCGTATGTCGGTGAATCATTCTTTCAGCTGCTATAAATTGGAGATGATATATCAGTTAATGTTATTTGAAGTATGTTAATATTCAAAAACATATGTGTTGAATCATTCTTTCAGCTGCTATAAATTGGAGATGATATATCAGTTAATGTTATTTTAAGTATGTTAAAATTCAAAAACACATGTGTTAAGATTTGATAACCGAGATGCCCATTCAGTATGCTAAATATGACGACCAATAATATAGCATTTTTCAACATAGTTGAAAAGTGTTTGTGATTAGGATTGTCTGCCCGTCTGTCTGTCCATGTTCTAACTCGCATAAATATACTTGGATCGCCATGTAATTGACATATGTTATTGAGGTGGAGTTTACTATGGGATATTTGGCATTCAAGATAAAGTGCGTACTATTTGGAGTTCGTTTACAGGGACGCTCACAAGAATCATCTTATATTAAGGTATATTAGGGCAAAATCGTTTGCAATGTTTTTAATGATGTTACACTCTTTCAAACATAATGAAATTGATATAAATATTTGAGATGCACTACAAGATTTTTACTGTGGAACACGGTATGCATATAGTTCATTTACATGAACGCACAAAATAACTTGGTTACAGTACTCTCTGTGAGCTATAACCGCTGTAAGTGCGTTTTCAGTTTTAGCACGTGCTTAATTTCATATGCTTTTATAATCCAGTGTTAAATAATCTTATTATGTGCTTATTACTTCGTGTGGAGAAATTCTATTGATCATATACAGAGTTGCTCAAAAGAAATGGAGTACAATTCTGTTTAATGATGTAAATTGCTGAAGTGGAAGTTTTCAACTGTCTTATGCATTTCTTACTTTAACTAAATTGTAGTATACGTTGTAGTATATATATAAATCTATAGCTCATATGCAGATATGCACCAAAGATTTTGGAAGAGTTTTCGACTGTAGATGGCAATTGCTGAAATTGGATTTTCAAATGTGTTACACGTTTTCCGAATTGTTTACTTAGATGTCGCTCACCCGAAAGAAAAGTGACACATCTCGCAAAAATTCATTTTGCGTTTTATTCCGCAAATAGGTTTGTCATAGGTGTGTCTTGCTACACAAACAGTTTCATAAGTGTAGTTATATGGAATCTCCCTTTGTTACGCTATATGTCCATTTGTGATCAAAGAAGAGAGGTGAATTGTGTGAGGAGGTAAAATTACCCAAACCTCCAAACCTCATCCTACGTCTTCATTCTTAAGGGTTTTATGCTTTTATGCACGTTTTTATTCCTCCATGTAGAGTTAAGTGCTAAAATTTAATTTTATAGTAAAATTATCCAAACTTTCTTTTGCGCCTCCTGTGAAATTTACTTTTGTCGAGATGTGTCACTTTTCTTGCGGGTGGGCGATAGGATCTTTCACCGTATTAATGTGAAATTTTGTTACAGTATTCGGAATGTGTTGAAAAGTGTTTCATAATATATGCTTGAAGCATGATTTTTCTTTCTTGTTTTACATATTATCTATAAAATATTTAGCACATGTACTAATATTAGATGAAATTCCTCCTTCCAGAACAATTGGACTGTCGGGTTTTTAAAATGAAATTTTGATTCTGAAATGATATGTGACACATGGTGAGATTGTATAAGTAAATGAAGATTTGCATAAATGGAAATAACTTAATAAGAGAAAAATGATGGATTTCATTATCCTGTGGATAAAACTATTCCATTAATTGACTAATGCTTATCAACAAACCGTTTCTTTCAAATAAAAAAATTTGAGGACATTTTGAATTGAGAAAAATACGATGGCTTTGATGTATTTTTTAGTCTATTTGTGTTTTAATATAAAAATTCTTACTGCATTGTAAAAGAAAAAAAATGTGCCATGATTTTTTATGAATTAAACTTATACATTTTTTTTCATATGAATTTTTGGCTTGTTTTCATTGCATAGCATTACAAGAATGCTACAATCCAAGTATGGCACACAGCATTCATAAAATGCTTCAAAAACGAAGTGGTCGAGCCGTTATATCTCGATTTTCAACTTTTAAAAAATATTGTGTATGTGCTACTTCGATAGGCGAATGAGTCTTATAATACTATACGTTTAGAACAAACTATATAAAATTGCCAAAAACAACATATTGACACAATATATGGCTTCATAAAGCAATACG
Source organism: Maratus speciosus (assembly GCA_963932465.1). Lineage (NCBI taxonomy): Eukaryota > Metazoa > Arthropoda > Arachnida > Araneae > Salticidae > Maratus > Maratus speciosus. The sequence goes on from OZ010788.1 coordinate 148,297,253, forward strand.
GATTGGTTCAGTTTTGTTTTAGTATTATGATACACAACTTTCGTTGTTTCTCTCTCTGTCATTTATTGGTTTGTCTATCGAACAATCTTCTGTGTACACAGATATAATATATAAAATTTGTTAAAAATTACTGTTGAAGTCATTATATTACAAATTATTTTTTCTTTTTATTTCTCTGGCTGCTTTCTAAAAGCTGACAAGGAATTATTACAGTGCATTCTACTTACATTGAACAACATTGTCTTATTGAACTAGAACTTACAAAAACATAAAATTGTTTAATAAGTGTTTTACGTGTCTGCTTATATTTTCAGTCTGGAAAGGTAAATTAAATGGACGCCTGCGGAAAGATGGTGGATTTCTCAACATATCATTTATGATAGAAAATGTTATTAAAGCAGGTAAAAATTAGATTCTTATTTATTTTTTTTAAATGGGCTATAAGCCCTATACAATTACGAAATATAAAATTTCCATACGCATTTAATATCCTACAAAAGCGTTTGAAAGTAATGTCAAAAAATTCATTTACGAATTATTAAACTTTAATCGTACATATTAAAAAAAAGTTTGCGTGGAAATTTGAATTTACAATAACAAATATAACAGTAAAAAAAGACACAATAAAGTGAAATTGTTTATTTTCACGCATGGCTATATTTCTCAATTCACATGTATGTTACAAAGTTTTTAATTTTTTTTTTCATTTAATTTACCATTCTCTATTCACTAACTTTAAATAAAAATAAACGCCCATGAATTAGAAACAGTTCCAGTATTTTATATTATTTTAATTCAGTCATTTAAGAAAGTTTAAAAACGGTGCAAACCCATTTGGAACCATCTTTTTAGTCATTTATATTTCAGATATTGTGTCTGAACAAGAACATTTTAAAGACAAATATACAATGTGAAACAAGAAGTGTTTATGCACTTCCAAGCAAAAAGTACTAAATGGAACTCAATCACATTTTACGTAGTTTTCTAGGTATGAGGATTCCTGAAGAAAGAGAAAATCGCTCACATTTGGTCCAATAAGAGAGGAGAGGGTGTGTAGAGCTTTTGTGCAAGGGAATTGCCTATTTTTAAGAAGTACCTGCAACGACATTTCTTTTAAGCGAAAATTCGAAGGTATTAAACTGAAATAATATGAAAAAGGGGAACTAAATTAAAATAATTAAATCTTTCACAATAGGAAATGAATAAAAATAAATACAAATGAAGTGCAAATTCACGTTTAATAACTTTATTGTACTTATAGGTTTCCTCATAATATCAATGCATATGTGATTCGACGTCTTTAATCCCCTTTCTTTAAAATTGCATACGACAGTTTCAATAAGACTGTATAATTCTTTTGCGCACGTAGTTGGCGCATGTTGTGCAATTCGGCCGTTTACGACAACTAATTTTGAAATATCAATTCAGGGCTTCAAATGGTCCATTTTACCACATTTTTAAAAGTAAAATTTATTTTTAGATTTTTTTGTCAATTTGTAGAATTCTTCCTTGAAGGTTATTTCTGTTTTGAATGTTGTAGAAATATATCACAGAAATTGTTCTTAAGAAATATTGGTATTCATAAAACGGATCATTTGAGAATCCTGCATTTTGATAAACCCTGCTTTTAACCCTTTCAGGGGTGGTGGTATGTTTATGAAACCACTAAATTTTAATTCTCAAACGCCACAATGGCACCAGAATTTTGATAAAGTATTTTCCATTTAATAAGAAAGTGAAATATAGCCTTTTTCTTATTTCGAATTAAATTTGTTGGTGAATTCCGGTGCCATTCATTTATTTTAACACTTTAGCATTGAAAATGCTTTGTCTTTGAAAGGGTTAATGCTCATATTCACTGTCCACCTCAACCTAGAAAACCTCGGTCGAACGCTCAAATGGTAAACATCGTTAGTATGATTGGATTTCTGCCGCGATCCGTCCAATCAGGTTAATCGTGAATTTGATTTGAGTGTTCGACCGAGGTTTTTCTAGGTTGTGGTAAATGGTGAATACTGGCATGAGCACCTTATAACCAAAAGTTACATCAGCTAGATCTTGTAAATGTAAACGTGTCAGCCAATTATATTTCTGATAGTACGAGGATCTCGATGAAAATCTTTTGCTTTTTAAATTGCGTTCGGCAGAAGCATTATTAATTGTTCTGGGAAAGAGATTCATGAGTAATACTCGATTTTGCAAAGTGGTTGTCCATAGTCAGTAAAATTGTGGTTAATAAAAAATGCTACTCTTTATATAGGCAGAAGAATTTTAAATACGTTCTATTTTATGTATATTACTAGCTCCGCTACGCTATTTTCTCTTTAACGCTCAAAATATAAACTTTTCTCCCCTTTCAGAAATCGAAATCATAAGCTCGGAAGACTATGTGCACAAAATGTGCTTGTGATTCAGCCTTTAGATTTTGCGCGGAAAGTGCCTATACACCTGCTTTTTATTTTGGACCACTTTGTGTATTAATAAAAGTCAAAGTTAATTTTAATGCCGAAATAGACAGGTTTTGCGGATGCGATAAATTAATTTTGTAACTTATTTTATTTTATAGTGCAGCTGAACAGTTTGTGGATAGCCGTGATCTAAGATATAACATTTAATCTCTGGTTTTCGAAAGAGGCGTGGAGTCGAACCAAACTCCTGATAAAAAAAATGTTTCTGTGATATTATTGGTGTTCAGTGGTGTTGGCTTATATGTGGTGTAATTCTTTTCAATAATATAAATCAAATGTTTTATTTAAGAAGGAAAAATATAAAATTCGTATTTTTTCCATACAAATGGTTTATAGTTATTATTGAACATAACTTACCACCAAACAATATTAAAAAAAAAAGACTAATTTGATATATTTCTTAAATCTTTTACATGTAATTATCGTATGTGTTCTAGTTTTTTAAGTTAGTGAAAAGGTGTCCTATTCCAGGATTTGAACCAGGGACCTTTGGATTAAGCTGTCAATGCTCTGTCAAATCCTGATCAAATCCGGCTGGCACAATTCACTGAGATAACAATTTGATAAGAACATCTGATCTGTTATCTAAAACAGTTCAAAGAATAAATCGCAGGAAATAGAACTCCAAGTAAATGTTGGATACTTAATTACGCTTTGATTAATTTTAACACAATTACTCTAATTGGTAAATAAATCACATGAGTTGTAATTTATCAACCAAGGGAGGCTTGGGCATTTTTTCACCGAACCTCTTTACCCAGTTTACAATAAACTGACCTAACATATTTGGTAAAAAGTTTGTTGTTCATCTTCTTCCATCTCATATGGCCCCAACGAAACAAAATTTTTCCTGGACAACACTTGACCATCCTCCTTATAGCCAAAACGCATCATCTTCGGACTAATATATGTTTTGATCCCTTTAAAAGAAACTCCGAATATGTTTGAAAAAAAGCATGGATGTTAAGAAAAAAATTAAATTGGTGCAATTTTAGTAAATGATTTTTTAAAAATAACCTTTTAAAAAGTCTGCTTTAAGTTTGATACATCTTCCTATAATATAATTACTGTAGTTCTTCAGTTTTTTCACAAAACGAATTCGAGATGGTTGTCTTGTAAAAACATATATTATAATAGGAGAAAACCTTATGTCTGTGTCTGTTTGAGTATATATATATGCAAATTTTATCTAAAAAAGACTTTAAGGATTATGACTAAATTTTGTATCTTACTGTTTTGGACTACGAGAAGACCATTGGGCTAGATCACAGGTTCCAGAAAACTCGATTTGTGGGTTATTTTGGGATCACTACGGGTCAATGCATTTTAATGGGATTGAAAGCTGAAACAGTTACTATGTTGTTGAACAGTTGGCAGTAAACGAAATCACAAAGTTGGCAACATTTCGCCAAACTTTCGACAGTTTGCGAAATATTGGCGACGTTAGAGAGGTTTGGAGAGGAAATCGACTTTTAAGATTACAAATTCCAAAACATATGCTTGTCGCTAAATTCGGCGACATTTGGCAAAATTTTGCGAAAAAATTGGTTTTTAGAATCTGGAAGAATCTTCTAGAAATTCCCAGTAGAAGTCCAGATGTATGAGTCAACCAATCAGAATTCATAGAACTTTCTGGAAAACAAAATCCAACCAATCAGGTGCATAAAATTTTCTCAACACATGTCTGGCGCCAAATGAAAGAATGTTGCTGAATTTGGCGAGAAAATTGGCTGTCAGTGTTTTAAGGAAATTTCTAAAAAAGTGTTCATGCCTAAAATTCCTGCTAACAACAACAATAAAAAAAAAATGCGCAACGAACTCCTTTCGTTGTAAATATGGAAGTAATGTAAAATTTAGAAATATGTACATGGTTTTAATATTGATTGTTTCTTTAAATAAAACTGTTATAAAATAAAATGTTTTATAGAAATAATATGTTGAAAATTTATTGTTATATCGCGTTGAAGAAAAAACTAATTTTTAACTCAGAGTAGCGCAATCTTTACCGCTGGTAGGAGTTTGGGTGACAAATACCAAATTTTTTAAAGAAAATCTTGAATTGCTTCTTTCTCAAAGTGCGTTTGTCATTAATTTAAATATGAAGATCTAATTTTGTCGTATTTTGCATGGTGCCATAATTAACAATGAAAAAGTGACTTTTCATGTAAAATCAATAAAATGTTATAAACCTGCAATCTTCATCTCTTTTTCAATGAAGGTTTTCATCTTAGTAAAGTTTTTGATCTTGCAAAACATTTTTAGGTATCGAGAAAGCTGAAGACATCGAAGAGGAGACAAGAACATTACTGGCTAGAGATAATTGCCAAACAGCAAATCTCTTCCCTGGTGTAACGTATCTCATTTTAGGCAAGGATGGTCAAAACTACATGAATGAAAACGGAGAAACATGGTAATAATTTTTATTTACTGTTGATTTTAATCTTCTTCTACTTTCTTTCTTTCTTTTTTTCTTTAATTCAGAAAACTTTTGTATGTGAAGATTTCTCGGCATCCTCCAATAAGAAGCAGGAAAAAAAATGAATTTCATTGAACCTTTTGTGAACCGTATGTGTTTCTCGAGTACAGAAAAGCTCATTGCAGAAAGTTTATTAATGCAAACTGTGCGATACGTCTCAAAAATACTTAGCTTCATTTCTAAATGTATAAGTTATAAACTAAATTTTTTATTTTTATAGATTAAGTTTAATCATAGAATTAAATTGCATCGCATGTGAGTCAGCGCGTGGATTTTCTGTACTGTGTGCGAAAAAACTTGTGCCTATTTTAGAAATAAAAAGGTCTTTTAAAGAAAAAAAAAATAAATGTATAAAAAATTTTCCATTCTTCCTAGAATTCATTACACTGAGTTAAGTTTTCGTCTATCGCAGCAGTACATTTTCGACGGTATCTGAAAATATATCACCTAAAATTAAAATAAATATATTTTTGAGTTTGGCGTTACGAGATCTTTCAAACGGTACACCACACGATAGACAAAAAAAAACTAAAATAAATTAATCCGTTTCCCTAATTTTTTTTCTAAAAATATTTGTAAATGGCTGATAAATCTATCAATATAAGGGACGATAACTTTTATAACTCTGGAAAGTTTGAACTTTCCACGCTCCATAGTTTTCGAGAAAAACGTCTCTGACAGACAGGTAGACATTAATGATCTTATAAGGGTTCTGTTTTTACTTTTTAAGTACGAAACCCTAAAATCAAGTCAACAATAATAATAAAAACAAACAAACGAACAAATAAAAAAGGATAGAGAGTCAATTGAAAAGTATATTAAATAATCACACAATCTTGCTCAATGGTGCACAAAATACAAACTTTAATCAACTAACATTTAAAATCTACGTTTCGAGCTGTTTCTACAGCCGTCTTCAGGAAAATATGATGGTAAAATGGCTCAAAGTTCAGAGACGAAAGCTTCCTGTGCAAGAGATAATTAGTCGAAACTTGACCACTGATTCGAATACAAAAATGAAGTGTTGTCATCCAGTGAAAATAAATAATTATTAATGAACTGAGATCAAATGAATCAAAAATTCGATTTAAGAAACCACGAGTGCCGTCATCTACACATGAGGAACAAAACCACGTTCAACTGAGTTTTCATTCAAGTTTTTGGCAACACAATACATGTTTAAGCTGAATATTGTAATTAGATATAGAATTATGACTTTATGATATTATGCCAGATTTTTGGATATTATAGGATAAATTATCCTTACAAGGTTAATCCTCACGTGCAATGATTTTAACTGATTCTCTAATTTTTCTTTCAAAAGGGTTATTGCATGGAACTATAATTTTTGCCTCATCAAAATTAATATAGCAGACTTCATTAGCCAAATAGAATCTAGAAAATCCTTGCCGGCCCGGCCTACAGGCGGAGGTAGATTTCGAAGTTAAGTATACTGATTTCACAAACAAAAACCGAATCATGATTAGAAATAAACCCACTTTAACAATTTTATCTGGCCGCTTTTGACGAGTTTTTATTTCCTTTTTATATAATAACTGGTTTTATCAGAATCATGTTAGGGCGGTATTCAAAAAAATACTTTTCCATGCTCAACAACTCGAAATTTTCTGGCATAACTCCAAATTCATTTTTAATAGGAAAAACATAACTCTTGTTGAGGTGATTTTTGAAGAGATTTATAAGCGACCTGTGGTTTTAATTTTCGTTCAATTAATTAAAACTTGATATATAAACAATTATTTTCTCAGTAATACAATATTTTTCGTTTCTAACACAATCGCTTCGGGAAATTCCGTTCAAAATGCCCACTTTGACATCATTTTTTGAAATATATTCTGCCTCTGTCAAAAAATCGATCATTACGGTATATTATATAGTTTCTGAATAAGCGAATCTACCAATTGGATGCGTTTGAGAGCAAAAATGAATTTAAAAATGAGTCAGAAAATAAGCAGTTTGGATTTGAATACTCCCTTAATACGATGATTTTTCCAACACAATCCGCTTCAGGAAATTCGGTTCAAAAGGCCCACTTTGACAGCATGTTTTAAAATATATTCTGCCTCTATCAAAAAATTGACCTTTACGGTACATTATCTAGTTTCTGAGTCAGAAAAGGTACCAATTGGAAGCCTTTGAGAGTAAAAATGAATTGTAAAATGAGTTAGAAAATAAGCAGTTTGGATTTGAATACCCCCTTACTAAGATGATTTTTTTCTTCAACCGCTATGTATTTTAAATTTGTTTTTCCTGTAAGGATTGGTCCTATCCAAAACTTGTCTATATAGATGTTGTAGACAATATTAAGAAGATATATGATAAATTCATGGGGATTTTATATCTTTTGAATTGACGGAGTTATGGATTTGTTTCTTCTTCAAATGCCCTTTTTGTTTTCGTTTTTAATTTTTTTTGCGGTACGAATTGATCCTATCAAGAACTTGTGAATATAAAAGTTGTAGATAATGTTAAGGAGATTCATGATAAAATTAATTGGATTTGATATCTTGAGAATTGACGAAGTTATGAATTTTTTTCTCTCAAAAACCCTATTTTTTGCGCCCCTTGAGCCCATTTTTAACTTTATCAAAAATCTGTGATACATAAATTTTTGGCCCTATTTTTAGAAGTAATAAAAACTTTAAACTGATTCGATATGTACAAAATTTAAGAAGTTATGGGTTTTTTTCGGTTTTTACAAAACCCCTCCCTATTTCCATCCCCTTGGTCCGATTTTGCCCATTAACGAACTTGACCGAGATTTTATGCCCCTTGATTTTATGTATCAGTTTGGAAGAGATTGGTGTAGAATTGTGGAAGTTATCGTGTCCAGAAGAAAGTGATATATATAGATAGATACATAGATAGATAGATAGATAGATAGATAGATAGATAGATAAAGTTTTTTACTGAGAGTGGTTTTGGGCTCTAGGGGTCATGATCGGTGTAGATCTGCAAAAATTTTTCAGAAATTCCAACATAGGAACGACGCCAATAGGTAGTATTTCATACGAAATCTACCTAAAAGGGCCCTTTCTAGGTTCTAATCTAGACAACCTCCTCTCAGTGTCAGTGAAAAAGATTATAATACCTGTGCAAATTGGCACCAGTAAAAACAAATAGAAAATTTATCCATAATTCTGAGAGAACTTTTTTATCAAATAGCCGCTAAACTAAGGTAAAATTTTCTATTGAAAATTTACTCGTGGAAGTTTGCTCCGGCGGTAGTCAGAAACTGTTGATGTGATGTAAAAAATCAGCCGCCATCTTGTGACAACCATTTCAGTTACTTCACTCGCAACTGATAGACAATACACTATATGTCTCCTCCTCTTTATTTATAACTCCATTATTTCACCTAACTAACTTTTAACGGTCACAGTGTCTGGTCTGATACCTGAATTAGCTCAACAGAATAAATCGAAGGCTATTTTTTGAACTGCAGTAAACGCTGTAAGCGTAATTATATTAGATTAATTTTTTAACGCAATTATTCAATTGGCGAATAAATCATAACAGTTCTAAATTTCTAAGTGGGTGAAAAAATTCCGGTCCAGGATTTGAATCAGGCATATCTTGGACGGGGTGAAACAGACCTCCAGATTCTTTCGGGATGGCTCAGTCTGTAGAGCATTGGCGGCTTCAGCCAAGATATCTCTGTTTCGAATCCTGGCTCACTTGGAAATTTACGACTGTTACGATTTATTTACCAATTGAATACTTGTGTTAAAAGTTAATCTAATAATCTTAAAAGTTACCACATACTCGTATAACAAACATATCATAGATAAGTCATGCTATTTTACTTTATGCTTTATATACGTTTACTTTTCGTTGCATAAATATGTATTTTTATTTTCAGGTATAGATATCTCCTCGACAAAACAAGTGTGATACACATGTGGACATCAGCAAAAGAAGCAAAAAACAAAAACCTACAACGGGATCTGAACTTTGTCACGAAAACATTGAAAGAAAACGGATGTGAATTGTAAATCTGAATGTTTTTTGAAAAACGACATAGAAAATAAGACTTCATTTTTTTGCCTTCAACGGAAGAAATAAAATGTATGAAGCGATCTCCATCACTTTTATTTCTGTATTTCGGATCAATCTGAATAAAATGAAACTCCATTCTTTTCGGTTTTCTTATTTCTTGGTTGTGTCAAGTGCTACATACAGATATATTTACTTTTATTTGTTTTATCTGCAAATGACATATGTTAGCGCATGATAAGATTTTTCTTTTAAACAAATTCAAGCAGGATTAACATATATTTTTAACCATTAAAATGTAATATAAAATTTGGTGCTTTTTTTACAATAAAATTTCTGATATAATGTTCAATGCAAACAAAGTATAGCTAATATAACGCAATCGGATTCGCAGTCAAAAGTTTTTGTAGAAAAATGAGCGATTCTAGTAACAATTTGGTAAAAAATGTCTGAGAGTTACAAGAATTGATTTGCATCAGTTAATTGCAACCTCGATTAGAAATCTCTTCTTTATTACACGGTAGCCTTGTTGAGTAATCAAAGTCAACATCAATCAGCACCTATTTATGTCAAGGTCTAACAGAATATGCAGTTTGGTGAGATTCTGTGCATTAGTTCCCGAGATATAGCTATCGCAGGAATTGTAAAAAATACCTAAGGGGCCTATAATATTTGAGTGGTGTACACCCAAACCTAAACGACACTAATCTATATCAAGGTCTAATTGGATCGATTAAATTCCGTTCTTGACACAGAGCGACCACAAAATTTGTGTCGCACACAGACATTTTCCAAAAATAGTCGAACGTTTTCAGGAGATCGAAAACGTGTAAATGCATAAAAAAACGAAAGTCGAAAAGTTTCGTGATTAACATACATATCTTTTAAATTTATAGAAGAACGTAAAAAATAATTATGCTAAATATAAACCTTTTTTTGAACAGTCTTTTAAAAAATTAAATCATTTATACTAAAAAAAGAAAGTTTCGCTCTATGTGTGTGTCCACGATAACTAGCGAAATCTACCGCACGTACAAAGCTGAAAATTTTTGTGAAGATAGTTCAAGGCCTTTCCTAATGCACCTGAGACTCAGAATTTTAAATTTCTAATAATTAGCTGCGATATTAATAAAAAACTCATCAAGCGGCCCAATTAAAAGAAGTATTTCTTTCCTCAAAAGCACAAGCTGACTAGAATTAAACCCTGGTGCGAAAGTCGCTCACGATTCTACAATCAACACGCTCCCCTTGAAATAGCATCGAGGCTAGCGGTTTGCAGACGGGAAAAGCATAGATTTCAATCGGGCCGCAAAAAAAATTCTTTCTCAATTTCTTCGAAAAGAGGGGGTTGTGTTGATTTTTGACGGCCGATTATCTTCACGAGGGATATAGGCCCGGGGGGAGTGCACTCCGTGGAGGTCTTTCTAAGGGAACCTAATCCGTATTTACGCATAGAAAATCCACGGCTCGAAGAAAACCACGAAAACTCCGAACGATTAGGCCGACGGGCGCGATTGGGATCGAACCCAGCACCTCCCGTCTACCAGCTTCGAGAGCAGAACCTCTTGGCCACTGGTGGGGCTCGAAAAGAGGGGGAGGGTTTACCAATATCTGTAGTTCGCCGGGTTGCCACATTTCAAAGTACACTGAAAAAATTTTAAGGGACGTTATATATTTTTTATCATTGCTATTATCGATTTGAAATTAACACACCTATGCGTATTTTTTAAGGACGAATCCAGATATCTAGTTTTCTTCGATGTCCGGCCGCAATTAACGAATATACATTAATTACCAATTTTAATTTTTCGTGCATTTTTTATCTGTTAGCTGTTTGATAAATCATTTTAGCATAGACTTTTCAATGAGAGGAGACCAGGTGTTGAGTATTTTCGCAGACAATGAGACGCGTTCTTCCAGAGGGATTGAAAATTATTTCAAAACAACATGTGACTAAGCAGACGAGGCAATTTTCGAGCAACATAGATTTTTTTTTTTTTTAAATGTTGCATTTATCGATTTGAATGCCCCACATCTATGCACAAAATGTAGCGCTGAATCCAGAAATCTAATTTTCATAAAAATCGATAAATAACTTTTTATTTTATTAAAAAATCGATTTTTAAAAGGAAAAGTACATGTTTCGCCAACCAAAATAATTATGATAGAGACTAGCGTGTTTCGCCCGCTATCGCGTAATTTCTTAAATTCTTATTAGATTCCGACACCCTCGCGAGTAATATATTTACGAAAAGGTTAAATAACATAGTTTCGTACTTATATAGGTTTGTTTAGAACAAAGTGAGCCACCTGGCGGTGGAAATTAAAGCAAGCAGATTTTGGAGAGAGTCCGCAGCACGCCTAATTTACGGGCCTGAGGTGGCAAGAACCCCTGTCGGATGTTAGTATGGAACATACCGCGTGTCCTAGCAGAGGAAGATGGAACTAAAGGATTTTCAGCAAATTTTTTAAAATCTTATTTAATTTCGCTACCCCTTCGAGTTATATATCTACGGAAAGGTTGAATAACGGAGTTTCGTTTGGATATAAAGTTCGTTTAGAACAGAGTGCGCCACCTGGCTGTATAAATTGGAACTAACAGATTTTGCAGAGCACGCCCGCTAAACGGTTCCGCAGGCGGCAGGGACCCATGTCCAATATTTGTATAAAACATACTGCGTCCCCTGGCGGTGAAACAAAAGGATTTCACAGCGCGTACACGGCAACAGCACGCCTGCTTTACGGTTCTGGCGGCAGCGGGGACACGTGTCGGAGATTTGTTCGGGAGGTGGATTGTTTAGAACAGAATGCGCCAATTGGCGGTGGCAAGTAGAACAGATTTCGCAGCGCGTACGCAGCAGATATTAGATCATACAAAAACACGAATATTATCATGGGCCCGGGCATAGCCGGGCGGATCAGCTAGTTTAGTGAATAAAAACATATCAGCTTACGTTTTTCAATTTCATTCTTACATTCTACAAACACTGATACCACATTTGACACTAAGTATTTGTTCAAATTTATTTCAGAGATGCATCGATTTTCGGATAAATCCTCCAATTGATTTTTGCATTATATGCTAAAAATCTAATCGCATTTGCAACTACTAACTAGTATGCAGTGACAATCCAAAACTTACTTTTATATTACTAGGGCCCCCTACGATCTACGCTCGCCAACCTCCGTTTAGTCACAGCAGACTCTAAAAACACGCTAATTTGATCGGCTTTAAAAAGATTATGGAAGATTGAATTATAATTTAAAAACCATTGGCGATCTTTCTGTAAATAGGTTTCCATTCCTTCTCCTTTGATTGATGAATTTTAAGGCTGAATCAGCAGCTGTTAAGAAATACAATGGCTGGTTTAGTCTTTGATTAAATAAGAACAGTTAAACATTATAAAACGAATTAAGTAAACAGAATCTTTGTCTTCCGGTATTTTTTAAGAACGCTATAAAAAAGTTATTTTAAATAAGATATTTTATATGTATTGTTTTAAATCTGACCTAATTTTTAACAAAGTTTTATGTCTCTTTTAATATTCCCGTGAAAATAATTTTGTCGCTAAACAGGACATATTTTTATTTGCGCTGCCTTAGAATTGGCAACAATAGCTTAAAAGATCATCCAGAAATGTGAAATAAATGCCTCGTGTAAATATATTTTTAAATTTAAATTGTTTGACAATATTATTATTTGGTCATTTTAAATATGACATAATTTCCCCCATTTACGGCTTTTAATGCATATTAATGAATTTAGTATTTTAAATCTTTCTCTCTCTTTTAAAATTCACGTGTAAATATAGTTCTTATGACAAAATTTTTAATATTTTCTTACTTTTATACGTAATCATTTGATTCTAATTTGAAAGTTCTTTTTTCTGTTTATAATAGTCACGTGTAAATAAATTTTTAATTTGAAGGGAATATTATTCTTTGCGCTGTTTTTACAATTGGCAACAATTTAAAATAATAGCCTTTTCTAAAATAAGTAAAAAATCTCTCGAAATGCTGAAAATTTGAATTTAAAATCGAAATAAACCCCCAAAAAATTAGTCTAAAAAATAAATGCAGTCTGCACACCGGGATCGTCTAATGTATATCCTTAGAAAAAAGATTAAATGTCTATGTATAATTTTTGTTTGCATAAAACTTATTTTGACCAACTGTAACATTAAATATCTCTTAAAACAGTTATTCCATTTAAAAACTGTGTGCATCAGCGTGTTTATCAAACATTTCTCTGTAATACTGCCAATTTTCATATTTTGTGTACAGTAGTTTTTTTAATACTAATGAAGAAAAACCCCCGGTCACAAAAAATTCATTTACTGCGGCAGTGACAGCGTTAGTTACTCTTTTTTTAGAATAGAGATATTCTAATATATTAATTTAAATGTGTGACTGTTTAACATACTAACAATTACGAAGTAGAGTGCATTTCTATGAATTTAAGTTGGAGTTACTGTGATCAGTGAATAAAAGTAGTATGTTGTAGCCATCACGAAACTTTCTTCTATATCTTGAAATATGAACAAATATAAATGATTTAAATAGTACAAGAAATTGCAATGTTCGTAAATGGTCTGTTCTGCAGTAATTACATCTTTAAAAAATGAGCAATTCTACTAGCAATGTGGGTAAAAGGGTGTGAGAGATACACTAATAATACCACTGTCTCTAAATTGCATCAATTTATTGTGGATGCGATTAGAACATTTCCCCCAAACATAGGATAGAAGCGCCCCCTGTTGAGCTATTCAAAATTGAATTAGCATCTATTTATGTCAAGACCAACCAGAATATAAAGTTCGATGAAATTTCGTGCATAAGTTCTTGAGGTATAACTATCGCGAAAATCGTAAAAAGCACAGCATAGCAACGCCATTTGTTGGACTGTAGACACATAAACCTTATCAGCATCAATTTATATCAAGGCCTACCAGATTATGAAGTTTGATAAAATTCCGTTCTTTAGTTCTTGAGCTAAAACCACCGCGGAAATAGTGAAAAACTCAGCATAGCAGCGTCTCTTGTAAGACGATATACACCCAAACCTAATTATCATCAATTAATGTTAAGGTTTAACTGAATGTGAAGTTCGGTTAAATTCAGAGCATTAGTTCTTGAGATTAGATCGCCCATAAATTCTGTTTCACATACACAGGCTCACGGACAAACAATTTTATAAAAACATTCAAATCGTATTCAGGACCTTCTAAAACATGTAAATCCTTTGAAAACTGGATGTTGAAGTTTTTCATGAATCCAATATTTTTTTCTTATATAGATAGAAGAAAGTAAAAAGTCAATAACGCCTTTTGTTCGGTATTCAAATAGAAAATTGGACAAACAGATATATTTTTACTTTCTTCTATCTTTACAAGACGAAAGTATTGAATTCGTGAAAATTTTCGAATTCTGGTTTTTGACGGATTTATACATTTCAGGGGTCGCAGATCACAAAAACATGTTTTTACAAAATGTCTGTCTGTGAGTCTGTCTGTCTGTCTCTGTGTGACACAAATTTTGTGGGCACTCTATCTCAAGAACTAATGAGCGGAATTTTAAAAAAAACTTTAGATTCAGTTAGTCCCTGATATAAATTTGCACTGATTACTTTTTCGTGTAAATCGCCAAGCAGGTGGCGCTGCTATGCTGCATTATTCATGATTTCCACAATAGCTATAGCTCAAGAACTAAAGCACGGATTTTCGGAAAACTTCAGATTCAGTTAGTCCTTGATATAATTTAGTGCTGCTACTTTTTGGTGTAAATCGACTAATAAGTGCCGCCGTTATGCTACATTATTCATGATTGTTGCAACAGCTCTATCTCAGGAACTAATACACGAATTTTCATGAAACTTTCACTTAGTCCCTGATATAAATTGATCTTGATAAGGTTTTGGTGTAAATTGTCCAACAGGTGCCACTGCTATGCAGAACTTTTCACGATTTCCGCAATAGCTCTATCTCAAAAACTAATGCATAGATTTTCATCAAACTTCAAATTCAATTAGAAGTTCACGTAAGTTGTTGCTGATTAGATTTTGGTGTAAATCTCCTAACAGGTGGCGATGCTGCGCTGCATTTATGAGGAAGTATTAACATGAATGAGATAGAAGAAAGTTTTGAGACTGCCACATCCGACTAGTTTATTAATTAAAACTTCAAATAAAAATTGGAAGAAATTCTATATAATTGAAAATATAGCAATAATGTTCTTCATAAAAACAGCCTAGGTTGGGTGAACAAAGTCAAATTGAATCAATATAATTTCTTAACAAATATCGTACATTTTAAATTTAGTGAAATTCCATCCCATAGATACCGATACACAGTTATCACGGAAATTATGAAAAGAATAGCACATCAGCGCCACCAGTTGAGCAAGATATAATCAGTACCAACTTATGTCAAAGTTTAACTGAATACTAAGTTGAATGAAAATTCCATGCCATTGATGCTGAGATATAGCTATCTTAGAAATCGTTAAAAATACCGAACAGTTGCGCCACCTTTTGTACAACATGCACTGAAATCTAATCATTATCTACTTATGTCAGGGACTAATTGACTATGAAGTTTGATAAAAATTCCATCCCAGAGTTGCCGAGATATAGTTGTGACAGAAATCTTGCAAAACAGAGCATATCAGCGTCACCTGTTAGGTAATGTGCACCAAACCCTAATTAGAATCTATTCATGTCAAGGTCTAAGACGAACTGCAGTTATATGGAATCCAGTGCATTAGTTCTTGAGGTAGGGGAGACTAGGGACGGTTGATCATACGGGAAGATTGAACCACCCATCAATTTTCATATTTAAAAGAATTTCAGTGTTTTATGAATAGGTGTCAACCAAAGTTACTGGAATGCTCAAACAACAGTCTTCGTTTCATAGAGATAATCGAAATAGGTGTGGAAAAAATCGATTGTGAGGCATTTTCAACCTAAAAGTTGTGTTTTTTAGAAATACTTTGTAGGCTTTTTCCAAATAAATTATATCATAGAAATTTAAGTAAGTAGGTTTAAAGTAATGCAGAAATATCGAGCTTTTATTCCAGACATAAAGACTGTACAGTAAGTTAGGCTTAACATAACAACATAGTATTCTTTAGAAAAGGTCTATGTAGGGTGGCTTGACCCAGTCAATGCGAAGGAGGGTTGACCAGATGCTCAAGGCTCCCTTAATTAAGTGGTTTTGGAAATCTTTTTATTATACACTGTACATAATGAAAAGTTAATGGTAATATACATAAAATAATGTAAATTTATTCTGTAAAGCTTCAGTAAAATGGTGTGATGGAAAAGAAAATGTTTAAAACTGACTATCGAAAAATGTGAAAAATTGCTAGAACATGGGAAAGTTGATAAGAACATTTTTCCATTTAAATATTGCTTACAATGGTAAATAAAAACAGTGGGAAAGACTAGAAAGGACTAGAAAGGATGAAAGCAGCGGTCTTAACCCTTTGAGGGGCAGTGGTATGTTTATAAAACCATTTAATTTTAATTCCGAAACATCACAATGACACCAGAATTTTGCTAGAATCTTTTCATTTAACATGTATATGAAGTATAGCCTTTATCTTATTTCCAAATAAATTTGTTCATTAATTCCGGTGCGAGTCATTTATTTCAATATTTTAGTACTGAAAGTACTTTGCCCCTTAAAGGTTTAAATCATATTAATGATAAGTTAAGTGCTCATGCAGTTGCAAAAGAACATAGCATTGATCGAAAAACTTTAGGAACGTATGTAGAAAAATTTCACCAGGGTGAATACAGTGAGATCAAGCCAAGCTATGTGACAACTAGATTTGTCAGATCGAGCATCACAAAAAATAGAACAAGGAGATTAAAAAAAAAAGCTGGAGAATTGCTCCTAAATCCGGACATAATAATATGAAACACTATGAAGACGGAACCTGTCTCTAACGGAATAGTGCCTTAAATGTTAAAATTTCCTTTTCCCTGCTGTACAATTATACCTGTTCAGACAAAATCCCTTTTAAAACAAAATTTTTCTCCTCTGACTTGTGATTGCGTCTTAACAGGTTTGTTAAGACTTACAGGTTGCCTCATATTAAAAAAAATATTTTTTTATAATAATTAAAGCATGTAGAATAAAGTTATTTTGCTTTTTTAAAACTGATTTTATTTCTCTTCACAAATAGTGCAATTTAAAACAAAGTGGGTCAAGCCTCCCATATAGTGGGTCAAGCCTCCCATATAGTGGGTCAATCCTCTCATATGTGGGGAGCCTTGACCCATTATTTTTTCATGACTAAAATCAATCATTTTTCAAATTTCTTATATGTTACACTTACGTAGTAATTTTATTTTGATAACTGGTTGTATAACGAATAAAATGATACATAAAACGTTATTCTACGTTCAATATTTAAAAAATAAAAAAAATCATTTTATAAAAAGTGGGTCAACCCTCCCTAGTCTCCCCTATAGCTATCATGGAAATCAAGAAAGATGGAGCATAGCAGTGCCACCTGTCGGATGATATACACCCAATTCTAATCAGCTCCAGTTCATATCAAGGCTCAACAGAATATAAAGTTTTATGAAGTTCCGTGCATTAGTTTTGAGATAGAGAGCCCTCAAACATTATGTCGCACACAGGGTTCTAGACAGACAGTCATTTTCCAAAAACAGTCAAATCACATTCAGGACTTCCCAAAAAGTGTAAATACATCAAATTAAAAACACAAGTCGAGACTTTTTACGACAACAATACATTCTTCTTATGTTTGCAGAAGAAAATAAAGATAAATTTAACATGAAGAGTTCAAAACTTCACCTGCATAAGAGTTGATAATCTTCACAGAAGGATTTCTTGCTTGGTATACCCTAAGAAATAAAATTTATCGAAAAATCCCAATTTTATGATTAACCCTTTATGTACTGAATTATGAATTCATGAAAATTTGATCTTATAAAGCATTTTTCGTGAATTGTTTAAACTACATTAGAAGATTTACATAATCATTTAATAAATTTTAGAAGGATTAATTAAATTTGAATTTATAAGGATTTTGTGCAATATTTATAACACCACTCAAATCTTTTATTTTAAATATTTTTCTTAGTATTTTGTAGAATTAGGAAATGTACAAATATAATACTCTTATAACAGAAATATAGAAATATTTTCGAAATGAAAAATTACCCCCCCCCCCCTCTCAAACGCCAAGAAATCTAAAAAGATGCAAAGGCAAAAGAAATCATCCTTTTAAAAATATTTTGTTTTGTGTAACAAATAATGTTTTTGGAACAAGATAAAGTAATATATCTATAACTCATTCTAAACTGTATTACAGTGGAGCTTAAAATCCTTAAAAATAATTTTTTTTATTTTTGTAAATTTCAATTTAAATATTATTTAAGGGTACATTATATACATTATGGCATGCATTTATCACAAAAAAATTTAAAAAAAAATATTTTTGAGAAAAAAAAATTTAATTTTATGCGTCGTCTTAGAAATCTTCGAAATGCCTCATGCGTCTTCCATATCAATGAAAATCCCCAATATTTTTTATAAAAGTTTGGTTTATATATAGAAATAAAATAGAGCATCGAATTTTATACATTTGAATTTAAAGGTAAGAAAAAAAAAATCAAAATTTCAAAAATTTTTCGAAAAACTTTCAAAATTTTTCAAAAAAAAATTTTTTTTTAATCTTTAAATTTAATTATATAAAATTCGATGCTCTATTTTATTTCTGTATATAAACCAAACTTTTATAAAAAATATTGGGGTTTTCATTAATATGGATCGCGCAGGGGGAACTTCGGAGATTTCTAAGACGATGCATAAAATTTCATTTTTTTTCTCAAAAATAAAATTTTTTAAATTTTTTTTTGTGATAAATGCATGCCATAATGCATATAATGTACCCTTGAATAATATTTAAGATAAAATTTACAAAAAATAAAAAAAAAATTGAAAAAAATTGAAATTTTGAAAATTTTTCGAAAAAATTTCAAAATTTTTCAATTTTTTTTTTAAACCTTTAAATTCAAATATGTAAAATTCGATGCTCTATTTTATTTCTATATATAAACCAAACTTTTATAAAAAATATTGGGGATTTTCATTGATATGGAAGACGCATGGGGCATTTCGAAGATTTCTAACACGACGCGTAAAATTCCGTTTTTTTCTCAAAAATAAATTTTATTTTTTACTTTTTTGTGATAAATGCATGCCATAATGTATCTAATGTACCCTTGAATAATATTTAAGTTGAAATTTACAAAAAAAAAAAAAAAAAAAAAAATATTTTTAAGGATTTTAAACTCCACCGTCCCCTTAATCGATGTATTAAATGAATTTTATAACAAGTTAATGGTACACTAGATTAATTTTAACACAATTATTCTAATTGGTAAACAAATCATATTAGATGTAAATTTCCAACTGGGCGAAAAATGTCCGGACCTGGATTCGAACCCGGGACCTCCTGGCTGAAGCCGCCAGTGCTCTGCCATCTGAGCTATCCCGGACGATTCTGGTCGAACTTTTTCACCCAGCTAACCTTGAAGATTACAGCATCTGGTCTGAAACCTGGTTCAGCTCAACAGAATAAATCTCAGGTAATGGAACTCCAGAAATCGCTGGATACGAAATTACACTAGATTAATTTTAACACAATTATTCTAATTGGTAAACAAATCATATTAGATGTAAATTTCCAACTGGGCGAAAAATGTCCGGACCTGGATTCGAACCAGGATCCCGGGTTCGAATCCAGGTCCGGACATTCCATAATTTGCTGTAAACCAGATGCTGTAATCTTCAAGGTTAGCTGGGTGAAAAAGTTCGACCAGAATCGTCCGGGATAGCTCACATGGCAGAGCACTGGCGGCTTCAGCCAGGAGGTCCCGGGTTCGAATCCAGGTCCGGACATTTTTCGCCCAGTTGGAAATTTACATCTAATAAGTTAATGGTACTTGTAAGTACCGTCAGTAGATAAAGGGTTAAAGAAGTTGTTTGTGCTAAAAATTTTAAAGTTTGAGTTTAGAAATAGTAAACTCCCCTAAGCTTTCTTTATTCATAAATAATTATAGAAGACAAAATTCCTATCCGAATGATGTATTAGCTTATCTAATTCGAATGTCTACTAATTTTGCTATGAACAAAGTATGCTTCGAGGATCGTCTACATACGATAAATTCTCCAAACTTTCATTTTTCATAAGACAACATCCAGGGCTTTTGCTGACTTTTAGCCAACGTTAGCAATTTGGCTAAACAGAAATAAAAAACAGTAGCCAAATGAGAAAAATGCTAGCAGAACAATATTCGTCTTGAAACTCTGAAAAAAAATCGATCTTTAACCCCTTAATGTATCTTTTTTCTCTCAAATATGTTCTAAAATAACCTAATATTTTATAACTGCTTATAGATCAGTTATTCATTTAAATAAAACTATCGCTATGGAAACTATTAAAAACAAGTGCATTCTAAAGGTCTTGCAAATCGAGAAAAAATACAAAACTCAATTTAAATCATTAAAATATTATGAAATACAATTTTTCAACCAAAGGTAACTCAGGATTAAAATATAAAATTTATGAATTCTGAAAAATTCAAAATATAAATAACAAAATGTATGTCACATTAAAAAAAAAAAAAAAAAAAAAAAAAAAATCCTAGAGTTCTTCGATTTTTTATTGCCCACACTTCAAAATTGTACTGTTGCTTATTGGACCCATTAACACATACTAAAAGACATTATTGGCATCTCTTATATACACTTGGTTTCTCAATTTAATTGTCGTTGTGTTCAATGTTCATTATACTAAATACTCTCTCACAGTCCACTGAATGTTGTGGAAAGACTGCAGCAAAGTGTTGAATGTTGTGTGTTTTATAGGATAAAGCTGCTACTGGTCGTTTCTTCCATTAATATGCATGGTATCGCCCAACTGCTTGGTTCTGCAAGGAGAACTCAAGTAATGCGAATAAGGGTGTCGTTTGTACTGACGCACAGATATACACAAAAAAAGAGAAAAAATTGAGCACATATAATTTGACGAATTTATTCGTCCTTTTACTTAGGGCTCCTATAATACAGGATGATGGCTGAATCGCCAAGCATTTTGTTTCCCACTTAGACCAATGAGCGATTGTTGCCCACGCGGCGTGACCAATCGTTCTTCTCCTACCGGCAATTAAATGGTGGGGTGAGTCAGCCCGGATTATAGGACCCTTACTTTTACTCGTCAAATGAAGCATTTCGTCGCGATTTGGCGCAATGGCGATCGGCAGCGAGAACCCTGACAACATCCAATGTTTGACACTTTATTTTAGGTCTTCTGAGCAAATCAAACAGAAAATGTATATAGTTTATACATTTTTTCTTAAATCTTCATAGAGTTTATAGGAGTCAAAATTTGAATAATTCAATCTAGAATTAAAGTGACAAATTTTAACCTACATCTTTCCAAAATATCGTCTGACTGGAAACTTTCTTTTGTATTCAGATACAACGAATGGACCTAAAGATAATACAGACAATTTTTTGTTCAAAAACATATATTCAATTACGAAAATTATTAATAAATTCAATAAAAAAATTATGAATTAAAGCACATTAATTTTTACAAAAGAACATACAGCATAGTCAAAACATGGCTATTTTAATTTAAAGCTCTTTTTAATTTCTCAGATGCAATGAAATTTTACTTTTAGATGATTTTTTCTGGTTATTAACTCAATGACTTTGGTATTTTTTCCTGAAAGATTTTAATTTAATTTTTTTTTTAAATTATGGGTAAAACTTTTTGGACATTTAACAAATAGTGCATGAACTGTATATTTTTACAGGACGATTTAATCCAAGGAACTCGAATTTGTGAAAATTGGATGTTACCATTTCAAAAATGAAATTTGGTACAATTTTTAATATTTAAATGATCCCTGACTTCTGATTTATGAATATCATCTAATAGTAAAAATTATCTTGTGTCGATTGGTGTCTATATATTTTTTATATGATTAATTGCCGCACAATTATAAAGGGGTGAATACTTTCCCCCTTCGACTGTTACTTGAATACAAGATCCACGTATAATTTTTTTTAATTTTTTTTTTGATTTAATTCATAAGAAAATAAATATATTTTTTAAACGTTTATTACAGATGGCTACAGGTACTCCTAAACGTTTTCTCCTATTAGAATACCATTTACCTGAAGTCTGAAAGGTGCCATTAAAACGAGTGTCGATTGTGCTAAAGCTTATATTTGAAGCCATTCACATAGCATTGGATTTTCCTATTATTTTAAAGTAAAATAAATACATTTTATACGAGAAATTTTACTTAATAAATAACAAAAGTACCACGCAGAAACAAAACAGGTTTTATTTTTTAAAGAAATTCTGCTTTTAAACATGATTATTTGACTTGAAAAAAAAATCGGAAGTTTGGCAGCTATAACAAGTCATTAGGGGCCGTTCAAATATTACGTAAGCACCTAAGGGGGGGGAGGGGGTTAGCGATTTGCTTATTTTTGCTGACAAGGGGGGAGGGGGGGTTTGAATGATGCTTACGTAAGACATTTTCAGAATCTCTAACTTGTAAAAAAAAAAAAAAATTATAAAATTTCAAATTGAAAGAAAGAAATAGCAAAAGAATATTAAACTTGAAGTTCTGATGTCAGCTATTTTGACCGCACAAGGAAAACATAAACGATCTCTTTTATCTAGAGGTGACTGTTCATGTTTGATGCATGAGGGCTTATTATCTCTGAGAACTTACTGCTATTTCCAATTGTGAGAATAGAATAGAATAGAATTGAATGGGCCGATGCGATATGATGTATTGTGACAATATGAGTTTTACGGGAAAGTTTCCAAAACGTAAGTAAAATTCCATCTTTTTTGTTTCCACCCCTCCTCTGTCAAGTGGTTGAACCCCATAACCATAGTGACCGACTGCTCTACTGTCTGGTGTCTCGTGAGTTTTGAAAACCTCTCAGTACAGATCTGCACGGGCCGGGCTCGGGCCTATTTTCATTCACGGCACTCGTGGCGGACCCGGGCCATACATTTTTCTGAAGGCTCGGGACGGGCCGGGCGTAGTTACTACTCTTTACGGGACGGACCGGGTTCGGGCCTTACTTTTTTCCTGGGGGATCGGGCCGGGGCCATTTTTTTCTGTAAAGAGCCGGGACTGGTTTCATTCCAAGTCTTCAAGGCCCAAAATTTTAAGTCCTAGTTTTGACGCAGCCCGTATGAAAATCATTGTCTCGGCGTATTCTGATCCGTTCAAAGGTCAGTAAAATTAGGTCAGGCTCAAAAAATTTTGAAAAAGATGTACACATTTTTAAATCGCTATTATTCTACTATTAAACATTCAAATTTATTCTTTTTAAAGAATAGTAGATTTCTACGCTTATTAAAATATAGCTAAATGAAAATATAAGAAAACATGTGAGAAGGAACCTGTCTATGACGAAATCCTGTTATAAACTGAAAAACGTGTTGATCCATACAAAATTAATATACTAATACGTAAGAATAGGATATATAATACATTTAAAACTTGCTAAGAAGGGCACTTGTCTATAACGGATTTTTTTCTTTTTTATGCAATTCCGTTTTAGAAGATTTTATTGTATAGCATTTTTCAGATTTTTAGCACTTCAATACATGGAATATGGATTAACGATATTAATGATAACGGATTCATTTACATACAAGAAATAGAGATTGATTAAAAAAAATAAATGTCGCAGCCTGCGCCACATATATAAAAATGAAGATTATAAACATAAAAAAATAGTTAAGACATATTTTTGGCCAGAACTCCTCGTACGAGACAAATCTTTCACCAAATCGACATAAAAATCAATGTTTTGTAGAAATTCAATCGGGCCGGGCCGAGATTTTAACTTTTTTTCCGGGTCGGGCCGAACTTTTAACTTTTTTATCGGGCCGGGCCAATAATTTTTTTGTACCGGTCGGGCCGAATTTTTTTCTCTATGAGTCGGGCCGGCCCCGGGCCTGGAAATTTCGGCCTGTGCAGACCTCTACCTCTCAGTACTGCAGTGTAATGGGGTTTAAAATAAATAAAATCAGAAATATGTCTTCATTTCGAGAAATCTTGTATAAAAAACTTTTTGAAAGTTTCAAAAAGTCTGCATCAGATAAACCTTTGAAGGATATCCAATGTAAAACTAATGATGTGTGGCGGCAGTACAAAAAGTCTTCTAAAACTGACAAAGAGTTAGAGGTATTGGTGCTAAAAAGAATTGAGGACGAACTGCGTAAGGCAACCAAAAAGAAATCAGTCTTTCTTGATTATTTTATAAAGGTAATTATAATCAATTTATTCTTAAAATTTTAAATATATTTTATCATAACTTTAAGCTTACATAATTACTTGTAAAAATTGGAAAAAAGATAGATAAAATAAAATCACCGTGTAGCCTTGGCAAAACATGGTCAGTATGGGAATAAATAAAGACCAAAAAAACGTCAAAAAACGAGTTATTACTTTTTAAATATGGCGTAGCCAAGCTAAGCCTTATTTTTTCTTTTCAAATAACTCAAATATTAATGCATCCATGGGGGCAAAAATTAAAAAATATGTTAGTTTTGTAGCAGATAATCTTCTAACTGTTTTCAAATTTTGAACCTTACTAAAAGTGAAATGTAACCCAATTGAATTGAAACCAATGTATCTCAGATTCAAAAACATATAAATAAGGTTTCCAGTGATCTCAAAAAAGGAAAAACAATCCTTAAAAAGGAAACGACAAAATGCTGAATACCAAAGAAAACATCGAACCACCAAACGAACAAAGTTTGGCGAAATCTGCCATGATAATCCAGACATTAAAAAAAAAGCTTTGAGGGAATCAGTAGGAAGACCAAGTTTAAACAACCATTATTACTTAAAGCAATAGCAGACATAGCTATTATTGGAAGCGCTGCAGATTCAAAAAGAAGAAACAAGTCCGAAGTGTCAAAACTCTCGATGACTTGACTGCAAAACTGAAAAAGGTTGGTTTTGTAATAAGCAGGAGTAGAACATATCTTCGTTTGCTTCCAAAAAATTCCTCAACCATCGAGTGTCGAAGACATGTCACCACAGTGCCGATAAAACTTTCTTGGATTCTGGCTGATTATCACCGATCTCACATTGATACCCAATTTGCAGTAATATCCATCCATTATTTAGAAACTTTAGCTTCAATTTTTGGACCCATGCAAGTGTTTCTTCTTTCACATGATGACAAAGAGCGCGTACATTTGGGAATTACAGCAGCCAATAAACAGGCTATGATACTGATGCATATGGAGTATCACGTATCCTTAAGCGATCACGACTGGGTCATCGCTGAACGCCGCAAACTTATCCCATGTTTTTAGGCTGGTATTGTGATTGCTCCTGACATGGCAGGTCAAAGTAAAGCCATACATATGTTTTTCTGGTCCAACTTTAATAGCTATAAGAAGTGGGAAACACAGTTTTTCCACAGCAAATACTCATGCTCAGGATTTTGAAACTCTATTAATACTCAAAGATTTTGAAAAATTTGTGAAAACAGAAGAGGGTTTCATCAAACCTGTAATCATAGTAACGGTTGATGGAGATGCAGACAAGAATCCCCGCTACCAGAAAGTTATATCGTTTGCTATTAACCATTTCAAAAAGCATGATTTGGATGGAATTTTCATAGCGTGCAATGCTCCTGGAAGAAGTGCATATAATTGAGTAGAAAGGCGAATGACACAACTCAGTCGAGTACTGTCTTGTCTTATACACCCTCATTACCATTATGGTTCCCATCTCGATGAGAACGGTCGCACTACTGATGAAGAAATGGAGCAAAATAACTTAGCATATGCTGGTAAATCTCTCGCAGATATCTGGAACTCATTAAACATTGACAGTTATCCCGTTACTGCCACATATGTTGATTCAGGCGAACCAGAGTCTCTTGGTTATGACTTGGATTGGTATTCGAAGCTCGTACAAGAAAGTCAATACTTGCTGCAAATTGTAAAATGCGAAAAAAAGAATTGTTGCTCTCCTGCACGTAGTGGATTATTTCGTATATTAAAAGGACGATTCATTCCTCCTCCAATTAAAATGATGCAATCGTCAAATGACATCATTGCAAGTGAAGAGGGGGAATTTATAGATTCAAGTCTCCGTCTGGCCTTAAATCTGAATAGTTCAGAAAAGGGATTTTTAAAGATGCTATATGATTATTTTTGCTCTTCCATAAAGTTCACGCATTTATCCGCAAGAACTGGTGGAAGTTGTGGCCAATATCATGCATCTCAGAAGTCAGCAAACAGACGCAAAAAATTTCAACAGAGTGAAAAAAGCGAGAAGAACTGCCTTAAACGACCATTGAGAATTGCTGCTCGTCGAGCAAATGAACTTATGCGCTTCGTAAAATTCGTGGAAGATATGGAAGATGTTGAGTGGATCAATGAAGATGAAGTTGATAAAGATTGCATCCGAATAGTAAGCGATGAAGATAATCAAGTAAAACTGGAAACCAATATCATAACAGATATGGAAAAATAGCTTGAGCAGCCGTGGTCAGCATCGGAATAGATATTGTCATGTTCAAATTTAAATTTTTCAAATGGCCAAGTTCTTCTAAAATTGTGATCTAAGAAATTTTCTTAAATAGAATTGTAAAGAAATAAAACAAGCGTTTATTATTATTTAGTAGTTATATTAGTCGAGTAGAGTTTTATAATTTGTATTGTGTCCTAATTTTTTTTTAAGTAGGGGGGGGGGGACCAATTTTCTTACGTAATTATTAAGGGGGGGGGGGGTTCGCGATTTGCTTATTTTTGCTTACAAGGGGGGAGGGGGGGTCAAAAATAGTCAAAAACATGCTTACGTAATATTTGAACAGCCCCCTAATCTACATTTGTGACTCGACACCAATTTTTATCAAATAAACTTCTATTTTAAAAACCAGTAATTCTGAACAGCAATGTTCGTTCTAGTTGATTGTAAATAAAGAGAATATTTCTATTTCTAAATAGTGATACTCAAAATATAGGAAATGTGATACGTATCCCCTTACACTAACAAACTTCGGACTGCAAAGGATTAATTTTATTCTCTCAACGATATAGACTTTGCGATGTCTTTAAAATTTCTATGTAGCACTTTCGCTTTCCTAAAATATCTCGCCAATCTGTAAAAACATCTCTATCTGATGGCCATCGCTGTTCGAAGCTCTTTCCAAATGTATATAGGTTCAGATGATGTTACTTTGTTTAATCTTTGCATGGTTTCAGTAGTTGCATATTAAATTCCGAAAACACTCCAGTTCAACATTAAAAAAATATTGACTTCTCCGATTTGCACCATCAAAAGAGATGGTTCCCCCAATTTCCTTTATTTGCCTGATATTCATATTAATAGGAAAAGTAAAAGCACAGTAAGTAGATAATTATTTTTCTTATTTAGTATTTTAACATAAGGAAAAACTATTCTAACTGACAACGTAATACAATGATGAAATGAATGTGCTTGATAATATTTAATGTACTTAATAAAAAATTTCAAAGTTATTTCTGAATAAATTTACGAAATTCGTAAGCCAGTATCATTTGCAGAGCTCAAATGATAAAGATGCGGTATGTAACAAAAAAAGAAAAAAAAATGATACATAATAATTGAAACAATGTCATACGCCGGAGAAATGGTAAATCTTAATTTAATTACGTAAATTTTTATTCACATTGCTAACAAAGCGTAAAACCGACAGTTAACAGTTGATTTTACGAAATAGTAAATCTGAATTTAATTGCGTGAATTTTTATTCACATTGCTAACAAGGCGTAAAGCAATGTAAATAAACATTCACGTAATTAAATTCAGATTTACTATTTCTCGGGCGTATTTCGTCGTTTCAATAATTATGTAACATGTTTATCGGTGTCATTAACTTATATTATTAACTGATTGATTGATTAATTGATTAAACAAAAACATAATTTGAAGAACAAGTTAAAAAAACAAAATTTATTTCCTACATTGTTTAAGCTCGAGAAGGGACAGATATTAAGTTATTTCATTCCATTAGTTCTATATTTAATGTTAAATTTTTGTAACAAATTAGTTAAGCCAATTGAAGATTAAAAAATAAAAATAAAATTCATACAATATAATACTTAAAACACCCTAAAAAATTAGATTTCGTTCAAATGAAATCGAAACAAATCTTAGACTTTTTCCATTTTTAATTGAAAATATTTGTATTGCAGATTTTGTATTATGTTTATGACAATTGTGCATAAAATGATAAGATGCATGCAAAATACAAACCTTAAAAAACAGGTCTAAGATTTATTTCGATTTCATTTGAACGGAATCTAATTTTTTAGGGTGTTTTAAGTATTATATTGCATGAATTTTATTTTTATTTTTTAATCTTCAATTAGCTTAACTAATTTGTTACAAAAATTTAACATTAAATGTAGAACTAATGGAATGAAATAACTTAATATCTGTCCCTTCTCGGGCTTAAACAATGTAGGAAATAAATTTTGTTTTTTTAATTTGTTCTTCAAATTATGTTTTTGTTTAATATGTCAAGTTTTTTTAATAACTACTGCACTCAGACGAACGCATTTCAAAATTAATAGAGAGTATCATCATCAGGCTTTGATGTATATGGTATTGCATCACAATGGGGGTTGCAGTTTACCAATGTGTAATTCAAAATGTTTCACCACTGTAGTAATACAGGTTGCGGTAGTTTGGACAAAAACTTCCAATATGAACGTAAAAAATCTATAATCAAAACATAAAAAATTAAATTCACTTAAATTTAGATACCCTATTTCCCACTCAGGAATGCTATGAATGTAAATGTAAATTGTGTTGAATCCTTACTGCTAATATTTAACAATATTATGTCTGTGATACAATAAAAAATAAAAAATAAAAGTTCTACTTAAATTTTTAAACTTTATTCTCTCCCAAGGGGTGATGCAAACACATCAGAAAATTATTACCTAAGTTTAACTTGCGGTATAAATAGTTCTCATCTCGGAAAAAAAATACATTTTAAAATTTAAGTTACGTAATTCCCCACTAAGTTCGCTACCTACGTAAAAATAGCTATCCATTAGAAACTTTTTACTAAAATATAAACTTGACCAAAGCAAAAACTTATTCTGAAAATATTCTTTTTATTTCCACTATGACGCCATATTCACCTTTTTAATTCTTGAAAAAAAAAAAAAAAAAAAAAAAAAACTAGCTTAATTTAATATTTCACGTGAAAATCTTTCAACTAAAAAGAAATAAATTATTATTACGGCTTTTGAAATTTTTGCAACAATGAAGTAACAAGTAATATAAAAATTTTGTTTTTAAAGTCAATTCCTACTTAGGCCATCAAAGAAAAATTTAATATAATCAAGCTAATATGAGTTTTTGTTGCATTAAAATATCTCAATTTGTTGATTTTCTATAAGCAAGTAGGTTTACAATGGAACTCTATGGGAATTTGGCGAAATGTTACAGATATCGCCAAGTTGGCGTCACTTTTGGCGACTCATTTTGGCCGCCAAATTTGGCGATACATCGCCAAGTTGGCGACAAACTTGGCGGTATTTGGCGGCAGAACAGGGTCCCCCCTATGGTAACCCTTATTGAAAATACTTTAATTGAAATTCAATAACCAATGGCGGCCATTTTGTTTCCCATGCAAAACTAAAATTAATTAATTAAAATTTAATTAATTAATTAATATTTGAAAAAACTTTATTAACATCAATTGTCATCCAGTACAAGTTTAAAAAAATTTATTTCAACCTGATAGGATGAATAATGAGTATTTTATTAACGATTGAAAATTTGTACAAGATAAATATATAAATATATAAATAAATAGAGGGAGAGTGTGAGCTAATAGTAGGAATTGAAAAATGTTACATTTTCTATGAAAAATATCCGTTGATTTTCAATAAAAAAAGCGAAAATTGGAATTATTAAGAAAAATATTTGAATAATGTAAAAAAAATTGGCCCATGTTTCTCTCTGGGTTATAATTCACCCATATGCAAAGCCTTTTTACCATTCGTTTTGACCCTGACGTCAGGCAAACGTTTTTACGCTTTAAATTTATAATATCATTAGAATTAGTAAAGAATAAAAAATGAGTGGCATCAGGGACAAAAAGGTGGGAAGAAAAAGTGAAAAAGTTATGATCTCCATAGGCTTTTCCATGTTAAATTAACATTGATAAGTGACACTGGAAATAAATAAGAATTGCGCTGCCGCGCAATACTTAAATTATTAATTGATTATATTATTAACTTCGACTCATGTTTGCCGCAGGATTGTGGTTCATGAAGTTTCACATCTTGTGTTTTACTACTCATAAACTACCCATAATTTCTACGTTCGTCAAATTATAATTTAATAGGATTGTCATCGGAAAAACGCATGTAGGCAAAGATTCAGCTGAATCAGATAATTGAAAGTGGTTTCAAAGTGTCTTGCAAGATTTGAACTAATCTTTTATGTGGCCCTGTAAAAAAAGCGTAACTGCTACGTTCCATAAATTATAATAATATTGCATTGTTATCAGAACTACATATCCTGAGCAAAGTTTCAGCTCAATCAGATAATTGAAAATGGTTTAAAATTGTCTTGCAAGATTTGAACTAATCTTTTATGTGGCCATGTAAAAAAAAAGCGTAACTGCTACGTTCCATAAATTATAACAATATTGCATTGTCATGAGAATTACATATCCTGAGCAAAGTTCCAGCTCAATCAGATTATTGAAATTGGTTTAAAATTAACTTTCAAGTTTTAATCTAAATTTTTGTGAAGCCCTGTAGAAACAGTATTCTAAACAAACTTCTACGTTCTTTAAATCATAATGATATTGTATTATCATTCAAATTACACATGTATTCATTGTTTCGGCTCAATAGGATAATTAAAAGTGATTTAAATTTGACGTAAGATTTGAACTGAACATACATACATGCACTGGAAGTTAATATGATGCTTGTTTATTAATAAAAACTTACTGATCTGCAGCTATCTGCATGAGTTTAATTTTTCAATACTTCAGCACTTTGATTTGAAAAAATGCTTATTGCTGAATAATGCTGAATAATTTGCTAAAAGTCAAGTTGAAATTTTTAAACAACATCAAGGATCATCCAGAATTTCAGCCTTTGAAAAAAGCGGTAAAGCGGGTTTAATATCGTTTATTTTCAAACGAAAATGGGTTAAATCTGACTTTGACAAAGCTGTGACATTAGATCAGCAAACTCGTGTTTTCAAATAAAACAGAATAGTCACGACGTGCTTTCAAGCTTAGAGGAAGCTAATGAAACTTTTGAAACACCCTCAAACCAACTGCGCAAATGGCTACTTTACGGTCACAATTAATCGACGCCTCTGATTTTTTACGCCAAAACTAGTACGGATCTCGAAAATACAGACATTCAGCTGACAGTACACGCAGTTTTGTCAAATTCCGAGATAATCGGAAAAATGGATTTTGTCCAACTAGATCATCAAAACGTCCCACTGTGGGACGGCTGCAATAGGTAGCTTTTTACTTTTTGTAATGGAAGCTACCGAATGATGGTGACAAAATAATAGTGAGAGTTTCTGTTCCAACATAGGGTATATTTTATGTTGGCCATACTACCACCAAGGGCTGCAGGAGCAAAAAAGTTCTAAAATTATGATTTATTTTTATACTATTGGGTCTAGAAAGTTGAAATTTAGCATGATGATTACTTTTACTGTGTAAAGTTAGAAAAGATCGGTTTCTAAAAAATTCGAAATTTGAAAGGATGAAATAAATAGAAAATAAAAGAATTCTAAAAATGTTGAAATTCTTAGGACTAGAAACTTAAATTTTGACTTGATACTAAATTGGTAAATACTTTTAGGACGTAAATGCTTGCTCAGAACAGTTTCTAAAAATTAAGGGGTGAAATGAGCAGAAAACTTTTAAAAATCATGATTACTTTGGAACTACTGAAGAGTTTTCAAAATTTTTTTCGTTAAATAATACTGACAGTCTCAGCTTAAAAATGGGTGACATTTTATTTCTGCACAATTGCCCTAAAACGGGTGCAATAGATACAAATGTTTCTATATTACGTTTTCTTTGAATATGTTGAGGTTAGAATCATAAAATTTGACGTACCTGTAAGCAGTCGTGTAACTGAGAGACATTATTGAATTTGAAACTCATGGGTTTGACACAATTTCTGTGACTTTTGAGTTGAGTTTGATTATTTTTTTGAAAAACGAGCGTGAGTTGAGTTGAACTAAAAAAATTCGCAAGTTTGAGTCAAAATTACAACTCAAACCCATTCAGATTTTTTTCATAATTTCTTAAACAAATTCTTGCTAATAAGATCATAATACGAAATGCAAATTTCCACCTTGATTCAACATAAAATATACAGGGTGCAAAGGAAAGTCCCTTTAACTTGAAAATATTCGCGAACGGAGGGAGCTACAGCTATGCAAGTGAGGTGACGGTATAGTAAAGCGACTACGCCCGACGTAATGCAAACTGCAGCAGCGCCCCCTAGTGGTGAAATTTGGAAGATAGCTATTGAAAATCGTAAACGAAAAGAGATAGAGCAAAATTTCCAATTAGAAAGTTTTAGAGCATCAATTAATTAGTACTAAACGACATTTGGTTTACACTGATAAGATAAATGGTCGCCAGTATACCCAGAAATGTCCGAAATCGATGAGTGGCGATTCTACTTTGCATATTCCCATTCCGTAAATGTAGCAGTGCACGATTTCAGATTGTGACATTGTACTGTGCTGTAATGTCTGTAAAAATTTAATTTCTAATGCATTTAAAATTTTAGATTAACCCTTTCAGGGGCAGAAGATGAAATAATTGACTGACACCAGAATATTCAAACGAATTTCTTAGAAAATAAAAAACCGCTATATTTCACTTTCATTACAAAAGCAAAATTTTATTAAAATATTTTTGCTGCCATTTGTCAGTTTTGAAATTAAAATTAGGCGGCTAGACCGTCCAGCCACTGACCCTTGAAAGGGTTAAATCTATATCGTCGTAGAGGCTTGCAATAGCCGTTCCATGCTGAGAAATATGCATGTAGAATTACTCTCACGAATACAAACGTGTATCGCGAGCAATGGCGAACTTTTCGAACATACCGAATATTAACTTTTTATCACTGTGAGACATTTTGTCTTTTTTTTGTGTGATATTATCAAAATGTATTGAGATAAGCACGTATTTATACCCTAAATTGTACGTATTTCTTCATGCTTCTGGCTATTCCATTCAAACGTTTACACAAAATAGAGTGCATCGATTTCGGAATTTTTTGGGTATACAGGCAACGATTTATCTTATCCGTTTGAACCTAATGTCGTTTCGTACTAATTAATTGATGCTCTAAAACTTTCTAATTGGAAATTTTGCTCTATCTCTTTTCGTTTACGATTTTCAATAGCTATCTCCCAAATTTCGCCGCTAGGGGCACTGCTGTCGTTTGCATTAGGTCGGGTGTAGTCGATTTTTTCAACCATTACCTTACTTGCATAGCTGTGGTTCTATCACTTCGCAAGTATTTTCAGGTTAAAGGGACATTCCTTTGCACCCTATATAATGTGAACTTTAAAAATTCACAATCTTACTTAAAAGGCGACTAAAGTAATGAAAAAGATGTTACAAGTTTAAAATATACATTTTATTGAAAACTTCTTAGTACTTTCAAGCTAACCAAAGCTCATCATCAGAGAATATTTTAACGGCGCCCTATCTTACAATATTCCCAGTTTATGGTTCAATATCCTGGAAATAAATCATGGAAACTTGAGCAAAGTGACGTATTAAAATTTAAAGTACGGCAGTTAAATATTTTCTTCTACCCATGAAAAGTGGCGTATGAAACAGAATGACGTTATAAAATAAATGGAACTGCAATTAATAATATACAGGGTGTCCGGTCTCAACGGTGTCCAATGGCTAATTCCTAAACCGTTAGTCATAGACATATAGTTCCAATTACAAAAATGTTTTAAATCAGGTAAGGGAACATTTTAAAAGCGATATGGGTCAATAAAACCATTTCTTAAAAAATTTCGAAATTTAAATTTTTATACGGTCCCCCGGTCCTATAAGTTATATTTAGTAATTTTTTCCTATTACACTTACAAGTAAGACAAAAAAAGTCCCATTCATATAACGCTAAAATTGAGCGAGTTATGAAACTTTAAAAATGCATGACTTATGCCACTTTTCTACTCTGAAAACAAATGAGTTTGGCTTGGCTTTGGGGGATCATATACCAAGTGTTTAAATTATCTGAAGATCTTACTTCATGTGTATCTGCGCTTTGAAAAAAAATCCTACAAGTATTATGATTAAGTCTCAAATTGGCTAAAATAACATATGTTTTATTTTGTCAGGATTTGAGACTGTTTCTCTTATGATTTCTTTTAACAAAAAGTCCTTCCGGCCAGTGCCGGGAGGAAGAGGTAGCTTTCATATTCCTTATTTTAAAAAAGCCAACTTATATTATTCAAACACTCGAAGCTCAATTAAGTGGAAACCAAATGTAAGAGATTCAATACTAATTTTTATCAATACTAAATCATTATGAATGATAATTTCGCGAAATTAGTCAGCTGTATCCAAGCTGCTTTTATTTAAAGTAACTTATATTTGGCTGCCAAATTCGGCGATTTCTTAAAGTGCCAGCCATTTTAAGACAACATGGTGGATGAGGCGCTAACCAGTGAACTTGGTCGAGACCTTAGTAATTGCTGTGCACATGCTCACTCACATCGGAATCGGTTGATATATAAGAGTGCTGTCGCAGGCAAAAAATCAGATTTTTCAAAATGTCACCCACGTTAGAAATTGAAACTGCTATATCTGAGCCATTTTTTTAAGATAAAGACAAACAAAAAATGCTCCTGAATCCTTATATCAAGGTCAAATACTTAAGAAAGAAACCTTTTTCAATTTCTAATTTTTTTGCATCTCACTTTAAATATATTTTTTTTTATTTAATGGCCGCCATTTTGAAACAAGATGGCTGATGAAGCTGGCCAGCGAACTTGGTCGACATATTGATGTATACTATCCACATGCCTTCTTCCATCGAAATAGGCGAATACGTGTGGTATCGCGTGACAAATACAAGATCGTTTCAAAGTGTTAGCCATGATAGAAATTCAAAGTGCTATAATTCAACCACTTTTTAAGATATAAACAAAAGAACAAATTTTCGGAAACAAAAACTGCTCCAGAATCTTTGTATCAAGGCCAAACACATAAAAAAAATCTTTTTCATATTCCAAATTTTTAATACCTCATTTTAAATTTTAATTACATTTTTTTTTTTTAAATGGCAACCCTTTTGAAACAAGATGGCGAATGAAGCTGGCCAACGAACTCGATCGAGACATTGGTATGTACTATGTACAGACCAAGTTACATTCAAATCGGTTCATAAATACGCCTGTTATCGCGTGACAAAAATCAGGTCGTTTTAAAATATCAGCCACAATAGAAATTCAAAATGTTATAACTCAGCCATTTATTTAGATATAGACGAAACAAAACCTGTTCCGGAATCTTTGTATTAAGGTCAAACACATACGAAAAAATCTTTTTCATTTTCCAATTTTTTAGTATCTCATTTTAAATTTAAATTTTTTTAAATGGCCGCCATTTTGAAACAAGATGGCGGATGAAGCTGGCCAACGAATTTGGTTGAGTTATTTGTATGTACTATGTACACACCACGGTACATCCAAATCGGTTCATAAATACTACGTCTGTTATCACGTGGCAAAAATCAGGAAGTTTCAAAATGTCAGCCACGCTAGAAATTCAAAATGCTATAACTCAGCCATTTTTTAAGATATAGACGAAACAAAAACTGCTACTGAATCTTTTTATCAAGGTCAAACACATAAGAAAAAAATATTTTTTCAATTTTCAATTTTTTGGTACCACATTTCAAATTAAAATTTTTCTTAAAATTTTAAATGGCCTCCATTTTTAAACAAGATGTCGGATGAAGCTGGCCAACGAACTCGGTCGAGATATTGGTCTGTACTATGTATAAACGAAGTTACATCCAAATCGGTTCATAAATACGCCTTTTATCGCGTGACAAAATTCAGGACGTTTCAAAATGTCGGCTTCGCTAGAAATTCAAAATGCTATAACTGAGCCATTTTTTAAGATATAGACAAAACAAAAACTGCTACGGAGTCTTTGTATAAAGGTCAAACACATAAGAAAAAAATATTTTTCCATTTTCAATTTTTTGGTACCACATTTCAAATTTTATTTTTTTTTAAATTTTTTAAATGGCCGCCATTTTGAAACAAAATGGCGGATGAAGCTGGCCAACGAACTCGGTCGAGACATTGGTATGTACTATGTACACACCGAATTACATCCAAATCGGTTCATAATTACGAGAGTTACAGTGTGACATAGGTCAGATATATATATATATATATATATATATATATCAATTTTGAACGGAGGGTGGTTTCGGGGTCTGGGGGTCATGATCGATGAAAATATACCAAAATTTTTTGAAATCGCTTTCCTCCGAACGGCTGCAATAGGTAGCTTTTTGTAAAGAAAGCTACCTAAAATTATGTTTTTTTTATAAGTTTTTATGTTACTTCAACAATCGTATGCATGTTTTTTCTAGTTCAAAATTTGTACTCGAACTTTAACCCACTTTTAAATATCCGATCGAGATTGCATTTTACATACTGGCGCAAATCCGATAACAATCTATTATTATTAAGATTTTCGGTGGTTACCATTTATACTTATTTTACAGGATAACACAAAAAATTTCGGATAGATTTCTGCCAAGGAGTTTAAGAAAAAGTTTTAGATTTAGATAATACAAGACTGCGATTGTTGGGTTTTTTAACTATTATGTATTTTTTAGCACTGAATCCGAAAATTACCTTAATTTTTAACCATCATGTCAGGATATTTCGCAAATCATAAATTTTCAAATGTAAAGAATAACAAAAATCGAATACTATAAAGTAGAGGAGATGGTTGTGTTTTTCAACTTTTGATAATTGATTTTTACGCCCTTTTTAGCGCTGAATCTGAAAATGACCTTCATTTTTAACCATAACGTTAGAATTTTTTTACAAATCGCAGATGTGTAAGTTAAAATATAGCGAAAATCTCATACTATAAAACATATGTAAAACATTTTTTATTTTATTTTATTTTATTTGATTAAAAAATGTATTCGATATTTTTGCTTATCCTGGGATTCTTACAGCTAAACGGCTGAGTAGTCCGATGAGATGGGGGGGGGGGGGGGGAATTCAATTTTAACATTGAACTTCTTAACTTTGAATTTTGCAATTTGCGAAATACCCTGATGTGATAGTTAAAAATGGAGGTCAATTTCAGATTCAGCAGTACAGAATGTATAAGAATCAATTATCAAAAGATAAAAAACATGACATAACCCAACTTTTGCAGGCTTGTGCAATCTAATAATATTTTAAAATGCGTATCATTTTGTAAAGAATTGAGGTTGTTAATTTATAATAATTTTATTTAACAAAAATTCTGTTAGGTAGCTTTCTTTACAAAAAAGCTACCTATTGCAGCCGTTCGGAGGAAAGCGATTTCAAAAAATTTTGGTATATTTTCATCGACCATGACCCCCAGACCCCGAAACCACCCTCCGTTCAAAATTGATATATATATATATATATATATATATATATCTGACCTATGTCACACTGTAACTCCCGTAATTATGAACCGATTTCGATGTAATTCGGTGTGTACATAGTACATACCAATGTCTCGACCGAGTTCGTTGGCCAGCTTCATCCGCCGTTTTGTTTCAAAATGGCGGCCATTTAAAATTTTTAAAAATAATTAAAACTTGAAATGTGGTAACAAAAAATTAAAAATGGAAAAATATTTTTTTCTTATGTATTTGACCTTTATACAAAGATTCCGGAGCAGTTTTTGTTTCGTCTATATCTTAAAAAATGGCTGAGTTATAGCATTTTGAATTTCTAGCGTGGCTGACATTTTGAAACGTCCTGAATTTTGTCACGCGATAAAAGGCGTATTTATGAACCGATTTGGATGTAATTCGGTATGTACATAGTCAGGGTTGGCAGGTTTTTGACACATGTCAGTTTTTGACAGTTTAAACTGCGGTTTAAACCGTCATGTCAAAAACCCCTTGTCAAAAACCTCGTCAAAAACCTCAAATACTTACAGTGATCTGTAAAATTTCACATTAAATGTCACACATTAGATGTAATATTTAAAATTCACTATTACTGTAATTGTATAATTAGTATATAGTATTAGTTATAATTACAGGGTTGGCAGGTTTTTGACATGTGTCAGTTTATGTCGGGTTTAAACCATAGTTTAAACCGTCATGTCAGAAACCTCAAATACTAAATTGATCTGTAAAAATTCAAATTAAATGTCACACATGACAACATTACATGTAATATTTTAAATTCACTCTTACTGTATATCAGTAATTAGTACATAGTAAAGTATTATTGTTAAGTACAACTTTTTAACAGGGTAAAATTTTAGTTTTTTTTTTTTTTTTTTTTTTTTTTTCTTTTGTAAAATTGTGTTTTTCTAAAAAGTAGACATTAAGCTCACCTGAGCTGTACATTTTTTCTCTTACTTAAAATCGTTTTAATTTCGCTTACTTTTGAGAGCTTAAAGCATTAGCTAGCTTTTTTTATGGGGAAAGAAAAACTTAAAAAAGTGTAGATTTTCTTGTATATATAACAAGATAATGTGCATCAATGTTATTCTAGTCTAGGCAATAACCATTCCATTCAAAATTGAAATTGGATTATTAATTTTAAACATTTACAAAATAAGAGAAGTAATTAAAAAAAAAAAAAGCTTAAAGTCAAAATCTTTTTAAAACATGCTTTCTTTCAATATATAAAAATGTTTTCAATTTTAAAACTGAACAAAATTGGCTCGGTCATCTAAAAGAAAATTCCTGTAAGCCCATATTGAAAAAGTGCATAATAGAAGGGATCAAATCATGAAACCATACCATTGTTTGGCTTACACTTTGCATCCCAACCATCAGGGGCAAGGGTTGACTGCTGTATCAGTTCATTCAGCTTGCGCTTGAGCTACGAAGAGAGTTTATGGATGCTTACCCATACTGTTTGTGTATGAAGCTAAAGAATCCCCTTTCCAGTCTTCTTATTTCAGTGCTATGAAGGACTCCATTGTTTGGTGGAAAGATATCACTAAATGCAACGGCTTTTTGAGCCTGATTCAAAACTTGCTCGTCTAGCAATGCTTTTGCTGTCAAGTCCTACTAGCTCAGCATCAATTAAGAGACAGATATTTTCTAACGCTTCATACACTCTAAACTCAAAAATCTTTTGGGTGTAAATAAATGTGCTAAACAAGTGGTGTGCTGCAGCATGCTGCGGGGTAAAATTGATCTGGATTATTTAATTGTACAAAATTATTTTCTTCTGGTTGAAAAATCCAAAAAAAAAAAAAAAATATTGCAAATAATATATTTTTTTAATTATTAAATTTCAATAAAAGATCACATAAATCATTGACTTATTTAATGTTTGTCTATTGTTAAAATGTTTTAGCGTGTTACATGTATTTGGCAGTTTTCGACGGTTTAAACCAGTTTTCGACAGTTTAAACCAGTTTATGACAGTTTAAACCAGTTTTTGACGCTTGTCATGTCAAAAACCAGTTTTTGACGTCAAAAACCCAACCCTGTACATAGTACATACTAATCTCTCGACCGAGTTCGTTGGCCAGCTTCATCTGACATTTTGTTTCAAAATGGCGGCCATTTAAAATTTTTAAAAAAAATTAAAATTTGAAATGTGGTACCAAAAAATTGAAAATGGAAAAATATTTTTTACTTATGTATTTGACCTTTATACAAAGATTTCGGAGCAGTTTTTGTTTCGTCTATATC
Source organism: Maratus speciosus (assembly GCA_963932465.1). Taxonomy (NCBI): domain Eukaryota; kingdom Metazoa; phylum Arthropoda; class Arachnida; order Araneae; family Salticidae; genus Maratus; species Maratus speciosus. The sequence goes on from OZ010788.1 coordinate 148,337,252, forward strand.
TTAAAAAATGGCTGAGTTATAGCATTTTGAATTTCTAGCGTGGCTGACATTTTGAAACGTCCTGAATTTTGTCACGCGATAAAAGGCGCATTTATGAACCGATTTGGATGTAATTCGGTGTGTACATAGTACATACCAATCTCTCGACCGAGTTCGTTGACCAGCTTCATCCGCCATTTTGTTTCAAAATTGCGGCCATTTAAATTTTTAAGAAAACTTTAAATTTGAAATGTGGTACCAAAAATTGAAAATTGAAAAAATATTTTCTTCTTATGTGTTTAACCTTGATAAAAGGATTCGGGAGCAGTTTTTGTTTCGTCTATATCTTAAGAAATGGCTGAGTTATAGCATTTTGAATTTCTAGCGTGGCTGACATTTTGAAACGTCCTGATTTTTCTCACGTAATAACAGGCGTATTTATGAACCTATTTGGATGTACCTTGGTGTGTACATAGTACATACAAATATCTCGACCGAGTTCGTTGGCCAGCTTCATCCGCCATCTTGTTTCAAAATGGCGGCCATTTAAAAAAATTAAAAATTTAAATGAGATACCAAAAAATTGGAAAATGAAAAAGATTTTTTTTGTATGTGTTTGACCTTAATACAAAGATTCCGGAACAGTTTTTCTTTCGTCTATATCTAAAAAAAAATGGCTGAGTAATAGCATTTTGAATTTCTCTTGTGGCTGACATTTTAAAACGACCTGATTTTTGTCACGCGATAACAGGCGTATTTATGAGCCTATTTGCATGTAACTTGGTCTGTACATAGTACATACCAATGTCTCGACCGAGTTCGTTGGCCAGCTTCATTCGCCATCTTGTTTCAAAAGGGTTGTCATTTAAAAAAAATTAAATTTAAAATTCAAAATGAGGTATTAAAAAATTGGAAAATGAAAAAGATTTTTTTTTATGTGTTTGGCCTTGATACAAAGATTCCGGAGCAGTTTTTGTTTCTGAAAATTTGTTCTTTTGTTGATATCTTAAAAAATGGTTGATTTATAGCACTTTGAATTTCTAGCATGGCTAAAATTTTGAAACGATCTTGTATTTGTCATGCGATAACACACGTATTCGCCTATTTCGATGTAAGAAGGCATGTGGATAGTATACATCAACACCTCGACCAAATTCTCTGGCCAGATTCATCAGCCATCTTGTTTCAAAATGGCGACCATTAAATTAAAAAATATATATATATATTTAAAGTGAGGTGCAAAAAAGTTAGAAATTGAAAAAGGTTTCTTTCTTAAGTATTTGATCTTGATATAAGGATTCAGGAGCATTTTTGTTTGTCTTTACCTTAAAAAATGGCTCAGATATAGCAGTTTCAATTTCTATTGTGGGTGACATTTTGAAAAATCTGATTTTTTGCATGCGACAGCACTCCTATATATTAACCGATTCCGATGTGAGTGAGCATGTGCACAGCAATTACTAAGGTCTCGACCAAGTTCACTGCTTAGCCTCATTCACCATGTTGTATTAAAATGACAGGCACTTTAAGAAATTGCCGAATTTGGCAGCCAAATATAAGTTACTTTAAAGAAAAGCAGCTTGGATAAAGCTGACTAATTTCGCGAAATTCTCATTCATTATATTGATAAAAATTAGTATTGAATCTCCTATATTCGGTTTCCACTAAATTGAGCTTCGTGTGTTTGCATGATATAAGTTGGCTTTTTTAAAATAAGGATTATGAAAGCTACCTCTTCCTCCCGGCACTGGCCGGAAGGACTTTTTTTTCTTTCTTCTTAAATGTTTATTACAAATTGTATATTTTTCATTAATATGCCAGAATTATTAAAGATTTCAAATTTATATTGCAATGTTAATTTTACTCCCAAACATTTTTTATATCTGACGAAATTATATTTCGACTAAATTTGTGAATGACCCCCAATTTGCAGCAAAAAATATGCTCCAACTTTAAACAGCTATTACTCGGTCAATTTTAATCGTAGAATAACGAAACTTTTTTTGTATTACTTGTCACTGTAAAAGGAAAATTTCACTAAATATAACTTATAGGACCGGGGGACCGTATAAAAATTTAAATTTCGTAATTTTTTAAGAAATGTTTTTATTGACCCAAATCGCTTTTAAAATATTTCTTTACCTGATTTAAAACATTTTTGTAATTGAAACTATATGTCTATGACTAACGGTTTAGGAATTAGCCATTGGACACCGTTGAGACCGGACACCCTGTATATTTCCGCTAATTAAATTCAAGCCAAGAAACTGCTACTGCTACTTCTACTTTCAACTCTAGTAATTATTGGTTCTCTCATTTTCAAAACAAAGTGACGTATTTGTATAAATAAACAACATTTAGTTATTAAAATATTCTCTGATAATGAGCTTGGTTAGCTTGAAAGTACTAAGAAGCTTAAAATAAAATGCATATTTTAAACTTTTAACATCTTTTTCATTACTTTAATCGCCTTTTAAGTAAGACTGTGAATTTTTAAAGTTCACATTATATATTTTATACAAATTCTTGCTGTTGAAAAGACGTTTGTGCTTTCAAATGCCAGTTCCTATACAATTTAGCGAAATTCTAGTGTGGGATATTGAGAAAACATGTGTGCAGTGATATGTTTATACATAGTGGCTCACAATCAATCTCTGAAGAATTGTTTTTATTATGAAGAAAATTCCCCTATGCCGTAATTTCATATCTCTCAACTGTGAACGCATCAAAAATATTTTACAAGACGTCTTCTTTGCAGAGTATGACGTAACTGCGGCAACACTTTTTTTCTTTCATAACTTGCTTATGAGTTCCGAAATCACGTTCGGTCTTTTTAACCCCATTCTTGAACCTCCAGGAATTTGATTTTCCATAATGTTCTTTACAAGTTAGACTCTTTTAATTACATAAAAGCTAAAATCACTTCTCAGATTTGAATAAATTAGATGTATTATCATTAAATAACCAATTTCAGCACAGATATTAATAATTATTAATAATATTAACTCGTTAAAAACCTTACTACTTTAACATTTTGAAAATGGGACACTTTTAATATTTTTGAGTACTTTGGCTAGTTTTAAAAGTATATGTGGAAATAACACTACATCAATTGATTGTCATATGCGCACAACAAGATAAATAAAAACAATCTCCAACGCCTATATATTGTATACTTTTAGCACCGAATAGCGGATAAACGGCGCTATCGATAGGTGCGTTCTGCTATTGATAGAAGGAAACTGAGGTACACTGATTTATCGTTGTCAGTCGATGAGGGAGGGAGGGGGGGTAGGTGAGCGTAGGATTTTACTTAAAGTGGTGGCTCTCAGATTCCCTGCTCAAGAACACTAAACTTTGACACATTTTCCGACTCATTTTTAAATGTTAAGACATACAATTTACAAGCCTAACTATTGAAGCGTTTTTGAAATCGAATAAGGTTTCGAATTTTTGATAAATAAATTACTTACCGACTGATAAGTGGTTCTTGTCACGTGACGACATGTTTTTCTCCTTTCCCGTGCTATCATCTCTGGAAATTTTGTTCAAAATCCCAATTTTGATAGTATTTTTTTAAAAGCTATTTTAGCTGTGCCAAAAAAAATAGAAAACACTATTCGATTACACAGTTTCTGAATAAGAACATCTGCAAATTTCATGAGTTTCCGAACAAAAAAATAATTCAGAAAGTAGCTCCTTTGGATTTGAAAACGGCCTTAAGAAAGATAGATGAGGTTCGGTTTCATCATTGTGTGTCTTTTGTATTTTTGGCCTTAACCCATTTGTGCCTGAATTTTTGTTTTCTCAAATTTTTTGGTAAAATCACTTTAAAATGTTGCAAAATGAACTGGAAAAATACTAAAAAAATTACGCTATTTTTTTTTTTTGTATTTATTTGATAAAATGTAAACGTACTAAATAATGGAATATGCATAATATATGAATAATGGAATATGCATATTTTTTAGTCGTCTGTCTGCAAGCGACGGGGATAGATATATCGATAATCAAATCAGTATATTTTGTAAACTGAAGCACTGAAAATAAGGTAGTAATCATAATATAAAAATTGTTACCTGTTATGATCAGCCATTTTAATGAATCAGATTTTAGTGGTGCATGCGTAGTTCATTTAGTTGGCGGTTAATTTATAGAGATACAAATTCTTACCCATTATGCATTTATTCTTTTTTATTATAGGAATTATTATGTAGCGGCTCCCAAAACATTGCGATTGAATTCAGATGAAGTTATCGGAGTTGCCTCTGATGGCAATATTCGAGGACCTGTAAATATCTACGTACAAGATCATCCAGGAAAAGCAAAAAATATAACTCAGGCCACTGTGGATATAGAACCAGGTATTCTATGGTTGTTTCATTCTTTTATTGCATAACTTTACGTGATTTTTAAAATCAAAGATTTTAATTGTTTTACATAGAATTTAATGGCAACTGATATCTTCAATTTGAAATTTTCTGATATTTTCAATTTGACCGTGAGATCATATAATGTGGTCAAGCAAGTTAGACACACGATTGAAACACATATACAAACTGTAAAGTGTATATTTTGTGAAATGCATTCTTAAAGCTATCGCGGCTGGTTTAAAAATCTGATATAATAAAAATGAACAGTCAAGTGCGAGTATTACTCACTCACAGAGGGTTCCGTACAATAAATATATAAATTAGTAACCGTATTATTACAAAAAATCGTTGCTAAAAGAATAATAAGACTTTATAAAAATAAAAAAACTATACAATGTAGGGTTGAATATAGCTATAGATACACTACAGGGCTGTCAAAGGCGAATATTTTTATATTTTGTTGGCTCCACTATTTCTAAAAAATACATTTTGTAGTATATTTCTCTTGCAAATGTTGGCAAAGTGTATGTAAAAGATTTTTATTTTGCAAAAAATTTTTGTTTTTGTCCGAAATAGAATTAAAAAATAGCCACCTGTGGCATCCCTGATACTAGAAATATATAAATAGATATGCCATGAAAGTTCGAAAAAATATGAAACATAAATAGTATCAAATATTGCTATTGTCTTTAACTGTTCTTTTTAATCAATCTGTTCCTGATGAACTTAATTCGGTTCCTACAATAAAAGTAATGCATATTTAAACTTAATTTGGCATTTCATAAACCCAAATTCAGCGTAGTAGTAATCTTTTCTTTTCACAGTGAACCTAAAACAAAACCCTTGTTTAAAATTTAAACCTAGCATTGTGATAAGCGCGCTTCGAAAGGAGGTCACAAAGTTGCAACACCGCCTTGGTCCGTGCCGCGTTTTTTCGGACAGGTTTCTAATTAACCTTTACAGACACGGGTGGGCATTGAGAGAGCCACTCAATCAAACCAGTCCCCAGCGAATCCCATAGTAATTATGGGATTAATTTTAATTAAAATAATCTGTTTTTAACAATTTGACGTTTATTGCTTTTATACTACTATTGGGAATTGCGTTACACAAATATATCATTAAAAGTTGTTATCTAGGCTTTAAAAGCCGATGGTGCATAGAGTACGCCGCCCGTGTCTTTACTATGTATGCCCAAACCGTCCTTGTCTTTAAGTATTAATATCTCAGCTAAGTTCCAACAATTTTTTTCTAAAATCATTATGAACAATCCTTTTATACTTCTGCTACGATAAGTACCACCAGCGCTCCTCCCTCAACACCTTTGCTGAATGACCCAAATCGAAATTTGTGTGTAACGGAAAAATGTGATTTTCTCAAAAACTGTGTGACCTAGAGTAATCGATATAGTTTTCTTGAAAGATTTAAATTAACTTCTACTACCGCTAATTTTTTCATAATTTTAGCTTCAGTAAATTCGGAAATAGAGGGGGTTACATATTTTTGCACTACATCTTCCGATATCTCTGAAAATATAATACCTAAAATTAAAAGAAATGCATTTTTGAGTTCGGCGTTACGAAAGCTTTCACACGATATACAAAGAAAAGATTTTTTTTCCAAGTAACATAATTAGCCCCTTTAAATATTTCCTATATATATTTGTGAATGTTTAAAAATCTATAAATATGTGGATCAGTAGCCTTTATTACTTCAGCCAGTTTGATGTTTCCATGTTTCATAGTTTACAAGTAAAATGGCTGTGACAGACAGACAGACACAGGAAGTGATCTTATAATGGTTCCGTTTTTACTTTTTAAGTACGTTAAGTTACCCTCCGGTCATATAAGTGATATTTAGTAAAAATATCCTATTACTGTAGTATGGGAAAAAAAGTTCCATCCTTCTATAATAAAGCTGACTTAGTAACAGCTCTTTAAAGTTGATGCATCTTTTTTGCTAGGAAACAGGGGTCATTCATAAAACTAGTAGAAATATAAATAATCGTCAGATATATATATATATGAAAAATAGTTGAGAGTAAAATTGACATTACAATATATATTTGAAATCTATTTTCATTCGGACATATTAAAAATCCCTTAAGGATCGCTTAATATTTGGAAAAACCGCCAAAAAAGTACCCTTTTTTTATTGCAGAAATTGAATAATTATAAGGCTTCTAAATAAAATATGCAATTAGTTTTTTTAAGGCGAAAAAAAAAAGATGTTATTGAACAAATTCACATTTATAGAAAAGCCATTATGCGAGAATTGTGTTTCTTAATGTTTGTTTTACACCATACAAATTAATGCGACTAAGACCTTTATTTTTCATCATCGCACAATTTTTTACAAATAATATTTGAAATAATATATATACTTTAAATTTTGATTATTAATAATTTTTTTAATGGAATGTATTTCGAAACATGATATACAAAATTAAACACCACAATCAGCGTCAAAAACCAAACCCAACTGGAAATATTCAAAGACTTTAAACGGTTGGTTGGTTGGTTGTATTTATGTCGGCCAATTATCAGCACGTGGGATATGGGCCCTAAGGGTGGATGCCGCCTTCCGTGGAGGTCTTTCTAAGGGAACCTAACCCGTATTTACGCTTGGAGAACCAAGGTTCGAAGAAAACCACGAAAACTCCGAACGATTAGGCCGACAGGCGCGATTGGGATCGAATCCAGCACCTCCCGTCTCCCAGCTTCGAGAGCAGAACCTCTCGGCCACTGGTGGGGCTGACTTTAAACGGAAATGACAGTTAAATTTTTCTGGTTTCGAAGTTTTCTGCAGCAATTAAATCTCCAACCCGGAAATATGACGGGCACGAGAAATAACGAACGACACCTGAGCCCATGATATTGACGGGAGCGAGAATTAAGCGGTTAAAGAAAAATGCACAACTTGCATTAAAAATATAAGTTAAAAAGTAACAGAATTTTGTTAAATGAAATGATGAAAAGTAACAGTCGCAATTCTCTACAAAATGATACATATTTTAAAATGATATTAGATTATCTAATCTGAAACTTAATTAATGAAAATTAAAGTTATCTCAAAACTTGCTTGCAGTAACTCCTTCGGCTGTAGCCCCACCAGTGGCCGAGAGGTTCTGCTGTCGAAGCTGGTAGACGGGAGGTGATGGGTTCGAACCCAATCGGGTCCGTCTTCCTAATCGTTCGTGGTTTTCTTCGAACCGTCGATTTCCACGCGTAAATACGGGTTAGGTTCCCTTAGAAACACCCCCACGGAGGGCACTCCCCCCCCCCCTTAGGGCATATATCCCTCGTGTTGATAATTGGCCGCCATAAACACAACCAACCAACCTTCGGCTGTAATGCAGAAATGTACACGCGAAATAAATCCTTCTGCTACTTTAAGCACTTTGTGTACGATCCCTAGAGCCTTGGCCCAACTCATCTGTGTTCAGTTGCAGGAAATTGGTTTAAGTCATGAAATTGAAAGTTTCACAACTCTGTTAATTTAAGTGTTAGATGAATGGGACTTTTTTGTATTACTTGTTAGTGCAATAGGATATTTTTACTAAATATAGCTTATAGGAGAGGAAGACCGTATAAAAATTTAAATTTCGTAATTTTTTTAATAAATGTTTTTCTTGACCCAAATTCCTTTAAAAATGCTTCTTTACCTAACTTAAAACATTTTTGTAATTTGAACTATATGTCTATGACTAACGGCTTAGGAATTAGCCCTTGGACATCGTTGAGAGTGGACACTCTGTATAGTCCTATGACTGCAAAAACATGATATCTAGATCATTTCTGTACCAGATTTTGGCTTTTACAAAAAATTACACTAATTATCACTTCAGGCTTCACATGTAGCTTTGATTTCTCTCTCATATTCCCAAGGATCTGCAATGCCGTAGTTATATTTTATTAAATCTGTTGTTTTGTTGTGTCTATACAGCAGATATAGATTATATATTATATTTATCTGCTACAGCGTAACTCAAGAACAGCTAAAACATTTTAAATAAAATTTTTAATAGTTTGCACATTTATATTTATCTATTACAGCGTAACTCAAGAACGGCTAAAACGTTTTAAATAAAAGTTTTAATAGTTTGCATATTATTTTGTTTGAAAGTTTTAGGAATTTATTTATCGAAATGGATTGATTCACTTGATATAAAAGTATTAGAAATTGCTTAATGGTGTTTGAAAAAAGCTTTGTAATAATTATTCAGTTTGTTTCCTATGATCATGAATAATGCTTAGAACTTCTGTATTGTTGAAATTTTCGAAATCAGCTTAATTTACATTTATGAAATTTGATATACGTACATAATTGGATCGCTTTTGGATTGCTGTCACACATCTTTGTATTGCATTATTTCTATTGCCGTTATTGTATATATTTATCAGATATTGTTTTAGCCTAATATGTTGTATTTCGGGAATATAAATACACTCTCGTTGCGAGATGATAACTTTTTAAAAATGTTATTGTACAAAAAAATGTTTCCCAAATACACCGAATAAAGCTCAAAGCCCCATTCACTTAATTTAAATCAAAATAAATTACACTTGTTTTAATAGAAATTTGTTTGTATTTTTATATGAAATTTCATGATACAGATTTGTTTTCAGATACTCAAATGGAGAGTCAATTATTTGACGCTTGACCGATGATTCTGACAACCTTCATAAAAATGTTTGTTCGTCATATTTTCGGAATAAGGTTATTGCAGCCTTGCGACATTTAGAAATTGTTCCAGGATTTCGGGACCACGTGAACCACGTGACCTGGCAAGTCCAATCAAAATTTTGAAATTGCAGAATCACCATCAATGCACCAAAACTAGAGCTCAATCATTTAGTAGATATACCGAGATTTTATAAATGTAACTCTGGCACTACAAATGGAACGCTGGAACTACATGACCCAATCGGAGCTCCCAATCTGCAGAAAACCCGGAAACATATCTAGAGTAATAAACTTTAGAACTAATTAAATTATAAATTTAAATTTAAAATGATTGTACTTAAGTATTGTGCGGCAGCGCAATACTTATTTATTTCCAGTGTCACTTCTCAATGTTAATTTAACATAGAAAAGCCTGTGGAGCTCATAACTTTTTTGACTTTTTCTTCGCACCTTTTTGTCCCTGATGCCACATTTTTTTTTATTATTAGTTAATTCTAATAATATTATAAATTTTAAGTGTGAAAACTTTTCCCTGATGTCATAGTCAAAACGGATGATAAAATACTTTTGCATATGGGTGGATTATAACCCAAAAAGTAGCCCAGGCTATGTATTATTTACATTATTCAAATATTTTTCTTTATAATTATAAATTTCCCTGTTTTTATTGAGAATCAATACATTTTCCTTTAAATTTTAACATCACTTCTTCAAATGAAAATCAAATTTCAAATTATTTTTGCTTAAAAGGCGCAAAGACCAACTTAGTGAAAAATATTCCATGCCGGGAATCGAACCCGGGTCATCAGTATAGCGCACTGACGTTCTACCGCTAAACCACATGGAACGATACCCAGCCTGGAACTTCTCACTATTACAAGTTGGCAAGGTAGTAGTGCGGTAGAACGTCAGTGCGCTATACTGATGACCCGGGTTCGATTCCCGGCATGGAATATTTTTCACTAAGTTGGTCTTTGCGCCTTTTAAACAAAAATAATTTGAAATTTGATTTTCATTTGAAATATTGTATTCAAGGCGAATGTTTCTTTCTGGAAAAATTTCCAAATATTAATCACTTCTTCATTGGTGCAAAAATTCAAAAGCTGTGATAAATTGTTGTCGACAGCAATTAATTTTCGTTTGAAAGATTTCCACGTGAAAAATGAAATTGCAATATATATTTTTTTAAGAATTAAAAATAAGATGAATATGGAGTCAAAGTCAAAATAAAAATAAAAATGACATTTTCAAACCTTTGTTAGTAATACAAATCTCAATAATATGAGTTAATACATAAAGTAGAGGTGAACATGGCGTCCAATTTAAAACAAAAATTTTAAATATATTTTACCGATATTGATTTTAAAACACGAATATCAGTTGCAAACAGATGAGCGCATAGTTCCATTAAACAGATGTTAACTGTCTGATTTTTTATATTTTCTTGTATTTATTTATTGATTGATGAAGTTTTAATTTAAGAAATATTAGCCGAAAACAAATTTTGTACTACTTATATTGCTTTCAGACGGTATAAAAATTGAAATTGTACGATCTTTAGAGGTTAATAAAATTAGCAAAAACGAAATTTATTTTACATGTTGCAATTTTATTTGCATTTTTAAAAGTTCAATTAGTTTAACCATATTTCTTACAAGAATTTACCGTTAAATGTAGAAGCAACTGAATGAAATATCTTAATATCAGTCCCTTCTCGGGGTTAAACAATGTTGGAAATAAATTGTTTTTTCTTTTAATTTTTTATGCGAATTATGTTTTTGTTTAATAATTATTATTTACCTATGCATTTATTTATTTTACAAACATACAAAAGTTACTAAAGATAATTACTTCAACTTATTTACCAACTGATGAATTTCCAGAAATTAGTAGAATTTAACTTAACGTCACCTGCTGAAAAATCACTTTTCTTATTTGTCAACAGTTAGAATGTCGTGAAGTGGATCAAGCTTGTCGTTCTTACAGCTATTATTTAGTAATAAACTGAATGATGTGTATACAAATTAACGTACATAACACATTTACAGGTAAGCCACAACTCTTCAAAATTCGACTTGACACTGGGAATTTTCCATCCGGATTTCTCTCAGCTCCAGGAATTCCAAAATATGTTTCTCTGACAGCACATTTTCAGGGTTACTACAAGGAACTGTTGATTCCAATTAACGAGAAGTATGGATACATGTTCATTCAGACTGACAAACCCATTTATACGCCCAAAGATAGAGGTATATTTTTTTCAGCTGATATATAATTTTGACAAAAACTAAGGTAAATGCACCTATAGTGGGCCACTAATTTTTAGAGTTTATAAACAAGCCCAAAGTGCATTTCTGAAAAACGACTGAAAGAAATCTGATTGACTAATGTCCTTAGAAGCTAACTTTCCACAAACTGAGTGGAATAATTGTTTTTTTTTCTGCTGGTACATTTGTTTATTTTCTAGAGTTCTCAAAAACAGATTTTTCGGTAAATGCTTAGCGATTTCATTGAGGGATAATTTTTTATTTAAAACATTGTTTCTTTAATATTATGTTTTATTTTGAATTAAAGTACTGTTGATATACTCTCCTACATTGTAAATAATTTGTTGGATAATCCGAAAACTTAAAAGTTCATGCATCATAAATTTACTATGCTCACTACTGGAGCATAGAGGAAGATAACATTGTTTTTTTCGTTTTTTTTTTTTTTTTTTTTTTTTTTTTCAGAGAATATATTTTGAAACTTTGAATATTTATTCTGATTCATGAAGGTTGGTACTAGGCTAAACAATATATATATCGAATATTAAAGACGTGAATTATCACATTGCTAACAAGTCGTAAACCAACTTAGTGAAAAATGTCCAAGCCGAGAATCGAACCCGGGCTCCTGGAATAGATCTCCAGTGCTATATCACTAAACCACAAGGACGATGCCCAGCTCGGCATCTTTCACTTATATAAGGTGGTAAGGCTGCTACCGCAGCACTAGATGCAGATGTCTTCATGAGCACACAATCCAGTGGCGTAAAATGAGACGCAAATGAACCCAGCATCGGTGAATATACAATTCTTAATTAATTTTTCAATTACTTTTCAGCAGTGAAATTACGCTTGAAATTATTGAATATTAATTTCAAGCGTAATTTCACTGCTGAAAAGTAGTTGAAAAAATAATTAAAAATAATATATATATCTTTTGGAATTCACTAACACTTTAATAAAAATTAGATAAATGGCATTAAGTGGACCACTACTGGTGCGTTTACCTTATTTTCACTGACAAATAGCACTTTATAGTAGACAAGTGTTACTGTTATTACATTCGAAATCTGAATACTTTGCTTGATCTGAAAATATTCTGACAGGGTCGAATTTTTATAAAACTCTTAAATTTTATTTAAAAATCTTAATTTTTTAGGTTAATTCATTTTTATAGATTTTATTTTTGGTAGCAACAATCATAAAGTTAACAAAATATATATATTAAAATTATTTATAATGTTTTGTCACCATACTTACTATTAAATGCTGAAATATCCTAAACCAAACTTAAAGGTGCTATAAATGAATTTAATTTATCAAGTTTGAAATTTTGTAAATTTTTCGTTCGTAACAATCCAAGGAATTCTAAATTTTAAATCTTTTAATAATAATTTTTTTTAATGGTAAATTTAATCACATGTATTTATAGCTATAACATAGAAATACAATTTAAAATATGTTCTTTAAAATATTTTTGAATTTTTGTAATGTAGAAAGTTATTATTTTAATGTATTTGAATGCAAACTGAAATTAAATAAAAATTAGAAATGTTTTCCAACCATATATTTCTTATAGTATGAAGAAATTTTTATATAGTTAATTAATGCTTAAAAATACATTTCGTCAAATGTATTTTCAGTCTTATTTAGAATCATTCCACTGAATGAAGATTCCTTACCTTCACATGAAAAGTTTCAATTACAGATCAGAGTAAGTATAACGTCATCTGTATTAAGTCATTTTTTATTATTTAAAAATTCTTCATACGTTTTAGGATATTTCTTATTGTGCTATGGTAATAAATGTATATATGCAAAAAAAAATTTTCTAAATTATTATTCCTAAAATATTATCTTTATATAATCATACTAACAGAATCCCTGACGTTGTCCGGTATTTCTTTAAATAGGTCTAAAATTACCTTAAATACACTCATGTCCAAAATTAAGGTCACAAACATAAAATCTGTGAAAACTGATGAACTATTCGCTGTGTTGCCACGAAATTTGGCACAGATGTATATCATAATGGGAGAAAGAATATGTGAACATAACAGTATGGAAAAGATTTTAATTGTGTATTAAAATACAGGGTACATCAAAAAATGCAAAATCATGAATCAGAGTTAAAGCATTTATCTCGGGAAAAGTCTGTCTAATATGGAGCATGGCCATCGTGCATTGCTATACAAGCCTCACAACGAGTTCTCATACTGTTTATGAGTGTATCAATAAATGTTCGTGGCAATAGAACCCATTCTTCCAAAATCGCGGCTTTTAACTCCTGACGGGTCCTGTGAAGCAGGTTACGCTGTGCAATGGCTCTTCCTAGGCCGTCCCAAATATGTTCAATGGGACTGAGATTCGGAGACCACGAGGGCCAATTCATGAGGCGACTATCTCCTTCTTCAAGAAAATCGTCAACAACGTGAGCTCTGTGTGGCTTCGCATTATCGCCCATAAACACGAAGTCCGAGGTTACAGCACCCCGGAACAACCTCACATAGTCTTCAAGGGCCTCATCCCTAACGACCGGCGTCCAGTCGTGCGTGTCCCTTTCACTGTATATGTAACAGGAGAGCCCGGTTGCTGTGGAGCCGAAAACATCAGTCTTGGACACAACAAGGATGGGGAGTGTTCTTTTCAGTGATGAGTCAAGATTCACTACGCAGAGTGATTCTCGTCGAATCTTCATCTGGAGAGAACGTGGAGCTTGCTATCATCCTTCCTACGAAAAGGAATCGACAAATTTTTTGGCTAATGAATCCCTGTCGGGGGTGGTAAAATGTTGGGCAGTCGTACAACCACTGCACGCCTTCGATACGGGTACTATCAACGCACAGCGCTTTAGGGATGTGATCCATGAAGCCTATGTGAGGTTGTTCCGGGGTACTGTAGGCCCAGAATTCCTGTTTACGGACGATAATGCGAAACCACACAAAGCTCACATTGTTGATGATTTTCTGGAAGTAGAGGAAATTCGCCGTAAGATTTGACCCTCGAGGTGTCCGGGCCTCAATCCTATGGAACACGTTTAGGATGTTCTAGAAAGAGCCATTGCACAAAATAACCCCAGTCCCAGGACCCGCCAGGAGTTAAAAGCCGCCCTTTTGGAAGAATGGGGTTTGTTGCAACTAACATTTATTGACACCCTCATAAACAGTATGAGAGCTCGTTGTGAGGCTTGTATAGCAATGTACGATGGTCACACTTCATATTAGACAAACTTTACACGAGAAAAATGCTTTATCTCAGAATCATGATTTAGCACTTTTTCATATACCCTGTATCTTAATTCACAATTAAAATCTTTTCTATATTGTTATGTTGCTATGTTCTTTCTCTCATTGTAATTTGCCTCTGTGCCAAATTTCGTCGCAACACAGTGAATAGTTCACCAGTTTTCACAGATTTTATGTTTGTGACCTTAATTTTGGACATGAGTGTAATATACAAACAAATCTAGAAGTGAAGGGGCCAAGGGTTTTCGGTATCGTATTGAGTGGTCGTAAAAGTGACGCTCAGTATAACGGTTGACTTCAATATAACTACATAAAATAACAAAAAGGTCTATCTAAAAATCCCAAAATTTTGATATTTAATTAAAAAATTTGATATCCCCCCCCCCCCCAAAAAAAACAAAAAAAACATACAATCATACAAATCGGTTAATTAGATAATGAGTTATAAAATTTTCATATTTTTTAACACGCATTTTAAAATTATTTTTATTATTCATCTTTAAAACCACACGTACTTCGTCTCTCTGCTACAAAACAGCATGTTTACGACCCCGACCAACAAAAAACCAGAAAAAATTATCTATCTTATACAGCCTGATGATCAACCCACGTGATATATCATATTACTCATAAAAGCTTGTTGCTTGCAAGAGCAAGAATTATGTTTTATTTTTTTTAAAAATAGTAAATATTAATATTTTTAACGTGAGAGATGCCGTCAGAACCACGAAGTTGTCCTTTATTTGTAGATGCTATTTTATTATCTATGGAGCCAAGGTGATTAAAATTTTAGATGTAAAAAAGTGAAACCTTTTCTTTCTTTTCTGTTTGAAGTTCCACATTTTCTAAAGACATGCATGTAGGCGATCGTAACGCTGCGCGGTATACATTTTCCCATCGATAGCGGACAAACACCTACGTCCGTCTTTACAATTATCTTTATTATTATAGGTAATTAAAAAAATATATGCAAGATATTGATGACAACATTTTATACAGGAAATGATTTCCAAAATTTAATTTTTGTAAAAACAAAACAAAAGAACGACAAGAAAAAAGTAACGCATAAGTAAAGGAATTCGCAATAAAGTGTAATCAACAGATAATATACCAAAAAACGTGAAAAATTTTGTTTATTACAAACATGCTAATTAAAACTAAACTGGAGAATTGGGTGATTATTATTTATTTTTCTACAATTGCCAAGCCCGTCCCGTAAATCGAACAAAATTCGCTATCACATTAACAACCTTCAAGCGGATTTTCCCCAAAATTTTATGCAAACCCCGAGCGATTTTCTTTAAAATCTTAGACAAACATTTGTCTATCACATTACATCTAAATATAAAATTTCGTCAAAAAATATTAATAAATTCTTAACTTAAACTACAAAAAATCGAGAAAATCACACAAAAATTGCTAACACAGTGGCCGCTTCAAGTTAATATTCCCATTTTCAACTGGGACCTGATGTCCATAATCAAAAAACATATGTATGAAGTTTTGTTCAATTCTATAGATAAATTCCTACATTTCTCGATGATACAAAAGAAAAAACGCATCTAAATTCGCTATTCCAGTGCCAACTTCAAGCTGATCTTTTCCAAAACTTTATACAAATCTCGGCCTATGGCATTATATTTAAATATAAAATTTCATCGAAAAGTATTCATAAATTCTTCACTTAAATAGCAAAAAATTGAGAAAATCACACAGAAATCATTATCACAGCACCCTCTTCTCGAGGAACTTCCCGAGTTTCAACTGGAACCTGACTACCATAGTCAAAAATGCATATATTAAGTATGGCTCAGTTCTATCTATAACTTCATACACTTACGGTAATGAAAAGAAAAAAAATGCACAAAAATTCGCTATCATAGGGCCCCCTTCTGCGGGAATATCTCCAAATTCAACTGGGACCTGCTGGCTATAGCCAAAAACATATATACGAAGTTTGGTTCAATTATATGCATAACTTCATACACTTTTTGATGATACAAACAGGACACACAGACAGACAAATATTTTTTAAAAACGTGTTTTTCAGTATTTCTGATCCCTAAAACGTGTAAATCCACCGAAATTCGGAAGTCGAGAAAAAATTTCGATTACAATGCTTTCTTCTATTACATATTGAAGAAAGCAAACAGAACTTCTTAATATAATTCAGAAATTTCATGATTATGAATAGTCCTGCATTTTCCCAACAGATGGTCTACCAGACATAATAGATGGTTCCTCAAGTGATTTGTGTGTTTCTTTTGTACTCCTAAAATTTATATATACTAATCAAAGAAAGTTTCGTTCTGTATGTCTGTGTGTGTGTGTTTGCGATGGCTAGCGAAATCTACGGCACTTACGAGGCTAAAAATGTTTGTGATGGTAGCTCAAAGTGTCTGCTAATGCATCTGAGAGTCAGAATTTTAAATTTCGAAATTTAAAATTAGATCTAATAATTAGTTGAGTTATTAATTAAACACGTAACCCACTCTCATCAAAAAGCCATCTATTTGATTCCCAGACAAGGAAAGCTCTTGCGCACAAACCCATTTATGCATCGGAATCTACCGAAGAAACAAATTTCGATTTTATTTGTTTTTTTTTTAATAGTATCGTTTTAAGCTAAATCGACCAAATTACTCGGTACAGTTAATTTGGAAGACATATTCCGAAAGATCATACTCTTATGTCACAAATACCGCAATCAATTCGAAAAAATGTCGCAGCTAACGCTTGAATTCTTTATTTATTTTTTTTTTTCAAAAAGGATTGTTTTTACGAAAAACGTTTTCCCCCTTATTGCAATGCCCCTCCAGGGCACAATTTTAGAGGTACCTAGAAACCAAAAATATGTTCTTAAAGATGAAAACGTCTTCTAATCGATGGTGTAGTCGGTTTTGAAAAATAAGTGTTTTAAACCTTTGAAATATACCGGCGAACGCAGGCCACGTCACGCATCATGGATATAGTTTTTTTTCGGCGAAAAGTAACTAAATGTCCGTATTTAAACACAATCTTTTTAGAGCATCTCAGTAGACTAGATTTACATCCCCTACAAGAATTCTGAAAAGTTCGTACGGGTAGAAATATAAAAAAAAATAAATAAAATGCGTGAAAATTTCCACAAAATCAGTAAACACCTGAGTGTTTCGTAGCGGTTTCGCTCGCTTTCAGTATGCATGGACTCCAAAAATCAAATTACGCAGAAAATAAAATACCAAATGGCATATACTTTCAAATCAATATTTTTTCGCGATTTTTTCATTTAAAAATATAAATTCAGACAAAATGGAGTTCAAGATGTAAAATCACACAAATTTGAGGTTCATTTGAGGGTCATCCCGGGCAACACCGGGCGGGTCAGTTAGTAAATAAAAGAATAAAAAAATGGCAGACAAGTAAGTAACTAGTATGCTGTAGCTAT
Source organism: Maratus speciosus (assembly GCA_963932465.1). Classification (NCBI taxonomy): domain Eukaryota; kingdom Metazoa; phylum Arthropoda; class Arachnida; order Araneae; family Salticidae; genus Maratus; species Maratus speciosus. The sequence goes on from OZ010788.1 coordinate 148,355,229, forward strand.
CACAAAACTTTCTTCTATATTAGTTTAAATGGCGCTGTTGCACGCTAATAATTACTAAGAACAGTGTATTTCTTGAATTAAATTTAAAGTTACAGTAGATCGGGATGCGGCAGCACAGAGAATCACCTCATTTAGTTCACGGCTCAAATTCCAGAATGAGTTAAATCTCGATTCGCATATTAAAACGCAATCGGTCTGCCAAGTCATATCTTGGTGTAAAACACCCGAAAATCCGATTTTAGCAGTTGACTCGTAGGTTTACCATTGCGTTTTCCTACATCCAAAGGTTTGAAAACATGGAAGACTGGGAGCAGGAAAACACAATGGTAAACCTACGAGTCAACCACTAAAATCGGGTTTTCAAGTGTTTTCCACCAAGATATGACTTGGCAGACCGATTGCGTTTTAATATGCAAATCGAGTTTTAACTAATTCTAGAATTTCAGCCGTGAACTCGATGAGGTGATTGTCTGTGCTGCCACCTCCCGGTCTATAAGTGATCATTTAATAAAATCAAGCACAATTCAACAGCGCCCCCTGTTTGGATTCAAATACAAAATTGGACAAGCATATATATTTTTAATTGATAACTCCAAATATAAAGTTTAGTGCATTTCTTCTACCCAATAGAAAGTGAGATATAGATATGACGTTCACCGTAAAAAATAACAAAGCAGCGCTCTTTGTTGAATGAATAAAGCTTAAATTTAATCGACATAATTTTTAATAACTGTCTTTCAGATTAAATTTGGTGGATTTCCACACACAGTTGTCAAGATATAGCTATCAAGGAAATCGTGAAAAATATAGCACAGCAATAACTGCGTTCCCTGCCTAATGAATAAAGCTAAAACTGAATCAAGATAATTTGTAGCGAATGTCTTACATATTAAAATTACTAACATTTTATTCCATACATGCATAGATATAAATGTAAAAAAAATCATAAAAAACACAGCACAGAAGCGCCACCTGTTGAGCAAAATACACTCAAACCTAATCAGTAGCAATTTATGTCAAGGGCTATATGGCGTTTGATGGAATTCCATCCTATAGATGCCGAGAAATCGTGAAAAATGTAACATAGTAATTTCACCTATTGGGAGATATACACTCAAACCTAATCAGCCCCGATGCTCTGGCCAAGGCAGCAACAGAAAAACAGGCAATAGATTTTGTGCTCCCAGTTTCCCCGTCCCATGTCAGACGAGTCCTAAAAGACAGAATCCTTCCACCTGGCAGGCTAGGTGGGACGACTCTGACAAGGGACGTCACACACGCAACTTCATACCTAAAGTCTCTCGGAACCTATATCCACCACCGCATTCCTGACGGGTCGCAGCCCTTTCAAAACTTACCTGAAAAGATTCCACTGCAGCTCCTTGCCTCTCTGCGAATGCGAAAAATTAGGCACACCAGAGCATAGCTACTATCACTGCACCCTAACGAAAACCTGCCATATCAAATATCTCAGCTCCCCCCCCCCTTCCCCAAATCCTGGCTATTAAACATACTCTCAAGGCCGGCACTGCTGGCAAAATTAAAGCATATTTATCAATTTCAAGAAGAAATTTGTGTTCTGATTTCCTAGCGATCATGCGTTAGAAGCTAACAAAGTATCAGCTCAACATTCCAAATCTGGACTTTCTGGACTTATAGTGTATTCCAGCACACGCAGCATTGTCATAGCAGCAGAAACTCCTTCTTTTCCACCTGCTGCCTGTCGCGGGGGGGGGGGGGGGGGCTTGTTCCTGCGGGTGACGCCTAAGTCAACTTTTTTTCTCCCGCTCTCTCTCGCATAGAGGCAGTCTGTACCCCAGTGGGCAGAGTTTATTACTGTAAATATTTATCATCACGGAATTTATGGATATACCGCCGTTTGTCGCGATTTTGGCGGCTTCAGCTCTGGCTGAAAACTGTATTTTTTTAAAGACCGTAATAAAGGCGACCGGGAGGAACACTGTGCTCTACAGACTTGGTTTCCTTGTCTGAGCAGTCCCTCTTAGGCAATCAAACCTAATCAACCACAATTTATGTCAAGGTCTAACAGAATATAAACTTTGATGAAGTTCCGTGCATTAGTTTTTGAGATAGAGCACCGGCAAAATTTGTGCCATATACGTACAGATGCCAGAGAGATAAACTAACATTTTCCAAAAATAGTTAAATCGTGTTGACATTCAAAAATGTGTGAATCCATCAAAAAATGGCAGTGAAAATTTTCTACGTTTCAAATACTTTCAACTTGAGTATATAGAAATCGTAAAAATTAACACATGTTTATGTTTACCTTAATTTAGTTTGAAAAAACAATAGTAGGCGTGAGACGAATGCTTTAAAACTTTATAGAAAATAGATTTATATTTATTTTTAGAATCCCAACAATTCAATTGTGGAGCAAAAACTTTTCGATGGGAAGAAAAGAGGTGATCTTAGAAAAGCCTTTGCCACTCATGTATACAAGTTTCCCACATATCCAGTACTTGGAGAATGGTCTGCTACAGTTCAGTATGGATATGATGTAAGTGCATATTTTTATAATTGTAGAATTATTTTGATACTGTCATTGAAAAAAACTTTCTGTAGGTTTTTTAAAAAGTTGAATTAAATGCTTCTAATATTATAATTATTCCTCACAATGAAAAATAATATATGGAGGATTCAAGCGGAATGGGCGGATCCAAGGGAGCGGCGATGGGCGATCGCTCTTCTTTTGGGCGATGGTAACGTGTCTGCTATCTAAGGCAGTTTAATGTTAAGGCTGTTCAAAGCAGCAATGTTTCAGCATAGTTCAATGCTTTTTAACTTTTTAAGAGTTTCAGATGGATACATTCGTTTTTCTTTTTCTTCCTTACATGTCAATTCTACAATACGAATATTACCAAGAAAAGCTGTATAAATATACGTTTATATATGAGGACGTGAGTTTCAAAACTCACCTTATCCAGAAAATGAAATTTTTGGAAATCGCGAAAAACCTCTATCAGCGTCTATTGGTTTTCATTATTAACCCAGTTTTTACAGTGGCACAAATACAGGATAAAACTAGTTTTTTTTTTATTGTAGTGTTTTTGTTTTTTTGTGCCGTTTACCAATAGATTGATAGAAAAAACACGATTTTTTAAGTTTTGAATAAGGCGAGTTTTTAAATTCACGTCCTCATATGTAATATAAGAAAATCTAACATTTTATAAATACTACGTTGTTTTACAACATTTTCGATTATACAATTATTGAAAATTAGCAAATTTAACGGCTAGAAACGGGGGTAAGTTAAGGGGGTAATAATTCAACGAGCTATCCACAGTTGTTGCATAAATGTTTCTTTAATAAGTTTCAAAGAACTCTTTATCGATCTACTTTAGAAATATATAAACAAGGAGTTTCATATGCATTAAACCTTTTTAACACTTTCGAAGAAAATTGAAAAGTGTTTATGACTTCGGTTTGTCTGGCTGTCTTTCCATCTATCCGCGCTCTAACTCTCGTAAATATACTCGGATTGCCCTCAAATTTTTGGATAATATTGATGTTTACCATAGCACGATCCCTATTTCAAATGCAGTTTCTAGCATGTTTAGTTCATTTACAGGGACAGTCAAAAGTATTCCGTTACATTACATCCAATGGGGAAAAATCGTTTCAAATGATTTTTAATGATGTTGCACGCATCCAAACATAACAAAATTGATATGCATTTGTGAAGTGCACTAAAATATGCATTCTGTAGAATATGCGGTGCAAATAATAGTTATTATTCATTTACAGGGTCACACAAAAGAATTTCGTTACACAATGATATGGGGGGGGGGGGGATTGTTTGCGGCGTATTTTAATTATATTAAACTATTTCATGTATAATGAAATTTATATACGTTGCTGAGATTTACTATAAGTTATTTCATGTATAATACGAAGTGCATAGCATTTACAGGGACATACAAAAGATTTCAGATACTATATTGTATCCGAAGTACTGTACATCAGCGATGATTGCTGGAAATGCATTTTCAATTATGATATACGCGTTTATGTTTCACTATATTTATGCATACTATATGGTGTGTTTATAAATGCTATAATTCATATACAGGGCTACACAAAAGAATTCGTAAAGGTTACTGAATATGAGCACAAATTGCTTAAAGGTGGTTTTTAAATGAGGTGTGCATTTTTACGCTGAGCTGCATTTAGTTTATTAAGAAATGTTTGTAGAATATAGATTATGGTCATGCAAAAAATTGGATACATGCTATGGATGATAATTTCTTATGGATGATAATTTTTGGAAATGTGATTTCAGTAGTTTTAAGAGTTTTTTAGTTTAATTTAAATTTTAGCTAAATAGAGGCGTGTTATAAAGGTACTAGGTAAACTACAGGGCTGTGCAAAAGTATTCAAGTATTTTTCCATCTATTAGTATAAATTGCTGAAAGAGAAATTTCAACCTGTTATGCGTTTTCTTGCTAAACTAAATTTCCCCATTATATAGTATATATGAGTATATATCAACATACAGATCCAATACAGGCCTGTTCAAAAGAATTGGAATACATATTTGGCTATGGACAGTAACTGCTGAAATCAGTTTTTTAAATATTTACTTAGTTATCTTATTTACCTTATTTCCCGAAATAACGAAGTTTTGTTAAAGCTTTCAGGGAGTGTTGGAAAGCGTTTCATAATATATGTCGTATGTATGATTTTTCTTTCTTGTTTAAGTGCCTGTTTCAACTATTCTGGACACAGGATGTCCATTGGCCTCATAATAGTTGCAGACGACAATAATAAGTGTTTGTAATATTTTTTACTCATGAATGGAGAAAAAATCCCCAAATTTAATGAAATAGCTTTTCATTTCCCTTTTTGAAAGACTCAAAAACAGATGTACACAAACCATCTTGAAATTCTATTGGTGGAAAAGTTAATAGGCTTGTTATATTGCAATATTTTGCGTGATTGGATGGTTTTATTGAATGTAAAAATAATGCAGCTTCAGTGGTTATCGGACTTTTTCGATCGGTTGTTATGATGATAAAATCGCTTTAGTGGGCGGACGTTCTTCAAGCGTCGACTGCAAATGCACTGGTGGACGTGGAGTTATTTTTTGTTCAAAGGCATTGTAAATAAATCCTTACGTTCTAATTCTAAGTTTGCAATATTTCACTTCCCTGGAAGACTCCCTATATCCGCCCTTTAATATAAATGTCATATTTTTAATAGAAATGTCACCATAATATTTTACCATGCAAATATTTTTATTCTGGAGAGAGAAAATTATTAAAAGGTATAAAATTTAAATGGTAGCTGTCTGTAAGTTGCAAGAAAAATAAGCTGCACACAAAAAAGACCTAAAATGGGTAGAAAAATACCCGAATTGGGTAGAAAGATTCTTAAGTATGAGATTACCCAATTTAAGTCCATATGACTGTTTTGGTTACCACTATGTATCTATTTTGGGTACTGTTAAATACCCATTTTGGAAAAAAAGTTCTGTGTACTGCATTCTTCAGAAAATCAGTTATTGCGTATGAGTTGCAATTTTCCAAATGGGCCAAGCATGTCCGTGCCATTGTTTCGCCCAGTTGAAAAATTACAAACTCATATGATTTATTTACCAATTAGAAAAATTGTGTTAAAAGCCAATCTAGTTATTGGGTATTTCAGCTTCATAAGGGTTTTATTTTTAAAAAAGTTTAAATTATTATTTTAACCTCGTCATGGGCAGTGGGATATTATATATAAGGACCTCAGAAACCAAGAGATACAAGTAAGAAAATTTAGATTTGGAGTAAATTGAGTTCAAAGTTGAACATCAATAGTAATTGACTGAATTAAAATATGAAACTGTTGCTTATTTCATAGCGGTACTTGAACTTTTATTTCAATAACTATGAAAGGAAAGTGGGGTACAATATATATTTTTTAAATTTAAGTAAAGATTAAAGAGGTTAAAGTAATTAAGTAGTTTAAATAGCTCTAGCAGTTGACCTCTAGAACGCAGCACATAATTAGAAAATCACTTGTATTTCATTACCGCCAAACATTACCGCCTTATTTGCAGATAGCCTGTGCACTTAACTCAGTTTTTTTAATTTTGTCACTTATACCCCTTGGCTTCTGGGGTCCTCATATCCAATTTAATTTTAATTCCCAAATGCCATAGTAGCACATGAATTTTTGAATAAAATTTTACTTTTATAATGTATATGAAGAAAAGTTTTTACTTATTTTCAAATAAATTTGTTCGTAAATCCTGATGTCCTTCAATCCTTTCAACACTTTAGCAACATAAGTGCTCCTAAAAGGGTTAACGATAATAATAATAAAAAAGAATAGTAGTTACGCTTGATTGGCCGTTTCTTCAAAGTGAAAGTGAAAAATATTAAGCTGAGAACCACATTTATTTATGTCGCCATTTAATCTTTCATTTTTATCGTCCGACTGCCGTAGATCAATGAAAAAAATGTTTCTTCTACAGATAACGTTTTGTTATTTTTTCGAAAAAATGTATGAATAAACATATATGTAACGTTTCCGCTATCTTATGCGTCTGCTTATGCAGTATCTGATTGCTGAGAAAGAAAATAAAATTGACTGTCTTTTAAATTTAAATAGTATAAGTATCATAATACACGCAGATGAATGGCCGTAAGAAAATCTAGAGCGTGCTGTCGAAATTCTAAATTTAAATAGTATAAGTATCATAATACTCGCACATGAATGGTCGTAAGAAAACCTAGAGCGTGCTGTCGAAATTCTAACTCAAGTTGTATCAAGATTTTAAGAATTAAGAGAAGTATCCATACTTTAACACTTTGTATCCCCGCGTCGCATATCTACAACATACTCAAAATTCAATGTTACTTATACAATGGGCTTTAAAAGACCATTTTATTCATTGCTGCTATTTTCCAACACAGGAGTTAACATAAATTTTTCATAGAATTCTCAATAGACGGCAATACTGAGTTAAATTTCCAAGCCAAAGTTTTACTTATCATTTGAGACATTTGAAATCGTTATTGCTAAAATGAACTTCGTAAATTTGATCAAATAATAAAGACTGGAGACATCAAAAAATAGATTTTTTTACAAAGATAATTTCGAATAGTTAACAATTTTGTATTAGAAAGTTAATAATATCTATGAGAAGTATGCAATTTTTTGTTTATTGTAGATGTGAGAAATGTACTGAGCGTGTTTCTCAGTTCGCTTCTTTATCAATAGAAGGGGAACTAATATTTTCTCTGGCTGTTACAAAAGAATTAAAATGTGTTACAATTATCATTTTTAATTAATTGTTGTACTTTTAAAAGTTAATTCATGGTAGATCCAAGCAAATCCATTTTTAAATAAAAATGTTTTACAGTTACAGGTCATCATCAATAAATGTTTACCTTGATCGTTAAAAGAAATTTCCTTCACTTAGGTGTTTAAACTGATAAAAAAAAATTAGCTGGAGAACATTTATGAGATGGGGGTGTTCAACCCCCACCCCCCCCCCCCCGATCCTTTTATGGACGGCCTTGCATATTATTAGCACTCATCGTTTCAACTTCTAAATATAATGAAGTATTTAATCAACAATCAAAAGTCTTTTCAACAATATAAAATCATCTAGATATTCAATCGGTCGATATAATGGATGGAAATATCTCGGAATCACCCAAGACTACTAGACATTTTTGAGCAATTTAGATATATCATAGTATTGTTGCCGCTTGAGGGCTAATCTAGTATGCGGAAGGAAAGATTAGTTTCTGATATATTAGTGTAAGTGAACTGTTTGTGGATATTTGGGAGGAAACGTGATCTGACTGTTATTGAGCATAAAATTATTGCAGAGCTTTGACCAATGTAGTATTAAAAACCACCACATTTATGAAATATTCAAGAGCAGTTGTAGTTAAAGCGTTTAAAGACGAGACTGTGAGGAAAAAAAACTGATTCTCAATGTGTAACTTATTATCGTCACCGATTAGTGAATGCTCGGCCGGAACTGAGAATTTCGAGATTTGTAAAAAACAACATGAGGATTGTTTTTGGTTGTTTAATTGGTGTTCATGAAAATCTGAACAAGACATAATATTTAAACATTTCTTCTGACTCAGTAAATACTGTTGATGGATCATATTGATGGATGTACATCCTGGCTAATGATATTTTGTCTCAATGATTATGGCTACTTTTGACAAGATAATGCGTCCTGTCATAGTGCTGGTATTGAACAGAATTAGTTTGAGGAAGATGAAAAAGAGTTCACTTTGCTTAGATGGTCCGTCCAATAGATCCAAAACCATCCAATCTTACACCATTGGAAAGTGCCATTCATAAAATATAGTCTCAGATTTCACAAACGACTTACCAACATATCGCAGAATACATGCCTATAATATCAACACTGTGTTTAAGGCAGAAGGGAAAACAATATCGACAACGTAATCATAATAAAGTGGCCACTGCGCATGGGAATTATATTGATAGTCTTCTAAAAAACTGACAATCTAAATATTAAATCAGTTCAGAGGTTAAACTCGTTATGCCCCCAATAAATAAAATTTTCACTTTCAGAAAATTTCCAAAATTTTCGAAAATATTATAAAAGATTTATGTAACCATTAACCAATCTTAACCCATTCAACTCGGGTGTCTCTTACACAAATTTTATTCGTTTCACACCACTTTTTATAAAGAAGTTTCCTTCAAGTACACAATTTAAAAAATGCTTTAATTAAATAAGGCAAATTTTATTTTCCTTTATTATTGGTGGCAAAAACAAATTTTGCAAAGGCAGATGATGTTCAGTCAAACTGGACATACGAGTGCAAATGGTTAAAAAATTTCTCTATTAAAATTAGTAAACTAAATCAATATTTATAGGAGTTTTGTTGAATATCTACAACTCTACCTAAATAGTTTCATATGTTGTTTTAAGTATTTTATGGAATCAGAAAGTATGCAAATATGTTAATCATATAATATAAATGCAAAAATTTTAAAGGTATGAAACTTTCCACGTCAGGTCTTTCAACATCGAAAAAACTGAATTTTTATAATTCGCAAAGAAATTATCCATTCAAAAATACTTTTTCTTTGTACAATTGATAATGATTTTAGACCATGATGAAGTAAAGTATCTACAACTAATCATAAATTATATTAGGAGTACAAATTAATTCGGTCCGTGTTTTTTAATGTTCAAATATGCTTTTATTTCAAAACAAAGTGAATGAACAGATTAATCAAAGTATTGTCTACTGCTGTCTACTACTTTTTGCCACCTCTCAGGCAATTTTCAAATTCACCCAGAAAAAATATCTCTTTTGAGGCGATTCAAATTTCGAAAAATTTTCGATTTTTGCGAAAGAAGTGAACCGATGATCTGCTAAATCGTGCTGCATCCGTCAGAACAACCTATAATCAGAAGGAACAATGTGCGGAGAATACGGCGGCTGCGGTTAAACATCCCATTGGAACGTTTTCAAATATTTTTTTTACGACTTTTGCGAAAAATCGCCTTTCAACGTCTCTCGGTTTCAGTTCATAAGGCACCCAATTTCCTTGCTTTTGAATCATTTCCATGGATTTTACGGAAACGACTTGTCGACTCATTCCTAATGATTCTGCAAGATCATCTTGCGTTTGACTCGGATCTTCGTCCAGTAATGCCTCTAAATCTAATTTTTTCAGCTGTCCAGAGCGAGCTTGAATTCAACGCTGAAATCACCATTCTTGAAACGTCAAAACCATTTCTAACATGATTTATCAGTTGTAACAGCGTCACCATAAACTTCCACAAGCATTCCATGGGCTTCAGCTGCACTTTCGTTCCAATTAAAGCAGAAAACTAAAACTTCCCGCAAATGCTGCTTAGTTAACACAAAATTTGAATTATTCAACACAGTAAAAAACAAGGTTTTTGTGTAAAACTCAAAGAGATATAAACTGAATATTATGGACAGATGCTAACCTCTCTGAAACAAACGAAATCAGCTGTCACTACAAATCTTTCAGAACAGCCGGCGCCATCTTTTGAAAACGGATCGAACTAATTTATGAACCCAATATTACTGTCAATCCACATGTTAAATGAATTTGTTGATATGTTTTTTCTATGGTACTTTAAAGTACCGTCTGGGAATAAACTGGATCTGCTATTCATCCAGATGGATCATAAGGAAAATGGAATTACAGGAGGCAGACATAATAAAGTGGCAATGATTATGTCTACCTTCAAAGCAAAAATTATTCAACCCAATAGCTGTGATGAATAATTGAAGGATATTACTGTTCTGTGGAGCAGTAATATCCTCCTTAACCCTTTAAGAGTCCTGTAGAATTTTGCATTCATATTTAATGATTCATAAAATAAGAACTATGAAAAGTATAGGTATGATGATTTATATATGATAACCTTGCATATTTATTTATCTTATGCAATTCAAAAAATTAACATAACGTCAATTTTGTGTTAAATCAACATTTGAATTTAAAAATTACTTGGCGAAAAAACACGGTTAGGAGTTTAATGAGTTAAAACAAAACGACAAATCTAAAGTACAATGCTTTATGGTGCTAGAATATGGTCTTTAGATGTCGTCTGTAAAAATAAACTTATTTCTACTGAAATGAATTTTTGAAAGTAAGCATAATAAGAAAATTAACGCTAGAAAAAAATCATAAATATTCAAAAATCTTAGAATCCTGCAGCTAAAGTGAAGTATCATACAGACTATTGAGCAGGATAGATTAAAATGGTACAGGTATATGTAAAGGATGACTAGTGTTCCTTATACTAGAAACTCTTATGATCTGGAGATATACAAGGGCGACAAAAGTGAGGAGTGGAAGAACTGGAAGAAAATGATGGATGAAACTCTAAACCGCTATGAAATGAATGACAAAATCAAATATTAGAGAAAAAGTGGGGAAGAGCACTTAAGGAGATTTCCGCTCAGAAATTTATGATTTAGTTCAAAACTACTGCAGGAAAAGAAAGATTTTTATCCAAGAAAGTAAAACGTACTCTTTCATCGACTGCATCTCGATCATTTCGAGATGAGTTTCATATCGGACAATATTTAGTTAACCTACTTTGTTAAAATAGCAAAATATAGTCTTATATGTACATAGATCACAAGCCTTTGATGCACAAATGACTGCTTATAGACGATAACATTAACCGATCGAAGTATTGTTTTATGTATAGTTTTCTGAGATTTTTTTTTTCAAAAGTTATCATTCACATGGAAAATTTTAGCTAAATAGTAGCGTTTAGAATGGTTTGTGTGCACAGTGCATGCTCAAAACTTTTAAGATACCCTTTTCGAAAACAGTTAATTACTAATTTTTCATGATTCGTGTTTTTTGCATAATCTAAGTCCTGTTCTTCATGATCAATTTGATCTGGTTTTGCTATTAAAATTTCTTCAATATCTAATTTATACATGCTTGTTTAAACTTATCAACAGTTTAACAAATAAAATATATCTCGTATTTTGCTTCCTTCTGTCCCGTGTTATATAATTTTTTTCAGATTCTTAAATTGAGTCTTAGGAAAGCTATTTCATAACGGGATTTTTTTCTCTCTTTCAAACAGTGCTAAAGCAGAAATATCTTACACAAATACCTTTTCAAAGTTAGGTCCGATTGCTTTCTAAAAATTATTTACAAGTCTTATTACTATCCACTATTAGCAGATGTCTTTTGTTTATGTGAAATATTTTAGAATGAAAAAATTTTTGTGTAATTTCATTTTTTTAATTATTTGAAAGTATTTTTATCCAGATGTCATATAAAACTAATAATTCAAAGTGTAATTTTTGTTTCTTATTTTTCCAGTTGAAACAGAACTCAACAGTGCATTTTCAACTTCAAGAATATGGTAATATTATTCGGTGATTTTATAGTAAAAGTTAATTATGATTAATCTAGCACACTTTAATTTATTTTCGCTTTCGGCAATGCTATATCATATAACTATAAGTAGAATCCATTATAGTATTTAAAACCTGCCCAATTCTTTGCATTTTACATGTACTCCTCCGAGATTATGTTGAGTTGTGTATTAATTTTTTTTGGAAACATCCGATAATGTCCTTATAACTCTCGGATTTTTAAAATTTAATTCCTTATCCGATATATTATTATTATTTTTTTAAATCTTTATGTAATGGTGGCAATTCAGTTATTACACTGTTACAAGTAAAAGGCAGAAAAAGGGAAACAATGGGATAATCAGTTATTTGTTGATGTCATTTTTATCAATACTTAAAAAAACTATTTATTTTCCATTTAAACAGATAGTGAAGAAAAAAACTTGTTTAAATTACATTTTTCAAGAAAATTCGAAGAAATAAGAGCATAACTTCGCATATTCAAGCTTCATGAATCTGTTTTCACATATTCAAGCTTCATAAATCTCTTTATTTAACAAAAAAAAAAAAAAAAAAAAAAAAAAAAAACGCATGTCCACAAATCATTATATCGTAGATTTTTACACTTTTACATTCAACCTAGGATTGAGGTTTAACCCTTAAATGCCTGATTTTTCCAAAATCATTGTAATAATGTTTTTCGGCTTTCATTTTTTAAATAAATCATGGGAAAAAAATCATATTTTGTTTTAAGTATAGTTTACGGCTGAAAAACAGTTTGTTACTAATCGGCAATACTGGTGTTTAATTGAAAAAATTAATTTCCCTTGATAAAATTCTATAATATTAAACACACAAGAATTTTAGGAGCTATAATAAGAAATAAATTTTACTTGCTCACTGCAGCTCAAAATAGGGTATTTCGCAAGCTTCCAAACAAAACAAAAAGAACAAGTAGCAACAATTGAAAAAATAAATCTATCTTTATTCTTAAACGGCACAAGTGTTGATCTACATGTTGAAAATTGATTTAATAATATTTTCAGAATGTATTTTATTGGCAACATTAGGCATTATAGCTTCAATGTTATTCTAATAGTATTTTAGAGCCTAAATTGGGTATGTTGCCAAAAAGCAACACCAGGCATTTAAGGGTTAAGCTCTTTGGATTCAATTGGACAATTATTGGTCTAATCTAATTTGTTGATGTCATTTTTATTAATATTAAAAGACAAATTATTTGCTATTTAAATAGACGGTGAAGAAAAAACTTGTTTAAATTATATTTTTCAAGAAAATTCGAAGAAATAAAAGCATATTGTCACATATTCAAGGTTCATGAATCTGTTTATTTAACAAAAAATCGCCTGTCCACAAATAATTATATCGTAGATTTTTACACTTTTGACATTCAACCAAGGAGGAAGGTTTTAGTTCTTTGCATTCAAATGGAAAATTATTGCTTCTATTCACAAGAAATGGTTTTAAAGAAAAAACACAGAATTTTAACTAATTATTTCTAGAGTTTTATAACAACTGTACTAAAAAGGTAGATGAAGATTTAAGCATTTATTTCAAGCATTTTTTAAGCATTTATTTCATTTATTCATAAAACTGAAATATTTTTATATAAATTTATCAAAATGACGCATTTCTGCTCCACCCAGCTCCGAAATTAGAAAAAAAAAACTTTAGAAAGAAGAGGAGTCTTTTGACAAATGAAGTAATTGAAAATGTGCATCTTCACTGAAAAAACTTTAAAACTGCATTGTAAATATAATCTCTTACTTATTTTCGCCTTAAATAGAATTATTATTATAAAACTTTTTAAATATACAATTAAATTTAGATTTCTCTCCCGTCCAAATAATCAAACGATCTCACGCAACTTAAATGTAACATATCAAGTTTACACACAGCTAATATACTTATAAAAAGGATTGCCTTAGACTATACAGAAGTTAAATCAACTGTTCAGAGAAGAAGATAGGTATATCTTCTTGAGTATATCATCATATTCCACAACAACAGTGCAAACATGAATTTCAGTGGCGGCGGGGGGAGATATGGGGTGGGGAGTATCCTGGGCCCAGAATAAAAAAAGGAGGTCCTACTACTCTAAATACCGTGCTAATACAATTATAGGGGAAAAATTGTTTTTGGAGCTTCCAAAATTTAAATCCTGTGTTAATGTAGAATAGTGATGAAAAAATACACTTAACACTTAACTTAAAACAATTTATTCTGAACTAAACAGTCTTTTTCAAGATTCATGCTTGATATATCCATCTCATAAAAACATTCTATATAAAAATAATGCATCTTTCTATGTATAATGCCTCTGTCTACGTTGGTGTGAAAAATTGCTTCTAACTTGTTTCCATTGCAATTGATACAAATTTTGTTTACATGCGCGTGAATATTGTTATGATGAAGAAAATGTATTTTGAACCGAAATCCTAAATAGTACAAATTTATTAATTAAAAGTTAATTTGATTTTTAAATAACACATAAATTAATTAAAAATCTATTTAATTTAAAAACAGAGAATTTAATAATATTATATTAATATTTTCTAAAATTCCTCCTTTTATATGAAAGCATATCTGGGCGTAGGGCTTTAAGTTTAATTTCTGCGCCATTGATGAATTTCTTGTTTAATTCGATTATTTTATATTTGGTTCGTAGAACATATCAATTATAAAAGGAAAGGTATATTTATTTGTTGTTTTATAATTATACTTTCACGTAATATGGTATATAAATAAAAAAATATATGCCGTATTGAGTTAGGTTTGGTTCTAATAAGTAGATGACGCAAGCATTTAATTACAAAATGTTACATACTTGAATGTGGTTTAGTTTGCCATAAATAAACGACGTTCAATTGCAAACATTTAATTACAAAATGTTACATGCTTGAATGTGGTTTTGTTTGCCATAAATAAACGACATTCTACTGAAAACATTTAATTACAAAATGTTACTATTTCAATGGGGTTTAGTTTGTCATAAATAAACGACATTCAATTGCAAAACACTTAGTATGAATAAAAATGGTATATTTTTTTCATTATTATAAAAGTATACGCAGTCAGTATTCAATTAGATTTGGTTTTAATAAGTAGATGGCGCAGGCATTCAATTACGAAGTATTAGTAATTGATTGAGGTTTAGTTTTCCATAAATAAACGACATTCCATTACAAAACACTTTGTATTAATAAAAATGGTATGTTTCCTTTTTTATTGTATAAATTAGAAATGAAGTTTCTGCCATCTTTTGGGGGTATTTTCGAGGTACTGTACACGAATATTGTAGGGTAAGTATTATAGAATATATTTTAGAGTCCTGTGTTATCTATCTGAATATTTAAAAGACAAAGCTGTTTTTTTAGTCATCCTCCCTGAGCTTTCTACCGAACCAATTTTGATAATTACTTTTTTCAAAGAAAGCTGTTCATTTTTAGAGTGCCCGTACTAGCTATTTTTTAAATTTATTTCCATTTTTATATTTTATTTTCAATTTTTAGAGTTTTTGGTGAAATTTCTTTAAAATGGTGGCAATCGGATTACTTCCACTGTTTCAGAGAAAATAGAAATGGGGTTTGTTTAATTTTATTGATTAAATCCTTATTGATGCCATTTTCTCTTTATAATTAAAAATAACTTTAAAAAATTTGAACAGAAAATGATGCCATGCTTTAAAAAACACCCATTTACCTCGGAAAACAGTTACATTTCAATATTTTTTCGTTCCGTTTATACAGATGAGACGCTAAGCGAAATGCTTAATTGAAATGAGAGAAATATGAGAGAAAATGTCGTCATATTTAAAAGAAAACCAACACTTTCTTTAATAAGACTAAATATGTTACCACAAATGAGTCGAAAAAGGCATAAATTTCTGGAAATTTTACTCGCCGGTACTAAGTTTAGAACCTCAAGTCAAAAGAGTGCGAATGTTCATGTGCAAAGTTGTAGCTGACAAACGTGACTTCAAGTTCAGAAAAATATTTAGCAATAAAGTTGTGCACATTAAAATGTTATTAAAATGATTAATATGGGTATGAATGGTGCCTATGTAAATTTTGAGATGGTAAAAATAACGAAAGGTTTAGATTTCATAGAGAAAAAAATTCTACGATTGTGTCAGAGTGAAAAAAATTTTGCTGATTTTTCATTCCATAATAGGTAGCATAAGAACTTCAATTGGTAATTTTATCATAATTACTTATCTAGATTATATTTTACTAATTACGTATACGAATTAAGTTTAATTTTTCAATAACTTGGAACATTTGAAGTTTAAGAAAATAGTATTTTGGTAAATTTAGATTAAACTAATATTTCTTTTAAGAATCTGACTAACGAATGTTCGAGGGACTTTTTATTGGAATTAATTTAGTAGGTTTATTATTAATCAATGTAACTGTTCTTCTTAAAAATATTTCTTTCGTCGAAATTCGACGGATTCCCCCCTCGTTATTAATTAATAAGGCAATTATTAAAAACACATAAATAGAAACACAGGTTTTCTTGGTCCCCATCAGAATAATCATGCTCCTCAACTCCGCAAAATAGATATTTTTTTTTTAAACTTTTAGGTTTGTTTTTTACATTATGAGAAACACATGCAAAACGGATGTTACCATCTGAATATCTATCTATATTAATGAGAATACAATAATGAAATTCTTAAAAGCCTCCTTACGCTGTCAATTTATTATTGCATGTACTTTCATCTGTCTATTTTTCGAGTAAATTGTATGACATTGAAAACTTCTTTTATGAATTCCCTTATTTTTTCCCCAATATATGTTTGTTTAGTTTTTGGTAAAAGTATATTTTGAATCATGGATGAAAATTGAAGGAAAAATACTTTTTATATAGTTGAATATAAGGGATAATTTTTTCTATAAGATTAATTAGATAATTTTGTAAAACATTTTGAAACTTATAAGCTGTTAATTGGTCTTTCTGTCATTTAATTTTCAAATAGTTTTGCCGATGTTTGCAGTAGAGATTCAAACACCCGACGTCATTTTGCCAACAGATGATGTAATAAGTATCACAGTATCTGCTAAGTAGGTATATTTTTGATTAAAAAAAAAGAAAGTTATCACAGATATAAGATTACGTTAAATAATAATAAAGATAACAATTTCTGTAAAAATTCTCAAAATCATATTTTAATACATAGTTTTTCAAAACTTTTCCTAAAATTTTAATTGATATTTTGTAATTAATATTTTATTAATTCTATCTTATTAATTTATTTTAATTAATTAAGTAAACTTAAAACTCGTTTAATTCGTTTTATTACATGTAAATCAATGTAAAGAAATTTAATAGTTGCTAAGTTATCACTATTCCTTGTAAGATATATAACTGTTGCAGCTTTTTTCTCAATTTTCAGTACTGTATCGTAATTGATATAGTAGAACTTATTATAATTTCAATACCTTGCAAAATAAATATAAATGTTAATTGATAAAAGTAATACGCTCTAATCTATGTTGAGCATATATCTCCTGTCGGTGGAATACGGATAAAAAATCGCACGTTCGTAACATTAAAATCTTACAGATACAACAAATGGCAGCATTTCTTATTTTTTCGGTTTCATTTAAGCAATGTGTTCTCCTAGCATGAAATTATGTAAGTGTTACATTTATTTCCCCTTTTATTAGCTCAAAAGAAAACAATACCAGCTTTCGCTTTTGAATATTAGTGCAATCTTGGGGGGAAGCCTGGAAAATAATACCCAAATTAGTTTACAGGTTTAAGTTCTATAATTAGACTGTATACCCAAATTACTCCACATTTTAAAAATTACAAATATGTACTTTAATTTTAAAATTACAATTATATACTGATTAATACCATTTATACACCCACTCAATTATATACTCTGTCACTCAACATTAAATAGAGTCAAATTATTGTAAACAAATGTAATAAAAACATACCAGAATTTGAAAACTGTAGATATGATGGTTTTATAGCAACTAGAAAGTACTCGTCAAGATTTGACGGTAAATAACTTGAATGTTTCATTAGAAAAATTCTTGAATTTTTAATTAGTTACTTTTAAATTAATTATTGAAATCCTGACTAATTAATATATTGCATGAGTGATTCCCTTTTCTTTAAGGCGATAGATGGTGCTGTCAGTCTAACCTATTCAATGAAGTGAAATAATTTATGTTTATAATTTATAACCAATTACGCTTGCTTTTTATCCGAAATTAACCTAAAAATTTTGGGTAGAGCATTTATTTATACTTACTACGGTCTAATTTTTTTTTTTTGAAAAAATAATATTTATTTTTATGTTATTTTATTTTTTAACTGCACGATCATTAAAAGCTGCCATAAATTTTATTTTTATCAGTCTCATTCTCTAAAAGCCTAAATTTGAAACTTGGTGCAGCTAACGATTTATAATTTATATTTTTTATTACTTGAATTTTATTTTACATATTTATACATTTTTTTAATATTAAGCAATGGATATCAAGGTAATTTCTTTTATAGTTCTTGTATGAATATTTTTCTTTCTTTCCGTTTTATTTTTTATTTTTTTCGGAAAAGAATGGCAATTTTTTCTTTCTGACACACACACATACATATTCTTGATAATGGTCAGAAAATATAACAAAAATTGTGGATCAGCTCAATTTATTTAATTGATAATTACGTGCCAAAATATTTTAGCTTAAATATTTTAAATATAAAATTATTATTTTTTTAAATATTGTTGTTTAATTATAAAGCATTCAAACACTCTCAGAAATAGAATTCTCACTTTTGACGATTTAGCTATCCTCAAGCTGTATTTCGTCGTTTTTGACGATCATTTCCTATCACAATACCATCACGTGACTTTTAAGGAAAGGTAAACTCTCAGATATTTGACGAAAGTTTTCCTCAATCACGGTCAGACTCAATGCATTTTAAGGAAACCGTTGCTGTACCTCATCAAATCTTGCGATTTTAGCAAGCAGATATTTGCTTGTTTGTATTAGTCCCGTAATAATTTATTTTTAAAACAGCACTTTTTAGTGCTTTTCAGAAAATACTGAAATATAGGTAGTTATTGTTTCTTCATAAGTTTTTTTTTTAGCTGTCAAAATTTTTAGGAATGCTTATTATTATTATTATTATTACTTATGTTGTTGTTCGTTATGTTTTAATTCGAAAAGAATATATTTCCTGTGTTCAAAAACATCCAAAAAGAAAATTTAATCAATAAAATTTCAAAGATCCGGGATGTCTTTTTTTTTAAAAATTATTTAAGAAGTATATTCTGTTTTCAATCAGATTAAAAATAAACATAATTGATCCCTCTCCCTTTTGTAAACAGTAAAGTGTTAAAATCTTATCCACCTACTCAAAGTGATAAAATCTCACGCAATATGCACTTCACAATTCGTTATTTGTGTGCAACAAACTAACCAGACCATATTCTAACCATTCATTGAGCAAAGAAAATTTCACTAATAAATGATTTAATCAAGCCATATTATAATTATTCATTGACCATGAGAAAAACATAATAATAAATTAGCCTTTCTTAAAACATTCAGCACCGATAAAATTACAATCTATCTTATAAAAATATAATCACGCGGCAGCTTTCATTACATCAGTCTAAAAGAACATTCATACCAGTCCCCAATAGCCTGGTCGGTAGAGCAAGTGTCTCCCACCCCAAATCCCGCGGGTTCAAATCACGCCGAGGAAAACGGGAAGTGAATTTTTTCTTCCCTTGGTACAGGAGCTTCCAAACTGTTCAATAGATGGCGCCACCAGCCCTTTTTTGACGAAACTTTTGAGGAAATTTATATCGTCAAACAAGTGAAGAAAGTAATTTCATCAATTTGACAAAATATTCGCTCGGAGCATATTCCAGGAAACCGTTTCGTCAAAAACAAAGAAAATTTCGTGAAATCTGAGTATTCATTTCTGAGTGTGAATAATAGTAATAATAAAATAAAAACCATATAACTTCTCTTCCTAATAAAATATGTCATTATTGAAATGAATTATCGCCAAAATTATTACAGAAATCATTGTGCGGGGCGTTGAGATGGAACCTACGTCCTCCACAAATATTCAGAACTTTAAACTGCTGCTTTAGATCGCTGCGCCAGCAGGAATTCGTTGTATTTTCCTCTAAATTGAAGTGGTTCGTAAAACAGTTGACGCATGCACAAATGTGTTGATGGCAACCTACTTAAATTTTTACTGTTGCGTTTTAATATATATGATGTGCTTTTGCAGTTGATGCTCCTGCTCACATAATTGCAAAGAAGTACCAGTTAAACTATTCTTTCTACAGTGAGTAACTTTGGTTATCTAAAACCTTTTCACCCTGAAACAATGAGAAACATAATATAAACATATGGTATAAATAGCATAATTCTATAAAAATAGAGCTGGATTTTATAAAGTATAAATGCAATTTATTCTCAAACTACCTCACTATGCCCAAATTATCCAGACAGCTGATATAATTTATTTTCACAACATTCTCAAGTTTTCTGCCTATTTAAGACATACAATAACTTACTATTCAGGTTAAAACTAATCAAGAGAATCAAATGAATATATTCAATAATTCATTCGAAACAATATATTCTGATTGCTTCAACATATATTGATAATCTCTTCTTGACATAATCTTACAGTCATTTTCATAACGTTCATATCATATAAGTGTTTATACGATACGTGCGAGGAATGTCTGGGAAAGAACTACTAGATTAGATTATAGATTAGGTTTTAAAATTGGACTGTATACCCAAATTGCCGGAAATTAAAAAAAATTACAAATTTTGTAGTAAGCACTGCCCTTTAATATTAAACTTTTAAGTCAAATATTTTTAAACAATATGCAATGTGCAATACCTGAATTAAAAAGCTGTAGATCAGATTATTCTATAACAATGTGCTTTTGAAGTTGGTGCTTCTGCTCACAGATTTGTAAAAAAATGCCAGATAAACTGTTTTTTTTTTGTTGTTGTTGTTGTTGTTGTTGTTTTTTTGTTTTGTTTTTTGTTTTTTGTTTTGTTTTGTTTTGTTTTGTTTACAAAGAATCTTGTCTGTTCGAAGCAACCTTGGTTATCATTTCCACATTATAACAATGGGAAACAGGGAATAAACATATAGTAAAAATTAAATAATACTAAAGAGAACAATATTAGATTTTATGAAATAAAAATGCAATACACACTCAAACTATCCCACTATACCCAAATTACACCGATATATTAGTCATTGTATTATTGATAAAATGATGACTTTATTTAGTCTGTTATAGGAAGTAACATTAAATTTGTTAAGAGAAATGTTTGAGTTTTTAACACTTTTCAACATAGTTGAAAAATGTTTATGAATTCGGTTTGTCTGTCCGTCTATCTGTCCATGTTTTAACTCGCGTATATATAGTCCGATTGCCATGAAATGGATATATGTTATTGGGGTTTACTATGACATGTTCGGTATTGAAAATGAAGTGTGTAGCATTTTCGGTTCATTTATAGGACCACTCCGAAGAATTCCGTTACTTTACGGTCAATCGGGAAAAATCGCTTGCCGTGTATTTTAAAGATATTACAGTATTTTAAACATATTAAAATTTATATACATCACCGAGGTGTACTACAAAGTTCTTACTATAGAATAGGGTGTATAGAGAACTTATCGTTTATTTACAAAGACACACAAAAGAATTTGGCTATAGAAGGAAACGAGCAATAATTGAGCTTTCGCACAAAAGTTCTCAACAACATCTGTTTATTGCCTAAAATTGCTGCGTGGAAATTTTCAACTGTGCTATGCGTTTAACTGAAACAACATTTAGCATTCTATGTAGTATGCATACATATCTATAGATCATATACAGGGCTGCGAAAAAATCGTGTATTTTAACGACCATTCATGATAATAGCAGAAATCCGGTTTTTAAATGCGTTTATATTTTCCAAATTGTTCATTTAGACGTCATCTTTCACCTTAGTAAACTGTGAAAGTGAAATTTTGTTATTGTATTCTGAAAGTGTTTCATAATCTATGCAATACATTTTTCGTTCTTGTTTTTCTTCTTTTAGGTACGTGTATGGTAAGAAAGTGCAGGGTGTAGTTTCTTTTCGTTTGGGTGTAAAGAAACCTAAAGCTTCAGAAACAACATTTTTTGCAATCATCAAGCCGAGTAAGGTAAATACTCTATAATTTTTTTAGAAAAGTATTACGAAGGTAAGATATAGTGCGTTTATAAGATGAGAAACTTTGCTTTGGAAGGTGTGATTTAGAATAACCCACCCCTCCTCACGAAGCTTCTTTTGGTATTGCTTTTATTTGAATTTGTAATCTACAATATATATAATTTTGAAGTGCAATAGCGAATGACTAAAAGAAAAGGTGTGATCAACCATACGTCAATATGTAAACACACAATGATTCACTCAGTAGAGGTTAGTGATGGGCGATTTCGATTTTTTTAATCGATTTAATCGATACTATGGCCAACTCGATTTAATCGATACTATAAATTTTTTAATCGATGTCTCTAAAGGTCATATCATTTTCATTTTCCTTCAAAAATTTAAGGTCAAGTAGTTGCATGACCAATCCCAAAACTTTCTTCTGTCTCATAAATGTTAAAACTTCAAAATTCGCTATCACAGTGTCAAATTTAAATAACCTATACCCATCATGAGGATCCAAAAGTATAGGTTCGTTGAAATGTGTATTTAAAAAATATATATAAGAATCCCATTTTCCTAACAAATCATTGAATTTCGGCCCACACTCTCTTAGATGTCCGCAACGGAAAATCCCAGTTCAAAGGGCATAAAAGCGACACCTGCTGGGTAGTATACACCCAAGCCTAATAAGGATCTATTTATATGACAGTGTAACAGAATATGAAGTTTGATTAAATTCCGTGCATTAGTTTTGAGATATGGCTATCATGAATATCATGAAAAAAGCAGTATAGCAACGCAGCCTATTACATGATTAACACGAAAGACTCAGAAAAAACAACTTACGTCAATGACTAACAGAATATTAAGTTTGATGAAATTCCGTTCATTACTTCTTGAGATGTTATCGCAAACATTGTGTAAACCCTGAAAAACAGTGTTGAATTCAGGGGCTGGTACGTGTGGACTCCCTCCCCCCCCCCCCGCAACATTGAAATGTTCCCTAGGGAGATTTGAGATTTTATGCTTAATGGACGAAAGTCCAATCTTTCCCCCCTCGTAACTCTAGAATGTTCCTCGCCAGAACCATAGAAATCCCCCCCGGAGAAAAATGTCTGAATTCAACACTATTGATAAAAGCAGCATGGCAGCACAATTTGTTATATCATTTACACAAAAACCTAATCATGGATAACTTATGGCATTGTCTAACAGAATATTAAGTTTGATGAAATTTCGTTCATTAGTTCTTGAGATATTATCCCTAAAATTGTTTAAATCCTGAAAAACGTGTTGAATTCAGGGGGTGGCCCGGGGGGATGACATTCCTCCCCCCGCAGCAAAGCATAAAATCTCAAAATTTCTGGGGGGAATTTGAGTGTTTCGGGGGGGGGATGTCACCCCCCCCGGGCCACCCCCTGAGTTCAATACGTTTTTGTACATTAAAAATTGATGAAATTTCGTTCATTAGTTCTTGAGATATTATCCTTAAAATTATTTAAATCCTGAAAAACGTGTTGAATTCAGGGGATGGCCCGGGAGGGTAGCATTCCTCCCCCCCCCGCAACATTCAAATGCCCCCCAGAAAGTTTGAGATTTTATGCTTTTTGTACATTAAAATGTACAAAAGTCCAATCCCCTTCCCCTCTGAACTGTCCCTCCCGGAGAAAAATGTCTGAATTCAACTCTGCTGATAAAATCAGCATACCAACGCCCCCTGTTGAGCGATTTATACCGAAACCTAATAAGCAGCAATTTATGCCAACGTCTAACTGAATGTGGTTTTATGAAAATCCGTGTATTAGTTCTTGAGATAGAGCTATTGCGAAACTCGGGAAAAATGCAGCATAGCAGCGCCACCTGCCGGTAGATTTACATCAAAACCTAATCCTCAACAACTTATGTCAACGTCAAACTGAATCTGAAGTTTGGTGAATATTCGTGCATTAGTTCTTGCGATAGCAATCTTGCGGAAATCATGAAAAATGCAGCATAGCAGCGCCACCTGTTGAGCGATTTTCACCAAAAAGTAATCAGCACCAATTTATATGAAGGTCTAACTGAATCTAAAGTTTCAACAGATTCCATGCATTAGTTCTTGAAATAGACCGCTCACAATTTTTTTGTCAGAGACAAACAAATAGACAGACTGACAGACAAAAAATTTATAAAAATAGTCAAATCGTATTTCAGACAAGAAGTTCTAACACTATAAATCCTTAGAAACCGGAAGTCGAAAATTTTCACGAAAACAACACTTTATTTTTCTAAAGACAAAAGAAAGCAAGAAAAGATGAACGCATCGATTCTGCCTTTGGATTAGAGACGGTGAATCGATTCAGTTCAGATTCGATGCCGATGTCGATCTTCAGATGCGATCTTCAGAATCGTTACTTTTTTGATTTACTTCAATTCTTTAGATGCAATGTCGAATCGTTATATTTTGATTTACTTTCAATTCTTTAGATGCAATGTCGAATCGTTATGCTTTGATTTACTTCAATTCAAATCGCATCGCGGTCGATCCACGATTCGGGTTGAATCAATTCTTCCAATTTTGCTGTTTTAGTGCCAGAATTGCTGTAAAATTTTGTATAAGAGCCTTTTTTTACTTTATAGGTTAAATCAGTGTTGAATGCAGGTATTTTTCTCAGGGAGGGATTTATGCGACTCCGGTCGGGATTGGGGGGGGGGGGGAGGGTTCAAAGTTCCGTAATGGGGGAGGGGGGGGGGTGCACATTTGTTCATTAAAAAGCATAAAATCTCAAAACATACGGGAGGGACATTTCAATGTCTCGGGAGGGATGTCCTCCCGGGCTACCCCCTGAATTCAACACTAGGTTAAATCGTTATACTTTTGTTTAGAAGCCTAGTTATTCAGGTTACTAGTTTATTATATTGTATTTTTCAAGTTCGTCCTTTCTAATCTCTCCACCCCCCCCCCCCCCTCTCCCCTTTTCCTCGCTACAGGGCCGTTCAAAATTTGCATGCAATTTTTAAAATGTCCGATTCTTGTTCTATTTTATTATAAAGCCACATTTTGAAACCTTGACCAAAGATACTTTTGAGGTCGCCCCTCCGACCGTTTGGGGCTTACCTGCTCCCCCGGGGTGGGGGGGATATTTTTTGTTTCTTCCAAACCATATCGTATAACATATCGTTGGAAAGCTTTTAATGTGATCTTTTATTTTCTGTCTCTAGCCTTCCTTCTTTTTGGTAAGGGTCAATCGTGCTCCAACTTTTGTATTGATATTTTTAACAGTAATTTCAAAGGAATATATATTTATTCTTTCGGATTTACTGTTTTAAAGGCAGAACTGCTGTCAAATTTCGCATAAGAGCCTTTTTCTTTCTAGGTTAAATTGTAATATTTTTAGTTTAGGAGCCAAGTTATTTGGGTTACTAGTTTATTAAGCTGTACTTTTTCAGTTCGTCACCTATACCTCCCCCCCCCCCCCGATCCGAATTTTCTTAATTATGGTCCAATTTCAATGGGACCTTTTTTGACATTCTTCCCGAATCATTTGTTTACCAACTAAACACTGATATTATATCTGCAGCTCTTGGAGAGCACTATTTATGAATGGTAATAACAAATTTCGTCTCTTTTCCATTTTAAACTTATCATTCTTGGTTTAAAGCCACGTGACTCAAGGTTCTCGTTAGTTAAGCCGTATTTTCACCCGTAAGTTTGTCAAAGTGTTTGTGTAAGTTGTATTATAAAAAATTCAGTCGTTTACAACCAAACTTACTGATTTATGATACTTTGAATTTTATGAAATTTCGGAGCTTTCCGAAACTGAAGGATCCCCTGTATGTTATTAATTTTTTTCAAGGGTGTAGGTATGAAAATACGTGCTAAAATGCTTTAAAACCTATATTTTTCAAATAATATATTTAACAATTTAAACAAAGTGATTCCCGAGAATTTTGTATTGTTTTAAAAGGGGACCACATCTTAGAATGTAAGGGGCGTAAAAATTCGAAACTTGGACAGGGCGATGCAAAAAAAAAAAAAAAAAAAAAAAAAAATCTCCTTTCAGAAATTCGAAAAAATATTATCTTAATTACAAGCTGAGATATTAATTATTATTTCACTAATTGGTTTATTTCTATTAAATGCTTTTTTTTAAAGGCAGTCACGTGATTTTTTATAGCAGCATTAACGTTTTCTACCGTTTAGCGTGCGGTTCTTTGACGGCGGGCTGAGATAATTACTACTTTTTCAATATCAAAAATTTTATAAGTGTTCATACCACTATTTTCGAATAGTAATTTCACAAATATCTTGAATTCTTGCTTAAGACTACCACCCCCTAGACTAATGTATCTTCGGATAGGTTGTATAAAGGAGTTTCGTTTAGATACACTTTTGTTTTGAATAGACTGCGCTCCCTGGTGGTGGAATATAGAACTAACAGATCGCGATTTCATTTAAAGTAGAAAATCTAACAAGGCGATCTGTTCGAAACTTTAAAGATAGTTTATAACACATAAGAAAAAGTTTAAAAAAGAATGGTGCGAAAATTTCGGGAGGAGGGGGGGGGGGAGGCCGCTAGAATTTTTTTTAAACCTTAGCGTTCCTTACCGTTTTAGGTGGGGTTTTTTGACGGATGTCCTGAGATAAATGCTACTTATTAAATATAAAAAAGTCAAAAGTTTAGTTACCACTATTTCCGAATAGTAATTTCGGCAAATAGCTTAAATTTTTGATCAAGATTGCCACACTCTTGAGTAATATATCTACTGATAGGTTGTTTAACGGAGTTTCGTTCACAGTTTTGTTAGGAAAAGAGTGCGCATCCTGGTGGTGGAATCTGGAACCAACATAACGCGATTTTGTTAAAATTAGGAAATCTAACAATGCGATCTGTTTTAAGCTTTAAGATTGTTTATAATACATGATAAAAAATTATAAAAAAGAATGGCGCGTCACATTTCGGGGGGGGGGGGGGATAGAGGGGAGGGGCAGAACAAAATTAGAAAATATAACAGGGCGATTTGTTTGAAATTTTAAGATAGTTTATAACACATAATAAAAAATTTTTAAATGATGAATGTCAAAAATTGGTGGGAGGGGGGGAGGTGAGCGCGTTTTTCCGACCCGGTGGGCAAAGTGGGGGGGGGGGGTACACCTATACGATGCTGTAGGCAGCGGGAACCCGGTTCGCGGTTCGTTCGCTTCGAGATTTCATATTAGGCGGAACCCGCTAGTTACTAGCTATAATGTTAAATATTTCCAAGCAATATACATGTGCGTCCACTATCCTTCTAAGACAGTAAAATTAATTGATTTTTATTTCTTCTGAGAAAACTAAATTTTCACGTCTTGCAGCGACGATTTTTTTTTTTTTTTTTTTTTAATAAAAGAACTTTAATAAACTTTGCTAGTTACATTATTAAATTCAAATTGTAAGAATACTAAATCGGTTCTTATGGCAACGTGAATTATGTCCCTGAAAATTTAAATTTTAATTCAGGCTGGAAGAAAATCACAATGATTTAATTACAGGGACAGTCAAAAGTTTTCCGTTACATTACGGCCAATGGAAAAAATTATTTCAAGTGCATTTTAAGTATGTTACAGACTTTCGAACAGAATGAAATTGATATTCACTTATGAAGTGCACTGTTATAGTACGAGCGCACCACATTTGCCACGTTTGACGCGCAATTTCCAACTTGTATTTAACCGAGACCTTTCTTAAAAAATAAATTTAAATAAAATCTAAATTACAATATTAGTAAAATTACATCTTAAAACTAATAATTTAAAAGTTAAAAACTTTATTATTTGACTCAAAGGTCTGTAATAGCTTACGACTGGGCCTCTGACTTTGTCTACCCTCTAAATGTGAGGTATGGGAGGTGGTCGCTACGGCTCTGCTGATTCGCTAAGTTTTGAAGTTAATATTTTTGAGCTTATCTGTGCGAATCTGTGACTATCGAAATATCGATTCAAGTATCGATTCTAGAATTTGGGAATCGATTATTGTGATCGATTCAGTTTTATACGATGTCGATTTTAATCGATTCCTGAATTTTCCCGAATCGCCCATCACTAGTAGAGGTGCCAAATATTCTAAAATAACTCTTTGGCTAATCCATACTAATATTATAAAGAAGTTTTTTTTTTTTTTTTTTTTTTTTTTTTTTTTTTTTTTTTTTTTTTTTGTAGGGGTAATCTAAAGTAATGGTATCAAAATGATGGTGTTAGTCCCTATTCCATCATAGGCTATATCTTATGTCGATGCCTCTAACCCAAAGAGGGTTCAGAAGCAAAAAAGTTCTAAAAATACGATTTTTGTGTTACTGAAGTGCCTAGAAACAACAAATTTTGCATGGTACTTATGAAATATAAATGATCTCCAAGAACATTTTCTAAAAAATTCGAAATTAAAAAAGGGTGAAAAGGCGCGAAAAGTATTCTAAAAACGTTCTAAATTTTGATTTCTACGCAATCTCAGGAAGTACCGAACCGATTTAAAAAATAATGGTGTCAAAATGATGGTGTTAGTCCCTGTTCCAACATAGGCCATATTTGATGTTGGTGACACTACCTAAAAGGGGGTGAAGAAGCAAATAACGTTCTAAAAATGCAATTTTTTGTAACTGAAGGGCATAGAAACATGAAGTTTGGCATGGTAGTTTTTTTATAAG
Organism: Maratus speciosus; assembly: GCA_963932465.1. Classification (NCBI taxonomy): domain Eukaryota; kingdom Metazoa; phylum Arthropoda; class Arachnida; order Araneae; family Salticidae; genus Maratus; species Maratus speciosus. The sequence continues at coordinate 148,383,982 of OZ010788.1, forward strand.
ATATATATGATTTCTAAGAGTATTTCTTAAAACATTCGAAATTAAAAAGGGGTGAAAAGGCGCGAAAAGTGTTCTAAAAACGTTCTAAATTTTGATTTCTACGCAATCTCAGGAAGTACAGAACCGATTTAAAAAATAATGGTGTCAAAATGATGGTGTTAGTCCCTGTTCCAACATAGGCTATATTTGATGTTGGTGACACTACCTAAAAGGGGGTGAAGAAGCAAATAACGTTCTAAAAATGCAATTTTTTGTAACTGAAGGGCATAGAAACATGAAGTTTGGTATGGTAGTTTTTTTATAAGATATATATGATTTCTAAGAGTATTTCTTAAAACATTCGAAATATAAACGGGGAGAAAATGGGCGAAAAGTGTTGTAAAAAGTTCTAAATGCCTATTTGTAAGCAATTTCAGGAAGTATCAAACCGATTTCAAAAGTAATGGTCGGAAATTGATGCTGACAGCCCTTGCTCCAGCATAGGCACTATTTCATGCCGGTGTTACAACCACCTGGGAGTTGCAGGGGCAAAAATCGTTCTAAATTGTGATTTTTGTGATACTGCAGGGACTAGAAACTTAAAATTAGGCATGGTAGTTATTTATAAGATATAAATGTTCTCTGTGAACAGTTTCTAAAAAGTTAGAAACTTAAAAGTGGGTTAAAATGCACGAAAAACGTTCTAAAAATGTTCAAAATTGTGATTTGCACGCAATCTCAGGAAATATCAAACCGATTTCAAAAGTACTGGTTGCAAATTGATGGTGACAGTCCCTGCTCTAACATGGGCTATATTTTATGTTGTTGTCACTACCACCTGAGCGTTGCAGGAGCAAAAAATGTTATAAGTTGCGTTTTTTGTGATACCGAGCGATATCACATTTTGAAATTTGGCATGGTAATTACTTAAAAGATTCAAATGCTGTAGAACCATGGAAAGAAAATTCCAAATTTAAATGATGAAGTGAGCGAAATGCGCCCTAAAAACGTTCTAAATTGCGATTTTTATGCAGTCTTATGAAAAACCAAATCGATTTAAAAAATAATGGTTGCAAACTGGTGGTGATATAACCTGCTCAAACAGAATCTATATTTTATGTCGGTGCCACTACGACTAGAGGGTTTCAGGAGCAAAAAAACGTTCTAAATTGCGATTTCTGTGATACTGAAAAGGCGAGAAACTTGGAATATGGCATGGAATAAGTTACTTATAAAATATAAATTCCCTTTAAGAACAGTCAAAAACAAATTCGAAATCTAAAAGGGGTGAAGCGAAGGGAAAGAGTGAAAAACGTTCTAAAGAACTCCTAAATTACGATTTCTATGCAATCTCAAAAAATAATGAACCGATTCCAAAAGTAATTGCTGCGAATCAAAGGTGAAATTTTCTGATCCTACAAAGGCTTTATTTTATGAAGCTGCCACTACCACATCGGGTTAGCAGAAACAACAAACGTTCTAATAAAGCCTTTAATTTTTTTTTAATTACGTTTTCTCTGGAATATTAGGAAATACCAAACTGATTTCAAAATTAATGTTGGCAAATTAATGGTGACAGTCCCCGTTCAACATAGACATTTTATGTTGGTGCCATTACCACCAGAGAGTTGGTAGACCGGAAGACCGGACAAGAAGCTTGGAATTTGACATGACGGTTAATTTTAAGATGTAAATGTGTACTAAGAAGACGGTTTCTAAAAAATTCAAATCTTCGAAAGCATACTGAAATGAGCGTATGAAATTAGCATAAAAGCTTCAGCATACTTTCTAAATTATCATTTATTTAGAATGATTTTTAGTTCTTCTTATTAAGTCTCATTTCCGCCTAATGCAGTGTAATAAGGAAGTTTAGTCAAACCTTGGCTTAATTAGTAATTTTTGGATTATTCTTAAAAGTATAATTTCTTCTAATAAAAATTAAATATAAATATGCCTTGACATATTTCAACTATTGCGCGAGGAAAGCCGCGGGGTTTGCTAGTCAATTCATAAACTGTGTTAATGCAAATTGTATAAACGATCCTCCACTGTATCCTCTTCAGTTCTAGTTTTTAGAGAAGTTTCAGCAATTTCGGCTATAAATTAAATATTTTATCACCAGGACAATCATGAATGAAATATGACTTAAACTCAAAAACGTTTAAATGAAATTAAGAATTTTCCTCTGCCTTTCTAAATGAAATATTTTATAATTATAACACACAGAAATGAACTAGGAACTAAACTCAAGTGGTATAATTGACATTAAGAATTTGCCTGTATCCTATAGAGGAAATATTTTATACCAAAAAATAAATAGCAATGAATGAGAATTTAAATAGAAACATATGTATAAATGAAAAATTATTTAACTGTGAAATGTATAATTTAAATGCAATTGAATTGTATGCTGTAAAGAAAAAAGATAAATGTCTCTTGATATAGCAAGAAGGTTTACAAAAGTAAAATATAACTTCTGCTGAGTTACCCGCAATTCAGAAAACTGTTCTGTTATCTTGAGAAATCTCAGAAACCATTAGATTTAGCAGATTTAATCCTTTATATCCTGAATTTTGAATACAAAAATTACTTCACCTCAGTAATTATTTACGTAAATGTCTAAGATATCTAGAACAACATATGTAATACTTGCATTTTTAGATAATTTTTTTAATTAAAACTGATTTAATAAATTGGTAGTTATAGCTCTTTTTACAATTTATTCAAAAGAATAATTAGATTAATTAACAAAAATACTGTTACGGAAATCTCACAATTCTTATAAGAACAGTGTAAATAAATGTATTGTGAAGAGAAGTGTTTTCAAGTTTCAAATTTTTCGTAAAACATTTTTTTAATTGGATAAAAGCTACATCTCGGTAAATGGTTGATAGGTTTAATGGTTGAACCACATTAAAATATATTTAGCTTCGACCACTTCACTGTGGATTAGGATTGAGCTAAATAGGATTGAGCAAATTATTTTGCATGAAAAGTGCAATCTACTTTCATTAAAGGACGAATTAAATAAATTTTACATTGAATTTTCTTTAATGATACTAAAAGTACCGTCAGGGGTTGAAGAAGTATTTCTGAAACAAAAGACACTTTTGCTGCTCGTAACTTTCGGAAACATTACAAAGTGATTTTTAGGGTGTATTTATCAGTTTCTCAATCCGTTATCAACACGAAATATTGATTTTTCACATGCTATGCATTCTGAATTACATATTTTCGTGTTCAATAAACCTCTTTTGCAAAAAAAAAAAAAAAATGTTAGATTAATAACGTAAAATGAAAATTATTTTACTATTCTTGGATGTATAAATTCTGTTACGCAGCTAGAAATGTTTACTTGGTATCAGTTTAAAATCGGATATTTTTCGTTGATACCTAGTTGAAAAACTTATTAATACGTTCTAAAAACTACACGGAAATGTAACCAAATTTAAGTGCAGCAAAATAATTTTTTATGGAGTTTTTTTTTTTTAAATCTGGGAACGCTATTGATTTCTGAAGATAAATGAATACTTTATATTATACTTGCTAAAGTACCGGCATTGCCCGGAATTTTAAGAATGTTTGTTTTGAAAAATCAACGATTTTGTGTTAATTTACGTAATTTTCACTCTTTTCTTTCATTTAATCCGGACGACAGATTACCTACTTAGTAAATATAATCTGTGATCTGAATTGAGACCGAGATTAAAACCTATTGATGAAAAGTTGTTTCCGAGTATTTTGTTACTTAAATAATTTTTTCATGATAAAAAAAAAAAAAATGGCAAGTACAAAAATTCTATGAATTATATTTTTTTAAAATCTGGAATCCTTATTTCAGTTCTTCACTAAGAATGAGCTCTAGAGACATAAACCTTTGTGGAAATTCTGATATACATGCATACACACGCACACACACACACACATATATATATATATATATGGAATAGTTTTAAAAATGGCGAAAACAAATTCAGAGAACTTCAAAATGTTAAAATATGCCAATATTTCCATAATAGAGTTTTTATTATGTTTCGGCCCGTTCTTTCAGACTCATATGACGTTATATATTCACCTGCTGACGTCCATTATATTTCCAATATAATGTAATATTCACCTTTTTTTTAATTCATCAAACTATTTATTTCATTTTCATTTTTCACGTGGAACTCTTGCAATAGAAAAGTTATGACATAATATTCACTTTAAAAAGAAATTCGTCAAACTATTTATTTCATTTTCATTTTTCATGTGGAAATGTTGCAATAGAAAAGTAATTGTTGTGGTAACAATTTTATTCTGGATTTTTAATTGCTGGCAACTGCTATAACGAAAAATGTTTAAATTAGATAGGAAATAGCTGTTAAATTGGTGGGTATTTATTAATTAAAAATTCACTATAAATTATTTAGATTCTGGATTACTTTAATTCTCTCGGCCGAGTTTTAATGTACATGTACGTAACATTTTACAATTCTGGCTTCCAAACTGTGGATTTCTATAGAATTACAGGCAGAGAGACAAATTTTCATTTTTATATATTAGGTTTTCATGAGCCTTCTTGCTTGATCAGGAAAGATTCCTCTTTTTATTTTCACTGAAGCTCTAGGAAAATTTTGCCAATAACTGGTTTCAGTAATTTAAAACAAAACAAAAAAAAAAATTCTTAAATCTAAAGATTATCATGTCTTTTGCATTTGTAACTCATCGTTTAGAAGATAACATAAACATAAATATCAAGTTTTCAGTGTTAACATTAATGTCTGTTATAGCTTGTAGATGGATTCTTCAATCTAAGAATAAATTCGGCAAGTCTGATGGCAAATGAGAAAGTCGGATGGTTCCCTGAAATACAAAATTCGCATTTAGTTGTCGAAACGGTGGTCGTGGACACTGCAACAGGCAACGAAGAAGAGGTTGTGGACAGTAAATGTCTCTTCACTGATACTCCTTTCAAGATATCCTTTAAACGTTGCTTAGAAGATTTTAGGCCTGGACATACATCGATAATTGAAGTAAGTGCTTTTAGATATTTATCATGAAGTAAATATTAACGGGAGAAGGAATTAGCTGTGTAAAAATTATCGTTTATTATGCGTACTTATGCAGCCGAATTTGAAAGTACACATGGTTGTAAGATAATGAAACACAAAATTTGTATCTTTTTTTTTTTTTTTTAATAAATGTTCGTTGTGGCTGATTTTCGATACTCTGCAAATGTCCTATCGTTAAATCGGTTCTTGTCATATATTTTGCGAGCATGTTCACTCCGATCAAACCAAGACCAGTGATGAACAGTGATTTCAATTCAGCAATCGATTTTGAAAGTTGCGTTTACTTTAAACCTGATTTTAAATAAAACCAAATACTGAAATGACTTTTTAACGTAGTGACCAGGCAAAATATCACTTTCTGGACCAATCTAAACTACGCTCATCGAAAGTAAAATTGAAACATTGTGAAGGAACGTAAGTAGCCATTTTCAAATCACAGGACTGGTAGAGCTGAGAGAAATTTGCAAATGAGTAAGTTTGTGTGAGCCATCGGTCACATAATATCTAATTATGGCTTTAAAAGCCAACAGCTGGCTCATCCTGTATATGATATCAGCAAACGACTTCAGCAGCAGAAGAGCTGAATAAGCGCAGTTAATTTTTCGGGGACATCAAAGAGCTCAATCTCAGCAGTTATCTGAATCTCAGCAACGAGCTGAATCTCAGCAAGGGCATACCTTTATCCACGCAAACCACCCGAAACAGGATGCAGGACGGAGTGTTACTGCAACCAGCTATTGAGATTTCATTAGGTGCTCGACATAAGGTTTTACGTCCGGCTTAATGTCGCCGATTTCGCAACTTGACAAACGTATGGCATATGTAATTGATCAGAGACAAATTCCACTTTTGTTTATGACGAATGACGGCCGTGGATGAGTATGGTAGCTACCAAGGGGGAAGCCACTTGTATCACATATCGTTGATCGTCATACAGCCCCATGAAGTCAATCAAATTGTTTTGGCTGTCATTCGGGCACTGGTGCAGTCTGTCTTTGGCACTTGTTCCAGTAGGACAATGCCTGGCCACACGTCGCACGGCGAGCTCTCACTTTCCTGGCTGTCAGCGGCGCCTAATTTTTCTCCCTTGGAACAACTATGGAACCTCGTCGTCGTCGAGCATGAGTTTCGACGGAGACCACCACAGCACTAACGCACATATCCTAGAGGAGGGTCGTGTTGCAGTGGACGTGATTTGACAAGGTGTAGTTCAGTTGACAAACTAATGGCCTCATCGGCAATATGCCTCGCATTTTATTAGCTGATATAGCTACCCATGGGGGCACATTTTTACTGAATAGACAGCTTTCTTTTGTAAACATTTCTTTGTGTTTTTAATCATTTTTGTGCGTTTCTCATCTCTATTGGTCCAGTGATTTTCACATGGTAACGCGTATTCTTTCATGTTGTTGCTTTACTTTTGATGAGTGTAAGACTTCAAGATTGACAGATAAGAAGTATATCCAAAACCTTATGATAGAAGACCAGTAACCTGTGATTGTATCTTTTCAATTGCTCCTTTCAATTAATTTTTCGCAAATTACTCTGTTACGAAATTTTCCAACTAATTTACAGTTTTCAGCCCCGTCAAGACGAACGTCGCTTATACGTGATATTTAGGGTGCTCAGAAATATTGATTATTGCTACCTCTAAATTTGATCTGTAGATTTTGCCGTATTTAATCAGAGACAGTTTGAGATTAAATAAGAAAACAAATTTCTAGTTGGAAACGCTGGTGATAAAAGACTGAAAGTTCTATAAAGGACACTCATAGCGAAGGGGTTAAATTTATCTCCGTAAATGTAACTGCACGTATTTAATTGCACTTTGTAAACGCTATTTAATTTAAAAGCAAAATAACGTTTCTTTTAAGCCTTTAACAGTCTCATTTTAAGGCTATTTAAATGACTAAGGAAATCGATGTTTTATTAGAGATTTAAATTTTATTATACTTAACTTAAAAGAGTTTTGGAAAAAGAAAAGACCTCCATCAGATGCCTGGCAAAGGAGACTGACAAGTGATTAAATTAAAAAAATTCAGTTTCTATTTTTATCATTAGAAATATGGTAAAAGAAGAATTATTTACATATATTCACGAACATAATGCCTTTCTATCTCTATAACTGGAGGATGCATCGAATGGGCATATTATAGTAAACAAGTTATTTTATAGGTTGTCAAAGGAAGCGGGTGGTGAGCAATGGAAAAATAAACTTAAGTTTCAAGTTTTACGTTCGAACACTGATCTTAATTAATGTCGCGTTTGTACACCAGCTCAGTTCTAAGAAAGAACCCGTACTGAACGATATTTCAAGACTCTTATCGCGCTTACATATAACAAAACTATCCGAATATCTCCAATACTTACAAACTTTCTACTGTTCTACTAAATATTCTTTGTATAACTAAAGTTATATGATAAAATCTACCTTAAACGGATGTGTGATTGTCCATGTTACAACTCTGTTGATTGTTCTCTAATACGGCTTTTGACGTCAGTAAATAGTTTTCAGTTTCATGTAAGGTTCCTTATTACACATACGACTTTCTTTACAATGTAAATGTCATATTTTATTACTATAAATTGATTGTTCTATTACTATGATTAAATTTTCCTAATTACTTACATTGATTAATTTACAGAATTAGCATAAATGAATGACCGAATTTTAAAATTTTTTATTTTCAAAACTATAACACATATTATAATAAGTGATATATGAAAATAAAGAAGAACATTCCAAGCTTTTTTCAGTTACAAATGTTACAAATACCTAATCTGTAATCAAGCTCGTTCCACACATTTGGCAGTTTGACAGTCAACGATTCTTAATACAGCCACTGATGCATTAAAATAGTTAATAATGCAGTACTTATGCATCGTAAAATGTACACAGTGCATAAATGTATCAAACTCTTGTTTATAAACGTACGTCAACAACGTAGATTACATTGAATGTCGATAGTTTTCCCCCAAAACACTCTATTGAGCTAAACCACTCTCTCTAAAATACGCCAACTGGTGCGCAATAAGCGCGTATAAAAATTGGCAATGATTGTTTATGCACAATTGGAAGCACGGAAGAACAGTCATTTGAAGTCGCTTTCTTTTTTCTTTGTAAAAAATCACTTATTAGGTTTTATTAAAGATAATTTGAATTAACAAAACAAGTTTGAATTCGTCGCTGTGTGAACTAAGAGTATTTGGTGACGTATGTTTGATCTTCTAATACATATTTTCAACATTGCTTTGAACGCATAATTTATTTGTTTAAGTGTTATGATACGATTTTTAGGAAATTTCTTTTAACTTTTTTTGCACGATATTTACAGTTTTAATAGAATAGTTATCTCCTAGAAATGCAATATTTATTTTTACACGTATTAACATAAAGGATGGAAATAAAAAGAAATAATTATCTACAGAATTATTTGTTACAAGCTATACTAGATTTGCTGTCAACGATATATTGCAACGACTGGGGAACATCCCCAAATGTCAGTTCTGGATTTTGGCGAGATCAGTATCATTTGAAAGCTCTTATCCCGAGGATCAAGAAATGTACAGGAGGTATACTCCGGAATCCAATAGTTCACGAGTTATGGCCCTTTTTCTCTTTCGTAAGAAGAGAAATAAAGAAGGCAAAAACAAGAATCCTTCAAAAGCTATCGAAGGCAGGAATTTTGTCTAATAATTAATCATGATAGTGTTTTTCTACGTGTTACTAATCATAACGTACATACAATTTGCATTTATTGTCCACTAATTCGTAAAACAATTTCCAAATCTTTTTTATCTTCTTTCCTTTTTGCTATCTTCAACTGCGAATATTTCGTGAACGATCGGATTCAAGAGATTCTTATAATTTTTTTTGTCCTCGTGACAAGGGCTTCGAACTTGAGCACTCTCGTAAAAATCCAGAACTGACAGTTGGGGATGTTCTCTAATGAAACTTGATCTCTACCTGATGTTCATCACGGAAATGCGATTAGTGCATTATAAAAAATACTTGAAATATCAACTGAAATAAGGCACTACTAATCGAATAAAAAAAATATACAAAATCCCTGCCGGCTCGGACCTACAGGCGGAGGTAGATTTCGAAGTTAAGTACTAAATTCACCAACAAAACTTAAATCAAGATTAGAGATAAACCCAGTTCCTTCACTAAGAATGAGCTCTAGGGAGCTAAACATTTTGTGAAAATTCTAATATACACGAATACACACACGCATATATATGGAATAGTTTTAAAAATGACTAAAGCAAATTCAGAGAACCTCAAAGTGTTAAAATATGTTAATATTTCCATAGTCAGGTTTTTATCATATTTTAATACGTTTCTTCAATTTCACGTGACGTTACATATTCACCTGCTGAGGTCCATTATATTTCTAATATGACGCAATATTTTGTTTTTTTTTTTTAAATTCGTCAAACTATTTATTTCATTTTGAGTTTTCATGCGGAAATCTTGCTCTAGAAAACTTATGACGTAATATTCAATTTTTTTCCAATTCGTCAAACTGTTTATTTAATTTAATTTTCACGTGAAAATCTTGCAATAAAAAAGCAATTGTTGTGGTGATAATTTTATTGCTTTTTTTAATTGTTGGCAACTGCTATAACGAAAAATATTTATTTTTTTCTGTCATTGTTGTGAAAGAGCTGGTTTTATCAGAATCATGTTAAGACGGTATTCAAAATTTTGAACCTTCTCCATTTCCATTCCTTTGGGCTGATTTTCCCCCATTTTCAATCCCTGCCGAGATATTAGCCATCTCAAAGTTGTTGGCGAGTTTGAAGACGATCCGTGCATAATTGCGACTTTTATCGTGCGGACAAAATTTAGTACATACATACATACATACATATATATATATATATATATATGTGTATATATATAAACTTTTTAGGTGGGGGTGGTTTTGTGTTCCTGGGATCCTATAATGAAAAATTATGAAGGAATTTTTCAAAAGTCGCACCATGGTAACGACTGCAATAGGTAGTATTTCTTACGAAATCTACCTAACGAGTACATAATTTTAAGACAATAGACCTTTATTAACCATATATATTCTGTTTATTATGCAGTTGGTGCGTAGTTTGCATACACTGTAAAAAAAAAAAGAAAAACTGAGATTCTACTGGCAATCTAGACGCCAGTACTATTTCCGTATTTTTACGGAAATTTTTCCCCATAAATTACAGAAAAATTTCCGTTTTTAATCAGAAAAACGGAATTCTTTCTGTAATTTATAGGGAAAAATTTCCATAAAAATAGTACTGGCGTCTAGATTGCCAATGGAATCTCCATTTTTTAATCCGTTTTTTTTACAGTGTATAGCTGAAATCAGTTTGGAAATATTGTACAGACTATTAACGATGAATTTTATCCTGGCGGCTGGAATTCGAACTATTTTTGTTTAAACAATCCATTGCATCATCGTTGTCAGTTTCATGCACATATCAAACCTTACGGTGATATCTTGAGTAGAACTTGTGGAAAATAGCTTTAAATAGATTAATTTATTTTAAGGCCATCTTCTATCTATGTACGTCAAAAGAGTTTTTAATTCTATTGGTCGGCAAAAGGAAAAAAAATCATCTCTTTATACTGGAAACAAATATGTCAATTATATAGATTTGTTTCTCCTCATTCTAAATAGCATATCGAAATTGCACCATCATGTACCAATTTTATGAAAGAATATTTCATGAGGAACAAGTGACAACTAACATATTGATTGATTCCTTTTCAATGCTACATAAATTAAAAACTTCAGAATATTTTCACCATCCAAGTAACTAATAAATAATTTATCATGAAAAGCTCTTTTATTGACTTTAGTGCGAAATATTTTTCTTTTGTTGTTATGTAAGCGTCTAGCAGAAAATTTGTATTCTATTTGTCCTATATTTCAGACACTTTTCCACGGACTTTTTATTTATATATTATTCATACATACCGCTAACGTTATAATAAAAGATAAAATATTTTAAGGCTGTTCTCAACTGCTCTGTTCAACAAGCGCAAAATGTTTTACATTTACAAATTCATTTTTAAACGGAAAGATATAAAACTGGAAAGCCTGACCATAGAAGCGATTTGGAATAGAACTGTGTTTTCCATTTTTTGATCAATCAATTACCTATAGAGTTATAAGCGGTTTTGATCACGTGACGCGGCATTTTCCTCCCCTTACTGACTGGATTTTCTTCTTTCGCTCGGAAGTTCGGTTCAAAATGCCAACTTTGACAGTATTATCTAAAAGATCTATTGCGTTTACAAGAAAGCGGAAAAAACAGTTCGATGACACAGTTTCTGAATAACAACACCTTCAAGTTTCATGCGTTTCCAAACAAATATGAAATAAAACTTATGTCAGAAAGTTGACCCTTTTGGATTTAAGAACAGCTTTAACAACTGACTCTGAAGAAATATGCTTCGCATGCCGAGATGTTTTTGTGAATTAGTTGTATAGCGTTCAAGCTCCGTATCACAATTTTTACAGTAATTTTCACCTTATTAAATGACAGAAATTCTGTGTTAAAATAAGATGAAGATTAGAATTAAAAAAAGTGTTAATAGACTTGGCAGCTATTCAACTAATTCACAAAACATTTCGGAGTGGAGTGTCTTTCCTGAGCAAGTGATTAATTTTAAAGGAAATCCTCTGCAAAATAAATTATACGCCATAAATTAATTTCATTTCCCTATTTCGATTTATTAATTTAAAACTTAGCAGAATGAACTTTTATTTTCCATGGTGCATTTGGATGCTGACCTGCGTTATCATAAGTGTTATACACTTAAGCTCTTGTCAATCAGTTATGAATTCACTTCACTTCATTTGCAGGCAGACATAAGTTATGCCAATGGTGAACCAGCAGCAGGTGTTCTGACCATGATTGAAGCAAAAGCTGATACTGGGAAACTGATCGAAATTAAGCAGAGTTCTACAACGAGTGATACAGAAGGAAAAGTTTCTTTTGAAGCTCGGTCTCAACTAGACCACAAAACAATAAATATCAAAGTGAGTTTACCTAACTTGATATATAGCAACTCCCTTCAGTCTTCCCCTCCGTATGTTCTACTCTTAAGTTTAACACGTTGAATGCCAAGTCTATTTTGTCTGTCTTTCCGTTTAAGCCACGAAATAAGACTCTGGTGACTGACGCGACCTAAAAGGAAAGATCAGTGTTAGTCACCGGTGACTGACGTGACATTCAACATGTTAAATAAATAACGCTTTTCCACAAAATGTCGATTAGCGTCAAACTTTAATAACTTGAACTATTTATTATATATTTCTTCTAGTTTTATCGAAAATTTTCACTGTAGCTAAAAGACATAAAATGATACTTCGAATTTTTAAGTTTTGTGTTTGAGATTAAAAAGTAAAGCAGTAACAGAAAATTCGAAAAAACTAATAATTTATATAGATTTTAAAAAGCGATAGGAGACCCAACCTGTGTTGAAAACGGTATTCCAAGAGTTAAATTTGCAAACAAATTATGTGAGAAGGATTGAAACCATAAAAGATCCCCAAGAAGGCTGTCTCCACGCATTGCTTCTTCTCATTTTAGTTACAGCGTCTAGAATAAATAGTGTGGAAATCGGCTATCCAAACAGTGCTGAAAATTTGAATTCCTTAAATGTGCAACGATGCTGAAATCCGAAGAGTCAATCGCAGCAACATCTGCGATATATTTTGAAATTTCGACATATGTAATCGTTCAATGTAAACGACATATTATTACAATGTCTAGACTAGAAATCGTGTTGCAGTTTTAGAAAAAATCCTGCAGATGGCGTTGCTATTGACTCTTCGGATTTCAGTCTCGTTGGACATTTTATTTCAGCACTCTTTAAAATATTACTGGTATTTAAGATTTCCACACTGCTTATTCTAGACGCTGTAGTTTAGTTTTCAATTTCTATTGTATAACTTTTGGCGAGTTTTTTAGACCAAAGAAATCTTTGCGAGCGCTGAAAAATGTTTCCTTTAAATATTTTTTTTAAGTTATTACGGAATGAGGGAGTAATAGCTCAGTGACATGTTGTTTGTCTCCAGTTCTGCAGACCCGGGGTCGGATCCAAGCAGCAAAAATATTGGAAAAATGAAAAGTTTCTATTTTTCAATATTTAATTGAGTTATAAAAAGTAATTTGAAACAATATTAAAATTTATATAATGTGAATTTTTTTAATACTCGTCTTAGTGATCGAGGTTTTGACGAATTTTATAATTTTCAATACAACTTAGTTGAATCAACTTACATTTCTTTTTTTGTTTTCATGGGCGCGAAGCGCTCATACGCGCGTGATAGTGAGACTCGATATAAATAAATTTCCTATTTTTAGATTCCAATACGACAATTTAGTCAAATCCACTTATTTTTTCTTTTCATTGGCGCGAAGCGCTTATACATGTGCTACAGTGATAGCAGTTATGAAAGATCATTATATTCCTTCCTCATTTAATGTTATTATAAAGTTCATTCGCATTTATCTGCTTCATATTTTGACTAAGTGCCTTCTGTCACTGACCTTTGTTAAAATATTGAGTGTATTTCTTTTTTATCTATACCTGATTCCATTTATGCAAACAACTATTTTGTTATTATCATTATTTGCCCAGTTCAAACGACGTTTTGAAGAACCTGCTACTGCTTTTTTTATTTAGCCTAATTTTTATAACTCTGTATGATGTCAATAATTTAATTATTTATTTTAAAGTTATTTTGTTGATTAGGTTAGGTTAACTTAGGCCGTTGATCTGTATGCGAACAAGTAAGTAGATTGCGTTTGATGCACATAACTTTGGTCCGTTTCCTGCAAAATAAAACACTGAGGATAAAAACAGATTGAAGACACAGCAAATTCATGAAAATTCTTTATTCGATACCAACAAGACATTGTAAGGTGATCCCCCTAACTCCAGCACATCAGTTTACGTTTTTCGCCTACAAGAGCCGGTTGCCAAGTCCCCGAGAAAAATATTTTGTCGAACCACGAAAATACGTTATCAAAAATCCGTTAGCCTTGCTACATATAAAAATTCAAAATCTAACAAAGTCACTCTGGCGATAAATCACTGATGAAAAATGTTTTTATAATGATTAAAGAAAATGAGCATTAAATCTTTTTATGATATTTATATAAACCTGCGCCAAATTACAATTTTATCTGTCATCTGTCAACGTATAATTATTTTGTTTATATTTACTGACAGATGTTTAATTTCTATCATAAAATTTATAGAACGATTAGCGAAAAGCAGGGCACATTTAACTTACCAAGGAAAGTACTTTAGCTAACATAAAGATATATTTTAGACAGGAAATAAATAATGTGATTACATCTAGATTATTAATAACCGTAAATTGCAGCAAAATACATTTATTTTTATTTAAAAAGAGAGCTTTTTAGATGAGATAAGAAATCAAGTTATATTACACAGTTAATGAATAGATTTTAAAGATTTATGAGAGGACAAATAAATTAACGGAATGTAATTTAGGAACAATTTGATTTTAAGTATATTAAATTATCAATATATGATTCTACATCATACCCTTTCTACTTATTTTCAGCTTACAGCTGCTGACAAGGGTTTCCTGGCTGAAGCGGCTTTTAAACAGTATGCTTTCCAATCAGCGACAGAGAGCTACATTGCTCTTGATAGAATGAGTCAAACTTTGAAGGTTTGTATATTATGTTGCATTTAACAAATAAAATTTTAAGACTTCAGTTTAAATGATTTGCTTGTTTATGGATATCGGTTAAAAATCTTCTGGAGTTACGAAGTTTGGGGAAAAAACTAAACTGTAAATTATTATAACATAACATTTAAATTACCAGTAATAAGTATTATTATGTTATTTAGCCTAAACAATTTCAACTAAAATACACGCTTTGAGCCACAACATTTTCTATTTGTAGTTTTTATGCGAAGTCTCTTCCAAAATTAGACAGTAGAAAAGAAGAGGATAAGAGAATGTGGAACATTGTCACTGCTCTTCCCGACAAAAATAATTAAATAAATAAAGAAAGAAAATTAAAAAATTAAATTTTTTTAATTAAGAACCTACACTAGTCAAACAAGGAAAAAAGCATACAAATGGACGTTCATCTATTTGCACGCCTAGCTAGCGTTCGTCTAGCCGCGGCTAATGTCAGACGAACGTCTATTTGCACGCTTTTTTCCTTCCTCTACAGCCTTCCTACACCTTCGCTAGCATGTGTTTCTTTTTCATGTTGAAACAAAAAGCATGCAAATAGAAATTCGTCTGACATTAGCCTTATTCCATCAGCTGATCTTAACTCGTATTACAAAATTGCATTTAACTCATCCAGGAATTGAGGATATGAAAGCACTCGCACTTTCATTACGTTCGGGTCGGGGCCTCATATGGATGCTGATATAAAAGACTTGTTAACCCTTTCGGCCCTGGCGGCCATTAAAGGTCAAAATTAGCTCTACCCACCGGTCACAGGACCAGTAAATGAAAAAAAGTGGTTAGTGAAAAATTGTCTATCAGCGGCCACCTTCCGGCCACTTTTTTACAAGGCGATAATAAAATTTTCTTGCATTTCATCAAGGATTTTACTTTTTTTCGCTCCAATATATTTATATTAACATATTTATTTGGGCTACTCAGTTTTAGATTAACCCTTTAAGTGCCACAGACGTATATATCCGTCGCGCATAGTCGATGCGTTAAGTGCCACTGACGTATATATACGTCAGTCCAAAATATTGTCCTTTATACTGCGCTGTACCAGTAAAACCACGTCCACGGCTTTGGAATAAAAAAAAAAGTAAAAGAAAAAAGACTTTGAAGGTGTTTTTGAAAGACTGACCTATTTCAGAGGAGAAGGGGTAGAAGGAACTATCTTCATAAAGGCTATCGCACTGAGCTAGTGACGTGAAAATACAAGCGAATTTTTTTCCATATTTGACAAGGCTCCGCCCTTTTTGTACACCACTATTATTTTAGAGAAAATATTGTTTGGTTTGCCATTCATTTTTCGCCTTTCTATCGCATTGCTATTTTGATGTCACTACCTCAGTCTCATAGCTTTAGCCGTGCAGTTTCTCGAATTTTCTCGAATTTCGTAGGAGTATGTCCGATACTGATGATAGTGAGTTGGATGACGACTTTTCGTCATCTTCTGGATCAGATACGTCAGAATATAATATGTCAGATGAAGAGGATTCAGATAACGACTATTCTATGAAAGATGCCAGAAACTGGGTACGATTGGATATAAAAAATCTACCTATGCCACCTTCACGGTTTCCATTTTCGCGACAACCAGGAATAAATAAAAGTGTAACAGATGTTACGAACCCACTTTTATTTTTTGAATTATTTTTTGATCAGAAGCTGGTGCTTCATATTGTTACAGAAACTAACCGTTTTGCAGACCAGTATAACAACCAGCATCCTGGAAAAAAGAAATCAAGGACGAAGTTGTGGCGTCCAACAACTTTAGAAGAAATATATGTTTTTTTAGGTATACTTATTCTGCAAGGAATACTTGTAAAACCTCACGTTGCGCTTTACTGGTCTAAAAACAAATTGACCGAAACTCCAATTTTTGGGAAATTTATGAGCAGAAATCGCTTTCAACTTATCATGAAATTTCTGCACTTTTCTGATAACATTAGTTTTGATAAAAATTCACATCCAAATCCAAAACTAAGTAAAATATGGCCTGTTTTTTCTGACATGATGAAGAAATTTTCAAGTGTCTATGCACCTGAAAGGGACCTGAGCATTGATGAGAGCTTGATGCTTTTCAAAGGCAGGCTATCATGGGTACAATACATGCCAATGAAAAGAGCTCGCTTTGGAGTAAAACTCTTTGTACTTGCTGAAGCAGAGACAGGATATATTCACAATACGATCGTGTACACAGGGCAGAGTACAATCTTTGATAAAAAGTATGAGAACTAGGGAGTCGCAACAAAAGCAGTGATGATGCTCATTGAACCTTTTTTGGGAAAAGCTTATTGCGTAATTGCGGCAATTTTTATCTCTCACCAGAATTAGCAGACCTTTTTATCCAAAATTCAACTGACGTATATGGAACTCTTCATCCTAATCGACGTGATTTGCCGGAAAATTTCAACAAACTTACTTTGAAGAAAGGCGAAATAGCCGCTTTCTAAAGAGGCAAAAATACCGTGTTGAGATGGCGTGACAAAAATGATGTTTCGCTTCTTAGTTCTATCCATACAGCAAATTGCTCTGAAACTGAAAAAAATGTCATGAAGCCAGCTATTGTTATAGATTATAACTTGAAGATGGGTGAAGTTGATAGAGCGGATCAGGCATTAGTTTGTTATTCAACAACACAAAAAAGACAGAAGAGGTATTATTTAACAATATTTCGCCATCTATTAGATATGGCTATTTGGAATGCCTTCACATTACAAAAGAAACAACTCCGTAACGTTGATAATTACAACTTCTGCATGAATTTGGTGGAACGTACATTTGAGAAATTTCATACTACTCCCCCACAACCTGCCAAACGACAGAAATTAGAAAGTGGCTGTCCTTTACGACTTTCTGCTAGACATTTTCCGGACGGAAGATGTGCAGTTTGTTCAATGAAAAAAATTCGCCGTGAATCCCGCTATCATGCACTGAATGTTATGTTGGTTTATGTGTCCAACCATGTTTCAGGATATATCACACGGCCACTAAGTTCTAACATCTTTTTTATCATATTGTTACACTATAATTTTACATTTTTGGTATATTTTTTGTACATAATTTTTGTATTTTCGTTTCTTTTTATATTTTCGTGGAAGTACACAATGTTTATATTAAAAGCTTGTCTCTTATTTCCCCCAATACACTGCATAACTACGTGCACCTGTTTGGAAAACTGTGGCACGGGGAATGAATCTCGTAAGTTTTTCTCGGCAGGTAAGAGATTACAATAACTACTAATTGTTTAATATTTTACTTATGACAGTAATTTTTGCTCGTGTTGCAGATGTGCAGTACAAGAAAAAAGTTGACGTTATACCAAAAACACATCTCTGATTTTATCATTATTTTTGCAGTGCAATAAACCTTCCATTAAATCACATATCATTTTTTTGAAAAAAAAAAATCAAATAATGCATAAAGACATGACATAAAGAATCCGACTAACATGAACGCAAGAAAAACTTTTTTCGTATAATGAAACGAATAGAACTTGGTTCTAAAGCGTATTTATTTATCGGAAGAGAATCAATAAATCATATTCGAAAAATATGAATTATTTACCTAGATGAATTTTTACATAAAAAGTTTTTTTTTTCGGAAATATGGTTTTGTTCACGTAAAACTCACTCCTGACGCTTTTGTTCGAGATATATACAAAGGGTACTAGGAAAGTTTTGCAATACGGGTTTATTTATCAAACTTTTTTAAAGTAATTTCCGTTACAAGCAACACAGTTCTCCAAACTCCGAACCAGTCCTTAAACCAGCTCTGCCAAGTTTCACTTGGGAGTAAGGAACACTCATTGTCCCAAGCCCTCAGAAGTACCTCATCACTGGAAAACCGAATCCCTTTCTGCTTGAGTTTCACATGCGGGGACAGTACAAAGTCGCAGGGGGCAAGATCTGGACTGTAAGGAGGGTATTCAAGAAGTTTCAGTCCTGTAGTGGCCAAATATTCAGTGCTGGCTTTGGTCTGGTGAGCTGTAGTTTTGTCATGATGGAGAAACCATTTGTTCATTCTTGACTTTGGTCACAGGTTCTTCTTTGATTCTATGACTTTAGGTAGGCACTGTTCATTGTACCACTTAACAGTAACTGTCTTCTGTGCGTCCAAAACGATACAATCAACAATTCCACTCGATTTGAAAAATACAGCTATCATTTTCTTTTTGACAGATCGAGATTTTCTGACAGCTACCGGTGTGTCCTCATCAGTCAGTCTATGTGGCATCCAGAGACAACACAGTTTCTTGATGCGTAAATGATCATGCAGAATTTAATGAATTGCAGGTGCATTTTGGCCCAAGGTATCCTCTATATGCTTGTAAGTTATTCGTCTGTCTTCGTCAAGCATTTTCCTCACAGCAGTAATGTTTCCTCCGTAATTGACGTTAGGGGCCTTACCCCTCTTTCAGCGTCCTCCAGGGAGAAATTTCCACTTTGGAATTCTCTGTACCATCTGTGTATAGTCATACGATGTGAACAATCATCACCAAGTGCAAGAGTAATTTCTTCTAAGCATTGGTTTGTGTTTTAACCACGCGCAAAGTTACACTGCAAAACTGCCCTTACCTCACTTCGTGACCAGGACACCACTGGAAGAACTTCACACGATCACAGCTAATGAATAACTGAGCCTACAGACTTGTGGTTACGTGCAGGTGCATACGTATGAACCTATATCAACTCGCAGCCACAAGCAGCCACCTGCGACTTTTTGTTTCATCATATTGCAAAACTTTCCTAGTACCCTTTGTACAATAGTTTCCTATCGGTAGCTTAAGGGCACAGTTTTCAGTTATTAGTGAATCCACAAAAATTAAAAATTGAATGGAACATCTTCTATCTCTCAATGATTATTTACAGAGTTCGCACGCTCTTAAGCCACGCCCCATTTTGTAAGGCCACTAAGTTCTAACTGTGGCACTGGGGAGTGAATCTCGTAAGTTTTTCTCGGCACGTAAGGGGTTAATACTTATAGAAATTTTACAGTTTAGCATTTTTAAATAAAAAAGTGGCCGCTAGTGTAAAGAAAGTGGCCAGTTAAAAGTTAGTCCTACCAGCCAGTTGCCGCTAATGAAATTTCCTAATTTTGACCTATAGCGGTCACATATGTGTTCCTCACTTTTAAAATGCTTTAAACTATAAATAACGCCTTGCAGATACGTAAAAACCTCATAATCACATATTTGCATTCTATATTTTGACTTTTTAGTGGACAAATAGCACCATCTAGCTTTGAAATAGTAAAAAAACAACTGGACTTTAAGAAAAAAAGTCAGGGCCGAAAGGCTTTAAACTTAAATTAGTGACTACTTTTCCGAATGAATAATTTGTGATAAACAATAAAATATACTAGTAAGTTTTTATTTCTGTTAAGTTTTGTTGTAATACGACATTTTCCAAACGTCTTCAAAAGTTCTTCCTTCGACTATTGCATTATCCAAAGAACGCGAAATAACAACATTCGTTAGGTTTCAGAAACTAACATATTTGTTAAATTTCAGTAAAACCTAACTTCTGTGGTTTGGTTAGTTACTTTTAATTTTATTAGCGTAAAAGGGATTTTTACCCCAAACAGAAAAGACATTCAGAGCCGGAAGGGTTAGACAATCTACCATTTGTCAAGAAACAAGACACAAACCACCACGTTCTCACATTAATCCGTGGAAATTAAATGTTCCCCAATGTCTCGTTTACATTTAGATGTTGCTGGACCATTTATACGTAAAAATATTCACATTGTCGTGCACTGTAAAAAAAATTCCGCAACGTTCCTGGGAAAAAATGGGCAGCTGAGTTGCCCATTATTTCCAAGAAACATTTCTTGAAAATGACTGGAACTTTACTGTATATGTTAAAAACTTTCTACAGAAATGCCAGTAAGTTTCCTGCGAAATACCAGGAATATTTCTGTTGACAGCAAAACATTACTAACATTTCACAGCATGCGGGATCCGCAGACGATTTTTACATTTCCAGTTGACAATTTTCGCTTTATTATCATTATTTGTTAGAATGAAAAAATATTTTGAAATTGACATCAAAATTATTATTTATAATTTACACGAAAAAATAAATTTTCAGTTAAAATTCAATAAAGTTAATATATATATGATATATTGTTTCTGAACTTTGCTTAAAATATAAAAATATATAAATGTAAATAATAATTAGAAAAAAAATCTAGACATAAAATATTTTGGATTTTCATCAGTAATTATGTTAGTTTACAAGTTAGATAAAATACATATAAATTTTCATGAAAAAAAAAAATCTAAACGTAATTGTATATTTTTTCCGAAAAAAAAAAATCAAATTTGCAGCAATTCAAAGTGTCAAATATATATCAAATTTAAATCAAATTGTAATAAAGTGTTAAAATATAAAATTAATTAAAAAAGAAAAAAAAAGTCAAGAGGTAGCATCGAACTCGGACCGTACGGGTCGCGTGCGAGCCTTCTGCGTCCACACCACGAAAGACACGTTGAGAGCTGCAAACTAATGGGTATTTGAAACGTATGCTAAACCTCGGCATCTAATTTCTGAAAATCTAAGGCCCATTTGAAGAAATCCTTTCACAAGAATAATTAGAGATAAGAACTCTAAAACATATTTTAAATTAATCAAAATCGGTGAGAATCATGTTTGATGGTCCCCTGGTTAATGGAGATCCAAATAATAGGTGTATTTTTTTTACACGGTCTGCTCGTTAACCATTCCACAGACAAGTACGAGAGATAATCTCTTAGCGATGTCACAGAGGTATTGTATTTTCATCTGAATTGTCTTGACAATAGAGACGTAAAGGATTATGTCGTCTATTGATTTATTTGCATTCCATATTGATTTTTTTACATTCATTTAAGGAATTCGTTTTCGACACTCGCGCGCGAGCAACAGATTATAGCAAAAAAATAATAAATGGCGGCCGCAGCGTTTTGCTGTTTCCAACTTTTGTTCAGGAACGTTTCAGATAAGAAAACCAGAATTTCACAGGAAAGAGCTAAATTATTCTGAAAACCTGAGAAAAGGCGAAAAGTTCCTGGATTTTACATGGAACGTTACCATTTTTTTTTTACAGTGTGGATTCATTTTCACTATGGCTTGAATGTGAAGCTTATGTGATCAACAACAGCATCAGATACCATCGATATATTGCCAGAAATGCTCAGTACACACTTATTCCTAACTTTGTGGTCTCGGAAAATGGAGCTCAATTTACAACTATAGAATTTAGTAATTTCTTGAAAAACAATGCAGTTAGAAAAGTTTGATTGCACGATATAATATCCTTCTGGGAATTTTTAAGAGAAAGCTTAATTCAAACCCCAAAATATTCCGTGAAGCCCGACTTAGAAAAAAAAAAAATTTATAGCAAATTTTCTATTGAGCCAACATATAAATCCTTCGTCTTCTGCTGGATTAGTATCTTCTGAATTACTTATTAAACGAAGGATGAAGACATATCTGGATCGTATAAGTCCAGACCTATCACTTATTAAAGACACGAACTTTTTAAAACGAACAACTTGATAACCTGAGTTGAGATCCTTTGTAGCAAATGATCCTTGTTAGAGTCAAAATTTCGGAAGTGGATTAGCACGGATTTTCGGAGCACTTTTAAAACCAACAGGACCGGTTTCTTATAAAGCCAAAACTTCAACTAATGACATTGTACGTCGCCTTGTAAACTAAATGTATAACCATTTGCCATCTGAAGATGAACTTAGAGGTACTCCTCAGGTACAAAGCAGGATTTCCCGAAGGTTTATGTGAGGGTTCTGTTACTAAATCTGATGTAGATAATCCTAATTCATTATAAACGAAAACAGAGACAACAACATCGCAGCTATTCCAGCACGACTTTGCTGACAAATCAGTCGTCCTACACATTTCCTACACATTTAGTATATGACTTAAGGGGTGTACTGCAAATAAAGGCGTCTTAAATTAAGATACATATGTGACTGAAAAAGAATTTCAGACACTTAAGTGTCTGAATCTGAAAATTCAGTCACAATAGATGTCTTAATTTAAAACACCTGAGTGTCTTACTATGATCATAGTGTACACGAACTGATAAAAGTGTCTAAAAAATCTGCAAGTGTCTAATTTTAAGACACTTTGTAACTCCGCTCTGCATTCACCAGGGGGCACTCTCAGTTGCGCATGCGTCTTCCTTTCGAACTCGATGTTCGTTTGTAATTCAAACTGAATGCTTGATTTTATGTACGCGTACATTTTAACTAATAATTTATTTTGACTTGATTGTTTTTTGCGGAATGTGAAGTTCCGGGATTTAATTTCTATCGACATAGTGGTACTCCGTATTAATATTTATCTATAAAACTAACACAGTGTTCTTCATCTCGTCAAATTTGTAAACAGAACTGTTGTCTGGCGGGCTATGTTTTCAGGATGGAAATTTTCCATCCTTTTAACAGAGCTAGCCGGATGTGCAAGGGGATTTTATTTTTTAAATATCCAAGTCTGCCTAACTAACGGATACTAACGTAGCCTCCAATCCGGACGTCCTCTGGGCGAATGTGGTTTTGGAATAATCAGACCTTTTCCCAGGTAAGTGGGGTCTTAACTATGTATTTAAAACTCTCTGTGATTGTTTTCTCTTTAAATGAAGACCTCACACGAGTCTATAGCTTTATTAGTTCCTGAGTTATGCCAAAATATGTTCAAAGCATTTTGCCTATGGTATTTCCATGTTAAAATTTTATTTTGCTAATATTTAAATTTCTACTCTTCAAATCATCTGCAATCATATTTCTGTATTATTTTCTATCCAATGTTATCTTTAAAATAAATTTTGGTGTCTCTGCATGGTGTATATTAGCGGTTACTGAATTTATTAATTTTACACCTTCCTAAGCCTTTTCTTATGTAGCCATTACTTTAAAAATCGCAGTGACATCGCCTGTTGATTGGCTCATACTTCTTAATTACCATCAAGACTACCTTAATAGCATTTTTTGGTGTAATTATTACTCTGAAGTACCCTTTTTAATTATTTATTTACGTATACAATATTTTTATAAGCATTTAGTGCGGCAGCATTTGTAATGTTTACATCGATTTTTACATTTCTGATAGATTTATTATGTGTTATGTACTGGAATTCAAAAGCATTTATAGTAAACATTCCTGTTAATAGCTGCTTTTATTTATTATTTATGCTTTTCTTGTCTAATGAAGTTTTCTTCTGCCTCATAGTGTGTACATCATAAATTTTAAAAAAGAATATAGTTCGAACATCCTTCCATTCATTGATTCCCCCATATATTTAATACAGCGAATTACTTGTGTTCATTTATTTATTTTAAAATGTTTTGACTGATAAAACTCATTAAATCCGGTCATTCTAATTAAAAGATTTCCCTTTGCTATAATTTTAGTGTTTCCGAGTATTTTAGAAATATCCCATTTGCCATACTGAAAATAGTCAACATATAATCTTTTTATGATTCAAAAGTCAAAACCACAGCTTCACGATTTGATTGTTTGAACGGAAATTGACGTCACTAATGTAGACGTTGAATCAGAAAAAAATTTGTTGATGTCAACAAAGATTTAGAAAAAGGATCTCGCGTTATCTGTAGTCACTTTGTTAAATTTTAATGATTATTTTTAGATTCTTAAATTCATGTAATCATGTACCGTTAACGTAATTGTAAGAATGCGGTAAAAATATACAGATATATTTCATTTGAAATAATTATATAATATTGATTTTTTGATTACTTTTAGTTAAAAAGTAATTTGAAATTAAAAATGAATACAAAGTAAAGAGGTAGATTTTTATAAAATATTTATTTGCATATAGCTAGATTTTGCACTTAAAACTGACACGTACATTTATCGAATCATAATACAGGGTTGGACTTTTTCCAGAAGGAGGGCCTGATTAAAGCATGGGCAGACCGTCCCCCCCCCCCCTACGATTTTACGTGCTCCAAATTCGATATGGATTTTTTTTTTAAAGCTTATATTTTAAATGTGTTTCAACATTCTATTGATTATAATCAGCATTTTGAACTTTAAAAGTAGAATTAGATTAAAAACTAAATAAAAAAATAAATACAGTAAAAACTCTCAATCGCGGCCACCTCGCGAATTGAACGCGTTTTGGAACGTTGAATTTGCCTGCTATTCGATTGTGTTCGCTTTTATGAGGTAAAAAAAATGTATTTATCTTGAAAAAGGTCAGTGTTCGCTGAAGAAAATTGTCCTATGAAAGTTTTGTTGTAAAATCTCCATAACGGACACTCCTACATAGAGGACACAACTATTTAAGAAGCACATTTTTTATTAACAACATGCACATATTTTATATTTTTTACCTCAGAAAAACAGACACTTCCGAATGGCGAACAAATTCCACGGTTCTAAGGTGCCTACTACTGAGAGGTTTTACTGTATTGTGACAAATATTTTAATTTTTAATCTTATTCTACTCTATAAATTCAAAATATTGATTATAATCAGTACAAAGTCGAAAAAGATTTCACTTATCAGCTTTATGAAAATTGCATACCATATTTTGGAGCCCCTAAAATTAGGCTGTGTGTGTGGGGGGGGGGGGGGGAGAGTAGGGCAGAATAATGGCCATATACTTTTCCAGGATCAACGTGGTCAAACATGGCTACGTATAATGCTTTAAAAAAATGGCTGCGATTCAGACGTTTGAAGTGTCTAAAATTCAGACGCAAAAAGTGTCTGAAAAAATTCCGACATTTTAAAATGTCTGAAAATTGAACACTCCGTTTCAGACACTTAAGTGTCTGAATTTAAGACATTTCGATTTAGAGTGTGGGGGGTGGGATGTTGTGATTTATCTGAATTGTCATATTATGTTTAAATCTCTCGTTCTTATTTTGTTGTAATTCGAGTGGCATTAATTGTTTAATGTATATCCATCTGGAAACAGTCATTTAATATTTAAAATCATCGCTCTGGCACACTTTGCTGCGTTTCTTTCAGTAACTCAGTAAATATGTTTTGTTTGTGTAATTACTAACATATTATTTAAATAACACTACAACTTCCATCTCCATTAACACGTCTTTTAATATTAATATTGTATTAAAATTTATCAAAGCCTCTTTTCTATTTCAGCCGAATGATACTTTCAAAAGAATTATTCATTATGAACCCAACGGATTGAACAACATTTATTATTTGGTAAGTAGTAGTTCACTTTTTTTAAGGTCAATTAATCAATAAATAAAACCCTTTACAGCAGACTACAAATATTTAAAGTTTTCAATTAATGAGGTTTCACTTAGTCGACATGTCTGTGGTATCCTAATTATTATAAAACGGACGCTGCATGTGAAAATACTAAAATGAAATCATTGGAGAACAAAATTTGTTATACTTTATCTGAGCATTATATATTTTTGAAGTTGTAGGTGGCAGAAGATTTTAATTGAAATACTTCGAAGACTTGTGGAAACTGTATGTGAAATAACTCTTTAATACAATTAGTTACCTAGAATTATTAACGATAAACACACTTCATCTCCACTTGAACTGAAATAAAACAAACAGCGATACGCTGACTGTCGTTTCGAAAGAACATGTTGCAACTTGCTCGTGTTGTTTTTTCTATAACAGCGCATTACAGTATTGATATTTTTTATTTATATATATGCGCATTATATTTCATAATTTCCTTTCTAACATGTTTAAACGGAAAGTTGTTGCTTCATTGTGCTCGTATGAAAAGATCTGGGCAAATAATTAAGAGCAAGTGGGTAAGTGCACAGATCGCACAGAGGGTTTCCTTTAATATTCCTTTCAAAACACTTTATCCTTTTGCGAAATCTGTTAGTTTCACATTTCGTAACCAGGGGGCGCACTCCATTCTACACAAACTTCTATCCGAACGAAACTCCGTTTTACAACCTATTCGTAGGTATATTAGTCGAGTGGATCGGGTCTATAGCAGACGAGATAGGTAGGTGCCCCCTCGCGGTAAAAAGTGTAAGTGAAATATGTAAGGCGATGTGCATAATATGAAAGAGTGGTCAAAGTGGTGTCGGCAAAATTTAGAAAAGTACCAACTGGATGCAATTGGGGGAGGTTAGAAAAATTGTTTAAAATACACAAGTTAGAGCCAGTGGGTAAATAATATAAGACTTTTTGAAAATTTTATGATTTTTCGTGTGATCGTAAGTGTTCTGCTATACGTATTCAAAATTTCAAGTCTTCAACTTAAATAGGGGCTCAGTTAGAAAAAAAAAGCTTAAAATACACAAGTTAGAGCCCAGAGGGTTAAATACAAGACTTTTTCAAAATTTTATGATTTGTCGTTTGATATGAAATGTTCAGCTATAAGTATGCAAAAGTTTAAGTCTTAAACTTAATTAGGGGCTCAGTTAGAACATAAAGATTAAAATACACAAGTTAGAGCCCAGAGGGTTAAATATAAGACTTTTTCAAAATTTTAGGATTTGTCGTTTGATGTGAGGTGTTCAGCTATAATTATGCAAAATTTCAAGTCTTGAACTTAATTAGGGGCTCAGTTAGAACAAAAAGATTAAAATACACAAGTTAGAACCCAGAGGGTTAAATATAAGAGTTTTTCAAATTTTATGATTTTTCGTTTGATGTGAGTTGTTCAGTAATAAGTATGCAAAATTTCAAGTCTTAAACTTAATTAGGTGCTCTGTTAGAACAAAAAGATTAAAATACACAAGTTAGAGCCGAGAGGGTTAAATATAAGACTTTTTCAAAATTTTATTATTTGTCATTTGATGTGAGGTGTTCAGCTATAAGTATGCAAAATTTCAAGCCTTAAACTTCATTAGGGGCTCAGTTAGAACAAAAAGATTAAAATACGCAAGTTAGAGCCCAGAGGGTTAAATATAACACTATTTCAAAATTTTATGATTTGTCGTTTGATGTGAGGTGTTCAGCTATAAGTATGCAAAATTTCAAGTCTTAAACTTAATTAGGAGTTCAGTTAGAACAAAAAGATTAAAATACACAAGTTTGAGCCCAGAGGGTTAAATATAACACTATTTCAAAATTTTATGATTTGTCGTTTGATGTGAGGTGTTCAGCTATAAGTATGCAAAATTTCAAGTCTTAAACTTCATTAGGGGCTCAGTTAGAACAAAAAGATTAAAATACGCAAGTTAGAGCCCAGAGGGTTAAATATAAGACTTTTTCAAAATTTTATCATTTGCCGTTTGATGTGAGGTGTTCAGCTATAAGTATGCAAAGTTTCAAGTCTTAAACTTAATTAGGAGTTCAGTTAGAACAAAAAGATTAAAATACACAAGTTAGAGCCCAGAGGGTTAAATGTCAGACTATTTCAAAATTTTATGATTTGTCGTTTGATATGAGGTATTCAGCTATAAGTATGCAAAATTTCAAGTCTTAAACTTAATTAGGGGCTGAGTTAGAACAAAAAGATAAAAATACACAAGTTAGAGCCCAGAGGGTTAAATGTCAGACTATTTCAAAATTTTATGATTTGTCGTTTGATATGAGGTATTCAGCTATAAGTATGCAAAATTTCAAGTCTTAAACTTAATTAGGGGCTGAGTTAGAACAAAAAAATTAAAATACACAAGTTAGAGCTCAAGGGGTTAAATATAAGACTTTTTCAAAATTTTATGATTTGTCGTTTGACGTGAAGTGTTCAGCTATAAGTATGCAAAATGTCAAGTCTTAAACTTAATTAGAGGCTCAGTTAGAACAAAAAGATAAAAATACACAAGTTAGAGCCCAGAGGGTTAAATATAAGATTTTTTCAACATTTTATGATTTGTCGTTTGATGTGAGGGGTTCAGCTATAAGTATGCAAAATTTCAAGTCTTAAACTTAATTAGGGGCTCAGTTAGAACAAAAAGATTAAAATACACAAATTAGAGCCCAGAGGGTTAAATATAAGACTATTTCAAAATTTTATGATTTGTCGTTTGATGTGAGATGTTCAGCTATAAGTATGCAAAATTTCAAGTCTCCAACATATATAGTTTCTGAGAACGTGCTCTGTGACTCACAGACGGACAGACAGACAGACAGAGGAGCGAGACGAATAGGGTTTCGTCAGATGAAGAAAACCCTAACAAGCATTTTTTAACCATTTGGAAAAATGGTTATTGTTCTCGTCAGGATGGGAAATCAAAAGCATATCTGAAGGTTTTTATTTGTTTAATCCGCATTTTATTCGTTTTCTGATTGGTCTATACAGTAATCTGTATTTCCTTTACTTTCAACAGAGATGGATACCTTTTGTTGCCACTAATACAAAAAAGTAATAAAAACTACAAAAAAATTAATAACTCTGAAACAAATTGCGATACAGCTTTCAAACAAATTGCATTTAAAAGTACATTTTTTTTCTCTATACCACGGTGTAAAAAGTAATATTGTGGGATGTTTAGAAGTTTAAGAATGAAATTTCATTTTAAATGTTGGATGGAAAAGCCTTTTCCCGAACAGCCAATGAAAGGCTTGGATAAAAGTAATCAAAACTACAAAAAAATTATTAACTCAGAAACAAATTGCGATACAGCTTTCAAACAAATTGCATTTAAGAGTACATTTTTTTCTCTATACCACGGTGTAAAAAGTAATATTGTGGGATGTTTAGAAGTTTAAGAATGAAATTTCATTTTAAATGTTGGATGGAAAAGCCTTTTCCCCAACAGCCAATGAAAGGCTTGGATAATACATAATACAGGTGGATAATACGTACGAGTCGCTGGCGATTTTTGTCGCTTAGAATTTTTACGTGTAATAACACTATTACTGTTTAACTCATGGCGTACGTAATGTATAATCAACTCCGTGCGATTTTTTATGTCTTAAATTTTAATCTTCGAAAAAATCATTTTCCAAATGGTCGTTGTAATTTGATAACTTGCTTTTTTTTTTTTTTTTTTAAGAATTAGAAACATATTTAAGTTGGCGTACCTTAAAGACATAGAAATCTCGATAATTCGACAAAAATATTGAATAAATTTGAACGCACTAATATTGAATTTTAAAATAATACATTTATTACGTATGTGGAAGATAATTGTTTTCTGTCATTATTTGTGGACCAAAAACTTGTCCTATGGACCCTGATCCTATGAAGAGAGGTAAAAGTTTTATCAAGCTACAGCTAAAGCTTTGCAATTTTAAAATGAGTTGAAAATAAAATAAAATCCTGTGTAATTTAATATTATTTAGATGTGCTAATCAGAGTTGCCAATTTAGTGGATTCCTTTTATTCAAAATATCTAACATAATTTTCGAATGCCAGTCTTAGCTTTATTTAATGAGAAACATTCGGTTATTAAATAAAGCGGAAATTACTACTTAGAAATTATGGTACATCTTTAAATAAAAAAATCAAATAAATTGGCACCGCTAGATATCGCTTCATTTCAAAATAATCTTTCATAATAAAATCTGAAAAAAGTGAATAAAAAGTATGGTGTTCACCTGCCTTAAAAATTTCCTTTTTTTAATTTAAAACTTTTATTCTGCAAAGTCTGTTAATTTAAACAAGTCGGAAATTGTACGTCAAACGTAGGAAATGAGGTGCGTTCGTAATATAACTAGTTTAATAAATATTCAGATTTTGGTGCATTAGCTGTTGCACTCTTATGCTAAAATGCATGAATACAAAATTTATTACGATTATATATATTAAATTCAATAATACGGAAATAATATGACTCTATATTAAATCTGACCTAATCACTATGGCAATCTAGAGTCATTACCTATCATTAGATGTCAATTAATTAATTACTTATGATAAGATTTAATAAAAGGAAGAAAGATTTTATTAATATATTTTAAAGTTTTGGTTCGATTTTCGTAAAATTTGAAATGTTTCAACAAAATTCTGCAACGATTATATATATTAAATTTCAAACCATTCGATTGGCTAGTTTTTGGGCTGTTATATGCAGACATACAGACAGTCGGACGGATCAGACAATAACTATAGGTGCTATGTATTTATATAAGTACGAACGCATCTAAAAAACGACGGTTCTTATTCTCTTAGTTACCCTGAGCAGCTATTCGTATGCACTCTGCATTTATGAACCCTCAGAATTTAAGACTGGAATCGCTGATATTCATTAGGATATCAAATGCAGAAAATGTAAAATAATAGACGCAGGTAAATTAATTGATAGAGTATTTTTGAACAGTCCTCTTAGTTTTTATCTTTGATTTTACTGCCAAGATTTCTCTCAAATTTTAGATAAGTAGAAAATCTTACATTGAACGTAATACCTAAGCGGACCACTAAGTGTTCGTGGACCACAGTGTTAAATCTGATAAAATAAGCCGTTTATTAGTTTTGTGAAAATCTTTCAATATTATTTTTTTTAGGTGACAACTAAGGGAAGGATTGTGCTCATGAATAAATTACCGGAAGGGAAATACGGTGATCAACATGTCTCTTTTAAAATAACTTACGAAATGGTTCCCAGTTTCAGAATTCTGGTATTTGCACAGCATGGCAGGCAGCTTCTGGTAGATTCTTTGAGAATTGATGTTGAAAATAAATGCAATCCCAAAGCAGAGGTATGACTTTATTTTTTGAAATTTGTTATTCTAATCGCGAGAAAACTGAATATCCGCTTTCTTAAAATAAGAAAAGTAACATATAACAATGACAATGAATTTGTATCGGACATTTAAATAGTACAGAAAGAAGGTGGAAAGGGCAAAAGTTAAACTGAAGTTTAAGCTACAGGAAGGAGTTACTTACTCACCTGCAGTTTTTTAGAAAGCATTTAAACATGATTTTAAGAGTCAATCTTTGTTTAAACCTTTAAATGCGTTTTTCTGCATGAAGGTTTTTTTTCACCCTTTCTCGTCTTTAAATTATTATAAGTCAAGAATTGTTAAAGAAAAAAATAAACTTGGTGCAAACTTGGAACATGTCTTTATTGATTATTTTACATTAATTTTGTTTCGGCAAATTTTAAAAAAAAAAATTTACTTTTGAAAATAGGATTTTTAAAAAATAAGTTGCATCTTTTTTTAAATTTATATTTTAAATATTTTTAAAATTAAAATTTAAAAAAAATCCTGAAACAAAATTAAAATATATTTTTCTCTTTAATTAAATGAAAAAAAATTGAAATTCGACTTATAATGTTTCGCGTTATAACGATTTTAAATTACCCCACTTAAAAAAATAATAATCATTTAAAAAATTTTTTTTAATTTTATGAGAAATTTTAGGATGGGATTTTGTTTGCAAATTATATGGTTACATGTTTTCTGGAACTCTCAAAGTAACATTGTTTCTTGAATTACACGAATTTCAATTTGTGCTTTATCTCTTAAAACCTGACGAATTATTTAAACGTGCATATCTCAGTGAGTTTTGCAGATATGAAGATGGAACTTTTTGTGTTTAATTCAGGAATGGATAAGGAAAATTTTCCTAATTGGAAATTTTACCGTACGAGGAGCATATAAAAATGTAGTTTTCGTATTTTCTCAAATAGACTCCCCCTTGCACCTTTTTTTAAAACTTTGCAATTGAAAGTATGTGTCTAAAGGCAATATTTAAGGAAATAGCCTATTGTTTAGATCTTTATGAATCACCCTGTATGCATGCAATGGATGGAAATAGATGTTGAGCTTTAATCACCTGAAGTAGTAGTTCAGAAACTTTTAATCTATAAATTAACGTTAAGTACGTAGTCATCATGTTTATGTTACAGGTGTCGATTCATTCTGAATACAGTATAAAGGAGCCTGGACATACAGGGAAGATAGTTATTCGTGGAAGTCAAGGAACTTACGTTGGACTTCTTGCAGTAGATGAAGCTGTGTATGCCTTGTCAAAGAAGGATATTCTAACAAAAGCAAACGTAAGCAAATTATTGTTATTTTCTTTTAAAATGATAATGTATAACATACAAAAGACAGGAAAAAAATATAATTTAAATTTGAAATTAGTGTATTTCTGTATATCAATAGCACATTATTTGTAGAGGGTCTAATTTACCTCTCAAACGTAACTTAATCCAGATTTATCTTCATTAGGAATAATCAGCTCCTACTCAAAGATGAAATAACGAATTAAATACAATATATATGTGGGGGTTTTTTTCACTCAACTATATTTAAAAATTTTTTAAAATAAAGTTTGAATCTAAAGTAGTAACTCTATTTTGGACGAACGTATGGCGATCAGTAATATACATATCGAATACGTCCGAGATACGATTGTAACTTTAATCATTTCTCAATATTTGAACCGAACTATCGTGCGAATATGTGTTATGTATTTTCCGTGATACCTTTTTATCCAATTCTGTACTTATTTTTGATATTCTGTATATATTTAAAATAGGTTTGCTCGTTTCTTTGTTTGTTGGTTATTTCTCCATAAATACCCGCACTGTTTAAAAGATCGAGATCATCGGCAGCACAGTAACTAATTAG
The DNA here is from genome assembly GCA_963932465.1 of Maratus speciosus. NCBI lineage: Eukaryota > Metazoa > Arthropoda > Arachnida > Araneae > Salticidae > Maratus > Maratus speciosus. Next base: position 148,417,198 of record OZ010788.1, read on the forward strand.
GGCAAATGACAGATATCTCCTAAAACTTTTTTAATTGGAATTTTTGTTATTTTTGTAAAGTTTTAAGGAAAATTTCGGTCAAAATGTCTTTATTTCAAGCATTCAAACGTATTTTTTTCTTTCTCGTTTCCACACTTTAAAATGAAAGAGCTCAAGAATTTATAAAAGGATAAAATTGTATGAACAATATCTATACTACACGACGTTTTTGGACTTATTGAATAAGGTAAAGCCAGGAGAAATCACGCGGTAGGAGAGATCGCGCACAAAGAGATTCGACGGAAGAAGTATAGTGCGCGCGCAGCTACTCCAGGTAGTTGTACAGCAGAATTAGTGCAGTGTCTACATGAATTTGCACATTGATTGTTCCAAGCGTCTTGGATAAAGTATTGTTATTTTGTTTTGTTTTTCGAAAGTAAGAGCTTAAATTTTCATAACTGTTCGTCAGAATTTTTATAGAATGTCAGTAGTACAAAATATTTTGAACTTAAACAATTTCTTATAGGATACTAACCTAGACTAAGCATGCGAACACCAAAAATTCATTTTAGAAGTGGCCATGTTTAAATAAAAGGCCGCGCAATCTCTCCTACCAAAATAGGAGAGTTTGCGCATCTGCTACTTAGGAGAGATGGCGCATTTCAACATAAGTTTCAGTGCTAGGAGAGATTATGAAGCTTATTGGTAAATTTGAATGAATTGCAAATTACGTGTAAAACATATGAATGAATCAATTTTTAAATAATTTTTGGAAAAACACATACTTATTGGAACTAAATTTGGCAACAAATTAATTTGAAAAAAAAAAAAAATTTTTGCAGATAAAACTTTTGTTAATAAATTAATAATACAGTTGTTATTAAATTCTTTTTATGCAATTATTTTTGTTAATGAATTAATAATATATTTGTTAATAAATTAATTAAATATTTATATATTTTTATTACTTATGAATAGTTAATTTGCTAATAAATTAATTTTGTTAACTAAAATAAATTTTCTAATAACACCTACAATGTTTTGGAAAAGCTTTCACACATTCCAAGTAATTTAATGCCATCGAAATCAAAAGGGAAACAGGGTGCAACTAATGCTACTGATCCACAAAATATACATGAAAAAAGACTTAAGAGGGAGGCCACTAAAAAAAAAAGAAAAAAAAACCCAACTGAAAATAAGATGCTTCCAGAAAAAGTGGGATTAAAAAAACTGTTGGAAACAAAACGAAGGTCAATGAGGATGAGTGCATTGAATATCTGGAACCAGGAGACACCTTTGACCAGTGACTGAATTCAAGGTATTGCTTGTTGCAGGTGATTGCACGAAAGCTGCACGATTTACTACAACAAGTGCATCGATTGTGGGCAACGAGAACTTTGGTTAGCAAACAAAATACATCAAAACTGTGGAAATGAAAATGAAGTAATTTTCAAGTTACACATGGTATCAAGTAGATTAATGTTATTTTGTAATCTTAGTAGGGCTTGCTTTTTCTGATATTTTAATCTTCTTCTTAAATTAAAATTCTTTAACTATTGTTAAAATTCTTTCTTTTTTATTATTATTTAAACATTTGGTTGAAAATTTCACTCCTAATACAATAATATTTACTCACAAAAACCTTACAACAATGTCATTTAAGTGTAACTATTATTGTTAACAATTTAATTGTAGTTATTATTAATAACAATCTCTTCTATTCTTGAGCGCAATCTCTCCTAGCCATGGGCGCAATCTCTCCTACCATTTAAGAAGAGATAGCGCAAAATGGTTTTCTTGGTTTTATTACTGCCGTTCCATTAAATTACAGCATAACAACAAAATAACAATGGAAATGCATAAAAAACAAATGAAGTCAAAATTATTCATGCATAGTTTAGCAAAAATTTAATATTTAGATTTATTATTATTATTCTTTTGAAATGTGCGTAGACTCTCCTGGCTTTACCTTATATTATAATAATAAATAAAAATAGAAAGTAAATAAATTGTCGTTAATAAATAAATTATGGTAAAAATATTCACGTGTACTTTGTTTTTATAAGCCAATGAAATTCATATTAACATTTACTGTGAAGTGTAAATAATGTTTATTACTTTAGCATTTGATAGATTAACATATAATTTTTACAGAAACAGGCGATATTACATTTAGCAGAAAATGGCATACTTATATAATGAATTTTTAATAAGCTACATAGATGCCTCATTTATGGCAATACAATGAATTTTTGCTTTGATTGTTTGCAGAAGACACCTGTCCAGATGAATTTATGATTATTTTTTTTTTCGTGTTTTCTACACTTTTTTTGATTTTGCATTTTAGCGATCTAATTTCAAATATTATACAAAATATGGCACATTTTTTTTTTCTTTTCAAAAAACTTTGTTTGGAAGTAGCGTACATTTATGATTTAAATACTAATAGTCATATTAATGGTTTATGGGAACAAAATACACAGGCAGGGGCGTCGCCATGGGGATTATGCTGGGGGAGGGGGGAGCTGATTTCGTCAAAATTTTCACACATTGTATTTTGTAAAAAATATTTCTACAAGTTTGAACGTTTCAAAATTGTAGTAGGTGGTGCAAATATGGTCCATATTGAGATGCTCTTAAAAGAATGTTAAAATACGGACGTTTTGTTACTTTTAGCATAGAAAAAATATCGTCTCCGTGAGGCTCGAAGTGACATGCGTTTGTCGGTGTATTTAAAGGTTTTGAATCTCATATTTTTTAAAACCTATTACCCCATCGATTAGAAGACGGTTTCAGCTTTAAGAAAATACTTTTGGTTTGTCGATACCTGTAAAGTTGCGTGCTGGAGGGTCGAAACTGCGACGAAACACTCAGGTTTTTACTGATTTCGCCGAAATTTTCACACCTTTTATTTTGCAAAAAATATTTTTGAAAGTTCGTACGTTTCAAAATTTTTATAGGTGATTGAAATCTGGTCTATTGAGATGCTCTAAAAAGATTGTGTTAAAATACGGACGTTTAGTTAATTTTAGCGTAGAAAAAAATATTGTCTCCGTGAGGCGCGAAGTGACGTGAGTTTGCCAATGTATTTGAAAGGGTTAAAATTATTTTTAAAACCGATTACATTATTGATTAGAAGATAGTTTCAGCATTAAGAGCATATTTTTAGTTTCTCTGTACCTCTAAAATTACGCCCTAGCGGGGCGTTGCAATAAGGGAGAAAAACGTTTTTCGGGAAAACGACCCTTTTAGAAAATTTCTTTTCAAAAAACATAAATGAGTGAAAACGATGCCGCGTGCGTTAACTTGTTTTTTTTTTTTTTTTTTTTTTTTTTTTTTTTTTTTTTATTGATTGCGGCATTTGAGGCATAAGAGTACGATCTTTCAGAATATGTCACCCGTTTTTAACTTTATTAAGCGGTTCGGCCGATGTAAGTTAATAAATAATGACAATATACCCCGAAATTTCTTCTGTTCGACCTTCATTTTCTGCCGATGCGTAAATAAGGCTTTTACGCATGAGCCAACGCTTTTTTTCTCTTTGGCAAAGACCGAGATGAGTTTTTATTTTGAGTGCGTTGCGAATGTTAATTAATAACTCAACTAATTATTAGAAATTTAAAATTCTGAGTCTCAGATGCATCAGAAGACACTTTGGGAAAGCCTCACAAAGGAAAATTATCAACAAATTTGATTAGTAATTAGGCTTTCATGTAGTCGTAGAATGTTAATTACTTAAATAAAAAAAATATAGTAATAATAAAAACACAACGCGCCTTTTTGCATGGAAAAGTGTTATTTTTTCTATACGATCGGAGAAACTTCTATGAGCCTTTGATTTTGATATTTATTACTTGCAACCCACCGCCATCTTCTTTTATAGTAAATTTTTTATGTTAATGTCTACGTTGTGCTAAATATTTTTCTTGTATGTGATAAATGTTTAACTAAAACCACTAGTTTTGTAATGTTATGATGTGTTCATAATCTCATAGAAGTAGTTGGGTCAATTACTTATTCGGATAATCTTAATTGTGATTGTTGCCTTGAAGTTTACTCTTCAAAAATGTTAAGTTGCTGGCTTAAATAGTTTGCTATAGGTGGGAACTATTTTACTTTATTTATTTTCCATGAAAGGGATTATTTGAATATTCTTAACTTTTGTCACTGGTAACATAACGCAAGAGGGTTAATTAATATATGGATTTTAAATAGTAAGTAAAGAATAAAGAAAGAAAGACCCAACAATATGGAAATAAGCGTTCGAGTAAAAAGAAATAATGACGCGCGTATTCCGAAAGATAACGTGAAACTGAATGACGAAGTTTCAAATCATTACATTATATATGCAATAATATTCTTACTTGATGTGACGGCGGATGGAGTCGAAACATCTAAACATTCGAATAAAGCTTTTTTAATGTTTTTATCTTGCACCTTTTAGCAATTTAAAGAAGTATATATATTACATTTTCGAATGCACAGTACATTCGAATGCAATTAAAATGAAACATAAATAACTTCAATTTCATTTTACGAAATTTTCTTTTTTAGGAATCATTTCATGATATCAGTAGAAATATATTATTCGCTTTTATGACTTCAAAATATCTAGTTTCGCATTTTCTTTATGTAATAGTTATAGAAGAAAGATGAATTCATGACTATCCCAACATTTATAATATTCTGTTTTTCAGATTTTTAGGAGATTAGCCAGTCATGATCTTGGTTGTGGGGCTGGTGGAGGATTAACGGTCAGTGACGTTTTGGGAAAAGCTTCGAATTTAAAGCCTTAAGTTATTAGGTCGGCTTCGAATTTAAAGCCTTAAGTTATTAGCTCGCGTATTTTTATGCGAAAATACACGAAGTTAAATTGATGCATACTTCATTTAATTTGAAAATGCGAAAGTTTCGCATTTTCATTATGTAATAGTTATAGAAGAAAGATGAATTCATGACTATCCGAACATTTATAATATTCTGTTTTTCAGATTTTTAAGAGATTAGCCAGTCATGATCTTCGTTGTGGGGCTGGTGGAGGATTAACGGTCAGTGATGTTTTGGGAAAAGCTTCGAATTTAAAGCCTCAAGTTATTAGGTCGGCTTCGAATTTAAAGCCTTAAGTTATTAGGTCGCGTATTTTTATGCGAAAATACACGAAGTTAAATTGATGCATACTTCATTTAATTTGAAAATGCGAAAGTTTCGCATTTTCATTATGTAATAGTTATAGAAGAAAGATGAATTCATGACTATCCGAACATTTATAATATTCTGTTTTTCAGATTTTTAAGAGATTAGCCAGTCATGATCTTGGTTGTGGGGCTGGTGGAGGATTAACGGTCAGTGATGTTTTGGGAAAAGCTGGATTAATTCTGGGAACAAACATATACTCCCCTTCACATTGTAAGTATACAATGGAAGAATTATTTCTTTTTTTTTTATTAAAACACTAGCTAACTTGCCCGGCATTGCCCGGGTACGTCAAAAAACTGCATGAATTTCCAGTCACTGAAAATCACAATAAGATATCGCGAAAAAATTTTAAATCGCTGCACAAATTTCGAAAAGAAAAAAAATATATATATAATGTGTTCGAAAATTGAAAGTTGATTCCTTTCACTAATGTGGAAAAATGGTAGGAAATCGCTAAAATACACTAAAAATCACATACAAAATTCCCGAAAAATTCGAAAATTGCTATACGAAACCGAATAAACTTTATTGAAATGAGGGCAGAAATTACTTTAGTATTATAGGTCAAAAATGGAATGTCAAAAAATTGCAGCAGATCGCGAAGAAACGTAACAATCGAATTAAAAATCACAAAAAGTTCAAAAATCACGAAAGTCAAAATTTACTATAATTGGATAAAAGTTTCAAATCTAATTCCTTTGACTTGCAGGCTCTCTTAAAATTTATGCTTGGGAAAGCATGCTAAGCATTGTATCATGTTACTTTTATTCATAATTTAATTTACTTGGATTCCCTGAAATTAATATAATCCCTTAAGTTAATATTAGTTTTTGTTGCATTAAAATATCTCAATTTGTTAAGTTTCTATAAGCAAGTAATCCCTATTAGTTTACAATGGAAGTCTATGGGAATTTGGCGATATATCGCCAAGTTGGCAACAAACTTGGCGGTATTTGGCGACAGAACTGTGCCTCCCTCCCCCCCCCCCTACGGTAACCCCCTTATAAGTATGCATTAAATGCTGTTCAATAATCGCATAAAAAATTCGCCAAAAATTCAAAAATCACTGTACGAATTCCGAATAAACATTTTTGAAAAGAGCACAAAGTTTACTATATTGGGTTAAAAGAAAGAAACCTTATTCTTTTCAATAATGTAGAAAAATCGCCTCGAAACTTAAAAAAGCAGTAAAAATCGCATTAAAAAATTAAATTAAAAAAATCTAATCAAAAAATCGAAAATCGGGATTCGAGGTGCAAAACTTCATATATAGACGTACCTTTTCCCCAAATTTTGTAGCTCTACGTGCAGGGATGCAGCGATCTCTTCAGAACACCGTCGACACACTCACACACTCACGCACAAACTTCTTTCCTTATTATTATAGATGTATCTACTGGAGCTTCCTAAACTATGATATGCGTACTAATTAAGCTACAACACGTCAAAAAATAAATAATTCTAATTATAAATAAACATAGAAATGAAAATCCGAACGATGTCTTTAACTCCTGTTCTTGTTAAATCAAGAATCGAACAAAAGCACCGTTTTAAATCATGTAAAGTTCGGTAAAATTAATATGATCTATTTTATCATATTAAAAATTGTATCAACTTTCATTTTTGTAATGGCAACATCCATTTTTGATATATATATATATATCAGTGGCGTGGCGTGAAAAGTTTCGGTGGTCATCGCAATTATTTAAGTTTGTGGTGAAAAATTATTAACTCTAAAATTCAATGGTTGAATGTTCAAAAAAGAAACTTTAAATCTTACCTTCACTTATACATGAACTCCAAATGTTCTGCTAAAACTGGATCGTAGAGTTTTAAAAGCTTATTAAGAGTTTTAAAATATTGCTTGGTCATCGCCGCATCCAGCGATGACCGGACGCCACGCCACTGATATATATATATATATATATATATACACATATTGAATCAAAACAGATCAGAAAATATACAGTTTATGAGTATTTTCCAAAATCTTCATGCGAACAGAAGGGATGAACATTTGGGGATGCTATGTTAAATCTATGTAAAAAACGTTAACCCTTTGAGTCTCAACCACTCCGGTTTGAAAAATATTTCTTCAGATGTTAGAATGCATCATTTGAAGCACGTAAAAAATAATTTAAAAAATTCTGAATATAAAAATAAATTAGTCGGATGCGGTAATCCCAAAACTTTCTTCTATCTCATACATGTTAATACTTCCTGAAAAATGCAGCATAGCAGCGCCACCAGTTAGGTGATTTAATCCAAAATCTAATCAGCAACAATTTATTACAATTTCTAACTGAATTTGAAGGTTGATGAATATCCGTGCATTAGTTTTGAGATAAAGCTATTGCGGAAATCGTGAAAAGTTCTACATAGCAGTGGCACCTGTTGGGCAATTTACACCAAAAAATTATCAGGATCAATTCATATCAGGGACTTACTGAACCTAAAGTTTCATGAAAGTTCATGCATTAGTCCTTGAGATACAGCGGCTTCGGAAATCGGGAAAAACGCAGCAGAGTAGCGCCACCTATTTGGCGATTTACACCAAAAACTAAACAGCACTAATTTATATCAGGGACTAACTGAATCTGAAGTTTGATGAAAATTCGTGGATTAGTTCTTGAGATAGAGCTATTGCGATAATGATGAATAATGCAGCATAGCAGCGCCACCTATTAAGGGATTTACACCAAAAAGTTATCAGCACCAAATTATATCGAGGACTAACTGAATCTGGAGTTTTTTGAAAATCCGTGATTTAGTTCTTGAGATATAGGCTATTGTGGAAATCATGAATAAGGCAGCATAGCAGCGCGACCTGCTGGGCGACATACAGACAGACAGACAGACAGACTCACAGAGAGACTCACACAGACATTTTGTAAAAACATGTTTTTCGGGATCTCTGACCCTTAAAACGTGTAAATCCGTCGAAAACCGGAATTCGAAATTTTTCTCGAATCCAATACTTTCTTCTTGTAAAGTTAGAAGAAAGTAAAAATTATTCACTAAAAGGTGCTTTTTTTAACATCTGCATCAAACGGAAAATTACATACTTCTCATAAATATTGTCAATTTTTCTAATGCAAAATTGTAAAGTATACGAACTTACCTTTATAAAAAAATCTATTTTTGGATCGTCTTCAACCTTTTTAATTTGACAGAATTTACAATGTTCTTTTTAGCAATAAGGATGTAATACTACTTAAATGATAAGTAAAACTTTGGCATGAAAAATTAACCCAGTATCGCCGTCTGTTGAGATTTCTGTGAACAATTAATATTAACTGATGTGTTGCAAGATGGCAACAATCGTTAAAATCGTCTTTTTAAAACCCACTATATAAGTAACATGGACTTTTGAGTATCTTGTGATAGGCAACACTGTGATGCAGTAGAGTCCCGATTATGCGAGTTAATGAAGACCAAACTCACCTCGGATAAACAAAAAACTCGGATAAACCGAATTGACACAAACCGTCAACAACTAAGGAGATGAAATATAAATTTTCCCTTATTTCATTAATTTTTATGGTACTAGCAACATTTCTTTGATGTACATTTTCGTTACTTTTATAAGAAAAACAGGGAATGAAATTGTTTATTTGAAAAAACACTTGATAGTTTTTTGTTTGTTTAATGTCAATTTTGCTGGGGTTTTTTTCTGCAGTATTACGCTACTCCATAGCTATTAATTTCTAAAATTTTTCCTTACCACTAAAACTTATCAGTAAATTATGCCTAATTCAATCGCCGAAATCTAACAATTGTCAACGATTAAGTATGGCAAAAATTTGTATTAAATTTTAGAGCTAACAAAAAAAAAAAAAAAAAAAAAACGTACCAATTGACAGCTATGTGATTCTATTAGTGTCATGAAAATTGCAGGTGTAGCCTCTTATTTCTGCATAAAGTATTAAATAGTTTTTTCAATCGAACTTATACCTTTGGAATAAATCATTTTCTTCTGATGGGCTGGTGTCTTCTATTTTTATAGAACAGCCATTATAAATGAAGTGTTAGGTAAAAAAAAAAAATATGGCCATTTTTTGCCCATTCTGACCAGAAAATCAGAGCTCTAACTTTTTACGAATACTCTTTCATCTTCACCTAACACTTAATTTATAATGTCTGTTTCATAATAATGGAAGCCATCAGTCCTTCAGAAGAAAATAACTCGGCTAAAGCGGAAACTCGGTTAAGCGGGACTCGGATGTTCGAGACTCTACTGTACAATGGTTTAATATTCATCTTTACGCATTTGACTGAAAAATTTCTTTTTACTTGGAACTTTTAACGGGCTTCTTTTGAATGGAATGAACTCAAACTTAATCTGTGCAACTTATTTTATTAAAAAATAAAATATTTTAAATTACTGAATTACTGCTACTGTTAATAAATTCATATGCGGATCATTTGGGCAAAAATGCACATTTTAAGGTCACGAAGGGATAACTGTTAGGAAATGTAGCAAATTTGCTAATATTTGCATTCACCTGTATATTTAAGTTTTAAGAAAGCTATTCAATACATTTATGGCAAAATAATTTGAATACATAAATTTAATCTTTTAAAGAAAATAAGTTAAGAGCCCCCTTAGTACGCCTTTACATCTAAAATAAAACTTTCATTTCACTGACGTTTAAACAATTTAATTTTTCTTACTTAATTTTTCTTACAACTTAATTTTTATAACTTAATATTTCTCTTAAGAAAAGGATTTTTTTTTTTTTACTAAGGAATCTCAGGACTCTTAAAGTTTAAAAATTTTGAAATTTTTATTTTTCTAGATGTTAAACTCTGAACTTTTCTGAACATTTTGATATAATTATTTCCTTGAAATTCCCATTAGAACAGAAGTTATGACTATTAGAATTATACCCCCGCAATAGCTGAAGTGGCATTTCCGAAATTTTGAAGTCATTTTAATCCAAATTAGGATTTTGGGCATAACACGCAGGATATCTCAAAAACTTTTGAATATTTGTTCATGAAATTTTTAAAAATTATGTTTTATGTTAGTCTGTATAAACTGAACATAAAATTGTATTTTTATTTTTCAAAAAAATATTTTTTTACGTGATTATACTGTTGAAATTTTCAAATTTTGTATTAGCTAAATACAACTTTGTATTAAAAATATAAAAATGCTTTATATACAAATTTATTTGGGATCAGGGTAATTATTACAATCTGAAGTATAATTAGGCACAAAAAGTTTTATTCTAGTTGCAAAATGTATTTTGTAATCTTACGCGTAATCCGTCATATCAATTTTCTGCTTGATAAATGTCTGACACTTTGACCCCCTATAAATACAAATTCTGCATTTTGCAATTTTTTAAATTAATGAAATGAAAGAACATACTTATATCTTTCATCCTAATTAAAATTGTGTTTTTAAATCATATAAATTTTAAGATATTAAATGTAAAAAAATGGTCCTTTTTGTTTAATTTTTCCAATTTTAAGAGTCCTGAGACCCCCTTAAGGAATTAATTTACAAACTTTGTCCCTGGCCAAAATAGTCTCTCTCTGCGGACATTGAAAAAAAAAAGTGCTGTAGATAACAGTATGTACCAAATCTTCATTGGATAATTCGGGAGAAAGAAAGCTTATTTGTTTTTCCGTTATAACACTTATTTGTTCTGTTGTGAAATTATTGAATCCTTTCCAACTTATTAGTTTCATTTGGAGTTTTTCAAAATTATCCATGCATACTCCGTAGTCATCATAAATGAGGTTAGAAAAAGCCAATTTATAACTATAATACAAATTTTAGGCAGTTTTAACATTGCATTTAATAAAAGGAATTACACAATTTCAGTAACCTAAACCAAAGTAATTAAAAATTCAAAACTTCATTTTTGTCTTCTCTGTGGACTAGGCATATCCACTTATACTGATATTGTCTAGTTTATCGGTCATTTATCAAACATTGTGTGCAGTATAAGGAGGTCTCAAATACAAAGAGAATGTTGAATTGTTTGTTGAGTTGCGCATTGTTTTTTTTCAGAAAATTACATTCCCTAAATTGAAAAGTGTAAAATGATATTTTGTAGCCAATTTTGCCTTTCCTGTGTATATGACCCTTAACAGTTTAATTATAAAAAACAAATATCTACAGTCGTGGAAAAAAAAAAAGTAAACATCCCCTACTAACTCTTCAGCAAATTATCGTAGAAGAAAGTTACTAATACCGAACGATTGGAAATAAACTCTACTTTTAAATGATGTATATAAAATTTGCTTAGGGGGCCATCTGCATATTAAAATGAGGCCAAACTTCATTTTTCCAATAGTAATACCCAATTTTAACAAGATGTTTCAAATCTTCGGTTCAGACTATGTCTAGACACCAAATTTCAAGCCATTTGAATGATAAGTTTTTGAATTATAAACATTCAAAATTTGGTGCTTCTAATGTTAAATTACATTTTCATATTTTTATTAATATGTCCTGAAATTATACACCTATGTACTAATTTTTTGTGTAGCAATAATACTAAAATACCTAAACATAAATACGTTGAATTTGAAATTTTTATAATTTAATGATATGAATTATGAATTATGAAATTAATATTCGAAAAAATTATGCATTGCAACCTACAATTTATTTGATGTATTTAGATTTATTAAGTCCAACTTTATGGAAATCCAAAATTTCACATTTTTCTTCCAAGTTGTTTTCAAATTATGCTTTAAAAATGGCAAAATGATGGTTTAAGGGGCCGTCTATGATAGAAGTGACTAGATATTTTGAAATTTCTTATGCTATTCTGTAATCTAGCAGTCTTCGATGACTGCTTGAGTTGCGCTTAAAATGCTTAGATCAAGCAGAACTTTAATTTTATACAACCGCTAAAATACGCTCGTTTTAAAATAATTAATTTCTCGGAAACTTATCGTACGAATCGCAAAAATTTGTTTTTAGGCTAATTGAAAGGTGTAGATTTCATTTATGCTGTCAGAATTGTGTATTGCTATTGAAAAAAAAACAAAGTTATGGTTCGTTTTAATATGTAGATGACCCTCTAACCAAATTTTATATTAACCATTTAAAAGTAGACATTATTACCAATCGTGTGGTACCAGTAACTTTCTTCTACGATAATTTTTGCAGAGTTGGTAAGGGGTGTTTACTTTTTTTTTTCCACGACTGTATCAACTATGCCCAAAAATTGCTCAATTGTGTCTTCATTTAAATTTTTGAAATGTAAAGATCCCTTCCCATAGTTTCCGTGGAGATCTTCGTGTGGTTTCCATATCAAGATATTAATATCAAAAAACCGTGAAAAATAAAATAGAAAACTTGACCATTAATATAAGCTAGATTAATTTTAACACAATTATTCTAATGGGTAAATAAATCATATCAGATGTAAATTTCCAACCTGTTTTATTCTGTTGAGCTGAACCAGATTTCAGACCAGATGCTATAATCAATAAGGTTAGCTGGGTGAAAAAGTTCCACCAGATTCGTCCGGGATAGCTATCACATGATAGAGCAGTGGCGGCTTCAGCCAAGAGATCTCTGGTTCGAATCGTGGTACAGACATTTTTTGCCCAGTTGGAATTTTACATCTGATATACTAATATAAGATTATTTATTAAGCTTAAATGAAAACATCCATGAAATTTTTAGATATACTTTTATATATACGTATATGTGTGTTCGTCCATACATAACTGTGGTATGTGTGAACCAATTTTGATATTTCTTTCTTTGTTGTTTCAGAAATGTTTTTTGCCGGATCATGAAATTTTTCATGTAATTCTTACTTAGATATTTCTCCCGAAATAAGATCGTTGTCACCAGTTTAAAAAAATTAATTAATGTTTATCTGCACATAATGAGCAGAAAAATTATGAAATAAATTACGAGCTCTTTCGTCTTGCAGTACTACTACCGGAAAATTGACCAATTCTTACAAGATCAGTACTATTCTCAAATCTAAAATGCATATTTTTTCACATATTTACAAATTCATTTTTATTCTTAAATAAACAACAGTGGCAGACATTGTTCAGAAACAAAAATTATACATATCTATATCAAGAAAGAGATGAAAATCGTTTCCCATTTTTCCTTAAAAATACAGGCTCTTTTAGAAAATGCTGACGAATTTGGCGTTTGGATTGAATGCGAAAGCCTGAAAAAGTCGTCAGGTCACAGCAATTAATGCGGTGTATATAAAATCAGGGTTGGTAAAAAACCCAAAAAACTCGGGTTTTTTTTTTTGGTTTAAACCAGGTTTTTTTGGTTTGAACCGGGTTTTTTTAGATATATTTTCCTATTGCATATACATGCACATTTATTGAAAAAAATAAACATGTTGGATATATAAGTAATATAACTTCATTTAAAAATAATTTAAATTAAATAATTACAATCAATTATGTAGAAAATTGAAATCATTTAAAATTTAAACGATTTTAGTAAAAGCTATGTCTTATGATCCACTAATAAAATGCTCTACATAGTGAAACATTGATACCTTGAAATTCTTAATAAACAATCTTTTGATTACTACTGCTATAAATAAATATATGGTGTAGTTTCATAAATATAACTTACTTTCCCGTGGCTATTCAAAATAATTTCTTTGAAACATTTGTAATCTGAAATATCTGATTTTTTTGTTAGAACACTACATGAACAATTATTATCTTTTATTGAAAGTAAAGCTTTTTATAAAGAATTCCTGGAATAATTTGAATTTAGCAGTAGAGTCTTTACATGTTTCAAGAAGTATTGTGTATTGTCATTTGACACTTCTCCTCTGAAACTGACAGGTAAAAAAAAAAAAGACGACAGTAAAATAAACAGAACAGAAATACCTATTTACCAGATTTTTAGACTACTGAAAACATTGACCTTAAAATGGAAAGCAGATTTATAAAAGTTGTCATGCACTAAAACATTTAAACAGCCATCAGACTAATACACAGGCTTTCTTTCTGAGCTATGTTATAATACGTATTACTTTCATGTCTAAACTAAAAATTAATAATATATCGTTTTAGGCATTTTTATGAGACTTTTTTCTATTATGTCTCAAACGAGCCTTATCTTGATTTTCCCCCATTTTTTTGTCAGATCTAAATAGTGGATTCGATTATGCAATAGGCGATTTAAATATATCTTATTGCATATTTTAGTTAAAAGTAAACAGGTGCTTCGCTAGCACCCAATTTTTCAATGTCCTCTTATTTGACTTCATATCTTGAGTTTCTTTTTTATTCTTAAGGCTGTTCTCAAATTCGAAAGGGGGCAACTTTATGACATACGTTTTAATTAAATTTTGTTCGGAAATGTATGAAACTAGCAGATGCTGTTGTTCAGAAACTATGTAATCGAACTGTGTTTTCCGTTTTTTTTTTTTTTTTTTTTTTGCAAACCAATATATCTTTCAGAAAATAGTGTCGAAGTGGGCGTTTTGAACCGAATTTCCACGCGAAAAAAGAATAATCACTCAAGGAATATTAAAAATATCTTGTGTCAAACAAATGTGTCAAAGCATTTTGCGCTTGTTGATAGCATAGTTGAGAACAGCCTTAAAAGATAATCTCCCCAATCAAGAAAATTTTCTTTTGCAGCTTGACTGAAATCTCTAAGGTCATTTTATGTTATTAATTGTAAATAATCTGCGTTTTCTCAAAGAAAATATTTTATTCAAAATATTGAATATTTTTAATCTATTTTGTCTTTGCTACATTCACATGTTTTAAATTTTATCTTTAGAACTTCAGATATGTTCATCAATACATGCAATTTACATTCTACATGCATACAAATATAATCTAGACTCACTATGTCTCACGGTGACTGCTGGGATTAAAAGTAGAAATTATTTATATCCAATAATTTGAAACACTTAAATATACAAAAATGAGAAAATATTATATTAAATCTTTTCTAAAAAAACAGTTGGTTAGCCAATTGATTTGAACCGTGCCAATCCTGCTAGTAACAGAATAAAATCATAATGCAAAACCCCAATCCCAATGCAGGAATGCAAGAAAAACAAAGGCTTACTAAAACCAATAGCCATGATACAGCAAAGAAAACTCACAGCCAATCATTCATTAGCATACAGAACAAAACGTAACCAATGGAGAGAATTACTTATGATTATGTCATCATTGAGGCATAATGCAATCCTTAGTAATCAAGCAATCTAAGAAGTAAAAGTGTATTTTTAGCTCAAATCTGCCATTTTGGCTATTTTTAAAAATAAAAGGTTTAAAAAAAAAGAAGAAAGAAAACTAACTACTTGTTTTTTTTTCTTGTCTGCTATGTAGATTTAAAGCTTATAAGAAAAGTTTGATTGATTAAAAATCTATGTCACTTTACAAATTTATTAATTCATCATTTTTCCAAAGCTTTGCTTGTAGCTTCTGCATAACCTGGATCTTGCATTTTTCAGTAATGTGTAAAATAAATGAAAATATTGGGTAAAAAGAGAAAAAAAAACCAGATGAAAAAAAAACAGCATGTTAAAAAAAAAAAAACCACTTGGTTTAAACCATGGTTTAAACCACGGTTTAAACCAGCGTGGTTTAAACCAAACAACCCTGTATAAAATTTAATTAATAATCTATCATAATTACGCGGAAGATAATTTATTAGGTACATGACCAGTTTTATATATGACAAGCAGTTATTGATATTTGAACAAATTTTATTTGTTTATTAATACTTGTATTTCTTTTTATTAGCTTATTCATGTGCTGAAAATAAACGAAGAAGAAGAAAAAGAGCAATTGCATGGGATATAAGTAATTATTAAACTTTAAAAAAAAATTATTTTTCTACATATCAATGTAAGTTTCATCATATTGATTTTTAAATGTTTTACGACTTTCAATAGTAAGCATATATTTTTTTATATGCGGTTTAAAAAAGCGATTTTTAATGTAAAATTTAAAATCACAGATGCAGCAGGAACTTAAATTATAAGTCTCAGTTTCGTTTTGTTTTAATTGAGTACATTTTTATAATATCACTCCTCATTTTTTATACCAGGAATATTTATATAAACCAGCGGCTTGGCTTACCAAACATTAGAAAACATTTTTTACATCATAATTAAATGCATATACTTAGAAGTTCTGTGCGAGATTTCTTTTACAATGGACCCGACTGATAATTAGATAGTCCATGCCGGCAGGACTGGGATTGAGAGCTGGTAATCTGAAAAGATGACAAAAACAACCAGCAGCAAGAAAGGTTTTTTCCTTAAGAAAATAATTATGACACAGTTTATGACTGTTTTCTTTTTGCAGGAAGGTAATTCGTTATGAAATCGTCCAATCAGTATTCACATAATACAAAAAATATCTTCGAAAATAAAATAAAATTGACTCGCTTAAGCTATGGCTTACGAATCAAATGTTCGTCGGTTAAAAGCACAAAATTCGTCGTTATAGATTACTTATCGTAAAAATCTCGTCTCTTACTTCCTTTCTTTTATTTTCTTTCTTTTTTTTAAATGAGATTTCGTAATTAAAATATCGCGTTTCTTAAGGTATCGCAGCTTCCTCGGAATTGAAAGATTTGTCCAGATCCAGATAGTATTTTGTCAAAATCGATATAACTGAAGAAAGATCATAGTCGAGGAATATTGCCACCGACTAAATGTGTTACAATCAGGATGTTGTCTACATTGGGAAAATTCTTTTTCTTTTGAACAATTTTAAGCTTGATCGAACTACGGCTTCATGTACTCGCGAGAAGCATTTGTGACTATCGGGCTTACGGCAAACCCAACTTTTGTGCGTTGTAGGTGCCGTTAATTTTAACTTTTATGATTTCGTAAGGCCCTTAATATTTATAGCATCCAAACACCTGAATGTATGCAAATAGATAGTATGGCAAAAGAAACCATTTACATAAATTTTACTTATAATTTTTGATACCGTGCACAAAAGAAAAATAAATTTATTGAAATAAATACAACTAATATAGGCACAATAAAACTGTGATACATTTAACAGTGTATTGGAAAATTAAAAGTACTGTTTGAAAGTGTAAATATTCGTTAGACGACAACACAAACAAAATAATTGAATTTTAAAACAAGCGTTTTAAAGTAACATCAAGACGTCGCCCGATTTTCGATATAATTTCTTTTAAAACCCGTATATTGAAATTATGAGAGATGTGACTGAAAAAGCATCTGTGACTAAATTTTATTTTATGCATCTTTTCATTTTAAAAATAATATTTTCACATGTGAATATAAATAGAACAAAAAGAAAATGATGAAATAAAAAAAAATATTTTAAAATTAATAGCACATCGTTACTCAAAATTTTACATAATTATTTTTAAGACCCATATTTAAAATTCTTGGAGCAAAAGGTTAAGGGTGCGTCACAAACTTTTTACCCGTTAAGGGGTTTTGCAATGATAGCATCACTTTTTGTGGTTAATGATGAAGAAATGAAAATGTAAAGACCGCCGCATATTGCAGTGAGTTCACAGTTATGATTTTCATTCAATTTCAATTCCCCTCTCTACCCCCAAAATGATACCTTATATTTCAATTTTAAATTATCATGTTATTTGAAATTGTTTTGAAAAGTAAAACTCTTTAGCAAGATTTTTAAATACTGTACAAAATGCATGTTTTTGATTTTTCTTTTCCACAGATATAGAAAAGTTGTGTTAAATTTTACTATTTTATGTAAAAAGTTTACTTTTTGACGAAAAATAGCAAAAAGTATTAACAAACATAAGTAATAAGAACAAAGTTATGAAGTTAAATAAAATGTCAAACATTTCTTTAAAAGTAAAATGAAACCTAAGCAGTGCTAAAACTTACTATGTAAAAAATAATCTTTATGAAGACCCAGTCAGGGCCCGATTAACCTTTAAAGCTATGGGAAGCACAGTGTCATTTCGGGGCCCCCTTTCATTCGAGAACAGTTTTCTAAATTCGACATACCCGGAAATTCACCAATGATACAATATTGTTCAAATTACTACAAATATTATAATATTGGACTTTCTCGATTTTGATTGCTTGGACAATAATATTGTCTGATAAATTGACGACTTTAGTTTGTTGGACAAACTGAGGAATTGTGATCATTTGGTTGAAACTGATTTATTACATGAAAAATTAATTTGTTATGAGAGGTATTTTTCTGAAACACTTTTTAAAGTATATGATTTATAAATGAGTTAATAATTTGAAAAGAAATTAGATAGAATTTTAGAATGGAATTAATTCCATATAAAATTTGGGACCCCCTGTTGTCTCAATTTCGGGGCCCTTCAAAATTTTCTACGGGAAGCACGTGCTTCTCGTGCCTATTCGTTAATCAGGGCCTGGACCCAGTAGCAGATTTTCACCAGTAAACCTAAACTTATCTGGACCCAACAATGTCTACTGCCATAAGAAATAATAATAACCCATAAAATGCGCGAAATTTGCATTTGCAAGGAAAATACAGTAAGAAGATACGATAACTTAGAGACAAAGTAAAATTTAGCCGTTTTTATTAGCCCGGCATTTTTTTAACCTCCTAGATTAATCTACAAGCTCAAAAGTACCCTGCTAGTTCAAAAATAAACTGAAAGTTAAAAAATAGTCTGCAAGTTAAAAAATAATCTGCATCATCGCTGGCATCCCGCACAATTTCTGCAGATGAAATGAAAACTAACAACATTTGAAAATTTCCATTACACAAAAATCAGCAAGAAATGTTACTTTCATACTACTTTCTTAGGTCACAGTGCATTAAATTTTACTTGGAACAAAATAAACAATTTAAATGAAATGAAAAAAAATTTGAAACGGAAAAATTAAAAACATGAAAATAAAATAGAACACGTTTTAAAGAAATAAAACAATTCTGTTTCAAATCAAAAATGTTACTTGATAAATAAAGTCAATTAAGTACCAAGTAGAAATCTGTCGCATTTTATTAAATGAATTTTAGTCCAGGCAATAGACCGTGTATAGGGGCTCTACCTAGCAAAATTCATAGTAGTTCTGGAAAAACGCTTACTATATGTTTTTTGGGTCGCTGAATCCGAATTTTTAACTTCCCACCAAAATTTCCGCCGGCAACCCCCCCCCCCCCAAAAAAAAAGAAGTTTTTTATTAAAAAAATCAATTTTTTTATTGTTTTAGTGGAAAAGTATCTAGAAATTCAGAAAGTAGACAAAATTTGCAACAAATTAGATATATGACATTATGACTTAGGATGAAGGGGAAGAGGGATCTGCCTCGGACCATGCGTGCGGTGCTGCGTGAACTAAGTTGCGCAATTCCACTTAACCACTCACACGTTTACATTCGCCCTCCCATCTCCACTCCGAACTTTCTCTATAAGGTTTACTTTAAGTTTTTTGGGTCGCTGAATCCGAATTTTTAACTAACCCCTAAAATCCCCCCCCCCGAAACGCCCCCAAATAGATGTTTTTACTTAAATTTCTTATTGTTTTAGGGGAAAAGCATTACGAAATTCAGAAACTAGACAAAATTTGCAACAAATAGGATACATGACATTATGACGTAGGATGAACGGGGAGGGGGAGGGCTGCCTCTGAACATGCACTGCGGCGCTACGTGCACTAAGTTATGAAGTCCAGGCAATAGGGGATTTTACCCGGAAAAATTAATACTAGTTCTGGATTTCGACTCACGTTATGTTTTTTGGGTCGCTGAATCCGAATTTGTAACTTCCCACCAAAATTTCACCCGGCAACCCCCCAAAAAATGGATTTTTTGAAAAAATTTGGTTTTTGAGAAAAGCGCGCGGTGAATGTTCCGGGGTAGAGATATTTTTTTAATAAAAACCTTTTTTGGGGTTTTTTTACCAAAATTTGGGGGGGGGGGGTTGCCGGGGGAAATTTTAGTGGGAAGTTACAAATTCTGATTCAGCGACCCAAAAAACATAAAGTAAGCCGATTTCCAGAACTACCATTAATTTTGCTAGGTAAAATTCTCCATTGCCTGGACTATTTGTGGTAGGAAACAGAATTATTTGAGTACGGCTTGTACGCCGGAAATTACAGTTATTTTTATTTACAGCAATATTAAAAATCACACATGCCATTTGTGAAACCCTTATTTTGCGATATCTTTTATGCTTGCACACTGCTAATACAAAAAAAAAAAAAAAATCTTACAAAACGGCAAAAAATACAATCACAGAATATGAAATTTTTATTTAACGTAACGCTCACACTTCAATTATTATTCAAGACGTCTAAAAAATTATTTTTGTAAAATACTAATACCTTTAGGATTTGCAATATACAACGTTCTTAAGAATTTATGAGGTAAATACTGATATAGAACTTTTGATTTAAAAAAAATTTAAAACAATAAAATAAAACAATATTTTTCGCTTAATGACAAAGTAAGTGTAAGAGAAGTATTAAAATTTATCAAGATCATACGTAAACCTTATTTTGTCATGTTTTTTTATGTCTGTATGCTGTTTACATTTTTTAAACACTCGTTTTTAAGCCATAGCTTGCTTATTGTTCCATAGAATAAGATGCTAAGGATCGAAGTAAAACAGTCCTATTTTTAAACTGGATTTTATAAAAAAAAAAAAAAACATGGTGTTTTCTTCTGTTAACGCATAACGTTATTCACTTCATCTAAATCCTTTAATATCATACATTCATTTTTTTTAAATTGCTCCAGCCGTTTTCGAGGGGAAAATATTACGTTGTGACCCATCCAATTTTTTTTTTTTTTTTTTTTTTTTTGAGAATGGGATTCCAGATCTCAAAATATACTGCTTGTAGAAATGTCGAAATTTCAGAATAAGCTTAGACAGCAGATATGATATTGTTTTAAAAGAAATCCCTGCCGGCCCGGCCTACAGGCGGAGGTAGATTTCGAAGTTAAGTATATTAATTGCACCAACAAAAACTAAATCATGATTATATGTAAATCCACTTTAACAGTTTTATTTGGCCGCTTTTGACGAGTTTTTATTTCCTTTTTATATAATAGCTGATTTTATCAGAATCATGTTAAGGCGGTATTAAAAAAAAATACTTTTCCATGCTCAACAACTCGAAATTTTCTGGCACATTTTCAGATTCATTTTTAATAGAAAAAATACGAAACTTGCTGACGTGATTTTTGAAAAGATTTATAAGCGACATGTGTTTTATTTTTCTTTCAATTAATTGAAACTTGATTAATAAACAATTATTTTCTCAGTAGGGCAATATTTTACGTTTCTAACACAATCGCTTCGGGAAATTCTGTTCAAAATGCCCACTTTGACATCGTTTTTTGAAATATATTCTGCCTCTATCAAAAAATCGATCATTACGGTACATTATCTAGTTTCTGAAGAAGAGAATCTATCAATTGGATGCGTCTGAGAGCAAAAATGAATTTAAAAATGAGTAAGAGAATAAGCAGTTTGGATTTGAATATACCCTTAATAAGATGATTTTTTTCTTCAACCGCTATGTATTTTTAATTTGTTTTTGATGTAAGAATTGGTCCTATAAAAAACTTGTCTGTATAAATGTCGAAGACAATATTAAGAAGATATATGATAAATTCATGGGGATTTTATATCTTGTGAATTGACGGAGTTATGGAAATTTTTCTTCTTCACCCCCCTTTTTTTGTTTTCGTTTTTAATTTTTTTTTTTTTTTTTTTTTTTCGGTACGAATTGGTCCTATCAAAAACTTGTGAATATAAAAGTTGTAGATAATGTTAAGGAGATGTATAATAAAATTAATTGAATTTGATATCTTGAGAATTGACGAAATTAGGAATTTTTTTCTCCCAAAAACCCTATTATTTGCGGCCCTTGAGCCCATTTTTAATTTTATCAAAAATCTGTGATACATAACTTTTTGGTCCTATTTTTAAAAGTAATAAAAACTTTGAACTGATTTGATATGTACAAAAATTAAGAAGTTATGGGGTTTTCGGTTTTCACAAAACCCCTCCCTATTTCCATCCCCTTGGTCCGATTTTGCCCGTTAACGAACTTGACCGAGATTTTATGCCCCTTGATTTTATGTATCAGTTTGGAAGAGATTTGTGCAGAATTGTGGAAGTTATCGTGTCCATAAAAAAGTGATATATATATATATATATATAAAGTCTTTTACTGAGGGTGGTTTTGGGTTCTAGTGGTCATGATCGGTGTAAATATGCAAAAAGTTTTCAGAAATTCCAACATAGGAACGACGCCAATAGGTAGTATTTCATACAAAATCTACCTAAAATCAGAACGATATGTCCCATATTTACTGAAATATTAAATGGCGGGGTTTTACGTTTCTTTTGATCTCAAGTTAGGCGTTATATATAAGAGTCCCGGTTTTCTTCGATATTTAATTTTGCTGCGTCACTCGAGGAACAGGCGCTCCTCGTGGTTTTCTTCTAGTTGGCTCACAGATATAAATTCGTCTGCCGAGCTTTTCGAAACTTGAGGGATTACAGTATTTAAAGTATAGCATGTCAAAAACTTCAAATTTCATTTATTTCTTTTCAGTGGAAATGTACGATGGATTTGAAAAGGAATGCTGTAGCTTGGGTTTAGAATACGACATACACAACAGAATATGTGACGAAAGAGCAAACGTTGTAGAACATTATCTTAAAGATGAAGACTATGTCAACTGTTCAAAAATTTTCTTGGACTGCTGCTTATATGTCAATAGACCTGGACTGGAAGGATTGGATTTTTCTTGTAAGAAATTATTTTAAGCATTATTGTAAGAAATTGATGATATTTTATGATATTATTTTTCCCTGATTTTCTTTTATGTATATTTCATTTTCGAAAAATAAACCGGTATAGATTTTCATACTGAATTTAAACGAACTAGTGAAAATAAAAAGGAAACATAAAATTGAATTAAAATTTATTTTAATGTATTTAAATATATTTTATCAATTAACTCTTTGAATCTATCATTTCCAAAATATATTCATTAATTTACTCTTATTTATCATCGGAAAATACTTCTATCACATCCACTCGACAATAATTTCTAAGTTTTATATATATATATATATATATATACGGAAGCATTTTTTCAGAAAGATAAATAATGTTTATTACTTATTTTTTCTTTGATTTTTATTTAACTTATGATGTTTATGTATTTGTATATATAACTATGTCTCCATGTACTTTTCAGGTATAATTTAAACTCACGTCTCATGAACGAATTTCACTCTAATCTTCAGAATAAACTTCTGCCATGGTAAATTTCATGTTGTAACAAAAAAAAAAAAAAAAAAAAAAAAAAAAAAAATTGCATAACTACACAAATTAAACTAACTCTCTGTGGAAGAATTTCACTCTGAAATTCAGAATAAGCATGGTCAATTTTATGTTTTAAGATAGGGTTTTAATGCTATTAGAGCCCTTGTTGCAAATTTCATAACTGCGCAAATAAAATTCACTTCCTACAAATTTTAACTCATTTCTTCACAATAACCTTCTGCCATATGATCTGATAAATTATTTATACGATAAGTGTTTTTATGCTAATGGCACCTTTATGGGGAAATTGCATAACTACGCAACTTGAACTCACTTCCCAAGGACGAATTTTGCTCAATTCTTCAGAATAAACTTCAACCAGGATCAAATGAAAATCTATATATTTAAAACACTAAACGTTTTCTTTCGACAGCCCGTCAGAAGAAACTACTCCATCAAATTACACCAATCTTTTTTTGAATGTAAGATATTTGGCCACAGATTTGTTATCGTACATTCGTTTGTTCAAATATTTTATTAATTAGGCGTAATATTAAATTAAAATTCTACAGTTGCGCATGCGCAGTATTTAAGTACAAGTCTGCCTTTGGAATGACGCACTGCAAATGCGCAAAAATGCTCGCTCAGTTGAACATCACGTCCCAGGTAGTTGTTTTAAGTTCGTCAGTTATTCGATCTTACTGTAAACTAGCTTTTCTTTCTTTCACAAAGTTAATATTATTTGGTTCTTTCAGCATTATTAACAATTCAAAAATTTACTGTGTGAGCTAGATACGGTTTATTTCGGGAGTGCATATTGTTTTGGTTATATTACACACAGAAGATAAACACGGTGATTTGAGGCTAAAAGTTATATCCTTCTTATGAATTGGCAAAAGTTACACACGAAGATTGGGAAACTAGCATGTTAAGTTGTACCTGCTACTTTGAAAAAGTAAGGTATCATAAATATTAAAACGGCAAACTTTTTCTATAAGATCAAAACTCGAATTCGAGACAATTACGTATGCGTCAACTGTTGTTCGAACCTCTTCAATTTGGAAGGAAGAAAAGTGAGTTCTATCTAGCGTAGCGGGTTAATGCAACAGTTTAAAGTACAGAATTTTTGTAGCGGTAGCAGGTTCGAACCCAAGCCTGGCAAAATGTGCAATATTCTTGTCGATAATTCATTTCAGTAATGGCATATTTTATTAGGAAGGGAAGATATAGGATTTTTATTTTATTATTATTATTATGAATGCTTTATAATTAAATAAAATTTAACACTCAATAATATTTTGAAAAAATAATGATTTTATATTTAAAATATTTAAGCTAAAATATTTTGCATGTAATTATCAATTAAATAAATTGAGCTTATCTACAATTTTCGTTATATTTTCTGACCATTATCAAGAATATATATGTGTGTATGTCAGAAAGAGAAGGTTGTCATTCTTTTCTGTAACAAATAAAACGGAAAGAAAGAAAAACATTCGTAAAGCTATAAAAGAAATTGCCTTGATATCCAGGTTTAATATTTTTAAAAATGTATACAAATGTAAAATAAAATTCAAGTAATAAAAAATGTATATTATAAATCGTTAGCTGCATCAAGTTTCAAATTTAGGTTTTTAGAGAATGAGACTGATAAAAATAAAATTCATGGCAGCTTTTAATCGCCGTGTAGTTTTAAAAATAAGTAAATGAATGAAAATAAATAATGTTTTTTTTTTCAAAAAAAAAAAAAAAAAAAAAAAAAAAATGAGGCCATAGTAAGTAAAAATTAATTTTTACCCGGCATTTTTAGGTACTTATTAAAAGCAAGCATAATTGGTTGTAAATTATAAACTTAAAATTCTTTCACTTCATTGGATAGGTTAGGCTGACAGCACCATCTATCGCCTTAAAGAAATAGGAACCACTTATGCAATATAGAAATTCGTCATTTAATAATTAATTTAAAACCAATTAATTAAAAATTCAAGAATTATTATGATGAAACATTCGAGTTATTTATCGTCAAATCTTGACGGGCATTATCTAGTTTTAATATATTTTCTTTCTATGATAAGTTTCCTAATGCTAGCATCGCCCGCGGTAGAAAATTGCGTAGCTACGTATATTGAACTCATTTACGGAGAAAAAAGTTTTTTTGTATCCTTAGAAAAATATTCCACTATGTTCATATTTATGTTTTGTTAAAACTTTTCACATGATAGATTTTTTATGCCAGTAGCGCCGCTGAGAGAAAATTGCATATCTACGCAATTTAAACTCACTTGCCTCAAATGAATATCGCCCGATTTTTCAGAATAAGTTTCTCTCACAATCAAATTTGTGTTTTAATAAAAATGTGGGCGTGATAGGTTTTTTTTTTTTTTTTTTTTTTTTTTTTTAACACTAGTAGCAAATTGCCTAACTAAAATTTTAAAATGATTTTTTATATTCTTTTACGACACGACAAGTTAAAATTAGAAAGGACAGATTTATCTCAATTTCCTTTAACGCCGATACCACACTTCAGCAAGAAATAGAGTAAGAAAAAGATCTGATACCATAGATTAAATAATGTTACAGTTCTGAAAACAAGAAAATTTGAAAAAAAAAAAAAAAAAAAAAAAAAAAAAAAAAAAACACAGTAGGATATTTTTATGGGTTTTTACAAGTGGGCCCACTCGAAAAAACCCGGGAGGGTTTTTTTCCGACTGCGCCTTCTTTAGCAAACCCTGATCATAACCCCCAATATATATAAATCTATATCTATAGATAAGATACATATCGCTTTTGTCGTGCGATATCAATCGTATTTATGAACCGATTTAGGATGTGAGTAGGACTATGCATGTGTACAAGGCTTATCAAGGTCTCGACCTGTTCCTTGTAGAGTTTCATCTGCCATCTTGCTTAAAAAGGGTGGCCACTTAACCCGTTCGGGACCATGGGTGCATATATACACCCTCAAAAAAAGCATACAAAATTTCTTTTAGGCACCAGTAAAAAAGAAAAGTAATATTCAGTTTCTTTAGTTAGAGCATTTTCGTGATTGTTTAAGGGTGTTCTCAAATCGAAAAGGACAACTTTCTGACATAAGTTTTAATTTATTTTTGTTCGAAAATGCATGAAACTAGCTGGTGTTGTTGTTCAGAAACTACGTAATTGAGCTGTTTTTTCCATTTTTTTTTTGCAAACGCAATAGATCTTTCAGAAAATAATGTCAAAGTGGGCGTTTTGAACCAAATTTCCGCACAAAGGGAGAAAGAGCACTCAAAAGCGGGCGAAAAACAGGTTTGTCAAGTGATCGAATTCGCTTATAACTCAATAGGTAATTGATTGATCAAAAAATGGGAAAAACAGTTCCATTCCAAATCGCTTCCGTGGTCAGGCTTTCCAATTTTATATCTTTCCGTTGAAAAATGAATTTGTAAATGTGTCAAAACGTTTTTCGCTTGTTGAGCAGAGCAGTTAAGAACAGCCTTGAGTAAAGGTAACTTTAAAAAAGTGGTGCCAACGGAATAACATTTGGGTAAAAACCGCTGGTCCCGAAGTGGTTAAAGATTTCAAATTCAAAAAGATACACAAAAAGTTAGAAATCCTAAAAGTTTTTCTGTTCAATGTTTGGTTTCAATACAGGGCTTCTGGAGCCTTTTTTGTTTCGCAGTTATCTTAAAAAATGGCTGATACATAGAAGTTTGAAATTCTAAGGTGGATGACATTTTTTAAGAAGACAACAGGATTCCCTCGTAAACGGGTTTAATTTATAAGTTTTAGTGAACATGGTTTCTTGCAAATTTTCTTTCACTGTTGTATCCACTGATCCAACTTTCATATGCTTAAAACTATACATCGATATCCGCAGCTATAAATTCTTGCCTAGTTTAGCCACCCTTGATGACGCTTGGCGAAATATTGCCGAATTCGTCGAACGAAAATAAATCGCCGAATGAAGTCAGCTTGAGGCTGATTAATTTCGCAAAAGTTTCTTTCAAATTCAGTATTGACAAAAACTAAGGATGAATCTTCTATAATCGGGTTCCGCGGGAGCTGCATAAAAACTAGCTGAGTTCTGAAAAACAAGGATAGGGTAGACACATTTTACTCCTTATACAGGGCGGAAGGACTTTTTGTAATGGAAATTACCTAAAACAAATTTCGAGTAGCAATCTAGTGTCACAAGATATTTAACTTCATTCACATTTTAATTTATGTAGTTTTATATTTTGCTCGCTTTCTACATTTAAATTCATACTAACATTTTCTATTTGATTTTAGCTCTGTCATTGGGTAAAATCTTGGAAAATGATATAGGTCTAACTGCCATCGATTCTGAGTTGGATGATGACATTGCAAATAAATTGATTCAGAGAGCTGACTTCCGAGAAACCTGGATATTTGAAGATGTTACAATAGGGTACTAATATTTACAATATGTATATGTTTTTGGTAAAGAATAATGTAATGCTTTTACTAAAAGGTATATCTAAGTTTGGTTGGTTATTTCTGCTAAATGATTATCGGAAAATCTTACGCGAAATAAATACTAAAAGTATGTTCAAGATACCTCTGTGCAATATTATATTTCTGTTTTGTTTATCATGCTTAAATTATTGAATTGGTATTTTAATGTTTACATGCTTTTTTAAAAGTAACTAGTTTTTACAAAATATCTTTTGATTTTTTCCATGATATCTATAGAATTTTCCCGTGTGTTTTTATGATCATGAAAGCTGCACAGTTAAAGCACACATATAAGAAAAACTGTTTAATTTAGCTGACGATTAAAATATAATGCATGTGAAAATCGTTCGAAGATTCCGTGTAATAGTTTATATATTACTTAGTATGTAATAATTTAAAGATTAAACGTATTTTATTATGGGAAAATTCAATATTACTAACTATGCTTATTTCAATACATTAGCATTATGCAAAGTAGATGATTAATTGAACCACCAATTGGAAGAAGGGAATAAACGCCACTTTTTGGCACATTCATTTTTTTACCCTTTTACATTCTTTAGACATAGCGCTTAGTTGTGAGTTCGAAAAAAATAAAAAAAAAACATACGAAGCGAATGGTTTTTGTTATTTTCTTCGAACTCACAATTAAGCGCTACACGTCTAAAGAATGTAAAAATGTAGAAAAATGAATGTGTCAAAAAGTGGCGTTTATTCCCTTCTTCCAATTGGTGGTTCAATTAACATTGATTCTTAATTTTATTCTTTCAAACTTAAGACGACTTATCCAAACTTCTTAAATCTAAAGAATTAAAGTCATCTTACTTCTGCCATTTGATCCCAATTACTTAACTTACGACATACGAAACTCTAGAATCTCCCATTCATTGAATAAGGTGATAACCCTTTAAGACACAATTGTGTAGGTGATCCTAAAGAGGAACAAACATTTTCCTCTTTTATGTGATTTAAAGTCCAACCTGCACCCACAGAATTGCGTGGATCCTTTCTTGGCATAACCTGACACCGGGTACTTTAAAAAAAAAATTTCAATCAAATATGATCCTATTACCGAATTTACTCGTGTATAACGCGCACTTTTTTATCAAAAATTTAGGGCAAAAACCCTAGGTGCGCGCGTTGTACACGGAATATTTTTTACCGCTGGATGTAATCACACGATATACGTATTAATCAAGAAATATATTCAAAGAAGAATTTAAAACTGGAAAAATCTTACTTAATAGAAGTATTGCTGCCTCCTTTCTTGCACTTTTTTATCCAACAATGCTCCTAACGCTAATTATTTTTTAACGCTAATTAGTAATTCTCATTGCTTCTTCTACTGTTGTCCTCGTCATCACTGGCACAGTCAATATCCTCGTAAATCATATTGTCTTCGGTTACATTCATTTGATTGAAAATTCCAGTCACTTTGAAGCTCTTTATTATCATCTCGGCTGAGATGGAATTCCAAGCTTCACATATCCACTCACATACAGTTGGGAGTGATGCACGCTTCATTCTTCCATTTGGAATGAAATTGCGATCTGTTGTTATCATCCACCGATTGTAGCCATGCCAAAATGCAACCTTAAATGGTCGGTTGATGACAACTTCTAAGGGCTGCAGCACTTTCATCATCCCACCTGGTATCACAACCAAATTACTTGAGCGACGAATTTTTTATTTTACTCCAAGCATCGTGTCACCACGAAAGCTGTCCCGGACTAGCATCGGTAGTTGACGTAAAGCATTTAGCCGACGTTCCCGCGAACGTTAATACAATCTTTCACGAGCTCATCTGCCATTCACACTTTTTCCCTTGCTGTTACAATTATGTCGATTGGAAAAGAAAATTTGGGATAGTTTTACATTTAAAAATCACATATGGTGTCAACTTGCGGCCGTCAGCCGCAATGAACAGCATAACGGTGCATTGTTGCTTGTCTGCTCCTGTTGTGCGTACTTGAACGCTTGATGAACGGTTGGGATTTCTGTTATATCAATTCACAATAGAGTTTTAAGCCGCTATCAGATTCACCGACTTTTCGAGCAACCAACTTTACAGCTGATTTTAACCCCAACTTTTTCCAGTTGAAAGGGAGAAAAAGGTTACAATTGTCTTTGCTAAAGTTGGAGGAAAACCCGGGAAAACCAGTACTACTAGTACCAGCCGTCAATATTTATCGCATTTTCGTATCAATCGCTTATCTCTGATTCGCTGAAATGTTGAAAGGTGGGAGGAAAAGTTGCGGCTAGAACAAACTTTTTTGAGATGCGGATAAAAAGTTGGGGATATTGCTGTTTGCTATCACACTGGGTGTCGAGACAACATTTCGCGAAAAGTTGGAGGAAATCAAGAGTTGGCTCAAAAATTGATCGAAAAGTTGGTGAATCTGATAGCGGCTTTAAAGGAGTTAACATTTGTTTCGACTTTCTTTACTGAAATTCATTTAGTCATTCCTTCACTTGCATGTCAAATTTATGGTGAGCGTTATATACGAGTTTTAAAAAAAAAATCGCTATTTTTTCTTGTAAAGTACGGAGTGCGCGTTATACACGAGTAAATAGGTAATTAGGGGGGATACCACGAAAACCTTTTATTTCTACCAAAAATTTTTCGGTCTTAAAGGGATAAGTAAAATCTGTTTTTTTAATTGAGAATACATTTTCTTACTCAACTCAGTTTGATTTAGCTACCTTCTTTTCTTTTAATGTTGTAAACACTTCCCATTTCAAATGTTTGTTTACTCCAGCCACACTATAGAAAGTGTGAAGGAATTTCCACTTTCTGATGATAATAATAAAAGCTGAGTCAAAATCAGTAGAAAGTTTTAATCAGGTATCACCATGAATAATGGTTGATTTTTCAGGAGCTTACGGAAGGGTGCCCTTAATTGTTTATCCACTCATTACTCGAAAAGAATGTTTAAAAATAGAATTTCAATTGTATATGTTTACCCCTTTGTTATACAATGAATGCAGGTAGAACAGAAAAATATTAGAACAAAAATTAAGTTAACGGTTTACATAAATATTAAACAGACATATATACAATAAATACAATGATCCCGACTGGAGTGAAAAATTAGCCAGAGCCAGGAATCGAACCCAGGACCACAGCACTGCAGGTTGTCGCTCTAACCACTGAGCTACTCTGCGGATACCTGGGTCTGCAATTTTTCACTAATAAACCATATTGAGGAAGCCACCAACCATCTATACGACAGCCTTGGATGACCGGACAACGATGAATAGATTTTACTATTATATCGATCTACGATATACAATAAAACACACACACTACGATATATATATATAGTTGTTTTATTATTTAATTTAGTGTGCGTGTTTTATTAAAAAAATATAAGTTGATATTTTCGGTTAACTTAAAATATGTAAAAAAAATGGTCATTTCCGATACAGCTGAGTGCGATACGTACGATACTATTTTCAGGCCCGATAATAAAGAAGAAGTGAGATCAGACTTACCTCACAGCATTACAACATGGGTTATACAAGCAGTCTCCGTATCCCCTACACATGGAATCTGCATCGCAGAACCGGCAAAGATCGTGTCGTTTCAGAAGATTTTTCTGCATTTGAATCTCCCTTATTCTGTTGTGCGAAATGAACAAGTAGAAATACAAGCAACTGTTTTCAACTATGATCAAAGACCAATTAAGGTAAGATTATTTTTAATCTAACGCTCTCGATTTATTTAGTTTTCTAATACTACAAACTCTTAGTTGAAGATCCTGGTCTGTTCAGCCTTCGTATTCAAAAGATGATCGTGGCACTACCATGTCAAAGTAAGAGAGCTTAGTACAGGAAAAATCTTCAAAAGAGTTTCTGTATTTCATAAAGTTTAGTGTTTTCAGGAGAATAGTTTGTCTTAATACTTTGGTAACCTTTTTTTTATATACTGGGACTTTATAAAATGTCCAGCCAAGAACTCTCTGATTTTAAAATTAAATAACTCGGAAACTAAGATCGATAAAAGAAGGAAACAAGTGTTATGTTCATTTCGAAAGCATTAAAAATCTGATACAATAGTTTCAAAATTAGTTGCACATTTTGTCGATAGATGGCGCTGTAGTCACTGAGGGATCTCTACACAAAGTACTCTTAAGCACAGAGTGATCAATATTCTTACTGAAGAAAATGAATGAAGTCATCTATTCTGTGAAGCAACGTTTTTTCTAAGTACTCGAGTATCGCCGGTTAAATCGCATTCCTACGGCAACAAAGCGCAGTTTTCAATCGCAGTTTAAAGTTGCAAAAGGTCCTGATAAGAAAACAATTTTCAGTGAACAGGCAGAGTGGCTGATGATTGGAAGGACTGCTTGCAAAGGACAGTCTGCAGCCTATTTCTCCGACCCTGTACTCCGACTTCACCGTGTACAGTGCCACCTGCCGACAAAATTCGTAACTAATTTTGAAACTATTGTATCAGATTTTTACGACTTTCAAAATACACATACCACTTGTTTCGTTCTGCTATCGATCTTAGTTTCCGAGTTATTTAATTTTAAAATCAGGGAGTTCTTTGCTGGACACCCTGTATATACGATGCTTTAATGGTTAAACATCATGAAATACAAATGTCTTAATACTTCGATTGAAAAAAATTAAACCACAAAGTGGTAGAAGGAAACACAGAAAAAAATATTTAAAACACGTAGGGATTTTTTAAAAATTAGAGCTAAACAACTTTCTTTTCAATACATCTTAATAAGAACTCGAATTTCGAACTTACTCTGCATGCCATTCATTAAAATATTGATTTTATATTAGCGATATTAATAATTAATTTGAACGATTAATTAGTACTTTTGTATATTTAAAACCCTTTTAACAATCATAATCGATCAATTATTTTGATTGTATGAAAGTGACATTTTAGGCTTCTCCTGTAATTCAGGTCTTTTAACTTCAACTTAACTTATTTCTTTTGTTGTTGTTGTCCTACAGGCAGTTGTATATATGTACGGTGCCGAAGGTCTCTGTTCGAGTACACAGCCGGGACAGAAAAGTGAAAGGCAGATCGTCACTGTCGAGGGTGAGTCTGCTGCCACTGTTACATTTCCTGTCATGCCTCTAAAAGCCGAAACCATACCCATTAGAGTTGTTGCTTTGAGTCCTTTAGGAAGTGATGTAATAGTACGGGAACTTAATGTTGTAGTAAGTATATACAGATATCCAATAACAATATCCTATACTTTTTGAAACACATTATTTTAATTAGTAATTACTAATGGTATTCATGATTTTTTAAGCATTATATAATGATTTTTCATGATTTAAGAGTAAAAGAAACATGAAAAATAGAAAAATCAACTAATATTGCGTGAATGTTAAAAGTGCTTCGAAAATCAATGTTTAACAACAACAACAACAACAAGGGGAATAGATGTTGGGTTCATCAATTTGATAAACATTTTGTGGGTGGATTGTAGATCAAAGATGCAATAAATTGCACTTCTCAAAAATAAGAAAAATATATTAATTGAAAAATATTGAAAGGAAAACTGTTACATCTACTTATATTGTTTTGTTTTACAAAGGAATTGACTATGTAGCTCAGTGTTTAAGGAATTGGACTTTAAATTACACAAAAAGAATTCTGTCCTCCCGAAATCTCTTTACTTTAGATTTTGCTTTCTATCTTTGATATTGTTTCATCAATTGCTTCTTATACTTCAACGTAAACTAATTATTCTTAATAAAACTGAATTTCAGTACAGTGGAACCCCGCTCATTCGGATCTCCGGATAATCCGGATCGGTCTGGTCGATTTTTTTTTTCAAGTTTGAGATGCAATCGGCAAATTTCCATAACATTCATTTATTTCATCCACGTATTCTGAATAAAAAAGTCTTTTCTGAAATCTTTAGAAGAATACCTTAAGCATTCTTATTTAAACTCTTTGATGTAATCCTTCAAAGAAACAACAATGTATCACTTTAAGTTTGGCAATTTTATGGTTCCGGGTGTTACAAAATATTTAAAATCATGCAACTTATCCATCAAAGCTGTCCTCTTAATTGATAATGCCCGACACACCCCGAAGAAAGTCAACTGACAAAAGGAAACATAACGGTAAAGTTTTTAACACCTAATGTGACAGCGCTGGTACAGCCAATGGATCAAAGGGTTCTTCAGAGCATTAAGAAAGTTTATGAACGACAAATGCTGAAGGAACTTTTAGAAGATGGAGAACATGGAGTGGTAGAGATTCTTAAATCAATCAATATCAAGGAAGTTATCTATATGATTGCTGAATCTTGAAATCAGGGTGTTGAGAGTACTCCCCGAAAGTCGTGGAAGAATTTATGGCCTACAAATTGTGATTTCTCGAATAATAAGCTTGAAACAGAAGGAGAAATAAGCGAGAATGAAAGAGAAATTACACCTGAAGATTTTGTGAGCATGTTAAAAAAAATTGATGGTTGCTTAAATGTCGATATCAGCGAGATTAGCAATTGGTTAGAAGCAGAAAATAATGAAGGTTACGTCTCACTTATAGATGACGAAAGAATCGCTTTGTGCACAACTGAAGAAAATGAAAATGAAGATGATACAGACGAAAACACCATTATCAATGATGATCAACCAAAAGTTACTAGCCATAATGAAGCAACGTCTCATTTACAACAATTAATGGTTTCTTTTGAACGGCAGGTGGAGACTACACCCAACGAACTACTTATGCTCAAGCGGATGCCTGACCGTGCGGCCCGCAAAAGGTATACAAAACTGGCACAGCAGAAGATTACAAAGTAAACATTTTTTACTGTCTGTAAATATTCGATATGTTTAATATAAAGATGATTTTCTGTAAGTATGTTTTATTTTATTTCATTTTTTCTTATTCTCCGGATATTCCGGATTGGGTCTGGTCCCGATTAATCCGAATTATCGAGGTTTACTGTAACTAATATCACATCGCATTTTTAGTAACGTATCAAAAATATATATCTAATTAAATATAATAATATGAACTCCTGAATTTATATTCTAAATCTTTTACATTGAAATGTCTCTTAATATTTCAAGTTTGTTTGCAGTATTATCTAATTTATTTAATTTTTGGAAACGGGTGAGAAATTGAAATTTTTCAAACGAAATCTATATGCAAAAACAAAAATGCAATATATTTTATGAAGGCTGTGAATTATTTTTGAGAATGCAAAACATATCATCTAAACGTCATGAGTGAGAAGAAACTATAAAAAGTAAAATGTATAAGATCTAATAGTAAAATATTGTTTATAACAAATATTATCACCTATTGTTTTTATCCAAACTCTGGGGTTAATGAAATATTAAAAATGGCAAGAATTAAACAGAAGTTCCAAATATCATTTAGTTGTTGGGCGATTAATAGTGCGCATGTTGAATATGACTCAGATCCGTTTATAACTGGGCAATTCTCAGTACTTTAATACAAAGATTGAGCACATTTATTCTGTTTATTTGACTGTGTATTTTAAGAATAATTCTCGTATATTCCGGCATCCGAACGCGCACCTACGAATTAGGCCAACATTTTTCTATTTTTAGGAAAAGTTATTTACTACGCACAATTCTTTCTTGGCAAAGAAACCTTGGTAAGATACATAGCATGAAAATAAATAATGAACACTGAAAAGTATAATAATTGGTGCAAAGTAAAGAAAAAAAAAATAGCAAATGCGAAGCGAGAACATTCGATAATTATGATGTTTTTTCATTTTTAAGCTCATCTTTTTTTAAATTATTAATCTTTTATTTCCATATCCGGCATATAACGTGCACGCACCTGTACATTTTCATAAATTTTATTTTATTAAAAGTACGCATTACGCAGTAATTATAATATTGTTCTCATGATTTCTTAATTACTTTTAGCCTGAAGGAATGACAAAAGTAGTGAATATTCCTATTACGTTAGATCCCACGAATTTGCAAAAGAGACAGAAGAGACTCATACAGAGAGCACCATACATAACAGGTATGTTACGATTACTTCAGTTTAAAACTTCAGCAAATTTTTTTTTTTCTGCAGTTTAAATAAATTTTTAAACTATTCTTTCTAATCAAATGCACAGTTGCATTCTTTCATCAGAATTTTATTCATCAAAATCTAAAAAGCTTCCCACATCAAAATATCCCCCCTCAATTACTAGTCATATATACAGTATTTTATTAGGATGAGCGAAGCGAATCCTCTACTGAGCTTCACAAATTACATTTTGTCGTACACTTTACAAAAAGACTATTCTGTATTTTGACTTGAAATTAAACATTAAAAAAAATTATGATCTATAGATTTGCACAATATTATTTTTTTACAGAATAACCTTAAAATATTATTATTTTAATTAATTTATTTTACATGTTTTTCCATTACGGATGCATTTTTTCAAATAAAAAACGAAACACGTATATTTTCAGAAGAAAAAACAAACCATGGAGTTAGTCATTATAGACAGAATCATGATTAATTAAATAGTTTCACGATTTCTTTTATAAAATTTTTAAAATACTTTTTTTATGAAAATTATAGTATATTTTTAATGAATTAAAATTTGTGAAAATTCAATTATTTACATTCAATTATAATAGTATATTTCAGTGTTAAGAATTCCAATACACAATTTATTCCTATTATGTGAAATCATTTACGCAGACGATAGTTACGCATTTTAAAAGAATTATATTATGATTATTTATTTATTTATTTATTTATTTTGTAAAGTAGCAACAAAAGAATTGTAAACAAATAAAATTAATTGTTAAATTCGTTATATCATAAATAAAAAATTCCGAGGAAATTCTTAGGTTTTTTTTTTTTTTTTGGCTGAATTTACATTTCTAAAATTAAAACGCGCCAAAACACAAAATAACGTTTTTGCTTAATAAAGATGCAAAAATAATATAAAAAAATATTGTTACTTTCAAATATTTATCTTATTAAATAATCCTTCGCGAATCCAAACAAAGCATGGCTTTTGCTAGTATATATATGTATTATTAATCATATATCTATACTAGAATTTCTGAAATCTCCTGGTATGTTTTTTAAACCTCCTATCCTAGGCAATGCTCTGAAATTTTTAGAAGCTACTGTTAATAACTGATTTTAGACTGAAAATTTAAAACTAAAGCATTTTCAAATTATGGTTAAAGTTTCGATATTTATTTAAGAGTATTTTTTTTCAAAAGAATTTTTTTAAATTTATTTCTAGGACATTGCTTTAGATATTTTGTAGGTACATGAACATCCAAACTCTGATATTAATATACCAGGGAAAGTCAGTAAGTAGGTCACAAACCGATATGAGAGGTCGAAAATTAGTAGTAAATTGTTTCCAAATATGCCAATAGATGGCAGCACTGTCCAACTGTAAGATGTCAATTTCGAATTTATGAGACAACAGTTGTACAAGATGAGCAGGGGCGTTCAAAAGTTGTTAACGCAGAACGAAGTGTTCGTCCTGTTGAGATTGCGACAGAAGAAACAGTGCGGAAGGTTGATGAAATGGTTAGAGTTGACCGGCGAACAACAATAGCCAGCATTAGCAACGGCAATAGGGTGTTCATATGATTTAGCCTACAACCGACTGATGCAGACGTCGAATGTGGGGTACGCAGATGGCTGAGAGTGCGGTCCAAAGACTTTTATGCAGAAGGTATTAGAAAACTAAATAAGGAGATGGAACAAATATATCAATGTAAATGACGATTATATAGAGAAATAAACATGCCTTTTAAGTATGTACCTTGGTTTCCCCTTTTTTGATTGGGTTTTGTAACCTATTTACTGACTTGCCCTTGTATATTGGTCAAATTAAAAACTTGTATATTTATAAAAATTGCGAATAGAACAAAATACTAATTTGAATTTTACACTTACCAAAGAAAGTAAAGATTCATATTCTATACAACATTGGTCTTATGCACTGTTTATACAATGCATTGATTAATTTTTATTTTTTAATATTTGATGTTTACTTAACGATATTAATGTGTACTTTTTGATGTACAGTTATAAAATATATATATATTTTACATGTCTAAATTTTAACATTTCTCCTAGATTTCATCGACCCCATCCAAAATACTCAGGCGACAACTGTTAAACTAGATTTATGCTTACCAGAAGATTTTGTACCTGGCACTGAAAGTTGCTCAGTATCAGCTATAGGTAAAGACAATTATTTTTGTAGAATATAGATCTACTAAAAAAGAACTTTTCAAAAGTTATATAAAAAAAAGATGAAATTTGTCGTTAAAAAATGAGGTGATATCATATTTACAAGCTTATATTATGGTACTTTTTTAACATTTTCCACTAAAATATTTACCATTTGTAAGTCGAGTGACTTGGTATATGTTGATAGAGATCCCTTTCTCCTGTACTAAATACATCATAACGTGTTTCTGAAAATTCAAATGTTTTTAAATTATGCATGATGGGCTTGGCGGCCATCTTTCCATATTTTAAACAAATTTTTATGTACCCAAATCCATACTTAAAATCCGAAATTCAAAATTCCCACTTAAGCAGAAATTTTAAGCTTTTCCTTTACGGACTTATATTCGGAGAACTTTGTGTCTTAGAATAATATTGACTTATCTAAAGGATTCATCTTGTAATTTATTTCATAGAGTAATTAATCATTTAAAAACAATAAAAATCAATTTATTTTCTCAATATATCAGTCTTTTTCAATTTATCTGTTTGCAGTTGAAAACCAAAGTTCGACATTGTTAGTAAAGAAAACGTTTTATGCATTTCCTTCACGGAATTGTGCGCTTAGAAATTTCTGTGTTAAGATAATGGCGACGTATCTTGGCGATTCCTCTTATGATTATTTTTTTAGAATAATTAATCATTTAAAAGCAGTAATATCAACTTCCTTTCTCAAAATAAAAGTCTTTTTAATTTTATTTGTCCGTAGTTAAAATCAGAAGTTCTAAATTGTTATTAATGCAAACTTATTACGTTTGCCTTTACGACTTTGGGTGCTTAGAAATTTATGTAAAATATGAAAAGATGGCCGCCAAGCCCATCATGCATAATTTTAAAACATTTGAATTTTCAGAAACACGTTATGATTTTTTTTTACTT
Source organism: Maratus speciosus (assembly GCA_963932465.1). Taxonomy (NCBI): domain Eukaryota; kingdom Metazoa; phylum Arthropoda; class Arachnida; order Araneae; family Salticidae; genus Maratus; species Maratus speciosus. The sequence goes on from OZ010788.1 coordinate 148,456,188, forward strand.
TTGAAAAGTAGCTTCTTAGTAGATATCATTTCTTTTTTTTTTTTTAATAGATTATATATAATTTAAGAAATCTACTCACTCAAATTAAAATGAGTTATCTTAGAACCTTTGTAAGCAGGAAGGAAACAGAATGTGTGTACATTTTGTTTACATATCATTCATTTCTTAGAGTAGTATCATTTAAAAGCAATGAGCTTTTCTCAAATATAGATCTTCATCAATATATGTGGTATTTAATTTTTTATGAAGAATGAAAATTTGGTAAAAAACTGAAGAGGCGAAACAAAATATATACCTATAGTTGGTCTTTTAGTTAGATATTTGTTCAAAGATAACTTTTATTTTATTTTTTGAAAAATCCTTTTATCTTTGCAAATACCTACGGCTAATCCGAGAATGAAGCACGACTTACAAAAGAGTACAGCTATTTTTAGAAACGGTTCTCAATGAACCTTTACACATTTTTAAATAACTAGCATACAAAATTCAGGCTGCTACCCCGAACGCTATCACAGAAATTGGAATTTTAGAACTTTTTTTGTTTTTGAACCCTTTTAAACTTCGAACTTATTAGGAAATGATTTCTGAGAGCATTTACTTGCAACCTTTCAAATTTCGAACTTTTTAGAAATTTGCTCAGGACGAGCATTTTTGGTTTAAAAGCAACAATCATGTTAAGTTTCATGTTCACGCTCTCGCAATTCCATTCAAATCGGAATTTAGAACGTTTTTAGAAATCTTTCCACTCATTCCATCCTTTTAAAATTCAATTTATTTAGAAACTGTTTTTACTGAGCATTTACATCTTATAAGTAACCACCATGCCAGATTTAAGAATTGTATCGCGAACAGTATCACAGGAATAGAAAGTTTAAGAATTTTTTGCTCCTATACCTTATGAATTTCTAATTTATTAGAAAATGAAAGCATTTACGCCTCAAAAAATAACATCCGTGTCAAATTTCATGTTCCTAGCCCAAACAATCCCATTAAAATCAGAATGGAAACCTTTCTTAAAACGTTTTCAGCTCGGTTCACCTCTTAACATTTCGATTTTGTACTAACATTCCTTAGCGACCATTTACATTTTTAAACAAACCAGCATGCCAAAATTCAGACCTCTACTCCGAACGGTATTACAGAAATCACAATTTTAGAACTTTTCTACTCCTGCATCCATTTAAATTTTGATTTTTTTAGAAACTTTTCTGTGGGATCATTTACGCCTTATAAGTAAAAAGCACGTCAAATTTCATGTTTCTAGCGTTAATAATTCCAAAGAAAGTATAATGTAGAACGTTCATAGATAGCTTTTCTCTGTCATTTCGAACTTTTAATTTCTACTTTTTTAGAAATCATTCTTATCGAGTATTTAAAAGTAACCACCATGTGTCAAATTGTCGTTCTTATGGTATTACAGAGATTTGAATTTTAGAATTTTTTTGCTTTCGTACTCTTTTCAATTTCGAATTTATTAGACTATTTTCGCCTCTAGCTACCAGTCTGATCTCCGTTAAATGTATGCTAAGCATTGCATCATATTACTTCTCAAAACTCGCAACTTTGAACGTGCATTTGCAGAGCTGCCACAGGCGACTATTTTTATATTCTGTACGCAGCAATATTTTTAAAAAATAACCTCATATATTAGACTTATATAAGAGATAGGCTTATATAAGACTTATATTATACTTGTAATGTTTCTCTTGCAAATGTTGTCAAAGCTTATGCAAAAGATTTTCGTTTTGAAAAAGTGGTGCGAAATAGAATTAAAAAATAGCCGCCTGTGGCAGCCCTGTATTTGTTGACAAAATGACAAGCGATATTTGTGCACCTTTGACATGAATGTAGAATTAGTTAATTAACAAATATTATTTAAAATTCCATAGAAATCGTAATTTAAAATGGTTTTTTTTTTTTTTTTTTTAACCCTTAAGCAACGTTTTAAATATTGATTTTTTAAAACTGTTCTGTGCCTGTATTTGCAATAAATTAGCAGCCATGTCAAATTTCAAGTTTAAAACCAAACAATTTCATAGAAATCGTAATTTAGAACATTTTAATAACGTTTTCCGCACATTTCACCCTTTAAATTCCGAATTTTTTTTAGAAACCATTCGTAACGGAGCATTTGTATGTTAAATGTAATCCCAATGCCGAATTTCAAGTTTCGTGTACCTTCAGTATCACAAAAATCGTAATTTAGAACGTTTTTTCCTCCTGCATCCTTTTACATTTCGATTTAAGGGGAAAAACTGTTCTGTACATGCATTTGCAATTTAAAAGTATAGCAACCGTGTCAAATTTAAGTTTCTATTCTTAACAATTCCAAAGGAATCGCATTTAGAAAGCTTATCGCTCATTTCATCCCCCTTTAAATTTCGATTTTTTTTTAAACCGTTCTTAGAGAGCATTTACATTTTATAAGTGACTACCATGCCAAATTTCAAGTTTCTAACCTCTTCAATATCACAAAAATCGCAATTTTAGAATGTTTTTCCCTCTTGCATCCCCTTGTGGGGTAGCGGGCCCGCGTTAAAATATAGCATATGTTGGATAAGAAACTGTTTCCATCAATTTGCCTCGATTATTTTTCAAATCGGTTCGGTAGTCCTTGGGATCGTACAAACAAACGTTACTTCTTTATCATATTTGAATAGATAAAAATTATACTAATATTTTATTATATTTTATAATATTACGTGTACTTTAAAATATATACAGTATGTGCAGAAAATTTTCTACGTTTCAGTAGCTTTCTATTGTTAAATTTTATATATAAATTTTCCGCTAAAATTTCTACCCCATTTTGGTCAGCTAGCATAGAAATTTTACAAACTTTAAAACTTACGTTTTAAATTAATCTGATTTATTTCTTACTACCTGATCCGCCCGGCGTTGCCCAGCTCGTGATAATAACCTTAAATGAACCTCTCATATGTATGATTTTAAATCCATTTTGTCTCAATTTATATTTTTAAATGAAAAAATCGCGAAAAAGTATTGAATTGAAAGTATATGCTATTTGGTATTTTATGTTCCGTGTAATTTGATTTTTGGAGTCAATGCGATCCGAAAGCGAGCGAAACCGCGACAAAACACCCAGGTTTATACTGATTTCGTCGAAATTTGCGCACATTTTATTTTGTGAAAATATTTCTACCCGTCCGAACGTTTCAAAATTTTTTAGGTGATGTAAATCTGGTCTATTGAAATGTTTTTAAAAGACCGAGTTAAAATGTTGAAGAAATATCGTTTCCGTGAGGGGCAAAGTGACATGAGTTCGCCGGTGTATTTGAAAGGGTTAAAATTCATATTTTTAAAAACCGATTGCACCATCGATTAGAATAATGTTTCATCTTCTTAAAGTAACATATTTTGGGTTTGTCGGTAATTCTAAAATTGCGCGCTAGAGGGGCGTTACAATAAGGGGAAAAAATCGTTTTTCGGAAAAACGACACTTTTGGATTTTTTTTTTTTTCGATATTCGATAACTTCGATATTCTTTTTTAATTTATTGCGGCATTTGAGACGTAAGAGCATGATCTTTCCGAATATGTCGTGCAATTTGAACTATACCGTGCAGTATGGTCGATTTAGCTTAAAACAAAACTATTAAAAACCACAAATAAAATCGAAAAGTCTGTTCTTCGCTCCTCTCGGATACGTGAATGGGTTTCTACGCATGCGGCAGCGCTTTTTCTCTCTCGGAAGGACGGAGATGAATTTTTAATGAGAGTACGTTGCGATTTGAAATTAATAACTCAGCTAATTATTAGAAATTTAAAATTCTGAGTCTTATGTGCATTAGGAGAGGCTTTGGGTTACCTTCACACAAATTTTCCGCCTTTTAGGTACCGTATATTTCGCTAGTCATCACGGACACACAGGCACGTTGAAACTTTACTTTATTAGTATAGTTATACTATTTTATATTCACATATAATATTTTATAATATTATATATAAACATCTTACTTTTATATTAATACATGGAAATTATTCCAGAGAGAAATATTCGCCTTGCATAAAATATTTCAAATGAAAATCAAATTTTAAAATAATTGCTTAAAAGGCGCAAAGGCCAACACAGGGAAAAAGATTCCATGCTGGGACTCGAACCCGGGCCATCAGTATAGCGCACTGACGTTCTACCGATTAAACCACATCGACTAAACCCAGCCTGGAAATTTTCTCACTATCATATGTTGGCAAGGCTACAAACGCAGCACAAGATGGAATAATTATCGTGAGCCACCGACATGGAGCAAACACGAAACTTAATTAAATCTAGCTGGATTTAATTAAGTTTACAACAATTCCAACTAAATCGTAATTTAAAACATTTTCAGAATGTTTTTTGCCCATTTAATCTATTTAAATTTCGAAATTTTTAGAAACCGTTCCTAGCGAGTATTTACATCTTAAAAGCAACCCCCATGCCAAATTCCAAGCTACTATATCAACAGTATCACATAATCGCAATTTTAAAAAGTTTTTTGCTGTGTCATCCTTTTATAGCCCGAATTTTTAAAAGCACGATCTGCACAAAAAGAAAATCTGCACGAGCATTTACATCTATAAAGTATGGCAATTCCAAATTTTAAGTTTCTATCTCCACAGTTCCAAATAAATCGAAATTTAGTACGTTTTTGGAACGTTTGCCGTTCATTTTACAATTTTAAGGAAACAGTTTACCACTTCAAAATTGATCAAAAAATAGATTTTTTTTTAAAACAAATCTGATGCTGATTTTTAAGTTTGGATCTGTCTGTATAAAATTGTTTCAATAAAAGTAACTCGGCGTAATTTTTTTCCAAAACTGGGACTATTGTTTTATATAAATACTAGGGGGCTCTGCCCCCTGCAAGCTACGCTCGCCAACCCCCCTTCAGACACCGCAGAATCTAAAAACACGCTAATCTGATCGGTTTACAAAGTATTATAGAAGATTGAATTATACTGAAAAAGGCTATGCAGATCTCCCTGTAAACGGGTTTCCATTCAATTTCCTTTGATTTCAAAAATTTAGGGCCGAATCAGTTGCTGTTAAGACATCCAATGGTTGTTTTCGTGTTTTATTAAAGAGGATCAGTTAAACGTTTGAAAATAAGCTAAAAATAAAAGGAATTAAGTGTACAGAGTCTTTGTCTCCCGGTATTTTAAAACAATTTTTATAACAATAGCCTAAGTCATGTGACTATCATCTAGAGTTCCGGGCGAACCACTTCGCTTTTTATATTCCTGGTGCCATTTTGGTACTTTAATATTAGCCAGGTACATGTGATAAGTCGCCAAATATTATTCGATCGCCATCATTTCATCTATATTATAATAGTCCAAGTCATGTAACTGCCATAAATAAATACGCTCTGATCCCTTCGCTTTTCATATGAAAGTTTGGCCCAGATATCATGTACGGCCCCATATTGGCGCGATTTTTTTCCGACGCTAATTTGGGGAAAAGATCAACAGCATAAACAACAACATCCGGCTTATCAAATCAAGCAAAATAACGATACTATGGAGCCAGTTAAGTACCCGTTGCGTATATGACATTGGCGTCAGAAAAAAGCAGCGCCAATATGGGACCGTATGTGGCATCCGTGCCGAAAGTTTTCCATTTCGATTAAAAAAAAAATCAATTCTTTTTTTCGAATAATACTACATAAAAGCATTGTCGCAAAAAATTCTTGGTACTGTTACGCTAGACGGGTGCAAATCTCGCCAATAACTATTTTTCAACTCGCCAGTTAGTATTTCTTTTTATTTTTCGAGTGGTAAATTATAACACTGCTTTGAAGTTGGAATTAAATGTCATCGTTTGTTACATCATTTAATATTTGGCCAGATGTCATATACGCACTCGGTTTGGCGTGAATTTTTTTTACGAAAATTTGGCGAAATCCTCGTTTTCGAATACCAGTTACATATGAATTTTTGGTACTACTTAGTTATCCCGTCGACCAAAAATCTATCACCAAACTATAAGATTAAATGCCAATAATGGTTGATAAATGTCACATTCACTTGACTTTAAGCAAGTTACACGTCTTTACGTCATCAAGTGATTTTTATTTCGACGTTTTATTTGTATATTTATTAATGTTATACTATTTTCTTTGTTCTTTCGTTATTTAAAATAAAAATTATGTCAATTTGTATAATTTGGCGAGTGGTTTGGCGATTTATATAATTTGGCAAAATGGGTCGATGGAATAACTAAGTAGTACCGTATTTTTTAATTATTTTCTATTATTTTTTATTTTTAAAGGAAAAAAACAAAAAAAATAATAAACTATAGAACAAAACAATTTATGTAATTAAAAAAAAATAAAATAATAAACACTTATTATTAAATAAACAACAATAACCGAGTTACCATGTCAACCAAAATAATGCCGTTTTGGCGCCAATTAGGTACCCCAGTGCGTATATGACATCTGTGCCTAATATTTTTCTTTTCATTTCGTTTAAAAAAAATAAAGAAGTGAAAGCCATTTATTTTAAATGTTTCTGCTTGTATTAAATAAAATGATAATGAAATACAAATTGAATTATGAATAAAAGTAACATGATACTTTTCTTAGCATACATTTAAGGGGGGCCAGACTTCTCGCCAAATTAGTTTAAAATAGTAACCTTTTCTAAAATCTGAAAAAAAAATAATATCTGTTTGATTAAAATTTGAGTTGCCATCATTAGAAAAATGTATATAAAATTAGAAAAAAAATTAATATTTCGAAAACTAATTCGAATTTAAAAATTCTAATACCAGTTTTGAAATCTGCGGATCAATATTGATTTTTGGTGTTAATTTCAGCGCAAAGTATTCCTTTTTATAGGAGAAATCACCGTGAAACATAATCAGTTGTTTAATCAGTCGATTCAAAGAATCGTTACATTTCAGGCGTTTCATATATTCGTTTCATAAGTTCGTTTCATTAGGATTTTATTTATATAGGGTAGATGTAGCAAAAAATTAACCTGCACACATTTTTACGGTTGTTATTATTTTTTTAACTCTGTCCTTAGATTTTAGATTCCTTACCGTCCTCTTGCTAAAATCATACAGAAAATCCCTCCAGATGCAGCCACAGAATTATTTTCAACTTTTTTCTCGTGCAAAAGTATGGTAGAGAAAAAATGGCTATATTCCTTTGGCAGGAAATTTATCACAGAATTTAAATCAGCATTTAAATATCAATTTCAAGTATTGCGGCTTTATTGGTAGTCTTAGCGTCCTCAAGGTTTATTCTTGCAATTTTCGAGGTAAATATATTTTTATTATTATTATTTAATCCAAAGTAAATAACTGTTGCTAAAATTCAATGAAAACTGTGGCTATCACTTAGTCTTAACATGATTTCCCAAAAAATAGGTAGTAATTTTCCTTACCGCTCCTTCGTTACCATCTTCTTTCTATTTCACTATTAAATAGATGGCAAAGGTCTCACTGAGATAGTAAAGTATCGAACATTAATGCTGAGTAAGAAAATTTTCTATCAATAGCTCCAAGAACATGAAAGTTTAAAAATGCTGTTATTTTTTAAGTTGAATTTCACGTGTTTCTTATTCATGAAAGTTAAAATTATCGGAGAATGGCTCACATGTATTTTATTATAAATCAAAGTTTTGAAACTTTTAAGTATTGAGACCCTCTAAGTATTCATAAAAAAAAGTAAATAGCCTGTTTTATTATACTAATTAATGAAATCTTACTAACGGATTCTTTCAGAACAATGATTCTATATATTTTTTTATTTCTTGCCTGTGTGGAAAGCATTTTCGTCAATAGTAGCATCAAAAACTAAATTAGTTGAAAATAATTTATTTCTGTGTGTTTCAAATGTAAATCCACATGTAGCAAAGCTTTCAAGCGATAAATATATCCAGCCTGTATTAATACATGTTTACGTTTATATATCAGACTACATTTGCATCAATACCAATTATGTAATATTTGATTATTATTATTTAATAGCATATATTTCTTGTACATAAACATTTTATTTTTTTCGTATCAACTGCAGTCTCTGGTTATTTGTTCACGACACACCAGTTGGAGAAACAATGTTCTAAATATTTAACTGTAATTACTTGCTACAGGTCTTACCGTCCTTACTCTTATATTTCTGTTTGCAACCATAAAATTCTTAGCAAAAGATTTTAAATAACAAAATTTATTCATTATTAGCCCTGGTAGGTATATATAATAAATTAGCATGTCTGAAAGACGTGTGTTACAGGCAAATAATAATAAAATAAAATAATTCAGCGTAAAATAATATAAACTGCTAAATTCCAGCCTTTAAGACAATGTTATACCAAAATTTTGTATTAAAAATACTACATTGTTATTATTTCTAATTTAAATGTTCTATGGGTACTATGCGAATTCATTATAAGTACAAATTTAGAAGAAAATAGAAAGTCAGAGAGATAAAATGTCAAGGGGACGGTAAGGGAAATTAAACTCGCAAGTTTAACTTTGTTCTTCAGTTAAATAAAATATTATTAAAAACCATCACTGCTGATCATTTTATCTTCATTTTGAATCATTAAGGCATTCTTCTATAAGTTTAAAATTTTATTTTAGTAAGTTTAATTTCCCCAGATTTTTATTCCTGAAAGTTAAAAATATGTGAGAATGTAGGGGTACCTTTGAACAAGCTAGGGGCACCTTTGAACAAATAAACAAAATATGAAAATATTGACAGTTTTTTATTAAAAACTTCTTATCTTTCCAAAATATAAAATAATAAGAATAAAATTACACAATTACATTTAACTGAAATTACTAATTTTTTATTATTTAACCAAATGTGTATCCATCAAAGCACATTGTTGAGACACAACGGAGGATCCCTCCAATTACACTCGGGAACAATTTTTAACACAATTTCTGTTGACTTGGATTTTTCAGCTGTTTTTAAGTGAAAAAAGCGTCCTGATTTCAAAACTGCACTTAGTTTTCTTCTATCACGTAAAGTTTTTTCTCTACAGCTTATATTAATGTGAGAACTCTACGCTAAATCGGGCTTGTGTCATAGAAAAAAAAAGCTTCAGAATTCTTAGCATCAAGACAACACAAGAAAAGTTTGCTTGAAAAGGAAGCTAAGGTATCCTACTTTTGATCAAGAGAAAGTGGATTTCTTCAATACTTTCAAAGCGACGGTGGATTTGTTTATTGCCATAACGTACATGGTTTAATGGAGGAGTTGTAAATTCCATCCTATACCAGAACTGAATGGCGACTGTTCATCGATAGCTCAACGAGGAGCTTGAAGTTCTTGCTCCTTGACAATGGAAATTTATTTGGAGCAGTCCTAATAGGCCATTCAGATTATCTGCACGAAGAATATGAGGAAATAAAGAGAGCCATTGATTTATTACAATATCACATGCACGAATGGATCATCTGTGTTTACCTTAAAATGGTCTGCTTCCTTCTTGGCCAGCAACATGGATAGTATACCTATTATTTGTGCGTTTGGAACAGTAGAGTTCGTAAGAAGCATCGGTTCCAATCAAATTGGCTCCAAAATCTAACCTCAGAGCAAGAGATCCAAACATTTTACATCACCCACTTAACGACATAAAGAAAATCATATTTCCACCTCTGTATAAAAAACTGGGTCTAATGAAGCAGTTCGTGAAAGCTTTTCAACTGAAGGAGACTGTTTCAAGTATCTCATTTCGAAATTTCCAAACCTGTCTTTGGAAAGATAGAGTATTTGACTGTCGGCAGATCCGGCAGCTCATTAGAGATGAACATTTCATCGGAACAATGACAGAACCCCAAAAGAATGCTTAGTTGGCATTCATATACCTTGTCAAAGACTTTCTTGGAAATACGCGAGTAGAATAGTACACCGAAATTGTCCAGCAACTTTTAGAGACCTTCAAAATGCTTGGTTGCAACATGAGCATCAAACTTCATTTTCTGCATAGCCGTCTTGATTACTTCCCGGAAAATCTTGGTGCAGTCAGTAATAAGCAGGGTGAGCGATCCCACCAAGATTTGAAGCACATGGAAGAACGGTATCAAGGTAGATAGGGTGAACACTATGATGGCGGACTGTTGTTGGAGCATTAGACGAGGTTGTCCGCAAATTGAACACTCCAGGAAAAGCTAAAGCGAAAATATTTACCTTAATATGTACTTTTTTCGTTTTGTAAAAGGATTTTACTACTGATATGAACACAATGTAGCTTATAGTAAGTATATACAGCCGTTGTATGGATAATACATTTGGTAATTTTTTCTTCATTTTCCTTTGTATCCACATTAAATATGATTTTTGGTATACCCTGTAGCTTAAAAAGTTGACGTGATAGGAAAAATCTGGGGTCATTTTTGGATTTAGATTCCAATAATTAGCCAAAATAAAGTGCTAGATCTAAATCAACAAAATGTGTGTTCCCCAGTGTTATGTTTAATTGTGGCAATTTTTTTATATGATATCCTTAAAATCCACTGATAGCTCATGCCTCTGGAAAATATATCGTATGTTCTTTTTCACGAAGAAACCTGACATTAAGCATTTTAATCTGACCAATGTAATGAAGAGTTCTTTTTGCATGAAATTGAACTAAAAGGAAATCATTTTCATTCAAATTGTTATAGAAAAAGGATAAAACACTGTTTTATGAAATCCAGAAATAATGTTTACCATTGTAAATGAAGCAGTATATTGTTTGTTAGGCAAATCTGCTAAATCATGAATTATTGTCGTGTGTCCTGAATTTGCCTGTAGTTGAAGCCCTGCATCAGTACAACTTTCATATTAAGTATAAAAACAATTTTAATATTTAAAAAAAAATTCAACAATAATAATATTTAGATACATCTATAACTCTTTACTTCATAGTTTTAATTGATCAATGGTGGTCCAACTTTTTCGTTCAATGGTGTCCCATCACATGGAGTTTAGCATTACAACTATTTAGTCAATTAGGTTTGAGAATTCAAATAAAACAAACCTTATAAGTTAAAGCTAACATCTTTATTTAGGTATTAAATAGTAAATTATAATTTTAGGGTTACAAGATTTTCAACAAAAAGCCTATAACTTTATTTTGTTAAGTTTTGATTCAAGAAAGCAAAATATACATATCTTGCTTAGACAGTAATGTGCATGCAAAATAGTAAAGCTTTGTATTCTTGTTACATTGAAGCAGTAGTACTGTGCTGCCATATACATTTAAAAAATATAATTTATTTAAAGGAAAATATTTACAGTGTTCAAAGGTGCCCCCAGTTCAAAGGTACCCCCCCTCTCCCCTATATATATATATATATATATATATATATATAAACTTTTTAGGTGGTGGTGGTTTTGGATTCCTGGGGTCATATAATGAAAAGTTATGAGGGAATTTTTTTAAAGTCGCACCATGGTAACGACTGCAATAGGTAGTATTTCTTACGAAATCTATCTAAAATTGAGCAAAAATATCGATATTTAAAAAAGTAGTAGAGATTTTAAAAAATTCAAATTATTTTAAAATTTTAATTAAGTATGCAGTTATTGTTTCTTTCAAAATGTACTTTTAGTTGAACATTGAAATACAGCGAGTTCACCCATTTGAACAAAATTTTTTTTAAATAAACAAAATCGTTGAAAAGTAAACTGCCCCCTTAAATTTCGAACTTTTTATAAACCGTTCATAGCAAGTATTTATATCTTAAAAGCAACCACCACACCAAAATTCAAATTTCGATCTCAATTAGAGCGTTTTTTCCTCCTGCACCCACCTGGGGTTTGTTATACCGACATAAAATGCAAGGTCTATGTTTGAGACGAGATGATCCTCAGTATTTTGCCGCCAGTATTTTTTAAATTGGCTTGGTAATTCCAGAGTTAAGCCTTACAAATAAACACACAAACATTACTTCTTTATAATATTAGTGCGATTTATAGGATCTAAATCGCATTAATGGTGATCTTATATTTCACCAGAATAATGTAATTTTATTATTTTAAGGTGACATTTTCGGACCAGCGGTACAAACGGCTATTAATGATCCAGAAAGCTTACTTATACAGCCTGGAGGATGTGGCGAACAAAACATGAAGAAATTGGCTCCTACACTGTATGCAATGAGATACTTAAAAGTTACAGGCAAACTTACTGCAGAGATTGAAGAAAAAGGATACAAGTACATGCGCAAAGGTAAGGGATTTTTTATGTTATCCTCAACTTCTGAAAAACAAAACCCATATAATTACATTTGGGAAAAGGCACAAAAGCATTGATACTGAGTCAACATTTAATCACATACATTAAGCACAAAAAGTATTTCTAGGCCAGGAAAATGTTTGTATAATAATCAGATACTATACTTTTTTAAGAAAAAAAATGCGCGTCAAATTAATATAGTTTTCACCTAAAAAGCTTAAAAGCTATTTTTATTGATTATTTGAAGGCCTGGAAGTTTTAATAGAGTGATATCTATATATCAGCATCATTGCGTCGTTTAAATTACCAATAAAATGCAACATACCAAATAAAAAATATATTTTACCATTTGTAAGTTAGAAATATGTATTTCATTGACACGTTTATAGAACAATCAGAACACTGCGAGTCTTGACATCAGAGAAACAACGAAATGCATATTGCAAATAAATATAGCGTTAATCCATCTCTAATTTGAATACAGACGATGAACCAATGGGGCATTGTCTGTACAAGTTGGTTATCTGAGGACCTGCGTAGTAAATTGAGTCCAACTATAGGATTAACGTGTCTCTGCAAGATCGACCGAACACTCCGAAACCTGATAAATGGGAGAGAGCTGTGGCGATCGTTCTGCCATGAAAAGTATTTCACACGCATGTAGACATTCGATAGTAAAATATGACGTAATAATAAAGTCCTGATCATGTTACTATAATAGACGTCTGGTTACACATATATGCAATGAACGTCGGAGCTAATCCAAATATAGCAAATAATATAATGCCAAAATTACGTGTTAGTATTGAAATTTTTCAAGTTTAGTACAATTTCTATTTGCAAACAACTTTTAAGCAAAATTTAAGTGTAGCAATAATTAGTAGATGTTATTCCTAATCAATTAGTACCAGTCATATTTGTATACGATGATTTGCGACAGAATTAGCAGAGGGTGGTACGTTTTTTTCCAGGATTGTACCAAGTTAGATCTATTCTTCCCCCCATTGTCTGATGTCCGCAGCGCTCTTACATCTAGCCCCGATACGACACGGTGTGTGCTACAACGGCGAATTTTAACGACAGAGTGGAAAATGTTATGCGTTTTCCAAAAGTTTGTCAACTATTTATGTTTCGTGTAGTTAAAACTGTTAGGTTTACTGTTACATTTATTTGCTACAATTATAAGTCCCACAGCATGAGAAACCATACATGTTTTTTTTTTTTTTTTTACAAACCATCTAGTCCTGTTTTTAGAAAGAAGTGTAACGAAAAAGTAGGAAAACAGATGAAAACCAAAAATGCGTAACTGACGAAAAAAAATTGTTACGTCAGTCAAACTTTTTAAATTGCTGTAAATTTATCCTTAGTCGTTTTGTGAGTATATTCTGAGCATAATTAGTTATTGTTATTCTTGTTAATTGGATTCTGATACTTATGAATTGCTTTATGAATTTTTCGAAAATTTCGTCTTGTAAAGTCAAGATCCCATTGTATCCCTCAAAATTGTTGGTGCAGTCTTCTTCTATAGGCATTTGAAGAATGAGAAACGTTTAGATTACCTGCAGACAGGTGCAACTTTGGCAGTCAGTGGTATTTGTTTAAATAAAATCCCACGTACAAAAAAAAAGCTTTTGTTTCAACCTTATTAAAATGAAAACGATAGTTTTATGTTAAAAAGTAACTAAAGTTCAAGATTTTTTTTATTAAAAATATATAAATTAACAAAAATTATCGTGATTTGGAATTGTCAACGGACTAAATACACACTGAAAACCACTGTGTCAATGTCTGCAAAAAAAGTCACAGTATGAGATGGTGCGGTTTGGTCAGCAATGCTTTTTATCTCTTCTGGTCGAATATGAACAGAGTGTACCCAAATTAGCTTTTCCACAACCTTAAAATTTGTAATGGGCTGCACACAAAAAAATCTGTTTATAGTGCAGTTCTCGTTTTCATTCTTTTCAAATTATGTACAGACGGGTGAAAAACAAGTAATTCTGATCGAAAATCGCACAAAGGGTTTTGCTTAATAATTTTTTAAAGCACTTTATCTTTTAATTAATAAATCCAAATCATTGATTTATAATTATTTAATCCTTATCCTTTGTCAATAAGAAAAAAGATGGTGGCAGCATTAAATATTAATATTAAAATGATTACAAGAGGAAGTTATTTTTTTTATCAAATTAAAATTTTTCAAGAACTGGTTTTCAGACAATTGTAATAATATCTGTTTGTATATCTGAAAAGCATATTTAATTACATGATTTAACTTTCGCTAAAAGGAAAAAAAGAAACCTTAAAATGGCAAAATAATACGAAAGTTTTATTAATTAAATCCATCGGACAATGAAATGCAGTGCGAGGAGAAAAAAATCGAAAGTGAGATGACTTAACTAGTCATTAATGAGAATAAAGTATTAAAAAAGGAAACTTAATGCTTAAAAATTAAAAAAAAAATAAAATTACTGAAGTAAAATTGAAAATTGAAAAAAATTTTTAATTCCGAAATTTTTAAAACTTAAGGCGGTTTAAATAAAATTTAAAAGTTTAAATGAAATTTAAAATACTGAAATTTCTCAAGAATTTAGTGGATGATCAGGCAAAATTTAAAATTTAAAATTGTTTTCGAAATTTAAAATTACGAAATTTCAAAAATTTAGCTGAAGTTTAAACAAAATTTAAAATTTCGCGACTTCTCAAAAAAGAATTTTTAAATTAAAAAAATAATTGTTAAAATATTTTTCAACAATCTTAAAGTAGCAAAATAATTACAAATATTCTGTAAAATTAAATCTATTAGATAATGAAATATATTCCGAGGAAATCCTTCTCCAACGCTAATTTTCGAACCAGGGTCTCTACTACGAAACCATCGGAATGTCTTCTTTCTCGGAAAATCTTCCAAATTTTTCCACGTGACGTTGCATTCCGATGACTCTGGGATAAATGCTACTACGATGGTTACCTCGACGCCACAAACATTACATGTAAAACGCTAAATCAATGGGTATTTGAAACGTATGGTGAAATTTGACCCCCAATTTCTCAAAAACTAAGGTCTATTTGAAGAAAACATTTCCTCCGGAATAACAATATACTCTAACAACATACTTTAAAACCATCAAATCATTATACGCATGTACAACAAGATGTGAGGAAATCAGAACATGCAATAACTAACGATGAAAAAGCAGAATTTCAGCGAGAACGAAAATTTTTATCTTATCTGTGAATGGTCAACCAGAATCCGATTTCGCTGAAAATTTAATGTCTCAGCTTCAAATAAGACACGCTTTGCCGATGACATCATGGTAGCACATACAGTTAGCGTCGGACTTGTTTTGTCGGAAACATGCAACTCCGATATCGAGATTTTTACGTTTCGGATACGATACGATCTCTTCGTGGTAGGGCTCCAGGAATCTTTTGAATAGCAGGCAAATGCGCTATCACTGGGTACACAATGAGTATCACTTACTTGCACGAAAGAAACTGAAATGAAGTTTCTGTTTTAAAATCTAAATCGGAGAAATGGTCGGATGTCATTCAATTAATTCATTTAATTAAAATAATATAAGACTTTAACGTATCCCGAGGCTATCGTAACTTTCTCTTGGCGCCATGACTCGCTACAGAATAAATACTGTTGGCAAAGCTAAGTCATGACTTCCTTTCTAATTCTCAGTGCAAAAAGTTGCTTTGTTCATGTGCGAGGGCCACCTCACCATGATATCTCTCGTCCATGAATAAACTAATATTTCTATGGAATATCTGGATTTCAGCATTTTCTTCCAAAATAGCATTTAACTCTTTCGAATTCTTGTGCACGACACCGAAGTACTACCTATTTGATCAAGTACAGAACATTAACCGATTCCGGCTGACACCTTTATGACACATACTTCATAAGTATTATAATTATTGACTATGTGTGCATGGTAAATGCTTTAACGCCGAAAGACTGGAAGATTTGGATGGTTTATGATTGATGTGTGCGGTGTATAGGATCAAAAGATAGTAAATTGGCTTTTAATTTGTCGTATATTTCAGCATTTAAAACAACCAGTTGTTGAGACGAAATAGTTTAAATTTTATGATTTTATCTGATATCTCTCCTATAAAAAAGTTTCCAAATTTCAAACTGCCTATGAATGAGTTTAAATTTTAACGCTTTCCAGAAAGAATGCATATATATGTAAGGAAAATATGCTTTATTTATACGATTTCAGCATCGATTTATATGTCGGAATATACAGCATTTAAGTATGTTATTAGAACGAGTTGGAACCCGTCGAAATTCGACGAATTAAAATGTTTAGACTGGAAATGTTAGATCGAATTTATAATAAACCTACACAAATAATTACATTAAAAAATTTAACTTGCATTGGTTGTCTAACTCTTAAAACAAATAATGTTTTTAACCTAAAATTACAAAATATTATTTCCACAAACTTCAACTGCCTAAATTATTGACAAATGAACTATATTAGAATACATAATTAAGATCAGTAATTATGATAAAGTTATAGATTGCGGCTCTTATGCTTGTTCTTACGGTATGAAAAATCATTAAAAAAGATTTCGCTTTGTCACATCCTAAAATTTCTTCCCATAAAATCTAAACTGTTTGTTATTGTCACATTCTCAAAATTTACATACGCACCACTCAAATCACAATTTAAAAGTATTTTAACGCACAATACATTATGAATGAATGTATTTCCAATCTTAAAATCACGTTTGTCCGATACAACTTTTCATGTAAACATTCGCACAAACTTTAAGTTCTAATCTCAGTACCCGCAAAAATTTAACATTCAGAAATTTGCCTTTAGTTGCCATAGTTTTGGTCAAATATTTAGTTTTATCAAAGAAAATGATCATTTGTTTTAAATATGATATTTACTCACTGAATCATTTTGCCTAGCGTCTCAAACTCAGTATCAGCGAAATGTAAAAATATTGAAATATCTTCTTCAATCTCTTGATTTATGAAGAAAAATGCGTGGTTTTTTTTTTTTTTTTTAATGGCTGACGTTATTTTCTGTTCAAAAATTAGAAAAAAGTTACTTTTATTTGTAATATGAAAATGGCATCAATAAGGATATAATCAATAAAAATAAATAAACCATGACTATTTTCCCTTTACTTTTAATAAAAATGGAGTACTTCAGTTGCCACAATTACAAAATTGTTACTAAAAACTATAAAAAAATTAATATCTTAAAAATAAATTCAGGTAGAGCTTTCAAACAAATTGCATTTAAAAATATATTTTTTTCCTCTATACGACGTTGTAAAAAATGAAACTGTGCGATGTTTAGAAGTTTAAAAATTTGCCGTAGCGAAAATTGCAAAACCGAAATTTCATTTTAAATTTCAAAGTGTTGCCATTCGCAGAATGACGTATGCGTTACGCACAGATATGATTGTCCTTTATAATATAGATATGCACATTTAAGAAAGTAACATTTTATTAATAAGACTCTATATATTACTCTCATACTTTATGTAGGCTACGATACTCAACTCACCTTTCAAAAAGAAGATGGCTCATATGCAGCTTTTAAAGATAGACCAACAAGTACATGGTATGTAAAAATTCATGTTTTTGTCCTGCTAATAATTAATTTTCAACAATTGCGTATTTCAAATAGTGGAGAGTGGGATACATCGGAACACTTTTTGATTAATGATTTTTGTACACTTTATATTTTTTTCAATTTTTACACGTGTTACCTGATCCCTTTTTTCAGTTAAAAAGTTAGTAACTCAAACAAATGCCTCGAAAAGTACCCTCCTTCAACTGTTCCAGTCATTACAACAAGGTAGGATAGGTTAGGACACACTGTTTTACATGTTATGTACACTTTTGATATGCATTCTTAGCAAAGAAGGATTAAATCTATATTGATATATGATAATAAAACTCATCAGCAAGGCTACAAGGCTTAAGCAAGGCATAAGCAAGGGTATAAACAGGATTTCTTATTAATCAGTAATGTCATGAAATGAGAAGCCATTACGTACAGGATATTGGAGACGTCATTCATATCTGTCATTACTGTGCTTGTTTGAAAGTTTGGAGACTAATTTTTGAGTTTCAGCAACTCTTTTTCCTTTTTTGTATTCTGCTGTTTTGATGATTTTGTGATATGAATTGTAGTTAGTGCTTTGCGACTGTGAAACATTCGCCAATTAAAAGGCAATACTCTATTTGCTTCGGCCATGTTTATTTTAAAATGTCTTTACACAGTACTGCAATCTGAAGATTTTGCGACAATATTTGAAACTGTTTTATAATCTACGCGTGGCTTATAATTTTGTTTACTTTCTTGTATTTTATGCTGTTAAAAATTGATAGACAAATGCTAAAAATCACCTCATAAAACTTGATAACTTTTCCATTAATTTTTTTAAATCAAATTTTCAAAGAATTGCTTTAAAGTACATAAGTTCGATTCTAGACTGCCTTTTTTTTTTTTTTTTTTTTTTTTTTTTTTTTGTTGACAACTCTCATTTTGTCCCAAGAAATAGTTTAATTCAAACACTGCTCTCGGAATTTGTTTGCAATAATGCAATTGCAAGACTCTTTTAGCTACTTGTCTGAACTACATTAGACACAGAATAACACGTTTATGAACATTTATTTGTAAATATATGCATTAAAGTGTAAATATAATAATAATTCATTATAAAAAAATCAATTTTTAATCTTCCACCTAGGCTAACAGCATTCGTTATGAAAGTTTTTTGTCAAGCTTCAGGATTAATTTACATTGACGAAAATGTTTTATGCAGTGGAATAAGATGGTTAATCGATAATCAACAGCATGATGGTTCCTTTATTGAAAACTATAGTTTGTATGAACCTAAGTTAATGGTATGTATTGCGTATCTTTTTTTTTTTTTTTTTTTTTTTTTAGCATTAATTTCAATCTTTTGATTTGAAAGAACAGATAATGTATATGTTTAAAAAAAATCCGATAATGCATAGTGCAATTACTTTAAGCAAAGAAATTAAAGTCTCTTACACAAATTTTATTCGGTTGGCAGCACTTTTTTTTTAGTTACCTTCAATTACATAATTTCGAAAATGCTCTATTTATATAAAGCAAATGGTGTTGCTTTTTGTTATTATTGGTGCCAAAAATAAAATCTGCAAATAAAGATGATGTAGAGTTAGACACGACGTTGGACCGCAAAGGGTTAATAACTTCACCTACACTGACTTTCTGCACATTGTATAATCACAACTGGGTATTTACAAAAAATTAAATTCATTTATATTCACCACTGCACCGTAAAAAAAGACAAAAGTTTCTCAGTCTACGAAAATGTAGTGTAACGATGTGTAGAAATAAACAATAACCTCTTCCAAAGCCCACGATTCCGAAAAATGGTCTTTATCTTTAGAAATCTCAGAAACGAATCTATTTTCGAGATTTAAAGATATATTTATAAAAACGAAGATTCTTTTGCTGCCATTGATTTTTGGAAACATTTCCCAATAGTATTTATAGTGTATTATTAAGTTTTGACAAACCAATTGATCAATTTTTTGGGAGATATTCATTCTCGTTTAAACATTTTCAGCGGATTTAACCGCATTTATACATGCGACAGTTACAAAATAATAATATTATTAATGTTAATGTTAATGTTGTTAATTATAAAGTTTGTCTGTGAAACATCTTCGTTGAAAATAAAAATCTTCCCTTGAGAAATAATAGCATAGGAAAGATTGAGAAAACTGATTAACACATTATAAAAATTACTCGGAAGCGTATGCTATAATTAGTGATAGAAAAAAAAAATTGTAAATGCTTTTGGAATCGCGAAAACGTTTTAGTTTCTGGGGTTTCTGAAGATAAAGGACCCTTAGTAACTCGAAAGAGATCATTCCATATTTTTGTTAATGTCTATCTTGTGTTTTACTAGATTAAGGAGCATTTGCATTTTTTCACAGTGTGAGAATGATTTTAGTAGATCATTTACTATAATGTATATTATCTTTATTTACTAGGGTGGCGTAAATGGAAAAGTTCCATTGACAGCCTTTGTTTTGATTGCTCTCGAAGAATGCAAATGCAGCCAATATGAAAAAGTGAGTATTTATTTTTTATTTTTTTTAAAGAATATATCTAAATTTGATTAATTTAATTTATACCTTATATTATTTATATTTATTGTTTTATGAACTTGGTGTCAAATACTGTTCGATAAGATTATGGTTTTGATTTTAATCGTACTTCAATTAAAAAGAATATTAAGATAATTTGACCCTTATTACAGTTTTATTCGCAAATGAATAGGGTAGTTAGGTTTCGAGGAGTTTAATTCTTTTAACTGAGCTCAACACAGTTATTCCTGTCTACATCACATAATAACGCTTGGAACCATTAAATAACTTTATTTAGAGCTATAAAAATAACTTTAAAATAAAATAAATGTTTATATGCTATCTTTTTTAACAGTTTTCAACATAGTTGAAAATTGTTTTTGGAATTCGGTTTGTCTGTCCGTGCTCTAATTCGCGAAAGTACTGTCAGATTGCCATGTAATTGATGTATGTTAATTAAGTTTACTATGGCATTTTCGGTATGTAGCATTTATAGTTCGTTTACAGGGGCACTTAAAATAATGCCGTTACATTGTAGTCTATAAGGGAAAAATCACTTGCAGTGCATTTTAAGGATGTCATACTGTCTCAGATATATTCAGATATATACATCACTGAAATGCACTACAAAGTACTTACTATAGAAGCGTGTCTATGTGCTCAGGGAGGAAGTTTCCGCATCCGAAGCTGCTGGGGTACTGGGAGTTGTGATCCCCGAATCACGCGTCTTAATCCTCGAGTCTTTGAGTTTTGCTGTCGTAGCGATCATGTCCTCCAACGATGTGTTTAAGACGCAGGCAGAGTGACGCTCACTGAGCCGTGATCTTCCTTGGCTCGTGTCATGGGGACACCACACTGGCTCACGTCAATTCCGTTTGACACTTAGCGCATAAGGGCTCCTCAGAGCTTAGACCCTAGACTCTGAGGCTTAGACTGCCGAGGTGACTTACCGCCATGTTCATTTTATCGTTCATTTACAGGGACACACAAAAGAATTCTATGAGCAGTAATTGCTGGAAGTGTGTTTCCAATTGTGGTATGCGTTTTTAAATTAAATTAATTTTCTGCACATTACTTGATGTGTATAAGTTCTATAGATCATATGTAGGGCTTCGCAAATGAATTCGAGTGCATTTCCACTTACTGGCGGAAATTGAGAAAGGGGAATTTTCAAGTTCTTTCCGTGTTTAAAGGCCAAGTTTTACGTTTATTAATTAAGATAAATTTCTGCAAACTGTGAAGTATTTATACAAATCTATAGATCATATAAAGGTCTGTATAAAAGAATTCGGATAATTTTCCAACTATAGACGGTAATTACTGAAAATGGGTTTTCAAAGGCGCTCTGCGTTTTCTGCATTCTGATTTTTCTTTCTTGTTTATTCTTAATATAGTAAGTTCTTATTATTATGCATAATTTTCAAATTACGATCCCAACAAAATTCTTGTTATGCGACAAATTAAAGTTATTTTGATATTAACATTTGGCAATTCATACTTTTACTAAAAATAAATTGCCCATGCCGAAGCTTTGTTAATGCAGTACATACGGGCAATATTCGATAGTCAATTGTTACTTATAAAATGCAACTTTTTAAAAACTCTATTTTTCTAATCGATGGATTATTTCTCATATAAATTCATAGCATTTAAAAATATTTCTGCATTGTGTTTATAGCTTTATATACCTTACACAAAATTTAAATAAGTTGAAAATAAACTAGTTTTTCATTGCAGTCTAACAGACAATTAGGAAACCATCAAGCTTCTGTTTTGTTTATATATTATTTAACAGTAAGAGATACTGATTAGGTGGAAATTTAAGATAAACGTATAATCTTTGTTTAAAAAATGTTAAGGTTCGTTATAATCGAGAGGAAAATGAGACCGTTCTTTACAAATCTCATTGAGTATATAACATTCATCGGATAATAATTATATAACATTTTTTTGAATCGATATTTTTTAATTCATCATATCCCATTCTGTCATACTCAATGCCTAAAGATAATTTTTCATGCAATTTTAGACCAAAAATTAAACAGGGATTTCAAAACTTTAACAAAAAAATATATTTTAGAAGATGTAAAATTATTGCGATAAAGTTTTAACTCTATGAAATGACAAGATGGGGATGTGGTATGACATTGATTTTCATAATAATTTTGCTGCGAATAAATTCATCTGTAATTTATTACAGACGCATGCTATCGTAATAAACTAAGGGAACAGTCCAAGAAGGAAATTCCATTTACGAGATGATGTCGACACTGCTTATTAATATAAAGTACAGCCAGAACCATCACGAAGATTTTTTATTGGTGGGGGAAAAGACATAACTTTTCCAAGTTACCACAATTAGAAAATGTAAATAGTTCTTATTCGTAAAAAGTTTAATAATATTCCCAATTAGATTTGTAATTTTTGCAAAGTCTGTCAGAAATAGAAAGTTTTACACAAATTCCCCAACTAAGTTTGTAAATTTGCCAAGTGTAACATCATTCACAAACGTTTGGGGGGGCAGGCTCCCCCCTGTCCCACCCCCCTTAGCGAAGCACCTGAGTACAGCTATATTGTTCTGCAGTTTGTTTTAGTACTCTCCGTAAGTAGCATAGCTTGTTGGCTCAATGTTGGCAATTTTGGGAAATGTCGAGAAAGTGTGGCGCGTCACACACCAGGGAGACATGCAACAAAAAGCATGATACCGTACACAAATCCTACTGTTCAAACCGGTTTTTTCTTTATTAACAGGGTGAAATTTCCTTATGCCTCCCGCTTTTTTGTTGCATGTTTCCCTGGTGTGAATTTACTCTTCAATAAAGATGCTTTTGAGGAGCCTCATTTTTGGAGCATTGCTGAATCAATGAGAACTTACTTTGCTGGCCCAAGGTTGAGTAATTGTTGGATGACTGCCCCTCTGTAATTAAGAAGATGACCTTTACAATGGTGTAAAATGGCTCATTATCATTGATCAGCTACTAAGAGAACGGGTATTTTCTTATCAAGGACCTGTCTCAGACTGCACAATTAGCGAATATAGCACTAACTGTTTCGTAGTACTTGTGTTCCATTTCGCGGAAAAAACAAATTGCCTGGGTTAATGTAAAATGGTTGCACCATTAATTCAATACTGTAAGTGAGATAATTTACGAATTTTCTAGTACTATTCTTTTTCAAACAACTAAATTTTTGTCTTGATACGTACTGTTTTAGATTTCTTTATTTCTTATTAATGACTAAATATCTTTCAGAGTTTGACAATGGTTAAATTAAGAGCTGTGGCTTACTTGGAAGAGCACTTAGGAAGTGTGAATTTACCATTATCCTCAGCTATTGTAACTTATGCACTGGCTCTCAGCGGCAGCGATCTTGCATCGGTATCCAATGACAATTTGCTACGGTTGGCAAAATACGATGAAGGTAATTTTTGATTGCATATTTTTCTAGAAGCTTCACTACTAAACAGCTCATTTTACATATTACTATCACACAGCATGGAGAAACTTCATGCAAATAGGTAGATGTAATAAAGGCACCATTAAAATAAGGCTTTAGAATCATCGAATTTTTTCTAAATCTATTCTTTTCACAATTCTGATTTTAGGAAGTTTTTTAGAAATTTCGTATAACATATACAGAAGAAAAGTGACATTTTAAACAGATTATTGTTTTCATGAATGCAAATATTTTAAGAAATATAACTGAATTCTGAAACCTTAAAACAGTTTTTTTAACGCTTAAGCTCACGATTATTATTTTTTTTTTTTATCGGAAAAGAATAATATAAATAGATTATAATCCATGAAATGCCAAAAAAATATTTTTTAAATTAAGTCTGACAACTAATTAATAATGGATTGTAACCCTTAAATTCACAATTTTTTTATTTAAAAAAATAATAAATTTTTAGTCTCTGAAATGCCAAAAAAATATTTGTTATCATTTTTAATTAAATCTAACAACTAATAAATATCGGATTGTAGCCTTTAAATTCACGATTTTTTAATTTAATTGAAAAAAAAAAATAACATAAACAGATTTTTAGTCTGAAATGACAAAAGAATTTTTTATTATTTTTTTTTAATTAAGTCTGACAACTAATTAATAACGGATTGTAGCTAAAAACATGTTCTTATCATTTTCTGCATTCATACAAAAGAATATAAAATGTTTATCTTTTAAATCATTTCGACACCTCATTTTAATTCATAAAAATATTTTAGAACTACTAATACTGTAAGAACACACTTTATATGCTTTAGTTTTCTATATAATATACAATATATGTATGTATCATTGATGCAATTATTTACACTAAAAATTGTTCATTACAATCTTCCGCTACAGTCTGTAATCACTCTATTGTTCTAGGATATGCAATAAGAATGCATACAAAAGGATAGAAAAGTTCATTTAGGAAAACTGTAAGCTATATGTGATACTTGTACTAATACGCAGTTGGTCAGCTACGTCACGAATAGAAGGGTTATCCAATTAGTCGTGAATGTAAACAAACATATAAAAAAGAATTAAATTACTTTAAAGCTAAAAACTACGAAAAAATTCTTTAAAATCTTTTCAGAGATAACACGGATATAACAGGCAAAAGGCAAGATACTAACCAACGATAATACTAAATAAAATATCCTACATATGTATATCGATATTTCCATTCATATGTAAAATTTGTGTTATTTCTTTTTGAAAAAACAATCTATTTTTTATCCAAATCCTTTGCAAAATCAATTGTTCTAAAAAATTACCAAACCAGAATGCTTACCATTTCCGACTGAATTTGTACTGCAGAGTTTCGTTTATTTTATAGTTTTAATTTTTCCCCTTTGAAAGCAATAATGAAGTAAAATCTTTTACTTTTAAAAAGACATGCTTAAAACAAGTAATTATCATCACATCTAACACATGACTTCTAGATTCATGTACAGCGAATTAGCTAATGTTTTTACTTTCACCTCTTACCTGCGCGAAGTGCATCAATGACTCAGTTATACGAAGTGACAAACCACAGTGGCATTGAAAATTGACTTTTTTCATTTGTGTATTAGGATATTAAACACGTTAAAGTGTGTTTCGTTCTTATAAACCCTTTTCACATCTCTAAAATAAACATGGTAGTATTGAACCATTCATCGAGAACGGTAGGGGTCAGATGTATTCCGAACAACGTATAATGTAGATGTATTCCGGTTATAATGACCTTTTTATAAAGAATTTAAAACTTATTTTTTCTACTTGGTGTTTAACTGTCAGTATACATAATTAATGTATTTGTTCCCTTTGAGTCTGAGCCCGAATAATGGTATAGAAATCGAGCTCGGACTGAGCTCATCATTGATGCATATGTTAAACTGGCACTGTATGGTACGCTTTTCTGGAAACAGATTCTGAAATCAGTCTCCGGAGTGAAAGGCTAAATGTAATTGTTTGAAATTTTGGCCTTTACCAAATTCGGCATAGTGATTTATAACCCGTATCCTGTCATAAAAGGGTGAATTAAGAATATTCACAGGCACTATTTCCTCCTTCCTATTGAGAGTTCTATTATATAGGGTCCCTTCTCTGAAATTTCGGCTTTTGCCAAATTCGGCATAGTGATTTATAAACCGTATCCTGTCAAAAAAGGGTCAATTAAGAGCATTCACAGGCACTATTTTCTCCTTCGTATTGAGAGTTCTATTATATAGGGTCTCTTCTCTGATATTTTGGCCTTTGTCAAATTCGCCATAGTGATTTATAACTCGTTTCCTGTCGGAAAAGGGTAAATTGAGAATATTCGCAGGCACCATTTTCTCCTTCCAATTCCGAGTTCTAATATATAGGGTCTCTTCTCTGAAAATTTGGCCTTTGCCAAATTCGGCATAGCGATTTATAACCCGTATCCTGTCAAAAAAGGGTGAATTAAGAACATTCACATGCACTATTTTCTCCTTCCTGAGAATTCTATTATATAGGGTCTCTTCTCTGAAATTTTGACCTTAGCCAAATTCGGCATAGTGATTTATAACCTGTTTCATTTCGAAAAAGGGTAAATTAGGAATATTCGCAGGCACCATTTTCTCCTTCCTATTGAGAGTTTTATTGCTCAGGTATATAGGGTCTCTTCTCTTATTTTGGTGGATTTTTGCAATTCTTTATTTGTCCTTCTGTATTTGTTACTCGAAGTCGATTAACAAATTTATGCAAATCAATACAATTTTTAAGCAAGCAGAAGGAAACCTAAAATAGCCGTAATAATGAAGATGGAAACCGTAATAATGTAATATCAATTATTAATTTTTGTGGCACTTTTAGAATTTTTTTATTTATGTGAAACGGTTACAATGTTCAACTGACAATAATTCAATAATCAAGACATTTCAGTTTCATTTACATCGAAATTGCTTATTTTACGAAATCTTGTTTAATAACATACAATAAGGCATCTTTTAGTCTTTGCAGTTTCGTGACAAATATTTCTATAAATTTGTCGTTGCAATTGCGACTGAAAGTCTTACAAATACATCCTCATCAGAATTAATTGGTGTCTCGCAGATGCCTGGAATGTTCGGAAGGGTACGCCAATCACTTGCTAGACGCTACCAGTTCCGTATCGATATTGGTGGTGGCACATTTGAGCATTTACTGTGATTGTCATGTCAATAAAACGCTTGTTTTCATTTCCGCTGCATTACTTGTTTTTCACCAACACTTTTCATTTACGCCATTTTTACTTTACCTTCCCATACAGTTTTGCTCATGAGTTAAGGGACATCTTGTATATCAAAAAATGCACATTATAATTGAATTCCGGCTCTCTCTCTCTCTCTTTTTTTTTTTTTTGGAGCTCGAGCCCGAAGATTTGAAATCCGACAGCACTCAAAACCGAAAAATTTTATATCACCACAGCCCAAGCCCGACCCCAAAAGTACAGAGTAAGTTCTTAACAATACTTTAAAATTGTTCCAAGATTAAGTTTCTCATTTAAAAATCTATTCTTGCATGGTATCAAGTATTAATCCCAAATATTCCTTCATGACGACGTTTTGTGATTTTCATATCCCTCAAAACTACTTAAAATAGTAAATTTGTTATTTATTCAACCACTGGCAGGAATCTGCGAAAATTCACAATCCTTATTCTTTTAAAATATCACGAGTCGAAACCCGTCAAATTCAACGAATGAAAATGTTTAAAAGAACTAATTTATTCAATTTGTAAAACGAATTACAAAAATAATTACAATTAATAATCAATCTTACATTGGCTGGCCTTACTCTTAAAACAAATATTATTTTTAACTAAAGTTTAATTTCAACTTTTGAAATTATTGAAAAATTAAACTTTATTCCTATACGTAATCAGTAACACGCAATTTAGATAAGAAATTGGGAAGTCATTAATTGAGGCTTTGATCTTTGGTGTTACGTAATGAAAATCGACGAAAATTGCGCCATTATGACACTAGTATTAAAAAATGCTCTGACGAGCACCAAAAAAGGTTAATATGTTTTTAAGTATGAAAAAGGGTTTGACAAGTGCTTCTAATTGAGCATGGAAAAGGACAAGGGGTACCTTCTTGGCTGCAGCTCACTGTCAATGCCAACTTTGAAAAAAATCATTTTTGCGCTTTTTCCATACAAAATATATTCGCAGTACTTTAGTAAAACTTTCCGTCGTGCTTTACATGTTAACTGCATGCGTCTGCAATGCAACTTTGTACAGTGCACTGTGTACTATTATTTCTTTACAAACTATACTACACTTTACATTACTATTATGCTTTTGAACCTCAGTGCACACTCACATTGTGCTTTTGTACTTCCGTATTAAAGGTGTATGCGTCTAATGTTCGTTTATAATTTACATATGCACTGTTGTTCTGCATAGTACATCTTACAGCCCACTTGTATATAATTTCAACAATCAATGAATGCATTATACTGTTATGCGTGCATATGTGGAATTGTTCCTGTGCAGACTGCTGCAACAGTCTGCACTGCACTACAAATCAGTTTTCTGTACGGTTCTACACTTCGGGCATGCTTGGTGGCACTGCATGAGTGTAAAACGCTGCAGGAACTAAGATGTTTAGTATTATGTCGCCTTACATTCATATTTAATCAGGTTGCGTCTTTACTGGATGTGTCTTTACACTACACATTTTTATCGTAACTGTGGCTGATTTTTTTTATATAGAAAAAGCGCAAATATGATTTTTTTCAAAGTTGGCATTGACAGTGAGCTGCAGCCAAGAAGGTACCCCTTGTCCTTTTCCATGCTCAATTAGAAGCACTTGTCAAACCCTTTTTCATACTTAAAAACATATTAACCTTTTTTGGTGCTCGTCAGAGCATTTTTTAATACTAGTCATTCAAATTTTTTGATAATTATATATTGAATATAAATAAACCTGAGTTGCTTTTAAATATTACCAATACTTTTATCTTATTTCGCACAATAATGCACTATTTAACCAAGTGATACACACTGTTTTAAGAGGTTAAAAGTTTTTTAATCAAATTCACGTTATTTTTATTCATAATTTAATTTACGTGGGCTCCCTTAAATATGATTAATATAATACATTAAACTGATATTAGTTTTTGTTGCATTAAAATATCTCAATTTGTTGATTCTCTCTAAACAAGTAAACCCTATTGGTTTACAATGGAAGTCTATAGGTATTTGGCGATATATCGCCAAGTTGGCGACAAACTTTCCCGGTATTTGGCGACAGAACATGTTCCAGCCTATGGCAACCCCCTTATAGGTATAGAGATGCATTAAATGCTGTTTTATAAACAATGAGATGCGTTTCATTCGAGCGTTGCCATTAAAAAATTTAAAAATGATCGCGATTTCTGTGACACATACGATAGCGTAATATATATATATATATATATATATATATATATATAGCACATTATGTTTTAAATGCGTTTGTCAGACCCAGAATCCTGCACCATAAATAAACTAATTATAACCATAAAACATCCAAGAAATTTAAACAGATATAACCTGAACAAGAAAAAACAACAAAAGGCTGTGGCCTCTTCAGCGGTGGGCATTTTAGAAAGCACAGCAATGTTTCAGATTAATTACAATTTACAACAAACTATTATTCAGTAGTGGCAGTGGGTTTCGGCCAGAGTGTCGCAAAGCATAAATCAAATGCATAAAAACAATTGAAAGCATATAGCGAACACTCCCCCACCGGACCCGATGCCACAATAAACAGTGCATCTCGAAGATACAACTGATTCAGAACGTATTAAAAAGTATTAAAAATTATAAATCACTTAAAGTTCTAAATTTAACATAGTTTAGTTGTCTCTATAGCGTTGAGGTTTTACTATTGTTCTTGAAGATTTCCGTAGAGGCACTTGAGGCAACACCGTTTGTAACTTAGCTGTTTTATTATATATTGTATCTGAATCTGTAATTGCTGGATAAAAATCCTCTACTGATCTCACAGATTGACTTAATTCGGATTTATCAGGGCGGATGTAAAATCTGTTTCTTCTGTAAATAATACCATCTATTCCTTTAATAATGTAGGATCGAGGTTGAGGACCAACCTGAATGACAGTTCCTTGCTTCCATGGTTCGTTCATCTTTTGGCGAAACCAAACTCTTGCCTTATCTTTCAAATTTGAGAGTTGTGCACTATGCTTGTTAGCATATTTATTTTGAATCATCTGTCGCTTCTCTAAAGAGTGCTTTGCTTCAGCTAACGGAAAATTTGGCCTAAGTTTTTCTGGATGGCATGGCAAAAGAGACCTCAGTCGTCTGCCCATTAATAGTTCAGCTGGAGAGGGGAGATCTTGAGATGGTTGAATACGATAGTCTAATAAGACCATATATAGATCTTTTCCATCCTGTAATGCCTTAATTAGGGATTTTTTTATTGTTTGCACGGCTCTTTCAGCTTGACCGTTAGCTCTAGGAAAGTATGGTGATGTGAGGTTATGTTCCACATTCCATTCTTTAAAAAAAAATTTCACTTCCTCTGAATTGAATGGTGGTCCCCCATCGCTGACCAACTCCTCTGGAATTCCATGTCTTGCAAAAATAGATTTGAAGGCAATTATGACACTTGGTGCATTATTATTCTTAACTATTTGGACTTCAGCATATTTTGAGAAATAATCAATTAATAACAGATATTGCTGGCCTTTTAGATAAAAAAAATCACAACCAACCTTTTGCCAGGGCTTCTCTGGAACATCTTGATCAAGCAAAACTTCCTTTTGATTGTTACGCTGATGCTGCTGGCAAGTTTTACATTTCTCAATAAAAGTTTCAATGTCAGAGTTCATTGATGGCCAATAAAAATATTCTCTTGCTTTCGTTTTACAAGCCATTATACCCCTATGTGTTAAATGTAACTTTTGTAATACTTCTGCTCTTGCGACCTTTGGCACAACAAGTCTTTTACCGCGACAAATTATACCTTCATCTGTACAGTACAATTCTTCTTTGCAATGCCAATAGGGCTTAGCGAAATTTCGTGTATTTTTTCTTTCAGGCCAACCATTTTGTATGTGGTATAAAACATCTTGCAATTCATTGTCATTGGTCGTAAATGTTGCATATTCTTTCCACTTGTTTACTGATGCATGAGATAGTAGATTTATCTTAACACTTGTGTCTGATTCTTCCTCATCGGCAAAATATTCTTTGACTAACTGAGCACGAGAAAGTGTATCGGCTATCAGAAGATGTTTTCCGGGGACATATTCAAGCTTGTAATCATACCTATTAAGCCTGAGAAGCATACGTTGAAGTCTCGGTGATATGGCATCATACTGCTTTTTGCTTAATCCCAACAATGGCTTGTGGTCTGTCTGTACTTCAACTGGTCTTCCATATGTATAATAATTGAAATGTTCAAGGCCAAAAATTACAGCGAGTAACTCTTTTTCGATTTGAGCATACCGTTGCTGTGTTTCAGTTAATGATGCAGAACCATATGCAACTGGTTTATTATCTTGCAGTAAAACAGCTCCCAAGCCATAACGGCTGGCATCCACTGAAACGGTTACAGCTTTGTCTTTATCAAAATACTGTAAACATGGAGCTTGTACTAAAGTTCCTTTTATTAGTTCAAAGTCCCGTTGAACATTTTCATCCCACAACCACTGTGTATCCTGTTTCAAAAGCTGTCTCAATGAATGGGTTAGATTTGAGAGATGAGGCGTAAACTTAGCTAAATATGTTATCATGCCAAGAAACCTTTGCAAGTCCTCTCGATTCTTTGGCGCAGGAAATTCAGTTATAGCCATTATCTTTTTAGGATCTGGTTCTATTCCTATGTCAGATAATATGTGGCCTAAGTAATTCACAGAAGATTTTGACAACTGCGTCTTGGCAAGGTTAAATTTAAGATTTGCTTCTCTAGCACGTGTTAAAACTTTATGTAGTAACTGGCAGTGATTTTCAATAGAGGATGTTCCAAGGGCTAGATCATCAAAGTAAGGGTTTACTTCAGGCATATCTTCAAACGTGTTCTCCATAGCCATCTGAAACTCTTCTGCAGCATTATTAAGCCCAAAAGGCAGAACTAAATATCTGAACCGCCCCCAAGGTGTTGTAAATGTAGTTAAATATGAAGATTCTCTATCTAATGGCAATTGCCAAAAACCATTTTTTGCATCTAGGATAGTAAATATTTTACATCCTTGAAGTCGTGCAATAAGACTATCAGCTGTTGGTATAGGGTAGTGAGGTCGACGAATTACTTCATTTAGAGGCCTTGGATCTAAACAGATGCGCAATTTTTTTGGAGAGTTAATGACAACCATATTATTTACCCATTCTGTTGGTTCATCCACTTTTGCAATTATTCCAGATTCTACCATATTCTGCAACTCATTCTTTACTTTGTCATGTAGAGCTAGTGGTATCTTACGTGGGGCCGCTATGTGAGGAATATAGTGGTCTTTTAATTTTATTTTTACAACACGGTTCAAGCGACCAATTCCTGTAAATACATCAGAAAACTGCTGGACAATATCTTCTGGCGTTTGATGGAAAAAATTATACATGGGCTTTATAACATTATTAAGTCTTTGGATAAGTTCTAATTTCTCACAGGCTTCGAGCCCTAATATTGGACTAGCATTTAAAGAGGTTACTAAAAATTTACATGTCATATCTTTCTTTAAAGTTTTGCAATTAAGAAAACACTCACCTAGAATTGGTACAACGTTGTCACAGTAATCCAGTATAGGTTGTTTGCATTTTCTCACCATTGGCTTTTCACTCCATTTTAATATTTGACTCTTTGGAATAACATTGACTTGAGAACCTGTATCTAGCTTAAATATAACATCATTTCCATTTACTTTTAATTTTTGTAGCCATACAGAATTTGATTTTTTACTTTCAAGTTGATTTATATATTTCAGTTCACCCAAATAAACAAACTCTGTATCACTGTCATTATTCCGTTCCACTGCATTTAGTCGACGCACCTGTTGACTGTTGTTTACTTTATTCCGACATACTTTCGACCAATGGTTTTTTCCTTCACAGTTTCTGCATTTTGTACCGAAGGCTGGACATTTCTTTGGTTCGTGAGATCTGCCACAGTATTTACAAAATATTTCTCTTTTATGATATCGTGCCCGGCCATCCTTCCACTTCATTGCATCGACATTCAATCGGCTGATTTTATCGCACATTTCCGCGGCCTGCACTTTACTATACTCGGTCGTTTTACATTCAGAAACAATTTCTTGCAACGTCTTCTTCTTTCTACTAGTTTCGCGAATTAATCGCTCTTGTAGCGATTTATCAGCCAACCCTTGAATGATTTTATCACGAAGCATCCGATCCGCAAGGTTGCCGTAATTGCATTCAATAACAGCTCTACGTAAACGTGAATAATAGTCCGCAAATTTTTCTTCACTTTCTTGCTTGATTTCTAAAAATTTAAATGAAGCATATATCTCATTCACATAGTCCTGAAAATATTTATCAAATTCGTCGAAAATTTGCTTCAATGTTATTTCACTGGCTCCTCCTTCTGGCTTCAGATCAAATGCACGAAATTGCTTTTTTAACTCATCACCGCCAACATGCCGGAAAAGCGCTGTTTTTGTTTTTTCGGATTCACCTGCATATTTCAAAGCTTCTATGTAATCTTCAAAATCTTGCCTCCAATACCGCCATGACTCGGATGGATTTGATCCCGGTTCAAATGCTGCAATATTAGGTAAACTTCCTGCCATATTGCTTCAATTTCTTTTGTAATATTTAACAAAAATACATGGGTCACTATACTTCTGACACCATGATATATCTTAGTTAGCAATTTTATTAGAACACCACGAGACCACCAAGTTAAAGTAGTAGTACTAGTACATAGTATGTGCTGCCATCAGGTGCAAACCTATTAAATACATTACAGCTATCAGTTTATTTGTCTCGTCGTGTTCTATCTTTCAAAAGAAAAATTATTGTCGTATGTCAACTGGTTCGCCAGAAATTTAAGAAAGTCGTTTGCATTTTCTATTTCTTAATCATATTATAGCTTAACGCTACCGCGTTTGCTATGATAACCATTTTTTTTTTTTAAACAAAATATGAAAATAGATTTTTTTAACAAAATATGAAAATAGCGTCGTTTTCACCTTCGGAAAATTTACATGCAGTAATACCTCGACTTACGTCAGCAATTCGTTCCAAGACTAGCGACGTAAGTCAAAAATGACGTAATTCGAAGTATATTTAGATAAGCAAAAAAGGATAAGTAATAAAATTTCACCAAAATCTAATGAACATATTCTGTTCTATATAGGGATTCTGTTACATACATTTAACATTAGCAAAAAAATCCGCTTGCAATGCAAGAATTTGTAATAACTCAATGCTGTTAATTTACAATTTATTGTTCTTCTAACTACCCCGTTCGAGTCTTCGAGCACGGGAAAAAAATCTTGCCATGAAGTTTGAACCAACAATTTCTTTTTAAATCTTAGACGTTCTTTGTAACAGCAGAATGAGTTTTCTAAGATTTTTTTAATCGTTGCTACGCTCTGCTCTTACGAATTAATATCTACAAGAACCGTCATTCCAGCTTCAGTATGTTTAGTCATCGGTTGATTTTGCAAACGTCATAATAATTTCCGTTGGTTCAAAATCTTCATCTATTTCTTCGACAGTACTTTGTTTCTTTAATTCAATAAGATCAGGGGAATTTATGAGTTCAACAACATATCCAGTATCCATCTCTAAATAGAGTTTTCTTTCATTTTCGACAGTAACATCAATTAGGAGAGATACAGAATCACGATTTTCAGACGTTTTAAAACAAAAAAAGTACAATTTTTTTTTTTCAAGCCAGGCGACGTAAATGCGGGTGACGTAAGTCGGGGTACTACTGTGCATACTTTTCATATTCATATTCGCTATTTTAAAAATATTTTAACGTGCCATGGATTATTAATAAATATAGTCCCAAACTTGATATCACATTTGCCAGTTGCAATTTTGCATCTGAACATTCGCACTCATGTCTTGAGGTTCAATCTGAGTGCTGGCGAAATCCAGAAACTTATGCCTCTTTAGAAGCATTTTTAATAAAATATTTAGTTTTATCAAAGTAAATACTCATTTAATTTCTACTGTGACGCCGTTTTCACCCATTGAAGACTTCTGAGATGAGCGTCTCAAACACAGTATCAGCGGAATGAAAAAGTATTGCAATGTAACAGCTTTATGAATTAAAATGCGTTTTTTTTTTTTTTTTTTTTTTTTTTTTTTTTTTTTTTTTTTGTGACGTTCTTTTCTGTTCAATATTTTTAAAAAAGTTATTTTTAATTGCAATGCGAAAATGGCATCCATAATGATATGTTAATTCCGATTGTTTCCCTTCTCTGTTCAACAGTCACCCAATTGCCACAAATATGAAGAAATTTCAGAAAGGACTTTTAAAATTAAAATTAAAATAGGGATTATTTTTAAAAATACCGAGTGCGAGCACATTTACAAATAAAGTGCTTTCATTTAAAAAATAATTATCACACATATATGCAAATATAAATTTACAAGTAATTCCAAAGGACATGAACAACATATAGTAATGTAACTCACCAATTTTCTTTTTCCGAGAAAAACTCCGCCAATTTTGCAATTTTCACTGCAATTTTCGAACTATTGATTTCACATATTCTTTTCATTTTAACAGTGCAACAAGAGACATGAACAGGCTTGTTAACCCTTTAAGGATCAGCATGTTTTACAGGAAGTTTATTCAGTTCACACCACTTTTTGTTAAATACTTACTTTTACTTCATGAATCATTGAAATGTGTTAAATAAGCAAGGCAAATTTTACTTTTCTCTTTTACTGGTGTCATTTTTTTTTAAATCACAAATATAATGTTGCGAAAACGCCACGTCAATCTTTAATGGGTTAATAGGGTACAGATTCTGGATTTAAAGAAAAAAGAAATAAAGGTTTTGTTCTATTCTCCTTCTTTTCCATGACTCAAGCATAAGCTTAAAAAGAAGCGGTATTTGAAATGTCTTTATTTCTGCCTTCTTTCTTTCATTCTTTCAAGATGTCAAAGCTTTCCATTGCATTTACTTGGGTGGGGAGCCGCCTTTAAGAGTTTGAAATTATGTGTTTTAAAACTAATAAATTACTACAGCTTGACAGACATTTATAATTAAGAAATATTGTCGCTGAGAGAGAACAGTGTTCGGTAAGAAATGGAAATCTTTCCTAAAATCTATCCCAGTTTTTGGTGAATATCACATGCAAATAAATAGATGTTTTGCTCATGTTACTTGTAATCCTTGTAATGTAGTTCATAAAAAGCGTGAAAATCTTAATATAGTTTAAATGGTGAACCATCCTAAATTGCTCGTTTGAACCGTGTTCGCATTAAGTGAGTTTGACTGTTATATGTGCAGTAATCACTAATAAATAACGGATATATTTTCATAACACTGTAAAAAAATTATGTAACGTTACTCCATAATATTAATGGCTGCATTTCTGCTTCCATTTTATTGAGTAATTTAACCGATAAACTGATATTACGTTACACTAATGTGTAATATTACACTTGTTATATCAGTTTAAATTATACCATTATATAAATTAAAT
The DNA here is from genome assembly GCA_963932465.1 of Maratus speciosus. Taxonomy (NCBI): domain Eukaryota; kingdom Metazoa; phylum Arthropoda; class Arachnida; order Araneae; family Salticidae; genus Maratus; species Maratus speciosus. The sequence goes on from OZ010788.1 coordinate 148,492,617, forward strand.
TACTCCATAAAGTTGGAGGCAACATATTGCCATTAATTTTATTGAGTAACGTTACATAATTTTTTTACAGTGAAGGGATGGTTATTCTTGAAACGATGAGCTATTTGTTCGATGATTTCAACCTCTTATAAATTAAGTTTATAATCTTACAACAAGAAATAAAAAAAGCTAAACAATCGTTAAACATTTCAGCGTCTGGTTAGAGAAATCGCTCAGGGTTTCAGAACGGATCTCCGTTTCCAGAGCTCTGCTGTCTTTGCAACAAGCCAGCAAAGCATACCTCATTGGGCTGTTCGCAGACACCAACTTGTACGCTATCCAGATCAAGATTGTTACTATCAATCCCAAGAATATCCAGCTTGCTTGCAGAATTAGCGGAGAAGCTGCTCATTTCCTTTATATAAAAATTATCCTTATACTATCATGCCAGTATGAAGACCAAAAAAAGCGATAAATTCGAATGCATGATTTACTGAAAGTAGTAAAAATTAAAGAATATGAGATTCTACAAATACATATTTTATCTTTGTCTCAAAATGTTACTTTACACAAATATAAAAATAGAATTAACAATTCAGAATTACACTAGTTGTGACTGACAGGGCAAAAAGTTTTTTAAAAATGCAGTTTAAGTAGAACTTTATTTTTTGGGAGAACATGTGATAAAAGAGCGATATGTCAAAATGAGCGATGTAACAAGGCACGATATATTAAGTTATTGTATTTTACTATTTAATATGTTTTTACATTTAATTTAAATTAATTTTATGTAAAAGGCATTAAATTATATTACATTATACACTAAATAATAATTACTTTAAGTTATATGGTACCTGATTCATCCAGTGTTTTCGAGTATTTTAATAGTCAATAAGCATAATTCAAATAAAGAAGAAAGCTTTTAAAAAATATAAAATATGCTTTTCAAAAATATTTCCTTTACAGATTATAAAAAATAAGGGATTGCAAATTTTCAAAGATCACGTATTATTGTTTCAGACACTAATAGGATGCATTGGGAAACAGAGGATTCTGCTCATGATATACAAACAGCTGGATATGCTCTACTCACCCAGCTGCTCTTGAATGATATTCAAAAGAGCGCTTCCATTGTAAATTGGCTTAATACAAAGCAACTTCAATCTGGAGCATATGAATCTACACAGGTACGTCTCATTTTGGAAGGGAAAAAAATCATATTTGTTCCCGTACGTCTTGATACACATACTGTCTAAAATGGTGCGGATTTTGAAATACCTTGATATATTAGATATTAAATTGTTTTTATTAAAATTACCTTCTGGTAGTTTTATTCGTAATATATATATTCTATATATATATATATATATATATATATATATATACACGGGGTGATTCGTAAAGATCCAAACAATAGGCTATTTCCTTAAATATTGCCCTATATACTTCCAATTGCAAAATTTTATAAAAAAAAGGGGGCAAAATTTAATGACATAAGTTGCAACTCCATGGGGTATCTATTTGAGAAAGTACGAAAACTAAATTTTTATACGGTCCCCGTAGAATAAAAGTTCCAATTAGGAAATTTTTCCTTATCCATTCCTGAATTAAACACAAAAGAATTCAGCTCGATATCTGCAAAACTCGAAGAGATATTAAAATCTAAAATTCGTGACTTACATCATTTACCCATGCCTCTGAGCGACTAGTTATTGACTCAAGAATACGAAGAATTACAAGAATACAAGAATTTGAATGCAAGATAGGGATCGCCCACAAATTGTGCGTTATTAAAAGTCGATTTAAGCCTTTGCCTCTCCTTTGAACATAAAATAGTAGCGTATAGGTTTTACGTTACACCTGCTTTCAAAATATGCTGGAGGTCTGCACGGGTCGAAATATCCAGGCCCGGTCCCGGGCCGACCCAAAGAAAAGAAGTTCGAGGCGAAGTGGATAAAAGTTAAAATTTTAGTCCGATCCCGTCCCGAAATACTTACAGCTTTTCTTCTTTCATTTTTATAATCTTCATTTTTAAAGAAGCGCCAAAGTCTGTGATATATATATATTGAACGAATCTGTTGTATGTAAATGTTTCACTTATCATTTAATATCGTTAATTCATATTCCATGACTTTGAAAAATGCTATTCAGTAAAATCTTCTTAGACGGAATTACATAGGAAAGACAAAAAATGCGCTATAGACAAGTTCCCTTCTTAGGAGGTGTGAATGTAGTCTATTCTATTCTCAGATAGTATTATATTCCTTTTGCATGGATCAACACATTTTTTCGTTAAAGACAGGATTCCGTCATAGGTAGGTTCTTTTTCACTGGTGTTACTGCATTTTAATTTTTTTCCATTTAAATCTTATCCTTTAAAAAATGTATTTTAAAGTTTAATTGTAAAATATATATGCGATTTAAAATATATATGCATTTTTTGTAAACATTTTTGGGCTGAGCCAAATTTTAAGGGATTTTTGCACGGATCCTGTCAGTCAGAGACAATGATTTTAATACATGTTGGGTCGAGACCGGGACTGAAAATTTCGCCCAGTGCAGACCTAGGAAAAATGAAGGCAGTCCGGGTTCGGTATGAAAAAATACATTAGGACTGGCGCGGCCTAGCCTTCAGAAAAAAAAGTAAGGTACGGACATGGGCCGGTCCCAGAATATAGACATTTTTTAACGGCCTCGCTGGAATGTTACGAAACCTGAAGTTTTGAGGGCTAAAATTAAAAAAAAACTCTTAATCGGCATCTTAGAAGAAGTCTCGTTTTAAATCAACTGACGGACATTTAAATAGTACATAAAGAAGCTGGAAAGGGCAAAAGTTAAACTGAATCGAAGGTTTAAGCTACAAGAAGAAGTTACTTACACACCTGCAATTTTTAAAAAAGTATTTAAACATTTTATTACGAGTCAATCTTTGTTTAAAACTTTAAATGCGTTTTTCTGCATGATATTTTCATTTTTTTAACCATTTCCCGTCTTTAAATTATTATAAGTCAAGAAATGTTAAAGAAAAAAGTTGGAAACTTGGAATATATCTTTTTTGATTATTTTACATTAATTTTGTTTCGGCAAATTGGAAAAAAAATATTTACTTTTGAAAATGTGATTTTTTAAAAATAAGTTACATCATTTTTTAAATTGATATTTTAAAAATTTTTTTAATTAATATTTAAAAAAATATTGAAACAAAATTAAAATTATATTTTCCTCTTTAATTAAATTAATTTTTTTTTTAATTCGACAAATAATGTTTCTAGTTATAACGATTTTAAATTACCCCACTTAAAAAAAATAATAATCATTTAAAATAATTTTAGAAACTCTATAATAAATTTTAGGATGTGATTTTGTTTGCACATTATATGGTTAACCATCACAAAAAAAGAAAAAAAAATCAAAATTGTACTTCAATAAATATATTTTTTACATGATTCCGGGAACTTTTAAAGTAACATTGTTTCTTGAATTATATGCATTTCAATTTGTGTCTAATCCCTTAAAACCTGACGAATTAATTAAACGGGTATATCTCTGTGAGTTTTGAGATATGAAGATGGATTTTTTTGTGTTTAATTCGGGAATGGATAAGGAAATTTTTCCTAATTGCAAATTTTATCATACGGGTGCCGTATAAAGATTTACTTTCGAATTTTCTCAAATGGACCCTCCCTCCCATAATGTTGGAATTTATTTCGCCAAATTTTGCACATTTTTTTAGAAACTTTGCAATTAGAAGTCTGTGTCTAGAATGGGAAAATGCTGGTGGTAGTCCCCGTTCCAAAAGAGGCTATATTTTTATGTCGCTGCAACGGCCCGAAAATGGGTGAAGGAGCAAACAACGTTCTAAAAATGCGATTTCTGTGCAACGGAAGGACCTAGAAACTTGAAATTTGGCATGGAAGTTAATTATAATATATAAATGATCTCTAAGAACCGTTCCTAAAAATTTAGAAATTTACCGTAAAGTACAGAATGTAAGCCCCTATCTTGCAGACAGGAAAATCTAATGATTTTAGGGGGGAGGGGGGGTTATAATTATAACTTTCGTGAAAAGGATTGAAAAATTGGGAGGATGGGGGGGAGGGGGGTCTATTTGGAATTTATGAAATTTCACAGTATTTTTACAATTTTCAAAATTAAATAAAATAAAATTAACATTTTTTGGTTTTAAAATTCTCTTCTATAGAAGCTAAGTATATCTTGAAGCTAAGAATTTCTTGAAAAAAAACAGAAGGATTGAAAGCGTCAGAAAATAAATCTTTTAGGGGAGGGCTTATAAATAGCACTTTTTCAAAAAAGGAAAAATCACATATACGGGGGGGGCTTACTTTCGGTACCTTACGGTGATCTTCTTTTGAACACTTTGAAACAAAATGAATGGCACTCCTAATAGTTGTTAAATCTATACTCATATTATAAATAAGTAAAGTTTGTGTGTTTATTTGGGGTGGGGGTGCGGGGGGGGGGGGTAATCTCTGGAACGACCGAACCTATTTTTAAAAAAAAATGGTAGCAAATTGATGCTGATTGTCCCTGGTCCAACATGGGTTACATTTTATGTCAATGCCACTACCACCTGGGGGTTGCAATATCAGAAAACTTCCTAAACTGTGATTTATGTGATACTGAAGAAACTAGAAACTTGAAATTGGGCATGGCATTCACTTATAAAGAGTACTAGCAAATCCCCCGGCTTTGCTCGCGTAATAGTTGAAGTATGCCAAGTGATTTTTGTATGTCTAATTTTTATTAGAAGAAATTATACTTTTAGGAATAACTCAAAAATTATTGATTAAGCCACAGTTTGACTAAACTTCATTATTAAACTGCATTAGGCAGAAATGAGACTTAAATTAATAAGAAGAACTAATACTAATTCTAAATAGATGATAATTTAGAAAGTATTTTAAAGCTTTTACGCTCATTTCATACGCTTATTTAAGTATTCATTTGAAGTTTTGAATTTCTTAGAAAACATCTTCTTACAACGCATTTACATCTTAATATTAAGCTTCTTGTCTAACGGCCTACCACCTCTCTGGTGGTAGTGGCACCAACATAAAACGCCTATGTTGAAACAAGGATTGTCACCATTCATTTGCCAACATTAATTTTGAAATTGGTTTAGTATTTCGTAATATTCTAGAGAAAACGTAATTCAGAAAGTTTTTAAAGACTTTTTTAGAACGTTTGTTGTTCCTGTCAACCCGAGATGGTAGTGGCACCGGCATAAAATATAGCTTCCGTAGGATCAGAGGCTGTCACTGTTGATTCGCAACTATTACTTTTGGAAACGATTCATTATTTCCCGAGATTGCATAGAAATCGTAACGTAGGACTTTTTCAGAAGGCTTTTCACTTCTTCCCTTCGCTTCACCTCTTTTAAATTTCGATTTTGTTTTCGATGCTCTTAGAGGGCATTTATATTTTACAAGCAACTACCATGCCATATTTCAAGTTTCAAGCCTATTCAACATCACAGAAGTAGCAATTTAGAACTTTTTTGCTCCTGCAACCCTCTAGTGGTTGTGGCATCGACATAAAATATAGCTTATGCTTGAGCAGGCTCTATCACCACCAATTTGTAACTATTATTTTTTTAAACGGTTTGGTATTTAATAAGATTATATAAAAATAAAAATTAAGAACGTTTTTAGGACGCTTTTCTCTCACTTCATCCTGTTAAATTTAGAATTTTCTTTCGACGGTTCTTAGAAAGCAATTGCATCATTTAAGTGCCAAATTTCAAAATATTAGACCACTCAGTATCACAACAAACGCAATTTAGAATATTTTTTGCTACTACAACCCCCACGTGGTAGTGACAACAACAAAAAATATAGCCTATGTTACAGCAGGAACTATCATGATCAATTTGCAACCATTACTTTTGAAATCCGTGTGATATTTCCTGAGATTGAGTAGAAATCGCAATTTAGAACGTTTTCAGACAGCTTTTGGCCCTTTTCACCCATTCTTAATTTCGAATTATTTAGGAATTGTTCTTAGAGATAATTTATAGCTTATAAGAAACTACAATACCTAATTTCAAGTTGCTATCCCTTGTAGTATCACAAAAGACGCGATTTAGGACTTTTTTGCTCCTGTAACGCCCAGGTGCTAGTAAAATCGACATGAGTTGGAGCCTATGTCACAGCAAGGGCTGTCACCATCAATTTCGATACTTTTGAAAATCGTTCCGTATTTTCTGAGATTGCATAGAAATCGAAATTTAGAACGTTTTTAGAACGCTTTTCGCGCATTTTCAGCCCGCCTTTTAAATTTTGAATTTTTTAAAAATGTTCTTAGAGATCATTTATATCTAATAATTAAGTAACTACTACGCCAATCTAGGCCTTTCAGTAGCACAAAAATCGCAGTTTTAGAACGTTTTTCGCTCCTGCACCGCCGTTGGGGTAGTGGCACCGAGCAGGGGCTGTCACCATCAATTTCCAACCATTAATTTTGAAATTTGTTTGGAACTTCCTGAGATTCCGTAGAAATCACAATTTAGAAAATTTTTAGAACGCTTTTCGCACCTTTTCACCCTTTTTCAATTTCTATTCTTTTAGGAAATGTTTTTAGAACCCATTTATATCTAATAAGTAACTACCATGCCAAATTTCATGTTTCTAGGTCCTTCAGCAACACAAAAATCGCAATTTAGAACGTTTTTCGTTCTTGCAACTCCCAAGTGGTAATGACACCGACATAAAATAGAGCCTATGTTAGAGCAAGTGCTGTCACCATCAACTTCCAACCATTATTTTTGAAGTCGATTTTATATTTCCTGAGATTGCATAGAAATCGCTATTTAGAACGTTTTTCAGAACGCTTTTCGCGCGTTATCACCCCTTTTAAATTTCGAATTTTTAAGAAATGTTCTTAGAGATCATTTATATCTAATAAGTAACTATCATGCCAAATTTCATGTTTCTAGACTCTTCAGTAACACAAACATCGCATTTTTAAAACGTTTTTGTCTCCTGCACAACCCTTGAGTAGTGCCACCGACATAAAATATAGCCTATCTTGGAGCAAGGACTGTCACCATCAATTTCCAATCATTAATTTTGACATTTTTTTGTACTTCCTGAGATTATGTTGAAATCTCAATTTAGAACGTTTTTAGAATGCTTTTTGCCCATTTTCATCCCTTTTAAATTTCGATTTTGTTAAAAAATGTTCTTGGGGATAATTTCTATCTAATAAGTAACTACCATGCCAAATTTCATGTTTCTAGGCCCTTCAATAACATAATAATCGCAATTTAAAACATTTTTTGCTCCTGCAACTCCCTGGTGGTAATGACACCGAAATAAAATACAACCTATGTTAGAGCAAGGGCTGTCACCATCAATTTCAAACCATTACATTTGAAATCGGTTTGATACTTTCTGAGATTGCGTAGAAATCGCCATTGAGAACGTTTTTTTAGAATGTTTTCCGCCCATTATCACCCCTTTTAATTTTTTTAAGAAATGTTCTTAGAAGCCATTTATATCAAATAAGTAAGTACCATGCCAAATTTCATGTTTCTAGGTCCTTCAGTAACACAAAAATCACATTTTTAGAAAGTTTTTTGGTTCTGCACACCCCTTTGAGACAGACAGACTGACAGCCTATATTGGAGCACCATCATTTTGACACCATTATTTTTAAAATCGGTTCGTCGCTTCCTGAGATTGTGTAGAAATTGCCATTTAGAATGTTTTGTAGAACGCTTTTTGCACATTTTTACTCCTTTTAACTTTTAAATTTTTTAAGAAAGGTTCTTAGAGATCATTTATATCTTACAAGTAACTACCATTCCAAATTTTATATTTCTAGGCTCTTCAGTAACACAAAAATCGCATTTTTAGAACGTTTTTTGCTCTTGAACCCCTTTCGGGGTAGTGTCATGGACATAAGATATAGCCTGTGTTGGAGCAGAGACTAACACCATCATTTTGATACCATTACTTTTGAAATCGGTTCGGTTGTTCCAGAAATTATCTCGAACAAAGAAACAAACACACAAACTTTATTTATTTATAATATAATAGTATAGATAAGTAACTACCATGCCAAATTTCATGTTTCTAGGTCCTTCAGTAACGCAAAAATCGGATTTTTAGAAAGTTTTTTGGTCCTGCAACCCTCAACTCCCCTTTGGGATAGTGACACCGACATATAGCCTATATTGGAACAAGGGCTATCACCATCAATTTGACACCATTATTTTTCAAATCGATTCGTCACTTCCTGAGATTGCGTAGAAATTGCCATTTAGAAAGTTTTTTGGTCCTTTTAAATTTCGAATTTTTTAAGAAATGTTCTTAAAGATCGTTTATATCTTATATGTAACTACCATTCCAAATTTTATGTTTCTAGGCCCTTCAGTAACACAAAAATTGTATTTTTAGAACGTTTTTTGCTCCTGAACCCCTTCGTGGTAGTGTCATGCACATAAGATATAGCCTATGTTTAAACAGGGACTAACACCATCATTTTAAAACCATTGCTGGGCAACATATAACTATGATATGTTCCCGCACCATGTTGGTTAAATCAAAGTAAAATTGCGTAATTTGTTATTTCTGTTTGTATAAATATTTTTTATAAAATATAATTATTAGTGTAAAATTATAATGTTTATATATTTAAGTAAAATAAGAGTGTAAGTTCATACAAAAATTATTAAGTTGATTTTAAATAGTAAATATATATTTTAAAAAAATTGTTGTATTGTAAAATGAATGTATAACGTTGAATGGAGTTCGGATCTCAGACAACAACTAGCCAGACGCCATGGTGTCGTTTTATGACAAGCCAATGGAAAGTGGTGTATAATTAGAAGTCGTAAAATCATAAAAACGTTGGAATCAATTTATGGCCTCAATAAAAGTGTTGGGATAAATTTATGACTTTTCAGACCACCCAAACTTTAAGGCAGATAATAATATTAAAGTATATGTAAGGGGCCATTTGCAGACTGCTAGCTAATAGGCCTATCGAAGTATAATAAAAAATCTTCTCACATCCAATAACAGTGGACTAGACAAAATAGTTCCTCCCACTGCAGGAGCTGGTGTGCAAGAAGAATAAGTTTTAAAAAGGATAGTCTGAAAAAAGATGTAGAGGATGCAAGAGCTCTCCTGAAAGCCCGTGCAATGAGTCCCGTAAGCCCTAGTAAAGCCCAGGCGAGATGGACATGTTGGAGCGAGCCTAATCCAGCCTAATCAAGCCTAATTGAGGTTGTCTTCCTGAGGTACCTATCGGTGTGAGCCTAATCAAGCCAAAATTGAGGATGTCTTCCTGATGTACATATCGGAGTGATCCTAATCAAGCCAAATTGAGGATGCGTTCCTGATGACACATTGCCATGATCCTAAGCAACGCAACAACTCAGAATTTGACGAATAAAGGCCACCATCCCGTATATTAAAAGAAGGTACTATTTTAAACATTTTCTTTTACCACTCATGATCATATGAAAAATCTTAAAAAATACTTTTCTGATATTTATGGTAGAGAGTTATCTGAGATCCGACCAAACCAATAATTAAATAAGATTAAGGTAATTTTAAAAATGAAAGAGAGTATTTCTTTTAGCAAAAAGAAACAATTATAATTATTAGAGTACGTGAAAATATTGTCTTTTTTTTAAAAAAAGATTAAACATACTTAAAATAATGAGAAGCAAACAAAAGTGTTGCTTTCTATTTTTTGAATTAATATTATGTTTTTCTGTAAATAGATATGTTCAATGTAAATAAAATATTTAATCAAGTTTTAAAAAGTTTCTGTAATTATTTAATTAATAATATTTGAAGTGTGTCAATTCTTTTTTTTTTACAGCTTAAATTTTAGTTTAATTCATAAGTGGAAGAGTTCGTCTAAATAATTCACAACGCAAACTCTTAATTTTATTCGTAATTATTCAAATTTAATAATTACTTTTTGACGCGAATTATAATTTTAATTTTATTAATGCTTCGCGTTGCTCTTCTACTAGAATGTAGGTAAATACGATCACTTATATTATTTAAATTTATCTAAGGTATATAAAACTATATACCAATTTGCTATGAGGTTGCTTGGATGATTTGGACCAATTAACAATTTTGAATATATTAAATAAAAAATAAACAGGTGTAATTATCTGTCCATCATCCCCCCTTCATTAAGTAAAATGGTGCTCTGACTCAGGAACGATCATCTGAGGTCATTAGATAGGTAAATGGTGCTATGACTCAGGAACGTTCATCTGAGGTCATTAGAAATAATAATAATAATAATAATAATAATAAGAATAATGAGTAAAATTTTATAATATGTCTGGTATAAAAATGATTGAAATGTCAATAGATCACGATTTTTGAAATTGTATAACCTTGATACAAAAGAAAATTTATGAGTCGTACTACGAAGTAGTAGTACAATATTTACAAAAAAAAAAAAAAAAAAAAAGATTGTTTTTTCTGTAGAAAAAGACAGATATTTTTCTGTTAAATGAAATTATGTTGTTTTTTATATATACGTGTATTATAAATATTTTAGGGGTATTTATATGTGTCAAAGAATAATCTACAAAACAACTTCATCTCCTAAGAAATTTTTTTAAATTTTAGTGTTGTTGTTTTTATGTATTTATGCAATTTAGAATATTTTCATACATATGTTGTAATATAGAGAAAATAGTATGAGATGCAAAATATTCTTTTAAGAGGTATAGGATCTATTTTGAATTGATATTTTGAAAAAGTATACATTGATTACTAATACTTGTTAAAAATGACTCAGACGCTGGATATAGATACACGTATTAAGTTAGTGTCACCATTTGACAATAAAAAGAACAAAAACATTATATTTTTCTTAGAGGAATTTGATAATATTTTGAATTCGACAGATATACAGGAAGAAACTAAATTATTAATTTTAAAGGCTAAAATTACTGGGGACGCAAAACATATTTTAAGTAAACAGATTGAAACATATAACGAGACCAATTATAATTTATTTAAAAATAATTTGGTGGAGTTATTTGGTACAAAACTAAGCTTCCTTAATGCTCAGAGCAATTTCCTAAATTTAAAACAGGCCGCAAGTCAAACGATAGAGGATTTCATTTTGGAGTTTAAAAAGGGTGTAAAATCTTATATCGAAAGTGCAGGCGAAAATGTGGATAATAAGGAAGAGAATTTTATCGAAATCTTAAAAATGTCGAATTTTTTAAATTCAATTAGACAGGATATTGCACTAGATGTGCGTAAAAATGCGCCCAGGTCCTTCAAGGAGGCATGCGAGTTAGCAAAACTTATGGAAAGTGCGTATAATGAATCAAAGTTTGAGGAAATTAACGCAATAAATAAAGAAAACAAAGATCTTTATGAGAACATTATAGAATCAAGTAAGCAAAACAAAGAGCTAATCGAGAAATTAAAAGGGGAGATTGAAAAACTAAAAAAATCAAAGAAAAAAAACCATGCAATTAGAGATGATAGTGTTCCGCGGAATAAGAAACTCTTTAATAAACACAATGATTATCAGGGTTCCCATTTCAATAACAATTTTCATTATAATGATTATGAACGATATTATAATGATTACTACAATTCCTTTAATTACCCGACGCATTATGGGATGTATGATTATTCACAACCTGACTGGAATTCGGGAAATAGGGATTTTGGATATATTTCTGAGAATTATGAGCAAAATGGTTATCAATTTGAAAAGCGCAAAAAGAAAAAAAAATGGGCAAAGAAAACAGCGAAATCGGATCAAGATTCGGGATTTTCAGAGACGGAAATCGATAAAATAAATAAAACAATCGCAAATATAACAAATGCAGACAAAGATAGTCTGCCAATTATATCACTAAGTATACAGGGCGTCGAAATACAAGCGTTACTGGATACCGGAGCTGCTGTGTCCCTTTTATCACCTTCTTTATTCAAAAAAATTAAAGATACAAACGTCAAAATCAAATATTTGGGCAATCAGATCCAAATTAAAACTTTAACAAATTCAAAGATTTTTTTTAAACAATGTGTAAAATTAACTTTTCGATTAAAAGGTATATTCACAACAGGCACATTTTATGTCACTAATGATGATTTTGATAGGCAGTACCAAATGTTATTAGGGTACGATTATCTCAAAGAAAATCATATGATTTTGGATTTATGCAATAAAACATTAAAATTTAAAAATCAACAAATTAAATTAAACGTTGCAAGTGAAGTAAATAATTATGAAGTGAATAACATTACGCCATGTAATTCAGGGGAACATTCAAATAAAAGTATGTTTGCCATTACTAAAAATAGAATTTTTCTCCAACCTGAAGAATCGAAAATTGTAAAATTAAAATGCCCAGAGGATATAAATATGTCAGATATAATTATTTTTGACCCCATTCAAGAAAATAGTAAATTTTCATGCGAGACTTCGTTACACGAAGTTCAAAAAAATAATAACATAAATATTATAATAAAGAATAAACTGTTAGAAAAGTTAATTATTCAGAAAGGAACTAAAATAGGGGAAATTATAACGAACTTTGAGTGCAAGCAAGATGACTCAACTGATAATATAGAGAAAGGGACATTTTATGAAATAAATAATTTAAATATAGAAGATGTAAGAAAATTGCGAGAAGCAGAAATTAAAGAGACGGATTTCGATTTAAGCCATTTATCAGAGGAAGTACAACAAAAATTTCGAAAAATTTTAATGGGCAATGTTCATGCATTTTCAAAAAGTTATCAAACATTGGGGCAATCAGCGTTTGTTGCACCAAGTTTTCAATTGAATCATGAATTCCCGGTACAAGCTAAGCCATATAAATTGCCTCAGGCAGTAAGACAGTATGCGAAAAGGGAAATTGAACAACTGTTACAGGCTAAAATTATAGAGAAGACTGACTCTGAGTATGCTTTTCCAGTTATTTTCGTTAGAAAGAAAAATCCGAGTAATAACCCGAATGCAGAACCCAAGTTTAGAATGGCAACGGACCTAAGACTATTAAACCAAATTTTACAACCTTATACTTATCCGATGCCGGACGTAAAAGACTTATTACAAAAAATAAGCGGTAAAAAATACTATACGGTGCTAGACTTACATAGTGCTTTTTTCCAAATAAATTTAAAACCAGAAGATTGCAAAAAGTTAGCGTTTATTACGGAATTTGGAAAACATATGCCACTCCGTTTAGCTTTTGGCACACGAAATTCTAGCGCAATTTTTGCAGAAGTAATCGATAAAATTCTGGGACATTTTGACAAAAGCAAAGTATCATACTACATTGATGATGTGTTGATATCTGCAAATACAATAGCAGAGATGACGAAAACCTTAGAAGAAGTTCTACAGGTATTAATAAATCACAACATGACAATCGAACCTTCAAAAATGCAAATTTGCAAAGCAGAAATAGAATTCCTAGGATTTAGGGTTAATCAAATGGGATATTCTCCATCTCAAAAGAATATTGAAAAAGTAAAAAATTTAGTCAGACCAAAATCGAAAAAGGGGGTCAGATCTTTATTGGGCTTAGCGAATTATTTTCGGACTCTAATACCCAACTATTCAGACAAAGTTAACCCTTTAATAGAGCTGACTAAAGATAAAGTTAAATTTAGGTGGAGTCCAGAAGCAGAAAAAGCTTTCCTGATAATTCAGGAAGAAATTGTACAAAAACCAACGCTCAGACCCCCCGATTTTAACAAGGAATTTTTCTTATTCACGGATGGGAGCAAAGTTGCAATTTCAGGTGTTCTAGCTCAAGAAAAGGATGGTCATTTGCTACCTGTTGAATTTTTCGGGAGAAAACTTAGAGAACCGGAAAAAAATTATCCGAGTATTAAATTTGAGTTATTAGCAGTGCATGAAGCAATTATGCATTTTAAATATATGCTTTCAGGTAGAAGATTTACTGTGTTAACTGATTCGAAAGCACTAACTCAGCATTTACATTTACAAGATAAATCGGAAATTATAAACAGATGGGTAGCAGATTTACAAGACTTTAATTTCGACTTCGAATTCGTCGAAGGAATTAACAATCCAGCAGACTATTTGAGCAGGAATTTAGATAATCTTACAACAGACAGAGAACTCCAAAATAATTTGTTTGCAAGTAACATAGCACTTACAGACGAAAATATTAAATCGGAGCAATATGCAGACGAAAAATTAAAAATTATAATAAATAAAATCGAAAAAGACAAAAATAATAGAAGCACGAAGAGATTTGCTTTAAATCAAAATAAATTATTAATTTTGAAACCTGGTTCAGATAAAAAGGAGCTTTTAATTACCCCGGATTCATTAAAAATTGCAGCCATAGAAGAAGCTCATAAAGCGCATTTCGGATTTCAAAAAACTTATGATAATGTGAAAACAAGGCTCTTTTGGCACGGAATGTACAAAGACATTAAACAGTATTGTGCAAATTGTGTGCAGTGCCTCACATCTAAACAACACACAACAATAAAAGTCCCTGTTAAAAAAAATGGTGAAAGATCACGAAGTCGGTACAGTCCTGCATGCTGACGTCATTGGACCTTTAAACCTCACGTTAAGGAAAAACAGATACATTTTAATTATAATTGATTCGACATCGAGATTCCTGGAAGCTGTTCCCCTACGAAACGTAGAGTCACAGACTATATTAAATGTACTAAATAAATATTTTGCAAATTATGGGTTGTGTAAAGAAATTATCTTTGATAATGCAAAATATTTAAGAAGCGAAATTATGAAAGAATATTTGGAATCTTTAAACATACAAAGGAAATTTGTGAGTGTATACCGTGCGCAAGGAAATGGACTTTGTGAAGTTACCAATAAAATATTAAAAACATCAATTGTAGCTATGTCGAAACGCACTACGGAATGGGACATAAGACTGGATTTTTTTAAACTAGCGTATAATTCCTCGAAACACCGCGCTACGGGATATAGTCCCTCACTGCTATTTTTCGCAAGGGAAATAAAAAATCCCTTCACAGCCCATATTCCTTCTGAGGAAATATATACCCACTCTTATGTTAAAAGCAGAATACAGCATATGAAGGAAATCAAAATTCAATCCCTTGCAAACCAGGAGAAAATAATGCAAGAATATATAGATGAAGAGGCATACGAAAAAGTAAAGGATTTAAATTTGGGTCAAACAGTATATTTAAAATGTATTGGAAAACCAGGCGCATTAGAGCCAAAATTTCAAGGACCCTACGAAGTTACTAAAAAGTTTAGAAACTTTAATTATTTATTACAATATGTTCCAGATAAATCAATAGAGCCGATCAAACGACATATGGATCAGCTGTACGCTCCGAAATATCCAACAGGTCATACAGAGGCGGAAATTACGAATTTACAAGGGTCTCAGAAAAAAATTAAGGGTGATAAAAATTACAAAACTAAATGTGACATTTGTCAAAGAAAATCACACTCAACTGAAAATTGTTGGTTCAAATTGAACAAAAATACGAGTCAAAAGGGTGACAAACTTACTAAGAATTATTATAAAAATAATAATAAATATTCTGAGAATGTAGACCCATATTTAAAGTATCAAATAGATCATTATGATCAAAATATGTCGTTATATGGTTATACACCATATACAAACTTATACGGGGATGTTATACAAGATCATTACCCTTTCCCCCCTCCCCAAGATTATCCATGGTATATGAATTGGTATTAAAAATAAATCAAAATGCATAATTAATCGAATTTCAAAATTTAAAAATTTTCAAAATTTCAAAAATAAATTTTTTTTCTTTTAGGTAAAAAAAAAAAAAAAAAAAAAAAAAAAAAAAAAAAAAAAAAAAATTGAAACAGAATTAATAACTTGCCTTTTTAAAATTCAAAATAATAATAAGAAAGGATAGGAACATGGGAACGCCAATTTGTCTCAGGGTTACAATATTGAGCAAATGTGCAGGGCGCACCCGAAAACATACTTATAAAATTATGTAATGTGCTTCACAAAACTTCAATGGAGCAGTGAAATATTTCGCTCCAGGCAAAAGTTATATATATTTTTTTTTCAAATATGAATTAGAAAATATAAAATCTTAACAAAGCCAAATAACATTAAAACTTAATTAATTTCATAGTAAATAATGTTGGAGTAATTTTCAAAAAAAAAAAAAAAAAAAAAAAAAGAGAATTTTTTCTGTCTTCTATAAGGGTAGCCTTTGCTAATAGCCTTACAATTTAGATGACAAAATTTCAGAATTACTCTTTAAAATGAGTAGGTGTAAGCTATAGGTTCAGGGTAGTTAGAACAGCTTTATAGCATACTCATATATATATTTTTTTCTTATATAAATATATGGTTGACAAGGAATAAATTATTAGTGCACTCTATATTAGGATAGCGGTCAGCTATAAGCCTAAATATAATAAAATATACAAAAAGTGCTAAGATTTATTCCGGTAGTTCAATTACAACTTATATGCTAAAGTCTAGAATTTAGACAGCAGGGATAAGTGTTATGAACAAAAGTGTTATATAAAAATTTAAAAAAAAAGGATTTTGGTGTAGCACATTGGTTTTTAAAAAAAAACATATATATGTATAACAATGGACAAGGCAAGTTATTTCAACATGATTGCACACAAAAATAATAGTAAAAATACACAAATAAATAATTGAAGTAAAATTAAAATTTTCTCACCAAAGGCTTTCTGTATAGGGTGCAATTTTGGCCTACGGCTGGGTATGCACCAACACCAACAAAATATTTGTAGAAAAATTATTCACAGATACATCAATATAGTCATCACCTAGGCATAAATTTCAGGATTCTTGGCTGAAAAAGGAATCGAAGAAAAAATTAAGTATGGTATAATTACTAGATGTTATGCTCAGAAACAATAAAATTAGTAATATTATATTGTAAAAAGCAGCATTTTGAGTTTTCTTTAGGAAAATTTTTGATTTTTAGGTTTTACACATTTATGGAGTGTCTAGCTCAGTGTATAGTTCCTAGATTTAATAAAAAAAAATAATAAATAAAAATATAAGTTCGTGTTGTTTTCAAAATAAATAACAAAAGGTATAGCAATTAGCATTTACAGTTAAAATTTATGGAATTTTCAGCAAAATTAACATTAGACAAACATAGTTTATATTATATTTAACTTGATAAGCTAATTTACTTTTATTAACGGTATTCAATTAGAATTAAAGTAGGCTTAAATTCAAGTTAAATTAATTAATAACATTGTTGTAGTGTA
Organism: Maratus speciosus; assembly: GCA_963932465.1. NCBI lineage: Eukaryota > Metazoa > Arthropoda > Arachnida > Araneae > Salticidae > Maratus > Maratus speciosus. The sequence goes on from OZ010788.1 coordinate 148,509,861, forward strand.
AAATTTTATGTAAGACTATTATATTTTTATTGTATATATAAAAATATGCAAATTTAACAATTAATAAAATGTATTAGCAAAATTATTTAATATAAATATTAAATGACATCTTGCTGAAATCAGCTAGATATTAGATTTTTTTTTTTTTTTTTTTTTTTTTTTTAATGAAATATTTTATAAATTTATGTTAGTTTAGAATTTAAGCATTTTTTTTTCTCTTTACTTTCCCTTAGAATTAAATGCAATTCTAAATTTAACACATATAAATATACATAGTATTGATAAATTTGAGTGTGTGAGTTCATAAAAATTTTTTTTTATATAATTTGGCCAATTTAACATAAGAAAACAAAATAAATAAATAAATATATTTATATATATTGGCCTTAATTTTATTAAAATATGTAGTATGGCTTAATAAATTTATTTACTTAATTTTTTTTATAGTACGTACAGTAATTATTTTAAAAACTTGATCTATAAAAAAAATTGGATGTGGTTGTTTGTGAGTATACAAAGATTTTTTCTGCTGGCAGAAGTTCTTTGGTCCGGCCGGGTACTCATAGATGGCTGCATACGATGTTACGTAGTAATTATCATTTACTTTTGTTTTTTTTTAAATTATACAAGTGTATTAAGTACATTTTTTTTATAATTAAATAATAATTATTAATGTTGGATTAATAATAATAATTTATTATCTTTTATTTTTAAACATATCATTAAATTTTAGACAGTAGAATTCACATACGGAATGTTAATGATAAATAAAATTTTGAATAAATAAATTTTTATTTCATTCAGTAAAAAAATAAATAAATATGAAAATTTAACAATCTTTTAAGATAGAATTGTTGGCTAAATAAATAATAATTTAAGACAAAAAAATTGTTCTCTTCTTCGTCAATGGCATTTTCTGACAACACTATTTAATAGTATTAAATGAAGGTGCATTTTTTAAGGTCAGCGTAATGCATATTTTGCATTTTTGAGAGGCCGTAGAAGTCATTTTTCCGTGTTGTTTACATTTTAATAGTAAACAATATCATGAATCAAAATTTGTGTTTGTTAAAAAGGTCTAAAAATATACAATGTAATCAGTTAAAGAAAGTTATATGCATTTTTTTTTTTAAATCCTGAAAGGCAATTTGGTTTAGTTTAAACCTGAATGCATAAAAAGCCACCCTCGCTTCAGTTCCAGTATGAGGCAGGAGAATTCCGATGATAGAATCGCCATTTTTCCCCTGCAAAATAATAATAAAAAAAAAAGCAGAAGGTTTACATTAGATACGATACAAATACATACACTGTTTATGCATAGATTATGTTTAAAATTACATACAGGCATGCACAGTGAGTTAAGAAGAAAGTATATCAAGAAATTATACTAATTAATAAGGTAATTACAAGCATGAAATGGTTTTAAATACTTACTTTTTGAAGTCGTCAAATTTTGTCACAGCACAATTCACCTCACAGAAAGCGATTAGTAGCTTGACCAACCCCTCGTTTCGAAAGAATCGGGGACGTTCAAAACTGGTTTTATTCAATCCTCCTTCTTCTTTTTTTTTTCTCTCTTTCTCGTATCGGGTAAAGTTGGAAAGCATTGCGTAATGATATATTAAAGGAGATGAATTAGCTTGTACATTTTGACAGATCATACATGTTAGAAGTAACAAATAAATAAAATAATGTAACAAGTTTGTATACAATATTTTTTCTGATTATAATTTGAATACATCAGATTAATTATGTGAAAATATAACATGTCATATTACAAGCATTGTATTTACTTTTATTCAGTATAAAATGTGTTTTAGATAAAACACTGTGTCATAAGGTTGTATGTGATGAAATAATATGTCAAATGCGTATGCCATTATTTTTCTTATAATGAGGTTTATTTCGGCATATTAATTTCAGACAAAATTATAGCTTTGAATGTATTTTGGGCACTTAAACTGTAAAGTTACAAAATTAGTAAACATGTGTGTGGTAAAGAAAAAAGGCTTCGAGAAAGACGTCTGATTGTCAGTACAGAGGTCTTCTATAAATGTGAATGTCAACAGACAACTATGCTATCATGTGTTGAACTTTCTGTTATGAAACAATAGAAGAACTTCTTATAAAATATACCAGAACCATTCATAATTGAACGTTACAGTCTTCGCTCAAAAACTGTGTAGATACACAGTCATATGGACACGTACATTCCTTCAAGCTTTACAAAAAAAATAAAACCAGCAATCAGTTTTTATTTTTTTTTCTTCCGATACCGGGAGAGATGCTGGGCAACATTTAACTATGATATGTTCCCGCACCATGTTGGTTAAATCAAAGTAAAATTGCGTAATTTGTTATTTCTGTTTGTATAAATATTTTTTATAAAATATAATTATTAGTGTAAAATTATAATGTTTATATATTTAAGTAAAATAAGAGTGTAAGTTCATACAAAAATTATTAAGTTGATTTTAAATAGTAAATATATATTTTAAAAAAATTGTTGTATTGTAAAATGAATGTATAACGTTGAATGGAGTTCGGATCTCAGACAACAACTAGCCAGACGCCATGGTGTCGTTTTATGACAAGCCAATGGAAAGTGGTGTATAATTAGAAGTCGTAAAATCATAAAAACGTTGGAATCAATTTATGGCCTCAATAAAAGTGTTGGGATAAATTTATGACTTTTCAGACCACCCAAACTTTAAGGCAGATAATAATATTAAAGTATATGTAAGGGGCCATTTGCAGACTGCTAGCTAATAGGCCTATCGAAGTATAATAAAAAATCTTCTCACATCCAATAACAGTGGACTAGACAAAATAGTTCCTCCCACTGCAGGAGCTGGTGTGCAAGAAGAATAAGTTTTAAAAAGGATAGTCTGAAAAAAGATGTAGAGGATGCAAGAGCTCTCCTGAAAGCCCGTGCAATGAGTCCCGTAAGCCCTAGTAAAGCCCATGCGAGATGGACATGTTGGAGCGAGCCTAATCCAGCCTAATCAAGCCTAATTGAGGTTGTCTTCCTGAGGTACCTATCGGTGTGAGCCTAATCAAGCCAAAATTGAGGATGTCTTCCTGATGTACATATCGGAGTGATCCTAATCAAGCCAAATTGAGGATGCGTTCCTGATGACACATTGCCATGATCCTAAGCAACGCAACAACTCGGAATTTGACGAATAAAGGCCACCATCCCGTATATTAAAAGAAGGTACTATTTTAAACATTTTCTTTTACCACTCATGATCATATGAAAAATCTTAAAAAATACTTTTCTGATATTTATGGTAGAGAGTTATCTGAGATCCGACCAAACCAATAATTAAATAAGATTAAGGTAATTTTAAAAATGAAAGAGAGTATTTCTTTTAGCAAAAAGAAACAATTATAATTATTAGAGTACGTGAAAATATTGTCTTTTTTTTAAAAAAAGATTAAACATACTTAAAATAATGAGAAGCAAACAAAAGTGTTGCTTTCTATTTTTTGAATTAATATTATGTTTTTCTGTAAATAGATATGTTCAATGTAAATAAAATATTTAATCAAGTTTTAAAAAGTTTCTGTAATTATTTAATTAATAATATTTGAAGTGTGTCAATTCTTTTTTTTTACAGCTTAAATTTTAGTTTTAATTCATAAGTGGAAGAGTTCGTCTAAATAATTCACAACGCAAACTCTTAATTTTATTCGTAATTATTCAAATTTAATAATTACTTTTTGACGCGAATTATAATTTTAATTTTATTAATGCTTCGCGTTGCTCTTCTACTAGAATGTAGGTAAATACGATCACTTATATTATTTAAATTTATCTAAGGTATATAAAACTATATACCAATTTGCTATGAGGTTGCTTGGATGATTTGGACCAATTAACAATTTTGAATATATTAAATAAAAAATAAACAGGTGTAATTATCTGTCCATCAACCATTACTTTTGAAATCGGTTTGATAGTTCCAGAGATTAATTACCTCGAACAAAGAAACAAACAAACTTTACTTCTTTATAATATTAAGCATAGAATAGATAAATGCTCTCTAAGAGCAGTAAAATTTCTGAAGTTTAAAAAGATTCAAAATGCGCGAAAAGCGTACTTAAAACGTTCTAAATTATTATTTCCATGCAATTGTTAAAGATAGAAACTTGAAATTTGACGTGATAGATCTTTATAAAATGTAAATGATCTGTAAGAACAGTGACTAAAAATTTCGAAGTTTAAAAGGGTGACATGAGCGGAAAGCGTTTTAAAAACTTTTTCAAAACTAAGACTTCTATGGAATCTTAGGAAGTACCGAACTGATTGCACAAGTAATGGTAGTAAATTGATGGTGACAGTCCCTGTCTCTTCTCCAACATAGACTCTATTGTATGTCGGTGCCACTACGGAAAGTAGGAAGTGCAAGAGCTAAAAGAATTCCAAAATTGTAATTTTTGTGATATTGAAGGAGCTAAAAACATGAAATTTGGCATGGTAGTTATTTATAAGATGTAACTACTCTCTCAGAACTATTTCTAAAAAATTTCAAATTTAAAAAGGTGAAATGTGCGAAAAGCTTTCTAAAACTTATCTAAATTTTGATTTTTATGGGATTTTTAAAGATGGAAACTTAAAATTTCGCATGATAGTTACTTATAAGATGTAAATGCTTTGTAAGAACAGTTGAAAAAAATCGAAATTTAGGGGGAAATTAGCGAAAAGCTTTTTTTAAAATGTTCTAAATTACGATTTCTATTGAATTGTTAAAATTAGAATTTTAAAATTTAGTATAATAGATACTTACAAGATGAAAATGCTCTCAAAGAACAGTTTCTAAAAGATTCTAAATTTAAAGGGGTAAAATGAGCAAAAAGACTTTAAAAACTTTCTAAATTAAGTTTTCTATTGAATCTTAGGAAATACCAAACCGATTTCGAAATTAATGTTGGCAAATCTCCCACATGTGATAGTGTAATCACCCTATAAACCATTAGACTAGAACCTTGGAATTTGTCATGATGGTTACTTTTAAGGTGTAAATGAGTGCTAAGAACGGTTTCTAAAAAATTCAAAACTTCAAATGAAATCTGAAATGTGCGTATGACAAATGAGCGTAAAAGCTTCAAAATACATTCTAAATGTGTTTTTTCTAAATGTTAGACTTTTTCACTCATAACACTGGTCGGCAGGAAAATCCTCCCTATAAAAATAATGGTTTATCTTTATAAATTTTGCCTCACAAAATCGATGGAATTATTGTACCAAGTACCATTTTTTATATGAGGTGAATTGTTTTTAATATTAAGGGTGTATTCGAAAAAATATTTTTCCACCCTCAACAGCTCGAAATTTTCTGAGACATTTTTAGACTCATTTTTAAAAGTAAAAACATGAAACTTGCTGGGGTGATTTTTGAAGAGTTGTATAAGGTGCCGTGTGATTTCATTTTTAGCTCAATTAATTAGAATTTGATTTTTAAGCAATTATTTTCTCAGTATGACCATCTTTTTCATCCCCAGATCTCCAGCTTCCGGAAATTTCGGTTCAAAACGCCGATTTTGACAGCATTTTTTACAATATTTTCTGCATTTATCAAAAAATCGAGAAGCACATGTAGTTTCTAAATAAGAGAATTTCTTAGTTTGATGCGTTTGAGAGCAAAAATGAATTTAAAAATGAATCAGAAAATAAGCAGTTTGGATCGGAATACACCCTTAATATATTTTATGTCTTACTAAAACATGAATGGAAATTGCTTAACAAAAATGCGTATAAGTTAATATGTAAATAACCTATAAATAAATGTATATAAACATTAGCGAAAATATAGTTGCAAAAGGAATTAGACACTGCTAGATACGAAAAAAAAATGCGCGAGAAAAATACCAATAAAGCATATTTTCATGATATATTTTATTGATTTATTATTTAATACTGATATTTATTACTTTATACCCTTGAAAAGTATTTTATGAAAAAAAAAGTATATGTGTTGATGAAATTTGGATGCCATATTTAGATTTAGGAATGTCAGGTCTATATAGTTCCCATATTTATTTCGCAGAGAGACAAAATTTTAAATTTTTTGCCGACCAGTGTAACTAATGAATGTGACAGACGGTCGCCAACGACTTGGTCACTTGAAGATACTTGTTATTCATTAGGAGGAATATACTCAAGGCGTTTGAAATAAGAGGAAGGATGCAACATCACAACAACTTTAAAACAAAAATTTATTTGAATATAAACATTTTCTAAAAGTTTATTTGGACGTACAACATTATTTGTAGTATTTTCAGTATATCATAATTCATTTGAATTTTTTACAATTCAATTTTTTTAGGATACCATGATTGCACTTCAAGCAATGTCTGAGTATGCAATCAAAGCACAAGTGCCACCTATCAATCTGGTTACGAGAATATCTTCAAGCAATGATCGATTTTCAGAAAGAGTGTTGGCTTTTAATGATCAAAATGCTCGAGTCCTGCAAGATATTAAAGTAATATATTTTATTGAAACTGTAAATAATTAATGTTTAATTACTATATCACTCTAATACTAATCACTCTCGTATATATCTATTAATAATCAGAGCTGTAATATTATATATTCCTTTCAAATAGAGAAAGTGTAAGCTTATTTTTCGATGGTTTCCTAGTTTTTGACTTCTTGATGTCTTGGATCTAATGGACAATTAACTTTTAAGCTTTTATTTTTAATAAGTACTTCTTTACATATTTATGGTCTATCTTAAGCAGTTAATCACTTTATTAAGTTAAAACATTTTTTTAATAGTTATACAAAAAACTACAGCTTACATTTTACTTGGGCTGATGTATTTTGCAATTAATTGTCCTTCGAGCAGCTTACGGTGCTCCGTTGATCCATTATTTTTAGATGTAAAATTTAACGGAATGCTTAGATAATTAATTTTGCCAGTTATTTATTTATTATTATTATTATCAGTAGACATGTGCGAGGCTTTCACGGTGGAAACTTTGTAATATTTTTCCGATACTTTTTCATTGTATTTTTAATTAACAGAACAGTTTTTTTTTATCAAGCAACATGTTTTAACGAAATTTGAGTATACTATGTCAGAAACATGTTCAAAACTGGTCGTATGATACCTCATTCATCGTTGTGAGTTTTTCATATGAATAAAAAACGGAAAGTTGACATCAGAAATAAAATACATATTAGTGGACCCGCATAAGAACTTCGATTTCAGTCTAATATTTTTTTAAATGCTAGTTTGAACGTTCAAAGAAAAAATGAGGATAAAAATATCTGAAAACAACATTAGTCGAATTAAAATATCATCTCGTTTATTTCGTCAAAGTTAGAATAAAAAATGTTAGAATATAGCAAAAGGCGCGCACGAAAAATAAAATTAACAATCATATTTTAACTGCATTAAAGAACGCTATCATCGTTTCGGTAAAAACGCGAGACAAAGGAAAATGAACTGAATATGTAGACTTATGATTGTATTTGAAAAGATTAATAACTTTGTATACTTAATTAATACATTAAGAAAATAACCTAATTCATAAAACATTTGCAAATAAAGCCTTTTACTGATCAACTCCTTGAAGGGGAGGATGGGGGGGGGAGGCGGGTATATATTTTATGTCACTTAATTAAGTCAAAATTTAATGCAGAATTTTTTATCAAAAAATTACAATTATAAATTTGGAGAAAAAAGTCTCTAAAATTGCATTTCCTTATTTTCAAAAATTCTGGTGCTAATTCAACATTACAGAAACACGATTGCTTGCTCCTGAAAGGGTTAAATAGAATTATTTTCTTAAAGTATTTCATAAAAATATAAGCATCCCCATTAAATAAAATTTAGCGACATTTTTGGATAACCATAAAACATCATACATTTGTTATTTGTAATTCAATTACGGATATGTTACGTACTAAAGCTTCGATTATTTCCTTTTCAGTTCAACAAAGTTGGCGGCACCCTATTAATTAACACCATGGGAGAAGGTACTGGTTCACTCTCGGTAAATCTGCGTTACAACGTTATTGTCCCACCCGCAGATATATGCAAAGTAAGGAATGATGATATCAAACAAATATTTTTATGCATTTACATCATCTTTATGATTAATTTCTGTGATTGTGCGAGTTATTTTTGTATTATTTGTTTTAAAGTATGCGCTAAACAAATATTATATGAAACTGTAATCGAAAATATTACACAGGTTATAACAGCAAGACCGCATAAACTCCTTGGAGGGAGAATCCTCTCACAAAATCCCCTTTAAGGGGTCTCAGGACTCTTAAAATTGGAAAAAACGAAAAAAAAAGACCATTTTCAACATTTAATATCTTAGAATGTATTTGATTTGAAGACACAATTTTAATTGGAATAAAACATATAAGTGTGTTCTTTCATTTCATGTATTTAAAAAATTATAAGATACAGAATTAGCATTTACAGGGGGCTCCAAACTGTTAGACATTTGACGAGCAAAAAATCGGCATAACAGCTTACGCGTGCGATTACAAAATAAGTATTCCAATTAGAATGAAAATTTTTGTGCCTACTTATACTTCATATTGTAATAATGACCCTGAACCTAAATAAATTTGTATTTAAAGCTTTTTTATATTTTTAATACAAAGTTGTATTTAGCTAATGCAAAATTAAGAAAATTTCAACAGTATAATCACCTAAAAAATATTCTTTTGAACAAAAAAGAGGAAATTTTAGGTTCAGTTTATGCAGAATAACATGAAAAATATGTTTTGAAAATTTCATGAAAAAATATTCATAAGTTTTTGAGTTATCGTGCGCGTTATGCCCAAAAACGTCATTTGGAGAAAAATGGCTTCAAAGTTTCCGAAACGACGCTTCAGCTATTGAACGTGTATAAATGTAAAAGCCATAACTTCTGTTCTAATAGGAATTTCAAGGAAATAATTATATCAAAATGTTCAGAAAAACTCGGAGTTTAACATCTAAAAAAAAATTAAAATTTTGAAAATTTTAAAGCTTTAAGACTCCTGAGACCCCTTAATAAAAAGCTACGCGTTGCTGACGACGGGCTTTTTCGCTAATCGTTGCCACATCTCGGAAAATGAAGCATTTGAAGTTACTGAAAAAAATAATATCTCAAAAAGCATTTGTCAGACAATCTGCGTTAGAATGGTAAAAAATTGTATTTTTCTTGATATAAACTTCAAATCTAATGATTATGCCGTTTTTCAAATATTTTATTTCAAAAATTACCAAATTTTACAATGGAGTAAGTACCATAGCGAAACCTTCACGCGTAAAAAGATAATGACAACGGCACTGTATCCTGACGTGTATACTGGCTATAGCACGAGTCACAAATTATAGTAGCCTTATTATTCTGTTAAAATATAAAAGAGAGTTAGGATGTCACGAGTGCATTATTTTTATTTAATTCTCGACAAATGCTAGATGCGCCATTTCTTTTTAGTTGTGAATAATATAGGTTAATTCACGTATGACCTCATATTTAAAACGAATATATGGTTAATTCATGGCTTTTACAAGACAAAGTGATACCATGAAGGGCTTTTCATGAATTTACATTTCATTTTCATTTTCAAGAATCAAAATTGCATTTATTTAGGCTTAGATTTTTTTTTTTTTTTTAAATACTGGTATAAAAGAAATTTCCCAAGGCTTTCAATACATTAAAAAAGAGAGCATATTTACATGAGATTCATAGTCCATACGTTGTTAAATTTTAAAATTGATTTTTCTAATCAAGCATATTTAAAACCCCGGGCAACGTCAGGTATTTCAGCTAGTACGTAATAAAAAATGACAAACGAGTCATGTCGTATCGATACTTAGTTTCGGAGAAAATGCAAAGGAAAGGGTCACATCCAGTGCACAGAAAATAAGCTGTAATGAAAATATAATTATAAATTAATACCTGTTAGATACAAAAAGAGAAGTCCTTTACGAAATATACGAGATATACGCGTGCGCGAAATGGCCGACTGAATACGATCTTTAAAAATGAAACCAGCATGATTTTTCTTTCGATTGTAACTGGATTGGGTTCAAAAGTAGCATAAAAAGAAATCGAATGTACTGGTGTGAACATCGTGTGGTATTTGATAGGCATTAAGGTCAACTACTGCTGTAATGACAATTAAGAATTTTCGTATATTTTTGGAAAGAAAAAAATGACATTTTTTTCCAATAAAAAAAATAAAGCAATTAAATTAGAGACAATTTACTTTTAAATCATTTAAATAAAGATTAAAAAGTAGGCGATTCGGGCTGTTACACCCCTCATCAGTACATGAAACGTAATGACCATAAAATATGTTAACAGTAATAATTTCAGTTAAAAAATATACGTTTTGAATTTCAAAAACTGAATTTAAGAATAATACTGCGTATTCAGATGGTACAGGACTTGCTTCGTTCCGTGGGGAATTCATCAATCTTGAGTATCACACCTCCAAAAAAAAACAAAAACAGTGGCACTCCGGGAGTGCCAATAGAAGTGAAAACTTCAACAATTACGTGTGTGTTTTTTTAATCGTCAGGAAATGTTTTATTGCACAGGAAATACTTTTAAATGTAGTGTTTTTTTATTCATTATTATACAATAACATACACCATAGACATACACCATAACGCAAAAATAACACGAATTTTAAAAACAAGAGAGTTTTTCTGCTAAACTTACCCGATATTTGATCGAATAGTTCACTTTTGCCGCCAACTATTGACATAAATAACAACTGTTGAATAAAGATAATTTTATTTTGCTAGAGCAAGGTAGTTTTATTTTAGCAAGAGTCACGAGACTTGGCTAATTTTTACATGAGATGTTTTTGATGAGATTTCCTTTTTCTAACTCTTGTACGTGTATTTCGGGAACCAACAGCGCACAGGCAAGCATGCGGCGCGCTTGCCTGTAAATTGTTGTTATTGATTAAGCAATCAATAACAATTAATTGCCCGCCCTCCTCATTCCGAACTATGCACAATACATGTACATACTTATATACAGAGGTGTCGCTTACAATAACAGTATCACGAGTTCAATGGTTTTTCCCATCTCAAAAAATGCCAAACGCACCCAAAGAAGCTTTCACTTCAATAATGAAAGTATCAAGTACTTGTCTTTAACAATAAACACAACAGCGTACTGCAACGAAAATGTAAATTTTGTGTGTGTTCCTGTGTGAACGCCGGGAGAAAAAGTGAGTTTTAGCTTCGTTCTTCTTTTGCGGATTGAGCTGAAGAGGGAAAAGTTCCTGTCATTCACCGCTTGGCGCGCTAGTGTCTATGTGCCAAAATGCTAGCATGTCGGTTACGTAACAGTGTTTCCAAATCAGTGGTTTTTCTCCATCTCAAAAAAAGCTCAACGCGCCTAACGAAGTTTTCACTTCAAAAATTTCGACTTGCTTTAACGTTGCAATTAGAGCTGATGACATTAGCTTTCGCAAAATCAGGACAATGATCTGTGTCCAGAGCATGGACAACTATTTTTCCGTTTAAGTAGCCTATCTTAAATAATGTTTATTTAAATTAAAACCAACAGTAAACGGCGGAAACACCTTTTCAAACTTTACAAAGCAAATCTTAAACTTATTCAAACGGAAATAACCACTAGATTATACAAGCTTTAAGAAAAAATAATGCCATAAAATAAAATTATCCTGCAGATCAGGACAAGAAACTAATTCATAATCTCCACCACAGGACCTTTCTGACCTGTGAGCACTAGCGATGAGTTCGGGTTCTTTTTTCGTAGCCCGAGACTGCAATATTTTGTATCATCAGAACCCGAGCCCGGTACCGAAAGTACGCAGAAGTGTTAAGGAAATTTTTAAATTGCTTCAAAATTAATTTTCTTATTTAAAAATATCTTATTACAGAGAAATATGTATTAATCCTAAATACGCTCTCGTGAAAATGTTTCATGATTTTAATATCCCTAAAAACCGGGTTTAAATAGCCAATTTCTTATTTGAGTCACAATTCTTAATCTTTAAGAATATCATTGTACAACTATAGCAGAAAAACCCGAGATCTGTTTTCTAGTAATTCTGGAAAGGGACTTGAAACAGGATTCAAGAATAGACAAGGGATATCCCACGGCTATCCAACATAGTTGAAAAGTGTTTATGAAATTCGGTTTGTGTGTCACTCTGTCCATCTGACGTTGTTCTAACTCGCTTAAATATATTAAGATTAGGATGTAATTTTTATGTGTTAATGAAATGCACTATAGAATGTTCCCTTGTGAAAATGAATTGTTAAACAAATATAGTTAGTTTACATGGAGAGACAAAAAAATTTCCTTACATTATCATCTATGGGAAAAATCGCTTGCGGTGGATTTTTTTTTATTATTATTTGCTTGTGTAGATATTGTGTTCATTTTTTCATTTACATGAAAAAATGAAATTTCTTAATAATATTTTGTTAGTGATCGAAAGTGTTTCATAATCTATGCCTGACGTATGGTTTTTCGTTCTTGGTTTTACTATTGATTTCGTTGCTAAATAAAAGTTTATTTTCCAGAAAAGCAAAACGATGGAAATATAGTTAATTATAATACCAACAAAAACAAATATTCAAAGCATTTCAGTAGTCATCGAGAAAAAAGTACATCAATATTGTCTTTTTTCCGTAGACTTTGAATAAGTTGTTTTTACCCCTTGAAAAGTATATGAAGTGATGCCAAATTCGACCGACAAATTCAGAGGGGTGAGAATAGGCATCAAGAGGATGAAAAATTACCATAGAACATGGGGTCGCAAACCACTTACTTAGTCACACATACAGGGTGTTCTACCCTAACTCAATGGACTACAAGCATTCCTGACGTCATACAACGTCACGATCGATTATTGCTAATCAGCTTCTCGAATTTTCCCACAAGCGTTAACCAAAAGCCAATCAAATGCCAAAATGTTTGTGGGAAACATTGCGAACTCCGCCCATTGCGTGTGGTCAATTTCGGTTGACGGTAATATCATTCAGAAAACCGGTAATTATTATAATAAAACGTTTAACAGATATTCTCACCTTTGTTGTAAATGTGATAATATAAAATGAAAGCGGTAGAAGTTTCCATTATACATTGCAGTAGGCATTTGACACTCCACGTTTTGGAATTCGATTACCCGTTCATACGGTATCATCCATTGCTTGAGCACCCTGTTTTTGCAGAACGTTTCGTGATGTTATCATATTTCACACAAAACAAGGTACCTATCGTTGTATTTTCATTGCAATGTTTTTATTTTTTTCAAAATTATTATCGCCAACCGAAGTTCAATTACGATGAAACACCCTGTATTTGTGACTAAATAAGTGGTTGGAGATTCCATGTTCTATGGCAAATTTTCATCCTTTTGATGCCTACTATTACCCATCTCAATTTGTCAGTCGAATTCGACAACACCGGGGCCGAAACTAGTCTTTTCTGAACACGGGGCAAACATGGAATTTGGGCTGCCCCCCCCCCCCCTCTTCCGCAAAGTATATTTACAAAGAGAATTTTACTAATTTTCTAATAGCCGACATATTTTAAGATTTAAAATATGTAATACTGAACTACGTAATCTGCAATGGCGGATCCAAGGGGGAGGTCACGGGGGTCATGACCCTTCCCCCTCTGAACACCAACAAAAATATTCTAAAGATCATTTTTAAAATGAAATACACAGTAGAGTCCCTATTATCCGAGTTCTGCTTAACCGAGTTTCCGCAATAACCGAGTTGTTTTCTTCTGATGGACTGCTGGCTTCTAATATTATGAAACAGTCATTATAAATGAAGTGTTAGCTGAAGATGAAAGACAGTCGTAAAAAGTTAGAACCCAGAAAATCAGAGTTCTAACTTTTTACGGCTGCTCTTTCATCTTCGCCAAACACTTCATTTATAATGACTCTTTCATAATAATAGAAGACATCAGTCCATCAGAAGAAAATGATCCATTCTAAAGGTATAATCCTTCATTTGGCGCCTCTTCGTTCTGGCGCCCGGGGTACATGCCCCCCTGCCTCCCTTAGTTTCGGCCCTAGGCAACACCCTGTAGTGTAGTTATGAATATCGATGAAATTAAGATAATTATATTATGTTTTCTTTTTAGTTCGACATCCAGGTCAATGTTACTGACACAAAACACGAAGAGCAAATGGACGATTTGAGGAGATTATTAAATTCAGGTAAACACAAATAAATTGTTAGATAATTAATGATATATCTTACGTAGGACATTCCAATTACAGGATGTTCATTGGAAAATAATTTAGAATTTTAATCCTTAAAAGCCGTGTGTTGCCTTTCGGCAACATACCAAATTTCGTCTTCTAAAATATATTAGAATAATATATGAAACTTTAATGCATGATGTTGCCAATAAAATATTATTAAATCAATTTTCAACATGTAGATGGCACCAATAGTGCTGTTTAAGAATAAAGATTGATTCATTTTTTTAATTGTTGCTACGTGTGCTTTTTATTTTGTTTAGATGCTTGCGAAATACCCTATTTTATTCTGCAGTGAGCAAGTAAATTTATTCCTTATTCTTAAAATTTATGTGTGTTTAATATAATACAATTTTATAAAGGAATTTTTTTTTCAATTAAAGTTCAGTGTTGCTGACTGGCAACAACCTGTTTTTTAGCCGAAACCCATACTTTTAAAAATATATGATTTTTTAAAGTATTTTTCCCATTATTTATCTAAGAAATGAAAACCGAAAAACATTTTTAAATTGAATTTTTAAAAATAAGGCATTTAAGGGTTAAAAAAAGCATTCCTTAAGAAATTGATTAGAGAAACTCAATATCTGAATTTCTCTTATTATCAACTTAAAAAATATATTCTTCCTTAATTATTAAATAAAACTTAATAACAATTAATCTATGTAAAGTTTTCGTTTTCGTTTTGAAGAATTTTTTAAGTAAAACATTAAAAAGAAGCACTTTTTAAGAAGCTGTTCCGTCATAGTAACTCAATATCTCAATTTTTCTTTTTCTTTTTTAATAAACTTTTAAAAATATTTTTGCTAAAGTGTTAAATAAAATTCAGTAACAATTAATGTATTATGTAAAGTGACTCAATATCTGAATTTTTTATTATCAACTTGAAAAAAATAATAATTATTAAACAAAATTCCATCACAATTAATGTAATATGTGAAGTCTTCATTTTCATTTTGAAATGTTTTTTAAGCAATATTTTAAAAAGTAGCACATTAAAAAAAACTGCTCCATCATAGTGACTCAATATTTGAATTTTTTCAAGAATATGTCTCCTAAATTATTAAATAAAATTAAAAAATAATCAGTGTAATGTAAAGAGTTTTTATAAAACTTAACTATAACTTTTTAAAAAGTTTTAAAACTTTTTAATTTTATAAAAGACTACAATAAAAACCCACTTCCTTTAGAATCTGAACCATCAAAGGTAGTCAGTATCTCAAATGCTTTTATTAAAGACTTAATATTTTGAGTAATTATTAAATTAAATCATAAAGCAATAAATTTAGTATAAAAAGATTTTTTAATTTTTTATTTTAAAGAACTTTTTTAAAATTCCCACTTTCTCTAAAATTTGTTTTTATTATACGGACTCAATAACTAAATATTTTTTATTAATGTAAATTATTTTTTTATTAATTATTAAATTAAATTAAAAATCAATTTAATTTTTAAAAAATCGAGTTGTTTAAATTCCGAAGAATGTTTTTTTTTAAAATTATTATTGATAAATCTTTAAATCAGAAACACTTTTAATTACCGATTCTAAATTATTACTTCCTTTAAACTTTTAAATTTCTTATTTCCGTATTCTATGATTCAACTAAATCTTTTAAAACTAGTGCAATATAATAAAAAGAAACGGCATAAAAACGTCATAAAAGATGAAGAAAATACAAATAATGTTTACTCAAAGCAGAAGTAAGAAGCATTATTTCTACTCTCACAGAAGAAATAAAGGTTTCAATAACTTAAGACAATGCACTCAATATACCAGAGAGAGAAAAAAACTAATTTAAAGTAGGAATATTAATGTTTTATGTAATATTGAATGAGAATGTTTATTTCCTAATAGGTAAAGACATCCGAGTTTCTGAAACGCTAGAAAACAACAAGTTAAAATACAGAATTTCAATATGTGTCAGGTATGGAAAAATTTCTCATAATGAAAAACTCGTGATTAAAGTTTAATTTTAATTATTTATAACTTTTTTTTTTCATTATTTTAGATATTTAGGTGACAAAGATTCCGATATGAGTATAGTAGACGTTGGACTATTTTCTGGTTTTCAGCCTGTTAAGGAGGATTTTCTGAAGGCATGTATTTAGAACCTAAGTGAAAACAATGCAATTTAAGCAATGATAAATTCACTGAAGATGAAACAAATGATGAAATAAATCCTCCAGATCTAACAGACCACAGCTATCGTTTCGAGAGTAATTATTTGTTCTCAACGAAAAAGGTGTATTCGACGTGTAATGCAATCAAACGAGAAGGAAAGATAAACATCCCCAGGAGAAAAAAGTCAACAATTATCAGTTTTTCTTTTAATTTTATTTATTAGCCCACGATATGCTATTTCTTTCGGCCAGCAATTAAAGTGTCGTCTCAAAAAAATAATTCCGTTGTAAAAGCCAGCCGTAAAACAAAGCAGGTGTATCAAGGTTAAATACTCCATTGCAATTTTTTTTTATTCTTAGCATCGCACATTTTCAATTTTTATACCATCATATTGAGGAAAAAAGTACTTTTAAATGCAATTTGTTTGAAAACTGCACCTCAATTTATTTTTGATATATTAATTTTTTGTAGTTTTTAATGCCATTTCTGTAATGGTGACAACTGAAGTACTCAATTTCTGTAGAAAGTAAAGGGAAAATAGTTGGAAAATAGTAATTATATCTTTTTGTTGCCATTTTCCCATAACAACTGAAAAAAAGTGTAATTAAAATACGCGCTATTTTGAAAAAAATATAAATGAATGATTTCTGATAAAACATGGAGCTATTATAAACTATATTTAATTTTAAGTATCTATATTAAGATTACAAACAAATGAAGCCATATGAATCATTAGATAGCCGATTTTTTTTTCGAGTTTCTTGAATGACGACTCCCTTTTTTTGTTGGATTTGTGTGTTATGCAGCGATAGTGGCGTGCATCCAATCCATACTTTACTATAGATGTTTATTAAGACTGGATCGTAAATGTGGAATTCTTTCTCCGGATGCGAATGACGTCCTTTTATATAACATAAAAAGCGTGTGTTTTAATTCTTAAAACTGAAAAAGTTTTTGTACTATCTATATTTATATACATATATAAATATATATATATATTGGTTTATTCCTCTTCCCCTTTCGATTGAAATAGTTGAGCAGGAATTTTTTATTTTTTACATGCATTGAAATAATTAACTAATTTCTTGTTTATAGTTTTAAAATTTCTCCTTGTCAGATAATAGTTCTACAGTTCATGCATAATTTCTATTCTTATAAAACTCTTTCTCATAAAAATGGTACTAGCTGGTGCAGTTTTAATACGATAATATAGATTTAGAAGTGTCATATTTATAGAGTTCTTTTTTTTTTTTTCTAGAAGGCAAAGTGTTAAGTTTATTTATTTATTTATTCATTTCCCGAGCAGTGTAATTAAAATCATATATTTTAATCTGTGTTTTGTCTTTATGCGAACATATACTATTCTATTTCCACAAAGAGCTACACACTATAAATAAAAGTAATTTATATCTTGAAATTATACTGTGAACGTAAAAAGAGGGGGGGGGATATATATTAGGGTTGGTTAGAGTTTCTTGTACCCCGCATTAGAAATGAATTTAAGTAATAAAAATCTGTTTTTTTTTTTTGTTTTTTTTTTTAATAGCGGTGTGAATAGAATGAAAAATAGTCGTCAGTGGCAGTCATGTTTAAGCAAGTTATCTATAATAAAGGACTGAAATTTCGTTGAAAGTAGGGAATCATAAAATCCGATAATATTTTTTTGTAATTTTAGCGATAATCTGTACGTAACCATCGCCAAATCAATAATATTTTCACATTTGAATTCAACAGGGAAAAAAAATCTTATTTATAAATACCTGAAACAGAGAAACTTTTCCTAAAAATATAAAACTTTTTTTAAAAAAACCTTTAAACATATTTAAGATTACAGTATTATTTCCTATATGGAAGTGTTCAAAGTCTACTTTAGAAATACATATAAATTGTGGGGTGCTTGATTTATTTTCTCCATGCGATTCAAAAATCAGTAATTATTTATTTATTTATTTTTATCTTTATTTCTTTTTAATGATAACTCTTTGAACAGAAATTTACGTTGAATTAATTAACGACATTCCAATTTTCAAGTTCGGCAGCAACGTTTTCGCCATCGACATTAAAGAAAAAAAACGAGTAATCCGCATTACTTAATGAAATTCAGCGACATGAAAGTTAAACTTAAAGTAAACTTTAATTAATAAATACCTCGAAAAAGTAATTTTTTTCTTAAAAGATGAAATTATTTTTTACTTTTAATTAATTGAAAATTGAAGACAAGATAGACGTAACTTTTAGAAATGGCTTAATTATCTAATCTCATTAAAAAAAAAAAAAGGTGCTCCTAAGGTTGTGCCTAGTCTACTGTAACCTAAGAGCCGGCTCTGTGTTCGAGAGACCACATTCTGCCTCTCTCTCGTTACTTTATCTTATATACTTCAAGATTACACTACTTATAAATATGTAGAACATTTTAAATTTAATGTAATTTTTTTTGTAGTTTTACTACGATAATTAAAATAAATGCAATGTTTAAAAGAAAAATATTTTTTAAATACAAACTTAAGTTTATTTACCCATGGGAATAAGGTAAACCTAACATTTAAAAAAAGAGGAAATTTTCTTTTAGGGTTCCGTACTTAAAAAAAAAAAAAAAAAAAAAAAAAATTATAAGATCACTCCTGTGTCTGTCTGTCTGTCCGTCGATCACGGACATTTTACTGCACGGTAAAAAAAAAAAAATCCGTAGTTCTACAGATGTAAATTTACATGCTTACTAAACTTTCACCTGTAACTGTACAAGAAAAGCTGCAAAACTACAAAACTAGTTTTTGTAAAGCTACAGAAATCTGTAACTTTACAAATGAATCTGCTAAAATTACAGTAATCTTACTAAAAATTTATCTGTAACAATGGTTGCAGTTACATGAAAAGTTCTAGGCATCCCAGTTTCCTAAAAAATTCTTAGTAACCTTAAAGATTTTTTGATTTTCGGCGCAAAAGTGTGTCTGTTACATGAATTTTTGTTGTTGCCGTTACACAAAAAGTTCTAGGAATTCCAGTTTCCTAGAAAAACTTTAGTAACTTTACAGATATATATATATATATATATATATATATTTATTTATTTTTTTTTTTTTTTTTTTTTTTTTTTACAGTGTGGTAAACTATAGAACGTGGGAAGTTCAAAAGGGCCTGAGGTAATAAAGGCTATTGACCCATATATTTATAGATTATTAACCATTCACAAATATATTTATGTAAAATGTAAAGAGGCTAATTAAGTTACGTGAAGAAAAAAAATCTTTTATCTGTATATCGTGTGGGGTATCGTATGAAAGCTTTCATAACGCTGAAATCAAAAATACATTTATTTTAATTTTAGATATTATATTTTCAGAGGTATCGTCGAAAATGTAATGCAAAAATATGCCCCCACCCCTCTATTTCCGAATCTACTGAAACTAAAAATATGAAAAAAATAGGGATAGTAGAACTTAATTTAAACCTAGCAGGAAAACTATACCGATTACCCTAGGTGACATAGCTCTTGAGAAAATCGCATTTTTACATTACATACAAATTTCGATTTGCGGACGTTCAGCAAAGGCGTTCATTACGCTGGAGGTACCTATCATTGCAGAAGTATAAAAGGATTGTTGATAATGATTTTCGAAAAAAAATTGTCGGTAATTAGCCAAAATATTAAGCTTTAAAGACACGGGCGGTTTGGACATACATAAAGACACGGGCAACGTACTCTATGCACCATCGGCTTTTAAAGCCTAGATAACAACTTTTAATGATATATCTGTGTAATGCAATGCCCAGTAGTAGTATAAAATTAATAAACGTCAAACTGTTAAAAGCAGACTAATTTAATTACAATTAATCACATAATTACTATGGGATTCGCTACTAGTTTGCATTGAGTGGCTTTCTCAATACGCCAACCGTGTCTTTCAAGGTTAATTAAAAACCTATCTGGAAAAACGCAGCGTTTCAACTTTTCGACCTCCTTTCGAAGCGCCTTTAGCACAGTGTTAAGTTTAAACTTTGAACAAGGGTTTTGTTTTAGATACACTGTAAAAAGTAAAGATTATTACTACGTTGAATTTGGGTTGAATTTGGAATGCCAAATGGAGTTTAAATATGCACTACTTTTATTGTCAACACCGAATTAAATTCCCCATAAAGCTCTTAGCAACGACTTTTTAGTAATAATACAGTTACTAATTAATATATTTATTGTACGGAACCCTCTGCACTCGAGTAATATTCGCCCTTGACCGTTTATTTATGTTTAAATCTAAGCTGTTTTAATAATTTCATCTAAATGACAAAAATAAATTAACAAGTATTTTTATCTTACAAATTTGCCAAGTTAATCAACAAATTTCCTTTTTATATTCAATCACAGTTTCTTCATTCAATTTTTAAGATAATCATAATAAATAAAACATTTTTAAGAAAGTTTGTTCAATATTAACAAACGGTTACTATTGTTACACTATACTAACATGCTCACGGAAAAAAAATATATATATCAAGATATTTATCTAAATTTAATACTGAATTTAGAATCAATCTGGAATTTCAAAAACAAAAAGAATTTTTGTTTTATATATAAAATTTATCTTTTCAGTAAATTTTCAAATATAGTTTTAACAATCTTATAATTCAATGTTCGTTCATATTTAAAAAAATTGTAATGTAATTAAGATAAGTTTAATGTATTTTGTTATTCAATAATACTTCTTTCTAAATCTGTCTGTAATCACTGTAAAAAAAATATATATATATGTAACGGTACTCCATAAAAGTGGTGGAAGCCTTGCTACTTCTATTTTATTGAGTAATTTAACCAATATAACTGGTGTTATGTTGCACTAATGTATAATATTACACAAGTTATATCAGTTTAAATTCCACCATTATATAAGTTAAATTACTCCATAAAATTCGAGGCAGCATGTTGCCATTAATTTAATTTAATTTTATGGAGTAACGTTACATAAATTTTGTTACAGTGATTTCATATGAAATTAAAGTACATATTTAATTGTTTTGCACGAAATCAATGAAAATAATCATAACATTTAAATATATGCTTTCTGTCATTTTTCACTTAAAAACTTAAATTATATAATTAAATTAAATCTAATGTTTACAAGAAGTTCAATTATTTTGTATTATGTAATATATACTCAGATCATCTAATAAATTTACCATATGATCTAAAATGCATGTTTTATGTATGAAATATATTTTCTATATTTATATTATGATTAAAGTAGTAGTTTAAGAAATATGTGAAAGTAATTTTAATATTTATAAAAAAAAATAAAAATCTTTTTTCATTTAAAAATAAATAAATAAATAAATATAATTTTGTAAAAGAATTTAATTGTAATATTTATAAAAATATTTAATTCAGCATTTCAATTTTATTTCAGTTTAAAAGTTTATGAAGATAATCAAAATAAAATATTTAAAAGAAATTCTACGTTTATATTCTATCATAGTTCGTTGCATAAATTTATTGAAATAACTATAACATTTAACGAAAATGTCTTTGTTACATCTTAATTTTAGTTCAATTTTATAACTTTACCTGAAATTTTTGTATAATTTGAAAATTTTCTGTTTTAATTATTTTCAGATTGAAAGAGATATATCCCAATTGATACAAAAGGTTGAAATGTCAAAGAAGGGTGTTATTTTCTATTTATCTAAGGTAGTATTATCTGATTTTTTTAAATTGCAAAAACATAAAAAATAGCATTGAAAAAATACTCCTTTGCAAAACAATTTTTCTTTGAATTTTGTCATAGTAGCTTTGCGTGTATTTTAATTTGGAGGGGATGATTCATTCCCTTAAGCGGTCCTTAAACCTTCAAAATTTTCGAAATTTTATTTAATTTTTTTTTTAGATGTTAAACTTCTATCTTTTCTGAACATTTTGATATAATTGTTTCCTTGAAATTATCATTAGAACAGAAGTTATGGCTTTTAGAATTATACCTGCTCAATAGCTGATGCGGCGTTTCATTTTTTCTCCAAATGACGTTTTTGGGCATAACGCGCACGATATCTTAAAAACTTCTAAATATTTTTAAAAGAAATTTTCAAAATAAGTATTTCATGTTAGTCTGCATAAACTGAACCTAAAATTTCATTTTTATTGCTTAAAAAAATATTCTTATAGGTGAATATAATTTTGAAATTTTCAACATTTTCTATTAGCTAAATATAACTTTGTATAAAAAATATAAAAATGTTTTAAATACAAATTTATTTAGGTTCAGGGTAATTATTACAGTCTGAAATTTAATTAGGCATGAAATTTTTCATTCTAGTAGCAAATTTTATTTTGTAATCCTGCGCGTAAGCTGTTATGCCAATTTTCTGCTCGACAAATGTCTGACAGTTTGGAGCACCCTATAAATACTAATTCTGCATCTTGCAATTTTTTAAATACATAAAATGAAAGATCATTATATTTTTTACTTCAATGAAAATTGTGTTTTTAAATCACATATATTTTCAGATATTAAATGCTGAAAATGTTCCTTTATTTATTTATTTATTTATTTTTCCCAATTCTAAGTGTCCTGAGACCCTTTAAAACACACCTTTTCTTACGTTTATGGGACCTTTTAAACATTCGTGCATTACTATGTGAACTCACACTTTAAATATTACACAATACACATATTGCTTGGAAAATAAATTCATTGTAGAAATTTGCTAAAGAAACAGATTCCATTTTTAAATTTTCTTATTTATTTGCACATTCACAGAAACATAAATCTTGACAAATACAAATGACAGCAATAAACAAATACAGTTCTGGTTTCAAAATCAAATAACTTACTAATACAAAATAAATTTCAATATATTCAACTTTCAAAGTACATTCACTATAAATTAAAGTCTTGAATTAACTTATAAAATAATTCCCCTGCTAACACTGGGCCCAGATAAAATGAAACTCAATAAAAATAAGGGCATCTTTTATGCCCTGCAGTCAACTGAACTGACCTCAGAGTAAGTCTATGGAACTGACTAATCACTTATGTCAGAATTCTATAATTAAAACATTCAAAAATGAATAGTGGCGACATCTGTTACCTAACAGAGCAACCAAAATCATAAGTTAATTACAGGGAACCAGCAGCGAAAACTGCCGATATGAAACAATTAAAATAATAAAACTTTGTAAAAAAATTACCATAAAATAAAAACCTATGTATTGTTTTCATTTTATGATGATTTGTTACAAAGTTTTATTACTTTAATTATAAGTTAATATTAAATCGAATTAATTGCACTGAACATATATACTCTATAAGTTTAACAAATCCAGACTGAGCTGTACTATGTAGTTTTTTAAACATCTTTTATCTTTTTTTCTTTCTTTCTTTTTAATCCCTTGTATTCCATCTTTATGATAACAAGCTTTCTGTATTCATGTATATGTCGAAAGTTTCTTTTAGACTTTTCAGACTTGCTGTTATTTTTATTCTTATCATTATTTATTTTTGTTTTTTAACGAGCAAAATTTTTTTTTCGATAAACAGAGCTAAACAACATGCAAAGAAGTGAAAAGAAAATGTAAAGAAAACATTTTTTTTTTCTTTCTTTCTTCCCCCCCCCCCCCCCCCTCCTTTGTTCAGAAATTGTTTTACATAAATTTTATTGAAGGCACAGTTGAGGGAAAAAGCACATTCTTCTATGCTAACTTTTCCGTAAATCATTCTATAAAAAGGATATTTGCAGGGCCGAAACTAAGTAGGGGCAGAGGGGGCATGTGGCCCGGGCGCTAGAGCCAAGGGGCGCCAAATGAAAGATTATACCTTTGGAATCGATCATTTTCTTCTGATGGACTGATAGCTTTCATTTTTATGAAACAGCCAACAGCCATTATAAATGAAGTGTTAGGTGAAGATGAAAGAGCAGCCGTAAAAAGTTTTTACGACTGCTCTTTCATCTTCACCTAACACTTAATTTATAATGGCTGTTTCATAATAATGAAAGCCATCAGTCCATCAGAAGAAAATAACTCGGTTAAGCGGGACTCGGATAATCGGAACGCTACTGTATACGCAAACACTGTAAATATCCGGTAATACATGCGAATTCTTTTATGTGAACGAACTATAATTGCAATAAACGCCACACTCAATTTACGTAGTTCAGTATTACATATTTTATGGTTACATATTTCAAATTTTAAAATAAATCGGCCATTAGAAAATTAGTGACATTCACTTTGTAAATATACTTTGAGGAAGAAAGGGGGGGGGGGGAGCCAAAATTCAGGTTTTACACGGGCGCAAAAAAGGCTAGTTTCGGCCCTGGATATTTGCACCTACCGATTGGTAATAACGTCTACGTCTACTATTAAATGTTTTGCATGCTTTAGGATTTAAGAGCACTCTATATTTTAAAAATTGTACCAGTTTTCTTTTTTTAATCAGTAAAATCCACTTTCGACTCGACATTATATCCGAGTTCCTTATCTTTTCAGAAAATTACGAAAGAACTTTTTGATTTCATGAAATGTTGCTATAAATCTTAAAACTATACTTTTTTTTAACGATTTTGATTGGTGTTTCTCAAAATACTTTCTAAATATGACAACAAAGTTCCTGATATTGTGGGTAATTTTAAGGCTACACTGAATTTTTATAAAGTCTTCCTTATATCAGGAACATTTTCCGCACATTTTACAAGTTATGATACTATTAACTTTATGCAAGTATAATAATAGCATTATTATTATTTTTTTTTTTTCAGATTCCTTTTTCTGATAAATACTGTTTTAATTTCCGAGTATTCCGCCAGTACATCGTTGGAAACACACAGATGAGTTACATTAAAGTGTACGACTATTATAACCCAGGTAAGTATAGATATTTATATGGTTTTAAATTAGTTTATTTTATTTCATTTTCATACATTACAATATTTCAATATCCCAATATAGTACTTTAATGATCCTTTATTTCGCATATACTAGACATTGATGTATGCTTTGAATAATACAAATATTTTATAAAAGCAATTTCAAAACCATTTATTTTATACCTGTAAATCTCACATTAGGAAATTTATAGAATACATTGTTACAATTTTAGAGGTAAATATTTTTTAATTTATTTTCATTTCGTAATTTCTTTACTCGTTTAGTAGGTTCATTAATTTTATTTAATGCATTACAATATTTAGATATCCCAAAATAGTACTTCAATGAAGCTCCATTGCATATGTGCTAAACATTGATACATACTTTCAATAAGATAAATATTTTGTAAGAGCAATTTCAAAACAAATTTTTTATATCTTAAAATAAATATTACATTGGGCAATTTATAGAATACAATGTTACAATTTGGGAGTCAAATATTTTTAATTAGTTCATTAAACGTACGAAAATTTTATTATTGTTTTTGAATGTAATTTAAATGTTTTCTTTAGAATTTACTTATTTTAATTATATTCAATTATTATTATTATTTTATGTTTCTAAAACAATTTTTAATGAAAACATTTATTTTAATAAATAGTAGCGTTTTTAAACAAGTATTATTGAATTTGAAAACAAAATGTTTCAATGATTTTAAGGACGTCGGTATCTGAAATATTTTGTTATGTTTCTGCTCTTTTTTCCATGTAAAATTAATTATGAAATTAAAATATTAATTTCATAATTAGTTCATTATATCATCAGAACTGATATCATAACTGATTATATCATATATAATCAGTTCATTAAGCACTGATTATTTCACTGATTAATGAAATAATCAGTGAATGATGATTTCATTTTAACACACTCAAAATAAATAAATAAATAAATAAATAAATAAATAATAATAATAATAATAATAATAATAATAATAATAATAATCTATTTATATAAAATCCAAGTTCCTGTGTGCCCCTCACAATTCCGGTTGGACCACCTCATTATTAGCAGCCATGTTAGGCTTCCTATGGAGAAATTGGTATCAGCTTCAACAATGAGTAATTGTTGAAACTAATGCAGGGTTACTACAATAGCGCCAAATTTTGACCAACTTGGCAAAATATCGTCAAATTTGGTGGTGTTTCGCCAAATTTGGTGACAAAAATAAATTGCCATATATGAAGCCAACTTGGCGATAGCTGGCTAATTTAGCAAATTTCCGATTGAAACCCATTAATCTTTATTAATCGAACTCACCGCAATTTAATTTAATTTAAACTCAGCGCATTTAAGGTTTTTTTTTTCTTTTAACAAAATCTATGCGTCAGAATTTAAAGAGTAATATACAAAAATGTACGTCTTTACAACTTCATCCTGATGCTAATAATAAAATAACCGTCACTAGACGGATCTGCACTATCTGAGCTCGTATAACTATCCGATTTTAATATGCTTTACATCAATATCCCAATATAGTACTTTAATGATCCTTTATTTCGCATATACTAGACATTGATGTATGCTTTGAATAATACAAATATTTTATAAAAGCAATTTCAAAACCATTTATTTTATACCTGTAAATCTCACATTAGGAAATTTATAGAATACATTGTTACAATTTTAGAGGTAAATATTTTTTAATTTATTTTCATTTCGTAATTTCTTTACTCGTTTAGTAGGTTCATTAATTTTATTTAATGCATTACAATATTTAGATATCCCAAAATAGTACTTCAATGAAGCTCCATTGCATATGTGCTAAACATTGATACATACTTTCAATAAGATAAATATTTTGTAAGAGCAATTTCAAAACAAATTTTTTATATCTTAAAATAAATATTACATTGGGCAATTTATAGAATACAATGTTACAATTTGGGAGTCAAATATTTTTAATTAGTTCATTAAACGTACGAAAATTTTATTATTGTTTTTGAATGTAATTTAAATGTTTTCTTTAGAATTTACTTATTTTAATTATATTCAATTATTATTATTATTTTATGTTTCTAAAACAATTTTTAATGAAAACATTTATTTTAATAAATAGTAGCGTTTTTAAACAAGTATTATTGAATTTGAAAACAAAATGTTTCAATGATTTTAAGGACGTCGGTATCTGAAATATTTTGTTATGTTTCTGCTCTTTTTTCCATGTAAAATTAATTATGAAATTAAAATATTAATTTCATAATTAGTTCATTATATCATCAGAACTGATATCATAACTGATTATATCATATATAATCAGTTCATCAAGCACTGATTATTTCACTGATTAATGAAATAATCAGTGAATGATGATTTCATTTTAACACACTCAAAATAAATAAATAAATAAATAAATAAATAAATAATAATAATAATAATAATAATAATAATAATAATAATAATCTATTTATATAAAATCCAAGTTCCTGTGTGCCCCTCACAATTCCGGTTGGACCACCTCATTATTAGCAGCCATGTTAGGCTTCCTATGGAGAAATTGGTATCAGCTTCAACAATGAGTAATTGTTGAAACTAATGCAGGGTTACTACAATAGCGCCAAATTTTGACCAACTTGGCAAAATATCGTCAAATTTGGTGGTGTTTCGCCAAATTTGGTGACAAAAATAAATTGCCATATATGAAGCCAACTTGGCGATAGCTGGCTAATTTAGCAAATTTCCGATTGAAACCCATTAATCTTTATTAATCGAACTCACCGCAATTTAATTTAATTTAAACTCAGCGCATTTAAGGTTTTTTTTTCTTTTAACAAAATCTATGCGTCAGAATTTAAAGAGTAATATACAAAAATGTACGTCTTTACAACTTCATCCTGATGCTAATAATAAAATAACCGTCACTAGACGGATCTGCACTATCTGAGCTCGTATAACTATCCGATTTTAATATGCTTTACATAGCCGGATGCAGAAATTAAATTTTCGGCACTTTTCCAGTATAGGGGCCTAAGCGAAATAGAGAAAACTGCCTTGGCGAAGAAGGAAATTTGGCAACATATATTCTGGCAGCATATTTACTGTTCCATTTCATACACACGCGCATTTTTTTATTTCAACATTTATACAATTTATTTATTATAAAGAAGCAATTTATCTAATTTTATGCAGAAACCGAAGCAATTTGTACATAAAAAACAACAATAATACAAATTTAATTAAAACACATATATAAACAAACAAAAAAAATTCATCAAGTTTGTTTTCATAGCTGTTTACATCATTTGCCAACGAATCTCACTTTCTGATGCCCGAATTCCGCCAAGCTTTTTTTCAAACAAACGCCGAGGACCCTATAGTGGAAAATCCTGAAGTATTGTGGTCAAATTTTACTTTATCCTTAAATTTCATTTTTAATATATTCATTACATATATAGTATTTCATAAATGCGCTTTTTTTTAAATGTGTTATTTTCATCTATCACTACGAAACAAGCGAGAAAAACACACTATTGCTGATGTGTTGTATATATATATATATTTTTTTTTTCATTTTCCGTCATTTTTGGTGGGCTATCTTTCTAGTAATAATAATAATAATAATAATAATAATGGTAGTAATGAGATAGCACGGAACGAAACACCAATTTTTAAAAATGTTCAGCAGCTTTACATAAAAATTTCGTATCTCTGAAACATAAGAGTATCTAAATTTAATAAAGTGTTTCTGCAAAAACCCGCATATTGGTAACTCCTATAGCACTTACCATTGTGAGGTGGTAAAGTCGAAAAATATTTGTAAAATGGTCACATTTTTTTATTTTGTCAAATGAATTTGTAAAAGTCCGAAATAAGTGATAAGTTAGCAAAGGGTAAACCAAGTCCAATTATTTACAGTAAATCAAGGAACAGTGTAAAACAAAGTTTATAGTCAAGTTGACAAATCAAGACATCGTTAACATGTTCTTAGCATGGATGGAAATGAACAACATCACATCTAAGTGGTGGGGAGAATTAAAATTTTATCAACCAAAGAATATGCAGCATAGCATGAGGAAATCAAATGTCCATCTTACGAAACTACATTTGGTGTTCTTATGAAATTTTGAATTTCTAACTCAGTTTTGTCACGAAATTTAACTGCTAATCGACCGCTGATTTGAACTTGGAAAAATATTTAAAAAACGAATGAGGAATGCACGGGTAATGCAAAAGATACAGGCGCTGACACAGAACTAAAACTTGATTTGGAATTATAGGTAATACGAAATACGTAAAAACATACATAAGAATGAAACTTCACACCATTCAGATTGAAAAACAGGCATAATAGACGAATAAACAGCAATTATAAACGCAATAAAGCGACAGTACGTCGAGATAACGACTTGAGAATCTGGCAAAGAAAATAAAAGTATAATGTTTCTAAAAAGTTCCAAAAACTTACCCCTTGGCAAAAATGCTATAATCAAATACTGATATAAGAAAAACGGATGCAATATCAATAAAAGTTGAATATATAATACTTGATTTATCACATTGCTAACTAAGCGCAGAACCAACAGAGTGAAAAATGTCCAATCCGGGAATCGAACCCGGAATCCTTGGAATAGCGCTCCAAGTGCTCTACCATTTAAGCTACGAGGACGATACCCAGCTTAGCATCTCTCCCTCATACATGTTGGTAAAGCTCCAACTACCGCACAAGATGGAAAGGTCTTCATGAGCACACAGTTAATTGAAAAATTAATTTAAAAAAATCAATAAAAGTTGTTATCAGAGTCGTTATAAACAAACGAAGAATTTCATGAACTTGGTACTAAGCTGAGTAAACTAAAAACGTTGTAAGTCTTTCAATTAACCTTACCTCGTCGTAGTTTGCTTTTCTCTAAGACTTTTTTTTTAAACATTGAAGAAGTTGTTATGGAACAAATAAATTTACTTGAGTGATAACTAATTTTTCTTGTGTGGTAAACAAGATTCGAAAAGCAAAAACTGCAATTATCTAGTATGCTAATGATAAAACTTGAAAGTTGGATAATTACTGAAGAAGTTGTTTTACGGACGAGATAAATTTACGTGGAATGATAGTTTTCCCTAAGTGTTAGACAAAGACTCGGAAAGCAACAACTGCAATTTTTAGTATACTAACTGTAAAACTTGAAAGTTAGTTAATTACGAGGAAGTTGTTAAGACGGAAATAAATTTACGTGAAGTGATAAATTAGCTTTCCTTAAGTGGTACGGAAGAACTTTGAAAGTAAAAACTGTAATTTTTTAGAATGCTAGCAATAAAACTTGAAAGTGGTATAATAAGGTTATTTTAAGTTTTTCGCTTTGAAGAAAGTGGTTTTTAATTCTCCCAAATATAAGGAGCTCTCATTGACGCTTTGTTCATTTAAAAATATCGATTAAACTTTGAAGGAACTCTAAAATTTCTTCCAAACAGTACTTTAGTAATAATACCGTGGTAAAATATCTAATTTTGCATTAAATTACATTTTTTAAAAAAAATATGTAATGTTAAAAAATTACTCGAAATAGAAAATTTCTTTTATAAAATTGTGACTAAAGACATAATTTTAATCAATCTATTTTAGCTGAATAAGGATAACCACACTTGAAAGAGTTTTGTAAAATTGTTTCAAGAAACAGAGAATAAAATATCATAGGAAATAATTAGTAATTTAAAAGAAAAAAAAACGAAAATTATACATGTATGTTATTGTCGTTATATTGCAACCAAAACTACTGCAAGTTTTCAAGTATCTTTAAGAAAAGTTCAAAGAAAGGATTATCAATATAATTAAACAAATATACAAATTAGCAAATTAAAAAACATTCAGAGCTTAATTTGCGCCGGAGCTCATTGGAGCTCAGCTGAGTACGCCTTTGTATTAGTAATTATTTCAGTATTGGTCGGATTTCACCGGCGTTCATAAAAATAGCGCTCTGGAGCCCTGCGGAACAGTTAGCAACTTACGAAAGACCGAAGTCTAAATTATCTTTTCCTGTTTCTCCCATACCCAATTTTTTTTTTTTTTTTTTTTTTTTTTGGTCTGCCAAACCGCTTACATACGTGATGTTAGCGTATCGCTCAAATAAGAGCATACTTTTATCTAGTGCTCGCAAATGTGGACTCAGTAGTTTTCAAATGGCGACAAAAAAATCCAGAATTAATCACAACTGTATCTGCCGTTTTTACACGTGGTCGTGTTACGTTTTTTTTATGCTTTTTGTTCGTGTTTGTAAAATATTCTTACTGATCAACTTATTAGCTGCACGTGGTTCTTAATTTGCACTGAAGCTCACCGGAACGCAGTACTCCAGTACTTTTTTTTTAATTTCAACCATCTTTATTCAGAAGCGAACAGAGTCTATGAGTACTGCTCATCGAGCAGCTGTTTGTGTTTTGCTAGTTGACAGAAAAAAAAAAAAAAAAAAAAAAAAAAAAATCCGTGGCGAATAGGATTTTCTGACAATTCCACACCCCTGATTTTAATATTTTTGCTTTGTTCATTTATCAGACTTTATTGTAAATGAATGAATACAAACATAATCAAATATGTTAAAAAATTGCTGAAGATGAAATTGCTTTGAGTTTCGTAAATAATGTATGAAATATAAAAATGCGGTTATGGGGGGGGGGTAGACTAAGATTTTTATTGCAACAGAAAATTACAGCTCCCGTACTTTTTTTGTTAGAAATTGAGCCCTGTTGTATACACTATATGGCCAATGATGACCGGTCACTTGGGATTTTAGACATTCTGTTAAATATCTAGAAAAATACATGAGGAATTATCCTGAAACTGCAGGTGTGTAAACAGAATAATATATATAGGTCATGTATGGGTAGGTAACTGTGTTCATTTTTATGAGGATAGCATGTATACTAGTAGAGGAATTAAGGTTTTTATAAAAGTTCCAAATTTTGCCAAGTTTTTTTCCTTATAATTTGCAGAGTTCTTAATATAAAAAAAAGTTCGTTTCAGAAAATATGACAAACAACATTGTACACAATACCCTGCAATCAGAATGAAAAAATAATAAAAATTGTATGAAAAATGAGCAGGTTTACTAAATAATGTTTCACTGTGCATGCGCGAACGCAATTAAAATGTGATATGCATAATGTATTAGCTAAGTGTGTAGAGTAACTTTTGTGATAGTCTCAAAAACATAGCTCAAAAATTCTTAAAAGTATCGTCGATAGAATAAGCTCGAAATCCGTTGTTCACAAAAGGAAGCAAAAAGATGAGGGGCTGTATCCAAATGTCCATTGATTAGTCCTAATCTAGCGTACACAATATTGCACGTACTACTATATTTGGAGAAATTTGGGACTGCTTTTATAAAAACCTTAATTTCTCTACTATAGTATACATGCTATCCTCATAAAAATGAAACACAGTTAATTACAATAAGCCTCTTAATCAGGTTCTAGAGTTTGAACGCTTTTGCTACATTAGTTTTTACAGGGTTATCTGATAGATATTCTTTCTTTTTCAATTTTGTTGACGGTCCCCTACGGAGTTTCGGAAAAAAATCTCCGCAGAAATATGTATATATATATATATATATATACTATTCTGTTTACACACCCGGAGTTTCAATATAATTCGTCATGTGTTTTTCTAGATATTTAACAAAACGTATAAAATCGCAAGTAACTGGTCATCATTGACCATATAGTGTATTATATTACATTTAGAAACTTAAAATTACCACAAAATATTTAGAATTTTGAATGCTATTTCACTTTTTCTAAGAATTTTTGTCGAAATAAAAATAAAAAGTGTCGAAAAAGTGATAAATTGACCTAAAGATGTTACGTATTAACAATAATTAAAAAATATATCAATTAGTTATATTTAAGAACGTTGTCGTTTTATTGTGTAGTTTTTATTACTTAAACTTTTTTTTTCTGGCAGAAGCGACGTGCACAAAATCCTACAAACCAATCAGCAACAGTCCAGTCATTCGAACTATTTGTGAAGGTGGAATATGTCAATGTGCTGAAGGTAAGGAGAGAGATTTATGCAAGGTCAAAGATTCATTGCTTAAAATTATTTTCATTTTTTTTTTTCATTTTTCAGCGTGGTTTCCGCCATCACCATTGCACAATTACATAATCTTTGAATCCCATATGCATGGAAGTTTTAGATAAATTGTAAATATTCTATGCAAGTTTTGTAAATTCTGCAACAGAAAGAAAAACTGTGATTCGAGTCGACAGTAAAAATTAATTAAATATATGTTATTTTTGCAATTTTTATTCTTTAAAGCAGGCTCGGCGAACCTTTTCCCGTGCGCGTGCCCAAAATTCACAAACAATATCTGTTAATAATGTGACGTGCCCAACTTATACAAAAATGGTTTTGAAGAGTGCTATTTTTATACGAAACACTGGTTTTAAAATCAATTGCTTTCATGCATTAGTAATAAAAAAATATTTAAAACCAAAATGCGATTTATTTGTATATTGGAATTAACCATTAAACGAAGGAAATTTTAATTCGTAATTAAGATTCATTTATGCATACCGTAATAAGGGGTGAAAAAAAATACGAGATTTTATTTTAGTAATTTTTAACTTATTATTAATGCAACATCTGGGTTAAAAATTTCCAAATTGCATTAAACAATGTATTAATAATCTACTGATGAGATTTTTACTGATGTAATAGGATGTTCGATAGAAATTGCTTTATACCATGTTCATATTTTGTTACATTTACAAATATACATAGCTAAATTGGGTCCATTTGCAATTTTATTGCAGTGACTATCAAACGAAATTCATTTGAAAATTACAGCTTTTTATATTCATATCGAAAGGCAAAATTCATATCAAAAACGCTGCATAGCATCACTAGAAAAAGAAAGTTGTTCTGATGTGTTAATTCATCGAAAAATTATTACATTATTTGCGAAAGTCTGTTCGTATGGAAAAAAAAATTATTTATATAATAGAAATAAAAATAGATTTTATCTGTACAATGATTTCCAAATTTAATTTTTTCGCGTGCCAGAGAAATTGACTTATGTGCCAACTCTGGCACGCGTGCCATAGGTTCGCCAACCCTGCTTTAAGGGGACCTTCTACATTAGGAGACAAAAAAAAGCACTTTTTATGATTTTTTTTTTTTTTTTTTTTTTTTTTTTTTGTAAGAAAACTGCATGATGGATCTTTTTGAAATTTTAACAGTTTATTGTACATATCTTAAGGTATACACAAGAATTTTTTTTATTAGATTTTGTTGCTTCTACTCTAAGTTATAAACAAATATGTTCAACTGCTTTAGAAAATTTCGTCTGGACGGTGGGCATGATAGCGCCTTGTAGGATTATCTGAAACACAAAAATAATTTTTTTTATAAACTTCGTGAGTATAGCTTCTAGTTAAATTAAAGGAACCCATAAATTTATTTAAAAAAAGTTATGTAATGGCTGATTTAAAAAAAAACAAAATTTAAAAATTTGTTCTTATTTGTTAATAACTTTTTATATTATTATTATTTTAGTAAAAGCTTTAATTCATATCGAAGGCAATTAAATAAGCTTTAATTAAAAAAAATCAAGATGATCCACCGAGTAGTTTTTTCTTTTAAATCTTGCCCACCGTGTCAAAAAGTGTGGTTGAACATATTTGTTTATAACTTAGAGTAGAAGCAACAAAATGTAATAAAAAAAATTGTTGTGTATACCTTAAGATATGTACAATAAATTGTTAAAATTTCAAAAAGGTCCATCATGCAGTTTTCTTACAAAAAAATCATAAAAAAGTGCTTTTTTGTCTTCTAATGCAGAAGGTCCCCTTAACAGTAAAACATAGTTTTTACTGGTAAAATTATATATATATACATTTTTTTTTTTTTTTTTGGCATTGCAGTTGGCAGTTTCTTCGCCAACAAATTGCTGAAAAATCAGTTTTTTCCTTTTTCTTATAGCTTTGGCTTTTGATTATGAATAGTAGCTAACTATTATCCTTCATTTTGACCATTTTCCATTATATTTTACTATTTTATATAGGGTAGACCGGGGCACATTTACGCGATTTTTTTTTCAATGAATTTTCTAATTTTTATTTTTTAACTTAGGAAATTTTAGACATTGTGGTTTTATAAAGCAGTTAATAAAGTCAAAATTTGTGTATTCTGTTATTGTCCTATTTGTGTTTTTAACCGTAATTTTTTTTTTTTTTTAGATCTAAGTCTTTTGCGTAAACTTGTCTCGTTCCCGGGGCAAGTTTACGCATATTATAAGTGATACCAAGGAGTAAGTGAAATAAACATTTAATCAAATTGAAATGTTTTATTTATAACTTAAAACACTGTTTAAAAAATAATAAAGAGAATTAATTAAAAAACATTTTAAAGGCTAAACTGAAAACAGAAACTATTTAGCCATCTTCATCGTCACTGTTACAGTTTTTACAAACAAAAAATAAAGTATTTCCTTTTGTACACTTGTCGTGCATGGGACCACATTTTGCATATA
The DNA here is from genome assembly GCA_963932465.1 of Maratus speciosus. Classification (NCBI taxonomy): domain Eukaryota; kingdom Metazoa; phylum Arthropoda; class Arachnida; order Araneae; family Salticidae; genus Maratus; species Maratus speciosus. Next base: position 148,545,587 of record OZ010788.1, read on the forward strand.
TGACATTGAACCCAGTCTTGTCCTTTTTTGAATTGGTTGTATGGTTTCAAACAATAAATACACACACAGTTTTCATCTTCGTCATCAGATTCATTCACTATTTTCTTTATTCCAGAGTGTACAATTTTTTTCCCTTTTGCAGTTTTTGGTTTAATACTTTTTCCTTTACTGTCTTCTTGTTCTGCTTCCATAGAAACTAGTAAATTTTTACGTAATTCTTCTTTTTGAACGTGCGTAAAGGTGCCCCGATGTCAATGCGTAAACGTGCCTCGTCGCCATGTTTGGATTTATTTTTAACGTGCAACGAAAATTAATAACATTTCTGTTCATACAAATACAGTTCTTGAAAAAGGATAAAATTCTGCTAATATTTATATATTTGTTTATCCTTAACTAAGAATTATTAGTTCACAATAAGTTTCAATAAGTTCAACACAAAATTTACTCATCTTGACAAAAACAGATTATCCTTTCCTCATGCTAGACCGAAGCTCGACTGACGCTCAAAAACTTGTGAGAATACCTACTAGGGAGCAGCATCAATCTGTCATAACTGGCGGCGCGCCAGTTATAAAACGTTTCGGAAAAAGCGCACTGCGTAAACGTGCCCCATGCGTAAACCTGCCCCGGTCTACCCTAAAATATACTACATTCGAGAGGATGTAAAAAGAAAATTCTGCAATTGTGAACTTCCTGTCAAAAACTGTGAATTTTCTTATATTTTTTTTTCTATTATTATATGGAAATGAATTAAGTTATGAATGATCATTTAATTTATTATAATTAATTTTAATTAGGAGGATGCCCGCCTGGAACACCTTTCGCTGATGTGAAAGATATGAAAGATATCGCCGAAAGGAGAAATTTACTTAAAAATAAGTTCTGTGACGCTTTTGATTACGGTAAATGATTTTCCATCAGTATTTATAAGAGGAAAACAATGTAAAGTCCTTTTTATGTATTATTTAGGAGTTAAAAAAAATTTTTTTTTGGCAATTTGCTACATTAAATTCCTGACAATCCGACACTCAAGAAACCAGGTGACTGGCCAGATGATTGAAATCATCGGAAAACCGGTAGGATATATGTATATAGACCAAGAAGCGACCACAGAAAATTCCACGTAATCAAACATCATCACAATCTACATTAGATTTCCACATAAATTGTTGTCTGCAATACTATAAATAAAAAAAATCCTTCCGGCCAGTGCCGGGAGGAAGAGGTAGCTTTCATAATCCTTACTTAAAAAAAGCCAACTTATATCATGCAAACACACGAAGTTGCTCAATTTAGTGGAAACCGAATATAGGAGATTCAATACTAATTTTTATCAATATAATGAATGAGAATTTCGCGAAATTAGTCAGCTTTATCCAAGCTGCTTTTCTTTAAAGTAACTTATATTTGGCTGCCAAATTCGGCAATTTCTTAAAGTGCCTGTCATTTTAAGACAACATGGTGGATGAGGCTAAGCAGTGAACTTGGTCGAGACCTTAGTAATTGCTGTGCACATGCTCACTCACATCGGAATCAGTTAATATATAGGAGTGCTGTCGCATGCAAAAAATCAGATTTTTCAAAATGTCACCCACAATAGAAATTGAAACTGCTATATCTGAGCCATTTTTTAAGGTAAAGACAAGCAAAAAATGCTCCTGAATCCTTATATCAAGATCAAATACTTAAGAAAGAAACCTTTTTCAATTTCTAATTTTTTTGCACCTCACTTTAAATATATATATATTTTTTAATTTAATGGCCGCCATTTTGAAACAAGATGGCTGATGAATCTGGCCAGCGAACTTGGTCGAGGTGTTGATGTATACTATCCACATGCCTTCTTACATCGAAATAGGCGAATACGTGTGTTATCGCGTGACAAATACAAGATCGTTTCAAAATGTTAGCCATGCTAGAAATTCAAAGTGCTATAAATCAACCATTTTTTAAGATATCAACAAAAGAATAAATTTTCAGAAACAAAAACTGCTCCGGAATCTTTGTATCAAGGCCAAACACATAAAAAAAAATCTTTTTAATTTTCCAATTTTTTAATACCTCATTTTGAATTTTAAATTTAAATTTTTTTAAATGGCAACCCTTTTGAAACAAGATGGCGAATGAAGCTGGCCAACGAACTTGGTCGAGACATTGGTATGTACTATGTACAGACCAAGTTACATCCAAATAGGTTCATAAATACGCCTGTTATCGCGTGACAAAAATCAGGTCGTTTTAAAATGTCAGCCACAAGAGAAATTCAAAATGCTATTACTCAGCCATTTTTTTTTAGATATAGACGAAAGAAAAACTGTTCCGGAATCTTTGTATTAAGGTCAAACACATACAAAAAAAAATCTTTTTCATTTTCCAATTTTTTGGTATCTCATTTAAATTTTTTAATTTTTTAATTTTTTTAAATGGCCGCCATATTGAAACAAGATGGCGGATGAAGCTGGCCAACGAACTCGGTCGAGATATTTGTATGTACTATGTACACACCAAGGTACATCCAAGTCGGTTCACAAATACGCCTGTTATTACGTGAGAAAAATCAGGACGTTTCAAAATGTCAGCCACGCTAGAAATTCAAAATGCTATAACTCAGCCATTTCTTAAGATATAGACGAAACAAAAACTGCTCCCGAATCTTTTTATCAAGGTCAAACACATAAAAAGAAAATATTTTTCAATTTTCAATTTTTGGTACCACATTTCAAATTTAAATTTTTCTTAAAAATTTAAATGGCCGCCATTTTTAAACAAGATGGCGGGTGAAGCTGGCCAACGAACCCGGTCGAGACATTGGTATGTACTATGTATAAACGAAGTTACATCCAAATTGGTTCATAAATACGCCTTTTATCGCGTGACAAAATTCAGGACGTTTCAAAATATCAGCCACGCTAGAAATTCAAAATGCTATAACTCAGCCATTTTTTAAGATATAGACGAAACAAAAACTGCTCCGAAATCTTTGTATAAAGGACAAATACATAAGAAAAAAATATTTTTCCATTTTCAATTTTTGGTACCACATTTCAAATTTTAAATTTTTAAAAAAATTTTAAATTACCGCTATTTTGAAACAAAATGGCGGATGAAGCTGGCCAACGAACTCGTCGAGAGATTGATATGTACTATGTACACACCGAATTACATCCAAATCGGTTCATAAATACGCCTTTTATCGCGTGACAAAATTCAGGACGTTTCAAAATGTCAGCCACGCTAGAAATTCAAAATGCTATAACTCAGCCATTTTTTAAGATATAGACGAAACAAAAACTGCTCCGGAATCTTTGTATAAAGGTCAAATACATAAGAAAAAAATATTTTTCCATTTTTAATTTTTTGGTACCACATTTCAAGTTAAAAAATTTTTTAAAAATTTTAAATGGCCGCCATTTTGAAACAAAACGGCGGATGAAGCTGGCCAACGAACTCGGTCGAGACATTGGTATGTACTATGTACACACCGAATTACATCGAAATCGGTTCATAATTACGGGAGTTACAGTGTGACATAGGTCAGATATATATATATATATATATATTACCATTAATTAAACATAACCTGCCACCGTCAATTATTATGAATTAAAGCTGTAAGTATTAAAAAAATATTATAAGAATTATTATGGAAGAAAAAAGAAAAAAGTGGACACCGACAAAAATTGAAAAGCTTATACATTGAATTACGTTATCGAGGGCACAGAATTCAATGATATAAGCAAAATGGTTGTTTTCTGTGGGAAAAATAAGCTAAAGCTAAAATTAATTTTCCCCTGTGCCCGAACAACCACTAAAATCAAGTGAATTGATTAAAAATGAAAGCAGAATAGAAACAAATAATATGAAATGGAAGAATCAATAAAACATATTTAAATATTTATAGGATATAAAATAGAAATAATAAACACCATACCGATTAATATTTCAGTATTTTACAAAAATCCATGTGCACATGTCTGCCAGTATATCAAAAAGATTAAGGTGAATAAAACAGTTAAGAAATCACAGTAAATGATACCAAAGGATGCAGTTAATACATTTTAAAATAAAATTTGAAATACCTTGTAAAACAAATTAGATCTAATATAAAATAAATAGATATTAATTACATTATTTAAAATGCACTATTAAATTAATAGATAACAGTTTAACAATATCGTCAAAATTTAGCTAAAAATACACCCTGGTGTATAATTTGTAACTGAAATGGAGCTAGACAAATTAAAAAATATAGCATACTGAAAGATACAATTTTAGTGCTGCCATCTATGAATAATTATATTAAACATCTATCGCAAGATAAAAATTTGCAAGCTGTTGAATGTAAATAACTGTTTAAACAGCAAAACCAAACAAATCCTTATACATAGAGAATTATAGAACAACCACTAAAAACAAGTGAATTGATTAAAAATGAAAGCAGAATAGAAACAAATAATATGAAATGGAAGAATAAATAAAACGTATTTAAATATTTATAGGATATAAAATAGAAATAATAAATACCATACCGATTAATATTTCAGTATTTTACAAAAATCCATGTGCACATGTCATCCAGTATATCAAAAAGATTAAGGTGAATAAAACAGTTAAGAAATCACAGTAAATGATACCAAAGGATGCAGTTAATACATTTTGAAATAAAATTTGAAAGACCTTGTAAAACAAATTTAATCTAATATAAGATAAATAGATATTAATTACATTATTTAAAATGCACTATTAAATTAATAGATAACAGTTTAACAATATCGTCAAAATTTAGCTAAAAATACACCCTGGTGTATAAATTATAACTGAAATGGAGCTAGAAAAATAAAAATTAAGGCAATCTGAAAATACAATTTTAGTGCTGCCATCTATTAATAATTATATTAAACATCTATCGCAAGATAAAAATTTGCAAGCTTGTGAATGTAAATAACTGTTTAAACAGCAAAACCAAACAAATCCTTATATATAGAGAATTATAAACCTAATATAAATCACACAAAGTATTTAAAACTATTGTTAATAATATTTAAAAGCATACAATATGTTCTATTAGCTAAATTATTTAAACTAAACTAAGAGTTTAAATAATGTTAGAACATTGATAATATAGAGCATATATCTATATGCTATAAAACAAAATAAATTCAGTAGTAATTAATATAAATAATTATTAAAAATTATCTAAAAATTATTTTTTAATGAATTATATATAAGATATTTATAAAATGAACAGGAAATAACAAACATGTGGAAGTATATAGAAGGTTAAATAATACTTAAAATCCCATTACTTAAAACGCACAAAGATAGAATGTGGATTATTTTCAGACATCCATAAAAATCCATAAAGAATGAATATGGGACATTCAAAAACATTAAACTAAGAGTGGCATACTATTAGTAATTAATATGATATTGTCCTAAGTAAATTAAAATTTAATAACAAATAATTGTAAATTAGATTAATGAATAATTAAGCTAATTATAATATTAATGAAAATCTCCAACTTACATATAAAATATCAAATCAACATACACATAAAATACATAACAAAAAAATAGTAATAATACAAGAGCCCCGCTTTTTTTTTTTTTTTTTTTTTTTAATAAATAATTAACCATTGCGTATTATCCAGACAACACCACCCTCCTCCGTACTCTAACATCTACCCACCCAACCATCCTATAATATTTTTTTATATTCTTTTACAATTTTTAATTTTTTATAGATATATATATTTTTTTTTTTTTTTTTTTTTTTTAATTTTATAATTTTTTTGTAATTTTGTTTACGCATGTGTTAATTTGTGTTTAAAGATCATGTAAGAAAAGTACTAAATGTATATTAATGAATATATGAATTTTTTTGGAAAACCATGATTTAATGCATCATAAATTAGTTTTTTAATATTATTGTTAATTAGAGGAGAAGAACATAAACATTTTATTCTATATAAATGATTAAGTATTATATTACGAAATACAGAATGATGTAGACAAGATTTAAAATTTGTAAATGTATTAACTGTGAATTTAAATTCTTTACGTTTGTCAAACAAATCTGTGATTGTTTTATTGTCTTTTATTGTAATTTTAAGATCTAAGAAGTTAATTGTATTGTTAGATAAAAGGTTTTCCGTTAATTCCAAATTAGTGGGATAATCAACTGGAAATCGAGTAATTGCAGATTGATCAGTTTCAATTAAAATGATGTCATCAATATAACGATATAAATGTAGATTATTATTAGTAAAATTGCGTTCATAGTGAGATAAGTATAAGTCTGAGAGTAAACTGGAAGTACAACCGCCTTGTGGTATACCGACATGCTGTAAATATAAAGTATTATCTTGCAATATATAATTATTATAGATAATGAAGTTAGTTAAAGATTTAAAATATGCAATATCTATATAAGATGGTAATTCCAGTTTTTTATAATACTTTTTAAATAATGCATTTATAATTTTATGTAAATCTAATAGGTCTATATTATTAAAAAGATCTTTGAAGTCATATGTCGTTATATTACAAACAGAATGAAGATTTTTTAAAATCTTAACAAGTTGATAGCTATTTTTTATACAATGTGTATTATCATTGTTTGTAGTAAGTTCATATATTTGATTAAGAATTTTTAAGAGAAGTGTATTGGCTTTATTATTATATGTATTACAACCAATAGTAACAGTCCTAAATATATATATATATATATATCAATTTTGAACGGAGGGTGGTTTCGGGGTCTGGGGGTCATGATCGATGAAAATATACCAAAATTTTTTGAAATCGCTTTCCTCCGAACGGCTGCAATAGGTAGCTTTTTTGTAAAGAAAGCTACCTAAAAACCTGGCAAGAGTGTATGTCAGACTAACTTGAAATAGTAAATTTTTATGATTTAAAGTACATGAAAGTAAACAAGTTTTTAAAAAAAGAAGAAGAAACCATTGAACATAACAAAGTGTAAAAAAAATATCAAATGTAAACAAAAATCATAAAAATGTAGTTTATTCTAACTAATATTCAACATTTGATAATTTTGCAATATTTAATAATATTTTGTAGATTCCAGATGAATGTTTGGTTAAACTACCAGATTATTTGTGATGTAAAATATTTTATTATTTATTTACTTATTTATCTACAAAATCAGGCAATTTAAATAAAATAAAAATTTTGTCTAAATCTTGCTTACATCAACGAATAGCTCAACGAACATAATTTTTCAATGAACTAAAAAAAAACTTCTGGGGATAACAATGTTTCTATAAAATCATACACACACACACACACAAAAAAAAAAAAAAAAAAAAAAAAAAAAAAAAAAGTGAAAATTTTATTTGAGATGTAACTGGAATATTTAGACAGCCCGGTATTCTAAGACATATATCCGATTTGAGGAGACATGTGATATTCGACTTGGTCTAACCAGGCACTCACGCTAAGCTAAGCTGAGACAGATGAACTATGTAACATTCTAGACAACACTGTCTTTCGAATTATACATAAGTTGTGATGATGTTCGATGATGCAGAATACTTTGAGATTTTTCATTTTCTAAGTGCACAAGCGTTAAATTATAAGTACACATTTTTGAAATAAAATAAATTATGACCAACAGTAGTGAAATTCAAATAAATGTTTATATGGCTTTTAGTATTGGATCATTGCCCGATTTATTGAGCAAGGACTTACAAGATCAGGACTAATAACCAGATTTCATTGTGCTTAATTGACAATATCACAAAGTTTCCAGAAAAGGGCTTGTCAGTCATCTGTATTGGATAATGGAGCATCTGCTGTATTTAAGATATCTTTTTTAAGTTCTTTTTCTTTTTTATAATTGAATATAAGCATTAGCTAAATATGTTATTTTTATTCTGTATGCCAAAACGTCTTTAAAATTAAAAATATTATAAATTAAAAAACTCGATAATTAAGCAAGATTATTTATTTGAAGTTATATTTTATTAATAAAGGTGCTTTTGAATACATTTTTTAAGAAAACAAGTTATTTTTATTATTTAAAAATAAGAATAGTTGAAATTTGCAAAAGAGGGTAATTTTTAATACACTTTTAACCCTAACTTTTTTGATTAACTTTTTAATTAAAAGTTTGTAAAAGCCAAATTTGAATTCTAGTGTAGATTTCTATTTCTACTTTTTTTAAAATCTTTTTCTAATTCATAATTTGTAATGTAAAATTGATAAAATCCTTGTCATATATATATATATATATGTTTGTCATTTTCTAAAATATCATATTTGCAATTTCAAACAAAATATCAAAATTTAAATATCGTGAAACAATACAGCAAAATATATCTTAAATTTCCATGTTATAGTGTCAATTTTTATGTTTTATTCTTATACAATATGTATTTCAAAAGGTACATATACATTAATTTTTTATTCAAAAAATAAAACAGAGTTTCAGAGAAATTTATGCTTAAAAGTATTCTTTAAGAAATGCAGCTTTAAAATATAAAGCTTCTAGATTTTTGGATATTCGCAAGAAGCCATTTTTCAATTTGAATTTACGTCGGTATTCATTTCTCACTTTTATTAACTTAGTGTTCAAAGAGCTATTTTTCTTATACCAATATTTCTTTTTCAGTATGGAAAGGTAGGCTGCATTACATACGAAAAGAAGGTGCATTCTTTAATATTTCATTTTTAGTTGAAGAAGTCATAAAAGCAGGTAAAATTTACAATAATTTCTCACTATTTAAATATTTTGGACCAGAAATTTTTATTTTAAGAAATCACGAAAGTATCTGTTTAAAACTTCCATGATTTAAAAAGACTTTTAATATTTGTGATTTTTTGAGAGAATATTCTTGTGAATTTTCCTTTCTTATTACACTCTTTTATTTAATTCAACTTGATTTTTGTATGTAACGAAAAGTTTGTAAATGTACACTTCCAATAATGGTATGATACGTTGCCACCGACTCCGTACGCTGCCATAGAATCCCACTCAATACATGGAGAGGGGGTGCAGAACCTTCGATTTAAGGGTGGAAGTGGTAGCGTGGAATTTAAACCAAACATTTTATTGAAATGACATAAAATAAATTAACTTTCTTAGTTATTACTTGAAATACAACTATATTATTTTTTTGGGTACATTAGAGCTTACGACAATATTCATGTAAAAGCACAAGTTCAGCAAACATAGGATTAACATCCAATCTTCTAATGGATTCTTTCTCAATATAAATTTAGAGTCCTTTCACGTTAGTTATTACGAAAACAGCTGCCTCTGTTTTCTTGTATGCAGCAATCTGTTATCTACTCCTTTTACCTAACAGTTTCTACCGGAGAAATATTATCCTGCCTGAGTCGGCAGACTGCTTTTATTTCCTTCGGACCTATCCGAAATCGCAGCCCCCTCTGAGAGCAAACCTCTCACCTTGGGATCACAAACACCTCCCTCTCTTTTCGCCTTCCTTCCTCTGCTCGTTAACTGGCCTTTCTTAAAACAAAAGCTATCTATAGCTCACTCAGAGCCTAGGCTGGGTGACATCATTAACAAGCTTCGATATCACAGGTCCAGAGAGGGACCCTCTCTTCTAGCGTGAGAAAATTTCACATCTAGTTTCACTTTCAAATCATCCTGGAAAAATATCGGCAAGCTTGCTACTTAAAAGGGATTCCGTAACCCCTACTCTTTTCATGCCCTTGCTCCTTTTCAGTCAAAAGGTAAGATTGGTTGAGATGAATCGATTCTTTTGATCATCTCCTGCAGAACTTTAAGACTTAGAAATATTTTGAGATGGGATGCTTATACATACATTTTTCTATATAGAGTTTTGTTTGAATATATGGGGCTTTTCTGCAAGTTACATTGGATTCTTCATAGGGGTTCTACAGCTAGGCCGTCCCATCATTGACTCCTTATCGCTATAGGGGAACCTCATAAGTGGGAACCACTCCTGGGAGAATAGTGAGGGTTCCCACCATAGAATTAATCTACAACCAGCCAGAATTGAGGATCCCCTATCAGAGGCTACCTATGTGATTCAAACCAGGAGACACAACAACATAAAATATTGGTAAAACAAATAAAAAGATTGAATAAAAAGATTTCAAAAATAGTCCTCCACATCGTGCGTACCCTGTTCCCGGTTAACCACTCCGTGAATGTCAGGTCTACGGGTTAGAAGTTGAAAATAAAAAATGGTGGTCCGGCCGAACGCAGTGCAAAGAAGGTAGACTCTAAACTTATCCAAACTTAACTAAATTTTTGCATATTATGTTGTATGTACATACAAATCTATAGATTATTATATTATTCTGCACAAAAGAATTCGGATATTTTTCCGACTATAGATGATAATTGCTAAAATCGGATTTCCGAATGTATAATGCGTTTTCCAAATTGTTTACTTAAATATCATGTTTCACCATATTAACTCTTATCGGACGCTAGATTTTTATACATGATTCTATTTTTGTATTCTATTCGCACTACTATATACTTTTTTTAATGCAGCATAGCAGCGCCACCTGTTATGTGATTTACACGAAATCCTAATCAGCACGAACTTATGTCAAGGTCTAATAGAATATGACGTTTGGTGAAATTCGTTTGTTAGTTCTTAAGCTATGACTATCGCTAAAATCGTGTAAATCCTGAAAAATGCAGCATAGTAATTCCACCTGTTGGGCGATTTACACCAAAACCTAATCATCAACAAATTATGTCCACGTCTAACTGATTCCGAAGTTTGATAGAAATCCGTACGTTATTCTTGAGATAGAGCTGTTGTGTAAATGTAGTAATGCAGTATATCATCGCCACCTGTTGCCTATTTGCACCAAAACCTAAACAGCAACAACTTATGCCAACATCTAACTTAATCTGAAGTTTGATGAAAATCCGTACATTAGTTCTTGAGACAGAGATATTGCGAAATTCTTAAAAAATGCAGCATAGCAGTACCACATGTTTTGCGATTTACACCAAAAACTAATCAGCACCAATATATATCTAAGTCTAACTTAATCTGAAGTTTTAATAAATTCCATGCATTAGGTCTTGAGATAGAGCACAAACAAAATTTTTGTCACATACAGACAGGCAGTCTCAGAGACAGACATTTTCTTAAAAAAGTCAAATCATGTTCAGGACCTTCTAAAAACTGTAATTCCGTCGAAAACTGGAAATCGACGTTTTTTACGAATCCAATACTTTCTTCTTGTAAAGATAGACGAAAGTAATAAATTTTGTAATACATTTCTCCTAACAGTGTAAATCAGTGGTTCCCAACGTGAGGCGCACGCCCCACAGGTGAGGGGGGGTATTTTTAGGGGGGGGGGGGCATTTCCAAATTTGATACATGCAAACCCTTTAATAATTTCGTTTAACATTGAGGTAAGTTCGAAAAGTACAAGGGAGATTCTCAAAAGGTGGGAGCATTAAACGTTAACTATATGTAATTTTTCAAATTTTCAAATTTAAGGCCAAATTTTTTTAATAGTATAGTATTTTGTCTATAAATATAATATATAAATATTTTAATAGTATGTCTACAAAATTATACACAAACATTAAAAGACAGCAACTATTCTGGAAAATTAATGATTAAAGCGTTTAATTAGCAGTTGTGTACGTTACAAATTTTGGACTTAAAGATTTTGGACGTTGCTCTTAGTATTTAAAAAATTCTTAAGACTAAGAATGTAGTAAATGTGTCTATATACACATATATAAGGTATATATGTGTATAATTAACTTTTTGTTATCCAGTAATAATAATAATAAAATCAAATGCTTTGTTACGTACGTTACTTTCGGACATAACAAAATACAGAAAAATGCTTTATAGAAAAGTCCTTCTATCTTCAAAAAAGCAATAAATCAGCTTGCCATCTCTTAACGAAATTATCAAAAAATCATTCGTTTTCTTTATGCATTCGTTGTTTACCATTAGAACCACCTGGAAAAAAGTTATAACTCTTTTTCTTGGTGGTACATTGGAGCAGTTAACGTTATCAATGTCCGAAATTGGCCTCTTTAGCATAAAATAATAAAATTTTAAGATATTTATACAAAGCTTTTACAATAAATTATGTCATTTTCTATCTCTGAATAGAATTAAAAACTCAGTGTAAAAAAAAATTAAAGTCAATGATAATTAGTGTCCAGTGCCCACCTTTTGAGAATCGCCCACAACAAAACTCTTTTTGGCACAAAGGCGAAGATTTGTAGCTTCACTGCATTTATAAAATTATGTTAAAAACACCTTTGTGGCAGAAGGTTTACCTCTTTCATAAGTTAAAAAATGTAAAATGAATAGTTGTTGTTAAGGCCAATAAAGTTTCCATCGTGTGAATAGAAATAACTTTTTAAATAATAAGAGACATATTTTGCAGAGTGGGGTTGGGGGGGGGGCACTCTGACCCACCAAAACATTTTACTAATGTTTTGGTTTTAACCAAAACATTTTACTAATGTTTTGGTGGGGCGTGGCTAATAAAAGGTTGGGAACCACTGGTGTAAAGACTTTCAGGAGCTTCCGGGTCGACAGCAACTTTACGCCCAATCTATGGATGTCTTATTACACTGTAAAAAAAAAAAAAAAAAATGCCAGTTTTCCGGTAGGTGTCGGAAAAATAGTTCCCCTTATCGTACCGGAAAATTTTCCAACCCAGCTCGGAATAAAATCCGTAAAATACCGTTTCCTAATTTTTACGGATTTTATTCCGAGCTGGGTCGGAAATTATTCCAGTACGATAAGGGCAACTATTCTTCCGGTTCCTACCGGAAAACTGGCAGTATTTTTTTACAGTGTATTAGTGGGCCATTTGGAAATGAAAAATCTAGCTGTAGTTTATAAAATTCGTAAAAATTTTAAGTTAATAACTCAAATCCAAAGGGACAACTTGATGACATAAGTTTTAATTCAATTTTGTTCGGAAACGCATGAAACTGACAGGTGTTGTTCTTCAGAAACTATGTAATCGAAAGACGTTTACATTTTTTTTTTTTTTTTTTTTTTTTTTTTTTTTTTTTGTAAACACAATAGATATTTCAGAAAATGCTGTCAAAATTGGCCTTTTGAATCGAATTTCTCGACTAAAGCAGAAAAAACAGTCAACGAAGGGAGAAAAACGCCTTGTCACTTGATCAAAACCGCTTATAACTCGATAGATAATTTATTCATCAAAAAATGTAAAATTATTTCGATTTCAAATCGCTTCCATAGTCAGATATGCCAATTTTATACCTTTATGTTTAAAAATGCATACGTCATTGTGTCAAAGTTTCGCGCATCTTGAGCAGTGAACTTGAGAACAGCCTTAATTTAAAGATTAATACTTTATAAAAAAGGTGGTACAGTAACTAAGTGAGAGAATAAATACAAATTTTATGGTTTTAAATTTATAGAAAAATAGAAAATAATATGGCGCATGTTTTCAAAGTACAAGCAATAGTGTTTCTTAAAAAATAACTGGTGCCAACCAAATGAAGTTTGTATAAAAGATGCTGGCCCCCATGTCACGTCGGAAGTCACATAGGACCGATAAAGGTTTAACTGTAAACTTTTGTTACAGTATTTTGAATGTGTTGGAAAATAATTCCTAAAATATGCACCACGCATGATTTTTCGTTCCTGTTTTTTTACTGTGAAGATTGTCGTTTGTGTTGATAAATAAATTATATAGGAAATTTGTATGTTTTCTCTTCACCGTAATTTGAGTGTACCACCAAAGTTTAACTATCGGTCCTAATCTGCTGCGGAGTGAAAAAGGTTGAAAAATATTTCTATTTCTATCTTTATAATTTCAGTTGCACAAATATATTCTGCAACATCATGAGAAAATAAATGAGCATTTTTTCTTAACATTTCCACAGGAATAGAGACACCTGATCTCATTGAACAAGAAAGACGGACATTACTAGCAAGGGATAATTGTATGACTGCAGCCCTCCGAAATGGCGTTACTTATCTCGTGCTGGGTAAAGATGGACAAGGTTACATGAACGAGTATGGACATATATGGTACAGTGGTTTATATGATTTAATTATCTTTTTTAAACATGAAGAATTTTCTATAAGTAAAGATTTTCAACTGGTTTAATTAATTTAATCTGCTTTGTCATCTTAAAATCACTTCGAACTCAATTTGTATGCAATTTCGGGTTTGTGGGGTCGGAAAAACAGCTACTTGGATGTCATAATATTTATGTAGAGAAGAGGTCACCAATCGATGGTACGTGAACCACTAGTGGTCTGCAAGGATATTTCGGTGGTCCTCGAATATTAAGTGTCATAGAAAAATAAGTGGTGCCAACCGAATAAAATTCGTGTAAGAGCTGCTGGCCTCGATGTCATAGTAACAGTGTCGGAAGTGACATTTCCCGGTGACTAGCAGAGGTTACTAACCGATGGCCCATGTACCACTAGTGGTCCGCGAGGATATTTCGGTGATCCGCAGAAAATCTTAATGTTATTTACATTTTAAAAATATTTTATTAATAATAACTTAAAATAATATTCTCATAAATTCTTACATTTATAAAATTTTATGTGATTAGTTTTGAAAATTTAAATTATAGCTGGAATTAGATACTTATGTTAATAGAAGCAATTTGTAATTTATTTGCAAAACAAACGATTCTTGATTTTTGATTCTCCATAAAGTAAATATTCCTTGTTTAGTAAAAGCTCTCTCCACCTTGCAGCAACGCAATTGGAACCAAAATTCCATGAACCTTTCCTAACAACAAGGAACAAATATCGCAATAAAATGTAGTCTTAAATAAGCGAAAAATAGTTTGCAATAATTAAACTAACTTTAATAATTTTGTCACAATTAAAAATCTTAACAAGAGTCATTCTCTGAAAAGTGGATGTTTAAAAAAAAAAATTGTGGCTCAATAAAATTGTCTCAAAAATCTCAAAATTTAGTTTACAAGTACCTTATTGCTATATTTATCAAAAAATAACATAAACCAAATTGTATCTCATAGTTCTTCTGATATTTTAATTTCAAAGCACTTCCACTGCTAAAATGTTCAAATAAATGATTAGCACCGGAATTTAAGAACAAATTTATTTTTAAGTAAGAAAAATGCTGTATTTCACATACGTGTTAAATAGATAAAAGTTTATAAAAAGTCTGGTGCCACTGTGGCGCTTGGGAATTAAAATTAAGTGGTTTTATAAACATACCACCGCCCTTGAAAGGGTTAAAAAAGAAAAGAAATTATAATTAGAAGTCATACTGACAATAAATAATATTTTTTTTACTCTATGTCAATTGAAAAAATAAAAATAAAGCATTAACATTTAGAAGAGCTAATGTTTATTTGAATTAGTATATTTTTTTATTATTTATTTTTAATTTCTCCCTGTAAAATAATAAAAATTAAAAATGTATTATCTTTACTTACGGTAATTAAAAGTCTTACGAGTTTTTCAATGTGTATTTTATTGCATTAGATTTTCTTACTTTACTGTTTAGTACATATATAAGGGAATTCAGATCATTCCCTCACAATTTAAATCATTCCCTCATATTAAAATTATGAGGAATGATTGTGAGGGAATGACGAAATACTGCTGAAAACCATGTTATACAAAAGTGATATGTTTTAAGTATATTTTCAGTTACTAAATATCTTTTGAAACACATTTCTAATAATAATTCTAATAATAACAACATAAAAAGACATTTCATTAGTTTTCATTAAATTTATAATAGATGAGGGAATGGCGCGTAATAAAAATACTTACATTGATTTAGTACTTCAAAGCGATATACTAGCTATTCAAGAACGTTTTTGAGCAAACAACAAGATGGATACTTCACTTTATTCTTATGCAAACTGTCCTAGACATATATAAAGCATGTGCTGTTTTCTATTAAGTAAATAATGACAAATTTATAGTTATGTGAGGGAATGACGACAAATGCTAGGGACATCATTAAAAAGTGCCGTAATTCATTCATTATATAAAATACAAATATAATTAGATGGCTAAATATGTATTTAAGTGTGTTTAATGGATTAAGAAAAAAATAATTATAAATATACGCGCTGCAATAGCAGAGAAGGTATTTTCTTTCCTACATTTGTGAATGGGGACATAGTGAGGAAATGATATTTGCATTAAAAAATACGGGAACGTCCACTGTTACTCTTGTGACCACCAGAGAAAATTTCCATATATATTTCCAATTCTTTTTTTACAAAATATATTTAAGATAAATTTGAGGCAACTTCTTAAAAATGCATGTACTTTACTTTCACAAATCATATACAATTTGTAACAAAAAGCATTTTACTTGGCTAGATAATAAATGAAAATTTTGTTACTCTTGTGACCACAAAAAAAATGCAATTTTCAAAAATTGTGTTTGACGCAGAAATCTACGATTTTATAACTAGTTTTCCTTTTTCTTTCAACAGAAATGGGATCTTCAATTGCCACCATAACAGAACTGGCATTAAAAACTACAAAAAAATTAATATCCCAAAAGTAAATTAAGATGTAGTTTTCAAACAAACTGCAGTTAAAAGTACTTTTTTTTCCTCATACGAAGATGTAAAAATTGAAAATATGCGATGCTTAAAAGTTTACGGCTGACTCATGCAACGTAACGTTATTTTTTAGTGACGACATTTTAATTGCTGCCCGAAAGAAATACATATCGGGGGCTAAAACTTTTTGTTATGATGAAATACGCCGTAACGATTTTCGTATGGTTAAATAACCATTTGTAATTTTGTAACACTTGCATAATCACATTAATAAAATATAAATTCTGCTATCGTTATTTACAAATATATTGATGTTG
The DNA here is from genome assembly GCA_963932465.1 of Maratus speciosus. NCBI lineage: Eukaryota > Metazoa > Arthropoda > Arachnida > Araneae > Salticidae > Maratus > Maratus speciosus. Next base: position 148,562,417 of record OZ010788.1, read on the forward strand.
TAAAAAAAATTATATTAATGGTCCCCGAGATATAAAATTAAGGGTGTAGCGAAGTATCGTGAGGTCCAAAAGATTGGCAACCACTGATTTAGAGAATATTGTAGAAGCTACGAATATTCTCGGTAGTATAAATACATTATTACAAAACAACGACAGGCTAATTCAATAGATCTGAGAAGAATAAATATTCCAACGCAGAAATGTACACTTATCTAAGTAAGCTCCTTTTCTTACATACCAAATGAACCTCTTTTGACACAGGATCACACGAAATCTCTTTCAGAAACAAGCAAATGCCTCGTACGTAAAACTAAGCAGCAAAATACGATAGAAAACGGCAGGAGTAAAACACTCCAAAGCAGACCTCGAAGTTTTCATTAAGCGCAAACCCATTCGTGTAAAATCAGCTGGTCAATTCTACTCCAACTGCCTCATTTAGACCTCTCGACCAAAGAACGCATTTCATCTAAAAAAATTCTAGAACCAGATGCTCGCTTCTGCTAATTAAAACAAAACATTTCCGCCTCGCGGAGTTCTAAAACTCATCTATCGATCTCTAATGTGCTTCTGCCGAAAATTAACTCCTCCTCATAGTAATTTCCCCTACTAGCTAGATCACAGCGTTCAATGCGAGTTGAAAGTCTGCAAAAATTGACAATTTTTGAGTATGGGACTTTTAGTTTCTAAAATTTCGTTTTTATTGTCATTGTTGTTTAAATCTTAATTTTAAATTTCAGGTACCGGTATATGCTTGACCAGACTAGCATCGTTCAAAAATGGATAACAAATTTCAAAGAGCTACGGACTAAGAAAAGCAGGCAGTTCCAAAGAGATTTGAACTACGTTACACTTAAACTGAAGAACGAAGGTTGTGACATGTAACATTATGGAACATTTATTTGTCGTTTTTTTATTAGCAGACTTTTACATAGGTTTGACAAATTTATTGTAAAAGTTTTCTTGCTTTTTCCTTGCTTGTATTTTTTTATAATATTTGTGGCAAATTTAAATAAACATTTTTAATAAAATAATACTATATGTCAAACTGTAAACAGCACTGTATGTTTTTAATTGGTTTTTCTCTTTGGTTCTGTTTTTAACATAATAAAAGACAATTATAAAGAGTAATGAAATCAGGGGTTGGTCAGTGGAGAAGTGGCCTCTCAGGTTGTCAAAATCCCTCCGGAAGTTTCTGTTTAATAATTCATAACATCCCTTACCACCCCCACCCAACTTTCGGAGTTGTAGAAATCCCACGTGGAGAAAAGACTAAATTCAGCACTGAATATAAATAATTGGTGACAAAGAAAGTTAAGTAAAAAATATCGTGAAGCTTAAATAAAAAAAAAATACATTGGTCATTTCTTGAAAAGCTGTTTTCGATCTAGTCTAGGTCTACCTTTTGAAGTTTCTCCTTGTTCACCCACGAAGTATTACCCCTTTGTTGAATACTTTAAAACTGGAAAATCCCCAACATTAAAGTTGAAATTTTCTAACTAACAGGAGCAAACGGAAGGCAAATATATATATATATATATATATATATATATATGCATAATTTTTTTCCTTACAGCCTGTCCACTATAGTCCAACCAAAACAAATAAAGTATTTTTATACTTGTTTTCAATTATGTATTAGGCCAAGAAGTCTAAAAAAATAATAAACAAAATAACATTCAATGAGGTTCAATGGTTAGGCTCCAAAATCCCCAGAGATATTTAGTATGTTGTGCCAGAGCCGGGGTATATTGTAGGAGAACATATCATTGAAAGTGTTTCTGCCTTTAGTTAAAATTTCCAATGATTCGCTGATTATGCAGTTGCAGTAATGCGAAGTATGGACTATGATTCTTGCATTCTGAAGTCTATGTCGATTTTTATTATCGCCATAGGTACTACTAATGGCAATGGTTAATACAAGGACTTTGCAATTCCCCTTGCTTCTCGTATTTACCGAATTCGACTGTTTATCATTGGGCTTCTGTACAGCATGTTTCTTGTGGAGAATGGTTCGTGCATCATGATCGTGCATGTATTATTCCTACTGTAAAAATCTATTTATCGACGCTAACACTGAGTCAATGAGCATGAAGGAGTTATTTATTTTTAACACTTTCCAACGAAGTTGAAAAAAGTTTATGAATTCGGGTTGTCTGTCCACGCTCCATCTCGCGTTATTAGACTCGGATTTTCATATGGATATATGTTAATGATGTTTACCCTGACATGTTCGGTATTGAATATGAAGTGTGTAGCATTAATACATTGCTCAAAGCAATTAAAGGATATTGAGGTTGTGGATGGATCTTGCGGCTGGGGATTGGCTAGATGATTTATACATTATCGATAGACGTGGTAGGCTATATGAGAAAAAAATTACACATGTTTGGCAGAAAAAATGCATTGTATTGAGAATTTGGGTACAAAAAGAAAAAAACACAGTTTGTGCATATGAGAAAAAACGAATAAAAAAAGGTGTTTCCTTTAAACAGGATCACTTTTAGTAGGGGGTATGGTTTCCCCGCACGGACAGTAACGTTGAGAACCTTTGCAGCATGGAGTTAATGAGGCTATTAAATATTTCAGCCGTTTCGCATCATCACCAGCACACATTTAAAAGGTAAATTTATTAGAGACATCGAAAAGCAGGAAGGATAGAGCAGAAGCTCTGAAGACATCGGCTTCGAGCTTCATGTTAATGAGGAGCTGGGGATATTCTATCCCACTCCTCCAGAAGAGCTCTTTTCAGCTCTTGAAGAGTTTGCGGGGGTGGTAGGCGGCCCGCAACTCGTCTTCCTGGAATGTCCCAAACATGCTCTATTCAGTTCATGTCCGGAGAACACGCTGGCCATTCCATTCGTATGATTCTTTCCTCGAAAAGGAAATCATCCACCAACCAAGCACGATGTGGCCTGTAATTGTCATCCAACTCGTCTGCCTAGAATGTCCCAAACATGCTCTATTGTGTTCATGTCCGGAGAACACGCTGGCCATCCCATTCGTATGATTCTTTCCTCGAAAAGGAAATCATCCACCAAGCAAGCACGATGTGGCCTGTAATTGTCACCCATCTCATCTGCCTAGAATATCCCAAAGATGCTCTTTTGAGTTCATGTCCGGAGAACACGCTGGCCATTCCATTCGTATGATTCTTTTCTCGAAAAGGAAATCTTCCACCAAGCAAGCACGATGTGGCCTGTAATTTTTACCCATCTCATCTGCCTAGAATATCCCAAACATGCTCTTTTGAGTTCATGTCCGGAGAACACGCTGGCCATTCCATTCGTATGATTCTTTTCTCGAAAAGGAAATCATCCACCAAGTAAGACAATGTGGCCTGTAATTGTCATCCAACTCATCTGCCTAGAATGTCTCAAACATGCTCTATTGAGTTCAGGTCCGGAGAACACGCTGGCCATTCCATTCGTATGAATATTTCCTCGAAAAGGAAATCATCCACCAAGTAAGCACGGTGTGGCCTGTAATTGTCATCCAACTCATCTGCCTAGAATGTCTCAAACATGCTCTATTGAGTTCAGGTCCGGAGAACACGCTGGCCATTCCATTCGTATGAATATTTCCTCGAAAAGGAAATCATCCACCAAGTAAGCACGGTGTGGCCTGTAATTGTCATCCAACTCATCTGCCTAGAATTCCCCAAACATGCTCTATTGAGTTCATGTCCGGAGAACACGCTGGCCATCCCATTCGTATGATTCTTTTCTCGAAAAGGAAATCATCCACCAAGTAAGCCAATGTGGCCTGTAATTGTCATCCAACTCATCTGCCTAGAATGTCTCAAACATGCTCTATTGAGTTCAGGTCCGGAGAACACGCTGGCCATTCCATTCGTATGAATATTTCCTCGAAAAGGAAATCATCCACCAAGTAAGCACGGTGTGGCCTGTAATTGTCATCCAACTTATCTGCCTAGAATTCCCCAAACATGCTCTATTGAGTTCATGTCCGGAGAACACGCTGGCCATCCCATTCGTATGATTCTTTCCTCGAAAAGGAAATCATTCACCAAGCAAGCACGATGTGGCCTGTAATTGTCACCCATCTCATCTGCCTAGAATATCCCAAACATGCTCTTTTGAGTTCATGTCCGGAGAACACGCTGGCCAATCCATTCGTATGATTCTTTTCTCGAAAAGGAAATCATCCACCAAGTAAGCCAATGTGGCCTGTAATTGTCATCCAACTCATCTGCCTAGAATATCCTAAACATGCTCTATTGAGTTCAGGTCCGGAGAACATGCTGGCCATTCCATTCGTATGAATATTTCCTCGAAAAGGAAATCATCCACCAAGTAAGCACGGTGTGGCCTGTAATTGTCATCCAACTCATCTGCCTAGAATGCCCCAAACATGCTCTATTGAGTTCGTGTCCGGAGAACGCGCTGGCCATTCCATTCGTATGATTCTTACCTCGAAAAGGAAATCATCCACCAAGTAAGCACGATGTGGTCTGTAATTGTCATCCAACTCATCTGCCTAGAATGCCCCAAACGTACTCTATTGACACTAGATTAATATTAACACAATTATTCTAATTGGTAAACAAATCGATTTGTTTTGAAAAAAATTGATTTGTTTACCAATTAGAATAATTGTGTTAATATTAATCTAGTGTAATTTCGAATCCAGCGATTTCTGGAGTTCCATTACTTGAGATTTATTCTGTTGAGCTGAACCAGGTTTCAGACCAGATGCTGTAATCATCAAGGTTAGCTGGGTGAAAAAGTTCGACCAGAATCGTCCGGGATAGCTCAGATGGCAGAGCACTGGCGGCTTCAGCCAGGAGATCCCGGGTTCGAATCCTGGTCCGGACATTTTTCGCCCAGTTGGAAATTTACATCTAATACTCTATTGAGCTCAGGTCCGAAGAACACGCTGGCCATTCCATTCGTATGAATATTTCCTCGAAAAGGAAATCATCCACCAAGTAAGCACGGTGTGGCCTGTAATTGTCATCCAACTCATCTGCCTAGAATGCCCCAAACATGCTCTATTGAGTTCATGTCCGGAGAACACGCTGGCCATTCCATTCGTATGATTCTTTCCTCGAAAAGGAAATCATCCACCAAGCAAGCACGATGTGGCCTGTAATTGTCATCCAACTCGTCTGCCTAGAATGTCCCAAGCATGCTCTATTGTGTTCATGTCCGGAGAACACGCTGGCCATCCCATTCGTATGATTCTTTCCTCGAAAAGGAAATCACCCACCAAGCAAGCACGATGTGGCCTGTAATTGTCACCCATCTCATCTGCCTAGAATGTCCCAAACATGCTCTTTTGAGTTCATGTCCGGAGAACACGCTGGCCATTCCATTCGTATGAATATTTCCTCGAAAAGGAAATCATCCACCAAGTAAGCACGGTGTGGCCTGTAATTGTCATCCAACTCATCTGCCTAGAATGCCCCAAACATGCTCTATTGAGCTCATGTCCGGAGAACACGCTGGCCATTCCATTCGTATGATTCTTTTCTCGAAAAGGAAATCATCCACCAAGTAAGCACGATGTGGCCTGTAATTGTAATCCAACTCATCTGCCTAGAATGTCCCAAACATGCTCTATAGAGTTCATGTCCGGAGAACACGCTGGCCATTCCATTCGTATGATTCTTTCCTCGAGAAGGAAATCATCCACCAAGTAAGCACGATGTGGCCTGTAATAGTCATTCATTAACATGAATTCATCTTCAGTTGCTGCAGCGTAAGGGACTACAATAGGTCTGAGGATCTCATATCGCTATATCACTGACCGACCAGATCTCCATTTCGAATGATGTGGAGGTCGGTGCCGCCCAACAATGGAGATACCAGCATACACCATCACTCTCCCACCGCCAAATCTGACACTTCCTTGCATGGACACATGATTGTTTCTAGTGCCACGTTCCCTAAAGATGAAAATACGCCTATTATCGGGATGAACAGAAAAACGGGATTCGTCAGAGAAAAGAATATTGCACCATTCATTTTCCTCTAGTTCACGTACTTTGTTGCCCACTCCCTGCGGGCTCCACGGTGCCTTGCTGTTACGTAACAAATACCACTGATCTGAGAAGATACAGCGTGGAGCCGGTTTCGGACAGTTTGAGTTGCAACTGTGGGGCCAGTAGCCGAGCAAAGGTGTTGTTGAAGAAGAGTGGCATTCATATTTCGATGTCTCCGAGTCGTTAGCGTTAAATATCGATCATCATTGGGCGTCGTTGCACGTCTGTGACCTTGACTTGGTCTAAGACCTGCATTTCCAGTCTCCTAAAAATGGTGCCAGATCCTGGAAATCACACTTTGTGAAATTCCAGTGGCTTCTGCTACTTCGGCTTGTGTTTGCCCCCTCACCCTCTAACCGACCAACAACTCTCCAAGTTTCTCATTCGGTTAAATGACTTCGTTGAGACATCGCACTCATTAAAACAAATCACTTACTGAATCTCGATCATTGATTTTCTCTTTTTTCAGTAAGTTGAAAGACAAATTTCACCCGCTGCCGCTAAAGCGTCGTTTTTGACATCAAACTCAAACTTTGCATACTCCTAAATTTGAAAATGAGAAAAATTTGCATTTGTGACTATCTTCTTCCATTTTCTTCAAAAAAAAAATTAATTTATATAAGACTTACAATGTCCTTTAATTGTCTTGACCAGTGTAGTTCATTTACAGGGGCATTCAAAAGAATTCCGTTACATTATGTTCAATAGGGAAAAATCGTTTGCAGTGTAATATAATGAAATTACGCTATTTCAATGTATTGAAACTGAAATAAATCACTGAATTTCACTGCAAGATGATTACTGTAGAATAGGGTATTTCATAGCATTTATTGTTCATTTACAGCAGCGGTTCCCAACCTGCGGTACGCTTACCACTGGGGGTACGTGAAAATAAAATCGGTAATAGCGGAAATCAGAAAAATGTTTTAACTAAAAACACATAAAGAAAATTGATATTTTTAGATTACAAAGTTTGTCTCATATGTAAATCCAATATGTTACCCTCAAAACGAGGAAAAAGGCTCACTATACCTAACAATTCATTGATAATGCAATGCCAGCTCCGCCCACTGCTAAGTATATTGCATGAGTACTTATATATTTTCTCCACCTTCCCGAAAACTTCCATTAATTATTATGCAATATTATTTTCTGTTTCCAGTTTGGTTATTTGTATATCATGATACAAAGTTGTCATCAATAATCATCGTAAGGTTAGTTGAAATTTCTCTTAATGCTGCATTGTCTTTTCTTAATATTTGGTTAATATTATAAAAAGCAACAAGTGGGCAAGTGTGTTCGCAGATCGCACAAAGGGTTTCGTTTCAAAACACTATCTTTTAATTAATAAATCCAAATCAATAATTTTTAATCATAATTATAATTTATAAATACACTAAGTAAGAACATAGATGGCAGCACAAAATTAACTTAATAATATGATGACAAGAGGAAGCTATTTTTTTTTAAAGACAAATAATATAGAACTGATTTTCAGTCATTACATTAATTTATTTAATTAAAATAACCTAACTTTTTAAAAATTGTATGATTTTGGGTATGACAGGGGTTATCCTCCATGTAAAAAATAAATTCAAGTCTGTAACTTAAATAGTTTCCGAGTACGAGCGCTAAGACGGACAGACGAACAGAGAGAGAAACGACACTATAAGAGTTTAGTGAGATGAACGAAACCCTAATAATAACTTTAAAATGCAAGATAAAACGATAAAATATTAGAAAAGTCAATGTAATTTATATCGATTTATTATATGATGTGATAAGAAGATTACTAATGAAAAAAAGCATGTTAACGTAAATCACGTTGAGTGGGAGGGGGGAAAGGGGGCGTCTTTATACGAAATGAGGGTACTCCGAAATGAAAAGCCTAAACAAAAGGGTACATAAAAGAAAAAAGGTTGGGGAGCGCTGATTTGCAGGGACGCACAAAAGAAATCGGTTACAGTACTGTGTTTGAGCAATAATCGCTGGACGTGCGTTTTCAATTTCAGTATGCGTATTTAAATTTAATTAATTTTTTGCATGTTCCCCTTTGTGCATAAATTATATACCGCGTATACAGGGCTGCACAAATAAAGTCACGTACCATTCTCCTTATTAGCGAAAATTAGTGAGGGGGGGGGGCGGGGGTGGATTTTCAACTATGGTATGTATTTCCTAACTGAAGTATTTTTTTTTGCATGCATTTAGTTAATAGATACAAATCTATGTATCATATACAGGGCTGCTCAACGAATTCGGATAAATTTCCGACTGTGGATGGGAATTGCTGAAATTGGGTTTTCAAATGTGTTATGCGCTTCCAAATGGTTCAATTAGACATCCTACTTCAACTAGGTAATCAGTGAAGTTCCGTTATAGTATTCTGATTGTGTTGGAACGTGTTTCATAATCTATGCTGGACGCATTATTTTTTCTTTCTTGCTATTATTATTATTATTATTATTATTATTCCAGTTTAACGAATCTCAGCACTGTTGTTTTTGAGAAAAAAAAAGTAAATAAATATTCTGCTCACATAAGCATGCCTTTGTTTTCTTTATGGTACACCGCCCCCTGAATACTAGGCCTGAGCGCTGACATAAAAATGGCGGCTACCGAAGGCTGATTTTTTTTAACGTAGGTACGGTGCCTGAAATGTTGACACCAGTATCTTATAAAAGATTTCTCTTACTTATTTAATCTCATAAAAATAAAGCGGAAAAAATCTTAAAAAAATTATTGGTACGAATATTTAAGGGACCGTACACACGCTGAATGAAATCCGCCTTCGGCAGCCGCCATTTTTGTGTCAGCGCCTAGGCCTAGTATTCAAGGGGCGGTGGTGGTAAAACGTTGACGTCACTACTTTAACGATTTTGTATTGTAGGCTTTTCAGTTTAAACAAAATGCATATGCGGTTTGACACAGTTTTACTAGCAAATACAGGCTGCAAACTGAAGTCGGGAAACACTCAAATAACCTTTGAACGGATAAAGCTAGAGTTATGAAACGAGTATCTAATTATAGTAAAACGACTGTGCGTTACCATATGCGTTACTATATGAGAGTGACTGCAGCGCCTCTAGTGGTAAAATCTGAAAGCTATTGATCCTATCTTCACAACTTCAGCTTTATCCGTTCAAAAGTTATTTGAGTATTTCTTGACTTTTGTTTACACATCATTTACTGTAAAGATTTTAAAAATCCGAACGTAATAATGGCAAAGCGTCGTACAAGAATATCATAATTAAAATTTAAAATATTTTAGCATACTGAGATAATCATAAAATAAGTAAGAAAAGTAAACATAATATTACACCATTTATAATAATTACGCTATGCACATCAGAATTATTATTATTTTTTGTTGTTGTTGTTTTTCGAACATATTCCGGAACAATGCAATAATCTATTTATATAAAATCCAAGTCTCTGTGTGTCCCTCACAATTCCGGTAGGACCACCCCATTCATCGCAGCTGTGTTAAGCTTCCTATGGAGAAATTTTGTTACAGCTTCAACAATAATTGTTGAAAATTAATAACGCCAGGGGTTACTACAATAGCGCCTTTCATAATCGAGCTCACCGCAATTTAATCTAAATTCCGCGCATTTAAGGGTTTTTTTTTTTTTTTTTTTTTTTTTTTCAAAATCTATAGATCAGAATTTGAAGTGTAATATATGAAAATGTACGTCTTTGCAGCTTCATCCAGATGCTACTAATAAAATAACCGCCACTAGACGGCGCTGTACTATCTGAGTTCTTAACTGCCCGATTTTAATGTGCTTTATATTACTGGATACAAAAATTAAATTCTCGGTACTTTTCCAGTACAAGGGCCAACTCCAGCTTTTTTTGTTAGACAGTTTGAAGTGAAACTAAACCTGCGTAACTTTACGTAATTTTAAGTTCTAAACTGAATTGAAGAGCTGAGTGGAAGAACATGTTATGCTACATTTTCTTAAAAATAATTTTACCTTTTGGAGGTAGGTGTTATCAGGTATTCTGTCACATGGTAAAGCTAAAATATCAAAGTTCTATTTAGCCTTGAAGATTTAAGACATTATTCATTAATATTTAATATTTTAATATTTAATAATGCGAATAATATTAATATTTTTTAATATTTAAAAATTAAATATGAATAAGTTTTTTGACAGAGTTTAGTACCACATCTGTTAATATTTTAAACGCATGGTATCAAACAGAAAATAAATCATTAAAATTGACAACAAAAACATTCACATCAAATTTCTTCAAATGTAATTTTTGTTACTTAACATGTTCTTCCACTTAGCTCTTAAATTATTATTTTCATTTTTTGGACTATACCAGACTATCCAGGTTAAAGCTGTCCGATATAAAGTCCGGTTACAGGGTAGATGAAAACTTTTTTAAAATAAAAAATCTACTAGATATTTTGCATTTAGTGTATAGTTCATTCCCTCGGAGGCCTGCAACGGTCCAAGGCCTTCAAGATGAAGGCAATTTTTTAAATCGGTCAAGCCGGCAGAATAAAAACAATTTTTGTTAGTAGGCCGGGACGGTGAAAAAATAAATGGGCCGAGCCGGACTTAAAACAATTAAGCAGGCCTACCGACACAATATAACAAATTTAAAAGAATCAAAGTAGTCCGATGAAGTAGGAACAATTTTCAATGGCCATGACTAAAATGAGAATGTGTAAATGTGCTGCCTGAGCTGATGTTAGTTTGACAGTATCAATACAGGAATATAGTATTTCCAACTTAGAGATGGGCATCGGACAATTACATTGTGTCTTAGCCCGAGTTGAATTGTTTCAGCAGACTCGGACCGCTATGCCGGGATGAAGCGTACATTTTCCCTAGAAAACTTGGGAAATGTCGGAACATATTACATAATACATACTCGGCCATACAGAGCCATAGCTAGACTTAATTATTCCCAGGTCTTGTCGGACATTTTTCTCTTTTTTTGTGTAAAAGTAGTAACAGCTACCAGGAATTTTAGTTAACGGAATCTTTAAAAATATACTATAATACATTGTAGAGATATATTTTCTAAAATCTACTTTTTTTTAAAAAATTATACGGCTATAAAAGTTATGATATTGTAACCAAATTTTTGGCTTTTATTCTAAACTACATTAATTTTTTTGATGAGTCTTTATTTGAATGTAATAGTCTAAGTGATCAATAATGCTGGTATTCTGTCTTCTGTGGCTTGTGAACATATCGTAATTTTAAATATACAATAAAAATTTTCCATATTCAGTATTCTTTAAAAGAATCTTAATTGTATATTCAGAAAAATTAGATTTTTTTTTTTTTTTTTTTTAGCCTCCGATATGCTATTTCTTTCGGGCAACAATTAAAGTGTCTTCCCTAAACAATAACGTTACGTTACATAAGCCAGCTGTAAAACGAAGCAGATGTACACTCTCAGAAATAAAACTCTCCTTTTTGACGATTCAGAAATCCTCGAGCTGTATTTCGTCGTTTTTGACGATCATTTCCTATTAACATCACGTGACTTATAACGAAACTTAAACCCTCAAATATTTGACGAAAGTTTTGCCTCAATCACGGTCAGACTCAATGCATTTTAAGGAAACAGTTCCTCAAATCCTGCGATTTTAGCAAACAGATATTTGCTGGCTTATGTTAGTCCTGTAATAATTTATTTTAAAACAGCACTTAGTGCTTTTCAGAAAATACTGAATAGGTAGTTATTGGTTTTCATTAGTTATTTTTTTAGCTGTTAGAATTTTTAGGAATGCTTATTATTATTATTATTATTTTATTTATATGTTGTCGTTCGTTATGTTTTATTTCGAAAAGAATAAATTTCCTGTGTTCTTCAAAACCATTCAATAAGAAAATTAGGCCAATAAAATTTCAAACTTCTAGGATATATATATTTTTTAAGAAGTATATTACGTTTTCAATCAAATTAAAAATAAACATAATTGATCCCTCTCCTCTTTATAAACAGTAAAGTGTTAAAATCTTATCCCCCTACTCAAAGTGATAAAATCTCACGCAGTATGCACTTCACAATTCGTTATTTGTGAGCAACAAATTAACCAGACAATATTCTAATCATCCATTGATCATAGAAAATTTCAGTTGTAAATTATTTAATCAAGCCATATTATAATTATTCATTGATACGAGAAAACCATAAAAATAAATTAGCCTTTCTTAAAACTTTCAGAAAATATAGCAGCGCTGATAAAATTGCAATCTACGTTATAAAAATATTAACACGAAGTGGAATTCATTACATCAGTGCTAAAAGCAAACGATTTCAAGTTCCCAGCAGCCTGGTTGGAAGAGCATCTACCTCCCATACGAAAGGTCGTGAGTTCGAATCACGCCGAGGAAAGAGGGAGAAATGATTTTTTTTTTCCTTTCCCCGTGTCAAATGCTGGAGCTTCCAAACTACTTGAGAGATGGCGCCACCAGCCTTCTTTTGACGAAAAAATTGACGAAATTTATATCGTCAAGTAAGTGAAGAAACTAATTTCATCAATTTGACGAAATGTTCGCTCGGAGCATTTTCCAGGAAACCATTTCGTCAAAAACAAAGAAATTTTCGTGAAATCTGAGTATTCATTTCTGAGAGTGTATCATTGCACGGTTAAATACTGATTATCTCTATTGCAATTTTTAAACTTCTAAGCATCGCAATTTTCAATTTTTCCACCGTCGTATAGGGAAAAAAGTACTTTTAACTGCAATTTGTTTGAAAACTGCATCTCAATTTATTTTTGAGATATTAATTTTTTTGTAGTTTTTGATGACATTTCTGTAATGGTGGCAAGTGGAGAACTCCATTTCTGTCGAAAGTAAAGGGAAAATATTTAAAAAATAGTAGATTACTGTATCTTTTTATTGTCATTTTTTTAACAACAACTGAAAAAAAATTGTAATTGAAATATATTCTATTTTAAAAAATATAAATGAATGATTTCTAATAAAACATGGAGCTATTATAAACTATATTTAATTTTAAGTATCCATATTAATGTTACAAGTAAATAAAACCATACGAATAATTAGATAGCCGTTTTTTTTTTCTTTGTCAAGTTTACGACATAGCTTTTTGCTAGGTTTGGGTATTATTCAGCGATAGTGACGTCATATGCATACTCTTCTATAGATGCTATTTAAGACTTGATTGTAACTATGAAATTCTCCGGGAGATGCAAATGCCGCCATTTTACATAAAATGAAAGCGTGTATTTTAAGTCTTAAAACTGAAGTAAGTTTGGTAGAAGAGCATCATTTTCACTCCAGCGAATTTGAAATTCTTCACATGTGGAAATGTTTCACTTTTGAAAATAACGCAATCGAAATCATACACTGATAAAACACAAAGTTTTACGAAAATTTAGAGTGTCTTTATGGAAGAGCATTGGCCTTTACGTTAAAATAATATTTGTGTGAGAGTTAGACTAACCAATTGTAAGATGCATTTTTTATTGTAACTAATTTTGTAGGTTTATTATAAATTAATGAGACAGTTCCTTCTTAAACATTTTCTTTCGTCGAAGCTCCACGGGTTCCACCTCGTAATAATATTTTTTTTTCTTTCCCTCATCAGGGGAAACACGAAATTCTGAAAAACAGAATTCCTGCTTTCTGCTTGTTTATTATTTTTATTATTATTATTATTTATTTATTTATTTATTTATTTATTTGTAGACATAAAAAATGGCCAGACCGGACCTGATTTCATTGATTTCCGAACGGGCTGGGCTTGTTTTCTCTGAATTTTGCATTGGCCGGGAAGTGAAATGCAAAAATATAAACGGACCAATCCGAATTTTTATGGATACCACAGGCTAGAAATTTCGGCCCATGTGATACAGATCTATAACAGGAGGTAATGCGAAAATTGTAAATTTGTCCTATTTTTGTAAGCCACAGAAATCGAAATAGCATTGTAATAAAAACTTTCTTCCCTTGTTTTTCTCCTAAGATTCTTCGGGTCTGTAGGACCAGAAGTAACGCCAAAACCAAAATTTAACAAACCCCCTTCCAGTTCGAAGAAATAGTGTTGTTAACCCTTTGAAAAATATATTAATTTAAAGCTGAGACCTTCTTTTCGACGGTCTAATTGGCTTTCAAAAATACGACTTTTAACTCTTTCAAAAAATTCGCATCTCCCGGAGGCGATATTTTTTCTATGCTAAAAGTAACCTAACGTCCGTGTTTCAACACAGTGTTTTTAGAGCATGTCGGATGACCAGATTCACATCATCATAAAAATTTCTGAAGAGTAAAAAGTATTTAAAAAATAATAAAAATTTTCGATAAAAACGTAAAAAAACAGGATGTTTCGGCGCGGCTTCAGCTTATGTTTTTACTACTAAATCTGCATTTTTTTTCACAAACTTTTAAATAGGGCTTGGAACAGTTGCATTTACAGCCGATTAAAATTTCGAAAAGTTCGGAGAATAATTTTTGTTGTTGTTGTTATGTTAAAAGACCGGACGGGAAAAAAAAAAAAAAAAAAAAAAAAAAAAAAAAAAAAAAAAGAGCAGAAAACATATTTCTTTTACAACTAGATAACAATACTTTTTTCACGAAATTTTTACATGAATTGCAAAACCGTTATATATATAACCGACAAAAATTTCAAAGATTTCGGAGAACAAGAACTATTTTTTTTAAACTGTGAAAGACCCTAAGTGAAAAAAGAAGAAAATATTCCATATGAGCACTGTTACCACTACATATGAAAATTTTTTCGCTGATTTTTCGTTTAAAAATATAAATTCATACAAAATCGGGTTAAAAATATAAAATCATACAAATATGAGGTTTATTTAAGGTTATCATCATGGCTCCGGGCAACGCCGGGCGAATCAGCTAGTAAAATAATAAATTGTTTTATTTCGCATACCACATACTATGATCCAAAGTTGCAGGATTGGTGGAAAACCCCGTAGACTGACACGTCCGGATATGTTGGTAAAGCAAAAGCAAATCTGAGAAACCCAGGGTTAAAGCTTCGGGACTGGCGTTCCAGTGAGTGTCCGGCTTACTCGGGTTTCTTGGTGGTGATCCCAGAACTATGCAATAAAATCCTTTAGTTTTTAGCTCACATGCTATCAAAGCCTGAGAGCTAATGTGCCTGCAGGTTCTGTATGTACGTATTTATGTACGTAACGCAATAAATCGTGAGAGAAATATCCGATTTGTTTCAAATTTGTTTTCTAGGTTCAGCCTAATAAGGCGCTTCCCTGATTAGTTTTGAGGGTTCATTAGTTAAGTATAAAGAGGGAACGGGGGGCTAATCTCCCTCACTTAATTTAGATAAATTGGTTTTCATACAGAATTATCCGATTTGCTTCAAATTTGGTATACCGGTTTATTCTGATAAGGCGCTTCCCTGGTGAGATTTGGAGGTTCATTGGTTTAGTATAAAGGGGAAAGAACGGGGGGGGCAATCCCTTTAATTTATTTTTCGAGGGGCATTATTCTTTAAAATAAGAGCAGAATATACAATTAGTTTGAATAGACTGTTAGCTCAATGCCATCAGTTTAACTGTGCACTTCTCTTTTTATTAGGTCTTGTGGTCGTAGCGACCAGCGGTTCAAGTGAGTTTGGGGTTCAGGAGGAGTAATGAGTGTTGGACGGTAGTCCTCAAAGCCGGATGCTCCTCTTTGATCGGTAGAGTGATGTCCTTCATTAAACCAGTCCCACTAGCGCGTGTGCTGTAGCTCACCTGTGAACCCAGGTACAGCGGTTGACTTACTGCAAGTCATGCTCACTCATGCCACATACTAGTGTTTGCCAGTTTAACAGATCTAGTACACGTTTTATGCTTTCTGCAATGTTTTCCGCCTGTGCGAAGAGCGGGTAGCACGCGAAGACGCTTTATTCTGGATATGACACATGACAGGTCGATTTCTAGATCTAAAAGCATCATTTTCATTAAAATCGTCAGAAACTTTTTCGAGAACACAAAGACAAATAAATATACAAGACCTGGTCGTCTAATAGTATAAGATTAAAAGTTAAGTAAAATAAATATATTAGCACACTAACAGAATCATAAAATGATTATGAATAAGCAATATAAAATTGCAGCATTTCTAATAAAAACAGTGAACACATCAAAATAACAGCAATTTTTACCACATTTTTTTTTTTTCGATTAATATTCCAAAGATTAAAAATGGCGATGAAATTATAGGATTAATATTTTGTGATTTAATAATTGAATCAAATAATTTATTTTAAACATTTTTCTTGGAAAATATCAACATGATTTATGGGTGATGTATGTTAAAATTTCATCTTCTAAAGCCTTTTTCGTGAATTTTTTAAACTACATTACAAGATTTACACAATCATTTAATAAATTTTAGAAGGATTTTGCCAATTGAAATTAATTAAATTTTAATTTATGGGGATTTTTTGCAATATTTATAACTCCACTCGAATCTTTTTTTTTTTTTTTTTTTTTTTTTTTTTTTTTTTTTTACAATTTTATAGAATTAGGAAATGTACAAATATAATGGTCTTACAATAGAAATATTGAAATATTTCGTAATTGAAACTTTCCCCCCTATTCTTTCGACGTCAAAAAAGCTGAAGTGATGCAAAGGCAAAAGTTATCGCACTTTTTAAAATATTTCTGTTTTATGCAACCAACAATGCTTTTGGAACAATATAAAGTACCTATAATTCATTCTAAAATGTATTACTACTAATCAGGGCTTAATTTGCGCCGGAGCCCACCGGAGTTCAGCTCCGGTACTTCTCTGCTTTTAGTAAATATTTAAATATTGGCCGGAATTTTTTGACCGGAGCTCATAAATACATGGCTCCGGAGCCTAGTACAATAGCGATTGCGACAAAACCTAAGACTAAATTACTCTTTCCTTTTCTCTCTCATCTCCAAGTTTCTGCATTCTTTTCTATCAAAACCCTTATATGTGACGTAGAGTGTCTAGTGTGCCGCACACGTAGGAGGTTGAGATGAAACGACGCGTAAGATTTTCTGAAATTTTTTCTTATAAATGTTTTTGCTAGTTGTTCATTCATTATACTGGGTGTCCCAAAAAGGACTGACTGATTTTAAAATTCAATAACTTCCAAACGGTGACAGATATTAAAAAAATTCTTGCAGGAGGATTATGCATAAAGTCAAAAATTTTTTTACAGTGATTTTCCATTTTAGTTCGAATTACAAACAATAGATGGAGCTGTAAGCAATAGTCACTAAATACAGGCTCGATTTTTGGTCCTTTCTTTTGTTCCATGCAGAAAAAGGAGATGGAAATGTATTATCCGGGCCACGAAGTACCAAAAATCGAGCCTGAATTTAGCCTCTATTGATCGCAGCGCCATCTATTGTTTGTAATTCGAACTAAAATCGAAAATCACTGTAAAAAAACTTTTGACTTTATGCATAACCCTCCTGCAAGAATTTTTTTAATATCTGTCACCGCTTGGAAGTTATTGAATTTTAAAATCAGTCAGTCCTTTTTGGGACACCCGGTATATGCATAGCTGCTCCTTTATTGTGTTAACACTATTTTCGATATCATAATCCTTACCTTATTCAATTGCCGAATTCTGGGATTAATTAACATTAAAATTGGGTAAAGGTTTCTATTTGGAAGGTGTGATAAACTAAAAAGTGGGATAGTTAACAGTTCAGTATATGCAGGTAGATATATTTAAAATTTTTATTTACCTAAAGGAAAAAAAAGATGCTTTAAATTTTGAAAATAATGTATGCATATAAATATAAATATGCGGATTGGAGTGATGGCGGGGGTGGGGGGCGCTACGATTTTAGTACTGCAGAATATTAGGGCTCCAGTACTTTTTTTGTTAGAAATTAAGCCCTGCTACTAATCGATGTATTAATGAATTTTATAACAAGTTATTTTAATGGTACTTTAACGTATCATCGGGGCGTAAAGGGTTAAATGAGTGGAAGATGCTTAAAATCCTCATTATCATGATTAAAATTTAAATTAATCTTAAAATTTAAGCATAAAAATATAGTCATAAAATGATTATGAATACGCAAACAATATCGCACTATTTCTAATAGATACATTTTGCGCAACAGTACTGATAATAAAGCTCTTTTTTTCAATTTGTTTTATAAAAAATATTCAGAACACTACAATCTGTGATGAAATTCTTAGATTCATCTTGATTTAAATGTTAAACCATAAGCATATTTTTACCTAATCACTTGTACCTAGAAATCTCGGGATGGCTTTTTTCCCACCAAATTATATCACCCAGAAAATAATCTGTGTCGAAGCATGTGAAACGCAACACCTGTTACAGGAAACCTGAAAATATATAGCTGGAACGAAAGGGAAATTTGTTTGTGAGCTACGTCAGATAGTTACCGGTAAGTAAATAGATTTTTTTTTTTCAATTTAGAATTTAAAAGAAATAAATGGTTAACCCTTTCTGCCCCGGTGAAACTCAAAAGAAATTTTGTTGTAAAATCCGTTTGAAACGATTATTATTAACAGTAGATTATTTATATGATAAAATATATTTTGCTTTACAATGTTTAGAAAGCAAAAATGGTTAGAGCTAAATATTTTTAAAACTGGATATTTTCTAAAAAAAATTACATATAGATAGTTTATATGTTGTCTGAAGATGCATATAGAGAAAAATATTACACTTGAAGAAATATCTCATTTTGAGTTAAAAGTACATTGCAATTTACTCTTACTATCACTAGGAGACCCATTCCGGGCTTCCCGGCTTGTAGAATGTAAGTGAAAAACATTTTTTTTAAATTGAAAACTCTATTCGATGTTTTTACATGTGATATATTTTTTTAGATTGCCCATTAACATCACCAAAACTTATTTTTATATAAAAAAGATCAATTATGTATTCAAATACAGTTTTGAATTTCATTGAATTTTATACTTACGTATTAGCAGCATGCCGTAATAAAACCAGCTCTTACAAAAAAATGAAATTAAAAACTCGTAAAAAGTGGCCAGATAAAATTGTTAAATCTCTAATCTTGATTTAGTTTTTGTTGGTGAAATTAGTTCTTATCTTTGAAATCTACCTACGCCTGTAGGCCGAGCCGGCAGGTACTTTTTAAAGTTTAATTGCATAAGTTAGGCATAATTTAGAAAAGTGCATGAAAACCAAATAACAATGTTTGTGATACTTATTACTAATCCAAAAGAAAAAAAAAAAAAAAAAAAAAAAAAAAAAAAAAAAAAAAAGGAGTTTCAGGAAGTGTGAAATTAAAAAAAAAATGATCAATCGACATGTATTTTTCTGTTAATTATGATCGAACACTTTCCGTTTAGATTTATTCATTGTTATTCAAATTACGGAGAAGTTTTTGATCGTAACTGCATATCCGTGAAATTACGGTGAACTTCCGGGAACTGTGCTGCCAATAGTTTTTATCTTTTCTGGACGGAATTTCTGATTTGTCAGCTTGCTATCAAAACATGAAAACATCTCCAGTCTCAGCTGAAAGTAACACAAAATGATTTAATTCAAGCTGCGTGATTTGGGGGATTTTTTTCTTTAGAGTGTGGAAAAATACAAAAAATTCATTTTAATTCTAGAAACCAAAATTTCCCATCTATATGATAAAACTAAAACATGTTTGTGAGTAACGTTGACAACACCTGGCGAATAAATTTAGCTTTTACTACAATTTTTCTAACTTCTAAGTATCGCACAATTTCTATTTTTACACAGTCGAATAGGAAAACAAACTGTTCTTTCAAATGCATTTTTTTTTCTTACTTTATTTCAATTTACGATTTTTAATGATTTTAAAAATAATTTCCAAATATGATTTTTTTTAAATCTATCTCTATCGAGAGCAGCTCGATTACAAAAGTTTAATACGTTTGCACTTAAAACAATATAAATTGTCCAACGTTTGTTTTCCATACCGAAAATCAAACTTTATGAATAAAAAAATAAAATAACATTTAAAAAAAAAATACAAATTTAAGAGACGTAATCGAATTACACATTTAAATCACTAAAATTAACAGAAACCGAAAGGCGAATAAGAAGCGAAGTCTTTGGCGATTTCTTCGACTAACCTCCTGATATGCGGTTAATATGAAAGTATCGCATTTAATACATTTCAAAACTTTACTTGAATACATGATTCTTATTTTTTATAATGAAGCACAAAGATGAGGGGTTGTATCCATATATCCGTTGATTAGTGCCAATATAGCATACACAATATTGCACGCGCTACTGTATTTGGATGCAGCCCCTCATCTTTTTGCTTCCTTTTAGGAATAACGCATTTTGAGCTTATTCTATAAACGATTATTATCAGACTTTTCAAACTATGTTTTTGAGACTTTCACAAAAGTTGCTCTATACATTTAGCTAACACATTATGCAAATTATATTTTGATTACGTTCGAGCATGCGCAGTGAATCATTATTTAGTAAACCTGCTCATTTTTCATACAATTTTTATTATTTTTTCATTCTGATTGCAGGGTATTGTGTACAATGTTGTTTGTCATATTTTCTGAAACGAAATTTTTTTTTATATTAAGAACTCTGCAAATTATAAGCAAAAAACTTGGCAAAATTTGGGACTGTTTTTATAAAAACCTTAATTTCTCTACGAGTATATATGCTATCCTCATAAAAATGAACACAGTATATTACAATAAGCCACTTATTAATAATCTCGAATTTGAACGCTTTTGCTACATTAGTTTTTACAGGGTTATCCAAAAGATATTCGTTTTTTTTCAATATGTTGACGGTCCCCTATGGGGTTTCGGGAAAAAATCTTCACCGACTTCATATGACTTATACTATACTGTTTGCACACCTGCAGTTTCAGGTTAATTCCTCATATATTTTTCTAGATATTTGACAAAACGTCTAAAATTGCAAGTGACCGGTCACCTTTAGCCATATAGTGTATATAAATGCTTTTTGCTGTTATTAGCGGGAAATCTAAAAAGATATATTAAATGTAAAAATCTATTAGCGTTTTCATTAAAAAAAAAAAAAAGTGTTTGCAACCATGTTCTGTAATCCGGGAAACCCAGTTTGGATCCCTTAGTTTGTATAATTACTGAACTGTTAGGTAGATTTCGTATGAAATACTACCTATTACATTCTCCCCTCTGTTGGAATTTCCGAAAATTATATTGCAGATCTACACCGATCATGGCTCATAGAACCCAAAACCACCCGCAGTTAAAAAACTTTATCTATCTATCTATCTACATCACTTTTTTATTTACACGTTAACTTTCATAATTCTGCACAAATCTTTTCCAAATTGACACATAAAATCAAGAGGCATAAAATCTCGTTCAAGTTCTTTAATGGGCAAAATCGAACCAAGGGCATGGAAATAGGGAGGGGCTTTATGAGAAACGAAAAACCCCCATAACTTCTTAATTGTACTACATATTGACTCAGTTTAAAGTTTTTATTACTTCTAAAAAAAGGCCCAAAAATTTATGTATGACAGATTTTTGATAAAATTAAAAATAAGCTCAAGTAGCGAAAAAAAAAATAGGGTTTTGGGAGAAAAAAATTCATAACTTCGTTAATTCTCAAGGTATCAAATCCAATTAAATTTATTACAAATTGTCTTAATATTATCTACAACTTTTATATTGTCAAGTTTATGATAGGAACAATTTTTACTGGAAAAAAAGAGGGGGGGGGGGGTGAAGAAGAAAAAAACCCATAACTTCGTCAATTCACAAGATATCTAATTTGCTTAAATTTATTAAACATCTTCTGAATATTATCTACAACATTTATATTGACAAGTTTTTGATATGATTTATTCTTACAGCAAAAACAAATTAAAAATACATAGATGTTCAAGAAAAAAATATTGTATTACTCAAATCCAAACTGCTTATTTTCTGACTCGATTTTAAATTCATTTTTGCTTTCAAACGCATCCAATTAGTAGGTTCTCTTATTCAGAAACTATATAATGTGCCGCAATGGTCGATTTTTTGATAGAGGTAGAATATATTTCAAAAAATGATGTCAAAGTGGGGCATTTTGAACCGAATTGCTCGAAGCGATTGTGTTGGAAACGAAAAATATTGTCCAACTGAGAAAATAATCGTTTGTAAATCAAGTTATAATTAATTGAACGAAAAATAAAAACATAGGTCGCTTATAAATCTCTTTAAAAATCACGTCAGCAAATTTCATGTTTTTCCTTTTAAAAATGAATCTGAAAATGTGTCAGAAAATTTCGAGTTGTTGAGCATTCTAAAATATTTTTTGAATACTGAATTAACATGGTTGTGATAAAACCAGCTCTTATATAAAAATAAAATAAAAAACTCGTCAAAAGCGGCCGTATAAAATTTTTAAGTGGGTTTATCTCTAATCATGATTTTGTTTTTGTTGGTGAAATTAGTACTTAACTTCGAAATCTACCAGCACCTGTAGGCCGAGCCGACAGGGAATTTTTTAATTAAAAGACTTCTACTTTGATATCAAAAGCTGAAAGTTCGACTCGATTGAAATTGAGTGTTTGGTTTGTGTAATGCCATATGACATTTAATTTTTTGCATTTCTATTCAATTATGGAGATCAGTCTGTTTATTTTGTTTTGTTCATAAATAATTATAAATTGCACACGTATTAGGAGATTGGTTGGTATACTTTGACAATTTGATAATTAAAAATGAGGTTTTCCTCCATATTTTATTTTATTTTTATTATTTTTGACAAATTGCACATTTAGGTCTAATGTAAGTTGAAGTAATTTTCAAGACACTCTATCTAAAATGCTACGTTTGATGAATGTTTCAAAAACATTTTTTAATTTTAGATTAATACGTATTAATAAATATAATAATTTCTTTACAGAGTTACACATTTCAAGATGATGAAAATTGTAGGAGTTCTTTTGGTATGTATAGTTGTTATAATTGATGTTCCACATATTTCTGTAATTACTCCTTATTTTATGTATCAAACAACAATAATTATTATTTTAATTATTATAAATACATTACGGATTAAATATACGTTTTTTAGCCTATTTAGCGTTCTATACTTAAAAAGGGAAAACTAACCATTATAAGATGATTCGTGTGTCAGTCTGTCCGTCTGTTACAGCCGTTTTTCTCGAAAAATATGGAACGTGGAAAGTTCAATTTCGGAGAGTTACAAAGGCTACTGTCTCACATATTTATAGATTATTAGCCATTCAGTACTATTTTTAGGAAAAATATTAGGGGCTAATTAAGTTACTTTTAAAAAAAATCTCGTGTAGGGGATCGTTCAAAAGATCTCGTAACACTGAACTCAAAAATGTATTTGTTTTAATTTTAGGTATTATACAGTAGCGCTCAAAAGTATTTTGACAAAGATAATAATTCACTTAATTGAAAAGAACAATAAAATACAAAAATCAATCATTTATTTTATTTAACCATATTCAATGTTTTAATTTTAATAAATTAACAATAAATATTATTAATATTAATAAAATTATACATATATTATATATAGTATATATATATATATATATATATATATATATATACATACATACATATATATATATATATATCCATCTATATATATATTACAAAATTAAAATTTTTTCGCCAAGTTTAAAGTATTTTATATAAATTTTCCTTTTTCAGCAATATTCCGTATATTATACCGGCTTATTAAATTAAAACCCTAATCTATTAATCTCTATAAGATCTTAATCCATATAATAATATTTATTCAAATTGCGTAAATTTAAAAATGGCTCTAACTATTCATATTTCTTTTATTATTTAAATTCCTATTAAATCCCGATATATCATATTCCCTAAAATCTTAATTTAACTGCTAAAATATTATTATTATTCCGTCTTTAAAAAAAAAAAAAAAAAAACCTACTTATTTCAATTTATTCTTTTATTTAAAATATTCAGGTGCCAGCCAAAATATTTCAAAGATTAAAACTTACGCAGACATAAATTCATTTCCTTTTATCGTCTGGCGAGGGGAAAAGGGTTATTTTTAGCACAATCTCGACAACAGAGGGATTAAAGTTTGTTTACACTTATTATATCTGGGACTAGGCTATAGAATATTCTCGAACAATCTTTTGGCGGAAGTATAAATACTAATTGCGGCAACCAGTCGGAGAGAAATATGGTGTAGAGGTAGTACAGAGAGATAGAGATTACTAACAGGGGTCTGTCCAGACTTTTCTCACAGGGTCCTGTTTTTGTGAAATTGTGAAGTTTTTCTTATTTTTGTGAAAATTCTAGTCATAATTTTGTGAATTTTAAAGTATCGATGTCTTCATGTTCTATTCTTCATATATAAAAAGTTAAGTAATATGCTCTTTGGTGAGTTCAACTGCTTACTTACAGGCCAAATTTTATTTTTAAATGACTAAATTTGTGAAAAGTTCAATTTGAAAGTGAAAAAATTCTGTAAAAGGTCTATTTAAGAGACAAATAATTTTGTGAAGGGTCCTGTTTTGTGATAAAATGTTTTGTGAAGGGCCCTGTTTGGGGATAAATAATTTTGTGAAGGGTCCTGTTTCAGGATAAATAATTTTGTGAAGGGTCCTGTTTTAGGATAAATAATTTTGTGAAGGGTCCTTTAAAGGAACTAAAATTTTCCTAAACATATCCCTGACTAAGATAGATGGGATTTCAACCTACATTGGTCTATGGTAATGATTATTTATAGTGATTTGCTAAGTTTTTATTGAGATGTTGTTGGAGTTATAAAGAGCTGTGTGAGAGATTTAGTGAATTTACGAAGGTAATAAGTGTCTGATAATATAATAAGGCGAAAAGAATTTCGTAGCAAGAGATGGAATAGCTTTTAAACTTATTTTGATGGATCGAGTTTGGTTCTTTTTTATCATCGGTAAAGAGGAGCATTTCTCGCCTAAACTCAAATTATGAGAATGCCAATAAAGTGGAATTGTTTTCAATGGACTGAATATTTTTTATGATCTTCAAGTATGTTATTCTCAACAACCATGTTGGCTTGAACGCCTGTGTTTTTTATAACTGGAAATCCCCATCATCTTTCGTCAATGCCTGCTGCTTGCCGTCAAATCATCACATATATGTATTTACATCTTAATTTTGTCATGCTGTAACTCTCAAATTTTTGAACCGATTTGGATGAAATTTTTCATATGCATAGTATATATTAATGCCTCGACCGAGTTTGTTGGCCAAGTTTATCTGCCATCTTGCTTCAAAATGGCGGCCATTTGAATTTTATGAACATGTTTAGAAATTTTTCGATTTCCTAACTTTCTCTTTAAAATGGCATATGTTGTTAACTTACACTGTGTGACTCTTTAAAATATATTTTAATGTTTCTAACATTCTGTTTAAAATGATACATAAGAGTTTGCATTTTGTGAAACGTAACATTTTCTATAAGTGTACAATGTTAGAAAACACAAAAAAAAAAAATTCAAAAATTCCAATGGCCGCCATTTTGAAACAAGATGGTGGATGAAGCTAGCCAACGAACTTGGTCCAGACATTAGTATGTACTATGCATATGAAAAATTTCATCCAAATCGGTTACAAAATTCGAGAGTTACAGCATGACAAAATTCAGATATAAATATATATATATGGATATATTTATATATATATATATAGTATATATATAATTTTATTAATATTTATTGTTAATTTATTAAAATTAAAACATTGAATATGATTAAATTAAATAAATGATTGATTTTGTATTTTATTATTCTTTTCAATTAAGTGAATTATTATCTTTGTCAATACTTTTGAGCGCTACTGTATTTTTAGAGATATCGTTGAAAATGTATTGCAAAAATATGTTCCCTTCTCCCCTATTTTTAAATCTACTGGAGCTAAAATTATGAAGAAATTAAAGGTAATAGGAGTTTATTTAAACCTTGTTGGAAACTGTGGGGATTATCCTAGGTCACATAGTTTTTGAAAATATCGCATTTCTCATTGCACACAAGCTTTACTTTGTGGGCTCTCACTATGCTCTCTCTATGCTCGAGGTACCTATAGACACGGAATTGTGCCAAGGATTGTTGATAATGATTTTCGAAAAAAATTGTCGATAATTAACTGAGATATTAATTAAAATCCTATTTGGAAAAACGCGGCTTTGCAATAACACAGTACCAAGTTTAAACTTTGTTGCACGGAACCCTTTGTGCACGAGTAAAACTCGCACTTGACCGATTATTTCATCTATGTTTCGTTATATAGGGTGTCCCTTGTAATTTTTTACCAATAGCCAATTCCTAAACCATTAGTTTTAAGGGTATAGTTTCAATTTCAAAAATTTGTCAAAAGTTCTTTTTTATTATGTAGTCTATTTAAGGCAAAATAGCTATTTTTCAAAAGTTACAAATTTTAAATTTTTATATGGTCTCTGCGTCCCATAAGTTATATTTAGAAACATTTTCTTCTTGTTTTAACAAGTAAAAATTCCATTCTTCTACGACAAAACTTAGTTATCGAGCTGTATCGAGTTATGATGCTTTGAATTTTATGAATTTGCGGCATTTTCTGGCATTAAATACAAAAAACCTCGTTTTCATAAAGCCAGAAATTGCGAAAATTCATAAAATTCAAAATATGATAATTCGGTAGGTTTCGGTCGTAGAATTTTATTGTTTCGCTTCTCAGAGCACAGAGATAGTTTTGTAAAATATTACTTGTAGGACTAAGGTACCGTATAAATGTTTAAATTTCATAACTTTTCTAAAAATAGCTATTTTAACGTAAACAGTTTTACATATGATAAAGAACAACATTCGAAACTTTTTTTAAATGGGACCTATACCTCAAAACTAACAGTTTAGAAATTAGCTATTAGTTAAGAAATATTAAGACTACATAAGAGGTTAAAATTATATAAGAAAGAATATCTTGTATAAAATGGAATTTCTGGAATTCGAGTTTTATACAAGAAGAATTTTAATAACGCTAAGAGGACAAGGGACCTTTAAATTCCTTTTTTTATTTTTATTTTACTTCAAATACTGTTCAAGAACACACTATATGCATTATGGCATATATTTATCACACAAGAAATAACAAACAAAAATTTTTGAGAAAAATAAGGAATTTTCTTGAATATTTTAAGCGTTATGAAGAGCGTTTCAAAATGCCTCATGGTCATTCCATATCAATTAAAATCCCCAATATATTTTATAGCTGTTTGTCATTATGTATGTCATAAAATTGTGCATCTTTTTTTAAACGACTAAATATAATTGAAAAGTTAAAGGTAGTTAATCGCAGAAATATGATGCAAAAATGCTGAAATTTTCACAAAATTAAAAAAATATTTTTTTCTTACCTTTATATTCAAATATATAAAATTCGATGAAAAGTTTTATTTGTATATATATAAAGCAAACGTTCATAAAAAATATAGGGGATTTTAACTGATATGGAATGAGTATGGGGCATTTTGAAAAGCTCTTCATAACACTTAAAATATTCAAGAAAATTCCTTATCTTTTTCAAAAAAAAAAAAAATATTTATTGTGTGATAAATATATGCCGTAATTCATATAGTGTACCCTTGGATAGTATTTACAGACAAACTTTAAAAAGAAATTAAAAAAAAATGAGTTTAAAGGTCCTTTGTCCCCTTAAAAGTAAAAGCATCAGAAAATAAAAAATATATAAGTGCAGCAAAACATCTTTTATACAACTTGTCTTGCATGTCCGTTCGTCACAAATCTGGCAATCCAATTTTAACACACTTCCTGTACTACAATTGACTTAATATTTGCTGTATTTGTGTGACGTATTACTTCTGACAATGCAATAATTTGTAAAAATAAATATTTGAAATTTGCTTCCAGCACCCCTCAGGGGGGAAAAACATTTGTCCAATAAGAGTACATAAAAGACATCACGTATGTGATCCTGCAAATGTTATTGTTTGCCCCAGAAATAAGCTGATGTATTTCTGTTGAACTGTGATATCGTTGGTAAATGTGCCATCTTTCAGTTCCGCGCAGGGTGTGAATGGGTGGGAACTCTATCCTCAGAAGAACGTTGACCAATTTTTTTCTTGTCAGGAAGCTCCATTTAAAGTTGTATATCCCTTTTATTTTTTTAAACAAAATGATAAAAATAGGGGGAAAATGGCCATAATTTTTTCTGATTTTTTTTTTTTCTATTCTGACCAGAAAATCAGAGTTCTAACTTTTTACGACTGCTCATTCATCTTCACCTAACACTTCATTCATAATGGCTGTTTCATAATAATGGAAGCCATCAGTCCATCAGAAGAAAATAACTCGGTTAAAGCGGAAACTCGTTTAAGTGGGACTCTACTGTATATTTCATTTTTAAAATGATCTTTAGGATATTTTTGTTGGTGTTCAGAAGGGGGGTCATGACCTCCGTGACCTCCCCCTTGGACCCGCGATTGTAGACTACGTAGTTCAGTATTACACATTTTATGATTACATATTTTAAATTTTAAAATAAGTCGGCTATTAGGAAATTAGTAAAATTCTCTTTGTAATTATACTTTGCGGAAGAGGGGAGGGGGGAGGCGCCAAAATCCATGTTTGCCTCGGGTGCAAAAAAAAAAAGACTAATTTCGGCCCTAAATCTGATTATTCCACTGAATTCATCGCCCTAAAATTAGTTAAACAGCGATCATATTCATTAGGGGATTATGGGATGCATTTTCGCCGATCCCAACCGCTATAGCAAAAATGAGAAACAGCGCATGCGTGGGGACTTAGATTGAAATTACAATGCCTAGAATAGATTAGGCACTGTAATTGAAATTCACTTACTAGGAAACAAGTACGTACAAGGTTACCAGCTTGGCGCTTTTATCATATCAGGCATGACATTTTCATCCCATCAACATTTTTTTCAGTTGATTAGCAAAACTTTCTGTAAATGTTGTAGCAAGCCAATGGCTTATAATAAATAAAAATACTTCTAGGTCAATTATATATTATTTACTCTTATTGTTTAGTTATTTTAAATCACCAGCAAAATATATTTTGAAATAATTAAAGGTAATTTGGTGAAAGTCCATGTAAAGTTTTATTAATTTCAACAGAAGGAACCGCATATTATTTAATATAATTAATTTATTAAATACACAACTTTATTTAATATTCTATTTTCATTTGTTTTGTAATTTCCTATGTCAATTACATTATTATTTTATTTTTATTGACAAACAACACTGCTTTAGAAATAGCTTCATGTGATTTTCTTAAAACATTTAATACTAAAGTAATTGGGAAATTATTTATTACTCAACAAATAAAGAGTAAAATTTTGCAAATGAGCTTATCAATGAGTAATTTAAACGGATTACTAATAAAAATGTAGCTGCAAATATATACTATTCTTTCCACACTTAATAATAAGAAGAATGATTATCTTATTTTAATTTTTACTTTATATATATGTATATATATATATATTTAACATAAAGTTAAAAATATATTCTTAAATCTTGTATGTTCTGCTGCCAAAATAGTATATTTTTAAAGAAACATTATTAATTTATTTTAAGCAGTGCATATAAATTTAAATGTAATAGTTTATGATTTTTATAAATTTAATAATGCATTATTTTTTTTACAATTCTGTTCTACTTTATGTAATTTTACTAAATATTAAATGCATTTTTTATTGAATATTATTACTATGGCCTTCCTTTTTAAGTGCAACTTCTTGTAACTGTTTTTTTTTTTTATTATTCAGTTATAGGCAATTAAAAGCTATTTATTCAGATAATTACAAAATTCTTTTAATAACCAATTTCGTTTAAATCACTAGACATAGATGGCAGCACAGTAATTTTTTTTCACTCTTTTTGGATGTAAATTATTCAGTTTTGATCTTATTTACCTTTTTAATGATAAAATATATTTATTTTAATTTTTTAAATATTTTAATTTTAACTATCTCTCTTTGCTTTTTTTTTTTGTGTGTGTGTGGAGGGGGAGGGGGGTGATATTATTTGATCCAGCATCAATATCATTTATACTTCTTTAGATTTTTTTTCAGTTAATGATTAACATGATATGATGTTTTTGTCACATTATAATTATGGTGTATAAAAATTAATAAAGAATTTATATGAAACTGTTTTTCGGGATACATTCAAATAAATAGTAGTCTTATCTTATATCGGTGTTCTCTTTTATTTCACTCCGTATACAAATTGTACCTTAATGTTATGTAACATCATAAATTTATCAAAAAATAAAAATTACTTTGCAAAGATATAGATTATTATTAAGAGTTTTTTAAATTTAAAATAGAGCTCATTTTAGTTATACTATTATCAAATTAAGTTATAATACACATTAATTAGATAATTAAATATTTATAATTAATAAATAAAAACAATGTTTACATATTCCAAATATCTAACTAGATTTAATATTTTGTTTTCAAATTATTTATTGATAGTATATTATTATGTAATTTTCATACAATTTATAAATAATTATAGCATATTTGAATATGAAATAATAGAATATTGAATATAGAACATTTGCTAAAGATAAATTATTATATTTTGTAATTTATAATTATCAAATTATTGTTGTTATTATATTATAAAATTAAATATGTCACTGTAATTTATAGATAATTGGTTTGATAATAACAAATTATTAAAAATATAATGATACAATAATATTAATACTTAGATTATTATCAAATTATTATTATTATTATAGTAATATAATACTATCGATATATTTCAATAAATGAAATTTTACATATCAATATTTCATTGAAAATTAATGTTAATTTATGATATTTATTTATAAAATATCTTCTTTAGACAATAAAGAAGATAATATTTATTATGAATTACACCTGTTTTACTTATAATGAAAACATTTAATGTTGATAATAAGTAAATACTATAACATTATAAAAATATCAATAATGATCAAATATTTCAGTAAACCATTTAATGATTAAAATAAATATATATATATAGATTTAAATACTACATAACAGCATTTTTTTTTCTTTACAAAATATTTTAAAGTTATGTTTATAAAAATAATAATAGTTAATAAAAGAATTATAATTATATAATTAAGATAGTATTTTAATATTTTATAGTATGTATTATAAAATATCTCTCTATAACATATCTTGTAATATTATAAATTTATTTATCTCATATAGATAATATTTATTATAAACAGTATCTCTCTTTTATTTGTATTGATACAATAATAATATTAATATCTGGTAATATTTAATTACAATACGTTAATAATGATAAAAAATAAATATTATAAAATATAGCATACTGTCAGTAATGCTAAAATATTTCAATAAACTATTTAAGTAGCTTTGTGTGAATAAACCAGGAAACAGATTTAAAATATACTATAAATTAATATTGGAGATTTAAGTCGCTAGATTAACAAAAAAGTAAAATATCATAAGAAAATCTCAAGTCCTAAAACACCACTGTCAATCTAATAATAGTAATATTTTTGTTGTTGTGGTTGTTAATTACCAGTTTAGATTACCTGTAAATTATATCTAGAAGTAGTTGCGATATTGAGAAAAATGTTAAATTATCAAACATAACAATTTATTATCTAATATAGGTAATATTGTTATTTATTTATAAATCACATTAAAGTTGATGACAGAAGAAAAAGAGTCAAAACTGTTTAAGAAAATATTTTTGTCATTTTTGACAGGAATATACGTATATTGTTCAGGTAAATTCATTATAAATATCAAATCAAATAAGTTTACGTAAGCTCTACACCGTATCACCGTTTCACAGTAACACGACATTGAAAAATTTTCGAACGCCAAAAAGTAATCGCCAATTAGCATGATGACATAGCAACCTCTGTAAACCCTGTACAAGTTTTCTAGCAAGAGAATTTTAATCCAAGTCCCCACACATGCGCAGTTTCAAAATTTTGCTATAATGGTTGGGATCGGCGAAAATGCTTATGGGATTCAGGGGAAAATCAGGGGATACATTTTGGGTTGTAAAAATCAAGGGAATCTTAGGGAATAATGTAAAAAACTCCCAAACCTTTGGGAAACCTGGCAAAGCGACTGACTGCTTTGTGAAATTAAGGGGAATTGCTGCTGCTCGCGTTCTTTATGATATCACATCTGTAGACATCCATTCAGCCTCTAGATACACCTTCTAACATTGTAAGGTTTGACAATAGTTCAATAAGATCTTAAAAAAATAAAGGGTATTGGTAAATTGATATTGGCACTTGTAGCCTTCATATTATTCATAATGCTTTTCAAAGAGGTAATTAAATTAATTTGCTGGATAATTCGAAAACTTAGAAGTTCATGCTTCAGAAATTTATTATGCCCACAACTGGAACATAGAGGCAGGTAACATTCTTTATTTTTCATTTTTTCGAAAAATATATTTTGAAACTTTGAATGTTTCTTCTGATACAGGAAGTTTAGGCTAGGCTAAAAATTATATATATATTTTGGAATTCATTAACACTTTAATAATAATTAGATAAAAGTCCTTAAGTGGCCCACTACTGGCGCGTTCACCTTAGGGAATTGGTTTAAAAAAAAACTTTCCGCTCCTATGTTCTGAAATTCATCAATCAGCAAACTTTCATCTGTAAGCATCTGAAAGAGACCAGAAGAAATAATTTTCCTTCCAGGGGACAGGAGGCCGTATTAAAAAAAATAGACCGTGCCTCATGCCAAAATTATGAATAACATCCTTCAAAGGTTTTTATATGTAAGATCTTAAAAATATCTCGCAATATCGTCTCACCACCCGCACTCCCGGGGGGAGTTATTTTCGAAAAAAATTCTTCATGTTCTGCCTTTATGTTCTAAAATTTGCCATCTTAGAAAAAATTCATCTGTAACGCTCGTAAAAGATCATAAGCAGCAGTTTACAAGCTCAAATATTGTGCCATCTGCCCTCCTTAATTTATTTGTTGTATGTCTGCTTTTTTTTTTTTTTTTTTTTAACTTTGTAAAAATTAATTACGTTCTTTTTATTTTACAGATGTGCCTTTGCACTTTCACCTTCGCTGACGACGAAGAGGTGACGAGAAGTAAGCTGTACTTTTTCTATCACTCTCCTTTTACATACAGTCGAGTCTCTCTGTAACGAAACTCCATACATCGAATTTCTATATATAACGAATTTTTAGTAGGAACGGTCCCCTTTTCCTATGATCTCATTAAAAACAGTCTCCATATAGCGAAATATCTATATCCATATAACGAATTTTTCATAAAACGGTCTTTATTTATTCAGTTTTAAAAAAAGCTTCCAAATCACATGGAATCAATTTTCCATCACTGATTCCTGATTTATCGTTCAGTGCTGAGTTTTATATCTTACTTTTCTACCTTGATTCTCCTTGTTCCTTATGTCCAACGAATTCTTCTCCCCCCCCCCCTCCCACACACCTTCCAACATCTTCCTTAAAACAGTGTCGATTGGATTGTTATACATATAAGAGCGGGATCAGAAAGGTAATTGAAGTTTAAGGTGAATGAGAACGAAGATCAGTTAGAAGGTTAAATTAGAAAAATAAACTCTCTTTTAATCAAGCACAACAAGTCGATATTCGTAATATTCACTGCGAGAAAGCTCCCGATATCCACTGGCATGACACGTGACCTGATGCGCTCCACAAAAAAGCGGGCGGGAAAGAAAGCACAAGTATGCTATTGGTCAAATGGAAAATTCTCCGTCGACAGCTGCAGCCGTGAGAGCAGATCACTGTCCCCATTTAGTACACGTTTTCATCTATCCAAACTAAAGCTCTCAACCCTTACAGTTAGAGTAGATGTTCATTGTTTCTGGCTTTCCTTAGTGTGAAAGATTAAAAAAACTTAATCTGTTTGAGTGAGTTTTTTTACTGCTTCTGCAAAAAATGTCTCCTAGGAACTGTATAACTCTCTGTGATAAAGTGAAGATTTTGAAAGAAATCAATAAGGGATTAAAAAAAAAGATGTGGCAAAAAAGTTTGGGATTCCGGAAAGCACTCTGTCAACAACCATTAAAAAATAGCGAGTCAATTATCGTGCAGAATTCGGCTCTTGGTTCGGCGCGAAAAAGAAAGAGGACGTGCAAATACGAGGACATAGACGAAGCAATGTTTAAGTGAATTAAAGAGATAAGAGACCGGAATCTACCACTTTCGGGACCAATGATTTTAGAAAAGGCTCTACAATATGCTTCATCTCTTGGGCACTCTGACTTCAAAGCCAGCATTGGTTGGCTAAAAAAATTCAAGAAGAGACATGGGTTATTCCAGAAAATTATCTGCGGTGAAAGTGCGGATGCTCCGGTGATAGCATGTGAGAACTGGAGTCTTAAAGTGGCAGAAATTCTAAAAGAATTCGCTCCTGAGAACATTTTCAATGCTGACGAAACAGGTCTCTTTTACAAGTATCCCCCAAACATGACTGTGCCGTTTAAAGAAGATAAATGTTTTGGCGGCAGGCAGAGCAAACAAAGGATTACTATTCAGTTGTGTGCTAACATGACAGGGAAAGAAAAATTAAAGATACTAGTCATTGGGAAAAGTAAATCTCCTATGTGTTTTAAAGGCGTGAAGTCCTTAGAAATGGAGTATGATTTTGATAAAAAGTCCTGGATGACCACCGAAATTTTTGACAAATGGTTAAAAGCACTTAACATTCAAATGAGAAAACAACGCCGAAAAGTTGCTTTGTTTATTGATAATTGTCCAGCTCACTCACAAAACTGTGGAGAAAAACAGCAAAATGTTGAAGTCATTTTCTTACCACATAATTGCACATCAAAACTGCAGCCCATGGACTTGGGAATAATAAAAAATCTAAAGGTACATTATAAGAAAAGAAATCTTAAAGAACTGATCATATCTACTTAAAAACATTATTCCATCCACGACATCATTAGTATTAGAAAGTGTATTGCGGAACTTTAGAAAGCTTGGAGATTTGATGCAACTGAAAAAACAATTTAGAACTGCTTCAAAAAGACAGGCTTTTCTAAAATGGAGGATAATGCGGATTCTGAGGACGACGAAGAAGTGGCTTTAGCAGACTTAAAAGAGAAATGGAATTTAATTCAGGAACGCGGAAATGTCGAAGAAAATGTTACTCTCTCTGATTTTTTGGAAGTGGATGGCAATTTCACTATTGCACAGTATCCTACACTGTTAAAAATTTTGCAGCATCCTGGCAGGTCATTCAACCGTTTTTTGAAAAAACGGTTTCATAACCATAATTTAACTTTATTCGGACCATAAAATGGCCAATAATATGGTCAGAATAGTGTTAAAATTACGGTTGTGTAACCGTTTTCAGAAAAAACGGTCAAATGACCTGCCAGAATGTTGCAAATTTTTAACAGTGTACTGATAGTGATATTTTAAGCAGCGTTATGAACAATGATGGTGAGAGTGACAATGAGCATGAAAACGAAAACGTACAACAAGAGAAAAAACCATCACGCTGTGAAATGATGAGTTCTTTTGATCTTTTAAGGAGGGTACTTCAAATGGAAGAAAATGTTCCCGATACAATTTTTCATTCCTTGCTAAAGTGTGAACATTTTTTCCAGAGTGTAACAATTTTGGAATCAAAAAAGCGAAAAATTACAGATTTCTTTGTCTAAAATTAATATAAGTTTTCCTTATGTAATTTTTATTATGCTTTCAAATAAATGTCTGTTCTCTTTTTTGAAACTGTTTAAATAAGTAAGAAATAAAATATTAGGTTAATATTTATAGTGAAACATTTCAAATTCTTAATTAAACACCTCAAAAATAATTTTTGTTCAAAATTTACACATTAAATAGGAATTTTTACTCATTCTCTATATAACGAATTTCTCTATATAACGATTTTTTTACTGGAACAATGGATTTCGTTATATAGAGACTCGACTGTATTTACTTATTTATTGCTGCTATGTTATATTACAATCAGATATAACAATTTGCAACAACTTCTTTTACCAACTTATATTTGTTAAAGCATAGGTTTGTCATAATAATGGTTATATGTATTTAAGGGTTTACTTCCTCAACCGTTAGACTGATATTTTTAAAAATTGAAGGGTTTTTCA
The DNA here is from genome assembly GCA_963932465.1 of Maratus speciosus. Classification (NCBI taxonomy): domain Eukaryota; kingdom Metazoa; phylum Arthropoda; class Arachnida; order Araneae; family Salticidae; genus Maratus; species Maratus speciosus. The sequence continues at coordinate 148,598,520 of OZ010788.1, forward strand.
CAATATATGTGCCCGGTAAGCTTTGTAGAAAGTAGTTGTACTTTGTCATAGTCATTCCATATTAGGGGGAGAGTGTGGAGGCTTATATGGGTAAAACGTATATGCCTTACTAATATTCTAAGGTTGCCACAGGTAACAATATTTTGTTATATTATCTTATTTCCAAGCTATAATGTTCATGGTATATTTCAGTTGCAAATGTTACAGATATATACTATAAATATTAATGTTTGTAAATAGTGATAAAAATAAAATATAAAAGTTGCCGGCAGTGCTAACTCTGGAATATGACACGAGTTAGAGTTTATAAATGCCAACTGCTTCTATTTATTTATTTTTATCATAACTATTTTTTAGTACCCAATTTTCTTCTCCTTAAATATCGCAGAATTTTACGATTAAATAACAAAAAGGTTACTATCTGATAATAGTGGGGACTAGGGGTTTTAAGAACAGCTACTAACCCAATGGTTGTTCCTGCTAACACATGTGCACCATTAGTAGTCAACAAGTTAAAATTATACCCGCTCGAAATCCGGTTCTTGGAAAATTCGTCCCAAACAAAACGTTCCCGGAAAATTCGCCTTTTATCAGTTTTCATCTACGGAAAAAAAATTTCCCGTCAAATTCAAGGGCAACACCAGACCCTGAAAATTCGTCAACCCTACTTTCATTCACAATTTTTCCATTATTTAAACTTGTTTTTAGACAATATCAACTCATTCAAATTAAAATTATTTATGATTAGAAATTAATTTGATCTTTAATATTTCGATAATTAGAATTTTTTAAATATTGAAAGCAAGTTTTGAAATTTCGTAGTTTACCTGCATATAAAATTAATATTTATCTATCTATCTATTTGTATATATTTTTCATATAAAATAAAAATGCCAACTAATGTGATAAAAAGGCAAAAATGTAGTAAGGAATTTTTCCCTGGGTTAATCTTTTCCCTTTATTCTAATTTAATCGTTATTACGCGAATGGTTTGGGAGTATTTCTACCAATTTTTACCAATCTATAATGAAAATGGAACCTATTTAGCTGTCAAATGGGTGGAGTTAAAGGGACTTAAAGGAATGTGGTCATATTGGAGGCCACACTTTCATATTACTGACTTTGAAAAAACAGCAAAAAAATTAGTTTCAGCAACGTTTTCTTCTGTACAAGTTCTTACGTGCTTTTTCCACTTATGTCAGTTCATTTATAGAAATGTTACTAAAGAAATATGCGAGAAATAATGTGAAATTGTTGATACAGATGTTGCATTTTATCTTCGATCCCTCCTGCTCTGGAATTCATTCCTAACAAGGGAACCACTTTTGGTGTTGCTGGCGAAATCTAGAGATCAGTTGCATTAGGTAAAAACTTTCATGTATGTGTAATTATTTGTAAAATTTTATTTCCAATTGTATTCCTAATTTTTACACAAGAATAAAAAAAAAATAAATAAAAAGTTTGTGCAAAGTTATTGTTGTTTTATTACTTCCCTCCTATCATTGAAGTATTCAAAAACGAGTGAGGAATTTTCAGAGGTAAAATTAGCTGTGACGTTTTTCCCTGATATCTCGAAATTCAGGGAGTGTTTTCACTCTCACTCCGTATATTACATTAAGCGGGCTCGACTTTACTACATGAAATTTGGGTTTAGATACTTTTAATGACGCATTTTCTACTTTTCTCCAGTGCCATCTGCTTGCGAACTGGACAGAGAGAGACGTCTGGGAGCCACAACACCCGCCAGCTTGCATTTGATCCCAAGCTGCGACGCTAACGGAGACTACTCTGCCTTGCAGTGCTTCACAGGCCTTGATTGGTGCGTTTGCTACAGAAGAAACGGAGAGAACATCAACACTCCTTCCAAGAGCATTAAGGCTTGCGATTGCGTTAGGGCAAGGGATGATGCTATCACCAACGGTAAGAATGATTTTGAAATCATAAACACCATTTTATAATAATAAAAAAAAAATGCTTAACTCTCATTCATAATCAAATGCACTACATGTAATTCAGTAGATACATTGATGCGTAACACGTTTATTGAGGACTAGCAAACCCCGCGGCTTTGCTCGCGTAATATTTGAAATATGCCAAGTGATATTTATATGTCTAATTTTTATTAAAAGGTACTAAATAAATTTTTATTTTATTAAAAGGTAATATTCTATTTTATTAAAAGGTTTTTTTTTATTAAAATGTACTTATTACTTTTAGGAATAATTCAGAAATTACTACTTAAAACACTGTTTGATTATACATCATTATTACACTGCATTAGGCAGAAATGAGACTTAAATTAATAAAATGAAATAAAACTAAATAAATGATAATTTAGAAAATATTTTGAAACTTTTATGCTCAATTAATACGCTCATTTCAGTATTCATTTGAAGTTTTGAATTTTTTAGTAACCATCTTCTTACATCTTAAAATTAACCATCATGTCAAATACCAAGTCCTACCACCTAACTCAACATAAAGGTCTATGTTGAAACAGGAACTGTCACCATTAATTTGCCAACATTAATTTTGAAATCGGTTTGTTATTTCCTAATATTCCACAGAAACGTGATTTAAAAAGCTTTTAAAGCCCCTTTTTAGAGCGTTTTGTTGTTCCTGTGAACCCCAGGTGGTAGAATCACCGGCATAAAATATAGCCTGTGTAGGATCAGAGACTGTTACCATTGATTCGCAACTATTACTTTTATAATCGGTTTATATTCCCTGAAATTGCCTAAAATCGTAATTTAGAACTTTTTAGAATGCTTTTCGCACCTCCCCTTCGCTTCACCCCTTTTTAATTCGAATTTATTTTCGACGTTACTTCGAGGGCATTTATATTTTATACGTAACTACCATGTCATATTTAAAGTTTCTAGCCTTTTCAGTATCACAGAAAACGAAATTTAGAAAGTTTTTAGCTCCTGCAACCCCCTGGTGGTAGTGGAACAGACATAAAATATAGCTTATGTTTGAGCAGGTTCTTTCACCAAAATTTGTCATCATTATTTTTTTAATCGGCTTGGTAATTTATAAGTTTCCTTAAAAATTGTAATTTATAACGCTTTTCACTCACTTCATTTTTTTAAATTTGGAATTATCTTTCGACTGTTCTTAGAAAGCAGTTGCATCTTGTAAGTAAATACCATGCCATACTTCAAAGTGTTAGACCCGTCAGTTGTGCAAAAAATGCAAATTAGAACATGTTTTGCTTTTGCAACACTCAGATGGTAGTGACAGCAACATAAAATATAACCTATGTTATAGCAGGGACTGTCACCATTGATTTGCAACCATAACTTTTGAAATAGCTTTGGTATTTCCTTAGATTGAGCAGGAATCGCAATTTAGAACGTTTTTAGGACGCTTTTCGTGCATTTTCACCCCTTTTTAAATTTCCAATTTTTTCGAAAGTGTTCTTAAAGATTATTTATATCTAATAAATATGTACCTTGCCTAATTTTAAGTTGCTAGCCTCTACCGATCACAAAAATTGAAATTTAGAACGCTTTTTTGCTCTTGCAACGTCTTGGTGATAGTTATACCGACATAAAATAGCGTCTATGTTAGAGCAGGGGCTGTCAGCATCCATTTCCTACCATTACGTTTGAAATCAGATTCATTCTTCCTGAGATATTGCCGACAAATCGGCATTTAGAACGTTTTTAGAACGCTTTTCGCGCATTTTGCTCCTGGATCTGCTCTGGGGTAGTGGAAACAGATATAAAATATAGCCTATCTTAGAGCAAGATCTGTCACCATCAGTTTTACAAAAATATGTTTGAAATCGTTTCAGTACTTCCTGAGATTGGATAGAAATCGCAATTTAGAAAGTTTTTTACAACGCTTTTGCGCATTTTGACCCCCTTTTAAATTTCGATTTTTTTAGGAAATGTCCTTAGAGATCATTGATATTTTATAACTAACTACCATTACAAATTTCACGATTCTAGTCCCTTCCGTAACGCAAAAGCCGCAATTTAGAACGTTTTTCTCCTGCACCCCCTTTGGGGTAGTGGCACCGACATAAAACATCGCCTATGTTGGAGCAAGTGTTGTCATCATCATTTTGACGCCATTATTTTTTTAGTTCGGTTTGGTATTTCCAGAGATTGTGTAGAAACCACCATTTAGAACGTTTTTTAGAACGATTTTCGCGCATTTTCACCCCTTTCAAATTTCGAATTGTTTAAGAACTGTTCTTAGAAATCCTTTATATCTAATAAGTAGCTAATATTTCAAATTTCATATTTCTAGGCCTTTCAGTAACACATAAATCGCATTTTTAGAACGTTTTTTGCTCCTGCACCCCCTTTGGGGGTAGTGGCACCAACATAAAACATAGCCTATCTTGGAGCAAGCGTTGCCACCATCATTTTGACACCAATATTTTTTAAATCGGTTTGGTATGTCCTGAGATTGTATAGAAACTACCATTTAGAACGTTTTTTAGAACGCTTTTTGTGCATTTTCACTTCTTTTAAATTTCGAATTGTTTAAGAACTGTTCTTAGACATCATTTATATCTTATAAGTAACTAATATTCAAAATTTTATATTTCTAGGCCCTTCAGTAACGCTAAAGTCGCATTTTTAGAACATTTTCTGCTGCTGCACACCCTTTGGGGTAGTGGCACCGACATAAAACATAGCCTATCTTGGAGCAAGCGTTGTCACCATCATTTTGACACCAATCTATACTCCTATTATAAAGAGGAAAAAATTGTTTATTTGTCGGAGGTAAGCTCTGGAACTACCGAACCGATTCCAAAAGTAATGGTATTAAAATGATGGTGTTAGCCCAACTTAGAACATAGGCTATATCTTTTGGGGTAGTGGCACCGACATAAAACATCGCCTATGTTGGAGCAAGTGTTGTCATCATCATTTTGACGCCATTATTTTTTCAGATCGGTTTGGTATTTCCTGAGATTATGTAGAAACTACCATTTAGAACGTTTTATAGAACGCTTTTTGTGCATTTTCACCCCTTTTAAATTTCGAATTGTTTAAGAACTGTTCTTAGACATCATTTATATCTTATATGTAACTAATAGTCAAAATTTTATATTTCTACTCCCTTCAGTAACACTAAAATCGCATTTTTAGAACGTTTTTTGCTCCTACACCCCCTTTGGGGTAGTGGCACCGACATAAGATATAACCTATGTTCTAAGTTGGGCTAACACCATCATTTTGATACCATTACTTTTGGAATCGGTTCGGTAGTTCCAGAGGTTACCTCCGACAAATAAACAATTTTTTCCCCTTTATAATAGGAGTATAGAAGTATAGATTAAGGAGGAAGTCTAATAAATACAAGGGTGCACAGTAGGGATTTTCTCAAAATCGTGTCCAAAACACGCATGGTGTTTTTTGTTTTTCTTTTTCTTTACTGAGTTTCATTCGAGAACAAGCTAATTGTTACAATGGTGAACTACGTTACTAAATAAGTGGTAAGGTCTGTATTGTATGAAACGTAGAATTCGCAGTTACTATAATAGTATAATTCTGTAAACGTTAGTTCAAAATTCAAGCCATTTTGTGCATTTATTGAATGAAATAATTAACTAATGAAACAGGTTTCTAAAGAAAAGATACAAACAAAAGCAATCACAATTATTTATTTTGTTTTGGCATTGCTAAATTTGTTTCTCGTATTAATGACTTCTACAGAATAGGGTGGAATATCCAGCATTTCCCAGAAAGATAAAAGTCGAATATAAAATTATTCATTATCAGCTGGCTTTTCTTTAAATCCTTATATGCTTACAATCCAAACTGACCGATATATTCTCCTTAAAATGCATTCCACCATAAGACACTATAAAGAATCGCTGTAAAGAATTATTACTTTCTTCTATCTTCAATAGAAGAAAGTATTGTAATCGAAATTTTTTTCGACTTCCGGTTTTCGACGGATTTACATGTTTTAGGGGTCACAGATCCCAAAAACATGTTTATATAAAATGTCTGTCTGTCCGTGTGTCCGTGTGTCCGTCTGTCCGTGTGTCCGTCTGTCCGTCGCTATTGTACCATCAAAAAGTGTATGAAGTTATGCATAGAATTGAACCAAATTTTTATTTTAAGTTTTTGACTATGTCAAGCAGATCCTCCCTGAATTTGGAAAAAATTTGCCGGTAGGGAACGCTGTAACAGCTATTTTTGTGCGATTTTGAATATTGTACCATCCAAAAGTATATGAAGTTATGAATAGAATAGAACCAAATTTTTATTTTAAGTTTTTGTATATGGCAGGTAGGTCCTCCCTGAATTTGGAAAAAATTTGCCGGTAGGGGGCGCTGTAACAGCGTTTTTTGTGCAATTTTGAATATTGTACCATCCAAAAGTGTATGAAGTTATGCATAGAATTGAACCAAATTTTTATTTTAAGTTTTTGGATATGGCAGGTAGGTCCTCCCTGAATTTGGAAAAAATTCGCCGATAGGGGGCGCTGTAATAGCGATTTTTGTGCGATTTTGAATATTGTATCATCCAAAAGTCTATGAAGTTATGCATAGAATAGAACCAAATTTTTATTTTAAGTTTTTGTATATGGCAGATAGGTCCTCCCTGAATTTGGAAAAAATTCGCCGGTAGGGGGCGCTGTAACGGCGTTTTTTGTGCGATTTGAATATTATACCATCCAAAAGTGTATGAAGTTATGCATAGAATTGAACCAAATTTTTATTTTAAGTTTTTGGCTATGGCAAGCAGATCCTCCCTGAATTTGGGAAAAATTTGCCGGTAGGGGGCGCTGCAATATCTATTTTTGTGCGATTTTAAATATTGTACCTTCCAAAAGTATATGAAGTTATGCATAGAATAGAACCAAATTTTTATTTAAAGTTTTTGGATATGGCAGGTAGATCCTCCCTGAATTTGAAAAAAAATTCGCCGGTAGGGGCACTGTAACGGCGTTTTTTGTGCGATTTTGAATATTGTACCATCCAAAAGTGTATGAAGTTATGCATAGAATTGAACCAAATTTTTATTTTACGTTTATGGCTATGACAAGCAGGTCCTCCCTGAATTTGAAAAAAATTCGCCGCTAGGGGGCACTGTAATAACGATTTTGCATATTGTACCATCGAAAAGTGTATGAAGTTATGCATAGAATTGCACCAAATCTTTATTTCAAATTCTTGGCTATGGCAAGCAGGTTCATCCTTAATTTGGAAAAAATTCGCCGGTAGGGGGCGCTTTAATAGCGATTTTTGTGCCATTTTGAATATTGTACCATCGAAAAGTGTATGAAGTTATGCATAGAATTGAGCCAAATGTTTTGTGTTTCTTTTCGGTCATGTCATGAAGGTCCTCCCTGAATTTGGAAAAATTCCGCTGGAAGGAGGCACTATAATTACGATGTCTGTACCATTTTCTTTATTGTACAATCGAAAAGTGTATAAAATTATGCATACAATTGAACCAAATTTTTTGTGCATGTTTTTGGCTGTGGCCAACAGATCCTCCTTGAATTTGGAAACTTTTCTTGATACTTCGTAGTTCTAGTGTCCACCGGCGGCTCGTGCAAAGGCGGGAACTGACTTCCTGCTAAGCCGGCTATTCGCAAACATCTGATAACAACAGAATAAGAAAAAACTATTAATTTTAACAAAAATTATGATATAGATTGACTCGTTTTTAGCTCATTTAATTGACTGAAGCAGGAATTTAAGATGAAAATCAAAGTTGGTATAGTAATGAATTAATAATATTGAAGTATTAACATGTGTAACTAGTTTTTGAAATATTAAGATGCATAAGATAGAAGAAAGTTTTGGGATTGGCACATCCAACTAGTATTTTAGCGTAACTGTGAAGGTCGTTAATTTTCAAAATCACCAAGAAAAGTTATAAGCTAAATTAAACCATTATGAGCTATCCATATTCTAAGGGCATAATTTTAGAAAATGCACAGCTGTTCGCGAAATGAATGTAACATTTATTTTCGGGTTTTGATCAGCATTTCGGAAAATTTCGCATGTAAGGTTCCAATTTCAGAGTTTTTTTTTTTTTTTTTTTTGTTAAAGAAAAACTCCAGAACTGAAATGCAGTATTTTTCTTCCAGTTCACATACTGTTTACATCGCATAGCGTGAGAAAACCTACTCGTAAATCATAATCCCGTACAAAAATTCTACAACGAACTATAAGAAGACTGATTAACTGTTTACAAAAGAAATGCATGAAAAAGTGGGTCCAGAAGGAAGACATTGATATTTTATATAAAACTAGTCGGATGTATCAATCCCAAAAGTTTCTTCTATCTCAGGCAGGTTGATACTTCAAAATTCGCTATCACAGTGCCGAAATTAAATGGCAATCTATGCTCTTCATGAGGATTCTAAAAAGATGAAATTCCGTGTATTAGTTCTTGAGATAGGACTATCGCTGAAATCGTGTAAATCCTGCAAAATGCAGCATAGCAACGCCACCTATGGGGCGATTTAAACAAGAACCTAATCATAATCAACTTATGTCAACGTCTAACTGAATATGAAGTTTGGGGGAAATTCATGGATTAGTTCTTGAGACAGGGCCGAAACTAGGGGGGGGGGACAGAGGGGGTATGTGTCCCGGGCGCCAGGACAAAGGGACGCCAAACGAAGATTTTGTTTGTCGATTTCTCTCACATCTTTGTTTAGCACGGGATAGTGGAGACTCGATTATCCGAGTCCCGCTTAACCGAGTTATTTTCTTCTGATGGACTGGTGGCTTCTATTATTATGAAACAGACATTATAAATGAAGCGTTAGGTGAAGATGAAAGAGCAGTCGTGAAAAGTTAGAACACTGATTTTCTGGTCAGAATGGGAGGAAAAAAATGTCCATAATTTTTTTTTTTTCAAAAGAGAAAAGATTATTTTTTCTGCTCTTTCATCTTCACCTAACACTTCATTTACATTTATAATGGCTGTTTCATAATAATGGAAGTCAGCACTCCATCAGAAGAAAATGATCCATTCCAAAAGTATAATCCTTCATTTGGCGCCCCTTCGTTCTGGTGCCCGGGGTACATGCTCCCTCTGCCCCCGCCCCCCGTTAGTTTCGGCCCTGGCTGATATACATGAAAAAATCAAGTGATCCGTGATCTATTCTCAAACGGTTGTTTCTATTTTTCCGTTCATGTTCAATACATAAGATGGTAAATGAAATAATTCAGTGAATATTAATGATGTGAATTATCACAATGCTAACAAAGCGTAAACCAGCTTAGTGAAAAATGTCCAAGCCGGGAATCGAACCCGGGTCCCTGGAATGGATCTTCAGTGCTCTACCACTAAACCACAAGGACGATATCCAGCCTGGCATTTCTCACTTATATAAGTCGGTAAGGCTGCAACCGCAGCACGAGATGTAGAAGTCTTCATGAGCACACATTCCTAGCGGCGTAACATGAGACGCAAACAAACCCAGCATCGGTGAATATACAATTTTAATTAATTTTTCAACTTGCTGAAATGTAGTTGAAAAATTAATTGAAATAATTCAGCTATCAAAATTATTTTTTTCACTTAAAGAATACACTAATATTTTGACTTAATAAGCTTTTCATTACTTGTTTCAGGCGACGATTACAAGCCAAGATGTACTAAAGACGGTTATTACCGCCCCAAGCAATGCAAAGGAAGTGAATGCTGGTGCGTGGACAAGGATGGTAACCAGAAATCTGACCCTACAACCGGTGACGTCAACTGCTAAACTAGGCTTACCCCTCGATAAAGGACATAAATAAATATTTAAAAAAAATACTACAGTCTCTTATTTTATATTGTTTACTATTATTTAAGTTTGAAATCAATTGCAAGCATTTGTTTAAAATATGAAACAAATATACTAGTAAAACTATATAGACAGTAAAGCCCAATAATACGATAAAACTCAATTATGAATAACTCAAGTAAAACATGACTTGACAACAAACTAATTTAATACTTGCTGAAAGGGATAAAAATACACTTACAAGGCAAATACATACCTTTATTCAGATCGAAATGTTTCATAGCTCAGACGGTGACATTCTCAAAATCTATAAGATACAAATATTTTCGCTTTTTTTTTTTTTTTTTTAATTGAAAACGGGTAAACAAAAATCACGAGATCTCATCTATAATGAAATCATGTGCAACAATAAAAATGGATATCTGCGAATGTGAATTATTTTATACTATTGTTTCTTATTTTTCAGCGTTCAAATTTTAGGTAACTCCATGGAGGCTAAATCATTGCATATATTCTGATTGCGTAAAAAGATCTATCTCTATTGATTTTCGGATAATGGATGGCACATAAAATGTTGGGGGTTAAATTATTCTACTCTTTTAAAAATCAATCTGTAAAGCTTCTTTGTTATATAGTCTGACCAAAGCTGTAATTTTATTGTTGTATTTGATGTCTGCTATATGTTCTTCTATCTTAGTTTTAAACTTTCTGCTTTTCATTCCTATATAAAAAAAAAATTGCACTATTCGATCTCTTTGGTGAAGGGTATTTCGTATACACCGAATAATTTATTTTACTTCTATTGGATCTATTTTCTTATAGATTATGTTCTTTTAATTTTACAGAAGATTTTGCAATAAGAGAGGTATTGTATTTATTGAATTTATATTTCAATTCTTCAAAGAAACCGGGAAAATATTGGAAAGTTATATACCACAAATATCCATTTTTATTACTGTACTTGATTTCATTATACATGAGATCTCGTAATTTTTGTTTACCAGTTATCAATTATTACTATTATTATTGTTATTATTGAGAAATATTTGTATCATTATAGGTCTTGAGAATGTTGCCGTTTTTATCACCTTTTAACAAGTATTAACTTAGTTTGGTGACTTTAAGTGATTTTCATAAACAATTTTATGACTTGACAAATCAATTATGACTTCGCTCCGAACACAGATTTCTTCGTATGCTTAAACCTTAATTTATTGAATTAAACTCTTTCTCACAATGTTTTACAAAATGACTAAGGAGAATATTTTTTCTTATTACACGATACAGGGCGTGTCACAATTCCCTCCGGGGTTTGGCAGGCTTATAAAAAAAATATTACCAATACAGCAACAAAATTGACTTTACTGGGGAAAGAAACATTACAAGTTTTGTTTCATAAATGTTCAATATGTGAACCAGTGGTGATGTGGCAGATATCAAGTCTAAAGTCAATTATAAAATTTGATCTTGAAAACTGACATGTAAATAATTAAGTGAATTTGTGAAAAGAAGCATAGTAGGGGAGGGTAGTACACAGTGAGACGAAAATTATTATTACTTAACAAACTGCGACGATTTTTATTCTTCTTTTGCTTCTTCTTTAAGCTACACAAATGCGCTACACATTAATGTATAAATGGTTTTAAAAAAGTTACTTATAAAAGCACAGAAGCAGCTTAACGGAGTATCGAAAATTTTCTCACTGTGTACCACAAGTAGTACAGAGTGAGAGAATGTATATATTTTCCTAAATCATACATTTTTACACTCTATCAATAGTTTTCTGCAGTTTATGATTTCTAATTAATATTTCTAGATTTTCAAAATATTAACAATATGAACCTCGTGTGGACAGTGGCAGACCTTGGGCTACCTTCATGCAAATTTTCAGCCTCTTATGTATAGTAAATTTCCCTAGCCATCGCACGCCCACACACACACAGAAAGAGAGAGAGAAACCTCCTCTTATTAATAAATAACTTTTTAAACATCAGAACCATATACTAGGTACACAATAAGACACGTCTCACTGTGTACTTTCGTTACGTTGTAACAAAATGGATGCCACATCTGTTACACCAATTTCATCGCTTTAAAAAGTTTATCTCGTTTTGTCGAAATAGTCTATTATTAGATATAGCTAGGTTTGGTTAAGTAAATATATGTCATATTGAAGGAAATAAACCCTAAATTAGACGTTTATGTAACTTTAACCACTATAAAATAAGGAATTATTTACTATTTTGTCAGACGAGTAACTCAAGTGCCGAAACTACATCCACGTGTTGCATAAGATGAGGTCGTTATGTGTGTGTGCCAGCTTGAAGAAAAGTTACAACTATTTGTCAAAGTGGCTGCTGTCTCACTGTGTACTCCCCTACCCTATATGAAAATTGTAATAATGCTTTTAAAAGATTATCATATATTAGGCCATTTGTAGCTATGCAACAGAGCTAAATTAAATATGTCCTGCCATTTGAAAATTATTTTCTGTAAAATAAACGTTCATATAAAAATGCAGCATTCATAAGAAAAAGTATTTAGCTAAATTTGCAAATATAAAAAGAAACAAGTAAGAAAAATCATGCGTTAAGCATAGATTATGAAACACTTTCCAACACTTCCTATGCTTTGACAAAACTTCGTTATTTAGGGAAATAAGGTATATAACAGAACTAAGTAAACATTTTAGAAAACGCATAAAAATTTATAAACTGATTTCAGCAGTTACAGTCCATAGCAAATATGTATTCCAATTCTTTTGAACAGCCCTGTATTTGATCTGTAGATTAATATATATACTATATTATGTGGAAATTTAGTTTAGCAAGAAAACACATAACAGGTTGAAATTTCTCTTTCAGCAATTTATACTAATAGATGGAAACATACTTGTATACTTTTGTACAACCCTGTAGTTAACCTAGTACCTTTATTACACGCCACTATTTAGCTAAAGTTAAATTGTAAGTAAAACACTCTTAAAACTACTGGAATTACATTTCCAGAAATTATCATTTATATACGGCCATGTATCCATTTCTTTGCGTGACCCTGTATATCATTTAATCTATGTCATTATCTACAAACATTTTTTAGTAAACTAAATGCAGTTCAGCGTTAAAATGCATAACTCATTTAAAAACCACCTTTAAGCAATTTGCAATCATGCCCAGTGACCATAACGAATTCTTTCGTGTAGCCCTGTATACGAATTACATCATGTATACACACTATATACAATGCATAAATATATAGTGAAACATAAAAGCACATAACATAATTAAAAATGCATTTCTAGAAATAATCGCTACCGTACAGTACTTCGGATACAATATATTATCTGAAATCCTTTGTGTGTCCCTGTAAATGCTATGCACTTTGTATTATACATGAAATAACTTATAGTAAACCTCAGCGACGTATATCAATTTTATTATATATGAAATAATTTAACATAATTAAAATACGTTGGAAAAAGTTCTCTCCATCCCTATATCATTATGTAACGGAATTCTTTTGTGTGGCCCTGTAAATGAATAATAATTATTTTTTGCACGGCATATTCTACAGAATGCATATTTTAGTGCACTTGATAAATGTATATCAATTTTATCATGTTTGAAAGCATGTAACATCATTAAAAATCATTTTAAACGATTTTTTCCCATAGGCCGTAATGTAACGGAAAACTTTTGACTGTCCCTGTAAATGAACTAAACATGACAGAAACTTCATTTACAATAGGGTTCGTGCTATGGTAGAGGTCACTAACATCCAAAAATTTCAGAATGATCCGAGTATATTTACAGGAGTTAGAGCGCGGACAGACGGACAGACGGCCAGACAAACCGGAGTTATAAACACTTTTCAACTTTGTTGGAAAGTGTTAAAAAAGAAACCAGAAATATTTTATTGTAGACATTTTTGCCATTAGTTTCATTTTTCAAGTTCATTAGTTGCATTTTTGGACAGGTATAAATGTAAACAAATGAATATCTATTTAGGCATATGAAAATAAATTACCTTGTGATATTTTATTATTCAAATTAACGATGCAAAAGCATTCTTACACGAAATACTTACCTTTATTAAATTTATGTTCATTTTAAGGAGCTTTTTTTAAAAAAAAAACGGCAAAAAATAGAAGAAAAAACTCGTAAAAACATTGCGAATGAAATAAAATTAGAAGAATTTTATTTTTCGTGTATTATAGCCCGAAACAACTATTTATTATTTGTTAACTATTAAAGAAAAGAATATTTGTATAAAGACTAATGATAAGAGGAACTATTTTTTCTGTTTTGAAAACATTTATCTTTCATCCCATCATCAAGCATTTTCATCGTTAAATAAAAGGCGGAGTATTTAGTGAATATAACCTTTCGGGAGACATTATTAGAATATAGTGAAATATTTTAAGGGTATAAAGCAATTCTGCTGAAAGTTGAAAAGATTTTTTAAAGAATTTGAAGGCGTGGCTAAAACAAGTTTTATAACTATTGGTCTATAATATTTGGCGAATTCTTTGATTTTTTATTTATCTCTTACAAGGAAGGTCTCCATACGGGCACACTCAGAAAAATCTGAAAATATTACAGAATGTTCTTCTCATATGGATATATATATTTATAAAAATATTTTTGGCGGAACCCCGATACAGCGTCCGTAAAAAAATAACGAAATTTTCGTTTATTTGGCGATTTATCACCGGTTGGCGATGAAAAAAAAACGGTTTTATCTAGGAAAAATTTTTTTATGTTGAATTTGTTTATACAAGTTTAATTTAAATAACTTTAGTTTTGTCATTTTTAATTTGGCCCCACCAGTGGCTGAGAGGTTCTACTCTCGAAGCTGGTAGACGGGAGGTGCTGGGTTCGAACCCAATCGCGCCCGTCGGTCTAATCGTTCGGAGTTTTTGTGGTTTTCTTCGAACCATGGATTTCCATGCGTAAATACGGGTTAGGTTCCCTTAGAAAGACCCCCACGAAGGGCACTCCCCCCCCCCTGGGCCTATATCCCACGTGCAGATAATTGGCCGTCAAAAATCAACCAACCAACCAACCATTTTTAATTTGTTTTAATAATAGTTTTGCCATTTTTAGTTTGTTTTAACTATTGTTTGTGATATATATTTATATGTATTTATACTAAAATTTAAATATCATATTTTACGATTTAAGACAAAATTGAAATTGATTTAAATTATTTCAAACTCAAAAATAAGGCAGATAGAACACTGTCGATTTGAATTTGTTGCTATGGAAACGACTCCGTCTTCGATATGGAAATGTTAAATCAAATGTCAGCTGACTATAACTTAAAATAGATATTTGCAACTTGCAAAGCATAGAAAATATTTTTACAGTGATGAAATTAAATAACAACGGCAAAAAGCAACATATATATGTAATATACAAAATATATAATAACCTCTTTAATTGATTAAATTTGAATTCAATTAAAACCGTGCATTCTAAAAAACAATTAATAAATTTTCAGATGCATTAAAATCGTTTGCTTTCGGCGAGGAAAAATCCTGCTCGCCAAATCACGTGTCACTTTCGTATTTTCGCGCCAAATATTCGAAAGTATTTTATTTTTTTACAGATTTTCTACTGAAATTCCGCCGTTAAATTTGACTGATCCCTTATTACATACATGAGTAGTTTCACTAGCATTTTTTTCAACATATTCTGAGTATGCCCTGTAAGGAGACCTTCCTTGTTAGATGTTTTCTTTTCTTCTTCAAAAACATCATAAATCCTCTATTTGTGAGGAGTAAGCTTTATACTTCGTAAAATTGAAGTATATTATAATAAAACATTTAACAGATATTCTCATCTTTGTTGTAAATATGATAATACCAAACAAAAGTGGTAGATGTTTGCATTATAATATGCGCCAGCAGTATGCACTTGACGCCCCACATTTTGGACTGGGATTATCAGTTTATACAGACGGTATCATCGATTGCTTGAGCAACATACTTTTCCAGATCTTTTCGGGATGTTCACATAAAACAAGGTACATATTGTTGCATTTTCATTGCAATGTTTTTATTTTTCTGGAAATTACTACTGTCAACCCGAGTGATGAATTACCCTGTATTTGTGACTAAATAAGTGGTTTGCGACCCCGCAATTTTTCATCCTCTATCCCTCCTATTACTCCTCTGAATTTGTCGGTCGAATTTTTGAACACCCTGTATATTTCTGTATACATTCTAAATTAATTTTCATTTTCGATAAACTTATCAAGTGTAACCTATAAATTTTCAAACAAAAATCAATTTTTTAAAAGCTTCAAATATGCGAATGCAAAATAACAGTTTCTTTCGTCAAGTAGTTTTTGAGTTATGCTTTAAAAACTTCCTACATTGCAATCGTATATGCGCCGACTATCAATAAATTTAACGTTGGGAGTTATAAATTCTAAACCTTCATAATTCCTACATTACTTGACCGAATGGCTTCTCGTTTGATGTCTTAAGATAAAATTTACCAAAAAAGCCAAGTATGATATCTAAATTAAATGTTTGTACAGAAAATATTAGAGTTTGGTACAATTTCAGTATAAAGACGTCCCCCCCCCCCTCCCTAAGCTTTTTTTTTTTTTTTAAACTTAAATCGAAAGAAGACAATTTACAGTGGAATGGATATTTCTCTTTTTTTTCCTGAGACAATTTGCTAATTACAATGTATGGGGTGTTCTCTCTCTCTCCGTTTTATTTTCATTTTTTGTTTGTTTGTCTGTTTTTTTAACCATTTGGAAAAATGGTTATTGTCCTCGGTCAGGGTAGGAAATCAAAAACATATCTGAAGCGTTTTATTAGTTGAATCCCGCATTTTATTCGTTTTCTGATTGGTCTATACAGTAATCTGTATTTTCCCTTTACTTTCAACAGAGATGGATACTTCTGTTGCCACTATGACAAAAAAGTAATAAAAACTACAAAAAACTACAAAAAAAATTAGTAACTCAGAAACAAATTGAGATACAGCTTTCAAACAAATTGCATTTAAAAGTACATTTTTTTCCCTATACGACGGTGTAAAAAGTAATATTGTGGGATGTTTAGAAGTTTAAAAATGAAATTTCATTTAAAATTGTTCCAGGAATGTTAATGTTTAATCCATGGCGTACGTAATGTATGACCAGCTCCGTAGAAGTTAAAAAATTTACAGTACCGAAAATTGTAAAACTGAAATTTCTTTTAAAATTTGTTCATGGTGGGTCCAGGAATGTTAATGTTTAATCCATAGCGTACGTAATGTATGATCAACTCCGTGCGATTTTTTGTCTTAAATTTTAGTCTTTGAAAAAATCATTTTCCAAATGGTCGTTGTAATTTGTTAAATTGCTTTTTTTTTGTGGTCAACTGTAACAAAATGAGGAAACATAAAACACATGAATAAGCGCAATTATTTATGCAAGGATAGACTAAAACTTAGATTTTTCTGAATCAGAGCTTCTAGAAAGTTTATTTTCAAATTCCCCTTTTCTCTATCTTTAAATCAGTACACTGCGTCGTATATGAAGATACATTTTTTGTTTTTCCTTACCAAAAACGAGAACAGCATAAACATGCGTTCTCTACGTGCAAAGAAATGAACAATAATTCTACAGAAAAGCTTTTTTTTTTTTTTTTTTTTTTTTTTTTTTTTTTTTTTTATGGCAATGGTACATTGCCCTATTTAATAATGCCATTAAAAACTTAATCAAATCAATGTTGATAAAAACCATTTTTCTTCGACTGTTAATAAATAATATATTTAAAAATAAACTAATTCTCCTTTTACTTTACAATGAATTGGGTGATTTTTTTAAGAGCATGAATTTAATTTATAAAATTCACGCAATTGATGAACGCGTGGATTTTATTATATTACTTCTGTTCTTCACATAAATTTAATTGTGAATTTTAAAATTATGATTTTTACATGTTTCGCATTTTTCCCTGACTTCTATAGCCTACTATTTAAAAATTACGCACAGATTGAACTATATGAATTATTTGATATTTTAATAATTTAATTGCAATTGAAAATTTTACTACATTCAGGTATGGCATCCCGATTATTTGAATAAATGTGCTGTCATCGCAAAACGGTTTCTCGAATCAGCAGATTGTATTGTAATACAGTAAAATTTCTACAATCAGTCGTTCCTATTACTGTTAGTCACTAGAAATAGTAATGTAAATTATTAAGTATACATACGCATATACACACACCCACATATACAGGGTGGTTATAATTAAAGTTACCCTGTTTAGACATACGTAGAGTCCGCTCTGGTTGATAGATATCGATGAAACTTGGAATATAAGTTATATGGTGAAATCGGCAATAAAAAACATTAGTTCAAATTTCGACCGATAGTTGGCGGTTTTCATCTACGGGAAAGTACTTTATGCAAATTTGGAGCGGTTTAAAAAGCCAGTAGTCGCGGCCGTAAAGTCATTCTGCACCATACCGTTAGAGAAGAAGAAACGAGCGTTGCTGGTGAAGTTGGTTTATCAGAACGGCAGTAATTTGTCCATTGCACTGCTAGAATACCGACGTTAAAAAGACTTACAAAAAGGACCGATGTCGAGGCAGGCTTTGGAAAAGATTATGTCTAAATTCGAAGAGACTGGGGAGCTGGGTGTGCTGCAAGGAAGAGGACGGAAACGGGTTTCAAATGAAACTGCCGAAGAAGTCGCTCTTGCCGTGGTCGAAAGGGCGTCCGGTTCCCAATATTCTTCGACAAGTGCTCGAGATTCACGAGATTTGTCTCTTCCTTGGTCTACAGTATGGAAGGTTCTTCGATACCATTATAAAGGGTATCCATACAAGATTCACGTTGTGCAAGCGCTGAACCCTGCAGATCCGGACACACGAACTGAATTTGCGAGGATGTTTTTGGCCAGAATAGCCGTTGACAATTCATGACCTTGGAACATTTTGTGGTCGTAGGAGGCGCATTTTACCCCTGATGGAGCGGTGAATACTCAGAACTGTCGCGTATGGGGTACTGCAAGTCCTAATATTGTGCATGAACAGTCTTTGCACCCTGATTACATTACTGAATGGTGTGGCTTTAAGGCTGATTGCATTCTTGGTTATTATTGAGGAGAACACTTCTCAGGATCCTAAAGGGTGTCCATTACGGGTACCCGTTACTGCGACCTTCTTCAGCAGCACGTCATTCCATCCTTACAAGAGCGAGAGTGTTTAGAGACTACCGTATTCATGCAAGATGGTGCACTACCCCACATAGCCCGAGCAGTGAGCCCGAGTACTGCTTCGTGTCCACTTTGGAGATGATCGGCGAATTTCGAGAGTTTTCCGACAACCTGGCCTCCTTGTTTTCCGGACTTGAATGCCGGGGATTTCTGGTTGTGGGGATTTCTGAAAGATCGTGTGTATGGAGGAAGCATACGGACTCTGCCTGATTTGAAAGCAAGCATAACTCGCCATGTTGCTGCAATTGATCGAGAAACCCTTCGCGCTACTTTTTGAACACGCTATAATACGCTTTGAACATGTGCTTGACACAAATGAACATATGCGAATGCACATTGAACATATGCTGTAAATAAAAAAAAAATGTTTAATGTTTCCAGTTTGAGATTTTTGGTTTTTATGCGCCTCCTTCTCACCTGGTGGTCGAAATTTGAACTAACTTTTTTATTGCAGATTTCATTCCCCCATAGTCCATATAACTTATATTCCAAGTTTTGTCGATATCTGTCAACCAGAGCGTATTCTACGTAGGTCTAAACAGGGTAACTTTAATTATAGCCACCCTATACATATATAATATATGGATACATTATCCCACAAAAGCCACATCCAACTCCCCATTATCTCGAAAATGGGTTAGAATTTTAGGAAACGGTTAAATACGTAGATCTGGTTCATTATTAAAATGGGTTAGAATTTTAGGAAACGATTAAATACCTAGACGGGAACATCATCTGGTTCATTATTTTTTGGCCTGGACTGCATGATGAGCCTCAGAGGAGGAGGGTCAAAGAAACTATTTATATTCTTTAAATTTTAAACTTCAAACACAAAAGGATATGTTGTTAACATATCGCTGGAAAGATCTCTTCAAAACAAATAATTTAATTTTAAAAAATTGCTTTGCGCTTCTTAAAGAATTTAAGACTAATTAAAATTTTAAATTTAAATTTCAAGAAAAATTGATTTTTTCTAACGTAATCCAATTTAACCCGAAAGAGACTCGAACTGACTGTCTTCCACATCTTGGCAGTAACAGAGCCTCTGCCAATTTTTTTTTTCTGAGTGCCTTAAATTTGGCTGGGGAAAAGTTATTACTGTCTTCCGTAAATCGCTGTTTAAACTCTTCGTTGAAATTGGAAGGCATTCTGTTAACCATCGAATAAAAGTACCACTCAGAAAAAGTCTTTATGCGCAAGACCTGGAGAACAGGAAGGCCAGAAATTATTTGATTTTGCAGCGAATCTAATCCACAATTATTTGTGTCTATCGAGATTCAATATTCTACAAATTAATCGCTGGACAGGAATTCGAAGGGCAAAAATGTGGATCCTTTTTATCTAACCTAAAATTTGATTGACAATTTTTATCTTACAATGGTTCGAGACGCAACTGATCCAATGATTGCTTAAGATGTTGAAAATTCTATCTTTTTTAATTCGTCTTTTTTCGTAAGTTCTTCTTCCAATGGGACAACTACCAAGCTCATTGCATGTCATAGATTACCTTGATCGGACATACTCGAATCGATAAATTTAAAGAAAGAATCATTTTTAGAATGACATTTTTTCTCCCAAATATGACAACTAATAATCTTATGAGAGAACTTAAATTGAATAGACGGAAAGGTGTAGTAACATCTTTTCAGTCCTATTTAAGATAGTCAAGAATGATTTTTTGCAGTATCGCCATTACACCCAAGAAGTGTAGCAGTCAATTCAAACCTCATTTGATTTAAATTCGATTAGGCCAAAAAAATTTCACCTTTTCATGAAATTATGTGTCAAAACTTTAAATAGTCATAGCTTCCTTAAGAAACATCGCAACATAATTTTTTTTTAATTAAATTGTTTGTCTTTGTGATATCATTCCAGAGATATGCTGCGAGATATTTCTTCCCATTCGAAATCTCAAAATTGAATTTCCCTAGATATCGCTTGCTTTCCGGATCCAAAACTCTTCCATCAGCTGAGATGACCTTTGAACTTATTGAATACGTATTTCATCTTTTTCAAAGGTTCCAACGCATTTTCGAGATAACAGTGTAGGAGGAGGTAGATTGTGAATTTTAGAGAGCCCTGTATATATGTGCATAATATATATCATACATGCCATATATGTATATACACACACACACACATGTATATATATATATATACATACATATTTTCATTTTTAATCAATTCACTTGATTTTAGTGGTTGTTCGGGCACAGGGGAAAATAATTTTTAGCTTTAGCTTATTTTTCCCACAGAAAACAACCATTTTGCTTATATCATTGAATTCTGTGCCCTTGATAACGTAATTCAATGTATAAGCTTTTCAATTTTTGTCGGTGTCCACTTTTTTCTTTTTTCTTCCATAATAATTCTTATAATAATTTTTTTATTTTATTATTTTTTTTTAATACTTACAGCTTTAATTCATAATAATTGACGGTGGTAGGTTATGTTTAATTAATGGTTATACATATATATATATATATATGTATAGTGTCGTTATTTTTCGTTTTTAATCGAGTGTTTATAAACTAGAAAATGACTCTGTAAACATATTGCTTTGACTACTTTGAAATAATATGAAAATAAGATACATGGTATATTTATAATATCGGTCTAGTTAGTATTTAATTCTTATTTTTATTTCTTTAAAATTAAAAGGTTGATTTATATTTTAAATGCAATATTTTTTACTTTATATAATATGCTTTTTTCGTAACTACGGAGCTATAGTGTAATCGATATCTAATTATAATCTTGGTTTTTATCTTACAATATACAAAACACTTTTGCTGTACATTGAACCTTCGTAAATAAAGACATTATATGTGACTTACTATCACTATGTTCATTCACCAATCGAAGTTTTTAATTTTAGAAATACGAAGTCGATCTGCAAGAGAGAACGAACAGTACTTACCAACCAAGTCCTCCAACGCTCTGCCATTCACATATGAAAATTGGACAATGAATTAAACAAATTCCGGATTTTCAACTCACAGCAAGAAACATGATAATTGAACCATGAAATTTCTTTCTTCAGAAAATTATCGATTACATTGAAATACTTAGAAATTTTTAGCAAAGAATTTATTCAATCATTTTGAAGTTAAAAATGTTTTACAGATGTCCGATGAACAATCCCTTTATACCACGCTTTAACTGGCAGGTAACTTTGGGGTAAACTGCATTTTATGTGATAGGTGCATTGCCGAGAAATCGTGTTCATTTCATTTTCAGATTAGAGTGAAGCTTCGCTGTTTTTAGCTCATTGCGATTCAATTAATGCATTAATTAACGCAATGTTATTTAATGAATTCATTGAACTTTTTAAAAAAAATCTAGAATTCTTTTAACACCTTAACGGTCCCGTTAAATTACGGTTTAAAAATTCAAATTGCTTATTGGCACCACTTTTTTGAAAAAGAAATATTCAGCTTACTTGATGACAGGTAAAATGGTATCATAGAAGAATGCAATGGTTACACAATCTAATCAGAATGAGGGATAAAAGAAACACGAAGAAGATATGTAATGGTAAATTAATAGGGAAAAGAAGTATTGGTAGTCCCAGGAAGATATGGATAGAAGAGGTACAGAAAGATCAAGCACAAAACCATATTATAAATTATACATTAAAGGCCAACGATCGGAAGGTCTGGCGAGGTATACTGAGGGAGGTCAAAATCCTAACTGGATTGTGGTGCCATTGTGTATGTATGTCTGTAAAATGATATCATAATAAAGCCAAGTACACTATTTTATAAAACTGGTGGGAATCAAACAATCTTAATTAAAAAAAAAGCAGCCGGTGAATATCACGGGAGCGAGAATTAAGGGGATAAAAGAACCTCATCATAGTGGAGTATTTGACCCAAAAACCTGGCCAAAAATGTAAAAATTAAAATTTGATCAACAATTGTAAAAAGCGTTTTTTTGTAATAGCTGACTAACTGGTGTATCGATCATTGTCTAATTCAGAAGCATGAATCATAACCACCGTCTCCTACCCTCAGTTGAAGAGAATATTTCTTTATGAGACGTGCTTTATTGCCCGACTGAAATGTGTTTCACGCGTATCTGAGTATCTGGATTTCTTTATACCCTCGAAACATCCCAACGGCTGCATGGATTATAATGAATGAGCTCTCTATCAATTCGTCTTAACGGCCCGATGGTTATAGGCTAGATTTTGTTTTTATAAATCCAAAATGGAGGCCGTAAAATACAAAATGGTGGTAGAGACGAAAAAAATTTACGCACCCTATTGAGAGGCATATCATTGGATAGGTCTTTCAAAATGAAGGCGATGGTTCATTGACTATTTTACAGTCAGAAGCTCCGTTAAAATATTATACAACATGGAAATTGTGTAGGTAGGATCTCTAGTTTTACTGCAACTCTAACCATTATAGACATCTATAGACCTCATCAAAACAGTGTGTATAGATAGGAACTAACAATTAAACACAACTTAAAAGTTATTAATACAAGTAAATAAAAAAAATAGGTAAGTAATATAAACAAGTAATATAAAAAAAATATACTTTAAGTCAATTCCTACTTAGGTCAGTAAGATAATTTTTTACCTCCCATTCTTCTTTCCTCTTGAATGGCGCTTTAAATGCCTTGATCAAGAAGGGGGCTCTCTCGATTATTGAAAATTAATTAATTTAATTTAATTAATGAATTAATATTTGAAAAAAAACTGGATTAACATCAAGTGTCATCCACTACAAGTTTAAAAAAATTTATTTGACCTCGATTTAATGAATAATAAGTATTTTATTAACGATTGAAAATTTGAACAAGCTATATATAGCGAGAGTGTGAGCTAATAGTAGGAATTGAAAAAAAAAATAGTTTCACATTGATGAGAAATAATTAATTAGTTCGCTTTTTACGCAGTCGGGTTTTTTGATTTTTTAAATTTAATTGTTTATTGTTAAGTTTCAACTTTGTTACTTTATTTAATTATGTTCAAAAGCATATGTTTTGTGGCTTCATGAATTTTTGAACTCAATGGCTTTATTTTTAATATAATAATAATAATAATAATGAAATATGCTCTTTTTAACCCTTTTTAGGTCTAATTTAAATATATTTATTTAGATTAGGGATGCACAACCTGTGGTCCGCCATGGGTTAACTTGTGGCCCGCGATCACATTTTATATAATTTCTTCGGGTTTTTTTTTTTTTTTTTTTTTTTTTTTTTTTGATACACAACTGGAAAAATTGCAATTTTTTCTCCATATGTCGCAGGAAAAAATCGTAAATTTCGTCAATTTGCCCCAGGAAGAAATTGCAACTTTCATCAGAGCCAATTAAGAATCGTAAATTTCGTTGATCGAGTTCGGAAAAATCGCGAAATTTATCGATAAGTCGCAGAAAAATCTCAAATTTCGTTGATCAATTGGGGAAAAATCTCGAGTTTTGTCAGTTTATCGCGAACTTCGACAATTTGCCGCTGAAAAAATTGCAAATTTCGTCAGAGTCAGCTAAAAATCGTGAATTTCGTTGATCGGACGCGTTAAAAATCGCGAATTTTGTCGATTACGTAATCCTTGATCGTTTGCTGAAAAATTGCGAGTTTTGTTAGTTGATCGTGAGAAAAAAACAGAATTTGTCAATTTGCCGCAGGAAAAATTACAAATTTCGTCAGAGTCAGTTAAGAATCGCAAATTTCGCTTATTGGGCGCGGAAAATTTTCGAATTTTGTTGATCGCGAGAGGAAAAATCTCAAATTTCTTTAATCGGGCACAGAAAAATCGCGAATTTTGTCGATAAGGTACGGAAAAATTGCAAATTTTGTTGACCGGTTGCTGAAAAATCGTGAGTTTCGTCAGTTTATCGCGAGAAAAAATGTCGAATTTCATCAATTTGTCGCGTAAAAATTACAAATTTCTTTTCTTCAGAGTCAGTTAAGAATCGCGAATTTTGTCGAGGAGCTGCGGAAAAATTGAAAACTTTCTTGATAGGCTACGGAAAAAATCACGAGCTTCGCCAGCTTATTGCGGGAAAAATTACAAATTTCATGAGAGTCAGTTAACAATCACGAGTTTTGTTAATCGGGCACAGTAAAATCGCGAATTTTTTGAATGAGCTACAAAAATTGCAAATTTCGTTGATCGATTGGGGAAAAATCGCGATTTTGTCAACCTGTCACGGAAAAAAATCACGAATTTTGACAATTGATAGAAAAAATTAAAAATTTTGTCTATTGGTCGCAAAAATATTGCGAAATTTAACAATCGCTCGTGAAAAAAAATCGTGAATTTTCACAAAAATTCGCGAATTTCGTGAATAGCTCATGGAAAAAATTACAAAATTTGTGTGTCGGTCCCAAAAAATATCATGAAATAGAAATCCATTGGTCGCAGGAAAAAATCGCAAATTTCATCGATTGTGCGCGTAAAAGAAATCGCGATTTTCGCCATTTCTTGCGCGGAAAAAATCGCAAATTACATCTATGTATAACAGGAAAAATCACGTTTCGTCGATTGGTCATTCGAAAAAAAATTGCAAATAGTATCAGTCTGTCACGTAAAATATCGCAAAATTCGCCAATCACTCATGAAAATAAATCGCGAATTTTGTCAATCGTTCATTGAAAAAACTTGCAAATTTCGAAGATCGATCGCAGAACAAATAAGTCGCGGATAAAATTGTAATTTTCGTTGATCCATTGTGGAAAAAAAAATCGCGAAATTTGAAAATTTATCGCTGAAAAAAAAATCGCGAATTGCGTCAATTTATCGCAGGTATCGCAAATTGATTGTTTGAAAAGATTGCAAATTTTGCCAATCGGCAATGGAAAATTACCGCGAAATCTGTCAATCGGTCGTAGATAAAAAAAAATCGCGAATTTCGTCTATCAGTCACACTTGATTGACAAAAGGAAACAAAAAACGAGTTTTGTTAATAGTCAGCAGAAAAAACAGCATAATTATTCCATCCTGCCTTGTTATTTCAAAAATAAGTTTCCTTTTATTTGAAATTAAGTTATTCTTCAATAATTTTTTTTTTATGTAATTTTCAATAACGTTCAATTATTTAGAAATGTTGTGTAATTTTACCAAGTTTGTGTAAGTTACCATTTGTCAAGAAGGACCGTTAGTCTTCATAAAGTGTTGAATGGTTATTCATACAGATGCGAAGAAGCCCTGCATTCCTTCATACAATTATTGATTTTATTTTTATTATAGACAAAAAATAATTATTCATCAAGAATAAAGACTTATTACCCCCCCCCCTACCTCCCTGATATAGAATTTTCTCTATGTTACTGATGTGGCCCTCGACAACCCAAACATTTTTGTAAGTGGCCCTTCTCTTAAAAAGGTTGTGCACCCCTAATTTAGATGTATAGCTTTTTAAATGTTTTACGGGGTTTTCTGTACCATTTTTTAAGTGCTATAGTCGTATTGCTTATAGTTTTCAAGGCCAATTAAAAAAAAAAAAAATCTTCCGCATGTCGTTGCCATTTTTATTTTTTTTTCTTTGTTAATCTCTTAATAACACTCAAAAACCAGAATATCCATATTACAACTCAACTTTAGATACTCGACTTTGGTAAATACTAAATGCAAATAATGCATATATTAATACATTGGTTAATATAAATAATTAAAAGTTTACATATAGTAAAATTAACCACATTTAATTAAACATTACTTGTAAGTAAAAAAAAACTATCAACAATAAACTTCTTATTATAAATAGTAAAAAGATAAGTAAACTTTGTATTATATATTTATTTTTTTTATCTAAATGTACACTTTTATGTGTATGCAACATTAATAGTACTAATAGTAAGTCAACATCAATGATTTTAACACATGGAAAATAATTTTGGGCAGGAATTTGCTTCAAATAAAAAGACATATATAGCTTGAATAATACAAGACTATCTTTTTATCAATCGAAAGGGAACTGAGGAAAAGAGTTTATCTTCAGTGCAGAGATTTTAGACAGCTGTTTGGGATAAGTGGCATGTGTTTACTAAAAGAAAGGTAAAGAAAAATATATATATTTTTTTTTTCACAGAGATTCATTTTTTTAAACTTTGTATGATATAAGTTGATTAATTTTCCTTTTCTGAAGAGAGAAATAAGTAAATTTAATTTTCATGATGTATGGCATGCAATACTGAATGAGAAACCGATAATAAAACAAAGCATTTTGAAAAAAGAAAGACGTTACAAACTTGAATCACAGATTTTCAAAATTTCTTAGATTTAGTTAAGAATTCAAATATATTATTAATATAAATACCAACATACTCTAATACGTCCTTAACTATAATAGTTCAAATAAAGATTGTGCGTAAAACCTAATTTTTTGCAAGATCTTTCAACATTACAGCAATGTAAAATTTATTTCAGATATTAATATACTTTCCGTTAAAAAAGGGGGAACTATTCGTTTCTCTAAAACGGCTCTAACGGTTTTGATTAAAGGTATTTTGGATCTAGGAATCAATCTCTCGTGGTATCATTTACGGAAAAAATCGTTTTCATGCAATACCCGCTCTTCGCACAAGTGGAAACCGTAGCGAAAGCATAAAAAGTGCACAAAAACTTACAAAAATGTAAATGAAATGTAAAAATAGTGTAAATAGTATGTGATATGCGAAATTAAACAATATCGTATTATACCCGCTTTTTTCAGAAATAATTTTAATAATCCGTAATCGGATACCCAGGCAATAGCGTCAAACAAGAATGATGGTAGGAATAATATTATTTTAACCGTATGAAAGTTATAATAATGAATTAAATATCCCACTTGGTTAAAAGACGCTAATCGTCTTTGGACCGATTACGAAAGTTTCCCCATGAAAATATCTGCAGAAGATTATTTTTCCAGTTTTCTCGAGTAGAGCCTCAGCCGGTTAGTTACTATTATTAAACGAAAGATTCATATATTTTTATGTATTTTGGTGGTTTTCGGAACCGGCTCTAATGATTTTTATAAAAATGAGATTTATTGATTGTTTGAGTCTATAAATAGATCTGTTATTCCTCCATCCGGCTAAAATCATCTTTACATGCTTTCCATTCTTCGCACAGGCGTAAAGTTTTTTAAAAAGCATACAAAGAGTACAAAAACTGCCAAAAATTGAAGTGAAGTGTAAAAATATTCCAAATAATATGTAGTATGCAAAATGGAACAGTTTGCTTAAGTTTACTCCTCGTCTCACAGCAAAAATAGCTAATACATGAAAAACCAAAAATATCAAAGAGAATCCTAGATGGAAATTAACAAATCTATACTTCTATACTCCTATTATAAAGAGGAAAAAATTGTTTATTTGTCGGAGATAAGCTCAGGAACTACCGAACCGATTCCAAAAGTAATGGTATCAAAATGATGGTGTTCGCCCAACTTAGAACATAGGCTATATCTTATGTCGGTGCCACTACCCCAAAGGGGGTGCAGGAGCAAAAAACGTTCTAAAAATGCGATTTTTGCGTTACTGAAGGGCCTAGAAATATGAAATTGGGAATATTAGTTACTTATAAGATATAAATGATGTCTAAGAACAGTTCTTAAACAATTCGAAATTTAAAAGGGGTGAAAATGCACAAAAAGCGTTCTAAAAAACGTTCTAAATGGTAGTTTCTACATAATCTCAGGAAATACCAAACCGATTAAAAAAATATTGGTGTCAAAATGATAGTGACAACGTTTGCTCCAAGATAGGCTATGTTTTATGTCGGTGCCACTACCCCAAAGGGGGTGTAGGAGCAAAAAACGTTCTAAAAATGCGATTTATGTGTTACTGAAGGGCCTATAAATATGAAATTTGAAGTATTAGCTACTTATTAGATATAAAGGATTTCTAAGAACAGTTCTTAAACAATTCGAAATTTAAAAGGGGTGAAAATGCGCGAAAAGCGTTCTAAAAAGCGTTCTACATGGTGGTTTCCACACAATCTCAGGAAATACAAAACCGATTTAAAAAATAAATGCGTCAAAATGATGGTGACAACCCTTGCCCCAACATAGGCTATGTTTTATGTTGGTGCCACT
The DNA here is from genome assembly GCA_963932465.1 of Maratus speciosus. Classification (NCBI taxonomy): domain Eukaryota; kingdom Metazoa; phylum Arthropoda; class Arachnida; order Araneae; family Salticidae; genus Maratus; species Maratus speciosus. The sequence goes on from OZ010788.1 coordinate 148,627,512, forward strand.
ACCCCACAAATGGTTCAGGAGAAGAACGTTCTAAATTGCGGTTTTTGCGTTCCGGAATGTCCTAGAATCGTGAAATTTGGAATGGTAGTTAGTTATAAGACATCAATGAATCTCTAAGGACATTTACTAAAAATTTCGAAATTTAAAAGGGGTGAAAATGCGCCAAAAGCGTTGTAAAAAACGTTCTAAATTGCGATTTCTATGCAATCTCATGAAGTACTGAACCGATTTCAAATATAATGGTGCAAAAAAGATGGTGGCAGATCTTGCTCCAAGATAGTCTATATTTTATATCTGTTTCCACTACCCCAGAGGAGACGCAGGAGCAAAATGCGCGAAAAGCTTTCTAAAAACGTTCTAAATGCCGATTTGTGAGCAATCTCAGGAAGAATCAAACTGATTTCAAAAGTAATGGTAGGAAATTGATGCTGACAGTCCCTGCTATAACATAGGTTATATTTTATGTTGCTACCACTACCATCTGAGGGCTGCAAAAGCAAAACATGTTCTAATTTGCGTTTTTTGCACAACTGAGAGGTCTAACACTTTGAAGTATGGCATGTTATTTACTTACAAGATGCAACTGCTTTCTAATAACAGTCGAAAGAAAATTCCAAATTAAAAAAGATGAAGTGAGCGAAAAGCGTTATAAATTACAATTTTTATGCAATCTTATCAAATACCAAACTGATTAAAAAACAAGTGGGTAAGTGTGATCACAGATCACACAGAGGGTTTCGTTTAGTATTCCTTTCAAAACACTTTATAGTTTTGAAATATCTGTTAGTTCACATTTCGCAACCAGGGGCGTACTCTATTCTAAACAAACCTCTATCCGAATGAAACTCCGTTTTACAGACTATCCGTAGATATATTAGTCGAGAGGATTGGGCCAATAGCACCCGAGATAAGCAGGCGCCCCTGGCGGTAAAAGTGGAACTAAAATATGTAAGACTATGGTGCATAATATGAAAGAATGGTCAAAGGTGTGTCGGCAAAAGTTGGAAAATTTCTCCCCGGCTGAAAAGGGCGGAGTTTAGAAAAATTGCTTAAAATACACAAGTTAGAGCCCGGAGGAGTAAATAATATAAGACTTTTTCAAAATTTTATGGTTTCTAATTTAATGTGAGGTGTTTAACTATAAGTGTGCAAAATTTCACGCCTCAAAACTAAATAGGGGCTCACTCAGAAAGAATTGTTTAAAATACACATGTGGGAGCCCAAAGTGTTAAATGTACGACTTTTTGAAAAAATTATGATTTGTCGTTTGATGAGAGGTGTTCAGCTATAAATATGCAAAATTTCACGCCTCCAACCTAATTAGGGGCTCACTTTGAAAGAATTGTTTAAAATACACATGTGGGAGCCCAAAGGGTTAAATGTACGACTTTTTCAAAATTTTATGATTTGTCGTTTGATGTGAGGTGTTCAGCTATAAGTATGCAAACTTTCACGCCTCCAACTTAATTAGGGCTCACTTAGAAAGAATTGTTTAAAATACACATGTGGCAGCCCAAAGGGTTAAACGTAAGACCTTTTTCAAGATTTTATGATTTGTCGCTTGGCCTCAGGTATTCTGCTATAAGTATGCAAAATTTCAAATCTCCAATTTAATGAAGAGCTCAGTTAGAAAGAATTGCTTAAAATACGCATGTGGGAGCTCAAAGGGTTAAATGTACGACTTTTTCAAAATTTTATGATTTGTCGTTTGATGTGAGGCATTCAGCTATAAGCATGCAAAATTTCACGCCTCCAACCTAAATATGGGCTCACTTAGAAAGAATTGTTTAAAAAACACATGTGGGAGCCCAAAGAGATAAATGTACGACTTTTTGAAAAGATTATGATTTATCTTTTGATGTGAGGCGTTCAGCTATAAGTATGCAAAATTTCACGTCTCCAACCTAAATAGGGGTTCACTTAGAAAGAATTGTTTAAAATACACATGTGGGAGCCCAAAGGGTTAAATGTACGACTTTTTGAAAATTTTATGATTTGTCGTTTGGTGTGAGATGTTCAGCTATAAGTATGCAAAATTTCACTCCTCCAACCTAATTAGGGGCTCACTTAGAAAGAATTGTTTAAAATACACATGTGGGAGCCCAAAGGGTTAAATGTACGACTTTTTCAAAATTTTATGATTTGTCGTTTGGTGTGAGATGTTCAGCTATAAGTATGCAAAATTTCACTCATCCAACCTAATTAGGGGCTCACTTAGAAAGAATTGTTTAAAATACACATGTGGGAGCCCAAAGGGTTAAATGTACGACTTTTTGAAAATTTTATGATTTGTCGTTTGGTGTGAGATGTTCAGCTATAAGTATGCAAAATTTCACTCCTCCAACCTAATTAGGGGCTCACTTAGAAAGAATTGTTTAAAATACACATGTGGGAGCCCAAAGGGTTAAATGTACGACTTTTTCAAAATTTTATAGCTTGTCGTTTGATGTGAGGTGTTCAGCTATAAGTAAAATTTCACGCCTGCAACCTAATTAGGGGCTCACTTAGAAAGGATAGTTTAAAATACACATGTGAGACCCCAAAGGGTTAAATTTACAACTTTTTCAAAATTTTATGATCTGTCGTTTGATGTGAGGTGTTCAGCTATAAGTATGCAAAGTTCCACGCCTCCAACCTAATTAGGGGCTCGCATAGAAAGAATTGTTTATAATACACATGTGGGGGCCCAAAGTGTTAAATGTACGACGTTTTCAAAATTTTATGATTTGTCGTTTGATCTGAGGTGTCCAGCTATAAGTATGCAAAATTTCAAGTCTCCAACATGTATAGTTTCTGAGAACGGGCTCTGTGACGGACAGACAGACAGAGGAGCGAGACGAATAGGGTTTCGTCAGATGAACGAAACCCTAAATAGTGATGACAAATTGTTGGTGATAGAACCTGCTCAAACATAAGCTATATTTTATGTCTGTGGTACTACCACCAGAGGGTTGCAGGAGCTAAAAACTTTCTAAATTGCGATTTCTGTGATACTGAAAAGGCTAGAAACTTTAAATATGGCATGGTAGTTACTTATAAAATATAAATGCCCTCGAAGGATTGTCGAAAATAAATTCGAATTAAAAAGGGATGAAGCGAAGAGGAGGTGCGAAAAGCATTCTAAAAAAGTCCTGAATTACGATTCCTATGCAATTTCAGTGAATATAAACCGACTATAAAAGTAATAGTTGCGAATCAATCGTAACAGTCTCTGATCCTACACAGGCTATATTTTATGCCGATGATTCTACCACCAGGGGTTTACAGGAACAACAAACGTTCTAAAAAAGGCCTTTAAAAGCTTTCTAAATTACGTTTCTGTGGAATATTAGGAAATAACAAACCGATTTCAAAATTAATGTTGGCAAATTAATGGTGACAATTCCCATTTCTACATAGCTCTTTTTGTTGAGAGAGGTGGTAAGATTTGGAATTTGACATGATAGTTAATTTTAAGATGTAATAAGATGGTTTCTAAAAAAATCAAAACTTCAAATGAATACTGAAATGAGCGTATTAATTGAGCATAAAAGTTTCAAAATATTTTCTAAATTATCATTTATTTAGTTTTATTTCGTTTTATTAATTTAAGTCTCATTTCTGCCTAATGCAGTGTAATAATGATGTTTAATCAAACTGTGTTTTAAATAGTAGTTTTTGAATTATTCCTAAAAGTAATAAGTACCTTTTAATAAAAAAGCCTTTTAATTAAATGAAATATTACCTTTTAATAAAATAAAAATTTAGTTAGTACCTTTTAATAAAAATTAGATATATAAATATCACTTGGCATATTTCAAATATTACGCGAGCAAAGCCGCGGGGTTTGCTAGTATTGTTATAAATGAAACATCGTATGTGACAAGAATAAAGGAATTGAATCATTAAAGATTACAGAATATTATTTGACTATTTTGGGAAAATCTCTGTCTTTCTGAGTGACATACATATAGTGACTGCTGTAGCTGAATAACTAATGCACGGAATTCCACGGAGCATTTCTTTTACTCTAATGTTGCCATAATTTTGTACTCGTAATTAATAAAATGGTGGTATGAGCGGATCCTATTTCGCGATGAAGTGCCAAGATAGACCCCGACACCTCGAAAGTAGCCTGGAAAACTTTTGCAGGTGTATGCCCTCGACGCTATGCACAGCATAGGTCGTGAATATACAACGGTTTTCCGAGGTCGCCGCCATCCCAAAGACCTAACAAGGCTATACTCACCATCAGAGCTCCAGAACCAGCCAGGCCTCCTTACCGTTTCTTGACATGACTGAAACTAGAAGAAAAATACTAAGAAAAATTAGTAAACTTCAAAATTTCTTCTAAACAGTGCCCCAAGTGACCGGAATACCCTAAAACTAGACTGTTACATTACATTTTCATCAATTTCTTCTCAAAATAATTTAAATTTCTTCGAAAACAGTCAAGTTTTGAAATTCTTGAAGCTTGCTCAAATGACCCTCTACCGTACTGCTTCAGAGTCAATGCCGTAAAGGCGACGGTAGATGTGCCGATGAATAATTAAACTTCAAGAAATCAAGAACATGAGCGTCGTGGAGTCCAGGGCAAGTCAAAAGCCCGCGAAAAAGCTCAGGAAAACCCACCAAAATACGGTCGAAGGTTCTAGAACATTCGAAAATTTGAATGGCGAAACTGCCAATAACAGCAGAATTTTTAAATAAAATAAGAGTGTCGTGAAGACAAAAAATATCAACTTTCTCGGCTTTCGGCCAGATCCACAGTCAGTAAATGACAAAGACAACTTTTTGCTACACATTAATCTTAGCCAAAAGACCAAGGTTGGCATGCGAGAAGCGTGTTAGTAATAACAATATAGGTTTTTTTTGTAGTATTAGAGTTATAACAAGGAAATTAATTTTACACTTAACCACCCTCTTATTAATTGGCTTTGAATGTCGCTATTGAAGTTTCTCTAAGAAAGCACTTGCAAAAGGCTTAAAAGGTTTAAAAGAACTGTAATTATGCTATTAGGAAAAATCCCTTCAATTTTAATCCCCACCAAAGTATTCAGTAATTTGTGATTGAACTTTGAGGGAATATAGAGGATATCCCAAAAGTCCCTGACACATTATAAAATTCAATATAAAATCAAGTAATTGCAGTACAAGAGTGCTGTTTGGACTAAAATGCTTCTCATGAAAAAAGTTTTGCCTTAGAGGCTTTATATTCCCCCAGCCGTTGTTTTGAATTGTTTGGCGATTTTTTGTTGGCGTGTTGGCGGTGTTTATGGATATTGCAACCTCGATATGTGGAATCCCGTGTGACGTGTGTGTTGTGACGTGTCGTTCTGGCAACCCTTTAGAAGCTCATTTTAGCTTGGAATATTGTGAATGTATTTTGATATCGTGTTGTATAAAGTTCTGCCTTTTTATTTTTATGTGAAATTTATTGAATGTATTTGATTAACTATGGTTTCTGTAGTCCGTTTAAACGCTCTTGCTGAAGTAATTAGGAAATATGAGGAAATTTTGACAAGAAAAGAAGGTTTGTTTATAGAGTGTGAATGCGTATTCATAAGGCTATTTTGGAAAATGACGGTGATGATATTTCGTGCTGGAGCTTCCAAGAAAGCAGATGTCTGTTAAGGTATGTTGATAATTTTATATGTATTTTGCTGCTTTAAGAGTTTTTTACATTTTTAGATTGCTACAAAGCGAGAATTGCTGAATTTTGAGAATGCTACACCGCGAGAAATGCTGAATGCAGTGATATTTTTTTTTTGTTGTTGTTAATGTGCGCGAAGCGCACATACAACGATTACTCATTGCCATTTTAGCGAATTTAGTTTTTTATGTGTATTTTGCTGCTTTAAGAGTTTTTTACATTTTGAGATTTCTAGAAAGCGAGAACTGCTGAATTTTGAGAATGCTATACAGCGAGAACTGCTGAATGCAGTGATGTTTTTTTTTCGGTTAATGTGCGCAAAGCGCACATACATTGCTGATTGCCATTTTAGCGAATTTTGTTCATTATTTACATTTTATTTTCGTTAAGCTAAATATGCGTATAAACCAGTGCTTGGCGACATTTACTACTTGGCGGAAAAGGGGTTTTCACGCCAAGAAAAATTCCAAGATGGCGGCCGCAGGAACTTATGATATCTGTTCCAAAGTTTTCTTCAAGCGAATGAAAATAATTAGTTCCGAACTTCGATCATAGAGGACCCTTGTCTGTATGTTTGGTTTTAAACATGCCTTTTTTATGATTTTCAGATTAGTTTTGACGCAGTGACACAGAAATGACGACTCCCAGCGAAAAAACAAATTGCGTAATTTAGTGCTTCGAAACTAATCTGAAAAATAAGAAAAAACGTTTGTTTGAAAACAAACATACAGGCAAGTGGCACCATCTATGATCGCAGGTTATAACTAATTTTTTTTTTTTCGAAAACTTTTTATAGTGAGAAGCATTTTTATCCAAACCGCACTCCTGTACGACTATTATTTTATTTTATATTGAATTTTAAAATGTGTCAGGGACTTTTGGGACACCATGTGTATTTTTTTTTTTTCAGTCTTAGCACTCTAAAACACTTAAGGCTGTTCTTAACTGCTCTGCTCAACAAGCGAAAAACGTTTTGACATATTTACAAATTCATTTTTTAACGGAATGATATAAAATTGGAAAGCCTGGCCTTGAAAGCGATTTGGGATGGAACTGTTTTTTCCATTTTTTGACCAATCAATTACCTATAGAGTTATAAGCGAATTCGATCACGTCACAAACCCGTTTTTCGCTCGCTCTTGAGTGCTCTTTCTCACTTCGCGCGGAAATTCGGTTCAAAACGCCCACTTTGACATTATTTTCTGAAAGATCTGCGTTTGCAAAAAAATGGGGAAAAAAAGCTCAATTACATAGTTTCTGAACAACAACACCAGTTAGTTTCGTGCATTTTCGAACAAAAATAAATTAAAACTTATGTCAGAAAATTGTCCTTTTCGATTTGAGAACACCCTTAGCACACATCTGCTTCTTTCGTTGATAACTTATGTATAAATTATAATAATTTTTAGATATGTGTTAAATGAGACATTTTGAGCTCTTTAAATAACTTTTAAATAAATCAAATATATTGCTTTTTAAGCCAATTTTAGACTAATAAGACTTGGAAGAAATGTTTAAATTGAAATGATTAAAAATATTCTCAATCCGCTTTCAGTGCTACAAAGAACAGTTTTTGTATTTTAAGTTATGCAATTAATATTTAAATATTAAATGTATCACATGATACAATTAAAACAAATTGTTATGTATTTTACATTTTATGGCAAAATCCAATTGAAAATAAGGAAAAGTTCAAAGATTCAACATAAACGATTACGTATTTTTAAAATTCTAATCTGATTTTTAAAAAATTTTGCCAACGATTCAAGGCTATCAAACTCATTTTATGTTATGCTTTAGATGTAAACAGAGAAAAGATCGGAGATAAGTTAGATTGATTGAGATGGTTAAATGACGTACGGTCTCAATTGCACCAAGTTTATATCTTGCATATCTGATAGCACATTTAAGTAGGACAAAATATTTACTTAGCATTAAAAAAAAGAAAATATTAACTACAACAACTTGATGTTATTTCCAATTATTAAATTATAATACCAAAATACTAAGAGAACATAAATTTGCTGTATCACATTAACCCTTTAAGTACTCAATTATGAATTCATGAAAATTTTATCTTCTAATACATTTTTCGTGAATTGTTTAAACTACAGTAGATTTGCATAATCATTTAGTAAATTTTAGAAGGATTGGAGGATTTAGGAAGATTAAGTAAATTTTAATTTATAAGGATTTTGTGCAATATTTATAACCCCATTCAAATATTTTATCTTAAATATTTTTCTTAGTATTTTGCAGAATTAGGAAATGTACAAATATAATGTTCTTACAATAGAAATATAAAAATAGTTCTGAATTAAAAAATCCCCCCCCCCCCCACGTCAAGAAAACTGAAAAGATGCAAAGGCAAAAGAAAACGTCCTTTTAAAAATATTTTTGTTTTGTGTAACCAATAATGCTTTTGGAGCAAGATAAAGTAATGTATCTATAACTCATTCTAAACTGTATTACAACTAATCGATGTATTAAATGAATTTTATAGCAAGTTATTTTAATGATAGTTATAAGTACCGTCGTCGATAGATAAAGGGTTAAACAGTCTGTCAAAAGAGAATGTAATAGTCCAAAGATTAAATTATTTAATTATGTACTAATTATGTGATTTACTTTGCGTTTTCTTAACACTAATGCTATTTCATATAAAACAGCAATGATGAATCTCGTTTTAATTCATAACTTTTTAGTGAACGATCTCCCTTTAAAAAGTGTCTCCAGAATATTTAGAAAGAACAATATAATTATGCTGCACAACATGTCCCTTTGCTTGAAAATAAAAATGTTTAACTAGTCGTTTTTACATAACTAACTTATGAAGCGTAAACATGAACACTATCGAAACATATTGTTAACTCATATTAAATACTCACAAATACACAAAATAACAAAACTGCAGTGCACTGTTTTTTATTTAAATAATATCACAAGAGCCGCTCATGGCTACTTCTCTCACAACAAAACATTCTATGAACTCGCATAAACAAACGCAGACGATCAAAGTTATTGCCAAAAATGCAAAGCATAAAAACGACCGAACATACCGGCCCCCGTTGAATGATTTTCATTCAACCACAATTATAATGCATTATTACACTTTGAATTTTAAATAAATAATACAGCATGTACTAGTAAATAATAAATTGACAAATTACAAAAGATAATCATTTTTCCATAGGTAACAGACAAATTTTTGAAATTGGTCTCTTGAAAACACCTCTTTGTGTTTTTATGTTTACCACTCTAATGATTCCATCATTACCTGGAAATAACTCTACAATTCTACCTAGAGGCCAATTGCAAATAGCAACATTGTCTTCCTTTATAATTACTAAATCGTTTATTTTAACATTTTCTTTCTCAAACATCCACTTTACTCTTTGTTGTAAGGAGCTCAAATAATCTTTGGACCATTTTTTCCAAAAACACTGAATCATTTTTGTTGTTCTTTCCCATATTTTTAGTTTAGAATCATGAACATTAGTTATTTCAGGTTCAACAATAGAAGTGATTGGCCTACCAATAAGAAAGTGGCCAGGAGTCAAAGCGTTCAAATCATCTGGATCAGATGAGAAAGGCACAAGAGGACGTGAATTTAGGATTCCTTCAATTTGTGTTATTACAGTCAAAAAGCCCTCGTAGGTTAATTTTGAATTTCCCATCACACGCTTCAGATGATATTTGAAGGATTTGACTCCTGCTTCCCAAAGGCCTCCAAAGTTTGGAGCCCTTGGTGGAATAAATTTCCAGTTAACACCCTCACTGCTCAAGTAACCAGACAAATTATCGTCAGGAATTCTAACTAAATTATGTAACCGTTTGAGTTCATTATTACTGCCTACAAAATTTTGAGCATTATCAGAAAAAAGACAAGCAATTTTTCCTCTCCTAGCAAAAAACCTCTTTAAAGCTTCTATGAAAGCTTGCGAAGTTAATTCAGTAACAACCTCTAAATGGATTGCACGTGTTACAAAACAAATAAATATGGCTACATATACTTTATGATAAATTCCTTTACGTTGGTACTTATACTTTATGAGAAAAGACCCAGTGAAATCAACACCTGAACAATTAAATGGATAGTTCTCAGTTACTCTTTCTTTTGGTAAATTTCCCATGAACTGTTGACATGAGATGGGCTTCGCTTTAAAGCAAATAATACAATTATGAACTGTTTTTCTACATATTGCACGACCATTTAAAGGCCAAAACTTCTGCCTTAACTGAAAAAGTAAAGCTTGTGGACCTAAATGTAAATACCGTTTATGAAAGTATTCTACTATCCTTTGAGTAAGTTTACTTTTATTATGTAGTAAAATTGGAAATTTTTGGTTGGCATTTAAGTTACTGTTCGCTAATCTACCTTCTGCTCTTAGAAGACCTTCTTTATCAAGAAATGGATTGAGGTTTTTTACCTGACTATTATGATTAATATTACCTGATTTTTGCAAGGATTTTATTTCCTTGTCAAAAAACCCACGTTGAACACTTTTTAACAAAAAACTTTCTGCTTTGTTGAGCTCTTCGAGGTCCAGAGGACCCTCCTTTTTTTCTTTTTTACAATTACTAAGGAACCTGAAAATAAATCCTAAAATACGAATTATTTTACAATAGTTATTACTTAAATCAATTATATCATGCACAAAAGAATTAATAGAAACTGTAAAAACAGATATGCTTTTAAAGTCACTTATATTAATATTTTTCAGTTCATTTGAAAAGTCACTGGAATTAACTGCTGCAGAAATATTTGTATTGGGATAGTCTTTTTCCTTTAGGAACAATGGACCACTCCACCATAACTCATTTGATAATAGTTTATCAGGATTAGCTCCTCTTGTTAGAAGGTCAGCAGGGTTATGCTGAGATGGAACATGTCGCCACTGCATCCCTTGAGTTAGTTCTTGTATTGTAGAAATCCTATTCGCAACAAAAGTTTTTAGAACGTATGGTTCTTTTTTAATCCAGGATAATACTATCATGGAATCGGACCACAAGAAGATTTTGTTTACACTAATTTTGAGCGAAGAAATCACTCGTCTCATAAGCTTTGTCAATAAAACTGCTGCACAAAGCTCAAGTTTTGGAACAGTTAATTGCTTTAAGGGAGAAACTCTAGATTTACTTGTCACTAATTTTACAGACACTTGACCTGATTCTGTCACTGATTTGCAGTAAATTACCGCACCATAGGCTGCTTCAGACGCGTCGCTGAAACCATGTAACTCGATCATAATTGCATCTTTCAATAAAATACACCTACTAATCTCAAATTTATTAATTAATTGTAGGGTATCAGAAAACTCTCTCCATTCCTTAGCCTCTTTCTCGGTTAGCAAATCATCCCAATTTAATTGTAATAACCATAACTTCTGCATAAATATTTTTGCTTTAATTATAACAGGAGATACTAAACCTAAGGGATCGAATATACTTGATATAGTTGATAACACTTGTCTCTTAGTGAAATTTACATCATTATGAATTTTAACATTGAAACTTAAACAATCTTTCTTCGATTTCCACAAAACACCTAACGCTTTAGATTCTTCTGAATCACCAAAGGGGTATATTTCGACATTTGTTTTACAAAGTTGTGGAGCATTACTGCACCATTTATGTAATAACATTCCTGCACTGTTTAAAATTTCTATTAATTGATTTTGGAGTTCCAATGCAGAACTTAAAGAATCAGCTCCAGATAGAATATCATCCATATACATGTCTTCTCTCAGTACGGGTGCTGCTAAAGGAAACTTGCTTCCTTCATCCTTAGACAATTGAAGTAGTGTTCTCATGGCCAAAAAAGGTGCGCTAACAGTACCAAAAGTAACTGTCGTTAATTCAAAATTTTTAATTGGCTCGTTAAGACCTTCCTTCCATAAAACTTTTTGCAGCTTCCTCTGATCTGGATGAATAGATATTGCTCTATACATTTTTTGAATGTCTGTAGTGAAAGCGACGATATATTTTCTAAATCTCAACATAATTGAGAATAAATCATCTTGTATTACACCTCCGTTATATTGAATAGAATTAAGTGAGTTTCCCTTAGTTGTTAAGGAAGACGCGTTAAATACAACTCTCAAAGGCGTTGATATACTTTTTTCTATTCCTCTATACACTCCAAGATGGGGAATGTAATAGGATCCACTTTCTTCTTCGCTTTCGTTAACTTCAACCATGTGGCCTAACTGTTGATATTCTTCTAAGAAATCTGAATATAATCTTAAGTACTCAGGATCTTTTGCTAGACGATTCCATAAAGAATTTAATTTTTTCGTAGCGATTTGTTTTGAGTTTCCTAAAATAGCTGGATCCTCTTTTAAGGGCATTTTAACAACATATTTACCGCTTTTGTCTCGTGTATAATTTTCTACGAAATGTTTCTCACAAATTAAAGTCTCTTTACTTTTTGGTTTTTCAACCTCGATATTTTCTATCTCCCAGAATTTCCTAAGTGTCTTGTCTAGGTTGGTTTCTTTCTTAATAAACCCACAATGAACTTTGTTTTCATTCTCTGTCGAAACACTTCCCGATACAACAAAACCGAAAACTGTGTCTTGCAAAATAAGATCAGAATTATTAACACGAATTTGTCCCGGTCTCAAAAGCTCATAAAAAATTCCTGCTCCTAAGAGCATGTCTACATGTTCTGGGATATTGAAACTAGCATCTGCTAATTTTACATTAGGTAAATCTTGTATTGAGATTTCAATTGGACGTGAAGGCGTTAAATCTGCAGTTATTTTCGGAACAACCAAGAAATCTAAATTTTTCACAAAACTTTCATCTCTATTGCATATTGATGCATTAACTTTATGATTTATTACTAAGGTAGCATCATTTAGACCTGACACTAAGATGTTTGTTCTCTCTTTTTTTAAATGCATTAGCTCTATTAAATGGCGGGATAAAAAATTAGACTCACTGCCTATATCTAATAAACACTTTACTCTATGTTTACATCCCGATTCATCAATTAGAAAACATATAACAGTTGAAAGTAAAACTTTGCTCTTTTTATTCGAATAGTTACTAATAAAGGTTTTCTGAACGAACTCTTCTGCATTAGCGTTCAAGACTGACGTGCCACGATTTGTTGGCCTAGAATCTGAACATTCTTCCACATTCACTTTTCCTTGTTTATTTTGTTCCGATGAAACATATTCTTTCACGTATGTGTTGTTATTTGTTTTTGGAAAATGTATAGTTTTATGATGACGTTTTTTACAAAAGCACGTGTACTTTGATGGACAATTTGCAACTGAATGGGAATTTAAACAATTAAAGCATAACTTGTTACATTTTATAACGTTCACCCTTTCATTGACAGACAATTTTAAATAATGCGGGCATTTGGAAAGAGTGTGATTTTCGTGGCAAAAAATACAACTTAATGTTTTAACATCTGATAAAAATACGTTAGATACACTTTTGGAGTTAGTATATTTACGATTAACACTAAAATTCTCAGTAAGAGATTTTCCGCGTGATGTGAAATATAAATCAATCTCTCGTCCCAACTCTTCTGGTAAAAACCACTTATCTCCTTGTCTCACACTAATGTGGGAAGCTGTTTCTCTATCTAATGTTTGATATAATTTATCCGATACTATAAGTTGTTTTAGACTCTCGAAATTGGAGACATTTCTTAAATTTAAATAATATTCCCAGTTTGTCATTAGACGTGAAGTAAACTGTACATGCGTCTCATTTGGTTGTTTAACAGCTTTTCTAAATTGCTCTAAGCAAAAATAAGGTGTAGGTTGAAATTCTTTTAACACTAATTCTTTTATTTTTGCATAATTCTCGATATCACTATCATGTAAGTAAGTTAATGTGTTAGATGCTTTATCCCCTAATAAATTTAACAGAATTTCTGCTTTATATTGTTCTGGAACATTTTTAGTCTTAAAAGCTCGTTCTAAAGAAGAAAAGTAAAACCCCCATCCTTCAGGACGTATAGGTATTTTTACAGTCAAAGTTCGAATACTTTTTATCAATTGATCTAATGATTCTAATTTTATTTCACTTTCACTAATATTAGATTTAGCTTCAGATTTAATTTTAGCTAGTTCTAATTCAAGTTTAATTTTTTCCAGATCATATTGCTTTTGCTCCTCATCAATTCGCCTTTGCGCTTCATGTTTACGATTTTCAATTATATCGTTTGCTATATCTTTCACAAGATCTGGTTTATTTTTATACATTTCACTGTCTTCAATAATAACGTTTAAATCCGCAATTGTCATATTTTCATTAACATTTAGATTTATTTCAGTGGCTATAAGCCTTAAATCTTCCTTTTTTGCACCTTTAAACATTGTTTAATATATGTATAAAACAGTAAAGATAAGAAAAAACACATTCACTTACTTTTCGAATAAGCTTTTGATGAATTTCGTAGCACGGAATTCTTAGCACTTATCATTCATGTCGGCGTTTCACTCAACTTAAATTTTGATTTTAGAAGCTCGTTGAATTTAATCCCAGGCTGCTTCTTCGTTGCTCGGCGGACCATTATGTTAACTCATATTAAATACTCACAAATACACAAAATAACAAAACTGCAGTGCACTGTTTTTTATTTAAATAATATCACAAGAGCCGCTCATGGCTACTTCTCTCACAACAAAACATTCTATGAACTCGCATAAACAAACGCAGACGATCAAAGTTATTGCCAAAAATGCAAAGCATAAAAACGACCGAACACATATAGTGCAAATATTACAGAAAACACAGCAAAGTATCGATGCTAAACATAACTAGAAGAGAACGGGAAAAAAATACTTGGATCAGAAGTCAAGCGAAGGTTTTTGGTATTGTCGAGCAAATTAAACCGTTAAAATGCTAATGGGCAGGGGGAAATATTGCAAGAAGACAAAGATAATAGATTACAAATACCAAATTATTCAAACAAAATGCTTGAGAGTTCCAGGAATGACAGTCCCAGAAACAGTCACAGAAATGGCAAACGACTCAGAAGTCGACCTCGAGTGAGAAAAAGTGACAAAAAAACAAAAAAACAAAAAAAAAAAAAAAAAGAAATGGATGGAGTTGATTGGATGACCAGAGCCCTGATGATGACAGAACAGATAGACGAAACATTGACTGTTGGAATAAACGATCAAGTCCGAGTATTACTCGGATTCAGAGGGTTCTGTACAATAAATATATGAATTATTAACTGTATTATTAAAAAAATTGTTGCTAAAAGAACAATAAGACTTTGTAAAAAACTATACAACGTAGGGTTGAGTATAGCTGTATATACTAGTACTAGAAATGTATGAATGGGTATACTATAAAAGTTCAAAGAGATATTAAGACTAAATAATATCAAAAATTGCTATTACGTATAACTCTTTTTTTAATCTTATCCTAATCTGTTTGTGATGAACTTATTTCGACTTTATTTTGAACTTATTGACAATAAAAGTAATGCATATTTAAACTTCATTTAGCATTTCATAAAACTAAATTCAGCGTAGTATTAATCTTTTCTTTGTACAGTGTAGCTAAAACAAAACCCTTGTTCAAAGTTTAAACTTGACATTATGCTAAGCGCGCTCCGAAAAGAGGTCGCAAAGTTGCAACGTCGCCTTGGTCCGTACAGCGTTTTTCCAGGTACGTTTTCTAATTAACTTTTAAAGACGCGGGAGGCGTATTGATAGATCCACTCAATGCAAACTAATCGCGAATCCCATAGTATTTATGGGATTAATTCTAATTAAATTAGTCTGTTTTTAACAATTTAACGTTTATTGCTTTTATACTGCTACTGGGCGCTGCATTACACAAATATATCGTTAAAAGTTGTTATCTAGACTTTAAAAACTGATAGTAGATAGAGTACGCCACCCTTGTCATAATGTATGTCCAAACCGCCCGTGTCTTTAAGGGTTAATATCTAGGCTAATTACCGACGATTTTTTTCCAAATTCAATATCAACAATGCTTTTATACTTCTGTTACGATGGGTACCTCCAGCGCTCTTCAACACCTTTTCTGAACGCCCGTAAATCGAAATTTGTGTGTAACGGAAAAATGCGCTTTTTTCAAAAACTATGCTACCTAGGGTAATCGCTATAATTTTCCTGCAAGGTTTAAATTAACGTCTACTACCTCAATTTTTTTTTCATAATTTTAGTTCCAGTAGATTCGGAAATAGATGGGGGGGGGGCGTATTTCTGCACTACATTTTCGACGATATCTCTTAAAATAGAATACGTAAAATTAAAAGAAATGTATTTTTGAGTTCAGAATTACGAAAGCTTTCACAGGAGGCCCCATACGATATACAAAGAAGAGAATTTTTTATTCAAGTAACTTAATTAGCCCCTGCATACTTTTCCTAAATATATTTGTGAATGTTTAATAATCTGTAAATATGTGGGTCAATAGTCTTTATTGTATCCGCTTCTTATAGTACACAGACCGCTTCAATAATCTTTATATATCTTATAATGGTTCCGTTTTTATTTTTTAAGTACGGAACCCTAAAAATGAAAAAAATCTACGAGAAATCTACATCCAGCAATGGATTGAAAACGGTTGACAGTGACTAGAGCGATGATGATGATGATGATAAAAAACAATGGAAAAATCTGTAGGGGAAACCTACATCTCGTAATGGACAAAAGAGGTTCACGGTGACCACAGCCACGGTCAATTGGCCGTGCCAGAGCAGATGATGAAAGGAAAGAACGGAAAAACATATAGGAGTAACCTACATTCAGCAATGGATTGAGAACGTTTGACGGTGACCAGAGCAGATGATGACAGGAAAGAACGGAAAAATCTATAGGGGAAACCTACATGAAGCAATGGACAGGAAACATCGGAAAAATCAAAAGGGGAAACCTGCTTCCAGCATTGGATTGAAAATGGTTTACAACGACGATGATGATGATCTCCGGAACTACTCATAATAGTATATATATATATTGATCTTGAGGGTCTAGAATTTTTTTCTGTCAAAATTAGGTGTTAAGATTGGAAAACTTTAAAGTTTTTTCCTATTTCAAAAGACAATCACTAGGAATTTTGTTAATGACATCCAGAGGCATAATAAGCTCGGGAATTGAGGCAGTGTTTATATTTAAGATAAGGACAAGGCAAGTAAACTATTCTTTTTTAAAATAAATTTAAAATTCTGGCTACTGATTTATTTTTAGTTTGGAATTCACGCTATAATGACAGAGCATGTCTATTTGTCTTGGTAGACATTCGTTTAATTATTCGCATAAAGGTAATCTTCCTGCAATTTCCTTAAGCTGTCATTTAAATCGGAAGTAAAATCATCAATTTTTACATTCCAAAATTGGGTGCGGTCAGAGAAACCTATATGTTCCGTTAATAGTTAAAAGTTTAAAGACAACAGAACCCTACCGAGAAGTATTTTTCGCTTTTTCCTGCAACAATTAGACATATAAATAGTTTGAGCCGTTCTGTTATTTTTTTCTTTCACTGACTTTAAATAGCTAGACAAACTATTAAATTTTATATATCAACTATATACACTATTAAATATGAATTATATACTTCTACTATATTAATTTTCAATTATTTTTAATGTAATCTCAATTTAAATTTTTTAAACTGTAACATTCTAACGTAACTATGGCTTGCAAAATTATTTTACAAATGGAACAGTAATATAAGTACAGACAACTTTTTAATCTATTCCTTATTTATTATACTATTTTGGAATTGCGAATTCTAACCATCCTATATTATTATAGATTAAACCTTTGCCATAATAAAAGAATCATAATACTCAACGTGTCATTGTAGACATTACTTATTGCGAGGCTGTCCAACGTGGCACCTTTCGAAAGTTTTCTCGGTGCCCTTTAAAAGGTTTCCTGTTACTAACTTTCTAAAAACAAAAATCCATTAACAAAATCTTTCTTTAAATGCACGTTTTTATTATAAGCGTGATTAAGGTTTCTTTCTCCTTCCCTTACAAAAAATTTTGATGCAGGCCCCACCTCCGAAAAAAGTAATTCTAAATTTACTATGATTGGTGGGGTTTTTTTCCAAGTGATTTTTACGTGCAATTACGGAATCGCAGGAGCCTCATAGTGTGAGATATACAAGGGTGTTCCAAAATTCGACTGACAAATTCATGGGGGGGGGGGAGATAGTAGGCATCAAGAGGATGAAAAATGTAATAAAAAATACAGGGTTTTTCATCCTAACTCAATTTGTGTTAAGATTTTTATCCGATTTGCTTCAAATTTGGTATACCGGTTTATTCTGACAAAGCACTTCCCTGATGAGATTTGGAGGCTTTTTGGATAAGTATAGATGGGAAACAGAGCGGTGAGGGCTAATCACTCTTTAATTTATTTCTCGAGGGGCATTGTTCTTTGAAATAAGAGTATATAATATGCAAATAATGTGAATAGCCTGTGATCTCAATGCCATCAGTTTAACTGGGCACTTTTCCTTTTATTAATTTTATTATTTGTTAGCTATTTTAACTTAACAAAAATTAAGTAAAGAAGAACGAGTCTACTTTTTTTGCTGTTTTATTATCTTATGACTTTATACATTACATAAGGGGAATATTTCTTCAAGATTAAGCCACGATTGCACCAACATTAATTTTCCTCTAGTGAAAAAAATGCAAAGCTTTTTTCTGTTTGTTTTTAATTCATATCAACTGACATTTCTGACGTGCATGCTCGCATTATGCTTCATGGTATTCGGAACAAAAATTTTCTTTCTTATTTCAGATAAAGTCTATCTAAGTGCTTTGGCCGAAGACAAAGTGCAAAAAACTTTTAGCCAAATAGCGAGAGTACTTCACCAGAGATAAAATAATGATGAAACACACAGATTATATTAAGTAGGTGACCACTTTTCTTAACTTTCTTAATTGTTTACTAACAGTTATGTCACAATTTTTGATGAATTTTTAACATATTTTTCAAGATCAATAAACATCTTTACCTATTAGAGCGTAAATACAAAAACTGTTTAAACAGAAAATTGCAGCTTTTACGTTTAGAAATTTAGAAAAATATTCTAACATTCAAAGTATTAAATATGCTTCATTTACATACGGATTAATTAAGAAAGAATTAAGAAATAATTAACAATTTAATTGTTCTGTTAATTAGTGTAGGGTCAATTGAGGTAATTGTGAACAACTTTTACTATTTTCAATTACTAAGATCTTTAAGGTGCACATGATCTATGCAAAACCTTGTAAAACTTCCATAAAGCTATTTTCACTCCTAGCTTAATTACAATTAGTTATTGGCGCTGTGGGTATGTAATTAAGTATCTAAAATTTATCGTTCACAATTACCTCACATGTTCATAATTACCCCCCCCCCCCCTAAAAAAGATTACGGGATAGTTGTGAACATCTATTTTTGTGTCGGGATGACATACTACGAAAATTATCGAGTTCATACACAACATTTATTCAACAGTAACTTCATATACACATTATTCTATAACTAGATGACGAGTCGGGGTAGTTGCCCTGGCTCGAGATAAGATCTTTAACACTATTTCTACCGGTGTCAAATGACATCTTTTAAGTTTTTGATTTATGGTATTTTTTTTTTAGCCCCCGGTACGGTATGATGCTATTTCTTACACCCAGCT
This sequence comes from Maratus speciosus, assembly GCA_963932465.1. NCBI lineage: Eukaryota > Metazoa > Arthropoda > Arachnida > Araneae > Salticidae > Maratus > Maratus speciosus. The sequence goes on from OZ010788.1 coordinate 148,646,791, forward strand.
TATTTTGTGTCGTCTTAAAAAAATAACGTTACCTTACAGAAGACAGCCGTAATCAAAGCAGTACGATTAAATACTCTATAGCAATTTTTTTAATTTCTAAGCATCGGACATTTTCGATTTTTATACCGTCGTATTAGGAAAAAAAAAGACTTTTAAATGTAATTTGTTTGAAAACTGTATCTCCATTTATTTTTCAAATATTATTATTATTTTTTTTTTTTTTTGTAGTTTTCAGCATCATTTGTCTAATTTTGGCAACTCAAGTACTCCATTTATGTAGTAGAAAGTAAAGGAAAAATAGTTGAAAAATAGCAATTATATCTTTTTGTTGCCATTTTCTCATAACAACCGAAAGAAAATGAAATTAAAATGCGTGCTATTTTGAAAAAATATAAACAAAAAATTTCTGTTAAAACATGGAGCTATTATAAAATATATTTAATTTTAAGTATCTATAGACGCTTTCAGTGTGACGTCAGTCATGACGTTTTGGTTGGAAACTGACTCCAAACAAACGGTTGCTATGCGTCATTTCTTTTTAAATATAAATCGTGGAAAATGTTACCATTACATATCAAGTATTAACACACTTAGATGTGAGATATAGATATAAGATATAGCTGCAACACACAAATAAAATAGAAAATACAACACAGCAACCGTTTGTTTGGTGTCAGTTTCCAACCAAAACGTCATGACTGGCGTCACGACTGAAATCGTCTATATTAATGTTACAAACAAATGAATGTCTATGAATCATTAGATAGCCCTTTTTTTTTTTTTTTTTTTTTGTCGATTTTCTTTAATGACGGCATCTTTTTTCTGCTTTGGTGTATTATTTTGCGATAGTGACATCCTTATGGATGCTTTACTGTAGATGTTTAAGAGTGGATCGTAAATGTGAAATTCCTAAGCGGATGCGAATGACGTCATTTTACATAAAATAAAAGTGTGTGCTTTAAGTCTTAAAATTAAAATATGTTTTGTACTATTTATATATACATTTTTTTTTTTTCATCGGGGGCAACACTAAATTCTGAAAAAGCAAAATTTCTGTTTCTAGTTTTTATTTTATTTATTTATTTATTTATTTTTGTAATTTTTAAATTAAAACAATCACAAACCATTTTCAATGCATTGAAGACCTGTTTTAATATTTACTGCCCCCACCAGTGGCTGAGAGGTTCTGCTCTCGAAACTGGTAGACGGGAGGTGCTGGGTTCGAACCCAATCGCGCCCGACGGCCTAATCGTTTGGAGTTTTCGTGGTTTTCTTCGAGCCATGGATTTCCATGCTTAAATACGGGTTAGGTTCCCTTAGAAAGACCCCCACGAAGGGCACTCCCACCTCGGGCCTATATCCCTAGAGTAGATAATCGGTCGTCAAAAATCAACCATTCAACCTTAATATTTACTAGTTTTAAAAATTGGAAGCAAAATAAACATAAATCAAAACTTTGAAAGGTGTCACTTGTAGAGATTCGGTAGAGATGGTATTAAATATACCTGAAATCAAGTATTGAATGATTTTATATTTTTAAACGAAAATCTTTCCAAACAAGCTTAATGTTCAGAGCATCATCTCCTTCGGCAGCGTACACCCTCTAATTGGTTGGTATGGTTTTATATTTTTGAACGAAAATTTATACAAACGAACCTAGAGTTTGTTTGTTTTTATTTTGGGGGGCGGGGGCATTGTCTTAGGTAGCGTACACCTGGCGTTCTACGCAAGCCCCGGTCTGCCTTTAATTTATATTTTTAAACATAAATCTTTCCAAATAAACCTAATATTGGGACAGCCGCTGCCTTATATTTTTAAACGGAAATCTATCGAAACGAACTAAGGCGCCTCCGTTATAGTGAATACCAATTTAATTTCTGACATTTAAATGTATTAAACTTTCAATATTGAACAAAAGTTTCTGAGAAAACCTAACGTTTGAACTGTATAAGCAGTTATGTTTTCATATGAGGCTTAATGCGACCTAATCGGGAAAAAACACTTAGAAAAAAAATATTCATAATTACCCAATACAACAAAAAGTGTGGGGTAATTATAAACGTGTTTCTGCAGGTCCTTAAAAATGAGTTAGAGCAAAAACTTATTATTCTGTTAGAGAGTATATTCTGTTATAAAATAATTTTAACTTAAATAAATTAAGGACAACGAATTACCTAGAATTTATTTGATAGGAACGAAGAATATTCACATGCACTATTAAACTTTTTGTCACTTTGAACTGTTAAGGAATTCGATAAGAGCGAGCAAGGAACAGTACAGAAGAAACCGCACGAATGCTCTCATCCTGTCAACAGGGGATGTAAACCTTTGATTTCTTCTTCACTTTAGTGTCAGCTACTTCCACACGAGCGTTAGTGCCGCTCGTTATTAATTACCCTATGTTCATAATTACCCCTACTAATTCTAATCTATATTAATAAAAGAAAGAGTTTATCTGTCGAACATAGTTGAAAAGTATGATTTCGGTTTGTCTGTCTGCAGCCTGTCTGCCCGTCTGTCCGTGCTCTAACTCTAGTAAATATACTCGGATCGCCATGTTATTGAAATACGTTATTGATGTTCACTATGGCATGTTTGGTATTGAAAGTGAAATGTGTACCATTCATAGTGCATTTACAGAGGAACTCAAAAGTTTTCCGTTACATCATGGTCAACGGGAAAAAACATTTGCGGTGTATTTTGATAGTGTTACAGTATTTTAAACATAATGAAATTTATATACCTTATTACGGTACACAATAGAATATGTTATGTGTAGCACTTACAGTACGTGTGCAAGGGAATTCAAAAGCATTCTTTTATATTATGGTCTATAAAAAAATCGTTTGTGATTTATTTTAATAATGTTACTCTGTTACAATCATAAGAAAATTGATACGAATTTCTGAAGTGCAATAGTGCATGCTTTCTGTAGAATATGGGGGGCAAAGCATTCATCATTCATTTACAGGGTCACGCAAAAGAGTTCGACTATAATGGTGTACGGGAAAAAACTGTTCGCAGCGTATTTCAGCTATGTTTTACATTATTTCAAACATGATGAAATTGATATATATATCACTGAGATTTATTACAAAATAATTGCAGTAGAAGATGATGTGTATTGCATTTATTGTTGATTTACAGGGACACATATTAAAGATTTCGGAGACAATACTGCATCCGAATTGTTGTCTAAGGGATGATAATTCTGAAAATGCGTTTTCAGTCATGGTATGCATTTTTAAATTTAACTAAATTTTTTGCATAGTACGTGGTTTGTTTAAGTTCTATAGAACATATACAGGGCTACAAAAAAAAAGCTCGTTAGCATTACTGAGAATGCGCGTGAATTGATTAAAGATGTTTTTTAATTTGAGTTATGCAACTTCAAGTTGATTTTCAAGCTCAACTATATTTAGTACAATACTAAAAGAGGTTACTATAGCATACAAATAAAATCATATATAGGCCTGTACAAAGAACTGGATACATGGCCGCCTATGTATAATAATTCCTGGAAGTGTAATTTCAATAGTTTTAAATATGTTTTTGCCTGACTTAAATTTCCGTATAATATGCGGCGCGTATATAAAAATTTATATGTAATGTACTGGGCTTTGCAAAAGAATTCAATTACATTTCCGTCTATTGTTAGAAACTGCTGAAGAGGAATTTTCAACTGTGTTATGCGTTTCTGACTAAACTAAATTTTAGCATACTATGTAGAATCTATACAAATGTATAGATCATATACAGGGTGTCCACGTATAGCCTGACCGACCTTTATTTTCGCAACCGTTGATCCTAGATGCATACTTCCAATTACAAAAATGGTCAAAATTATGTGCAGAGTTGACCTTTAACTGATGTCATAGAAAATGTCACATAACTAGTATGAAGCGGTCTGTGAGAACGCTCCATAGAAAGATGAATAAAAGCCGCGATTAACTCATAGGATGTTGTTTTTGTACTAAACTTATTGTACAGGAGTGTTATAATTAAAATTCACCTATTCAAAAGTCTCTGGTGACAGTAGTAAAGTTCCAAACGAAACAAAATTTCAGTGGTGTTTGTAGATAAACTGAAATTTGTAAGTTAAACTATGAAAATTGAAAAAAGCACCAGTCTGTGAGACCGGTAATATCAATTAAGGGTTAAGATAAAAAAAGTTTGAAGCGAAAAAACAATTTAGTGAACAGTTACATAATCTAAATTTTTATACAGTCCCCCGGTCCTATAAGTTATATGTAGTCAAATTTCCCTGTTACACTGACAAGTAAGACAAAAAAGTCCCTTTATTCTACGATTAAAATTGACCGAATAATAGCTGTTTAAAGTTGGAGCATATTTTTTGCTGCAAATTAGGATTCACTCATAAATTTACTAGCAATATAATTTCATCATATATATTAAAGAAATGGTTGAGAGTAAAATTAGCATTGCAATATAAATTTGAAATCTTTAATTATTCTGACATATTACTGCAAAATATACAATTTGTACTGAACATATACACTCATGTCCAAAATTAAGGTCACAAACATAAAATCTGTGAAAACTGATGAACTATGCACTGTGTTGCCACAAAATTTGGCACAGAGGTGTATAACAATACAAGAAAGAATATAGCAACATAAAAATATGGAAAAGATTTTAATTGTGATTTAAGAAACAGGTATATCAAAAAGTGCTAAAACATGAGTTAGAGATAAAGCATTTATATCCGGAAAAGTCTGTCTTATATGAAGTGTGACCGGCGTGCACTGCTATATAGGCCTCACAACGAGCTCTCATACAGTTTATGAAGGTGTCAATAAATGTTAGCGACAACAAAGTTCATTCTTCCAAAATCGCGGCTTTTAACTTCTGGCGGGTCCTAGGAGGGGTGTCGCTCTGTGCAATGGCTCTTCCTAGACCATCCCAAGAATGTTCAATAGGATTGAGGTCCGGAGACCTCGAGGGCCAATTCATATGGCGAATATTATCTTCTTCAAGAAAATTATCAACAATGTGAACTCTGTGTGGCTTCGCATTATCGTCCATAAACATGAAGTTCAGACCTACAGAACCCCGGAACAACCTGACATAGGCTCAAGGACCTCATCTCTAACGCTCGGCGTTCAATCTTGTGTGTCACTTTCACTGCATCCAACAGGCGGCCCGGTTGTTGTGGAGCCGAAGACATCAGTCTTGGAAACAACAAGAATGGGGGCATGTTCTTTTTAGTGATTAGTCGAGATTCACCACGCAGAGTAATTCTCGTCGAATCTTCATCCGGGGAGAACGTGGAACTCGCTATCATCCCTCCTACGTAAAAGAAATCGACAGATTTGGTGGCAAAGGAATACTTGTCTAGTGCGGCATAATGTAGGGCAATCGTACACCACTGCACCTCTTCGATGCTGGTACTGCCAACGCACATCGCTAATGGGATGAGTTCTTTGAAGCCTATGTGAGGTTGTTCCGGGGTGCTGTAGGCCCGAACTTCATGTTTATGGACGATAATGCGAAGTCGCACAGAGCTCACATTGTTGAAGATTTTCTTGAAGAAGAGAATATTCGCCATATGAATTGGCTCCCGAGGTCTCCGTACCTCAATCCTATTGAGCATGTTTGGGATGGTCTAGGAAAAGCCATTGCACAGCGTAACACCCCTCCCAGGACCCAACAGGACTTAAAAGCCGCACTTTTGGAAGAATGGGCTTTGTTGCCACAAACATTTATTGACACCCTCATAAACAGTATGAGAGCTCGTTGTGAGGCTTGTACAGCAGTGCACGGTGGTCACACTCCATATTAGACAGACTTTTCCCGAGATAAATGCTTTATCTCTGATTCATGATTTAGCACTTTTTTTATGTACCCTGTTTCTTAATTCACAATTAAAGTCTTTTCCATATTTTTATGTTGCTATATTCTTTCTCGTATTGTCATACACCTCTGTTACAAATTTCGTGGCAACACAGTGAATAGTTCATCAGTTTTCAAGGATTTTATGTTTGTGACCTTAATTTTGGACATGAGTGTAAGAGGATAAAAATAACAGAATTTTTGTTAAATAAAAGGATGAAAAACAACAGCCTCAATTCTTTACAAAATATACATATATTTTTAAATGCTGTTAGATTACAAATTTTGGTCTTGTCTTGTGTAAGATTACAAATTTTGTCTTTCAAATTTTGGATTGTGCCATGTTTTTTAGCTTTTGAAAATTGTTTCTTATGTATTTTTTGCCCTGAATCCGAAAATGACCTTCACTTTAAACCATCACGTCAGGATTTTTCTAAAATCGCAAATTTCAAAGTTAAAATTGACGCCCCTCGCCTCCCAATCTCATCGGATCCCTGAGCTGTTTAGCTGTAAGAAACCCAGTATAAGCCAAAAAATTGAATAAATTTTTGAATTAAATAAAATTAAACTGAATAAAAAAGTCTTACATCTATTTTATAGTATCAGATTTTTCGCTATTTTTTAACCTTGAAATTTGCGATTTGCAAAAAAATCCTGACATGATGGTTAAAAGCGAAGGTAATTTTTTTATTCAGCGTTAAAAAATACATAAAACGTAATTATAAAAGTTAAAAAACACAACAATCGCAGGTTTATGTTATCTAATCTAAAACTCTTTCTTAAACTTGTTGACGGTAATCTAATCCGATTTTTTTTGTGTTATCCTCTAATATAAATGTGTATAAGAAGGTTAGCGTCGAAAATCATAATAATATGACATTGTCATCGTATTTAAGTCAGTATGTAAAATTTAATTTCGATCGGATATTTGAATGTGAGTTAAAGTTCGAGTGCAAATTTTAAACTGGAAAGACGATCGTTGCAAGTTAAAAAAAACCTTATGAAAATAACACAATTTTTGTTAAAATAAATCATAGCCTCAAATCCTTATAAAATAAAGCACATGTTAAAATACAATTATTTTAAATAATCTGAAACTTAACCTTTAACTGATGTCACAGAAATTGCACATAACTAGTGTGAAGCGGTCTGTGAGACCCCTCCATTAAAAGGTGAATATAAGCCGCGATTAATTCATAGGATGTTTTTTTGTACTAAACTTTTTGTAGAGGAGTGTTATAATTAAAATTCACCTATTCAAAAGTCTCTGGTGTTAGTACTAAAGTTTCAAACGAGACAAAATTTCGGTAGTGTTTTTAGATAAACTGAAATTTGCAATTTAAACTATGAGAATCGAAAAAAGCTCCGGTCTGTGAGACCGGTAACATTCGTTAAAGGTTAAGTTAACTCAATCGTAATAGTTATACGATTTCTTTCAAATCGTAGATACCTTAAAATAAGTTTAAGTACCTTATATACGACCCCTGAAAGCATGGCTGAAATTATCTGTTTTGATATGCAAAAAAGCGATATAAGTCATGAATTTCAAAGTTTCATAACTCGGTCAATTTTAATGTTATATGAATGGGACTTTGTTGTCTTACTTGTTAGTGTTACAGTAAATTTTTACTAAACATCACTTATAGGATCGGGGGACCGTATAAAAATTTAAATTTCTTAATTTTTTAATAAATGTTTTTATTGACCCAAATCGATTTAAAAATAATTCTTTACCGTATTTAAACCATTTTTTTAACTGGAAGTATGCATCTAGGACCAACGGTTGCAAAAATAAAGGCCGGTCAGGTTATACGTGGACACACTGTATAGAGCTGCACAAAAGAATTGGAGTACTTTTACGGCTATGGGATGTTGAAATATGGCTTTTAAATGTGTTATATATTTTCTAAAATGTTTACTTAGGAATCTTCTTTACCTTATTAAAAGGCAAAGTTTTGCTAAAGCATTCTGGATGTGTTGAAAACTGTTTCATAACCTATACTTGAAGCATGATTTTGCTTTACCAACTCGGTTGTTAATTATCTTGTTTCCATTTATGCTGCAAGTGTTTTCTTAAAATTTCAGATTTGAAAGCATTTCCGAGGAATTTTAATACTCAAATTTTGGTCATGACGCTAGTGGCAATGTATTTTACGTTTAATCTATATTTTGGTAAATATGTTTTGAATTAATATTACGTGAGATTCTTTGAAATTTAAAGTTCAAAAAACATTTATAGGAATTTATGTCCACAAATTTTGAGTACGGCTATCTGGTGATATGATTGACGCCAATGTTATCCGGTTGGTTATCATAAGGTCAGAATCAGTAAAAGATCAAAGTGCTTTCTTAGTGTTTATAAGATCGATCGCAAAGCAGCCAGTCAGTATTGTACAGAAAGACAAGATCTAAGAACATTCAAAGAAGGTAAGAATGCATATATATATTTTTTTCTTTTTAGAGAGAGTTTATAATAATTCATGAATGAATAATAATAATTTAAAAAAAAATTGCATTTCGGTAAATTTTTAACTGACGGTGCGCAGAAAAGAGGGTCATGTTTTTGACCATGGACAATGGGAGATACTATATTTAGTGATAAAAACGGGAACGGATCAGTAGATTTTATTAAATGTGCGACAATATAAAATAAGTCGGAAATTGTGGGTCAAACGTGGCAAATGAGGTGCGTTCTTACTATAATTAGTTTCATAAATATTCAGATCTTGGTGGAATAGCTGTTGCACTCTTATGCAAATATACCTGAATACAAAATTTATTACAATTATATATATTAAATTCAGTAATATGGAAATAATAGGACTCCATCTTAAATAGGAGGTAATCACCATGGCAACCTATAATCATTACCTGTCATGGGATATCATTGAATTAATGAAGAAAACTTTTATTAATATCTTTTTAAATTTTTATTCGATTTTCATAAAATTTGAAATGATTCGACACAATTTTGCAACGACTATATATATTAAATTTCATGCCATCCGGTTGGGTAGTTTTTGCGCTGTTATATGGAGACAGACAGACGGACGGACCACAACTATACGTACTAAGCATTTATATAATTACGAACGCACCCAAAAAGACAAATGTTTTTTAACCTACAAAAATATAATATAACCACGAAAAAGGAAAAAAAAAAAAAAAAAAGATGCAATAATCTCTTCCGAGTTATTCATGATTTCGAAAAACTTTCTTCAACTGTAGAAAACAATATATTTTTGAGATTTAAAGAACCATTTCAAAAAACAAAGTTTCGTTTGCTGCCATTGACTTTTGGAAGCGTTTCCGAGTAGTGTTTATTGTGCATTAACCCTTCGCAGTCGTATGTCTACTCTCAGCCACGAACGCTTTTTTGCGGTTCCAGTCGCATGTCTGCTGTCAGTCACCACAGCACAGAACCATAGTGGACCATATTACATTAAGTCGACAAGCTTCGGAGATACGTAGAATTCCAAATAATATTTTGAAAATTGTGTTTAAGTGTAATTAGGTATTTCCGCTTCTTAACGTTTTCGAAAATCCGTGGCAGCAAAAAAAATCTTTGTCTTTATACATGTTTCTTTAAATCTCGACAATATAGCATTTTTTGAGGTTTCTAAAAATAAAGTACGCTTTTCGGAATCCAATTTAGCGTTGATTTTCCTTTCTCTTTTCACATTGATCCAAAATATTTGTCTTCGCTCTCCAAGTATTATAGGTCATAGTTATGGCCTATAACTCCAAAATGCGCATAAATGTCTATTAAAAAGTATATATATATTAAGCGGTAGCTTATTATTTCTACCTCAGAAATTAACTGTTTTCTACTAATGATTTCGTAATATTACCCTTGAAAACGAGTTACGAATCATTAGTTCCAATCTTATTCATAATTGTTCTATCATTTTAAGTTCATTTTGTAGTTTTTCTTTTTGAATTAATGAATTTTCAATTTTGAGATCATACATTTCGTGCAAAGGATTTGTTGATGCTGACAATGATTAAATATTTCTGGTCTTGTTCCACTGGTTAAATTGTTTTAGCTACAAATAGCTTTACAAAATATTTCAAATATTTATGATTTCCTACATATATATCGTTATTTATTTGTTCTTTTTATGCATTCGCCTTCCTGTTGATATTTTCCTTTCGCCAAATTTGAATGTTTTAATTTTTTAATACTTCATATATTAGTGATTGGGATATAGGTTTAAAAAAAATCATTAATGATTAGTTAAAGTGATAATAGTTGATCCAGATTTAATATTTATAAAGTCTGTGTCATCTATTGTTACTCATCATCTCTAATCTTAATAAAATATTTATAAATAAAAAATAAACAAATTAAAGAAAAACTAGGAATATTTCTATATGAAATCCTATGGCTTTCATGTAGACTTGAAAAAAAAAATTTAGTCCCGATATGCTATTTGTTTCAATCAACAATTAAAATATCGTCCCTAAAAAATAACGTTACGTTACATAAGCCAGCCTTAAAACGAAGCAGAAGTATCAATGTACGGTTAAATACTGATAATCTCGACTGCAATTTTTTTTTAACTTCTAAGCATCGCTCCTTTTAAATTTTTACACCTTTGAGAAGGGAAAAAAGTACTTTTAACTGCAATTTCTTTTTGGAAACTGCATTTCAATTTATTTATGAGATATTAAATTTTTTGTAGTTTTTAATGCCATTTCCGTAATGGTAACAACTGAAGTACTCCATTTCTGTAGAAAGTAAATAGAAAATAGTTGGAAAATAGTAGTTAACTGTATCTTTTTGTTGTATTTTGAAAAAATATAAATGAATGATTTCTGATAAAACAAGGAGCTATTATAAACTATGTTTAATTTTAACTATATATATTAATGTTCAAACAAATGACGGCATGTGAATCATTTAGATACCTGATTTTTTTTTATGTCGAGTTTACGACATTGCTTTTTGCTGGGTTTGTGTACTATTCCGCGATAGTGACGTCATGCATACTTTTCGGTAGATGTTGTTTAAGACTGGATCGTAAATGTGGAATTACATAGCGATGCAAATGGCGTCATTTTATGTAAAATAAAAGCATAGTACAAAATATGTATTTTAAATCTTAAAACTGAAATATGTTTTTTAGAAGTACATCATTGTCACTCCAATAACTTTGAAATTATTCACGGGTGGAAAAGCTGCACTTTTGAAATAACGCAATTGGAATCACACACTGATAAAACTTAAAGTTTTACAAAAATCTAGAGTGTCTTTATAGAAGAACAGTGACATTTAGCTTAAAATAATAATTGTTTGAAGTTAGAAAAACCATTATAAGATTCATTTTTTATTGTAACTAATTTTGTAGGTTTATTATAAATTAATGAAACAGTTCCTTCTTAAACATTTTCTTTCGTTGAAATTTGGCAGGTATTCGCTTTGTAATAATATTTTTTTCCCCTCATCGGGTTTGACACTAAATTCTAAAAAAGCAGAATTTCCACTTCCTGCTTAATGTATGCTTTCATTTGTTGTTGAAATATATTTTCCTAGATTTTCCTTTCTTTTTTTACATTGATCCAAGGTATTTGTCTTTGCTCTCCGAGTATCATAGTCTATAATTTTTTTAGCCTCTAGCCTATGTCTCCAAAATGTGTATAAAAGGTTGTTCTATCTACAGTAGAACTCCGTAATCCGAGCCCCCCTAATCCGAAATTACGGTTAATCTGAACCGATTTTATTTTCGAAAATTATATATAAACAGATTAACTGAAAAGAATTTTCCGAATTAAAAAACGAATGTCGGAGAAAATGCATGGAAGTTTGAATTAAGTAATAAATGGAAATAAAGTATGTTTTTTATTCTTTAAACAGTTTGAATAGAATAATAAAATGCAAAAAGTATTTAATTCAGATGATAAACATTTATTTTTTCTTTCAACAGTTTGATTTCACAAATTTTCTACAGAAATGTTTTTTCTTTCCCTCCTCGTTGACATGATGGTTGGGCTATTTATAGATTCGAGATTTTGAACCGTTTGTAATGGGTTGTGACGTAATTCCTCATTCTGAAGTTCCATTGGATTGTTATAAACATCAGGAGTGATTAAACAAGGAATACTATTTTTTCCGAAAGTCGTGCCGGATATTCCTGCATCCCTGATTAGAGGATGTTTATTGTACTAATAGTACTTATAACTTGCATTTTTCAGCACTTATCTTTTCTGCTCTATTTTTATTGGAACTTCGGATAATACAATTTTTTTGTATTCCGAACAGACACCGGTCCCAATTAGTTCGGATTAGCGGGGTTCTACTGTATTAAAAAGTATATGCATTGAAGTTGAACTAACATCTTTTTTTTATTTTGCATAAATTTTGTTATACAGTTAGATTCAAAATAGACGTTATGGATTACTGATCATAAAAACATATTTCGAAACTCAAATTATATTCAAATGAGTATATTGCTTTTGTATTAGAAGATGCTTGCATGTGTATCAAAAAATGAATTTTAAATAATTATAGGATCTGTGGATCCTTTAAATTGCACTTAGAAAAAATTTTATTTGCATCTAAGACGATATTGCATTAAAGTCCAATTTTTTTGCGACTAAAACTAACCGAATTATGACGCGTTAAATGTTATGAATTGTCACTGACAGACACTAAAAGGCATCTTTTTAAAAGCATAAGATTTTTAAATCATTATATTTTGTTTGTTCTTATTTGCTAATTTGTTTTTCTATCTTTTTTCTCTTTTCTTCTATCCTTTGGGGGGGGGGGGGGGTCCCTTTTGATGAAAATTTTCAAAATTGTTTAAGCTCGTAAAATGCATATTGCCAGTTGTCCAAAGGAAAGCAATTATATGTTTCGGATTATCCTGTTCTTTGACATGTTGCCCTTATTGAATTGTCCCTAATAAACGGTATCCTAATTAAAAAGGTGAAATTTTATCATAGAATTTTTTTTTCTTACTTTGGAATATTTTATATGGAGTTAAGTTACTTTCATCCAGCAAGTATTGTTTTAGATGCATAGAATATTTTCAAAAAGGTACCATTTGATTTATTGGTATTTGTTAAATTGGTTAAATTGGTTATTAGTTCAATTTATTGGTAGAAATAAGAATTACTGGTTATTATTAATAATGAACTAACATTAATATTACTTTATTTTTGTATTCTATTAGTTTTTACTTCTTGCGAGAAAATTTAAAATAGTACGCCTTTTTCTATCTGCCCTCTCCACTCGCCTTTTCTATATAGTTACAAAAAGTTAGATACTTTATATATCTTAGAATACAGATAGGAATTCTTTAAAAACATATACCGGGTGTCCCAAAAAGGACTGACTGATTTCAAAATTCAATAACTTGTAAACGGTGACAGATATTTAAAAATTTCTTGCAGGAGGTTTATGCATAAGGTCAAAAGTTTTATTACAGTGATTTTCAATTTTAGTTCGAATTACAAACAATAGATGGCGCTGCGATCAATAGACGCTAATTTCAGGCTCGATTTTTGGTACTTCGTGGCCCGGATAATACATTTCCATCTCCTTTTTCCGCATGGAACAAGAAAAAGGAGATGGATATGTATTATCCGGGCCACGAAGTACCGAAAATCGAGCCTGAAATTAGCGTCTATTTATCGCAGCGCCATCTATTGTTTGTAATTCGAACTAAAATTGAAAATCACTGTAATAAAACTTTTGACCTTATGCATAAACCTCCTGCAAGAAATTTTTAAATATCTGTCACCGTTTACAAGTTATTGAATTTTGAAATCAGTCAGTCCTTTTTGGGACACCCGGTATATATATACATTTTTTTTCTTACAATTCTAAAAGTTTAAGAATATTGATTGTAGCTAGCACAGGATAATCCATATTTGAAATGACAGCGTTACGAAAGTTGTATACTAAATTTAAGGTGGGAAAGTGCAAGTTCAAGAACCGGTTGGTCCATGATTTAATCAGACCCCTTCTAAAAAGGAATGTTGTCTAAAACGGAATATTTTTCCGGTCTCTAATGATTCTGTGTTACTGTGTGTATATTTTATAGATACAGTACTGTATTATATAAATTTAAAAAAGTAACGATAAAAACGCCAGAATAATCAAACATTCAGCAGACTAGTTTCGGTAGCGTTAGCGTACCGTCCTCAGTGCAAAGAATAACAGAAACTTGCTCATTTATATAGAGGAGAAGCTGACTCAACTGAGAAGTTCATTAACCAATGGGGAAACAGGAAAATGCGGGTACCAGCCAATGGGAGAATAGTATAGGAAATACCACCAGAAATGTGAAAAAAAAGAGTAAGTTTCCGTTATTCTTTGCACTGAGGACGGTACGCTAAACGCTACAGAAACTACTCTACTGAATGTTTGATTATTCTGGCGTTTTTAATGTTGCTTTTTAAATTTATATCATTCTGCGCCAAGTAGCATCTTAATAATTACAGTACTGTTTTATTGTATATATTTTTTATTTCTTTTTTTTTTTTTTTTTTTTTTTTTTTTTTTGTCCTAATCTGCAAAATATTACCGTTTTTCTTAAATGACTGATTTCCGCATTTGATTTTTTTTCTTTTGGAATGTACCGGGTGTCCCAAAAAGGACTGACTGATTTTAAAATTCAATAACTTGCAAACGGTGACAGATATTTAAAAAATTCTTGCAGGAGGGTTATGCATAAGGTCAAAAGTTTTTTTACAGTGATTTTCAATTTTAGTTCGCATTACAAACAATAGATGGCGCTGCGATCAATAGACGCTGAATTCAGGCTCGATTTTTGGTTCTTCGTGGCCCGGATAATACATTTCCATCTCCTTTTTCAGCATGGAACAAGAGAAAGGACTAGAAATCGAGCCTGTATTTAGCGACTATTGCTTACAGCGCCATCTATTGTTTGTAAATCGAACTAAAATTGAAAAACACTGTAATAAAACTTTTGACCTTATGCATAACCCTCCTGCAAGAATTTTTTAAATATCTGTCAACGTTTGCAAGTTATTGAATTTTAAAATCAGTCAGTCCTTTTTGGGACACCCGGTATATTTGACGAATCACTGTCGTCAATCAGTATCTATTGACGTAGCAGCTTCATTGTGAATCTGAACAAGAACGAGTGTAATCTAACATTGTTTGAATGACATGAAAACGTGCTTAATTCAATAGGAAAAACTCTGATATGTCACGAAAAAGGCAAAAAGACTTACATCCAGATAACCAGCATACTGAAAATACAGACATATAAGAGAAAAAAAAAGCAGATTATTTTTCGTACTAACTACTTATTTTGGCAAGATCTGCATTATTATATGATTGATATGAATGAAACTTACCGGTTACTGTTTAAATATTAAGCACTGAAACATGAACTTTTTATTTGCACTACAACAAGACAATACATCATTTTAATCCTTTAGAACTTAATTATAAATTAATAACATAATTTTAAGGCATTTTACCCTTAGCTCGCCACAAGTAATAAATCGCCAAATAGTCTTTACAAAACAGTTTACGAGTTTCAATAATAATGCATTTAATTATGCGCCAAACCACACTCGCTAAAAAAGGGAAACGGGCTGTGAAACTACAACGATGAAATGTTTTAAAGCTGAAAATGTGGAAAATAAAATAAGAGTGCAATATATATTTTTTTTAAATACGCTTTTTTCAGTTAATAGTTTAATACTAGTTAAATTACGTTTATTCTTTGAGAAAACAATTTAAGAATCCTAAAAATTAGTTTAAATTATGCTTTGTTATATTTTTCTGTTGCAATTGCTTAAAAAGCAAACAGAGCAAAAATTATAATTATAATAAATTCATTAGCTCGGGCTTTCTAACAAGCAAAAAAGAAAAAGAAAGAAAGAAAGAAACAGAAAAATTGGCTGTGTATTTTCCATAAACAGGTTCGATGCCCAAACCAAATTAATGTATTGTAACGGAATTTTTTTGGAAAAATCATGAAATGCTATCTATCATCAAATTAAGTTCGATTTTCAACATAAACAATGAATGCTTCTGAAAGAGTGCATTTAAAAAAAACTATTTCACTTTTATACTTATATTTCATTATCACTATATTGCAACGAAGTTAGTTATAGAGTTAAAGTTACGGAATCCTAATCGCACTAATGGGCAATGGGCACATGCTGAACCGAAGTGTGGAATGCACGGGTTAAAAATGCAAAACAAATAAAAATGAAATCAGACACATTGACTAACATAACCCATATAAAATACAAACGGGAATTTCGTTCCGGCTGCTTATAACTTGAGTTCTGCTGAATGGATTTCGACGGGACTTGCACTGTTAGATAATTTCGCAAGGAATGTTTCAGTTTATAATATATCGTTCTATGTTGCTTAATTACAGATTTATTGTGGAAAGTTCTGTAATCAGATGAACAAGATTCTAAAAGATTAGACCTTTTAAAAAGTTTTACTGGTCCGATTTTGATGAGACTTGCATTGTTAGAAGAGTAATTTCAGTATATTGCATATCGTCTCATGCTGTTTAGTTATAGAATTATGGAGGAAAGTTCTACAACCAGATGAACCCGATTATTAAAGATGAGCCTTTTTTTTAAGTTCTACTGTACGGATTTTGATGAGACTTGCATTGTTAGTTAGATAATTTTGCAGGGATGATTTCAGTATATTTCATATTGTTTAGCGTTGCTTAGTTACAGAACTACGGGGGAAAGTTCTACAATCAGATGATCCCGACTGTGAAACATTAGTCATTTTAGAAAGTTCTACTGGATATATTTTGATGGGACGACATGCAGTGTTTGTTAGATAGCTCTTCAGGAATTGGTTTTAGTATATTGCACATCGTTATACGTTGCTTAGTTATAGAGTTCGGGGAAAGTTCTATAATAAGGTGAATCCGATTATTATTATGTCACAAGAGCTATTGGCAAATCAATCGACAGGTTTGGTATCTAAATCATTTTTAAATCATTTTCTGAATTAAAAAGAAATATTTTAAAACTCAATTATTTAATTGAATATTTTTATTCTTCACGCTCATCTTATATTGATACAACAGTTATATTTTACTATATCGTTACTTAAATTAGTAAAACATTTTTTTCCTTAAACTGCAAAGAAATAAATCAGAAGCATTTTTATTAATCTGGTAAAATCACAGGGAAATTTAAGCATTGTATGTTTTTATAAAAATGTCTATGTTTAAAATTAGTTTTAGTTTTATATTTATTAAATTATAGTTTAAAATTCCCATTAGTATGACAATGCACATTCATTTCCAACATTTATTTCGATTGACAGATTTTAATTTCAGCTTGGGTAAAATGGAAATCCATTGAAAATTAGGTCATAATTTTAGAAAAAATAGTTTGAGCTTTATGAATGGAAACGAGAATATGAGGTTACTTTCACAAGTGGAAACAATTTAGCAGCGTACAATTAGGATATAAAATTTTATTTATTAGGGTTCCGTACTTAAGGTGACAGTAGAGTTTCAAAATCACAAATTTCGCCTTTTTTTTTTTTTTTTTTTTTTTTTTTTTTTTTTTTCTTCTTTTTTTGGAGAATTGTGAAACTAGATGCTCAAATTTATCTGATGCAAAAAGAATTTTTAATAGTTTTTAGAATTTTTAAGTAGCTTAATTTTCAATTCTGAAGCTTCTTCACAGATATATCAGCATTTATATTTTAAAAAATCGTTTATATTTAAGTAGTTTCTTTTACTTAAAATGTTTTTTTCTCAAAATTAAAAATTTCGCACATTTATAACATTTGAAATGTTCCATGCGCATTCCTAATTATCAGATTCTTTTGAAATTTATACCATATAACCTCTATACAATAATAAATAAATTGTAGCATAAAAAGTTGCATTTCAGGTGTATTTTAGTGTTGAAATTTATGTGCATATGGAAATATGTAGATACTGTTTTAGAAGAAATAAAGTTAAATTATATATATATATATATATATATATTCTATATGTTATATATTTAGCGAACTTTTCGAATTCCTGCCAACTTCCTTTTGTAATGTATAAAAAGTATCTCGTAAATAATTATTGTTATATATTATCCAAAAGAAATGCGTATGGGGCATTTTAATATATGACAATTATTCGTTATTTTAAAAATTTAAAACTCGAATAATTAGAAAACATTTTATTAGTTTTACACCAAATCTTGAATATAACTTTTTGAGCTTGTTGCTAACAAGTTTGTCAATTTTCATATAAATCCATTAAAATTTGAAAATATTGTTTTTAATGTCCACTGAGGCTATTGCCCACATATTTATAGATTATTAGCCATTCGCGAATTTTTTTAGGAAAAATTTAGGGGGGCTAATTAAATTACTTGAAAATAAAATTGTGTGTGTATCTCGTGTGTGACATAGTTCGAAAGATCTCGTAATTCCAAACTCAAAAATATATTTGTTTTTTAATTTCAAGTATTATTCTTTCAGAGATATCGCCGAAAAAATTACTTAAAAAATAGGTCCACTCTCCCTTTATTTCCGAATCTACTGAAACTAGTAAAATTATGAAAAAATTAGGGATAGTAGGAGTTAATTTAAACCTTGCAGGAAAACTACAGCGATTATCCTAAGTCACATAATTTTTGAGAAAATCGCATTTTTCCGTTACAGGCAAACTTTACTTTTCGGGCTCTCATTGGGGAGTTGAGGAGTGCTCGAGGTACCTATCGACGCGGAATCGTCCAAGGATTATTGATAATGATTTTCGAAAAAAAACTGTCGGCAATTAACCGATATATTAAGTAACAACCTATCTGCAAAAACGCGAGTTACAACTTTGCGACTTCGAAATACGCTTCACACCATGCGAAGTTTAAACTTTTTTGTACGGAACCCTTTGTACGCGACTAACGTTCGCATTTGACAGATTAATGTTATACAGTGAGACTTCAATTTAACGTAAACCCGTATTTAACGATTTCTGGCATATAACGTCATTTCTCATAAGTTCCAATTTATTTCCTATGCTTATAATGTTAAAAATATACCAGATTTTACGTTGTCATTTTGAAATATTTCCCGCATTTAACGTTTTTTTAGAGAGGAAAAAACTCAATAAAATTTTTCTAAAAGAGAAATTTCGATGAAAAAAACAAAAAGTCCCTTCTTTTTTGTTCTTTCTTACAGAATGCAAGTACAATATTTGAAATACCTCCTTTATTCCATCCACGCATATTCGTAAAATCCCGCTGATCCCATTGCATATGATTCGTATATGCTTTCTGTAATAAAACGGAGCTGATAGTATTCCTTAGAGAATTTGCATTAGCTGTAACCAGTAAAAATATGGCGTAAAATAGGAAGTTATTTTCTTTTCTGTTTCAGCCTGTTACTTCTCATAAGTTCGCTTCATGTTGCTTGAGTCGTCTCAGTGTGCGGACTGACTTAGACTCAGAATCGGATAGCTCGGATAATGATGAAAATGATACTGCGAAACATGGAATTCTTCCTGAGACAGAATCCATTCAAACTTTAAAAACAATGAAAGCGTTCATTTCAAATTGGGAAGGCCCAGACAAAAGCTTTAAAAAAGTCATATACATTGAGAAGGCGATTTGTAATGCTAAAAATAGGACGTAGATTAAAATAACAGTTCTCTTTAAAGTATAATTTAAAATACTGATGTCTAAAGCATTCTAGAGGAAGAAATAAAAGGTATGATAAGGTTAGTTGGGGCAACTGGGCCATGATTTTACAATGTGACTCTGGAGCTTCTGACAATCCAGCTTCAAAAAGCTAATGTTTATTTGAACTAAAGTCTGAACTTCTGTAAATGTGTTCAGTTAGGTTCCTTCTATCAGAGAGAATTAAAAAATTCAAAATTACATTTTAATATTTAAAAATATAAAAATATGCATATTTCATCTTTCTTTCCTCATGGGTCCAGTTGCCCCATAAAAATGGGGTAAGTGGACCAGGAGGGTCTATGTTCCACACGCGTTTATTTTTTTTATGTGGGATATCAGGTCCTGTTTGAAAAAGTGTAAACAACTTAAAAAAATTTAAACCAGGCAGATCATGTAAATTATATGTCAATAAACACCGTTGTAAAGGAAACTTTTGCTGTCAATGTGTCTAAAAAAAAGCACTAAAAGTGAAAATATTAGATTTATTTGTACCAAAAACATAAAAATTAAGTAAGTATTTATGTACTTTACTATAGGTAATAAGTATAAAAGTCACATGGGTATTTTGAGGAAAAAAATAGCAAGGTAAATCTATGAACAAACGGCTATGTAAGTACTTAAGTACTTTATCTGTATCCAGCAGTCGCATTATATAGGGAAAATTTTATTGTTCCTACAAGAACCCTTAATGAGTTACCTTCATGATTATTTTATTTAACATATTCTAAAGAAAGGTGCGATGAAGATATTATTTTTAAAATAGTGGTAGGAACAATAAAAGTCTCCCTATAGAATGCGACCCCTGTATCGTACAATTTCAAGGTTTGGCTATCTCGCTTTCAAAGGCAAGGTATTTGCATTCGTAAAATGTTGAAATAATTTAATGACGCCAGTATTTACAAGAGAATCTATTTGAAAACAAGTAAAAGTATATTTTCGTGTACTTAATAAAGGTGAAATTTTCATTATAAAATTCCTGTGACAATTAGGAATTAAAATTATGTGATGCCAAAATGGCCTCACCGCCTCTCAAGGGGTCAAGAAATTTGGTTTGATATCACCCAATATGCTTTACTTTAATTTTATTATGTAATTTTAATAAGGTATTCTATAATTTTCTTTATTGTGAGCGAAAAACAATGGAGAAATTTAATTCCCGTTGTAAGAGAAACTCAAAAAAATTATTTATAACTATTGGGGTAACTGGATCTAGCATAGTCCAGTTACCCCGGGTACATGTCCCAGTTAACCCATTCTTAAAAAATTTATGGGGTAACTGGGACATCGGGCTTACATTTGAAACATGAAGTGAATATGTATATAATAATAATATTAACGTAGTTTTATGCCTAATCTTTAAAAGAAAAGATTGTTTAATAAAAGTACTTACAGTATTTTAATAAAAAGCCGAGGAAGTTCAACCAAACTGACGTTGTTTTTCAAAAAAGAAACGTAAATTTTCGGCAACCTATCACAGCAAAGAGAGAGTTATGACTGAGTTGGCACACGTTGTTTTAGGAAGTAGAGATTAAGGGACATTGTTCACAAAAGCTAAAACTTTAAACACGTCAACGGTTTTTTATAAAATAGCCTATGGCCCAGTTACCTCGTGGATCCAGTTACCCCAACTAACCTTAGCTAAATTGATTTTTATTTTATGCTCAGTTTATTGTTTTGTCTTATCTCGATTTAACGTTTTCCCGCACATAGCGTCTTTTCTGTATAGCCCCTTGAATAACGTTAAATCGGGGTTTCACTGTATTATTATTTATTTGAAAGCATCGTAAAGTGTTCGGTTGGTCAACTGGACTCACTGCAATTTTTTTTTTAAATACTCAGTACTTTAGGCTTAGAGGATTTCATATTTTGATTTTAACTGTATTTGGACATAATTGTTTTTTTTTTTTTTTTTTTTTTTTTTTTTTTTTTTTTTTTTTACAAGGTATTAATATTCTTGATTTTATTTTCAGATTTTCATCGGAACTACCAACATCACATAAATTCACGATGCAGCGTTACATCATAGCAGTGAGTTCAATTTTATATAATTTTTCTAAATTTCTACATAAATTTCTACCATGTATGTATATAGTCCAGGCAATAGGGAATTTTACCTAGAAAAATTAATGGTAGTACTGGAAATCGGCTTTCTAGATCTTTTTTGGGTCGCTAAATCCGAATTTGTAACTTCCCACCAAAATTTCCCCCGGCAACCTCCCAAATTTTGGTAAAAAGCCCCCCAAAAAAGGTTTTTATTAAAAAAATCATTTTTATTGATTTAGAGAAAAAGTATCTAGAAATTCAGAAAGTAGACAAAATTTCCAACAAATTAGATATATGACATTATGACTTAGGATGAAGAGGAAGGGGGGATCTGCCTCGGAACATGCGCGCGGTGCTGGGTAAACTAAGTTGCGCAATTCCACTTAACTTACACGTTTACATTCACCCTCCCATCTCCCCACCGAACTTTCTCTATAACGTTTACTTTAAGATTTTTTGGGTCGCTGAATCCGAATTTTTAACTTTCCCCCAAAAATCCCCCCCGGAACCCCCCCCCCCCCCAAATAGTTGTTTTTAACCTAAATCTCTTATTGTTTTAGGGGAAAAGCATTACGAAATTCAGAAATTAGACAAAATTTGCAACAAATAGGATATATGACATTATGAATTAGGATAAACGGGGAGGGTGAGGGCTGCCTCTGAACATGCACTGCGGCGCTACGTGCACTAAATTATGAAGTCCAGGCAATAGGGGATTTTATCTGGCAAAATTAATACTAGTTCTGGATTTCGACTCACTTTATGTTTTTTGGGTCGCTGAATCCGAATTTGTAACTTCCCACCAAAATTTCACACGGCAACCCCCACAAAAATTGAGTTTTTGAAAAAATTTGTTTTTTGAGAAAAGCGCGCGGGGAATGTTCCGAGGCAGCCCCTTCTCTCCCCGTTTATCCTACGTCATAATGTCATATATCCTATTTGTTGCAAATTTCCTCTAGTTTCTGAATTTTGTAATGCTTTCCCCCTAAAACAATAAGAAATTTAAGTTAAAAACAACTATTGGGGGGGGGGGAAATTTTGGGGGTAAGTTAAAAATTCGGATTTAGCGACCCAAAAAATTTAAAGTAAACCTTATAGAGAAAGTTTGGAGGGAAGATGGGAGGGGTAATGTAAACGTGTGAGTGGCTAAGTGGAATTGCGCAACTTAGTCCACGCAACACTGTGGCGCATGTTCCGAGGCAGATCCCCCCTTCCCCTTCATCCTAAGTCATAATGTCATGTATCTAACTTGTTGGAAATTTTGTCTACTTTCTGAATTTCTAGATACTTTTACTCTAAAACAATAAAAAAATGATTTTTTTAATAAAAACCTTTTTTTGGGGGGGCTTTTTACCAAAATTTGGTGGGATTGCCGGGAGAAATTTTGGTGGGAAGTTACAAATTCGGATTCAGCGGCCCAAAAAACATCTAGAAAGCCGGTTTCCAGTACTACTATTAATTTTGCTAGGTAAAGTCCCTATACGGTCACTATTGCCTTGACTAATAGTATATATAACCCTATTATAACGATTTTATGAATTGAATTTATGAAACAAATTTATGAATTTTATTTTATTTTTATTTATTTATTTATTTATTTTAATTTTAATTAATTTATTAATTTATTTATTTATTTTGAACGCTTAAAAGCGAAGTTTGTAGAACACTGGGGGTAATGTAATTTTAGTATGCTGTTAAAGACACCTAAAGAATTCGATTCCATGCAGTTTTCTCATAGGACAACTATACTCCAAGTTAAAATTATGGAATATAGATTCAGTAAAATTTTCTTTTGCGTGTATAACACCCCCTGTGAAAAGAAAAAAAATAAGGTACCAAATTTAAGTTTTTTTTTTTTTATTATTCGCAACTGTAATAAATTTTAAAATAGAACAAACTCAGCACCTTTTTTTTTTTTTTTTTTTTTTTTTTTTTTTTTTTTTTTTTTTTTTTTTTTAGCATTTCTGGCGGGAAACAGTACAACTAAAAAAGTGGATTTTCTATGGGGTTTTGTTTCTATGAATCTTCAGAATATGCTTCTCCAACGGTAAAATTTACGTTTTGATAAAAAATTTCGAAGGAAAGGTTTCTTTTTTTTTTTGGGGGGGGGGGGGGGGAGAGGGGAGGGTTGATAGTGCTCTTTGTGGAAAATAGGGTATTTTTCCACTATAGGAACCTTGGCTTTTTCTTAAAAAAAAAAAAAAAAAAAAAAAAAAAAAAAAAAAAAAAAGCTTGACACAATTCGCGCTTTATAAAGTGAGATTTATTACCAAATGATATAAAAATCTACATGAAAACAATCCTAGTGAAGTTTTATGCTTTTATTATACGTAAGTTTATACATATATAATGAATATGATTTATTTCTGTTTGTATATAAAAATACATAAATGGCTTCTTAATAATAAACAAAGATGTATAAATATTAAAAATAAGTTGCTTGCGCATATGAAATAGTGAGCAGTTTGCCAGAAAACATGTTGCCAAATCTCCTTCTCTCGCCAAATTTCTTTTTTCTATCTCGTCACGGACCCTATTGCTGAAAAAGTACCAAAACTTGAATAACTAAAATTTTAAAATATTTTTTCATGCTTTCTCATACGTCTATAACCCAAATTACATTCTGATATAAAACATTTAATTTAACTTTCTTTTATACTACTAACGACCCTAGCGAAAAAAGATTAAGCCTTTATGTACTGAATTATGAATTCATAAAAATTTTATCTTCTATAAAGCATTTTTCGTGAATTGTTTAAACCGCATTAGAAGATCTATATAATCATTTAATAAATTTTGGAAGAATTTTAGAAGGATTGGAGAATTTAGAAGGATTTATTAAATTTGAATTTATACGGATTTTGTGCAATATTTATAATCTCACTCAAATATTTTATTTTAAATATTTTTCTTAGTATTTTGTAGAATTAGGAAATGTACAAATAGAATGTTCTTACAATAGAAATATAGAAATATTTCCGAATTGAAAAATCCCCCCCCCCTTCTCAACGCCAAGAAAACTGAAAAGATGCAAAGGCATAAGAAATCATCCTTTTAAAAATATTTTTGTTTTGTGTAACCAATAATGGTTTTGGAACAAGATAAAGTAATGTATCTCTAACTCATTCTAAACTGTATTACAGCTAATCGATGTATTAAATGAATTTTATAACAAGTTATTTTAATGGTACTTATAAGTACTGTCAGTAGATAAAGTGTTAACCAAATTGAAAGACTATTTTTTTATGTATCACAATATGACGGTCATACTCAAGATAAAAAGGGTAGTTTTGGATTTAACACTGTCTTCCTTTGCTTTATAAGGATCCCTGGAGGGAAATACACTATTACATTTAAATAAAATCACTTTTTTTAAATATTACTATATGAAGACTTTTTCGGTGATTGCTATGAATTTAAATTCATTTATAATGCAAACAAAATTTTAGATTTTGAATATGAAAATACAGTCGGACCTCTATTTAACGAACTTCTATTTTGCGAACTTTTACTTGGAACCCAAGAACATTTTGGAAATTTCTTCGTAAAATAACCTCCAAATAGCGAAGTGCATTCTCTATTTAACGAACTTTTCCTTGGAATCTAATTTTTTCTTCTCCCTATTTCTTAAAATATTACTGGACATTTCAACTTTATTCTTTCTCTTAACACATTTTATGATGATCAATGACCATGAACAGGTCTTACCAGGCACATAACTCCCCGAGAGCAGTAAAGTTGCTGTGATTCTTTGCTTTCCATCCAAGAAGTGCAAACTTTCAATATTCTCTTTTAACCCACAATGGAGCTGCCCATGTCCTTAAACTATAGTTTCCCGTTTTCTAGATTATTGATCAATATGACCGTGTTGATAATTTCAGATCTTGTAGCTCAAAAATGTCAAAGCGAAAATGCTTAAGCATCAAAGAAAAAAATATAATTCTTGATGAGGTGGATAAAGGCGTGAAGAAAAAGAATACTGCTTTAAATTTTGGTATTCCTCCAAACAGCTTATCAACCATAATAAAAAAATCGTGATTTTAATGTAAAATTATTTTTTTTTTTAACTGAAAATACAATGTATTTCCAGACAATGTTTTGTTTCATTCTTATTTCCCTTGCAGTTTTCTTTTTGATGGGTAAAATAAATAAAACAAATAGATATAATTTATAAAAAAGATGTGACTAATTACTTTTTAAAATTCTATTTAGTGTTTTTGGACTTAAATTACATTTTATGTAGTTTAAAGTATTTTAAAAAGTGATTCTCTATTTAACGAATTTTCCATATAACGAACTTTTTTTCGGGATTTAGCTACTTCGTTAAATAGAGGTCCGACTGTAACTACAATTCATTATTGATACGAAACAACCATCTAACTTTTACATAAAACATCGAAAAACAAGATATATGCAATTCATCTGACGTCGGCCTGTCCGTCCATGCATAATTTCAATTTTTTAAAATGCTCTTAAATCTAAGACTTTTAAATATGTTTTTTGGGTGGATTATAGTGCGTTTCCACCAATGGATGAATTAAGAACAAATTTGAAATGTGTGATCTGCTGAAAGTGCGGGCATTTGTGCTCTAAGGGCAGATCGGGCAGTACTGCTATAAAATTTAAAATGATGAACTATGATATCACCCAGTGAATCCAGAAAAAAAATCTTCTCATCACTAAAAAACAGAAATCAAGAAAAACAAAAGTCTCCCTTGAATCAGGGTTTTGAATAAACTTCTCTTTAAACTATTCGAATTCATTTTAAAACAGTCCTAATCGAGTTAAGAAATTGTCAATAGGCTATTTCTTTATCTCATTTATAACTAATGATTCAAATAATGAATATGTAGAATGTCTCCTCTTATCGCTGCCAATAGTTAATTCCTAAGCCGTTCGTTTAAAGCAGCCATACTCAACCGGCGGCCCGGCGACCTTTTATGTGTGGCCCGAGACATAATCATTAATCCATATTTTATAAATTAATTGAAATGTGCATAAAAAGTATTTACGATCTTAAATGTTGTTCTACATGCATATTTTACATGACGACATCTGCACCACATTATTCTTAAATAATTTTAGATTATGTTAAAACTTCTGAAATGTCGTTTGCTAGTCAAAAGTTTTTATTTTAATGTAGTTGTATTTGTGCTATAGTAGTGTATATACATTTCTTAATCTTCAACACTAATCAAACATTATTGCAAATTAATTAATGCACTATATGTTTCTATATTTAAAAAAAAAAAAGTTTGTGCATTGAGCAGAAGACTAATTTATTTGAGAAAATCTCATGATTTTATTTATTTATTTATTTTTTTTTTTTTTATAGAGCCTACAAGTTCTGCATTGCTATATTATTACAATTTACACTTATTATCTAGCTAATATTTTTCAGTATTGAATATTTGTCATGGGAAAAAAAGATACCAAAAACTTTTAACACCACTATTTCCAAACAACAAATTTCCTGTCATATTTCTACAACATTTGCAGAATCTATCACAAAACCCCCCATAAATTTATTACAAGGTTTATTGTTTGGAAATAGTGGTGTTTATATTTTCTAGTAACATTTCTTCCGAAGCAAACGATCAAGCTTACTGATAATATTAACTTTGTTACATTGCTTTGCTATACTACTTATGTTATCTTACTATTTTAATTATTCATTTTTTTTTATTTTTTTTTTTTACCCTTTTATAAGTGGGTTGTGGCCCACCTAGCATCGCAAACATAAGTTTGCGGCTCTCGAGAAATAGAGGTTGAGTATGGCTGATTTAAAGGATATCTTCTAAATTTCAAAAAATGTTTCATTTTAACCCTCTCACTGACAAGCCCGTGTTAATACGTTCACTAAGCTCCAGTTTCACTGCAATATAAGCATTATTTAAAGTAATATAATTCTATTGATTTAATGCATTTTTAATACATTGAGCAATGATAAAAACTTTCAAGGATTACATTAATATTCGTAATTAAGTTTTTCTATATAATGTTGAAAAAATAAACTTTTTTAGCATTTAAAACAAAATAAAGAGAAAGCAACGTTACAATTTTTGTATACCATATGGGCATGTGGACCATATGGGCAATGGGTCATATTTGTCTAAAAATGAGTAAGACTGTTCTCAAATGCAAAGGAACAACTTTATGATATAAGTTTTAATTCATTTTTCTTCGGAAACGCATGAAACTGGTAGGTGTTGTTATTCAGAAACTATGTAATTGAAAGGCGTTTTCGGATATTTTTTTTTTTTTTGTAAACGCAATACAGTAGAGTCCCGATTATCCGAGTCTCGTTTAACCGTGTTTCCGCTTTAAACCAGTTATTTTCTTCTGATGGACTGATGGCTTCCATTATTATGAAACAGCCGTTATAACTGAAATGTTAGGTGAAGATGAAAGAGTAGTCGTAAAAAGTTAGAACTCTGATTTTCTGATCAGAATGGGAAAAAAAATATGGCCATCCCCCCCCCCCCACCCCCTCCCATTCTGACCAGAACATCAGAGTTCTAACTTTTTACGGCTGCTCTTGTGGAAAAAATGGAAAAGTCATTTCGATTCCAAATCACCTCCATAGTCAGATCCACCAATTTCACACCTTTACGTTTGAAAATGTGTCCGTCATTGTGTCAGACAGTTTCGAGCTTGTTTAGCAATGAACTTGAGAACAGCCTTAAGGCATGAAAGAAGCATGAACATGAAAGAGTTAATCGTTAACTTTAACCCATTATGCTCGCTTAAAAATTAATAACGATAAAAAGTACATGCGCCTATTTTATTTTTTTCTTTTAAAAAGTTTTCTTTTTTGTAGTTCATGTGCAATATTTTTTTCATTCAGTAACATTATAATTATTCGATTTTATGTTGTTATTTGTAGGTCATTGTCACACTGACAGTTATTGCAACTACATGTAAGTATATATAAGCATACTAATTATATTAACACATTAATACTGTTTGGTAAAGAAATCATCCAAGTTGTAATTTTTCCAACAGAGTGAAAGAGTATTAGTGTAATTACACATCAAATGTTTATTGGAGCTTTTATTTGCCTGTGGTTTATTCTGTTGAAGTTTTTCAGGCTTTCTGAGTTAAATTTGTCATCCGAATTTGTCTAGAATAGCTTAGTTGGATGGCGTTGTCAACTTAAGCCAAGAGATTGGATTTGAATTCCAACCAGAACACTTTTTCACTCAATTTGAAAAATTACAGCTCGTATATAAATATACGCTAGTTGGCGGTGATTAAAATGAATTCATATCGTTTATAACACGATTATATGTTTGATATATTTTTATGCCAATTATCGCTTTATGGAATATATTATATTTCTTTTATTAATCATATCTCAATATTTAAATGAAATTTTGATAAACGAATATAATTAGGTTTTTTTTTTCTTTTTGAGCGCTTTTGTACATAAGAGCAGTTCCGCCAACATTGAATAAAATAATTGAAACTCAACAAAAGAAAATGTTGTAAAACAACAACAAAAACTAGTCGGATGTACCAATCCCAAAACTTTCTTCTATCTCATACATGTTAAAACTTCAAAAGTCGCTTTCACGGTGAAAAATTAAATGGCAATCTATGCTCATAATGAGGATTCTAAATATATGAAATTCTGCGCATTAGTTCTTGAGATGTGATTAACGCTGAAATCGTGTAAATCCAGCAAAATGCAGCATGGCAGCGAAACGTATTGTATAATTTACACCAAAACCTAATCAGAAACAACTTAAATCAACGTCTAACTGAACCGGAAGTTTGGTGAAAATCCGTGTATTAGTTTTTGAGATAGAGCTGTTGCGAAAATTGTGAAAAATCCAGGATAGCAGCGCTACCTGTTGAGCCATTCACACCAAAATATAATCAGCAGCAGTATTAATCAAGGTATACTTGAATCTGAAGTTTGATGAAAATTCGTGCATTAGTTCTTGAGTTAGAGCTATTGAGGAAATCGGGAAAATGCAGCAGAGCAGCGCCACTTATTAGGCGATTTACACCAACGCGTAATCAGCATCAATTCATATGATGTAATAACTCAATCTGAAGTTTGTGAAAATACGTACATTAGTTCTTGAGCTATAGCTATTGCAGAAATCGTTAAAAATACAGCATAGCAGCGCTACCTTTTGGGCTATTTACACCAAAGAGTAATCAGCACCAGTTTATATCAGGGACTAACTGAATCTAAAGCTTTATTAAATTCCGTTCATTAGTTCTTGAAATAGAGCGTTCACAAATTTGTGTCACACACACAGAGACAGAGAGGCTCACAGACAGACAATTTGTAAAAACATGTTTTTCGGGATCTCTGACACCTAAAACGTGTAAATCCGTCGAAAACCGGAATTAGAAAATTTTCACGAATCCGATACTTTCTTCTTGAAGAGCTAGAAGAAAGTAAATATTATGTACAAAGGTATATTTCCGATGACAATCAAGATTTTAAAACTTTTACATCTTAATTACAAATTAATACATTAATTTTAAGGCATTTTTCAATTAGACCGCCATAGGTAATAAATCGCCAAATATTCTCTGTAGTACATGCAATTATATAGGAGGTGAAAAAGCTATTGTTTAATGATGCGCCAATAAACGCTTGACATAATAGGTAAAATAGCTGTGAAGCTGCAACAATGAAAGATTTTAAAGGCTAAAAACTGGAAAATATGTGTTATAAATATAAATGAAGAGTGGAGGATTAAAAAAAAATACCCTTTTATCAGTTAATAGTTTAATATTAATTAATTTGCCATTATACGTTAAGAAATCAATTTAAAAATTCTAAAAAGATAGTTTAAATGTTTAATTTTTTTCCTGTTGCCCTATCTTAAAAAACAAGAAAGAAAAATAATGCGTTAATCAGATTATGAAACAGATTCCAACACCTCCTGAACGCTTTAACAAAACTTCTTTATTTAGGGAAATGGGGTAAATAAGATAACTACGTAAACATTTTAGAAAACGCATAAAATATTTGAAAAACTGATTTCAGCAGTTTCCGTCCATAGCCAAATATGTATTCTAATTCTTTTGAACAGCCCTGTATTTGATCTGTAGGTTAATATATATACTATATAATGGGAAATTTTAGTTTAGTAAAAAAACGCATAACAGGTTGAAATTTCTCTTTCAGAAATTTATACTAATAGATGGAAACATACTTGAATATTTTTGTGCAACACTGTAGTTTACCTAGAACCTATATTACACGCCACTATTTAGCTAAAATTTAATTCAAACTAAAACACTCTTAAAACTACTGAAATCGCATAGCCAGAAATTATCATTTATAGACGGTCATGTATCTAATTCTTTGCGTGATCCTGTATATCATTTTATCTATATTCTACAAACATTTCTTTGTAAACTAAATGCAGTTTATTGTAAATATGCATGACTCATTTAAAAATCACCTTTAAGCAATTTGCGCTCATACACAGTAACACTTACGAATTCTTTTGTGTAGCCCGTATATGAATTATAGCATTTATACGCACCATACAGTATGCATAAATATAGTGAAACATAAAAGCGCATATCATAATTAAAAATGCATTTCCAGCAATCATCTCTGATGTACAGTACTTCGGATACAATATAGTATCTGAAATCTTTTGTGTGTCCCTGTAAATGCTATGCACTTAGTATTATACATGAAATAAGTTATAGTAAACCTCAGCGACGTATATAAATTCCATTATGTATGAAGTAGTTTAATATAATTAAAATACGCCGCAAACAATTCCCTCCACCCCTATATCCTTATATAACAGAATTCTTTTGTTGTGTGGCCCTGTAAATGAATAATGACTATTCTTTTCACCGCATATTCTACAGAATGCATATTTTAGTGCACTTCATAAATGCATATTAATTTTATTATGTTTGAAAGTGTGTAAAATCATTAAAAATCATTTGAAACGATTTTTTCCCATTGGCCGTAATGTAACGGAATACTTTTGGCTCTCCTTGTAAATGAACTAAACATGCTACAAACAGTGGCGTAGCTACATATTCAGCGCCCTGGAGCAAGTCTAGTTTTTGCGCCCTATTGTCACTCGAAAATGTTCTGCGCATTTTATGTTTTGAAGTTTAAATTTTATATACTATTCTTATTTCGATTTAAAGTTTTACTTTTATTTGAAAGTCAAAGTATTTCAACAACGTGTTAAATACAAATAATTAAAAATAAATAATGAACAACGAAATAAATTATTCTGTAAGTACGGAGATATGTTTTGCGAATAGGGCGGGATTTTTGTTTTAAATGCGCCAATGGGCCAGTACAATCTGCCGCCCTTAATATATGTTTTTCTTTTCAATGGTTTCGAAGCATTGTAGAATACTAATAAAAAAACACTTGTCAAGCTTGTTTGTTTTTTTTTACTTTTTACATATGGATGAAATATGTTTTCTGGTTTTAGTGCCAGAAAATCCAAAATTCAAAGTAACATAACTCGGTAAGTTTTGGTCGCACAAAAAAGAATGTATTATTTTACCTGTTAAAGTACGGAGTAGATTTTTCTAAATTTAACGTATTGAACCCAGGAACGGAATAAAAATGTAAACCTCGTAACTTAAAAAAAAAATTAACTATTTTGACATAAATTACTTTTAAGAGGATGAAGGATAACTTTGAAACTTTTTTACTATTGGAACTATAATTCTGCGGCTAATGGTTTAGAAAATTAGCCAATGGACAACGATAAAAGTTGACACCCGGGTTCTCACTGGCTTTTGACTAATCTGAGCAGTTTGACTAATCGCTAAAGAAAAACTAGCCAAATTCAAATGATGGTAGTAATAGATTCGTTATAAAACACTAAGGATATCAAAACACAAATAATGAGTTCCACGGAAAAGGTCTAATCCTACAATAACACCATTGAAAGTGTCACCGAAATCACAAAAAAAAATCTCTTGCAATTTGACCATTTCAATCTTATAGTTTTCTCGTCTTGTAAAACATTTTGGCGCAGTGGCGATCGGCCTGATTGACACCCTTATATATTACTCAAGATTCCAGTTTTTACATTCCATAAACATACAATACAAGGAAGCGGTGCCAAAATTAGCCTTTTTTTCATCCGGGGCAAACATGGATTTTGCCCCCCCCCCCCTCTCCCCCTCTTCCACAAAGTATATTTACAAAGAGAATTTTACTAATTTTCTAATAGCCGACTTTTTTTTTTAATTTAAAATATGTAATACTGAACTACATAATCTACAACGGCGAATCCACGGGAGAGATCACGGGTCTCATGACTCCCCTCTGAACACCAACAAAAACATTCTAAAGATCATTTTTTAAATGAAATATACAGTAGAGTCCCAATAAATCTGTCCTTAATTTTCGAAGTTTCGAGTGGCCGCATGGTTTGGTATCTAAACTTTTTATCAATCATTCTGCGATGATAACTGATGAACCTTTTCTCTTATATCACCATCAAATTATTTTTATTGCTCATATTCAGCTTATATCCATACAACAACATTTCACCACTCAGACAGTGTCTGATCGATAAGGGGTTCACAATCACTTTACTACTTTACAACCAGTAATTTCAGGGAAAAAAAAATTTCCGTGTTTAATCGTAGAAATTCTACTATTAAAACAGATCAAATTTTATATACCAGTTTCTGATAGAAAAGTGATTGTGAAACTCTAAAGAGCTGCTACTGCACGCAGGGTCGGACTCAGTCACTGTGAAATATGCAGACCTTGCGTTTTTGGAGAGCACAACATTTCAGAAACTCATTATTTTACCACCTTGCTAGTAGAAACCAACAATATACATTAGCATTCCAGTTCTTCTTTCTGTAAATGCTTTCAATTTCGGAACTGGATTCGAACTTGAAAGCGTCTTTACAGAAAAAAAGAAAATCGAAACAATGTAAAATAACTGTTTAGACATCGACGTCATATATGCTAAGGAAAAAAAAAATTAAATGTAAATGAGAATTTTTTAAAGAACGCCGACATTGGTTTAACATTAGCTTGAGAATTACTAGTGTAGGATTCTAAGTATTGATAATTTTAGTACTAAATTAGAATGTTATGATTAATTAAATCTATTTTAAACTATTTTTGCAGCGGGAGGTTGAAACGTCTTAATGCTGCTAGTAATATTAAGAAACGTACAAATATTTGATTTTAAAGCCAAATAGCTTTAAAATAGATTTTTATACGGTACTAGGGGGCTCTGCCCCCTACGAGCTACGCTCGCCAACCCCCGCTCAGACATCGCAGACTCTAAAAGCACGCTAATTTGATCGGCTTTGATTTCGGAAGATTGAATGATAATTTAAAAAACAGTGGCTATCTGCTGTTAAAAGATACAATGTCTGTTTTCGTCTTTGATTAAATAAAATTAGTTAAACATTTCAAAATAAGGTAATATAAAATGAATTAAGTAAACATAGTCTTTGTTTCTCGGTATTTTTTAACAAAGCGAAAAGAAAGTTCTTTTATGTAAGACATTTTAAATGTATCGTTTTTAATCTGACGTAATTTTCACCCAAACTTTTATTTCTCTTTTTAATATTCACGTGAAAATACTTTTGTCAGAAATGAAGTTTTATTTGCGCTGTCCTAACAAAAATAGTTGAAAATATCATATCAAAATATCAAATAAATGTCCTGCGGAATTTTTAAATTTAAACTGTTTTGCAATATTATTATTTGTTCATTTTACTTAATAAGTGTAATGTGACGTAAATGTGACGCAATTTCTTCTATTTAAGACTTCTAACGCATGTTAATGAATTTATTATTTTACAATATCCTTTCTCTTTTAAAATTCACATGTAAATATAGTTTTTATGACGTAATTTTCAATAAGTTTCTGCTTTTTATACCTAATAATTTAATTCTAATTTGAAGGTTTTTTCTGTTTATAATAGTCACGTGTAAATATTTTTTTTATTTGAAGCAAACATTATTGTTTGCGCTGTTTATACAGTTGGCAACAGTTTAAATTAAAACCATTTTCTAAAATCTCTCTATTCTAAAAAAAAGTAACTACCGCTGTCACCGCCGCCGCCGCCGACGACGGTTTTGAGTTTTTTGTGACCGGAGGTCTTTCTTCGTTAATATTAAGAAAAATATTGCGTACAAATATATGAAAATCGGTGGTATTATAGAGAAATGTTCGATAAACACGCTGATGCAGACAGTTTTCAAATCGAAGAATTATTTTAAGAGATATTTAATGCTAAAGTTAGACAAAATCGTTCCATTAAAAAAGTTTTATAGGAGCAAAAACTGTACATACGAATTTAATCATTTTTAGATCCTTTTATGCGTCAGAATTTCCCGGTGTGCAGACTGCGTTTAGTTTTTAATTTGAATCATTTTTTGAGGTTTTATTTCTATTTTAAATTCAAATTTTCAGCATTTCGAGAGATATTTTTTTACACATTTTAGAAAATTGTATTAATTTAAACTGTTGCCAACTGTATAAACAGCGCAAGCAATAATATTTGCTTCAAATTAAAAATTTATTTTACACGTGACTATTATAAACAAGAAAATATAAAAAGCAGGAACGCATTGAAAATTATAATAAAAACTATATTACACGTGAATTTTAAAAGTGAAAGAATGTTGTAAAATAATAAATTCATTAACATGCGTTAGAAGTCTTAAATAGGAGAAATTACGTCACATTTTCGTCACATTACACATTACGTAAAATGAACAAAAAATAATATTGGAAAACAGTTAAAAAATGCGCGAGACATTTATGAAATATTTTAAGATGATATTTTCAAATATTTTTATTAGGATAGCGCAAATAATATTTCATTTCTAACAAAAGTATTTCCACGTGAATAGTAAAAGGAGAAAGAAAAGTTTAGTGAAAATTACATCAGATTAAAAACGATACATTTAATGTGCCATTTATAAAAAACTTTCTTTTCGCTTTGCTAAGAAATATCGGGAGGCAAAGACTCTGTTTATTTAATTCATTTTATATTAGCTTATTTTGAAATGTCAACTGATTTTATTTAATCAAAGACGGAAAAAGCCATTGTATCATTTAACAGCCGCTGATTTGGCTTTAAAATCCTCCCAATCAAAGAGAAATGAATAGAAACCCGTTTATAGGGAGATCGCCACTGTTTTTTAATTTATAATTCAATCTTCCGAAATATTTTTTAAGCCGATCAAATTAGTGTGCTTTTAGAGTCTGCGGTGTCTGAACGGGGGTTGGCGAGCGGAGCTCGTAGGGGGCAGCGCCCCCTAGTATGTAAAAAATATCTGTGGAAAAGCTGAAAATTTGAATTTAAAAAAGACATAAAACCTCAAAAAATGAGTCAAATTAAAAAAAATGAATGCAGTCTGCATACCGGGAACTTCAAACGAATAAAATGATCTAAAAATGATTAAATTCCCATGTATAGTTTTTGCTGCTATAAAACTTTTTTAATGGAACGATTTTGTTCGACTTTAGCATTAAATATCTCTTAAAATAATTCTTCGATTTGAAAACTGTCTGCATCAGCGTGTTTATCAAACATTTTTATATAATACCACCGATTTTCATATTTTTGTATGCAATATTTTTCTTGATATTAACGAAGAAAGACCTCCGGTCACAAAAAATTCAAAACCGGCGGCGGTGGTAACAGCGTTAGTTACTTTTTTTTAGAATAGAGAGAAACTGTCTAAAGCGCTGTGCAAGGCATATTTTCGTCTTATGCAGAATGTTCTGTAAACCCTAGCAACAGGGTTATAACCGAAGGGGCGCAAAATAACCTTCAAATTGGCTGAAAATTCTTCGAGAAGATCATGCCGCCATTGGTAAAGAATAGAATTAGATAATATACGAGGGCTGTATGATAAGTACCCGGCCTTGGCAAGAAAAACACATTTTATGTCTAAAATGTACTTTATTTTTCAACGTAATCTCCTTTTAGTTCGATACACTTAGTCTAACGGTATTGTATTTTTTGTATCCCCTCTCAAAAATGCGATTTCACCAACCCTTCAAAATATGCGTGTGTTTCAGCGATAACTTCATTGTTAGAGCCAAAAATTGTTCACCGAGGCATTTTTTCATATTTGGAAAAATAAAATAATCGCTAGGGGCTAAATCTGGCGAATATGGTTCCAGCAGTTCGTATCCCAATTCATGGAATTTTGCCATTGGAATGACACAGGTATGCGCGCGTGCATTGTCTTGATAAAAGAGAAATTTTTTCTTCACCAGATGCGGATGTTTGTTTTTCACAACATGGTTGAAACAATCCAATAAGTTGGCATAATATTCTCCACTGATCGTTTTGCCCCTTTCAAAGTAATCGACGAGAATTATGCTGCATGCATCCCAAAAGACTGTAGCCATGTCTTTGTTAGCTAATAAAGTCGCCTTAGACTTTTTTGGTACAGGTTGGCCACGAAAAATCCTCTGTTTGGACTGTTCTTTAGTTTCTAGTGTACTGTTAGGAATCCATGTTTCCTCAACAGTTATAAATCGATGACAAAAATAATTTGGATTGCACTTTAATTCGCCAAACATTCTTTTGAAATTGACACACGAGTGTGTTTAATGTCAATAGTCAGCAAACGCGGTACCCATCTTGCGGAAAGTTTTTCATATCCAAATGAGTTGTTAAAATATTCTGCACACACTCATTTGAGATGCCCACATTCTTAGCAATCTCGCGCACTTTCACTCTCCGAACGTTTATCACAATATAGTGGATTTTCCAATCATTTCTGATGTCGTAACCTCAGTTGGACGACTTGGACGCTCTTCATCAAAAATGCTTGTACAACCGCATTTGAATTCAGCTGTCCAACATTTTATGGTTCATAACGAAGGTACAGAGTCCCCATAAACTTCTCTAAGTTCCGCTTTAATCTCATCATTTGTTTTGTTTTGTGAAAACAGGTATTTATCACTGTTCAATATTCAATTTTTTCCATTGTTGAAATATCACCAAAGTTGTTCTATCCAAATGGCTTTCACTCACAAACTAAACCACGTAGCGACTTGAAAATTTTGCACTTGTTGTTGTGAAAGGTCACCTTTGCGAAGTAAATCACTTTTTAAATTCTAGTAGCATCCTCTCTAGCCGAGGCCAGATACTTATAATACTGCCTTCATTACATTATATTTTTGAAGATTTAAATGGTCCTCTGAAACAAAGAAATTTTCAAGAAAAGAAAATTGCAATACTCCTAATTTGGAAAGAGAAACAAAAATCCTTAATAAAAAAATACTTCAAAAAAGTATATTTTTTAAATTATTAAATAATTTAAGACTCTTCAAATCTAATGCTTGTAGCAAATTTTGTAACTATTAGCTTCACCTGAGGGAGGTCTCAAATTTATCTGGTTTAGGACACACTAACCCACAGGTCGGTTGCCCGACGGGCCAGTCTGACCATATCATACTATGACTTAATTTAGTAAAATCCTATTTTTCCTTTTTTTTTTTTAATTTATGGCCTTATTTCAGCACATTTGAAAGGGAAATTATGTCATTAAAAAAATGTTTAAGCTTTATGAATGAAAGTGCACGTTTTCTTTAAAACTCGAGGTCTTTATCACCAGTGAAAATGTTTCACTTTTGTATAAAATTAGGATCTAAGTTTTTATTAATTTTTATACTGTTTTGAACTCACTGTATTTCTATAAACTGTTCAGAAAGTTGAGTGGAGTGATTCCAGATTGATATCGGATTGTGGCGGGGTGAGGGAGTAGAGCCAGATTACGGCCTAAGCAAATTCACATTAGTATGTCCGAAAAATATGTTTTTCCTTATTTAATCCCAAAATTCAGCAATTAAATAAGGTTTAATGCTGAAAAATACTTTTCGAAAAAACTGGTGTAAATTTGTATAGGCGATAATCAGGTCCGAAGGAACACTAAATTTTTCTCTCTTTTTGAAGGAAAAGACTTATCAATTCTGCATTTGATATTTGCCATATTTTCAAAATCTCAAAAACAATACGCACAAAAGTTAATTTGCCGCTTACCCCCACCCCCCATCTCCCATCCAAATTTTGTCACCGTGAACCGATGTGGAATATGCTTAAGTCCGGTTCTTATTATTGTTTTGTAATCTGTATTGATGCCCATGTTTAGTTTCCCCAAAACAAAACAAAACTTCAAAATTTTCGTTTTCTTGGGGGTTTTTTTTGTTTTGTTTGTAATATGGTCAAGGATTTTCTTGTCAAACTTTTTTTTTTTTAATCTTAAATTAACTAAATAGGTAAGGCTGTTACATTATAAATATAGGTTTCTTAGCAGTGACTTCTTTGGCTTACATTATTTCCGTAGTAATCACCATGATAAATTTCTAAAACATTTTCAAGATAACTGTACCAGGAAGATTGTTTGAAAATGGTGGCTGCCAATAAAATGACCAATGAGAGCCCTATAAATAAGTTTTGATTAGTTTAAGATTTTAAAATCTTCAACTGTCGTCTACGGGAAAGTTTCAGGAAAAAAAAAAATCAGACTTGCTGAAACGGTTTTGGAGAAGTTACTCGGGGCTACAGTATGGTATGAATTACAATTAAAACTTCGCGAATAGAAGTAATTTCTTTTAACTGTGTATAAAAACGTGTTTTAGATCGAAATTGAGGTTAAACACAGTAGAAAGTAACACACAAAGACACAGTAGTAAAAACATAACAGTGAGGTTAAACAAAGTAAAATAACATAGGAATATGCCTATTGTAACAAGATTTATCTATAATATCTAACTAATAAAGTAAAAAAATATGAAATATTTTTACAAATTTTTATTTTCCTCTTTCTAATTTTGCGCCCTTAGGATTCGGGCGCCTGGAGCAGTTTGCTCCAACTGCTCCACGGTAGCTACGCCCCTGGCTACAAACTTCATTTGAAATAGGGAACGTTGTATGGTAAACATCAATACCATCAAGAAATTTCAGAGCAATCCGAGTATATTTACGAGATTTAGAGCGCGGACAGACGGCCAGATAAACCGAAGGCATAAACACTTTTCAACTTTGTTGGAAAGTGTTAAAAAGAAAAAAAATGTATATATTTTTTAATAAAGTCACTTTCTAGCGCTCTCTAACAAGCGAGTTTGATTCCATAATCGAATTAATTTACTCGCGCCAAATTAATGTAGCAGAAATTTTTGGGAAAAACACGAATTGCAGTCAAAAATTCAGGCGGGATTTTCAAGATGAATATTTCATGCTTATAAAAGTGTGGGTTTTTTAAAAATTATTTTTACTTTTATACCTATTTTCAAAAAAATAAATAAATAAATAAACAAATTCGAAATGTATGTATTTGTTTGTAAAACTATTAATATTAACGTTAAAATTCCTGCCTTCTCAGCCTACAATCGCAGGTAGATTTCGAAGTTGAGTACTAATTTCACCAACAAAAACTAAATCAAGATTAGAGATACATCCAGTTTAACAATTTAATCTGGAGCCTTTTGACGAGTTTTTAATTTCATTTTTCTGTAAGAGCTGGTTTTATCAGAATCATGTTAATTCGATATTTTTTTTTACAACCCCTATGTATTTTTTACTTGTTTTTACGGTAAGAATTGGTCCTATCACAAACTTGTCAATATAAAAGTTGTAGATATTTTCATAAAGGTTTTTAATAAATCCAACCGGATTTGATATCTTGTGAATTGACGAAATTATGAATTTTTTCTCTTTTTCAACACCTACCCATTTTTTCGTTATTTTTTTTTCGGAAAAAACTTGGTCCTATCAAAAAGCTGTCAATATAAAAGTTGTAGATAATATTAAGAAGATCTATAATAAATTTAATTGGATATGATATCTTGAGAATTGACGAAGTTATGAAATTTTTTCTCCTAAAAACCCTATTTTATTCACTCTTGAACTAATATTATTTTTTTGGAAAAGATTAAAACTGAACATCTGTCTCAAAACCGTTCCATTCCGATTCGAATGTCCCCCCAGGGGGATACCTTCTTTAGGTATTCACGGGCTTCGCAACCCCGGGCACCTCAGCGATCTTTCTCTTTTCCTACTTCCTCTTATTTATTTTCTTTCTTTCCTCTTTGTTTCACTCTCGTTGTGGCTTCCTCTTTGGAGGTGAGGCCAATTCTGTATGAGCCGATATCATCCTGTATGTCGACTCATGGAGAATTGTAAACCACCCATGTGTTTGCCGTGCGTGGCGACCCGTGTCCTTGGAAAAGGGGATCCTGGCAGTTGAGGGAAACAAACACACTGCTTTGGCCTCTGCTTCAGATAGACGGGAGGTGCATATTGGTCCCGTATGCATCAATCGGCTGGTCAGCTGACTTGTCACTGGCTAAGAGATCAAGCGAGCGAGCAATTACTAGTCATCTTGTTAAGGGTGGAGACTGACATAGGATTGTCTTGTGACCGTATGGACCCTGGTTAGCACTGGTGCACGAATGTGCATCCCCTTGTTGGGCTCGGTAGTGGGTGGTGCGGCCGGGGTCTGAATTCTTTTATTCTTTCAATTATGGATGTAAATACTAATGTTCCTTCTATTTTTCTCCCATGTGGAGAGCAACAAAGTGTACAGTCTTTATTTACTCGTTTTTTTGTAATTAAACGCACTGATAGTCTCTCTGATAGTTCTTTCAAAAAAACTTCACCATTTCTTAACTCAAAAACTTTCCAGTCTGTGTTGGGGGATGGTCATTCTCTCAAAAAATTACAATCTGGGGATTTACTGGTTGAGGTTTCTTCAGCCAGGCAGTCTGAACTTTTGTTAAATTCCAATAATATAGGTACTTTTTCTGTTTCTGTTAAAACACATCAAACTCTGAATACTTGCCGTGGTGTAATATCTGAACCAGACCTTTTATTCTCCACAAAAGAAGAACTTCTGTGTAATTTAAGTGATCAAAATATCATTGATGTACGCCGGATCACTATCCGTAGAAGTGGGCAAATACTTCCTACAAAACACATAATTCTAACTTTCAATAGCCATATTTTACCTACTAAAATTACTGCCTATCTAAACTGTCCAGTCAGGCCTTATATCCCAAATCCTCTCCGTTGTTTCAAATGCCAGCGTTATGGGTATACTAATACCACTTGTCGTGGCACTGTTACCTGTGCACGTTGTGCAGAAGTCGACCATGATGGTAAAACTTGCGAAAAACCAGAACGCTGCGCAAATTGTAAAGGTGACCATGCATCATATTCTCGCTCTTGTCCCAATTGGATCCGTGAAAAAGAAATTCTTGTGGTTAAGATTACTCAAACACTTTCCTATTCCGAAGCCCGTAAACTTGTTGAATCCAGGACCCCATCTGTTGGGGTATCTTACTCTAGTATACTTAAAGTACAATCAAAACCTGTAAGGCAAATAAGCAACCAGACCGACACCTCCTTTCCACCAAGTAACTCAGCTAAAGCACAATCACCAACCACTTCAAATAGAGAAACCCGTGATGTTAGTTGTGGTAGTAAATGCTATGCAACCCCACTATTAGAACGTTGGCAACCTTCCTCAGAACCTGTTAAAGTAGTATACCAAATCAATCAGTCTCAAAAATCCCCAAGTCAATCCAAAAAATCATCCAACCCAGTTCAATCCAAAAAGTCACCCGACCCAGTTCAATCCAAAAAGTCATCCGACCCAGTTCAATCCAAAAAGTCATCCGACCCAGTTCAATCCAAAAAGTCATCCGAACCAGTTCAATCCTAAAAGTCATCTGAACTCCAGACTGATACTAAGGCTGTTAAATCTAAAAAAACATCACAGAAACCTGATACTAGTCAAACAGTGAAACCAAGCAAGAAAATTTGCGTTCAGAAAGAGAAAAAAACAATCGGGGTTCTTCACAGTGGAACACTGTGAAGAAAAAGAACAAGAACTGGCTAAATCCCTCTGTCTCTAACTTAAAGGATTCGAAGCAGCTGCCGAAGTATGTGGATGAAGCAATGGACTCGGGGTCGTATGAGTCAAGTGCTGACGAAGAAAATACAGTTTTCGAGGAATTTTTACCTAATTGATTTTACATTGTTTTTTACTCATGTGTTTTTTAAACTTGTGTTTATATAGTATTTGTACATCATTTTAAACTTTGTATATTTTAACAGTTATTACTTTATAACTCAGCAGTTTTTAATTATAATACGCTTGCCTTTTAACTATGAACTTTTGAATCTTTTAAATGGTTTAAATTATACATCTTACTGTTTTCATTAATTTTTCTGTTTTTCTCTTTTTTTGTTATTCTTTTCTTACTCAAATATTTATGTTACTTATGTTTTTCCATTTTGACTCTGTCTTGGCGCAGCATATCCCTATAGGGACTTTGCGCCATAAAACCCCATACAACCAACCAACCAACCGATTCGAATGTTCCTCTTCTCCTTCACAATGCAATACATCGTTTGTAGATTAAGAAACATTTGTCCTTTTTTTACCGTTTATGAGTCATATGAGCACCCATGAAAGCCCATTAACTTTAACTCCAAATATTTCTGGATAATGTGCTATGGATTCCACTCCCTTTCATTCTGAACGGTTCATTTAAAGTATTAAATTTTCGAATTTCTAGAAACTATCACAAAATCTAATACATTTTTATATATTATGCTGTTTCTAATCATATAAGCATATACAGGATGTTCAGATATTCACTCGAAAAACTCAAAGGGTTGTTAGCAGGTATTAAGAGAAGCAAAATTGCACAATGGAACATTGTGTCTCAAGCCATCTATTTTTTTTTTTTAATTACAGGGTCTTCTACCGTAAATGAAGTTGGGTTGGCGTTAACCCGTTCGGGACCATGGGTGCATATATGCACCCTCAAAAAGTGCTTAAAATTTGATTGAAAAAAAATTTGAAAAAACGCTTTTAAAATTTAAAATTTGAAAAAACGCTTGAATTTGATATCAGTAAAAAAGAAAAGTAAAATTGATTTTATTTAATTACGACGATTCTAGACGATTTGGCCGAGGAGCCCGGGGCCACTTGCCCCACATCCC
The DNA here is from genome assembly GCA_963932465.1 of Maratus speciosus. NCBI lineage: Eukaryota > Metazoa > Arthropoda > Arachnida > Araneae > Salticidae > Maratus > Maratus speciosus. The sequence continues at coordinate 148,690,321 of OZ010788.1, forward strand.
CGTCACATAATATTGTGCAGGTTAAATGGTTAAGCAAAATTCATAGCTGGTAGCAGTGAGGGCATAAAAGTAAAAAATCTGACTGGGGAATGGATGGGAAAAGAGCTCGTATAAAAATAATAAAAAGGAAGGAAGAGACTAAAAGAAAGTTTAAGTATAGCATTGCAACAACAAGATATATTTTTGTATTTTCTAAAATTTTTTTGATTTTTTGTAAGATTTTTGAAGTATTTTTTAAATTTTTTTATAAGATTTTTATAATATAAAGTAAACAAATACAGTATAGAAGAGATGTTGTTAGTATAAAAAGGGGGGAAGGGTAGCCTAGGCCTAACGGCCGGAGAACGTGTGATTTGGATCCGCTCTGGGTGCCGGAGCAATGTGAGATCTGATGCCGTCCAAGAGTCGAGGCGATGCCGGGAGCGGAGGTACGCTTTCGCGTGGCCCTTAAAAGGGCCCTCGCTCTCGGTAATTCATCACCGACATATGGGAAGCAGATACTGGAGTAGTGACGTAGAAATCCACCGCAGTGCCGGATGCAACACTTCGGCTAGGCCGTGAGTCCTGAAAAGGACTGGTCCATCCGCCCTGTACACTGCGTGGAAGCTGGAGCTCGACTGAGTCAAGTCAACGCAGGTGCTTAAGGAGTACTTACAGTGGGTCGCAACCCCTGTTTAACCTCCATCGAAAGTGCAAAAAAACATAACGTTACGATTAAATAAAGCATGAATAAAAACTAATAATTTGGAAACTCTAGTGGAGCAAACGACGGAAACTTGTTCCATCGCTGCATTCTAGAGTTGGGAGCACCAGGGTTAAATATAACCCGCAGTGACGCAATGATTTTCTCAATTTCAGAAAATCATCACTTCGTTGACAGACTGAGTGGTCGAAGGAGGGAAAAGCAGACATCGGGGGGTACCAACAGGCCCAGAATAAGTCCCAGAGATATGAAACCTTCAAAAAAAAAGGCCCCAAAGGGCCTAAGGGTTCAAAACGCTACTAGCACCAATGGTTTAGCCTTGAAAAAGGCTTGGATTTAGATCCCCGCATCTACGATTCACATTTCGACTGCCAGCTCGGCTGAAGTTCAGAGAGTGAGAGAGAAAGCGAAACTCCTACCTGCTATATATGCAGGGGGTGGAGCTAGAACTGTGACGTATCGTCAAAGAGGGAGGAGTATAGTTGGTTAGTTGGAGCGCATGCCACCGTGAGGAAAGGTGGGCAAACTGCTCTATTTACTAAACAAGAAATCGAAACCAATACCGTATAAGCCAGAATAGTTAGTAAAAAAGGGTTAGTTTGGATTGCAGACAGTCAATTTACGTTACATGAGAATGAAACTAAATGACGTTAAGTTATGCATTAAAATATGGAAATATTTATTAAAAATAAATAATTTATAAGGATTTTTTTTTTTTTTTTTTTTTTTTTTTTGTATATATACAAAAGGTAGTAAAATGCTCACAATCGCGCTGAAGTGAATATTCAGAGTATTGCAACGACCGGGGTGCCAATCTAGGTGAACGATTTGTTCGACCTAGGGGAGAATGAATTTGGAGTGAGAATTCCGAGTTATAACTCAGAGATGGGATGAGTTATGTGACACCCGAGGGGTTTCTCCGTGATGTTTTTGAGCACGGGATGAAATCGTCATCCCGTTGGAGAATAGCAAGGGGCCTCTTCTGGCCCCTGCCCACCCTGGCATCGTACCGTTGAATGGCATCTAACTCGGAATTCTGCACTAGCGGGACAGAGTTATGAAAATTTCTCGTGAGTTTTTTAATTTCGGCAAAAATTGGCCGAATATTTAAATCTTTATGAATCTGGTCGTTACGAACATAGCGAGTCGCACAAGTAAACTTACGCAATTGCTTATTTTGGAAGACTTGAATTCTTTCAAGATGAGTTTTGCTGGCACATCCGAAAATGACCGACCCGTAGGTTATAATGGGTCTGATCATCGATTTGTATAATAACAGCTTATTTTTGGTAGACAGGCGGCTGTTCCAAGCTAAAAGTGAGTTGAGGGCTTTCACGGCGCGTTCGGCTTTTTCCAATATTTCGGAAATATGCCTGCTCCATGATAATTTTGAATCTAGGTAAAGTCCCAGGTATTTATATTCTGTTTGCCAGGGAATTGGCTCATTATTTAATTTAAGATTAATGGATGGGGTGAATTTTTTGAAGGTAAAAAGAATGGCAGCACTTTTTCTAGGATTGACTTTGATTCGCCACTTTTTCAACCAATAGGAATATTCGTCGAGGTAGTTTTGGAGTGTTTCGATCACTTTGTGTGGGTTGTTGTCTGAGAAAATAACGGCAGTGTCGTCAGCGAATTTCGCTAATTTTACACCAGGCTTGCGGGGAATATCGTTGACATAGATATTATAAAGAGTAGGAGAGCTGAGTGCCCCTTGGGGCGTAGAACTTAAGATAGGATGGGGGTTAGAAAGAGAGTTACCCACCCTAACGATGAAGGATCTGATATTAAGATAGTCGGCGTAAGTTTTAATAAGTTGTGCAGGGGCGCCATCCCTTATCATTTTATAAATTAGGGCAACGTGCCAAACTTTATCAAAAGCTTTTTGAACATCTAAAAATACAATTCCCGTCACTCCGCCCCTGCCAAGGCCGGCATGAATGAGTTCTGTAACCCGCCACAGCTGATGCTGCGTGGAATGACCTGCTCTGAAACCGAACTGTTCCGGTATAAACAGGTCATGCGAATTATAGAATTCTTTCAGGCGATTGACGAGTACATGTTCATAAACTTTAGAAAGACATGAAAGTAGTGAAATAGGCCGATAGCTTTCGGGAGCGTGTAAATCCTCACCGCGTTTCGGCAGTGGAACAACAATTGCCCTTTTCCAGCTATCGGGGAAAATATTTAATGAAAGCATGCTATTAATGAGAATTACAAGATAGAAAATAAAGTTTAAGGGTAAATTCTTAAGCATTTTAGTAGAGATATTGTCTTCCCCTGGAGATTTATTTTTTTCAAGCCTGAAATGTAGTTTTGGATCTCTGAGGGAGTAGTGGGTGAGAGCGTGTTTGGTGTCTCCCTCTGGAGGTAGTTATTGACAATAGAGTTTAAGGTGTTCGCAGTCCTAGGAAAAAAGATGTCTTCGTGAGGTGTGAATTGTTTCCTAAGACTTTGTGCGATAGCTTCAGATTTTTCTGAGTTTGTGATTGCCGTACCATTAGGGCCATTAATGGCCGGAATGTGTGTTCGTGTCCTACGAATTTGGGAAGCAGCCTTCCAAATTGTGTTATCTTGTGTTGTGAGTGATTCAACGTACTCGTTGAATTGTGATCTACTAAACTCCTGAATAGCAGCTCTAACTCTTCTATTAATACGATTAAATCTAGTTTTAAGTATGGATAACCTATTCGCCTGCCATTCCCTGCGAGCACGATTTCTGTCTCTGATCATTTCCCTGATGTTTTGCGGTAAACAGTACATGTCAGGTGTTCTAGTCTTAGGTTGAGAGCAGCTCTGATAAGCTTCTCTCATGGAGTCTCCAAGCATACTGACAGCAAGCTCTGCTTCGCGTTTCGACTCCGGTATGATGGGCGGGGTTTCCTTGTGCGCAAGCGCACAGGTATAATCCTGCCAGTTAGTTGTCAGAGCTTGTGATGTTGACAGGCTGTATGACTGTACTGAATATCGCAAAACCACCGGTAAATGATCAGAGGATAAATCGTTCACCGTTTGAATGGTGAAGGGATAAGGGAAATTGCGGGTGATTGCAATATCAAGATAATTATTACTTCTAGGGAAGGTGGGCTCTGGGGGGGCGATAGTTTGCCCGAAATTTTGATCCACCCACCTTCGGATGATTTTGCCGGAACTATTAGTTAGTCGGCTATTCCATGAGGGATGATGGGCATTTAAGTCACCCGCAATAATAAAATTTGGAAAATTATTAGTGAGACGGGAAAGATCTTGCTCCAGCAGGCGTCTGTTGGTTCCTATCCTGGGAGAAATATAAAGAGCTGCTAAAAGTAATTTTGGAATATTGGGGAATTCTAAAATCACAGAGGTATTTTCAACATAATTTAGCTGTGGGACGTTAATGAGAGTTGCGTTGAAACCCCTTTTAACGTAAATAGCAGTGCCGCCACCTAATCTTTGATTGCCACTACGAGGCCTGTATACATTGAAATTCTCGTAGTTTGCAATCTTAACTTCTTGTCCCTGGTCTAAATGGGTCTCATTGACCAAGACGATGTCTAAGCTGTTATTATAAACAAAATCTCTAAATTCTCTTGTTTTGGAACGAAGTCCGTTCGCATTCCAAAAGCAAACGGAGAAAGAGTTCAAATTCCTGTTAGGAGGGAACATGGCGGAAAAATAAGAGGTCAGAATTTGGGGTTTCAAGGTCGACACCTAGGTGTCGCCACTTAGCTAGTCTTGATGTTTGCACATACAAGAATATTACGGTATAATATTGTGATTCGGTCAACTTCCGTTTGTGCTGAACGGAGTGCCGGTAAAGCTTTTTCTAAAGCTTTAAGAACAATTAAGGGTGAATAATTTTTTTCAAATGCTAATATTAGGTTTATAAAGTCGGTGGCCGAATCTGCACAATTTTGGCTGGGGACCGACGGATTTTGAGGTGGTTTCGGAATATGGGGAGCGTCGCTATGTCCGCTAGCAATGCCCGCATAAGATTGGGCTGGTTGAGCCATTTTACTATTAAAAGCTTTAGGTTGGCTATACGCTGGGGTTTTTTTAACGGGATATTTATTGTTGTTTTTTTTATTAGGGATTTTCTGTTTTTTTTCACTGGGCTTCGGAAATCGAGGGCAATTTCTGAAGTTTGCTGGATGGGATCCATCGCAATGAATACAGCGACAGGGCTTGTCGAATGGTTTATTGCAGTCTCTTGTTAAATGTCTCTCTGCACATTTAAGACAGTTGGGAGGGAGATTGCACGCGGAGGCGCTGTGAAAAAAGCCCTGACAATTGTGACATTGCGCTGGGCCCTTTTTACCTTTGTAAACTTCGAAATTGACCTTAGTTCCGAAAAATTCAGTTACTTCGAAAATATTGTCAATAGGCTGGTCTTGTAATTTTGGGATACTAACTAAGAAGAGGGGCATGTACTTTTTGTTGGTAACAGTACCCCTATAGAGTTGAGTTACAGTTATGTTATTGAAGCCTTCTATCTCAACCGCGGTTTTGACAAGGTCGATATTAGTATTTAATGGGAGGCCTCTTAGAACAACTTTAACGGGTTTTTCCTCGTCAAGGAGGAAGGATTTGAACTGTATTTTCGAATCCCGAAAAAATCTTTGTATGGTTCTGTAATCTTCTGTGGATTGAACGTTAATTTTCAAATATCTTCCTTTCATTTCAGACAGGAAGCTGGGGACTAAATTCCTAACCTGGGATAACAGCGTATGCCAACCCGGTGGAGGAATAATAAAAAAGGGAGGAATTTTAGGTTTTTTGGGGGTTTTTTCTGTTTCCATAACTGAGGAATCGTCCATTTTTTCCCCTTCCTCATCTGAATTGTTAGATTTAGTTTTTTTGTTCGATTTTTTGGGATGGTGGACTGTCTGCCAATCCGAATTTACCTCGCCGTTAGCAGGCTCCGCCTCAAACGGTCTCTTCATCTGCGTGGGACTTAGGTTCATATCTGCGCTAACAGATGGAGCCACATCCTCGCTCGATGAAGCATTTGCGGCCGTTATCGGCTGATCCTGAATGATTTTAGGTGGAGAATATATCTCCGAGCAATGAACAGCTGAAATACCTGTCACTTGTTCAGCTAGGACCAGGAATGAGTTGACGTTCATCCTTTCCTTCACCAGTTGTTGGAGTTTGGTAGCAGCAGATGGGTCATCATCCTTGTGCGTCTTATGATGTTTGAGTATACGACAGTCTAGTTCGGTAAGCCGAAAACGTGACTTAATCACCCTTTCGTGAGCCTCATATTCCGAGAGCTTACTTAAATCTAAGTCTGGATATAGGTGATGAATAATTGGTTGGTTTTCTCTGACAACAGCGGCTTTTCTTGCCGGTAGAGAAGTAGCAGGCAGGGAGAGATCTCCCGCAAGGCCAGGCGAAATATTCGCCGGCTGATGCGTTTGCATAGCAAAAAAAGATTAGACTACTGGAAGGCGGGAAAAACACGTCCTTCTCCCTCAGTAGCTAGCAATCTCAAGGTCAAGAATCTCGGGAATGATTGGAGCTCGACTGAAGGCGCGCTGGCTGGATCATCCTCTTAAATAGGCTACAGAGAGAAGGGGAGGAGCCAAAGGCGGGGTTAAGCCTGCGATTGCAGACTGACAGAAAAAAGTAGGAAAAAATGGAGCTTTAGTAAAAGAACATAATAAAAGGGGGGGGGGGGGAGGATACAATAAATAAAATTTAAATGAGAGTATCTAAAATAATTCCCATTCTAGGACGCTTACGGTTGTTTGGGTCAAAAATATCATAATTTGGTAAGGAATTTAGAGCAATATTATCTGGAATTTCTAAGGCAAGATGAAAATTTATATTTAAGTGCTGGATAAAAGTACTGAGCCTGGGGAAATTAATTTCTTTATATAAATTAAAATTTCTGACATAATAAGGTACATCAAAGATAGATCTTAACCCTAGATCTAACGGGAATTTTATTCAAGTTTTAATAAAACGTTCTACACCAGAATTTTTATTTAAAACTATTTAACTTATTTATTTACCTTATTTTTGTCTGGTTTATATACTTAGTTTATTTTAAAGAAATTTCTGGTTTGAATGAATATTTTGTATGTACCTGTCGGGTCCAATGGACCCGTCTGGTAGACGGAGGGTTAAAGTAGCATTTTGAGCTTGAAAAATAATTTTCATGTGTGTCTTAGCCGCATACGACCAGACTTCGGACCCGTAAGTTAGAATGGGACGTAAATAAGAACTGTGCAGGAGCAACTTATTTTTAATTGAAAGATCACTGTTTCGAGCAAGAAGGGGTTATAATTTATTTTTAGCAACTCGAAACTTATTTCGCGTAGTGTGGATGTGTTGTTTAAAAGTGAGTCTCTCATCTAGGATAATTCCTAGGTATTTACAGCTTGAGGACCAAGGCATTTCAGTATTATTATATTTAATCTTAAATTTAATTACGACATTTTCGTGATTTATAAAGTTAAGTCAAATAATTAACAAAAAGTGGTGCCAAACAAATAAAATTCGCGTAAAAGATGCCGGTCCTGAACGGGTTAATAATCTTCAGAAAACTAAAGTATATGATGCTTTAAATAATTAAACTTTTAATAAACATGCTCATCATTGTTTTAAAAGTGATAATATCAAAAAAAGTGGTAGTAGTTTCCATTAAACGCACCAGCAGTAAGCACTTGACACTCCGCATTACCTGCGACATTACCACATTGGGCTGCGATTACCAGTTCACACGTTGTCATCGATTGCGTGAGCAACTTGTTTTCCAGAACTTTTCATGTCATCACATTTCACACAAAACAAGGTACATATCGTTACATTTTCACGGCAATATTTTTATTTTTCTCAAAATTATTAAGTATTTCGAGTTCAGTTAGGATGAAACACCCTGCATTTCTAACTAAATAAGAGGTTTGCAACACTAAATCCCATTACAGTTTTTGTTCGCCTTGATGCCCGTAACAACCCACTGAGTTTGTTGGATAAATATCTGTATACCTTGTATATCATAATCATCAACAACATCAACCGTTTTCGATCCACTGCTGATTGTAGATCTCCCCCAGATTTTTCCAATGTCACCTGTTTCGTGCTTTAGTCATCCAATTAACACCGGCCAGTTTTCTAATTCCGTCACTCCATCTTACTTGAGGTCGTCTTCTTGGTCGTTTTACATCCCTGAGATACCACTGTAGGAGGGTATTTGTGGTTCATCTATTGTCTTGTCTTCTTCCATTGTGCCCAACCCATATCCGTTTTAGCCGTTTAATTCTTTCAATGATGTCAAAAACCTTCTTCTGGCTTCTTATCTAGGTTATTCTCTTTCTGTCTCTTCCAGTTATGCCTAGCATACATATTTCCTTTCTTCGCTGTGTTGTTTGTAATCTTTGTACCATCCTTTTGTTAGTGTCCATGTTTCTGCTCGATAAGTGCTCCACCCTGTATATATATGTACATATATATTTTTTTCAGATGCAGAAACTACTTGTCAAAGTCATCAACGGAATTCCCGTAGCTCAGCCCATGGTTTGAGCTGGGAGATCAAATGCAATGCAAAGGGAGAATATGAACCTTCTCTGCAGTGCACGAAAGCTGATGAAGGGGGCCAGTGGTGCTCATGCTACAACAAGGAGGAAGCAATCACAGGACCAAGCAAAAAACGGAAATTTTGTGAATGTCCACTCGCCCAACAAGAGGCAAGAGATGGTAAGTTGTTATATAGAAAACTAGCTGACCCGCCCGGCGTTGCCCGGGTCCGTGGTAATATTTATAAAGTAACCTTTAATTTATATGATTTTATATGTAACTCGATTTTGTCTGAAATATGTACCCACTCACAGTGTGAAAATGGGGGAGAAGCAGTTGCAAATTGTTGAGATGTTATGCAAATTTTATTAATAAATTTTTGTAAAATTGTATGCCATAGTCATGAACAAATTAAAATTTTAAAAAACCCTCTACTGATGAAAAAATTAGTTAAGAGGAGAGGAGTGAGTGCTTAGTAATATACAGGCCAAAATCTTTAAAACGACCTCTGTCAGAAAACAACATATAAAAGATACTCATCGTAGAAAACGCTACAGTTGTAAGGACAATTATCGTCGCCTGCCTTCCAAACTCGAAATTCAACTCTCCCACCTTCTTTAAAATTTTAAAGTGTTATCAAGTATCTCATTCACGTAAGTTAATTTCAATTGTATTCGTGTTAATGGCAATTTACATATGTATAGTCGTCCAAGCATGGAACGTCTTTCTTGAACTTTCTATGAAGTAAATAATTTCCGTTCTTGAGCGATTAAGAGTCCATTCACGTGCGATTCTTATAAAACTCATAATATATCACAAAATGCACACCATATTAAGCATTTAATGCACTCAAGTATTTTTCACTCAGTTCTTATTCTTTTGTTAATATTCTCTCATCCTAATGAAAACATATGTTATACTTTATTGAATGTTTTCACATTGAAAGGGCAGTGTAAAATTTAGGCATAATTCAATAAAGCGAAAATTTTGAGTGTTTGTTATTTATAATCTATCTTCCTGATAATTAGATTTACCAAGTTTTCGGTTGTCGACCAGGCAGTCCAGTTTTAGAATGAATGATACTTCCTTAATATAGCGGCTGAGGAGATTCATTTTATGCCACAGAGATGTATAACAAAATTCCATTGCAAAATCCTACAAAGCTCTCTAATACGTGCATTACATATTATATACACTAGCAAAAGCTTTGTTTGGATTCGCGAAGCATTATTTAATAAGATAAATATTTGAAAGTAACAATTTATTTTTATATTATTTTTGCATCTTTATTAAGCAAAAACGTTATTTTAAGTTTTGGCGCATTTTAATTTTAGAAATCTAAATTCAGCCAAATAAATAAGAATTTCCTCGGAATTTTTTATTTATGATATAACGAATTTAACAATTAATTTTATTTGTTTACAAATTTATTTATGTTGTTGCCACTTAAAAAAATAATAATGTATGTTTTTTAAATGCGTAAGTATCGTCTGCGTAAATGATTTCACATAATAAGAATAAATTGTATATTTGAATTCTTAACACTCAAAAATACTTTTATAATTGAATGTAAATAATTGAATTTTCACAAATTATAATTCATTAAAAATATGCTATAATTTTCATAAAAAAAGTTATTTTAAAAATTTCATAAAAGAACTCGTGAAACTATTTAATCATGATTCTATCTATAATTACTAACTCCATGATTTATTTTTTCTTCTGAAAATATACGTGTTGAATTTTTTGTTTGCAAAAAAGCGTCCGTAGTGGGAAAACATGTAAAATAAATTAATTAAAATAATAATTTTTTTAAGGTTATTCTGTACAAAAAATAATATTGTGCAAATCTACAGATCATAATTTATTTTTATGTTTAATTTCAAGTCAAAATACTGAATAGTTTTTTTTGTAAAGTGTACGACAAAATGTAATTTGTGTAGCCTAGTAGAGGATTCGCTTCGCTCATCCTAATAAAAACATAATATATAATATGCATTATCTATTATTGTGTGTATGTAATATGTAGGTATTATTATCCGAATGTATCACGTATTGAATATGTGTATGTTATTTTGTATATTAATATGTTACGAGTCGAAAAGCGGCGAAAGCGGACGAAAGAAAATGTTTAAAAGAACTGATTGACTGAATTTATAAAAATTAACAAAAATAATTACAATAATTAATCGATATTATATTGGTCAGATTAATTCTTAAAACAAATATTTCTTTTATTATATTTAATTTGAACTTTTTAAATTATTGAAAATTTTAACTTTATTCCTATACGTAATCAGTAACATGCAATTAATATAATGAAATTATGAAGTTATTAATTGAGGCTTTGATCTTTGATATTACGCAATGCAAAATCAACGAAAATTGCGCCACTATCACACAATTATAATATTCGTTTTCAACGAAATCTAAAAATAACATCTTTTTCACCTTCGCAATATTTACATGCATAGTTTTTATATTCGTTTTCACTATTTTAATTTATTTTAACATGCAACACATTATTAATAAAAATATTCCCAAACAATTTGCTAGTTACAATTTTGCATGTAAACATTCGCACTCTTGACTTGAGTTTCTAATCTTCGTGAGGCGAAATCCAGAAATTTTCTTTTAGACACACTCGTAGCAAAATATTTAGCTTTATCAAAGAAAATATTCATTTCCTTTTTACTATGACATCATTTTCACCCACTGCAGCCCTCTGAGATTAGTGTTTTAACGGGGCTGGTCACTCAGCTTCCGATTTCCCCTCACTAATGTAAAGTCTATGGGCATTGGATGCATTCGTATATTTAAAATACCTGCTCAGGAAATTAATACTTTTATACTTTTAACTTCTATTTTTTGTGTACACTTCCTAAAAGCTGTCTTTTTTTTTTTTTTTAGTTCTCAAAATATTTCTAAAGTATAGACTTAATTTTATAGGAAGTGTTAAATTCTTACTAAGAGTTCGCCCGCTTTTAACACATAAAATATTAAATTCAGCATAGATTTTAGAAATATTTTGCAAAGTAAGAAAAAAAGAGACATCCTTTAAGAAGAGTACACAGAAAAAAGATGTTAAAAATATGAATTTCCCGAACAGATATTTTAAATATACGAATGCATCAAAAGTCCTTAGACTTAACATTACGGAGGAGAATTCCGAAGCTGAGTGACCAGCCCCTTTAAGGGGTCTCAGGACTCTTAAAGCTTTAAAATTTTCGAAATTTTAATTTTTTTAGATGTTAAACTCCTATCTTTTCTGAACATTTTGATATAATTGTTTCCTTGAAATTCCTATTATAACTGAAGTTATGGCTTTTACATGTATACACGTTCTATAGCTGAAGCGTCGTTTTGGAAACTTTGAAGCCATTTTTCTCCAAATGACGTTTTTGGGCATAACGCGCACGATATCTCAAAAACATATAAATTTATGAAATTTTCAAAACATATGTTTCATGTTAGTCTGTATAAACTGAACCTAAAATTTCCTTTTTATTGTTCAAAACAATATTTTTTTAGGTGATTATACTGTTGAAATTTTCTTAATTTTGCATTAGCTAAATACAACTTTGGATTAAAAATATAAAAAAGCTTTAAATGCAAATTTATTTAGGTTCAGGGTAATTATTACAATCTGAAGTATAAGTAGGCACCAAAATTTTCATTCTAGTTGCAACACTTATTTTGTAATCGTGCGCGTAAGCTGTTATGCCGATTTTTTGCTCGAAAAATGTCTAACAGTTTGGAGCCCCCTGTAAATGTTAATTCTGCATCTTATAATTTCTTTAATACATGAAATAAAAGGACATACTTATATATTTTATTCCAATTAAAATTGTGTCTGAAAATCAAATACATTTTAAGATATTAAATGTTGAAAATGGTCTTTTTTTTTTTCCTTTTTTCCAATTTTAAGAGTCCTGAGACGCCTTAATCTTAGTAACAGCGGAATGAAAAAAAATATTTAAATGTACAGCTTTGTGAGTAAAATGCGTTATTTTAAAGTCATTTTCTGTTCAAAAGTTTAAAAAAAGTTTTTTTTTTTTTTTTTTTTTTTTTTTTAATAATTGTAATACGAAAGTGGCATCCGTAATAATATAGTAATTCCCATTGTTTCCCTTCTCTTTGTAACAATGAAAGTAACCCAGTTGCCACTTATGTGAAGAAATTTCGTAAAGGACTTTTAAAATTAAAATATAAAAATGGGATTATTTTTAAAAATAGCAAGTGCGGACACATCTACAAATAAAGTGCTTTCATTAAACAGATGTAATTATTCAAATCGGTTCAGTAGAAAGCTCAGACCAGATGACTAAAAAAACAGCCTTCTATTCTAAATATATAGATTTTTTTTTTCATGTATGTATTGTGAATATATTATTTTTATTTGTACTATTCGGTGACGATTTTGGTACAATCATAAACGCGAACATGGCCTAATAGTAATTGCATGCACAGACCGCTATAATAAGGAAATACCTAATTTTTCCAAGTCTACATTCAACTAGTTAACCGGACACAAAATACTCGGTGGTTGAGAAGTTGTGGGAAAAAATTTAATTCCTTAAAATAATCCTGGAATATTTTTTCTCTTTCTTTATATATATATATATGTTAAACTTTCTGTACAGTAATACCATTGAAAGATAATGAAAATGGCCAATAATATGAAAACTCAAACACCACATTAACCAGATGTTTTGTAAAAAATATAGTCTCATGTACTACTTTATGATGATAAAATGGAATAAAAAAGAAAAATATGGATACAGATAAGAATAAATAAATGAAATGCTTATATATTGAATTACTTTATCAAGGGTACAGAATTCACATATATAAGCAATGCAGTCGTTTTCTGCACAGAATAAAGCTAAAAGCTGAATAATTTATTCTCTCTGCACCCGAACGACCACATGATCAAAATAATAGTAGAAAAATGAACACTGAATTACATGAAAGATCTTGAAATGAAAAAAATAAAATATAAATATTTAAATAATTTATATTATTATGTATAAATGAAATGATATAATATTACTCAGCTTACCCTATATAATTTTACAAGATTTAATCCCAATTCCCTGCTGCACATGTTGTAGTTTACCGCTATAAGGATAAGGTTATTTTTACAGTTAAGTTAAAACAAATATTATATCCAAGGTTTGCAGTTAATCTAGATAAAGTACCTTGATAAATGCATTTAATTAATAAAAATAGGAAATCATTACAATATTACAATTTAAATTACCTATTAACACTTTTAAATTTATATAACTAAACTAAAAAATTCCCAAATCACTTAATTTACAGTATTATAGCTAATATTTGGCAATAACTGCCACCTAGTGCTAAAAGAAGAAAATACAAAAAAATATCTATGTTAGATGCCCTAACTGCATTACAAATTTATTTTGTGGTGCTGCCATCTATTATGTAAATTTAAATATATTAAAAGCCTCTTATGCAACATCATTGAATGTAAATTTTAAAATGTTTTGATCTATATACCTTAGCTACCATTATTCTTTTACAATTTCCAATATTAATAGAGAAGAAAAATAATTAAATATAAACAAAAATTACATAAATTAAATAAACTAATAATTTTCTTTCCTTTCTTTCCCGCCCCACCAGTGGCCGAGAGGTTCTGCTCTCGAAGCTGGTAGACGGGAGGTGCTGGGTTCGATCCCAATCGCGCCCGTCGGCCTAATCGTTCGGAGTTTTCGTGGTTTTCTTCGAGCCGTGGATCTTCCATGCGTTAATACGGATTAGGTTTCCTTAGAAAGACCCCCACGGAGGGCACTCCCCCCGGGCCCATATCCCTCGTGTAGATAATTGGCCGTCAAAAATCAACCCAACCCAACCCAACCTTTCTTTCCCTTCCCTTTCTATATAATATCTTATCCAATTTTATAATTATTATTATTCATTGAACTTTCCAATTATTATTGTAATTTAGTTGTAATGCAAAATGATATTTTATGCCTAATAATTAATTTCTATTATCTTAAATTAAAAGTAACTAATTAAAATTAATATAAATAAATATAATAAAAAAGGGAATAAAAAAGATGAAAATTATATCTATAATAATAAATAAAATTGGTAATATTAATTTTGACATTCACATAGATTTTCATATTATTAAAATAAAGGCAGCAAAGTAATTTTATTGAAGCTATACGCACTAAAATTTTACCATATGCCTTACCTAACATAAACTAGGAAAATCCTAATAAATAAATATAAAGTAACTAATTAAAATTAATATAAATAAAGATAATAAAAAGAAGATAAAAAAAGATGAAAATTATATATATAATAAAAAAAATGTTAATATTAATTTTGACATTCACATAGATTTTCATATTATTAAAATAAAGGCAGCATAGTAATTTTATTGAAGCTATACGCACTCAAATTTTACCATCTGCCTTACCTAACATAAACTAGGAAAATCCTAATAAATAAATATAAAGTAACTAATTAAAATTAATATAAATAAATATAATAAAAAAGAGGATAAAAAAGATGAAAATTATATATATAATAAAAAAAAATTGTTAATATTAATTTTGACATTCACATAGATTTTCATATTATTAAAATAAAGCCAGCATAGTAATTTTATTGAAGCTGTACGCACTCAAATTTTACCATCTGCCTTACCTAACACACACACACATATATATATATATATATACAGGGTGAGTAAAAAAAAAGTTTTATAAAATGACATCTCAAATCAGGCGTACAGCAAGGATGGAAAATCACATAGTCGCAAATACAGGGTGTTTCATCCTAACTGAACCCGGGTTGACGGTAATAATTTCGAGAAAAATAAAAACTTTGTGATGAAAATGCAACTATATATACCTTGATTTGTGTGTAATGTGTAACATCACGATCTGGAAAAACTTGTTGCTCAAGTAATCGATGATACCGTATGAAGTGATATTCACAGACCAAAATGTGGGGCGTCAAGTGCATACTGCTGGGGCTTATAACGCAAACTTCTACCACTTTTGTTTGGTGTTATAACATTTACAACAAAGGTGAGATTGTCTGCTAAATGTTTTATTATAATATATTTCAGTTTTCAGAAAGTTATAACCGTCAACCCAAATTGAGTTAGGAAGAAACCCTGTATTTGTGACTAAATAAGTGGCGTGCGACCCTTTGTTCCTATGTGATTTTTCATCCTTGTTGTATGCCTGATTTGCCATAACATTTTGTAAATGTTTTTTGAATCACCCTGAATATATATATATATATATATATATATATATATATATATGACACGATTTCACTCGTATCATAGAAACATGTAGATCTTAAGCACCAGCATACCCACACTATATACTCAATGAAGAAATCATGGTTTTTTGCAGTCGAACAATCGTGATGGAAGAGTGGAAGGTCAGGCTGTCGTCCACTGGAATGTTTCCCGAAGCATAAATAATCGAAGCCGATAGATGCATCAAAACGTTTATTAATCGACCGTATAATGCACCAAATTCCACTTGTTATAGGTGATCCATGTGCGGGCAGTCGCTACGTAATAAAATGTACCACTAGATGTTACTTATTAGAACAAATTATGAAGATTCAGGAAAAACAAACACTCCAGGTGGCGTAGCTTAGTTAAGCAACTCAATAATCGTCAAATTCCACCTCTCCTAGCCCATGCAATGGGTTATATCCTTGAGAAAACTGGATGCGTATGAATACAATACACGATAAATGACAAATCATGTAAAAGTAGCCGGAAGGACGCGATGAGAGCAGAATACGATAGGACCTAGCTCCGGGGGAAGGGGGGAAGCGCGGGTGACGACGATACGAACTATATAGTTTCGGCGTCAGAACTATTGCGCAAACAATGGCTGGCGGGATTTGCAAGGAACAGGGTCGGACTGGGCCTGGCAAAAGGGCGCAGACCTTGGATTTTCAGAGGGCGCAAAAATTTTAAAGAACACAAGTCAATTTTACTGGATTGTGTTGTATCTGGTTTAACAAGGTTTAACACATTCGCACATTACCAAGTATGAAAATGGCTTATTATATCTTTTTTTCTAAAACAAATAATGTAATATCTAAAAATTCCAACAAGGTGAACATAGATTTGCTTGTAATAGGTGACTGATATCATATAACATATAGATTTTTATTCAAAAAATCTATCATATTTTTAAATATTGTCTTTATTTAATGATAGATTTTGTCGTGATTAGATTAAACAATCTTTTTAAATACATACAAGTTTTTCTAATAGTTATTTTACCATGAAAAGTGTGTAATTAAATAAAGAGAAGATTGGTATTAATCGAAAGTTGTGGTGTAAATTCTGTGAATGGAAAAACGCTGGCCGTAAGATTTCACAGCCTGCAGGATTGTAATCTAGAAGTGTCATCAAATTTTTATTCCTCGAAAAGAAAGATCATATTTTTTGATCAGCAATAAAAACCCCACAAAAAGTCTTTTTGCTTTCTGATACATCTTTCTTTTTTTTCTCAAGTTGTTTTCAAAAAGCACGGTTTTCAAATATAGGTGCATTCAGGACCGGCTTTAAAGGGCATGGAGAAACAAGGTAGTAAAAGCAGAAGGAATGAAAATATGCAAAATATTTCTTTAAATTTAAATTCTATAATGTATTATTCAAAGAACTGATGAAAAAAAATCTAGCCCAGGATGCCATGGCTATTAAAGCTTTACCTGGATTGGATGCATGTTTTCACTCTCAATCGCATCAGGCCGACTTTGATTTTCGATCCTATCTTTAATTTCTTTGTGATAATAAAAAATAGTGCTGTTTGTCTATGAAATGATTGTTACTCCCTAAACGAATTCTCGAAATTTAGTACATTAGTCAAAATGTACAATGAGGTAAAAATATTGATGCGGCTTAGGGCGTGAATTTTTTCCTTGACGAGGGCGCACCGGCCCTCGGGCCGATGGGCCGGCGGGCCAGTCCGAGCCTGGCAAGGAATGATGGGAATAGAACCCGAAAGAACAAATGATATTAAAAAACATTCGAAAGAAAAGGAATTTATTTTTAGAATAAAATGAAAAAGTAATTTAATGGGTTTTATGAGATCAGGCGAATGGATTAAGGTTTTTAGATTAATAAAAGAATACGCAGTTTTAAATGCATGAAATAAAAGACAAAAGATATTAAGATATTATTAAAGATAGGTAAAAAGGAAAAATGTTAAAAATTTGGAATAGTTTTACTAAGATAAAAGAGCGAAAATTTTATTATTACATATATATATATATATATATATATATATTATATATAATTATCTTTCGTATATAGCTTTCTTACAACTACCTAATTAGAAATTCAGATGCGTGTATGATGTCTTACATCTTAAAAATACCTTATCACCTACCTTGTCCACCTTAAAAATACTAATATTTCTAAAAAATATGAAGAATAACTTATAGGAAGAATTTTATTTCATTTTCGTAACACTTGCGATGAAAAGGATATTAACAGATAGACACGGCTAAGCGAATATTGTCAGATTTTGTAATTTGAGCAGCCATAGCTTGGACAAAAACATTGAATGTGAGCATGTGTCCTGTGCGGATGCCATTTTTCTCTTTTAAAGTTATCCTAGTGAAATTTTGTAACACAAATATTTCTTTTCTTTTTTTTTTAGCTGGAACATGTATACCACAATGTGCCAATACCGGCAAATGGGAGAAGAAACAATGCTGCGGCGAAGGCGCAAATAAAAAATGCCGCTGTGTAAATCCCGATACCGGCGCCCAAACAAGAGAACCTACAACTGATACAAACATCACCTGCTGAGCTTAATCTGTCTTTTTAACATGCTCCAACCAAATGATCCGATTTAAAACTCTTTCGTTACAATTCTGATCCCACAAATTGGCATTGGTTTCGAATACAACAATACTGAAAGTTATTGTTTACCTTTCAGTAAACAATAATACCTTTCAGCATTATTGTCATAGACACCACTGGCTCTTTTTGGTATCGAAAATGTAACGAGAGCGTTTTATTCGAACCGAATAATAAAAAAATACTTTCATTCAATTGCTGTGATTCTTTGTGTTTTACTTCATCTCTCTCTCTCTCTCTCTCTCTCTCTCTCTCTCTATATATATATATATATATATATATATATATATATATATATATATATAATTAAAATAGCAAGTAATAATAATTATTATATGGACTAAATTTATTAATTATAATTGTTATATTTCAAGAATGTGAATATATTAAGCGGCAACCGTGGGGCTACGTTTTTGACTGCGCCAGTTATTGGGCGGGATTTTTGCTGTGATAAAATTGGTTAAATGTTTGAGTCATGGTCAATATGGTCATGCAGTTCTCTCGCTGGGTATGTCTTTGATTTAAATTGTTTCATTTTTTAATGTTGTTAATTGATGCGGATATTGCATTGATTGATAATTTTTCTTAATTCAATTTATTTGGCATGGTGGTTTTATAATTATTCGTGTATAGTCGATAGGGTACATAATGGAATTCAATATTTAGCTTATTGCTGGATTCCATTAAAGAAATCAACTATGTTTGTTGCTTATATATGTATTTTATGTACCGTTGAAAAAATGAAATACTATATAAGCTTCCGGCTTCATTCATCCATTTAATCTATTGTTTATTTATGATACGTCTTTTTGTGGTTCAACATTATTTAGCTGGTTATTTGTATCTTTTGTCTTTAATAGGATATTTTATCAAAATTTGGTAGTTTTTCTTAAGTTTATATGGATTTATCGTCCGCAATATGCTAGTGAATTAGTGATATTGTGATTGATTCTGTATTACTAGTTAAAGGTTCCATCTTTATTTTGTATAACGTCAGTGTTATGAATTGTAGCTGAATTTATTATTTAATTTTAGTAATAGGAAATCGATGATGATTTGTAATTATATAATGGTTATATATATATATATATATACATCCCTTTCACTGCCCGAGGATTTTCACTTATTTTTATAAGAATGCTTGTAAATCCAAGGATATATATTTTTTTAATCGCAGTTTGATGCTATAATATCGTTAATATCCCTTCTTTCTATTTATAGTTCAAAATAGAATTCTGTTTAAAATATTTTTGTCTACAGCCATTTTAACATGATTTCTAGAAAAAATCCGGGCCAGCCGGTTAAACGATATATATATGCATACATATAACCTAGATAAAGGTTAAAAATAAAAATAGAATTTATGTGATAAGCGCTATAGCTGCAAATAACCACACAAATTATATATAGCACATTAAGAGTATGTTTAGAAAATATTAGGCAGACACAGAATTTTGCACCATAATTAAACTGAATGTAAACAGTGAAACATTAAAGGAGTGCTAACAGGTACAACTTGAACAGGAAACACAAAACCAAAAAGCTGTGGCCTCATCGGCACTGGGTATTTTATAAAAGCACAGCAATGTTTCAGGCCAAAGATTATACGCAACAAATTGTTGCAGCAGTGGCGGTGGGTGCTATTTTTGCGGCGGCGGGTCCGGTGGAGGAGTGCTTGTTATATGCTTTCGAATGCTTTTATGCATTACGGCACTCTGGCCGAAACCCACCGCAACTATTGCAACCATTTGCTGCGTATAATCTTTGGTCTGAAACATTGCTCTGCTTTTATAAAATACCCACTGAAAGTGAGACCACAGCTTTTTTAGTCCAAGAGCCGACAGCACAAATACCTATGTTATCAAGCACAAGAAAAAACCCTTTATTTTATGGAAGAGTAGGAGTAGGGGAATCTAATGATCCGTGTCTGCTGGAAGTGAAGTGGTGCATAAGCCAAAAGTTAATACCACTAGCGGTTGACTCGTAGGTTTATCATTGTGCTTGTCCTACAAACAAAGATATGAAAACATGGAGGACTAGGAGCAGGAAAACGCAATGATAAACCTACGAGTCAACTACTGGTAGTATTAATTTTTGGCTTATGCACCATTCCACTTCCGGCAGACATGGATCATTTCCTCTACTTCTACTCTTCCATAAAATAAAGATTTTTTTCTTGTGCTTGATAACATAGGTTTTTGTGCTGCCGGACTATTTGGTTTTTTTTTCTTGTTCAGGTTGTTTCTGTCAATATTTCTTTGATGTTTTGTTGTTTATATTCAGTTTAGTTATATGGTGCGAAATTCTAGGTCTGCCAAATACTTTCTAAACATAATGTGCTATATCTACCCTATATACCATTAATTAATATTATAATAATTTATAATGTTAATATAATAATCATTTTTCAGTGATACCTAATATACCCTATATATATATAATTCTAATGAAACGAATTTATGAAACGGATATTATGAAACGACTGAATTGAAACGAATTTATGTAACGATTCTATGAAACGGCTGATTAAACAACTGATTATGTTTCACGGCGATTTCTCCTAAAATATAGAATATTTTGCGATGAAATTAACGCCAAAAATCCGTATTGATCCACAGATCTCGAAAATGGTATCAGAATTTTTAAATTCGAATTAGTTTTCGAAATATTAATTTTTTTTCTAATTTTAAATAATTTTCTCTAATGATGGCAACTGAAATTTTAATCATAAAAGATTTTTTTTTTCATATTTTAGAAAATGTTATTATTTTAAACTTATTTGGCGACCAGTTTGGCCTCCTTAAATGTATGCTAAGAAGATTGCCTTTTTTTTTTTTTTTTTGTATTTCATTATCATTTTATTTAATACACAACATTCATTTAAAACTGAAACATTTAAAATTAATGGCTTTCACTTCTTTCTTTTTTTAAAACGAAACGAAAAGAAAAATATTAGGCTCATATGATATATACGCACCGGGGTGCCTAATTGGCGCCAAAATGGCGTTATTTTGCCTGACATGGTAAAAAAAAAAGTTATAAATTGATTTGTTCGATAGTTATTAATTAATTTTTTTTTATTTATTGTTATTTCATTTTAAAAATAGTAAAAAATAATTTAAAAATACATATGTAACTGGTATTCGAAAACGAGGTTTTCGCCAAATTGTCGTAAAAAAAATCACGCCAAACCCAGCGCTTATACGACATCTGTGTTAAATATTAAATAATGCAACAAATCATGACATTTAATTTCAGATTCAAAGCAAATGACCAATATCGCCAAATTATATAAATCGCCAAACCTCGCCAAATTATACAAGTTGACGTAATTTTTATTTTAAATAATGAAAGAACAAATAAATTAGTATTAAAATACAAATACAAATTAAGCGTTGAAATAAAAATCACTTGATGGCGTAAACACGTGTAACTTCCTTACAGTCAAGTGAATGTGACATTTACGATCAACCATTATTGACATTTAATCTTATAGTCTGGCGATAGGTTTTTGGTCAATGGGATAACCAAGTAGTACCGTTTTAATTTACCACTCGAAAAATAAAAAAATGCTAACTGGCGTGTTAAAAAAAAGCTATTGGCGAGATTTGAACCCGACTAACATAAAAGTACCAAGAATTCTTTGCGATTATGGCAACTTTTATGTAGGTTTATTCGAAAAAGTAACTTTGATTCTTTAATCAAAATGGAAACCTTTCTTATGAAAAGCGAAGGAACTGTTGATGATAGTCACATGACTTAGGCTATTATCATAAAGAGAGATTGTTTTCAATTCTAAAAACAGCGCAAAGAATAATATTTCCTAACGATTACAAATTTATTTACACATGGCTATTAAAAACGGAAAAAAACTTTAAAATTACTATTAAATGAGTGCGTGTTAAAAGCAGAAAAATATTGAAAATTATGTCTTGAAAATTGTATTTGCACGTGAATATTAAAAGGTAAAGGAAACTTTAAAATAATAAATACATTAATATGCGTTTAATCCTTTCAGGGGCAAGGTACTTCTACTCGTAAAATGTTGAAATCAGTGAATGGCACCGGAATTTACAAACAAATTTTGAAATACGAAAATGCTTTTGTTCACTTACTTAATAAAAGGAAAATTTTCATTCCAATATTCTGGTGCTGATGTGGCATTTAAGAATTAAAATTAAGTGGTTTAAAAATGAACCACCACTCTTGAAGAGGTTAAAGCAGTAAATTGTAGCAATTGTAGTAAAATGTATTATGTAAATCGTTTTATAACGCTGTTAAAAAAAATACCGGTCGGCAAAGACTCTGTTTACTTCATTCATTTTATTTTAGCTTCTTTTCAAATGTTTAACTTATCTTCTTTAATCAAACACGAAAACAACCATTGGAGGTCTTAAAAGCAACTGATTCGGCCTTAAATTTTCGCAATCAACGGGAATTGAATGGAAACCCGTTTACAGGGATTGGCATGATTTTAGATTCTGCTGTGTCTGAACGGGTGTTGGTGAGCGTAGCTTGCAGGGGGCAAAGCCACCTAGTATATATATATACAACAAAACATCAAAGAAATCTTTGGATCAGTTCTGTGGTTTTGAATTTTTTGTTTGATTTGTGGATATATGTATATAGATATAGATATAGATATCTACCCTATATATATAGAATCCTAATGAAACAAATTTAAGAAACGAATTTACGAAACGATTTTATGAAACGACTGATTAATCAACTGATTATGTTTCGCAGCTATTTCTCCTAAAATATGGAACGTTTGGTGGTGAAATTAACTTCGAATATTATACATATTATCGAATATTATTTATTACAGTAAAGTCTGTATAGAACGTCACTATTGCGAAATAATACGTAAATGCGCCAAAAAGATGCCGTCATTAATGAAACGCGGCAAAAAAAGGGAAAAAAATGGCTATCTAATGATTCAAATGCCTTCGTCATTAATATAGATACTTAAAATTAAATATAGTTTATAATAGCTCTATGTTTTAATAGAAATCATTCGATTATATTTTCTTCAAAATAGCAGGTATTTTAATTACATTTTTTTTCGGTTGTTATGAGAAAATGGCAACTAAAATATATAATTACCATTTTACAACTATTTTTCTACTTCCGTTGTCAACATTAAGCAAATGGCTCTAAAAACTACAAAAAAAATTAACATTTCAAAAATAAATGGAGATGCAGTGTTCAAAGAAATTGAATTTAAAAGTACATTTTTTCCCAATACGACAGTATAAAAATTGAAAATGTGCGATGCTTAAAAGTTTAAAAAATTGCTGTAGAGTATTTAATCGTACAATAATACATCTGCTTTGTTTTACGCCTGGCTTATACAACGCTACGTTATTTTTTGGAGAGGGCACAAAATAAGCTGGGAGAAAGAAATAGCATAGAAATAGAAATAGCACCGAGGGCTAAAAGAAAAGAAAAGATAAATGAAAAATGCGAATTAGGGGCCTCATTTTAATCCTTTCGGGTCCGATTTTTTTTAACCATTTGGAAAAATGGTTATTGTCCTCTGTCAGGGTAGGAAATCAAAAACATATCTGAAGCGTTTTATTGGTTGAATCCGCATCTTATTCGTTTTCTGATTGGTCTATACAGTAATCTGTATTTTCCCTTTACTTTCAACAGAGATGGATACTTCTGTTGCCACTATGACAAAAAAGTAATAACAACTGCAAAAAAAAAATTAATAACTCAGAAACAAATTGAGATACAGCTTTCAAACAAATTGCATTTAAAAGTACATTTTTTCTCTATACGACTGTGTAAAAAGTAATGTTGTGCAATGTTTAGAAGTTTAAGAATGAAATTCCATTTAAAATTGGTCCAGGAATATTAATGTTTAATTCATGGCGTACGTAATGAATGACCAGCTCAATAGAAGTTTAAAAATTTATAGTACCGAAAAATTTTATCCATGGCGTGCGTACGTAATGTATGATCAACTCCGTGCGATTTTTTATGTCTTAAATTTTAGTCTTTGAAAAAATCATTTTCTAAATGGTCGTTATAATTTGTTAAATTTCATTTTTTTTCTTTACCATTTTTTTAATTTTGAGAACAAAATTACATTTATGTTAATAATGTTAATAGTATCTATCCAAATAGATTCACTGATATTTTACGAATATGCCATTGTCTGAAATCTAACGAATGTAGTTACTTTGCGTACTATTCAATTCATATTCCTGTGGCAATAGGCTAAGGAAGAGTTTTTGTAGACCTTCGGAAAATATCGTATTACAGATCGTATTTATGACAAATTTCTAATATTTTTGCTTTTTATTGCACATGATTTGTTCAGAAAAGTAACCTGTATTTTAAATTTAAAGAGTAAAATATATGTTTAAAATAAAGGAATCGCCAATGGGGCAAAGAGAAATAAGCAAACTTTTATTATTATTATTATTATTATTATTATTATTATTATTATTATTATTATTATTATTATTACTCAATGACAAAACATAAATGAAGTCCTAGTAAGAAATGCATAAACTTATACTACAGGGTGCCAGTAATTAACTAAAAATTTGAATTGTTTAGTAAAAGTGCTTAAGAAGAGATAAAAAATACAGTCGGACCTCTATTTAACGAACCTCTATTTTGCGAATTTCTCTATTTTGCGAACTTTTACTTGGAACCAAGAACATTTTGCAAATTTCTTCGTAAAATAACCTCCAAATAGCGAAGTGTATTCTCTATTTAACGAACTTTTCCTTGGGATTTAAATTTTTTTTCTCCCTATTTCTTAAAATATTACTGGACGTTTCAAACTTATTCTTTCTTTTAACACATTTTATGATGATCAATGACCATGAACAGGTCTTACCAGGTACCTAACTCACCGAGAGCAGTAAAACCGTTGTGATTCTTTGCTTTCCATCCAAGAAGAGCAAACTTTCAATATCCCCCTTTAACCCTCAATGAAGCTGCCCCGTGTCCTTAAACTATAGTTTCCCGTTTTTTAGGTTGTTGATCATGATCAATCGAGTTGGTAATTTCGGTTCTTGTAGCTCGAAAATGTCGAAGCGAAAGTGCTTGAGCATCAAAGAAAAAAAAATTCTTGATGAGGTGGATAAAGGCATGAAGAAAAAGAATACTGCTTTAAAATGTGGTATTCCTCCAAACAGCTTATCAAACATAATAAATATCGTGATTTTAATGTAAAATTATTTTTTTAACTGAAAATACAATGTATTTCCAGACAATGTTTTGTTTCATTCTTATTTCCCTTGCAGATTTCTTTTTGATGGGTAAAATAAGTAAAACAAATAGATATAATTTATAAAAGAAGTGTGACAAATTACTTTTTTTTATTATATTTAATGTTTATGGACTTAAAATGTGTTTTATGTAGTTTAAAGTATTTTAAAGGGTGACTCTCTATTTAACGAATTTTCCATATAACGAACTTTTTTTCGGGATTTAGCGACTTCGTTAAATAGAGGTCCGACTGTATATATATATTTAATTCACAAACAAGTGCATTTATTCCGATTTAATGCACCAGATTTTCGAAGTGCTTCCCACTACTTGCAACAATATGGCGAAGCCAGTTGTCCAAAACTGAACGAAAAGTTGTCAATGTGATGCCCGAAATTTCAGCAGAAATGGCTTGTCGGAGCACATCTAATGATTGTGGATGATTTTTGAACACATTGTCCTTCAAGTAGACCCACAGAAAATAGTCCTGGGTGGAATATAATAATAATGGAAAATAATAAGGAGAAAATAACAATTGAAAATAATAATGGGTGCAGTCTACTAGAGTTTGTTTGTTCTGGTTTCGTAAATTGTAAACTTAGTGTTGCGTCACAAAATGTTACGTCACAATGACGTCCTAATAAACAGTTATTGAAGTTACAAATTTTCGGAAAATTACTGGGCACCCTGTATCATTACTATATGTAGTGTAGATACTATCAAAAGCAATTGTTAAGACAAAATAATACTCGATGAAAAGACATGTACTATTAATAGTACACCAGACCCGAAAGGGTTAAAGTAATTTACATTAAATTTATTTAATATAGTTTATTATAAAACATTTTTTATCTTAAAGAGTATTTGACATAAAAAAGTAATTTTTGAAATTTTATTCCATCGCCAACCGGTGATAAATCGCCAAATATCGAAATATTCATTATTTTTTTACTTACGCTCTATCAAGTTTCCGCCGAAATATTTTTTATAAACATATCTATCCTCATGAGTAGAACATTCTTTAATTTTTTCAGATTTTTCGGTATATGCCCGTATGGAGACCTTCCTTGTTAGTACTGCAAGGATTAATACATTCCAACATAATAGTTGTAAATTACCAAGAGCGTGAAAAAGTCGGGGCCAGGATTCGAACCAGGGATATCTCGGCTGAAGCCGCTAATGCTCTACCGGCTAAGCTATCCCGGAGGAATCTGGGGAACTAATTCACCTTTGACGATCACAATATCTGGTCACTATAATTAGTCCTTCAGGTCGTCCGGGATGGCTCAGTCGGTAGATCTTTGGCGAATTCAGCTAAGATATCCCTGGTTCGAATCCTGGCCCTGACTTTTTCACCCGCTTGGTAATTTACAACTGTTATGATTTATTTACCAATTGAATAATTATGTTAAAATTAATCTAATACATTCCAACATAGTTGAAAAGTATTTATGTCTTTGTTTTGTCTGGCCGTCTGTATGGCGGTGATCTACACTCGCGTAAATATACGTGAACTTGGTATATGTTAATGAGGTTTAGAATAGGATATAGTCCATATTAAAAATGGAATGTGTAGCATTTATTGTTCATTTACATAAAATAATTCAGCTGCATTATGGTCTATGGGGGTAAAATCGATTGCGGTGCATTTTAATAAAATTACTCTATTTGAAACATAATTATATTGATAAACACTTTTCAGATGCAATATCGCATTTTTTTCTGAAGAATATGGAATGCATGCTATTTAGCATTCGTTTACAGGGACACACTAAACAATCCTGTTACATTATGTCAGTGAATATAAATGAATTAATATACAGGGTTAAACAGAAAAAAAAATGAAATATATTGTCGTCTGTGGATGGTAATTGATGAAAGAGCGATTTTTGTTGTGTCATGTGTTTCCTAAATGAAATAAATTTTAACTTAATGAGTGGCATGTATAAAAAATTGTATATCACATACTGAGCTGTTTTTAAAAAAGAAATCAAGTTACTTTCTATGAGCTGCAAATTTGTAAAACAAATTGTCATATGTGTTTTAAAGCTGAATTAAATTTTAACAAACCATGTGGTGTACACAAAAATATACAGTGATGTTAAAAAAATGTTCGAATATAGTACTATGTAATATGAGTGGTAATTGCTGAAATTGGGACTGTGTTATTTGTTTTCTAAATCGTTTATTTGAATACCTTTTTTTAAAACTTGTTAAATAGTGAGGTTTCGTTACAGTATTTTGGAAGTGTTGGAAAATCTTTCATAATCTATGCGCAACGCATGATTTTTCTTTCAAGTTATTTTTTATATGAGTATTGCAGATGATATTTGGTTCATGTATTTTAAAGGAAAGCTCATGCGTCAATTTAATACAAAACATTGATCAATCCAATGTTAGATCTTTCTAAACGGCAAAAGAAGACACGACCTGGACGCCACGCCCACTCACATTAATTTTGCTCTAACATTTTATACTTATTTATTATATGTAACTAAATTTTATCCAAGTATTTATGTATACTTTAATTCATATGTTTGATAAAATTATGCAAGAACTTCACACAAGTTAGAAGTGTCTAAGTTTTTTAGCTCTCCGAAAAATTGTACTTTTCAGCTAAAAACCACATTAACTCCTAAAGTACTCGAGCGATTTCGATAAAATTATTTTTTGTGGTAGAGTAAATATATAAAATCAAATGTGGCAGACAGTTTTTAAAAAATTTAATTATTTTCAGAAAAAAAATTCTAAACAAATGCCGTTGCTTTAAAATAAAAAGTTTTAGTGGCAGAAAAAAACCAGTCTGCCATAAGTCTTGGTCATAATCCAGTGAATATGGATTCCAAATTTCATCATAATCGGTCGAGTAATTTCCGAGGAAACGGGTCTTAAAACTCGCATATTTCCCATAGGATTGCTCCCAGTGTTGTATTCCCTTCATAGATTGTCCGCAGATTTTCAGTTGTTAAATAAAAATTAATTAGCACTACTTTTTTATAATAATGCTAGTATTAACAAGACACGGTAACAAATTTTTATCTATTCATATTTATTGTTAGACAGTTGACATTATCGGTTACGTAACCGGAATGGTCAAATATGTTTTTACATTATGTATTGCATATGTCATAACCAGCTTTTTCAATTCTCTCTCTCCAATGCTTCATCATACCATCCTTGCAACCATCGGAAAATTGGAAATTTTCCATTGCTGTCAGAAATTCACTTTTATATTTTTTACCCATGATCATGGACGCTTCTATAAATTCTTCACCGCATTTCTGAAAAGAAATTACGAAATTAATTAATTAAATTAAAATTAAGCATATTATTCCTATTCTTTAATACAAAAATAAATTATTGCTAATGGATTTTTTAAATTGTCATAGATTAAAAAAAATACCAAATTTTCCGACTTCACTTGATGTTTGAAGAAAATGAAACACTATAACCAGAAAAAAACTGTAATTTACTTAAATATATATGTATATATATATATATACTAGGGGGCTCGGCCCCCTACGAGCTAAGCTCGCCAACCCCCGTCCAGACACCGCAGACTCTAAATGCACGCTAATTTGATCGGCTTTAAAAAGATTTCGAAATATTGAATTATAATTTAAAAAACAGTGGCGATCTCCCTATAAACGGATTTCTATTCATTTCTCTTTGATTGTGGAATTTTAACGCCAAATCCGCTGCGGTACTACTTGATTATCCCGTCGACCAATTTCGCCAAATTATATAAATCGCCAAACCACTCGCCAAATTATACAAATTGATATAATTTTTATTTTAAATAACGAAAGAACAAATAAATTCGTACAACATTAATAAAAACACAAATAAAACGTCGAAATAAAAATAACTTGATGACGTTTACACGTGTAACAACATTTCAAAATAAGCTAATATAAAAGGAATTAAGTAAAGAGAGTCTTTGTCTCCTGGTATTTTTTAACAAAGCGAAAAGAAAGTTCTTTTAAATGAGACATTTTAAATTAATTATCAAAATATCAAATAAATGTCTAGCGCAATTTCTAAATTTAAACTTTTTTGCAATATTATTTTGTGTTCATTTTATGTAATAACTATAATGTGACGTAAATATGACGTAATTTCTCCTAAGACTTCTAACGCATGTTAATAAATTTATTATTTTACAATATCCTTTCTCTTTTAAAATTCACGTGTATACTTTTTATGACGTAATTTTTAATAAGTTCCTGCTTTTTATACGTAATTATTTAATACTAATTTGAAAGTTTTTTTCCTGTTTATAATAGTCACGTGTAAATAAATTTTTAATTTGAAGCAAACATTACTGCTTGCGCTTTTTATACAGTTGGCAACAGTTTAAATTAGTACAATTTTCTGAAATCTGTAAAAAATATCTCTAGAAATGCTGAAAATTTGAATTTAAAATAGAAATAAAACCTGAAAAAATGAGTCAAAATAAAGAAATTAATGCAATCTGCACTCCGGCAAATTGTAACGCATAAAATGATCTAAAAATGATTACACTGCCGTGTATAGTTTTTGCTGCTATAAAACTTTTTTAGTGGAACGATTTTGTCCAACTTTAGCATTAAATAACTCTTAAAATAATTCTTCGATTTGAAAACTGTCTGCATCAGCGTGTTTATCAAACATTTCTGTATAAAACCACCGATTTTCATATTTTTGTATGCATTATTTTTGTTAATATTAACGAAGAAAGGCCTCCGGTCACAAAAAAATCAAAACCGGCGGCGGCGGCGGCGGCGGCGGCGGCGGCGGCGGCGGCGGCGGCGGCGGCGGTGACAGCGGTAGTTACTTTTTTTTAGAATAGAGAGATACTGTAATCACCGGACACTTTCAATTTTAGCCATTTTGTCGAATATTAAAAAATATACTTGTCGGATTCTTCTGAAACTTCAGCATTATAAAGAATATGTTTGACCTCATATTTATCAACGTCGATTTCATAAGGAGGGCAATTAGGGGGCCAACAAAAAATAAAAGAAAAATAATAATTTTTGGGATCACCTTGTAAATTAAAATGCACGGAATGATCTATCGCTGCAGAATACAAATATGTTGATACTATACAACATGTTTACTGATTTGTGTAACAACAGCACATATATTCATCGAGATATAGCGATTTATTTATTTTTGAGTTAAAAAATTCTTGCATGTTTTTAGTTGAAATCTTGCAGGGTTTTCAACCAAATTTAACGCCAGTTTCAGAAAAATTAACAAAATGTAGTAGAAACAATATAGTGCGATTGAAATATAAATATATTAAATATGTTATGAAATATCAGCAGTTGTCTAAAATCATTTTTATTTGCGCATGCGCGAGCGATAACATAGATTTTTTTACATAATTTAATAGTCAACTCTATGAAGCAGTTCATTAAAAAAAATCCAGTCAAATATCGTGACAATTCAGAAAGCTATCAGCGATAGAGTGAGCTGATTATCAGTTGCTCTCTAAAAGCAGCTAAATGATAAGGGATTTTCTACAAACTGTTTTTTATTAACTGACTTTCAGAAAAAAAGTTAGTATTTAGTGAATATCAACGAGTAGATTTGGAACAAATGCTTGGATTTTGATACTTCATTTTGTCATGGAATAGGCTTGTTCTGGTGGTTATCCAAGAAAAACTAAATCATGAATAAAAAATGAAAAAAAAAATTAAAATATACAATTTGTGGAAAATCCTTTATAATTCAGCTTCTTTTAGAGAGCAACTAAAAATTAGCCCACTCTATCGCCGATATCTTTCTGAATTTTTGCGATATTTCACTGGATTATTTTTTTATGAGTTGCTCCATAGAGTTGACTATTAAATTATGTTTAAAATGTTTTGTTATCATTCGCACAAGCGCAGATAAAAATGATTTCATACAACTGCTCATATTTCATAAAATATTTAATATATGTATACTCCAATCCCACTATATTGTTTCTGTTACAATTTGCTAATTTTTCTGAACCCGGTGTTAAATTTGGTTGAAAACCTGTTAGTCTAAGAGCCCGTGAATGCCAGACCTTCCTTATTTTATAAAAGCTGAAAGTTTCTCAGCGGAAGCTTCCAACACAGGTAGGAACGATGGGATAGTATGAAATTTGGGTCATCGTGGTTTTGGCAGGTAACAGGTAGCAAAGCTATATAAAATACCAACTTACTTTCGTCAAATAATAAAGCGTAATTTTTTTATATTTTCTTCGGGATAATATTAGAAATCACGTCCTCCATTGCCAGACACTTACTATCGTGGCAACCCATTGCCAGACACCCTTAAACTTTAATAAATTGTAACTGTACTTACGTAATAGTATAAAAGCTGAATTTCATACATGTTACTTGGTTAACTATTACAAGATGTTTCCTCAGTAGCCAGACAGTTTCGATAGTTCTAACCCCTGGCCAGACAAACATACAAGGTGGCTGTAAGTAGAACGCGAGGCCATTTGCGTCCGTGTAGGTGCCAGTGAGATTGTCAATGGATCGATCGAATAATTTTATTATATACTTATTTATGAATTGAAAATCTATGTTTATAATATTATTGATTATAATTTTCATTTTGATAATTGTTAAAGAAAATAAACCAAATAAATTAGTAAATGTTTTGGAATTTTATGAACTTTATGTTTAATATTCAGTTTCATACAAAATTCGATATTTCATTAAAATTTGACGGTTTATCCATATATAGTGTTAAAAAATCTCAATGAAAAAAATAGATTAATTGTATTCATAGCCATTATATAAAAATAAAAGGAAAAATGGAATTATAAATTTAGTCTGTCTCTTCATATTCTGGACATGATAATTCTTCCACAACTTTTGATACCATGTTGTTGAAGTTATTAACTACGAAAGAATGACACTGTTTAAAATTTATGTGAGCGATTTTGTTACCAATAAAAGGCACCATTTCATCAGTGCACCAATGCAAGATGAAGCAATCAACAAGAGCTTGTTTAAAATTGGAATTTTTTAATTCTTTCGCAAAATCACTCGACCGAATTTGCTCAGGCCCAGTTACGGTGTACTCCAATCGTGCAGATTCGAATCGCTGGGAATATTCGTAATCTTTGATCGATGGAAGTTCTGATCAAACATAACGTCAACTCTTGACGCTTGCAATTGAGTAACCATTTGCAACATTTTTTTTAGAAATGCTTCCACATTTTTTTGGAACTTTTTTCATAGCGTGCAACAGAAAGAGGTCATCAATTATTAGGACATCTACTTAAGGTGTTGGCTCGTGCTGTAGTTCTTTTTCCAAACTCTTCATTAAGGCAGATTTATCCGTCCTACAAATAGTGCCATCCAAATGACACATGGACAAAGGACTGTGATAATTGGGTACGATAAAATTTTCGAAATATCCAAGTTATAGTCCATGGATATTCCCAGCATACGTCCAAACAGATCTCGTTGAATTCTAACCTCTTGAATTGTACCAACTACTCGAATTTTCTTCTTTTTCTCGCCTGTTAATAATTTTTTATCTTTTGAAAAATTATTAACAGGAGTGTTTTTAATAGATTTTTCAAATCTTCTAATATCTGTAAGACATTCAAAAATAAACGTTTTCCGTACACATTCACCATTCTTCTCAATATTAAGAAGAAATGCTTCTACCAGGTCTGATACAGATTTACCAGATGAAATGTTAATCAATTGATCTTTAGGTACTTCTAAAAAGAGATTAATAAAATTATCAAAGGTCGCAATAAATTTCCGCAATTGTTTGATATTTTTCTGAATATTGTGCTGATTCAAATCCGCTGAAATATCTTGGTGAGATTGTAGTCCTAATTCTTGATAAACTTAAATAATTATCGTAGATCTTATATCGTGGTTTCGAGCCCACCGTTGACGTACCGAAATTGAATTGATGAAGTGTATAACACTCGTAAACCTTCTTGCAGCATCTGCATTTATAGTGTGTTCTCCAGATAAATAGGTTGTCTTGAAAACGGCTTGGTTGTCCCTTTAATATCAAAGCAAACTTGTTTAAATCTTTCATATAAATGTGGATGGCTTTCTGCTACTTTCACAAGTTATCACAATATTTCACAGTCCATCTAGCATAGCTCTGTTGATTACAGTTAAATAATAAATTTGTAATTTTGGACAATAGTGACTTGAAAAGTTCGAAATATTTAGTACAAATGCTTCGTGGTAGATGTAATTTGTGATCAATAAGATTAATGTAAATCAAATAAAATTGTTGAATTTTGCCAAACTCGCCATTGATACATTGTTGTTTTTAAATACAGTAATCAATCATCAATTCCTTCAGCTCTTAATTTTCTATGTGGAATGCTATTTTACAGTTTTGTTGTCTTTGAAGTTCCTTTATCATATCATCTGTTAATCACGTGCTATTAATTTGCAAAAAAAGATTTGAAATGTAGTATTTCCAATCCTAATGCCACCGAAGGCTGCAACATTTTGCAGCGGTTGAAATGTTTTCCATCAAGAAATCCACTCACAGAACCATTTGCTAGCAAACTACTTTCCACCATTACGTTTGTTAAGCCACAGCCACTTTTAACCTTACCAACTGCCTTAAATTAAGCCATCGTAATGTGAAACGGTCCTAAATGCATAAATAAATTATCAAAAGTAGGTTTTTCTGTTGCTTGAATTTGTAGGGCTACTTTCGCTATTACATGTATGGATGGTTGATTTAATTCATCGGTTATTTTTTTACTTTGATGAATGGTTTCCAAAACTATAGAGTTGCTAATTGGTGAGGCATTGATGGGATTTAAATAAGAAATATGTTGTTGCGGAGTATCACTATAAATACGGCTATTAAAACCAACCCACATAGGAACATCAGATAATTCTACCGCATGACTAATCCTCCAGATGATATCTATTTCTGTGTACAGTTGTAAATTTCTTGGGACTATATTTTCAATTTCATCAGCCGTTGGTTGCAGATCACTAGTCATTTTTGGTTTTTTTGGATATGGAATTTCCTCTGAAGATAAGGCGTCGAAAGTTCTTCTCTCGGAACTTTGAACTCTACATTCAGTATGATAATATATTTTCGGGCCGACAAAATTTTCCAATATAATTAACAACTCGTTATACTCTTCTTTACCTTCTATGTCAGATTTTATACGCGATTTAAATTGGTCTTTATCATTTTCATGAAATGGAAGCATTTTTGATCGTACTTGTTTCTTTTTTCTATTACAAAATACACAAATATTTTTACATGTAACAACGCTAGTGTCACTTTGGATCGAACTATTTACGTCTGAAATTAAATCATTATTTTCACAGCCTTCTTCAATTTCAGAAATATATACATGTTCCTGAGAGGTTGAAGGTTGAGGTTCTATTGATTGAGAAGCTAAAGGTGGTTTTGATGCTGCTAAATATTCTGTAAGTGAAGGCTGTGAATGAGATGGTTCTACGGTCAACTTTGGTAAAAACGGTGTAGGTGAAGATGGATAGTCTATAGCTATACTTGCTTCTTTTTCTGTTTCTTTTCCTTTCTCCGTTTCAACGGTTTCTTTAGAACTTTTAGATTCAGAGGTGAAATATTTTTTCATCAGTTCTGTAAATGCTTTATAACACTCCCTGTGATAACCATTGTCCATATATTCACTAAGTCTAAAAATGTCTATTTGAGGTTATGTATTTTTCGCAGTCTCAAAATTGATTGACATTTTCTCAATGTCTCTTCAGAAAACAATATTATTTTGTCATTACTTTTTTTTTTTACAAATAACACAAATTAATATGTCTCCCATGGTGATACTTTGTCAAAACTGAATCTCATTTATTTTATAAACTGCACCAACAAATAGTAAAATGTGGACTGTCAGTATAATACATGTACTGAGTAAACGAAAGATGCGCAGTGAAGTTGGCCACGTGCCAGCGCTTGTACTTCCTCTTAAATGCAACAACCTCAAATAACTGGCACCAATTTCAGAGCCAAGAGGAAAGGGGAAAAATCTCCGTTGGGTGCCTAGTTCTATTGAGACTCTAATGTATTGAGAAGCTAGTTCCCCATTGTATGTTTGTCTGGCCAGGGGTTAGAACTATCGAAACTGTCTGGCTACTGAGGAAACATCTTGTAATAGTTAACCAAGTAACATGTATGAAATTCAGCTTTTATACTATTACGTAAGTACAGTTACAATTTATTAAAGTTTAAGGGTGTCTGGCAATGGGTTGCCACGATAGTAAGTGTCTGGCAATGGAGGACGTGATTTCTAATATTATTCCGAAGAAAATATAAAAAAATTACGCTTTATTATTTGACGAAAGTAAGTTGGTATTTTATATAGCTTTGCTACCTGTTACCTGCCAAAACCACGATGACCCAAATTTCATACTATCCCATCGTTCCTACCTGTGTTGGAAGCTTCCGCTGAGAAACTTTCAGCTTTTATAAAATAAGGAAGGTCTGGCATTCACGGGCTCTTGCTCTATGTATAATATAAGCCAAAAACGTGCAAGAATTTTTTAAACTTTAAAATAAAATCGCCATATCTCCATGATTGTACGTGATATTCTTACACAAATCACTAAACGTGTTGTACAGTATCCACATATTTGTATTCTGCAGCGATAGATCATTTAGTACATTTTAATTTACAGGGTGATCTCAAATATTATTATTTTTCTTTGACTTTTTTGTTGGCCCCCTAATTGTCCTCCTTATCAAATCGACGTTTATAAATATGAGGTAAACATATTCTTTATAATCCTGAAATTCCAGAAGAATCCGACAAGTATATTTTTAAACATTCAACAAAATATCTAAAATTGAAAGTGTCCTGTGATTAATGGTTATATAGTGTATATATATATATATAACCATTAAATAAACATTACCGTTCACCAACAAAAACAGAATGAATAAAATGAATAAAGTGACATTAACAAATTGACAAAAATACAGTTCATCCCAACACACTTAACATAGCTTCCAAAAACACAGTAAATAATAGCAGGAATTGAATAACTGAAATGGAATAATGGAAATTTGTATAACTTAGACAGAATCATCGGGTCCCAAATGCCTCAAGTTCCACAAATAAAATGTGTGGTTTCATCTTCATATTAGCCATAAATTAGCTAAAGAATATGAACTGGGACTACCACACACATAAAACAGAGAAATAAACCATTGAACACCAATTAAGTTCATAAAACAAGATTAAAAAGGATAGAGGAAAAATAGAAAACAAATACACTCATTGGAGATCACCAGCACATGTTGCCAAATAAAAAGTTTTTTATATGATGGTGGACCAAGATCAACAAGATACAGCATAGCCAAGCAAACACCCATCCTATATAACCAGCGCATTCTCTATAGCTAATTTAGAATTGAGAATGAACTACAGTAAACTCCCGACTATCCGGCCTAATGTAGCGGAAGGGTAGGCGGGATAACAAAAAAGCCGGATAGGCCGGAGTTCTATAAATATTTGCTCAATTCCTGTCCTCCCCCCATTAAATTAAAAACGCATGTTACACATTTTACGATAAATTTTCTATATACAATACATACAGTTTCAAAATAAGCAAAATATTAACCTAAAACGTAAGCCTAATTCGTAAAAAAATGAGATAATCTTATTTTATTGTTTATTAATAAATGATTGCACAAATATTAAAAGTTATTAAATATACAAAAGTTATGCATAAGATAAAAGAGTAAAAATTTTGTTTTAAGTTTTTGAAAAAATCCTTGATAGACGACTGCTTCTCCATGTTAGCCCTCTTCCGCGACGCAATGTCCCTCCATTTACACAAGCAGATATTATCAGCTGGCGTCAGTTCCTCCTGCTAACTGGTAGTTTCTCCTCCATAATCACTACAACCTTTTTTCGTTTAACACCCATATCGTTAATCTTCAATAAATAAAAACAAAGCACACCAAAAGACTATACGAAAGTAACTAGGATAAGCGGTAAATATCGTCCGCACTTCTTAACATCCGTTGCACAATTGACGAAGCAGGTTATCAAGTCTTAATTCCCCCCCCCCTCCCTTCCTGTCTGTCTTTGCTATTGCATTTTGAAATCCTTTCTTGCTACTTGCTATCGTGAGTTAGCACTTTCCGACGGACGGGAACCTGCCTGTCTCGGCCCCTTGCAACATTTCTCATTTTTGTACTAGGCCCGATAGTACGGAGGGCCGGATAGACGCGAGCCGGATAGTCGGTAGTTTACTGTACATATATATATATATATATATATATATATATACTAGCAAAACTCGTAAGTTTTGCACGCGTAGTAGTTGAAATATATCAAGTGGTATTTATATAGTAAAGTGGGGACAGATGCCGCAGTTTTACTTTTCTTCTTTTCAAATGTACAATAAAGCAAAAGACAACAAACTAAGTACCAGAAATTATTAATCAAACCCTTTATAATCAAATTTCTATTTTAAACAAGTTAAAGCCCTCTTAATAAAGCAGGCATAGTTATTTTCCGAAACGTCCTTTTTAACATAATTTTTTATGTGCTGGGTAAGATGCCGCATGGGGTTTGGTACGGATGCCGCATGGAGAAAAAAGCTGTGCTGTTTTTTTTTTCAAGTAAATCACATTTTTATTTCCTCAAACTACTTAAAATGGAAATAAATAACAGTAAATTTACATAAGTTATATATATCACTAAATTGTGAAAAGTTTAACGAAATTGCAAAAGTACAAGCTCAAAAAAATAAAACTTAAGGCAAAAAAAGAAAAAAAACATTTGGCTGGAAACAATAGACAGCCTAATTACAAAAAAGATATAAACCACTTGTTTATATCCAGGCGACCATTGTAATTTGCTCTTAAGTACTAATTCCATTCATTTTAGGCCGTAGTCTTTTTATTTTTGGCTTTTCTTGTCATTTTTTTGTATTTTGTATTTCTATTCGCCTACAATCAACACACTTTCCGTTGCAAGAGTAAAGTGAGCATGTTTCATGCAGCCACCGATTGCATGTTATGCACTGAATCAAGTCCGCTTTAGACTTTGTTTCTTGATATGACTCCAGACAATCAGCACATTCGGAGTCATCAAATTTTAATTCAATACTGCCTTCAGAATCCATAAGAGGAATACTTTCGGTACTGTCGGAAGATAACTCACATTTCAGTTTCTTCCTCAAGTGGGGTGTTTTCAGTTGATCTTTCCCTTTCTTTTTTATACATTTCACTTTCGCCAAGCTGTCGTTCTTTGACGCTTTCTTGCTCCTTTTGCTTTTTATTTCCTTCTTCTTTTTTCTTGTTTATAAAATCTGTGCTTGTAATATTTTCAGCCTTTGGATTTCCCTTACTTGGCTGTATAGGTCTTTTGACAATTGGGGTAGGAGACATTTTGTTAAATAATAGTTTAGATGATGAGAATTGAAACGACTTACGTTTTCCTTATTCATACCACTGTTGCTGAAAATATTTTGATAAGTAGCAGAATGCGCTAATATACTTTCAATTAAATGTAAGTTCTACTTAAATCGCAGTGATGAATTTATTGAACCGAAAAACAAAAATATATTTTTCGGCATCTGTCCCAAAGTGGCGGGTAAGATGCCGCGTCACCATTTTGTGTCATGTGAGCGACGCGAGAGAAAGACAAGCACATATCTGCATTCTACGAGGATCTAGTCTACAGTTGCAATGGGTTTTGGGATGAAATCTCTGTTTATTTTGCTTAAAATATGGTATAAAACTTTATTAGAATAATTTTAACAACTTACCATGCAGGTTTGAACCATAAAAACCCGCTTAAATATGTAAATACTGACATTTAAGCGGTGGAAACGCATACAACATAGCAGACAGCACTTAGGCACACAACGAAATTCTTAATTTGGCCTAGGGAGCGCTAGTGTCGCCAATACAATCTCTGCGGCATCTGTCCCACCGCGGCGTCTGTCCTCACTTTACTATATGCCTTTTTTATTAGAAAAATTATATTGTTAGAAATAATTAAAAATTACTAATTATTCCACAATTTCACTAAACTTCAATATTACACTGCATTGGGTAAAAATGAGAATTACATTAATAGGAAGAAATTAAACTAATTCTAAATAAATGATAATTTATAATGCATTTTGAAACTTTTACGCTCATTTCAATTTTCATTTGAGATTTTGATTTTTTTAGAAAACATTCTCAGCACTCATTTACATCTTAAAATAACTATCATGCCATATTCCAAGCTTCTAGTCTAATAGCCTATAATCCCTATGGTGGTAGTGTCACCAACATAAAATATATCATATGTTGAAACAGGGACTGTCACATGAATTTGCCTATATAAATTTTGAAATCGGATTAGTATTTCTTGATATTCTAGAGAAATCGTAATTTGGAAAGATTTAAAAAGGCTTTTCTCTCATTTTAACACTTTAAAATTCGTATCTTAGAAACTGTTCTTAGAGAGCATTTGCGTCTTATAAGTAACTACCATACGAAATTTCAAGTTTCTAACTTTCACAATTTAATATTAATCGTAATTTAGAAAACTTTTAGAGCTCTGTTCGCTTATTTCAACATTTTATATTTCGATTTTTTTTAAACTGTTACTAGACAGCATTTAAGTAACAGAAAAAAAACTGCCATATCATGTATGAAACGTCACACAAAGTAGGCAAAACAAAGAAAAAACTCATTCATTGGCTCGTTGGTCCACGAGCCAATCAATGAGTTTTTTCCTTTGTTTTGCCTGCTTTGTGTGACGTTTTCGCGACGCGTATCAAGATTTTCTCAAATATCTAGGAGGCGTTGCTTGAACACACCCTAATTGAACGATATTCTACGCTCCAAAATGACGTATCTCAGCTTTTTCAACTGCTTTCTTTAACATTTTTTTTAATACCATTAAATTCTGAAAGGAAGTCATTAGGCTTCAGTTTGAATACACGAAACATTTTTCTTACAAATGTACAGATGCATCATTTGATAAATTTTGATAATGATTTAAAATTTTAAAAGAGTATTTTTGTTATTAAACACAGAAGTAAAGGTAGGAGGAGGATGGGTGATAACTTACGAATTTTACCGATTAACAATTGCTTAATTTTTGAACGAACTTTAATTTTGCAGAATTTTTTGGTTATTTTTCAACTGTTTTGATAAGATGAAAAAAAAAATAGCAATCTTTTACTTTCATAGCATTAAAGTTTTTGAAAGCATAAGTTGCTATTTGCAGTCTGACAATTTTGTTAACTTTTCAGTTTGCATCTTTTAACCAGCAATGGACAGGGGGTTGTGTTTGTGCTATTTCGAAAAAGAATTTTGCTAATTCAAAAGCTCAAAAGGAAATTTGTATTTCGGTACATAAATTCCGATAAAAAATTTCGTTAATCTAAAACGATAAAAACATGAACGTTTAACAACAAAAGGAAAACCTCTTCCATGCATAAGCCCAAAAAAGAAAAGCAGGATATTTTTATGCTTATTTTTAAAAGCGAATATTTCAAATCATAGGAATATTGTAAAATTATTAAAACATTCAGTTTCAACTATAAATATAAACTAACTATGATTAAAGTTTAAAAAATAAAAAATAAACATTTATCGCTTCTTATTTTCGCTTTAGCGTTTATCGCTCTGAAATTGACAGGCGCGTCAAAACAAATAGTTGTGTTTGGGCCAAATGTAACATATTTTATGGTTACAATTTTGGCTCCAACCACCACACTTCATCTCTATTCTTTCTCTTTACTCTTTGCTGTAAACGATCTTTTTCCGAATAACAAATAACTGCCAGATTTATAGGACGAAATATAAAAATTTATAAATAAAGACATAATTTCAAAATCAATTAAATTTTTTTATTAGCAAAAAGATAACTTTTAGGTATGTTTTTTAAGCTGGAAAACAGAATATTTCTAATCAACATTTCGGATTATAACTAGAGTTACCCGGTTCAGTCTCACAAAAAGCAAACAGGGAGGGGGAAAAAAAGGAACAACGACTTCTTAATCGGTACATAAAAATACCGTAAACCTTACGAAAACAGTGTGTAACGGAATTCTGTATTGAACATAAAAAAATTTCTCCATAACAGTAGAAATACCATACAATAATACTTACTAAAACGAAAATCTGTCTGTTCCTTCCCCTTGCAATTCCGTCTTAGCAATTTTATTACACTGAAACAAACACGATAAACTCATACAATAAAACCTGCTAAGGGCTGAAACAAAATTGCAATTTAGCAAGTATAATTGTTTTGTATTATCCTGTAGCAGGGAAAATGAATTTCTTACTTTTAAAACCTAATTCCGTAATAAACAGTTTCCGCTTATTCAAGGTTTATTCAACAAAGTTCAGTATAACTTGTGAAAACAAAATCGCTAGGAATCGCAAAATTGCCGTTTAAGGCAGGTTTTCATCTAGCCATGTATCTTTGTGAGGTATTCCTTTGAGAGGGACTATAAATTTGTTGCGTTATAGATAGGTTATGTCTTCACAGGTTTTATTATGTTCAGTTCCATTCAATGCAGACTAACAAATAGCTACTAAAAGAAATTCAAAAGAATTTGTGCATCATCGAACAAGAAATAAAAAATCATGTGTCAAGCATACATTATCAAACACTTTCCAACACATTCAGAATAACGTAGCAAAACTAATAAGTTGAAATATAATGTCTAATTGAACCATTTGAAAACGCAAAACACATTTGAAAACCCAATTTCAGTAATTTCCATCTACAGTCGAAAAATTACCCTGTTTAGCAGCCCTATGACATATACAGGGTGCGGCAGGTATTTGAGAACAAATTAGCTCCTGCTTTCAAACTGAACAGACACTATAGATAAAGCTTTTTGTTTACATGTTGACGTTCTGTACAGGTGACCACATGCACAATGTATGGCATCATTCACTCAAAAAAGATGCAATAATAGTCTTTCCACGCTGACGAAACCAAATGCAGGCAATATTCAGATGTGTATTCCGAACGTTTACCAATTAAATACAAACGGCTATTCTGAGAGCCGCAACAGTGTTCTGTGGATGCCTATTGGAGTCCCTCTTAACCACGCTGCATACGTAATTGCTTAACGTGAAGGTAGCTAGAGAAAAACAAGTTGTGGATGACATGATCATGAAAGTTTTCAGCCATCTATTATTGTGTTGTATTGGGCTGTACGGGATGGTGCAGAATCTTGTTGAAAAACGTACGGCCTCTCACGTGTTAAAGAAGTAATCCAGAGATTTACACCTCCATATAAACAACGGTTTTGACTGATACCTTTAAGAAGAATATTTGGAGACACCAGGTCGTTTTCGCTGTTCACGAACCCCCAGAATCATCAGGGAGTCTGGAAATTTTCTTTGCATAATGGTCGGAATCTCTTCGGGTATTTTACACAGCCACCCATCTTTTTGCGGTTTATTTTCTGGACTTGGACAAAGTTTTTCTAAGCTGAGGAAAACAAAAGCATTCCTGGCTAATCTTCATGTTTCAGCTAGTTAAGGAGAGCTTTGGATTTCGTCAGGTGGTTTTCTCTGGCTCTCTCGGACAAGAACTGTCTTCTCCTCATCACACACAATCTCTAACGAATGTCTTCACGAATCGCACATCCAATTGTGGCCTCATCAACCTGCAGCTTCGTAGTGAGTGCCCTCATCGACTTTCTGGGATTTTCACTGACACGATTGACGAATTTCGGTGTCTTTATAATGGCATATCGTCAATAATATCGTTTTCTGTGTGAAACTCTTGCAATATCAGAACTTTCAGCCTTCAGTTCGCCCCTTACTCTAAAGGTGAATGACCTGGCGAGCTTCAAGAATACACCCGTCTCTAAATCGGAGTGTTCTTCAGCCAACGATACAATGAAAGCATGCATCTTCCTTTCCTAGTGGCCGAGAGATTCTGCTCTTAAAGCTGGTATACGGGAGGTGCTGGGTTCCCAATCGTGCCCGCCAGCCTAATCGTTCTGAGTTTTCTGTGGTTTTCTTCGACTCTTAAATTTCCTTGCGTAAATACGAATTAGGTTCCCTTAGAGAGACCACTATGGCAGTCACACTTCGGGCCTATATCCGTCATGTAGATAATTGGCCGTCATAAACAACACCAACACCTCTTTATTTCCTCAGTTAGTCTAGATTCCATTCTGTTTACATATAACAGAAAAGGATTTGTAACCATGATGTACAGGGTGGTATTTCACCTATAACGCGTGTTCTCAAATACCTGTCGTATCCTGTAGATTTGTATCGACAAGCTACATGCATGTAAAAATTTAGTTCGGTTAGGAAATACATACCACAGTTGAAATTTTCCCTTTAGCAGTTTCCGCTAATAAAGAGAATAGTACATAAATTCTTTTGTGCAGTTCTATATGCGAATTATAGAATTTATAAAGAAAGAGTAGCATGAAAAAAATTAGTTCAATTTAAAAGTGCATAACAAAATTGA
This sequence comes from Maratus speciosus, assembly GCA_963932465.1. Taxonomy (NCBI): domain Eukaryota; kingdom Metazoa; phylum Arthropoda; class Arachnida; order Araneae; family Salticidae; genus Maratus; species Maratus speciosus. Next base: position 148,734,070 of record OZ010788.1, read on the forward strand.
AAATGCACTTCCTGCAATGATTGCTCAAAGACAGTTACCGAATTTGTTTGTGTGTTCCCCTGTAAATGAACGATAAATGCTATGAATGCCCCATCATCTTGTAGTGAAATTCAGCAATTTATATCAATTTCAATACATTTGAAATAGCGTAATGTCATTAAAATACGCTGCAAACGATTTTTTCCCATTGACCATAATGTAACTGAATTATTTTGAGTGGCCCTGTAAATTACCTATTAACGCTGCACACTTCATATTCAATGCCAAATATGCCATGGTAAACATCATTAACATATATCAATTGCATGAAAATCCGAGTATATTTACGTGAGTTATAACGTGGACAGACTGACGAACAGACAAACCGAATTCATAAACACTTTTGAACTTTGCTGAAAAGTATTAAAAAGGTGAAAAAATTACCTCTTTTATTCAAATGATCGCCATTTTGTCAAAAATCGACTTTTTAAACTAAAGGCTGACGTAAGCATATTAACATCTATCAAGTGCATGAAAATCCGAGTATATTTACGTGAGATAGAACGTGGACAGACTGACGAACAGACAAACCGAATTCATAAACACTTTTGAACTATGTTGTAAAGTGTTAAAAATGTGAAAAAATTACCTCCTTTCGTCAAATGATCGCCATGTCAAAAATCGACTTTTTAAACTAAAGGCTGGCATAAGCATATTAACATATACGAAGTGCATGAAAATCCGAGTATATTTATGTGAGTTAGAACGAGGACAGACTGACGAACAGACAAACCGAATTCATTAACACTTTTGAACTATGTTGTAAAGTGTTAAAAACGGGACTTTTGGTGTTCTGCCCAGTAGTTACGTAGGACTAGTCTTGAAGGCCCTCATAAATGAAACGTCTCGTGTGAATCGGAACACCTGGCAACACTAATTATAACACTAAGAGAAGCTTCTGTGAGTACGAAAACTCATAAACCCATATATCTTCATGACGTAATTTTGTTTTCTCTTCATTTCCTAGACTTATTAAGACCCTGATGCGTGTCTCATTTGTAAAAATATTAATTAATATATTTCAAAAATATTGTTACTTACTTTAAGTTCACCCTCATTTTCTTTATAAAATTTCACCTAAAAACGATAAAGTGTAAAATTAAAAGCGGGTTAGAAAACTGAAAACTTTAAGAAATCGATGAAATTCATTATCATAAGATGTAGCAATTATAAAAATGTCCTTATAGCAAAGTAATATTGAAATTGTAATTTCTTAATCACGACACAATATTGCGCCATGACCACTTTGCACATTATTCCGCTAATATTAGGGTGTTTACATTTAAGAATTATAGATTTAATATTGTCAACAAGTGTCAGTTGTTGCCACCAACTTTCACCGATATTGGTGAAAAGTAATTCTTATTCAGAAAATTGCATGGTTGATAATAACATAACAACAGATATTCCAGAAGTTACAGTGTGGTGCAAAAATTAATGTACAAGCTAAATGTTTTAATAAAATTAAAAATATACACCGGAATGCTTTGAAATTTTTACTGTATCCGAACAAATTACAAATTAATGTTTCGAATTCGGAAACAATTCAATTTAAGGAAAATCATAAATTATAAAAAAAAGGAAAATTGTGATGTCGCAAAAGTTTATGCACAAAAACGAAATATTTACATTTCACAAAGCAAAAAAGTCCTTTAGTGGTCTATTGTGTATCCATTGCGCCCTATGAGATCGAATACGCGATTTTCCATTGATAACATGAGAGTATGGAAGGTTTTGGGAGCGAGTTTGTACCAGGCTTCCTCGTTCACTGATTTGAGCTTTTGCACTGAGTATTACTGCTGCCCATTCTTTTAGACGTCACGTGAGAGGATTCACCAGATGTTCTGATTAAGAGACAAATTGCTAGTTACAGCCAATCTTTCAAATAATTTTATCCCCACAAAATGTGGTTTTACTCGACCTTTCTGAGTAATAGGCATTTTTTAATTGCTTTCCACGTTGCAAAACACTATAAATACCACGTTTTGACCAATTTAAAATAAGCAAAATTTACAAAATGGATTTACTTTTAGCTTTCAGCTTCCAAACTTCTACAACTTCTTCAGGCGAGAACTGCAGAGATTTTGGCATTTTCATATACCTCGTACAGTGATCGCTATACCTCATACTCTAGGAAAGAAGTCTTGTCGATCCTCCACCCATCATGTTTAAGGAGATATTTGCATAAAATATCATTTGTGCATAAACTTTTGCGACATCACAAAAAATGTTTTTTGTGATTTCTGATTTTCGTAACGATGATTTTTTTCCAAACTTGAGATACATATTTATGATCATAGTGGATATTTGAAAGCATCCCGTTGTACAATTTTATTTTTATTAAAATATTTTCGTTGTGCTTAAACTTTTGCGCCTCACTGTATCTATTAACCAGTTATACTTACCGTGATATTATTGGGTTAGCAACTAAGTTATTGCAGATTTTGTCAAAAGATGTTAGCACATTCTTTTTGTTTTGTCAACGTGTTCAAAGCACCTAACCTATATTGTTTTCTTGTTGTTTGGACATCCGCCTTTAATTTAGCAAAAAAAAAAAAAAAATTGTATTGATTAGTTATTTAGTTTCATTTTTATCTCAGTTTAAACATGGAAGAAAAAGACGTGCATTTCAGACATATTTTATTGTCATTTCCGTAAAGGTAAGAACGCATCGCAAGCACACAAGAAAATGTGTGCCATATATGGGAATGACGTCTTGAAAGAAAGGCAGTGTCAAAATTGGTTTGTCAAATTTCGTTCTGGTGATTTTTTGCTGAAAAATGCTCAATGATCTGCCGTCCACTGTAAAAAAACAGAGATTCTATTGGCAATCGAGACCCCAGTACTATTTCTGTATTTTAACGGAAATTTCTCCCCATAAATTCCAGAAATCCGTATTTTTACGGAATTTTTCCCCATAAATTACAGAAATTTTCCCGTTTTTCTGGAATTTATGGGGGGAAATTTCCGTTAAAATACGGAAATAGTACTGTCATCTCGATTGCCAGTAGAATCTCCTTTTTTTAGTCCGTTTTTTTTTACAGTGTCCAGTTGGAGCTGATGAGACCCAAATCAAGACCATTATCGATTCAGATCGTCATAGCACAACACATGAGATGGCAGAGAAGCTCAAAGTATCGCATACATGCATTGAGAAAAAAATAAAGCAGCTTGGCTATGTTACAACTCGGTGTATGGATCCCGCATCAGCTTAAGGAAATTCATTTGACGCAATGCATTAGCATCTGCGATTCGCTTCTGAAACGCAATGAAATTGATCCATTTCTGAAGTGACTGATAACTGGCGACGAAAAGTGGGTAGTTTATAACAACGTTAATCGGAAAAGTTCGTGGGTGATGCAAGATGAACCAGCCCAGACGACGCCAAAAGCTGAGAATCACCAAAAAAAGATTATATTCTCAGTTTGGTGAGATTATAAAGGAATTCTGCACTTTGAACTTTTACCAAGAAATCAACGATTAATTCAAACATGTACGCTCAACAACTCGCCAAAATGAGCGATGCAGTTCAAGAAAAGCGGCCAGCATTGTCAAATCATAAGGGTGTTGTTTTCCAGCATGTTAATGCAAAACCCAGCACATCTTTGGTCACTTGCCAAAAATTATTGGAACTAAGTAGGTATGTGTTGTCACATCCACCATATAGCACTGACCTTGCGCCTTCAGATTACCATTTATTTCGTTCCATGCAGAACATCTTAAATAGTAAAATTTTTAATGACGCTGATGATGTAAAATCACATTGAATTCCGTTTTTTGCTGCCAAAAATCAGAAGTGTTATGAACATGGAATTATGACACTGCCTGAAAGATGACAAAAACATACAATACCTAATTGAATAAAGTTACATTTTTAAACAAAAATTTTGAATTTTCCTTTTTATTTAAAATCCGCAATCACTTAGTTGCAAACCCAATAGTATGCTTAATTTTTTTTTTTTTTAGAAAACTGCTTGATTTACATTAAAGTAATAACAAAAAAATCTATCCTTTAAACAGTTATTATATACTGTGATGTTTTCACGTTTAAATTCTGAATATATTTAGTCTCAATATTATGCGATCTTAACTAATTAACAATATATTATTAACAAAATATTTAAAAAATATTTTTAGAGCATATTAGATATAGCATTAATGACTATAAATGCGTGTAATATTAATGGACGTTTTCTCCAATCATTTGATTTTTTAAAAAGTAATAACATACTACTTTAAAACCTTTTTTTTGTGTGTGTGTTTATAACTCGTATAAATTTCATGTGCCTAAACTTGAAAAAAAATCTGTTATACACAAACTCCATTCATTAGAAGATTGATTTTCTCATGAATAATTTTTCTTTTTAAAGTTACACTTGTAATTATTAGGGGGGGGGGGATTCATGTCAAAGTTATTTATTAATTACATAATACTTACAATTTTTTCATAACAGTCTTTGTGACAACTCCAATCAGCTCCCATGCATTTTTCCATAGATTCCTATCATAAATAAAACAAAACTTATGAAAGATAAAACAAGAAATAAAATAAATTCATTTATAGTGAGCCATGTAACTGTAGTGAGCCACTAATTTTTAAAGTTTGTCCCTTTTTAAAGTTAGTCTTTTTAATCTAGTCCCCGATGCATTTCTGAAAACAACTGAAAAAAATCTGATTGGCCGAAACCCGTAACTTTTAAATATCTATAAACTGTTTGGAATTGTTGTTTATTTTTCTGTTGGTTAGAGGAGTTTAAGTGATTTCAAATAATTATTATTTCGTTAATATTATGTTTTACTTTGCATTAAGCTGTATAATTTGTTAGATAAGCCGAAAAAATAAACATTGAGTTTTTTTATTAATTTTAAATGGTGACCCGCTTCTGGGTCACTGTTTCTTAAATTGTACCAAAAGTAGTCATGGGGGCATACTACTGAACCATATGCCAAATTTTATTTTTATGTTTAATTTATTTGAATTAAGCCTTTTTGTGGTTCTCCCCCTTTGTATATATTTCATTTAGCTCTTTGCTCATCAGAACCCCCTAGGGACCCACTATTGGTGTACAAGCGGCCCACTTCTGGAACAACGAAAATGTAACTTCACTAAGCTATCAGATATTTTACTGTTAAAACAAGAAGTTAATAGATGAAATAGTTTATACTTTACTTCAAAGTTAATTTAATGGTTGGTTGGTTACACTTTTGAAAAATTTTATATGGTATGTCTATACCCATTAACTTGTACTAGTTTTTAGCTGCACAAAAACATTACTTTTTTGTTGTTAAAATTTAGAATTTTATTTCTTTGTGTTCTAATCATATGCAAATGCTATCAGAATGATAAATAGTTAATCATTTTTTCTATGTCATGAAAAACAATTTAAAATTCAATAATAAGAATATTTTGTAATTGGTTCTGCTTTTAGTATACGCCGAAATTCACATGAGCACAAATAGAAAACATTAACTCTGACTCTTTGGCTCCCAGAAGGGTGGAGAAGTAATAGCAATTTAGATTAATGTTTATTTTTTGTTACCAGAAAGTAACGAATAAACAGAAAATGCAATATAATTTTAAAATTTTGTAGAGCAAAGCGGTAGTGAAAATTATGGAAAGAGTATATTAGAATTGTTTTAAAAGATAAATTTAAAAAAAAAAAAAACAGAAATCTGCCGAAACACAAAAGGCTCTCTATTTGACAGTTAAAATTTATGAATAGACCAAATAAAGATATGCTTAGAGAAAAGCCTAAGCCGTTCTTAAAAAAAGGTTGCTCTAATTCGTTATACTATTCTCATTTATAGAAATTGATAATTTCATTGGGTTTTACCCCTACAATTTGTATCATTCTGGTACTAAAAACCAGAAAACATATTTTTAATGTCAGAAAACGCTGAAAATTCATAAAATTATCATAAATCGGTAAGTTTTGGTCGTAGAAGATGGGAATTTTTACTATTTAAATTGGTAGCTTGGAGGAATGTTTTCCAAATATAAAACACAGGAACCGTATAAAAATTTCAAAATCGTAAATTTTAAAAAATTTAACTATTTTGATGTAAATGTATTTTCATATGATGAAGAATAACATTTGGAATATTTCTGCAATTGGAACCATATCTTTAAAATTAATCAATTAGGAATCATTTATTTTTCAACGATAAGAAGGGGCACAGTGTATATAACCTAAAACAATTAATTACATTTTAGATTGTAAGATATTAGATATTATGTAAAATGAGATCAAAATAAAACAATTTGCAGCCTGATCTGTAGATTTACCAGTGAAATTATTTAACATTACATTCTAAACTTATAAATATGTTTAATTATTGTTTATATTTAATTGTAGGGTTATTACAAATGAATCATCCGGTTTTGATACGTTACTATGGGCAAACTAGGAAACGTATATGTTTCCATGACAACTAAAACGACAGGGCGTTAACTACAGTTTCGCACTGCGTATGTGTCATGGGCGTGTGATTGCCATGGTTGCTGCGCGAACGTCATATTCAAAATGGCGACTGGACAGCAGAAATTTTCCACACAGTTGGCTGTGGAATGGAAAGTTCCCGGCTAGCGCGATTTGTTGTTTTCTTGGGACTACGGATGAAACTACTGAAGGCATACAAATGCAAACCACCAACCCAACAAAGCATTCTGTTCTGGTATTGACAGTTCAAAGAAACCGGTTGTTTATGTAAAAGCAAAAGTTCCGTCCGACCAAGCATTACTGACGAAACAGTGAACTGAGTTAGAAAAATCTGTAGTCCCAAGAAATCAACAAATCGCGCTAGCCGCGAACTTTCCATTCCACAGCCAACTGTGTGGAAAATTTCTGCTGTTCAGTCGCCATTTTGAATATGATGTTCGCGCAGCAACCATGGCAACCACACGCGCTTGACGTTTGAGTTGTCATGGAAACATATTTGTTTGCTAGTTCGCACATAGTAACGTATCAAAACTCGATGAGTCATTTGTAATAACCCTGTATATTATAACTTCTGTATTTGCATACTAAAACTCTAGACTTAAGGGGCGCACTACTGTGCATCAAAAAATTACTATGCTATAGAGAATTTGTAGACTGTGATTTTCTCTTTACTCTGAAATTAGTGCAGAGATATCGCAAGATGGTTTAAAGGCCGTTTTAGGTACTATTGCGTTACTATTATTGCGTACTATTATTTAGGTACTATTAGAACCCACGGGTTCTCGTCCCGAAATGCTGGATTCGACATAAGGAAGCAAAACAGTAATCCATGAAAATAATTTGCGGAGATAGGAATACTTGGTAGATGGTCCCCATTATGTATCAAACTTAAGACCTTTTCAGTCGGAGAGTCAGAGGCGATCTGATGATATTTTCACATCGGCTACACTGCCAAGATAATTGCGATTCGAGCCCAATTTAGAAAACAGCGGTTAGGGAGAAAGCAATTTAAATTTTTGAACGGCAGACATGCCAAGCCATATTTGGCAACTAAATAAAATAGATGAAATGAAAAAATAAACCTAAAGGCATCTGTAAATGCATCTAGGAAAGCGTAAAATTCGTGGTTTTTATATCCCCTCGTCTCATTGTATACTTTACAGTTAATTTAAGAAAGAGCAGATGTCAGAATTAGATACGGGGTCCTTTTTTGTTATAATTTGGAACAAAGCATGAAAGACTTTTGTGCGAGTAAAATGGCGTAAAACCACCCACAAAAGTACACTTTAGAATCTAAAAAGTGCCTTTATGAATGGTGCCCTTAAGAATATAAAAGTGCCCTTAAGAATAAAAAAGTGCCCTCTTTTTCCACAAGCAGCACTCTGCCCCTTTATAAAGCTGGGAGAAACTCTGGGATTTCTATATATGAAATTCAATTCCAGATCTTGTAACACTTGCATATCATTTCATCATTTAATACTCGCAAAATTACAATTGAATTTAAATTTACAGGAATTTGGCCATCATTTAAACAAAGTATTTTCAATGCGGATGATTTTATAGCTTCTCACATTACAGAAACACTTAAATCCGGACAATCTATTGGATAATTGTATTCAAAATTCTGGTTTTGAAAATTATCGAGATACTGCTGGTGTTTCGCACCCTCCAAACCCTATACCTCTATTCAAACTCTAATTAGTAATAGTTTTGTTACTGCATCAAAACATGAAGAAAATGTTTCTACTCATGTCACTGCATAAGCAATAAGACCCTACCCAATCGCCTTGTGTAGAAAAACAAAACAGTTGGGTAGAAAACCTACAAAGATTTGTATCCTAAGAACTGAAAGAAAAGTTGGTGAAACACAAGAGAAGAAAAGAAAATTAACTCAAGTAAAGCATCAGCAAAAAGAGTTAAAATATCTAAAGTAAAATTCCATTTCTCAATTATTCTGAATCTAGTTCTTTTAAAGACAAAAACTCTGATCCTAAACTTGACAGTGAAGTAAATTTTTGTGAAGAGTTAAAATTGTTTGAACCTGTCACTGATGAATTAGAGAAAAATTATTTTATTCTTGTCAAATTTGTCAGAAATGTCACTGTTTGCTCTAAGTTTCTGTATTACATGGGCCGTGTGGAATCAGTTGAAAGTGGAGAAATAATTGTTTCTTTTTAAACAGAAAATGATAATTTCTACAACTTTACCTAAATAATGAAGTTATAATGCTATCAATATTAGGCTATTTCAAAACTTCCTCAGCTCATTTGGAATATCACCAAGGCATTAACAACTATGAAATTCTATGTTAATTTAGATAATTTTGATGCCCGATGATAATAATAATGCAAAAGCTACTGTAACTTCTTTTAATTATTATTAGAAATTACTGTACATAAATAGGCATTAAATACTTTCTGAGAGTTCAAAATAATGTGATGCCCAATCTGCTCCCATATCAATTTAACATTGTCCTAATTTACCCCGTGCAGGGGCACATTGGGGCAATATTTGACATTATACTATTTAAATAAATAAAAATTAAATATTTAACTTTTCAGTTTGGCTTGAGACTTTAATGATTATCGAGACTATAGACTACAAAATAGTGATCTTATTTGAATTAAATCATAAGAACTTAAATATATGACAGTAATTAAAAAGTGACCCAATGTGGCCCTTCTCCCCTACAATTTGCAACGAAAATAGTTTTATCGTGCATTTCTGATATTGTAAAATCTTGGGTTACTTTCAAAACTCGTCTTATATTCTAAGGATTTGGGAACAAAACTTTGTCTACCAAAATTTTCTTTCTTGGATAAGGCGAGGTTTGAAACCCATGCCCTCGCATATTCATTACCTTTGGGACGTTTTTCTTTTCATTCGTGTGAATCGAAAAGAAAATTAGAAAGAGGTGATTCCGGAAATGATGAAAATATCTATAACAATAAAAGAAAGTTGTTTGTCAATGTGTCTGCCTGTGTGTGTGAGAGGGCTAGGAAAATCTATCGCACGTAGAGGTTTTAAAATTTGGCGACCGGCACTATTTAAAACATAAAGGGTTATATATTTTGTAAATAAGATTTTTGAGAACACAAATGTGTAAGATTTGTTGCAATAAATGTTTTCCTAACAAAGTTATGTTTGCCATTTGCTGCGTACTACATATTCAACGATTTGATTGAAAATGGCGTTTAACTCGATAAAACCAGTGTTTCATATAATTCACTAATGGCAGATTATATGAATGATATCTATTCTAATATATACTCTATTCTAAAAATACATACATAGTTGTTATTTGACACTAGAACGCCCGGAAGGAGTCGATCCGACTCCGACCATATGATTAAATGTCAACGGGAAACAGAAATTATTTCATAAAATAAGTTAAATTAAAAACACGCAGATTTACGTTAAATAAGTCAGTCAAATAATTTTAAATAAAAATTCTGGTATCAAATATTTTTATGAAACTTGAGTAAAATTTCCGGGCGTTCTAGTGTTAAGGTATACTTTAACGATTGTTTCCTTAAACATATTTAGAAAATGAAAAGTAATTTTGAAATTATTTTAATTTACCTCGAGGTCGTTGGATTTAAAGTGGTCTTTACAAGACATCTAAAAAAGCAAAAAAAAATAAGTTTAAAGCATAAAACAAAAACTTCATACTTATAATAATAATAATAATAATTAAAATGAATGCCCAGTTAAAAAAAACACAGTACACCTATACAAAATAAAGTTCATATTTGAATGATATAATAAATAAACTGTTCTAAAACCATAAAAAATAGACATGTAAATTAACACGCTGTATAAAAGAGAAAAATTCTACCCAAATGGTGATATTTCATAAGACAATAAGATGTGTTTATATATATACTTACATGTTTCTTTTTATATAGAGAGTGTTTATAATTAAATTGACACTTTTCAAAGTGCTCTCTAGCTTGATTTAATAATCTTAATATCATGATATTTAACTAATACATTAAATAACATGTTAACTAATGTATGTATTTATATATATATACTTATATGCTTGTTTGTTTTTTAATATAAAGTGTTTATAATTAAACAGACAATCCTCAAAGTGCTCTCTATCCTGATCTAATAATCTCAATATCATGATATATTTTTTTATGTTAACTAATACATAAATAGAATGAAAGAACCCACAAACAAAAAATTAACGTAAAAAAATCACCGATAGGGAAATTAATAGTCAAAAAGGATACGGTGGACACATAAATTAATAAAAATGTCAGCAATGAAGGAAAACATCCCATATTTTCTTCAGCTTTAAGAAATTTTGAGGGATTAAAATCCCAACCATGAGGAAATGACCCTCATCTCAACGAAGAATTTTCAAGCATTAAGTTTCGTTTACTTGCATTCTGGCCCTAAATATTAGACCAAATATCTCTCGTATATCATTTTCGATGTATTTCAGCTCATGAACGCGAATAAAAAATACGTGCAGCAGTGGATACAGAATTTCCACATGAATACGAATTCTCACAGTAATACGAAACTGTCACTACAAACTTTATTCATAAGTGACCTAATTTTGCAAACATTCTTATTCAGATATCAAGAAATTAAATCGTGATTCCCATTTTTCTATAAAACAAATAATATTTCAGAAAAGGGTCTCAAAGTTGGTATATTATGAATTCGACACAGGGCAGTGAAAGAAAAATCGTCTTCGGTAAGGAATCCGTTATCACTCAAGTTGTATATCAATTATAGAAAAAATTTTGTTTGATTTCTAGTCCAAGAGCCGGCAGCACAAAAACCTATGTTATCAAGCACAAGAAAAAACTCTTTATTTTATGGAAAAGTAGAAGTAGAAGAATCTAATGATCCATGTCTGCCGGAAGTGGAGTGGTGCATAAGCCAAAAATTAATACCACCAGTAGTTGACTCGTAGGTTTATCATTGTGTTTTCCTGCTCCTAGTCCTCCATGTTTTCATATCTTTATTTGTAGGACAAGCACAATGATAAACCTACGAGTCAACCGCTAGTGGTATTAACTTTTGGCTTATGCACCCCTTCACTTCCGGCAGACATGGATCATTAGCTTCCTCTACTTCTACTCTTCCATAAAATAAAGATTTTTTTTCTTGTGCTTGATAACATAGGTTTCTGTGCTGCCGGCTCTTGGACTATTCGTAGCACTTAAAGAGTAATATCTAATTTCATACTCCTGAATAATAAATATTATTTGCGAATGTTTCACAGAAATTCGTTGTCGAATTGCAGAGGGAAAAAAACTTTTAAGCTCATAGCTGAACAGTTTTTTACATATGGTTTTTATGATCAAGTATTAATACATTCGTATAGTACAACATAATCCTTTGTAAATAATGAAACACAAGTGTTAAACCATAAAATTTTTATTTACAAATTTGGAGACCCCCAAACTTGAGGACTTTGGATCAGTGCTCCGTCTATCTCCATCATTGCCTTAATATGGCCTGCTCATAGATTCACGTAAAAATTTTGATAAAAATGTTACAAAACGGAAAGTACATGAATTCTTATTAAATGAATTAATATTTTTGTTTGCCAACAGCTCATGCTATTATGCTCAATTAATTAAAATTAGTAATAAAAATTGAAACATTTTGATCCAATGATGTAATGATATTAACTGATTTATTAATAGCAGACCCTTGTGAAGAGTGTGCATTGGTTTTTAGGTGCTTTCGTAATTATATAAATGCATAGCACCTATAGTCGTCGTTCAGTCCGTTTGTCTGTCCGCATATCCACAAAGCAAAAACTACCCGACCGAATGGTCGGAAATTTTAAATATATAATTGTTGCAAAATTTTGTCGAGTCATTTTAAATTTTATGGAAATCGGATTTATAGTTTAATTACAGGAACAGTCAAAAGTTTTTCGTTACATTACGGCCAATGGGAATGAATTATTGCAAGTGCATTTTAAAGATGTTAACAGCCTTCCGAATGGTCTGAAATTTTAATTATATAAATTGTTGCAAAATTTTGTCGAATTATTTCAAATGTTATGAAAATCGGATGTACAGTTTAATTACAGGGACAGTCAAAAGTTTTCCGTTACATTAGGGCCAATGGGGAAAAAAATATTTCAAATGCATTTTAATGATATTACAGCCTTTCGAATAGAATGAAATGGAATTCAGTACAATATGCAATCGAAAATATTTATAAAACTAGTTATAGTACGAATGCATCTCATTTGCCACGTTTGACGAGCAATTTCCAACTTGTTAAAACTACGGAAAGTTCTGCCAGAAATACTGATTTTTTGTGTAATATTAGCATAACACAAGTTAACCATCTGGTAAAGAGGTCTAATATATCATCATGAGCATTAGACAGCCAATCCTAAATTTTGCTTCGCGTAATTTTCCTGTAGGTAGTCATATCTGAAAAATATTTGTTGAAAAATCTATAAGCATTCAACTTATTTTTTATTACAGGTGTTGTTTTCTAAAATAAATTACTTTTCTCATATAGTTTCTTTTGGGGTATTATTTTAATATTGAAGATTGGTTTCTTTATAATATTTAGTAGGTAAACTAATATAAAATACAGTAATTTTAAATGTATTGAACGAGCTCATTTTTCAATTCGTACTATTAGTTCACACTCTCCCTATATTTATTTATTTATTTATTTATATATCTTGTTCAAATTTTCAATCGTTAATAAAATACTTATTATTCATCCTATCAAGTTGAAATAACTTTTTTAAAACTTGTAATGGATGACAATTGATGTTAATACAGTTTTTTCAAATATTAATTCATTAATTAAATTTTAATTAATTAATTTTAGTTTTACATGGCAGACAAAATGGCGGCCATTGGTTATTGCAGCATTTAATGCATCTTCATATCTGTAAGGGAAGTTACCATAGGGGACCCTGTTCTGTCGCCAAATACCGCCAAGTTTGTCGCCAACTTGGCGATATATCGCCAAATGTGGTGACCAAAATGAGTCGCCAAAAGTGACACCAACTTGGCTATATCTCTACTATTTCGCCAAATTTCCATAGACTTCCATTGCAAACCTACTTGCTTATAGAAAATCAACAAATTGAGATATTTTAATGCAACAAAAACTAATATTAGCTTAAGGGATTATATTAATTTTTTCTTTGATGGCCTAAGTAGGAACTGACTTCAAAAACAAAATTTTTATATTACTTGTTATATTGCAGCTTGTTATTTAAAAATCGTGTTAAGATCAAATTATTTAAAATATTTTATGGTTCAATCATTTTAACTATTTTTTTTAAATCTGTTACATCTTGGTTCATCATAGTCAAATATTCTACTTAATAGAATAATTTTTGCAAGAGGGTTTTTTTTTTTTTTTTTAAGAAGGTTCTAATAAATGTGTGCAGAACATTTGACCGATATATCTCCAATTTGTAACCAAAAGTATTTTCTAGTTAAGTTACAGTATATTCAACAGATGATTCACAAATTTGCTGCACTTACCATATTGCTCCTAATTTGTTCAGCGCATGACCAATCAACTTCCCAGAATTTTTCCAAAATTTCCTGAAAAACAAAAAAATGAAATATGTAGCAAGTAGTGATAAAGCATTGATCGCAACAAGTGACAAGGTTGGAAGAGTCTGAGAGCTGCGCTTTGAAATATTATATGTCAGAAGTTGCCGTCTTCCAGTTCTGTGAGCCACACCTCGCCACTGGTCGCAAAAGTATTTTAAGATTAAATTACAGTCTAGTCAACAAACTGAAAATATTGAATCATCGCATGAACATTGGTAAAATATTCTAAATTCATCGATTTCGATTTCACGACTTCCACTCGTTTGTCCTGATGATCGAAAAAATTATATTTAGCCAATGATTTTCTTCTTTTTTTATGTTAAATAATACCGTGTATAGCACATTAGACTATCCCGTATCATTATATCGTGACTCTGTTCAAAGTATAACAACAAATAAAAATTATGAGTTAAGCATAGAATGTGAAACACTTTCCAACACTCCCAGAATACTTTATCAAAACTTCGCTGTTTAATAAGGTAAAAGAAATACCTAAGCAAACATTTTAGAAAACGTATAACACATTTCAAAATCAGATTTCAACGATTACCTCCCAAAGCCGGAAAGGTACTCCAATTTTTTTCTGCGGCTCTGTAGATGATCTATAAATTTGTACAGATTCTACATAGTAAATTTAGTTTAGTAAGAAAACGCATAACACAGTTGGAAATTCACCGTCAGTAATTTCTCCCAGTAGAGGGAAACGTACTTGAATTCTTTTGTACAGCACCGTATATTACTTAAAGATAGATTTTTATACACGTTGCATATTAAGTTAAACTTTAATTCAGGCAAATACATGCTTAAAACTACCGAAATCCCACTTCCAGGACTTACTATCCATAGGCGACCATGAATCCAGCTTATTGCATAGCCTTGTATACAATTTTATTTGTATGCTACAAACATCTCTTAGTATTCTAAATGTAGTTTAGCTTCAAAATACATAACTCAAATTAAAAAATACATTTAAGCAATTCACGCTCACTCTCAGCAATGCTTACAAATTCTTTTGTTTAGCCCTGGTATATGATCTATAGAACTTATGCGCACTATGTAGTCTGCAAAAATTTGCTTAAAAACCCATACCATAACTGCAAATGCACTTTCAGCAATCATCCCTAACAGACAATACATCGGATACAATATTGTATCCGAAATCTTTTTTGTGTCCCTGTAAACATGCAATGCACATGATATTCTACTGCAAGCAACTTACCGTAAACCTCAGTAATGTATATAAATTTCATCATGTTTTAAGTAATGCAACTTGAGTGAAATACGCTGCGAACAGTTTTCCCCATAGATCATTATATAACCGAACTCTTTTGTGTGACTCTGTAAATGACTGTTAATGCTTTGCACCCCATATTCTACAAAAATTATGTATTGGTGCACCTCGGAAATTCATATCAATGTCATTAGGTTTGGAAAATCGTTTAAATGCGCCTAAAACGGTTTTTCTTCATAGAGTATAATATAGCGGAACAGTTTTGAGTTCCTCTACGCGTACTTTAAGTGCTACACATAAGATATTCTATAGCAGTCATCTTCTAGTGCATCTCAATAATGTATATAAATTCAATTATGGTTTAAATATTGTAACACTGTTAAAATAAACCGCAAATGGTTTTTAACCATAGATCGTAATGTAACGGAATACTTTTAAGCACCCGTGTAAATGAACTATGAATAATACACACTTCATTTTCAAAACCGAACATGCTGTGGTAAACTTCAATAATGTATATATTATTTAAATGGCAATCCGGATATAATTACGAGAGTTAGAACACGGCCAGACAGACCGACGAACAGACAAACCCAATTCATAAACCCTTTTCAACTATGTTGGAAAGTGTTAAAAATTGTTTTGCTATTGGTTGATCAGCGACAGCTAAAATTTAATAAACCGTGATCTATTAGTTGATCATGTAAGGTGCCTCTAAAAAGTTCGGTGCATGGTACCATATTTAAATAACATCTCGGGATAAGGACACGCGCGAATAAATTCACATTGAGATACATGTGAAGAAGCACATCCTACCGGCGATATTATTATGTTCAAGCAGAGTTGCCGGCTGGAACCAATGGAACCGTGTCAGAGTATGGAACCTTGTCAAATAAAATGGAGCAACGCATAAGCATAAATTTTTGCTATAAATTGGGAAAATCGGCAACGGAGACCCATGAAAGTGTAAGAAAAAGAAGCGGTGATTAAAAAATGTTCTTATGACTGGTTGAAACCGTGGCAGAAGGGAAAACTGTTGGTGATGAACCGCGTTCGGATCGACCGTCACCAAGCACAACCAAAGAATATGTATTTTAGAAAAGAAGTCCGGCTTCAGTGGCTATTTAACTCCATTATTTATTGTCTGTTATGGTCTTTAATCTCACAATCAAATTTTAATAACATCTCTCTGTTCTAACATTTTGATATCCTAGCTTGAATTTAAGAAAACATGAAACGAAGGCCTTAGAAAAGTATGAACGTATTGCTTTGAATGTGGACATGTTATCCTTGCATTGCATAAACAGACATTACTTTCTTATAAAGGTACTCAAATTTTTCAATCATCGATTGAGTCTTAGTAGAAATCGAGATTTCGAAGAAGACTCCTTGTTATGCAAATGCAGATTTAGCATGTGGCTAAATTGAATAGTGAATTATTTTTTGTTTCTGCTTTCAGTAAACAGATTTTACTGTGATATCTAATGAAGTTTAAAATTTATTTAAGTTAGAAAAATTAAACATTGATTCTTGCGAGAAAGAGATCTTAGGAGAGTAAAATTAGTGATTTAAATCACGTCAACTCACCATACTTTCTTTATTTGAAAATTAATCCTTTCCGGCATGGTGGGTTAAATTCTGCCCACTTAATTTTAATCTCCAAATGCCACAACGGGACCAGTATTTTGAAATGAATTTTTGCCTTTTAAATTGTACATGAAGAAAAGGTTTTACTAATTTCCAAATAAATTTGTTCGCAAGTCCCGGTGTCATTAAATTATTTCAGCATTTTAGCAACAGAAGTACTTTTGAGCCGGAAAGGGTTAATAAGCGTTCTACTGTGACTTTTATAAGTTCACTGAATATGTTCATTAATAAATCAATCGATACCATGTTCCTCAATAATATATTCATCACGTGTTCATTGAAGTTGAAAATCATTAATAGTAATGATGAGTTCATTACATACAACTGCTATTATTTATTTTCTTGTATTCCCTTTGTACTACCTATTTTAACCTTAGAACGCTGTTTTACGAATCTTTGAAAATATTGTGAACTTATATTTTGTATTTGTTTAATCTTCTCTTAGAAAAATATTTACACGTTAGAAATTTGTCGTAGCATAGAGCTTTTATTTATACCTTATAAATCGGTATTTTATCATCTAAACGTCGGAAAAGGTAGACAATCTGTTGCATGATTTAATTTTAGAAAATGAAGCAAAATAAATAAGGATTCTTAATTCATAAACGCTGATAATGTGCACTGTTTAAAAAAATTTCTAAGAATCTACTGGTAATTCATTATCTGTCTTATATAAAATTACAGGGATTAGAAAAACAGAGAATTTAATTAAATAACAGACAGATTATTCCGCATTTTTACATCAATAAAAATACACAAGATATTGTAAATTTATTTAGAATGATAATAATTTAATTTATTTTTCAAAATTAATGAATTTTTGAACTGCTATACTATTTAAATTTTACAAGATTTATTCCTAGCAGGTCCGATATTTGCTCTCGAGTCCTCTGGGTTGCAGACATGACATGACATTGCGGTGCTTACTGGGTGCTAACGCGGCGTGAAACCGTCGCGCGGTTACATGCACATGCTGAATGGGACAACTGAAAAGTGGTTGTCGATAAAATTCCCCGCCAACTCCGTCGTGACGAATTTTCCCTTTCTTATATAGTCTTCTTTTTAATAAAACAATTTTAAAACCAAATTTTCTTCTTTAATATTTCTAATAAAATTGTAAAATAATTTTGAAAGTGTGTATTTTTAATTATAGGTTATAATAAATATAAACATATCTGTAAATAAAGACATGGTAATCCCTACACGGAATTTGACATAAGAAAAAGGATGTCACCCGACGAAGTTTTCCAGAGTGCACTCGGGTAGTTCAGTCTTGAGAAAAACTCTTTGCTACACCATAATGATACACAACGACAGATAAGCAAGCAGTGGTGTAGTCGTAAAAAAAAACAGAGGGTATACTCTCTAAGCAGAGGGTATACGCTCAAGGCCGAGCGTATACCCTAGAGTGTATTTACTATAGATTTTTTGAGAAACAGAGGGTATACGGTGTTCCTTAAAAAAATCCAGAGGGTATACGGCGTATACCCCCGTATACCCTCCACTACATCCCTGTAAGCAAGTATTTCGGCTTCTACCAGGATCTAAAAATGGGGTGTGTTGGAGACGAACACCTTACCGACTGTGCTATAGGATCTGCTACTACTGTATGCAAAGGGTGTATTTTATGATTCAGATAGTAAATACTTTCAATTTTTATACTACCAAGCTTCATGCACATGATGAATGGGACAACTGAAAATTGGTTGTCGATAGTCGATAAAAATTCTCGCCAACTCCGTCGTGACGAATTTTCCCTTTCTTATATAGTCTTCTTTTTAATAAAACAATTTTTAAACCAAATTTTCTTCTTTAATATTTCTAA
The DNA here is from genome assembly GCA_963932465.1 of Maratus speciosus. Classification (NCBI taxonomy): domain Eukaryota; kingdom Metazoa; phylum Arthropoda; class Arachnida; order Araneae; family Salticidae; genus Maratus; species Maratus speciosus. Next base: position 148,752,829 of record OZ010788.1, read on the forward strand.
TAAAATTGTAAAATAATTTTGAAAATGTGTATTTTTAATTATAGGTTATAATAAATATAAAAATATCTGTAAATAAACACATGGAAATCCCTACAGGGAATTTGACATAAGAAAAAGGATGTCACCCGACGAAGTTTTCCAGGGTGCACTCGAGTAGTTCAGTCTTGAAAAAAACTCTTTGCTACACCATAATGATACATAACGACAGATAAGCAAGTATTTCGGCTTCTACCAGGATCTAAAAATGGGGTGTGTTGGAGACGAACACCTTACTGACTGTGCTATAGGATCTGTTACTACTGTATGCAAAGGGTGTATTTTATGATTCAGATAGTAAATACTTTCAATTTTTATACTACCAAGCTTCATGCACATGATGAATGGGTCAACTGAAAAGTGGTTGTCGACAGTCCATAAAAATCCCCGCCAACTCCGTCGTGACAAATTTTCCCTTTCTTATATAGTCTACTTTTTAATAAAACAATTTTTAAACCAAATTTTCTTCTTTAATATTTCTAATAAAATTGTAAAATAATTTTGAAAGTGTGTATTTTTAATTATAGGTTATAATAAATATAAAAATATCTGTAAATAAACACATGGAAATCCCTACAGGGAATTTGACATAAGAAAAAGGATGTCACCCGACGAAGTTTTCCAGGGTGCACTCGAGTAGTTCAGTCTTGAAAAAAACTCTTTGCTACACCATAATGATACACAACGACAGATAAGCAAGTATTTCGGCTTCTACCAGGATCTAAAAATGGGGTGTGTTGGAGACGAACACCTTACTGACTGTGCTATAGGATCTGTTACTACTGTATGCAAAGGATGTATTTTATGATTCAGATAGTAAATACTTTCAATTTTTATACTACCAAGCTTCATGCACATGATGAATGGGACAACTGAAAAGTGGTTGTCGATAGTCCATAAAAATCCCCGCCAACTCCGTCGTGACAAATTTTCCCTTTCTTATATAGTCTTCTTTTTAATAAAACAATTTTTAAACCAAATTTTCTTCTTTAATATTTCTAATAAAATTGTAAAATAATTTTGAAAGTGTGTATTTTTAATTATAGGTTATAATAAATATAAAAATATCTGTAAATAAAGACATGGTAATCCCTACACGGAATTTGACATAAGAAAAAGGATGTCACCCGACGAAGTTTTCCAGAGTGCACTCGAGTAGTTCAGTCTTGAGAAAAACTCTTTGCTACACCATAATGATACACAACGACAGATAAGCAAGTATTTCGGCTTCTACCAGGATCTAAAAATGGGGTGTGTTGGAGACGAACACCTTACCGACTGTGCTATAGGATCTGCTACTACTGTATGCAAAGGGTGTATTTTATGATTCAGATAGTAAATACTTTCAATTTTTATACTACCAAGCTTCATGCACATGATGAATGGGACAACTGAAAAGTGGTTGTCGATAGTCGATAAAAATTCCCGCCAACTCCGTCGTGACGAATTTTCCCTTTCTTATATAGTCTTCTTTTTAATAAAACAATTTTTAAACCAAATTTTCTTCTTTAATATTTCTAATAAAATTGTAAAATAATTTTGAAAGTGTGTATTTTTAATTATAGGTTATAATAAATATAAAAATATCTGTAAATAAACACATGGAAATCCCTACAGGGAATTTGACATAAGAAAAACGATGTCAACCGACGAAGTTTTCCAGGGTGCACTCGAGTATTTCAGTCTTGAAAAAAACTCTTTGCTACACCATAATGATACACAACGACAGATAAGCAAGTATTTCAGCTTCTACCAGGATCTAAAAATGGGGTGTGTTGGAGACGAACACCTTACTGACTGTGCTATAGGATCTGTTACTACTGTATGCAAAGGGTGTATTTTATGATTCAGATAGTAAATACTTTCAATTTTTATACTACCAAGCTTCATGCACATGATGAATGGGACAACTGAAAAGTGGTTGTCGATAGTCCATAAAAATCCCCGCCAACTCCGTCGTGACAAATTTTCCCTTTCTTATATAGTCTTCTTTTTAATAAAACAATTTTTAAACCAAATTTTCTTCTTTAATAATTCTAATAAAATTGTAAAATAATTTTGAAAGTGTGTATTTTTAATTATAGGTTATAATAAATATAAAAATATCTGTAAATAAACACATGGAAATCCCTACAGGGAATTTGACATAAGAAAAAGGATGTCACCCGACGAAGTTTTCCAGGGTGCACTCGAGTAGTTCAGTCTTGAAAAAAACTCTTTGCTACACCATAATGATACACAACGACAGATAAGCAAGTATTTCGGCTTCTACCAGGATCTAAAAATGGGGTGTGTTGGAGATGAACACCTTACTGACTGTGCTATAGGATCTGTTACTACTGTATGCAAAGGGTGTATTTTATGATTCAGATAGTAAATACTTTCAATTTTTATACTACCAAGCTTCATGCACATGATGAATGGGACAACTGAAAAGTGGTTGTCGATAGTCGATAAAAATTCCCGCCAACTCCGTCGTGACGAATTTTCCCTTTCTTATATAGTCTTCTTTTTAATAAAACAATTTTTAAACCAAATTTTCTTCTTTAATATTTCTAATAAAATTGTAAAATAATTTTGAAAGTGTGTATTTTTAATTATAGGTTATAATAAATATAAAAATATCTGTAAATAAACACATGGAAATCCCTACAGGGAATTTGACATAAGAAAAACGATGTCAACCGACGAAGTTTTCCAGGGTGCACTCGAGTATTTCAGTCTTGAAAAAAACTCTTTGCTACACCATAATGATACACAACGACAGATAAGCAAGTATTTCAGCTTCTACCAGGATCTAAAAATGGGGTGTGTTGGAGACGAACACCTTACTGACTGTGCTATAGGATCTGTTACTACTGTATGCAAAGGGTGTATTTTATGATTCAGATAGTAAATACTTTCAATTTTTATACTACCAAGCTTCATGCACATGATGAATGGGACAACTGAAAAGTGGTTGTCGATAGTCCATAAAAATCCCCGCCAACTCCGTCGTGACAAATTTTCCCTTTCTTATATAGTCTTCTTTTTAATAAAACAATTTTTAAACCAAATTTTCTTCTTTAATAATTCTAATAAAATTGTAAAATAATTTTGAAAGTGTGTATTTTTAATTATAGGTTATAATAAATATAAAAATATCTGTAAATAAACACATGGAAATCCCTACAGGGAATTTGACATAAGAAAAAGGATGTCACCCGACGAAGTTTTCCAGGGTGCACTCGAGTAGTTCAGTCTTGAAAAAAACTCTTTGCTACACCATAATGATACACAACGACAGATAAGCAAGTATTTCGGCTTCTACCAGGATCTAAAAATGGGGTGTGTTGGAGATGAACACCTTACTGACTGTGCTATAGGATCTGTTACTACTGTATGCAAAGGGTGTATTTTATGATTCAGATAGTAAATACTTTCAATTTTTATACTACCAAGCTTCATGCACATGATGAATGGGACAACTGAAAAGTGGTTGTCGATAGTCCATAAAAATCCCCGCCAACTCCGTCGTGACAAATTTTCCCTTTCTTATATAGTCTTCTTTTTAATAAAACAATTTTTAAACCAAATTTTCTTCTTTAATATTTCTAATAAAACTGTAAAATAATTTTGAAAGTGTGTATTTTTAATTATAGGTTATAATAAATATAAAAATATCTTTAAATAAACACATGGAAATCCCTACAGGGAATTTGACATAAGAAAAAGGATGTCACCCGACGAAGTTTTCCAGGGTGCACTCGAGTAGTTCAGTCTTGAAAAAAACTCTTTGCTACACCATAATGATACACAACGACAGATAAGCAAGTATTTCGGCTTCTACCAGGATCTAAAAATGGGGTGTGTTGGAGACGAACACCTTACTGACTGTGCTATAGGATCTGTTACTACTATATGCAAAGGGTGTATTTTATGATTCAGATAGTAAATACTTTCAATTTTTATAGTACCAAGCTTCATGCACATGATGAATGGGACAACTGAAAAGTGGTTGTCGATAGTCCATAAAAATCCCCGCCAACTCCGTCGTGACAAATTTTCCCTTTCTTATATAGTCTTCTTTTTAATAAAATAATTTTTAAACCAAATTTTCTTCTTTAATATTTCTAATAAAATTGTAAAATAATTTTGAAAGTGTGTATTTTTAATTATAGGTTATAATAAATATAAAAATATCTGTAAATAAACACATGGAAATCCCTACAGGGAATTTGACATAAGAAAAAGGATGTCACCCGGCGAAGTTTTCCAGGGTGCACTCGAGTAGTTCAGTCTTGAAAAAAACTCTTTGCTACACCATAATGATACACAACGACAGATAAGCAAGTATTTCGGCTTCTACCAGGATCTAAAAATGGGGTGTGTTGGAGATGAACACCTTACTGACTGTGCTATAGGATCTGTTACTACTGTATGCAAAGGGTGTATTTTATGATTCAGATAGTAAATACTTTCAATTTTTATACTACCAAGCTTCATGCACATGATGAATGGGACAACTGAAAAGTGGTTGTCGATAGTCCATAAAAATCCCCGCCAACTCCGTCGTGACAAATTTTCCCTTTCTTATATAGTCTTCTTTTTAATAAAACAATTTTTAAACCAAATTTTCTTCTTTAATATTTCTAATAAAATTGTAAAATAATTTTGAAAGTGTGTATTTTTAATTATAGGTTATAATAAATATAAAAATATCTTTAAATAAACACATGGAAATCCCTACAGGGAATTTGACATAAGAAAAAGGATGTCACCCGACGAAGTTTTCCAGGGTGCACTCGAGTAGTTCAGTCTTGAAAAAAACTCTTTGCTGCACCATAATGATACACAACGACAGATAAGCAAGTATTTCGGCTTCTACCAGGATCTAAAAATGGGGTGTGTTGGAGACGAACACCTTACTGACTGTGCTATAGGATGTGTTACTACTGTATGCAAAGGGTGTATTTTATGATTCAGATAGTAAATACTTTCAATTTTTATACTACCAAGCTTCATGCACATGATGAATGGGACAACTGAAAAGTGGTTGTCGATAGTCCATAAAAATCCCCGCCAACTCCGTCGTGACAAATTTTCCTTTAATAAAACAATTTTTAAACCAAATTTTCTTCTTTAATATTTCTAATAAAATTGTAAAATAATTTTGAAAGTGAGTATTTTTAATTATAGGTTATAATAAATATAAAAATATCTGTAAATGAAACATGGAAATCCCTACAGGGAATTTGACATAACAAAAAGGATGTCACCCGACGAAGTTTTCCAGGGTGCACTCGGGTAGTTCAGTCTTGAGAAAAACTCTTTGCTACACCATACTGGTACACAACGACAGATAAGCAAGTATTTCGGCTTCTACCAGGATCTAAAAATGGGGTGTGTTGGAGACGAACACCTTACTGACTGCGCTATAGGATCTGTTACTACTGTATACAAAGGTTGCATTTTATGATTCAGCTAGTAATTTTTTTTAATTTTTACATTACCAAGCTTCATGCACATGGTGAATGGGACAACTGAAAAGTGGTTGTCGATAGTCCATAAAAATCCCCGCCAACTCCGTCGTGACAAATTTTCCCTTTCTTTTATAGTCTTCTTTTTAATAAAACAATTTTTAAACCAAATTTTCTTCTTTAATATTTCTAATAAAATTGTAAAATAATTTTGAAAGTGTGTATTTTTAATTATAGGTTATAATAAATATAAAAATATCTGTAAATAAACACATGGAAATCCCTACAGGGAATTTGACATAAGAAAAAGGATGTCACCTGACGAAGTTTTCCAGGGTGCACTCGAGTAGTTCAGTCTTGAAAAAAACTCTTTGCTACACCATAATGATACACAACGACAGATAAGCAAGTATTTCGGCTTCTACCAGGATCTAAAAATGGGGTGTGTTGGAGACGAACACCTTACTGACTGTGCTATAGGATCTGTTACTACTGTATGCAAAGGGTGTATTTTATGATTCAGATAGTAAATACTTTCAATTTTTATACTACCAAGCTTCATGCACATGATGAATGGGACAACTGAAAAGTGGTTGTCGATAGTCCATAAAAATCCCCGCCAACTCCGTCGTGACAAATTTTCCCTTTCTTATATAGTCTTCTTTTTAATAAAACAATTTTTAAACCAAATTTTCTTCTTTAATATTTCTAATAAAATTGTAAAATAATTTTGAAAGTGTGTATTTTTAATTATAGGTTATAATAAATATAAAAATATCTGTAAATAAAGACATGGTAATCCCTACACGGAATTTGACATAAGAAAAAGGATTTCACCCGACGAAGTTTTCCAGAGTGCACTCGAGTAGTTCAGTCTTGAGAAAAACTCTTTGCTACACCATAATGACACACAACGACAGATAAGCAAGTATTTCGGCTTCTACCAGGATCTAAAAATGGGGTGTGTTGGAGACGAACACCTTACCGACTGTGCTATAGGATCTGCCACTACTGTATGCAAAGGGTGTATTTTATGATTCAGATAGTAAATACTTTCAATTTTTATACTACCAAGCTTCATGCACATGATGAATGGGACAACTGAAAAGTGGTTGTCGATAGTCGATAAAAATTCCCGCCAACTCCGTCGTGACGAATTTTCCCTTTCTTATATAGTCTTCTTTTTAATAAAACAATTTTTAAACCAAATTTTCTTCTTTAATATTTCTAATAAAATTGTAAAATAATTTTGAAAGTGAGTATTTTTAATTATAGGTTATAATAAATATAAAAATATCTGTAAATGAAACATGGAAATCCCTACAGGGAATTTGACATAAGAAAAAGGATGTCACCCGACGAAGTTTTCCAGGGTGCACTCGGGTAGTTCAGTCTTGAGAAAAACTCTTTGCTACACCATACTGGTACACAACGACAGATAAGCAAGTATTTCGGCTTCTACCAGGATCTAAAAATGGGGTGTGTTGGAGACGAACACCTTACTAACTGCGCTATAGGATCTGTTACTACTGTATACAAAGGTTGCATTTTATGATTCAGCTAGTAATTTTTTTTAATTTTTACATTACCAAGCTTCATGCACATGGTGAATGGGACAACTGAATAGTGGTTGTCGATAAAAATCTCCGCCAACTCTGTCGTGTTGAATTTTCTTTTTCTTAAATATTCTACTGTTTAATAAAACAATTTTTAAATCAAATTTTCTTCTTTAAAATTTCTGATATAATTGTAAAATAATTTAAAAGTGTATATTTTTAATTACAAGTTATAATAAATATAAAATATCTGTAAATAAAGACATGGAAATCCCTACAGGGAATTTACATAAGAAAAAGGATATGTCTGTAAAATAAGGATTAAGAAACTCAATAAAACGCATTTAACCGAGAACAAGTGTAAATTTACAAAGAGTCTCTTTTTTTCTCTGGTTTTAGAGAAATTTTTAACAGTGTGTGAAAGAAAATAGTACAGTAAGACTATACGGACCTTTCCGAATAGCGGATACATCTATTTAGCAAGCGCTTTTTCAAGCCTCATCTTATATAACCTGTATGATTTACCTCTGAATAGTAAAAGGAGCGTTCATGAGAAATAACGATTGCCAGTGACGAATCCTTCTTCTCATACTAGGCATGCTCTTTCCCTCCATATTTTAGGTAAATTTCATAGTAAATACTACCTATTGCAGTCATTACCATGGCGCGACTTTTGAAAAATTCCTTTATAAGTTTTCATTATAGAACCCCAGGAACCCAAAATCATCCCCATCAAAAAAGTTTATTTATGTATGTGTGTGTATGTGTGCGTACTAAATTTTGTCCGCACGATAAAAGTCGCAGTTATATACGGATCGTCTTCAAACTCGCCAAACACATTGAGAAGACTAATATCTCGGCGGAGATTGCAAATGAGAAAAAAATCGGTCCAAGGCAGTAGAAATGAGGGGGGGTTGAAATTTTTGAATACCGCCTTAACATGATCTTGATAAAACCAGCTCTTACGGGAAAATGACAAGAAAATGTAAACATTTTTCGATATAGCAGTTGCCAACAATTAAAAAACACAATAAAATTCTTACCACAATAATTACTTTGCTATTGCAAGATTTACACATGAAAAAGGAAAATGAAATAAATAATTTGACGAATTAAAAGAAAGCGAATATTACGTCATATTAGAAATATAATGGACGTCAGCAGGTGAATATGTAACGTCATGTGAGTTTGAAAAAACGTTTTTGAAATATGATAAAAACCTGACTATGGAAACATTGGCATATTTTAACATTTTGAGGTTCTAATTTTGAATACAGGCATCCTTCGACTTACGTATTATGCGATTTACGTAAATTCGCAGTTACGTAATAAATCTCTAAAATTACATTCAGGAACACACTAGCGCGTTTGATATGCATTTGCATACTTTTGATAATAATTTTATAAATAAAATATGCAGATAAAAACCACAACCATAATTTAGCTTTATATAATAGTGAGAGTTATATTTTTACTGGGAATACAATCAAATCTTTAAGAAAACATACTCAAATATAATTAAGCTGAGACAAAAAATCTGGTATTCAACCGTAACAGTTATGTTAGCGGAATTCAAACCAGAACGAAAGCTATAAATTTAAAGTTTCGATGAAGAGGAATAAGAACTTTTTTTCCTTCTAGCTTCACCTGTTCATTCGATGCAAATTGAAAATTGTTTAAATCAGTTCATCAATGTTAAATTTATAAATCCCGCATTCCATTTGAGTTTTTTTATTTGAAAAGAATTCTTTCAGTTTGTTTTTATATTTTTTCATACCTTTATAGTTTATATCCGAGTAAATACTACTGCATGATATTTTATTCATAAAATAATGCTATGTAAATAATATACATATATATTATATTCATAAATAAGATATTGTCGTAAATTCTAAGTCGTTAAAAATTATCGTTATTCTTATCGTTAATATTCATGTATATATACCGGGTGTCCTAAAAAGGACTGACTGATTTTAAAATTCAATAACTTGCAAACGGTGACAAATAGTTAAAAAATTCTTGCAGGAGAGTTATGCATGAGGTCAGAAGTTTTTTTAAAGTCATTTTCAATTTTAGTTCGAATTAAAAACAATAGATGTCGCTGCAATCAATAGACGCTAAATTCACCCTCGATTTTTGGTACTTCGGGACTCATTCAGTACATTTTAATCCCCTTTTTTCACATGGAAGAAGAGAAAGGCCAAAAAATCGAGCCTGTATTTAGCGCCTGTTGTTTACAGCGCCATCTATTGTTTGTAATTTGAACTAAAATAGAAAATAACTGTAAAAAAAACTTTGACCTTATACATAACCCTCCTGCAAGAATTTTTTACATATCTGTCACCGTTTGCAAGTTATTGAATTTTAAAATCAGTCAGTCCTTTTTAGGACACCCGGTATATATATATATACATATGTAATACATATTGCAGTTTCTTACGAAATTTTACCCAATCAATTTAGAAATTCGACTTACGTAAAATTCAAGTTACGTAAAAATTTGCAGAACGCATACTTACGTAAATCGGGGGATGCCTGTACTGCCTTAACATGATTCTGATGAAACTAGCTCTAATAGAAAAATGAAATTAAAAACTCCTCAAAAACGGCCAGATAAAATTGTTAAACTGTGTTTATCTCTAATCTTGATTTAGTTTTTGTTTGTGAAATTAGAACATAACTTCGAAATCTACTTCCACCTGTAGGCCGAGCCGATTTTTTCCGATCAGAAATCTTCGCCTTATTTAATCTTAGGAAATTCCTAGAAAAGAAAAAAGATACCTACATGTTTGGAAAGAGTAGTAGAAAACAGCATACTCAGTTTGAATTGCAAGGTTCGCCCTGATGGGGAGATATACGCATAAAATTAATTAACTGCGTATAGAATTCTAGGAACAATTTATGGTGTTAGGAGGTAGCAGCAACAAATAAAATCGCCTTTTATAGCCCACTGTGTAAGTAACAATGACGTTTGGGTATGTTACAGGTATTCAATGCGGTGATATAAAGAGTTAAGAAATTGTCTGAAGTATCTAGGAAGCTTCATTCACATACTGTTGTTGTCATATTTTATCAGGTTTACTTCATCCAAAATTTTTTTCAGGAAATTATTTTTGAGGTAACCAGCTGTCTATTATTTACCGACAACATTCTTGTATTTTTTTAATAGTGTTTCTATGAATTCTTTACTACTAATATACATATGAAAAAACACTGATAAATAAATATCATAAAACATACCCCCCAGCAGCTTGGGACATGTTCTTTGTAACCTGGAATGAAAAAAAAAACCCAAAATTACCATTATTATATATTTTTGTTGTTGCTCTTATTTTTACATGAATGACCAGGAGAGCTTGGGTACTGAGTAGTCTTACACTAAAAAGTAGATAAATAAATAAAAGTGAATACCAGTTAACGGTTTAAACAACGGACTTTTGCTCCAAATTACACTCGCTAAATTGCGGCATGCCATTTGGATATGACTTGATTGCAGAAACGGTCCATGTATGACTGACCATAAAATCCCGTCTTAATTCAGTTTATTAATGTGGGATTTAATGGCCAATATTCCGTAATCAAGCCCCTATATATTTACAAAAAGAAAAGGAGAGAGAGAAATTTCGTTGGCATATTTTGTTCACAGATTTCAGTTTAGTGCATTAATGCAGTATTTATGGTTAATTTTTTCTAATCAGGTTCGCAGACAAATGACAGATTTAATCAAATGTCACTTCACGCAAAACTAAAAAAAAAAAAAAAAAAAAAAAAAAAACTTTGAATGGTATTTACGTCCACTGTAAAGGACATTTTTACCATCATGATTAGATTTACATGTGAACCCAATTATGGAAAATTAAGGGGCGGGGGAAGATAGAAAGAAAAAGCAAATTAAAAGAAAATGCTTAGTATCTTTTAATTTGCTCTGGGCAATCAATTGTCAATCCTGGTAATCTACAGCTCGTATTCAAAATATTAGAATAATTACTTATTTTTACAAATTGAAAATATCGTTTGGTAATTTAATGTCTTTTAATGCAAATATGCAAACGATATTTTTATTAAGAACGTATTGTTGATTACACTTATTTATTGTCTTAAAATTAATTTCATTTTTGAAAAGATTAATTAAAAAAAATTATTTTGGAAAGTCAAAATATTAGAATATTTATTCAAGTGGTTCAAAATGTTAGAATATTTCATATTAATTCTTTTTTAATTATCACCAATTCATAACTAGTGGCATCATTGATTAAATTCAGACGATTTTATTTAAAATCAGTATTCTTTTTGCTGTTTGTTTGCTTTTTCGTCTTAAATGGGTCGTGTGAGTGATATTCGTGAATCTATTAAACTTCGTATGGTTGATTTGCATGGGCACGGTAAAAATCAATGTTATATAGCGAATTATTTATATTGCTCGCAATCAAGCGTTAGTAAAATATTAACACAATATTCAAAAAATGGAAATTTTCAAAATAATCGCCTAAATGGCGGCGGAAAACCAAAAACATATGCTATAGATGTCAGGAAACTGATGCGTATAGTTAAGAAAAACCGTTTTAAAAGTGCGTGATTCTTGCACCATAAATGAAAAGAAGAAGGAGTTGAAGTTTCTACATCGTCAACATTAAGACGTCTTCATAAATTTAAGTTTGAATCTCGTGTACCGAAAACAAAACCTCTCATGGCTGCAAAACAAAAGCGTATAAGATTGAACTGGTGTAAAACATGACGTTTATGGAGCGAAGAAGATATATTATTTAGTGATGAAAGTATGTTTTGTGTTTCATATGGTAATCAAGATATTCGAGTTTGGAGAATGAAGCAAGAAACATTTGATAAAGAATGCCTTAAAACCCTTTCACCGTCCGAGGGTTTTACTGTATTTTTATAAAAATGTTTGTAAATTGCAGGATATATATATTTTTTAATCGCAGTTTGATGCTATAATATCTTTAATATCACTAATTTCTATGTATGGTTCAAAATAAAATTCGGTTTAAAATATTTTAGTCTACAACCATTTTAAACTGTTTTCTAGAATCGGAAAAATCCGGGCCAGACGGTTAAAGGGTTAAACGTTCCGTAAAATTAGCTGCTAGTGTCATGGTTTGGATTTGCATGGGTGCAGAAGGACCTGGAAAGTTATGCATCGTCTACGAAAAGGTTAACTCTCAGATATATTAAGACATTTTGGAATATTACATGATTCTATCACCAGAAGATTTATTTAAAGATGATTTCATCTTTCAACAAGATTTAGCGACACCGCATACCTCGGTGTGAACTAAGAATTGGTTCCGCCAACGCAACATTAAGGTACTTCCTTGGCCACCAAATTCACTAGACCTTAATCCCATCGAAACCTAATGGTGTATAATGAAGAAAAAACTCCTTCAAATAAAACTGATTTAGTAGTCAGGGTCATTCCATGTCAATTCAACCAAATTTTTTATGGTTTGTAACCCGACCCCCAGGGATTTGGATGAAACTCTGTGTATATACTAATTCTATCATGATATGAATACATCAGAAAATTTTCCTTCCTAGACCTCATAGTTTGTGAGATATGGGGGGTCCAATTTTTGGATTTTTCTCAAATCGCACATTTCTGAGTCTGTATTTTTAGACTGCAGTTCCATTTTCAAAAAATTGTTTCTCTGGATCTAAAATGCGAATCATCTTAAAAATATCCCAGTAAGTACATCAAAAAATGCAGATTTTAATAAAAAAAATATTTAAAAAAATTAATTTTAAATATTTAGGGCCAAAAAATTAAACCAAAGTTGAAAGTTATGGTTATTTTTCCAAATTTTTGTGATTTTACGAAAAAGGCTCTACGCAAAAAGGCAAATGAAATTTCCAATTTCTTTTTGTTGTAAATAAAAGTTTACACTTTGGGCTTTCTAGTTATGAAATAAAAATGATGTCTTTCTCATGACTTATGCTAAATTTTGCCCTGTTTTGGGAAACTGCACCAATCAAGAAAAAAAAGTCCTTCCGGCCAGGGCCGAGAGGAAGAGGTAGCTTTCATATTCCTTATTTTAAAAAAGCCAACTTATATTATTGAAACACACGAAGCTCAATTTAGTGGAAACCGAATATAGGAGATTCAATACTAATTTTTATCAATACTAAATCATTATGAATGAGAATTTCGCGAAATTAGTCAGCTTTATCCAAGCTGCTTTTATTTAAAGTAACTTATATTTGGCTGCCAAATTCGGCGATTTCAAAGGGCATGACATTTTAAGACAACATGGTGGATGAGGCTAACCAGTGAACTTGGTCGAGACCTTAGTAATTGCTGTGCACATGCTCACTCACATCGGAATCGGTTGATATATACGTGTGCTGTCGCAGGCAAAAAATCAGATTTTTCACAATGTCACCCACATTAGAAATTGAAACTGCTATATCTGAGCCATTTTTTAAGATAAAGTCAAACAAAAAATGCTCCTGAATCCTTATATCAAGGTCAAATACTTAAGAAAGAAACCTTTTTCAATTTCTAATTTTTTTGCACCTCACTTTAAATATAATTTTTTTTTAATTTAATGGCCCCCATTTTGAAACAAGATGGCTGATGAAGCTGGCCAGTGAACTTGCTCGAGATATTGATGTATACTATCCACATGCCTGCTTCCATCGAAATAGGCGAATACGTGTGTTATCGCGTGACAAATACAAGATCGTTTCAAAGTGTTAGCCATGCTAGAAATTCAAAGTGCTATAATTCAACCATTTTTTAAGATATAAACAAAAGAACAAATTTTCACAAACAAAAATTGCTCCAGAATTTTTGTATCAAGGCCAAACACATAAAAAAAAATCTTTTTCATTTTCCAATTTTTTAATACCACATTTTAAATTTTAAATTACATTTTTTTAAAATGGCAACCCTTTTGAAACAAGAGGGCGAATGAAGCTGGCCAACGAACTCGGTCGAGACATTGGTATGTACTATGTACACACCAAGGTACATCCAAATCGGTTCATAAATATGTCTGTTATCACGTGACAAAAATCAGGTCGTTTTAAAATGTCAGCCACAATAAAAATTCAAAATGCTATAACTCAGCCATTTTTTTAGATATAGACGAAACAAAACCTGTTCCGGAATCTTTGTATTAAGGTCAAACATATAGGAAAAAAATCTTTTTCATTTTCCAATTTTTTGGTATCTCATTTTAAATTTTAAATTTTTAAATTTTTTTTAAATGGCCGCCATTTTGAAACAAGATGGCGGATGAAGCTGGCCAACGAACTCGGTCGAGATATTTGTATGTACTATGTACACACCAAGGTACATCCAAATCGGTTCATAAATATGTCTGTTATCACGTGACAAAATTCAGGACGTTTCAAAATGTCAGCCATGCTAGAAATTAAAAATGCTATAACTCAGCCATTTTTTAAGATATAGACGAAACAAAAACTGCTCCCGAATCTTTTTATCAAGGTTAAATACATAAGAAAAAAATATTTTTTCAATTTTCAATTTTTTGGTACCACATTTCAAATTTAAAGTTTTCTTAAAAATTTAAATGGCCGCCATTTTTAAACAAGATATCGGATGAAGCTGGCCAACGAACTCGGTCGAGACATTGGTATGTACTATGTATAAACGAAGTTACATCCAAATCGGTTCATAAATACGCCTTTTATCGCGTGACAAAATTCAGGACGTTTCAAAATGTTAGCCACGCTAGAAATTCAAAATGCTATAACTCAGCCATTTTTTAAGATATAGACGAAACAAAAACTGCTCCGGAGTCTTTGTATAAAGGTCAAATACATAAGAAAAAATATTTTTCCATTTTCAATTTTTTGGTACCACATTTCAAATTTTAAATTTTTTTTTAAATTTTTAAAGGGCCGCCATTTTGAAACAAAATGGCGGATGAAGCTGGCCAACGAACTCGGTCGAGACATTGGTATGTACTATGTACACACCGAATTACATCCAAATCGGTTCATAAATACGAGAGTTACAGTGTGACATATGTCAGATATATATATATATATATATATATGGATATATATATATATATATATATATATGGATATATATATATATATATATATATATATATATATAAATTTTGAACGGAGGGTGGTTTCAGGGTCTAGGGGTCATGATCGATGAAAATATACCAAAATTTTTTGAATTCGCTTTCCTCCGAACGGCTGCAATAGGTAGCTTTTTGTAATGAAAGCTACCTAAAAAATCTCTGCCTAATTTTAGCTGAGGTACCTAACTAACTACTGTGGTTCCTATGACTTGTTGAATATATATTATTCAATGTTTCTTTCTTCCTTTCTTTTGCAAAGTAAAGTTTTTGCTTTTTTTTTCTTTCTTCTGAGTAAAAAGGGGGAAAAAGTCTATGACTGCAGTCTATCCTCCCTCTATTAAATTTTGTGCATAATCTTTGTTTCCATTATTTATTCATTCATATATTTTCTTTTATTGTTAGCATTTTTTTTTTTAATTTAAACAATCCCTTAATTTTGTGTTTACGATGTAACTGTAAACAAAAAATTTTTTGTTGATATAGAATAAGAAAATGCAATAATGACTTTTACCCATCAAATTTTCAATATGTTTTTTTCTGTGTGTGTATGTGTGTGAATTAAAATATTTTATTTATATTTAGCATCCTTTTAAAACTTTCTATCTTATTATCTTGGATAATTTTAATCATTTTAAATATGTTTTTTATAGTTTAAATACCTTATATTTAACAAAGCCTAGTTCATTTCTACAGTATGAAACTTATTTTTACACCTGCCTTGTATAAACAAATTCTGACAAAGGCAGGATAAAATTATTTAGTTAAGGCAGGTGTTTTCGAATCTGTTAATCAAATTATTATTAGTCTGCTGCTTCTCATAATAGAAGGGGGATCTATTAGGTAGCTTTCTTTACAAAAAGTTACCTATTGCAGCCGTTCGGAGGAAAGCGATTTCAAAAAATTTGGGTATATTTTCATCGATCATGACCCCCAGACCCCGAAACCACCCTCCGTTCAAAATTTATATATATATATACCGGGTGTCCCAAAAAGGACTGACTGATTTTAAAATTCAATAACTTGCAAACGGTGACAGATATTTAAAAAATTCTTGCAGGAGGGTTATGCATAAGGTCAAAAGTTTTATTACAGTGATTTTCAATTTTAGTTCGATTTACAAACAATAGATGGCGCTGTAAGCAATAGTCGCTAAATTCAGGCTCGATTTTTGGTACTTCGTGGCCCGGATAATACATTTCCATCTCCTTTTTCTGCATGGAACAAGATAAAGGACCAAAAATCGAGCCTGTATTTAGCGACTATTGTTAACAGCGCCATCTATTGTTTGTAAATCGAACTAAAATTGAAAATCACTGTAATAAAACTTTTGACCTTATGCATAACCCTCCTGCAAGAATTTTTTTAATATCTGTCACCGTTTGCAAGTTATTGAATTTTAAAATCAGTCAGTCCTTTTTGGGACACCCGGTATATATATATATATATATATATATATATATGACCTATGTCACACTGTAACTCTCGTATTTATGAACCGATTTGGATGTAATTCGGTGTGTTTATAGTACATACCAATGTCTCGACCGAGTTCGTTGGCCAGCTTCATCCGCCATTTTGTTTCAAAATGGCGGCCATTTAAAAAATTTAAAAAAGATTTAAAATTTAAAATGTGGTACCAAAAAATTGAAAATGGGAAAATATTTTTTTCTTATGTATTTGACCTTTATACAAAGACTCCGTAGCAGTTTTTGTTTCGTCTATATCTTAAAAAATGGCTGAGTTATAGCATTTTGAATTTCCAGCGAAGCTGACATTTTGAAACGTCCTGAATTTTGTCACGCGATAAAAGGCGTATTTATGAACCGATTTGGATGTAACTTCGTTTATACATAGTACAGACCAATGTCTCGACCGAGTTCGTTGGCCAGCTTCATCCGCCATTTTGTTTAAAAATGGCGGCCATTTAAAATTTTAAGAAAAATTTAAATTTGAAATGTGGTACCAAAAAAATGAAAATTGAAAACATATTTTTTTCTTATGTGTTTGACCTCGATAAAAAGATTCGGGAGCAGTTTTCGTTTCGTCTATATCTTAAAAAATGGCTGAGTTATAGCATTTTGAATTTCTAGCGTGGCTGACATTTTGAAACGCCCTGATTTTTGTCACGCGATAACAGGCGTATTTATGAACCGATTTGAATGTAACTTGGTCTGTACATAGTACATACCAATGTTTCGACCGAGTTTGTTGGCCAGCTTCATTCGCCATCTTGTTTCAAAAGGGTTGCCATTAAAAAAAAAAATGTAATTTAAAATTTAAAATGAGGTATTAAAAAATTGGAAAATGAAAAAGATTTTTTTTATGTGTTTGGCCTTGATACAAAGATTCTGGAGCAGTTTTTGTTTCTAAAAATTTGTTATTTTGTTTATATCTTAAAAAGTGGTTGAATTACAGCACTTTGAATTTCTATCATGGCTAACACTTTGAAACGATCTGGTATTTGTCTCGCGATACCACACGTATTCGCCTATTTCGATGGAAGAAGGCATGTGGATAGTATACATCAATATCTCGGCCAAGTTCGCCGGCCAGCTTCATCAGCCATCTTGTTTCAAAATGGCGGCCATTAAATTAAAAATATATATATTTAAAGTGAGGTGCAAAAAAATTAGAAATTGAAAAAGGTTTCTTTCTTAAGTATTTGACCTTGATATAAGGATTCAGGAGCATTTTTTGTTTGTCTTTATCTTAAAAAATGGCTCAGATATAGCAGTTTCAATTTCTAACGTGGGTGACATTTTGAAAAGTCTGATTTTTTGCCTGCGACAGCACTCGTATGTATCAACCGATTCCGATGTGAGTGAGCATGTGCACAGCAATTACTAAGGTCTCGACCAAGTTCACTGGTTAGCCTCATCCACCATGTTGTCTTAAAATGGCAGGCACTTTAAGAAATCGCCGAATTTGGCAGCGAAATATAAGTTACTTTAAATAAAAGCAGCTTCGATAAAGCTGACTAATTTTGCGAAATTCTCATTCATAATGATTTAGTATTGATAAAAATTAGTATTGAATCTCCTACATTCGGTTTCCACTTAATTGAGCTTCGTGTGTTTGAATAATATAAGTTGGCATTTTTAAAATAAGGAATATGAAAGCTACCTCTTCCTCCCGGCACTGGCCGGAAGGACTTTTTTTCCTTGTGCTTCAAATGAAAATAATAGATGAATTTGAAGTAACTAATTATGCTGCAGACCGTCATGTCAGGATCTTGTCTATGCCAGAAATAAGAAAAATTAAAGCCACAGCTACAGGTCCAGAAACAATTGAACTAATTGAAAAGTTTTATAATTGTAATGAATATTGAAAAATCATGACTGGAAAAAAATGTAGTTAGCATTGCTAAGAATGTACTATGCACAAAAGCGATTGATATTATGTGTATCTACATGAGTTGTATTCTCTTTTTAAACAGGAATTTCGAAAAAACTTGAGAATTATAACTCTAGGTATTCAATCCAGTATTAGCAGCACTGTTCCTTTAAATAAATTTGTGACAAGCTAAGTAAAATATTTGGAAAATGTTATTCCACTCTTTTATAACGAAAGCTAAATCTAATTTCCTAAAAGAAACTAAAGCAAACTTTGGCCCTCAAAAAGCTATCGTTTTGTAGGATTTCAGCAAAAATTTTACTTTTCTTATTCAAGATGAGGCTTAAAGTTACCATTGGACCAAAGAAGCTGCACTCTTGATCCAACTGTTATACACACTCTATCTCTCAGTATTAGATTATCAGCAAGCAATATACACATTTTATCTTATGATATGCAACATGATATCACTCTTGTGTGTTTAACACAGA
Organism: Maratus speciosus; assembly: GCA_963932465.1. Lineage (NCBI taxonomy): Eukaryota > Metazoa > Arthropoda > Arachnida > Araneae > Salticidae > Maratus > Maratus speciosus. Next base: position 148,771,782 of record OZ010788.1, read on the forward strand.
AGGAAGTGATGTCATTTGTAAAAAAGATATTTCCTGATGTAAAGAAAGTCCTTAACTTTTGTGATGGGTGCTCTGGCAATATAAAAATGGCAAATTTTCATAAACCTTTACCAAAATGAAGAGAATTTCCCCTTAAGATATTTAAATTCTTTTCTTGGAGGTTGGGGGGAGATAGCCACCGATTTAATGTTTTAGATACTAAATCACGAAGATCTTCTAATATACCGATGTTTTGTTGTGTTATTATGTTTGGAGTTACAGTAAGATAGGAAAATTGACATATATATTAGAAGGTTCTCAATGTTGCTTATTCATAATTAATATAAATTTTAAATTGCACAAAAGAAGAATGTTGCAAAATAAGTCTAAGTGATACTGCAAAAGTACGTCATTTATTTCTATATTTATATTTAGCTCAGTTATATTTTTGAATTTCAATCTTTTAAATATAATGTTTATTCTGATTTTTTAGCTTTAAAAATTTGCATATAATTTAACAAATTCTTTATTTGTTACTTAAAAGAAATACAACAATCTATATCTTTAAATTATTTATAAGCAATTTTATTTAATGTATTAGATTTAATTAATGATTATTTCAATTTTGATAAAAATGAAGTTTTTCTCCTAGCTTATGTAAAAATTTTGCCCTGTTTTGGGAAATTGCACCATTCAAGAAAAAAAAAAAATCTCTAATATGTCTAATTTAAACTGTGGTACCTAAATAATTACTGTGGTTCCTATGACTTGTTGAATTTATTTAACATAAGTGCTTCTTTTTTTATTTACAAAGTAAAGTTTTTGCTTTGTTTTTTTCTGAGTAAAATGAGAAAAAAATCTATGATTTCAATATCTACACCATTGTACATATTCTTTACATACTACCTTTGTGAAAGTATTTATAGAAATGCTATACCGCTGAATCCAATGATAGATGTACATTTATGTGACAAACATATGCGATAAGATTGAGATCAACACAATTTCAGATAATGTGTGATATGTACCAATAACATACAAATTTTCTATTGTTATAAAATAAATAAATCAGTCTGATTTTAAGGGTTCATTTTAGGAAATAAATCAAAATGATTAATAAATTTATATTTAAAATGTGCAGCAATTATTTAGGTACCATAAGCGAAGTTAAAGATATTTATCTCTTGATAGGTACAGCATCCCAAAATAAGTCGAAAATTTTGCATAAGCCATGAGAAAGACATCCTTTTTATTTCATAAATAGAAAGCCCAAAGTGTAAACTTTTATTTAAAACAAAAAGAAATTGGAAATTTCATTTGCCTTTTTACGTATAGCCTTTTTCGTAAAGTCACAAAAATTTGGAAAAATAACCATAACTTTCAAATTGGTTTAATTTTTTGGCCCTAAATATTTAAAATTAATTTTTTAAATATTTTTTTATTAAAATCTGCGTTTTTTGATGTACTTACGGTGATATTTTTAAGATGATTCGCATTTTAGATCCAGAGAAACAATTTTTTGAAAATGGAACTGCAGTCTAAAAATACAGACTAAGAAATGTGCGATTTGAAAAAAATCCAAAAATTGGACCCCCCATATCTCACAAACTATGACGTCTAGAAAGGAAAAATTTCTGATGTATTCATATCATGATAGAATTAGTATATACACCGAGTTTCATCCAAATCCCTGGGGGTCGGGTTACAAGGTCTGGTTGAATTGACATGGAATGACTCGGGCACGTATAAAGTCTATTTGGGCTAATATTGATAGAAATGTTTGTAAACACCTTGTATATAGTATGTAAGATATATTGTACGCTGTTATGAAAGCTAAAGGGGGTGCTACAAAATATTAACTACCATTTACTTCCTATTCATAAGGTAATATTGTTGCGTAAACTAAAATATTCTAATATTTTGAACCAATCTAAATTTTATTCTAATATTTTGATGTGTTTCAAAATATTATGTGTATACCTAATTTATTGCGCTGTATTTTATATTTTGTAAATGTTAAAATCTTATCTAAACATTCCAGATTTAATTTATAAGAAATGTAATTGCATTTACTTAGTATCAAAAATAAATAAATGAAAAATATTTTTTTTCTTATTACTTTATCTCAATTATTCTAATATTTTGAATATGAGCTGTACCACAAGTCTGCAAGTTACTTTACAGTGTTGTAAAAAACAAACATTGATTGCGGGTATAGATTTAAAAAGATTTCAATTATGTGTTTAAAAATATTTAAAATGTATGGCATTTATGTATAAGCAATAGAAAACCTAAATCGGAATTTCTTTATTCATAATTTAGAACATGAAGGATTAAATAAAGGATATATTTTATAGATTTTTAAAAAGACGGAAAAAAGTATTTTTCGTTATTTCCATGTAAACTGTTCATGAGATTTCTAAATTTTTGAGGTATTAATGCTAATTTAAAATTATGATTATTTTAAATTGAATTTTAAGCGAAAATACATTTGGTAATTTTAAAAAAGAAAAAAATACTTTTCATTAATTCCATAAGAGCTATTCATCAAATTTCAAAAATTTTTAAGAATAAGTCTAATTGAAAATTACGATTATTATCTATCATGGGATATCATTAAATTAATTACGTATGATAGAACTTAATAGAATGAACAACACTTTTATTAATATATTTTTAAGTTTTGATTAGATTTTCATAAAATTTGAAATGACTCGACAAAATTCTGCAACGTTTATATATATTAAACTTCAAACCATTCGGTTGGGTATGATTTGCGCTGTTGTATGCGGGTGCTACGTATTTATATAATTACGAGCGCACTTAATATATATATATATATATATATATATATATATATATATATACATACAGTAAATTCTGTCTAAGGCGGACTTTGTGCAAGCCGGAAATCTGTCTACGCGGAAATTTTTTCAAGTCCCGGCAAACCCATAGAAAATTACATTAATTCATGCTGCATAAGGCGGAATCTGTCTAACGCGGAAACGGAAAGGATTTTAAGGTTCAATCGAAACCATAATTTTGCATAAGGCGGAAAAAAGTATAAGTTTGTCAAAATTTAAAACTGTCAAATACTCAATGTCAAATACTTTAAAGTCAAATACTCAATATCGAGCATGTTAGTTAAATTGTGTAACACTTCGAAAAAATTAATTCAAAAGAACAGAAACTGTTTCATTTTTAAGGAATTCTTGCTTATGCCGTTTTTTTCTATACAAAATTGCATTTAAAAGTTATTTCTAGTAGAATGCACATTTATGAAAATATATATTTTCTAAAGTACAATATATTATACTTTAAGGTTGTACTCAAATACAACATGATACCATTCTGTCTCATTCTCTAAGTTTGTTTTTTGTGTGTGTAAGCATCCAATTCGCATATATTATAGCAGTACTAAGAAATTGAATAGCGTTTCCCATTATTTATAAAGACAAAGGATCTTTCAGTTTTCAACAGATTTTCGAGTCAGGAAAATCAATGAAAAAACGTCATCGGCAAGGGATTTTTTGTGGGGGTGGGGAAGTTTTTTGCATAAGCCGGAATATTGTCTACCACGGAAAATTTTCTCAGTCCCGACCGATTCCGCCTTAGACAGAGTTTACTGTATATATATATATTGGTTCCGACTGCCCAAGTTGTTGCTTGTATTTTCCCGTTTCAAACAACAACGAGTATAGTACAATACTGTTTAATGTAAAAGGAAAAACATTACAATCCTAAAACTTACATTACATGAGAATAATTTTATAACATTTTAACTGAAGTTTAATAAGAACTATACCTTATATCGATACCGTTATTGGTGAGATTTTAAATGACTTGAAATTAGGAAGAAGAAGAAAAAAAAGGGGGGGGGGGTGAGTTCATTCTTCACTGTAAAAAAAATTCCGCAACGTTCCTGGGAAAAAATGGGCAGCTGAGTTGCCCATTATTTCCAAGAAACATTTCTTGAAAATGACTGGTACTTTACTGTATATGTTAAAAACTTTCTACAGAAATGCCAGTAAGTTTCCTGCGAAATACCAGGAATATTTCTGTTGACAGCAAAACATTACTGACATATTCAAGGCTGGAGTAGCACAAGAGCGAAAAATGTCCAGACCAGGGATCGAACCTGGATACTTGGCGTGCCGTGCCAATGCCTTACCTATTAGGCTATCCGGACCGATACCTGGCTGACATAATTCACTCTGGATGTTCGTTCCCTTCATTATGACATTACTGACATTTCACAGCATGCGGGATCCGCAGACGAATTTTACATTTCCAGTTGACAATTTTCGCTTTATTATCATTATTTGTTAGAATGAAAAAATATTTTGAAATTGACATCAAAATTATTATTTATAATTTACACGAAAAAATAAATTTTCAGTTAAAATTCAATAAAGTAAATATATATGTGATATATTGTTTCTGAACTTTGCTTAAAATATAAAAATATATAAATGTAAATAATAATTAGAAAAAAAATCTAGACATAAAATATTTTGGATTTTCGTCAGTGATTATGTTAGTTTACAAGTTAGATAAAATACATATAAATTTTCATGAAAAAAAAACCTAAACGTAATTGTATATTTTTTCCGAAAAAAAAAAAAAAAATTCAAATTTGCAGCAATTCAAAGTGTCAAATATATGTCAAATTTAAATCAAATTGTAATAAAGTGTTAAAATATAAAATTAATTAAAAAAGAAAAAAAAGTCAAGAGGTAGCATCGAACCCGGGCCGTACGGGTGGCGTGCAAGCTTTCTGCGCCCACACCACGAAAGACACGTTAAGAGCTGCAACTAATGGGTATTTGAAACGTATGCTAAAACTTGGCATCTAATTTCTGAAAATCTAAGGCCCATTTGAAGAAATCCTTTCACAAGAATAATTAGAGATAAGAACTCTAAAACATACTTTAAATTAATCAAAATAGGTGAGAATCATATTTGATTGTCCCCTGGTTAATGCAGATCCAAATAATAGGTGTGTTTTTTTTTTGTTTTTTTTTACACAGTCTGCTCGTTAAAGATTTCACAGACAAGTACGAGAGATAATCTCTTAGTGATGTCACAGAGGTATTGTATTTTCATCTGAATTATCTTGACAATAGAGACGTAAAGGATTATGTCGTCTATTGATTTATTTGCATTCCATATTGATTTTTTTACATTCATTTAAGGAATTCGTTTTCGACACTCGCGCGCGAGCAACGGATTATAGGAAAAAAAATAATAAATGGCGGCCGCAGCGTTTTGCTGTTTCCAACTTTTGTTCAGGAACGTTTCAGATAAGAAAACCAGAATTTCACAGGAAAGAGCTAAATTATTCTGAAAACCTGATAAAAGGCGAAACGTTCCTGGATTTTACATGGAAAGTTACCATTTTTTTTACAGTGTTATTTTTTTATTTCATTAGGATCACTAACTTAACTCTATTTATGAATCGCAAAATGAATGAAATTTCTTAGCACTATAATCACTGTATTGCACGTACTACATGTGCTTCACACTCATGAAAAAAAAGGGGAAAAAAAAATAAGGACGTAACACGAAAAATGGAAAAGAAATAAAAATCGGCAGGCCCCGGCACCGGAGGTCAGATTCAGCAACCCCGTCGTATAGAAATCAAAAAGTACTTTAATTTCGTTTACTCTGCGATCACTGTTCCGTTGTGCGCTTTCTGGCTAAATATAAATAAACTAGCAGAACTACCCGGCTTCGCCCGTGTCAATAATAAGGAGCCTTCCAGGTAAAATAAATTAAAACGAAATAATACGGCAATTACAATAACTGAAACTTGTGCATTCATTCCCATTCACAAAACGTTAAAAAGGCAATCAGAAAACATAACGTTATTGTCTCGCAACCATAGTAAAATCCCTGAGCTTTAATAACAGAATGCGCGTTATCTTTGCCGGATGTAAGAAAAAAATGTGTGATTTTCCTCACAATACGAAAAAAAAAAATTTCACCAAATCGCGCAGCATTTACTGAAATTCTCGTTTGCATGGTATATATATAAAGTACAAACACTATGTCAGTGCCCATAAATTGTGCCCCATAAATTGTAACCCATAAATTGCGCCTTTACTGCAATTTTTCTAACTTCTAAACATCACGCAATTTCATTTTTTACAATGTCGAATAGAAAAAAGTTCTTTCAAATGAAATTTGTTTCAAAATTGTATCTCAATTTTCTGATTTTAATGAATTTTAAAGTAATTTTCAAGCATGGATATTTTTAAAGGTACGTGCGATCCGATTACGAAAAATGAACCCGTTTACTCTTAATGCAATAGTATAAAGAAAAGACATGTCTATGAGTAACCTGGTATCATATTTTCTGTGGCAACAACCTAACACAATAATTAATTTCCCTTTTCCTGCAATTTAACCTCTAAACCTCGCACATTCGATTGTTTCAACATCTTATAGAAAACAAAAGTATTTTCAGTAAGATTTGTTTGTTATGTTTACCTCAATTTCCAGATTTTTTTATGGATTTTAAAGTAATTTTCAAGCATGCATAATTTTTAAATATTCTTGCAATCCAATTACAAAATATTAACTCAATTGTTCAAAAACATTGTATCTAATTTAGAATTTGTTTGTTTTCGTGTGATATTCAATAACTAAATTGGCAAACGAAATTAAAACGCCAAAAATAACATAAAATAAAACACGAACTTTACAGATTATGGCTGTAGTATACAATCGAAGAAGTAAACAAAATATAGGAGCCATTTATTTACGGTGAGTTGACTACACGTTGAAAAGATTTGATGGAATGTGAGGTCATATCTAGCCTTTTTTTTCTTGTTCCTAAATTGTTTTCATGAAATTTGACTGTTTGCATTAAAGTAGATATTTTAATTTTAAAAAACAATTAAATTAAGATGCTACGTCATTTTACCGCTCTTATAGTTGAAGTTTTCATTTTATATATAAATAATGTGCGTTTTCTGTTTAGAATGACGTCAATTTCAAAAATGCATAAATATAGCAACGCGTTATCGTTACTTTTTTCACATTATTGTGTAATTTTTTAGGGTGTGGCAAAGGGAAAGAAACGATTTAATTAGAAAATTAAAAAGATATATTTCTATAATGTTAAATTACGGAACATGGTAGAAAAAAGGAATAAATAGTGTTCTGATGATTTTTTAAAGTAGACAGTGCTCTTTTCCTATGTAAATGAAGTTTCGAGCAAATCCGTCAAAAATTGAAGATTTGTATAAAGGACATACACACAGAGAACGGCTTTTATATATATAGATAACTTTGGTCGCTTTTGATACGTTTTTCTATTTGGTCGTTCAGGCGACGGTATTCTCGTTGTTCGATAAACGAACTTTTATTTGAGGATAGAATCAAATTTCACTCGAATTTCTTGCTCGAGTACAGAATTGTTCGACAACTGGGGCATTTGAGAAACGATATTCCACTGTATTTTAGGTACATTTTGAATAAATCAAATTTGATAGTTAAAAAAAAAAAGGAAAAAAAAACTAGAGAACAGAAATTCTGCTTTTTCAGGATTTAGTGTCGCCCCCGATGAAAAAAAATATATATGTATATAAATATAGATACAGTAGAGTCCCGATTATCCGAATTAATCGAACTTATACCTATGGAATGGATCATTTTCTTCTGATAGACTGATGGCTTCCATTATTATGAAACAGCTATTATAAATGTAGTGTTAGGTGAAGATGAAAGAGCAGTCGTAAAAAGGTTGAACTCTGATTTTCTGGTCAGAATGGGGGGGGGGGGGGGAATGGCCTTATTTTTTTTTCCTATTCTGACCAGAAAATCAGAGTTCTAACTTTTTACGGCTGCTCTTTCATCTTCACCTAACACTTCCTTTATAATAGCTGTTTCATAATGATGGAAGCCACTAGTCCATCAGAAGAAAATAACTCGGTTAATCGGGACTCTACTATAGTGCAAAACCTATTTCAGCTTTAAGAATTTGATTTTATTTTATACGCTTTTATTTTATATAAAATGGCGTTATCCGCATCCGCTGAATCCTCATTTGCGATCCACTCTTAAACAGCATCTACTTCTACAGTAAAGTACGCATATGACATTACTATCGCTGAATAATACACAAATTTAAAAAAAAAAGATTTCGTCATTCAAAAATCTCGTCCAAAAAAATCGGCTATCTAAAGATTCACAGGCCTTCATTTGTTTGTAATATTAATATAGATACTTAAAATTAAATTTAGTTTATAATAGCTCCCTGTTTTATCAGAAATCATTCATTTATATTTTTTCAAAATAGCACGTATTTTAATTACACATTGTTTTCAGTTTTTATGGGGAAATGGCAACAAAAAGATATAATTGCTATTTTCCTTTTACTTTCTACAGAAATGGATTACTTGAGTTGGCAGAATTAAACAAATGTCGCTAAAAACTGCAAAAAATTGATATCTCAAGAATAAATGGAGATGCAGTTTTCAAACAAATTGCATTTAAAAGTACTTTTTTTCCAATACGACGGTATAAAAAATGTGCGATACTTAGAAATTTAAAAAAAAAAATGCAGTAGACACTTTAACAGTACAATGATACACCTGCCTTGTTTTACGGCTAGCTTATACAACGTAACGTTATTTTTTGGAGACGACACAAAATAAGCTGGGAGAAAGAAATAGCATACCGGGGGCTAAAAAAAGAAAAAAAAAAGATTGGACAAATTACCTTGAAACTGTTTCCCACAAGCTGATAGAGCCTGCATCTCTAAAGGACAGGCATCATGCCAGCCTCCTGCATAGGCAAAATTACTACAGGCTACCAAGCCGACAATAATGTAAAGTACGAAGTTCTCCATTGCTATCAGTGCTGAAAAACGATGCGTGATTTTTGATGCGATACTGTCTATTTATAAGTGAATTTTCGCTGTTAAAAAAAGAGGGAAGAAAACGCAATGAAACAGCTCTAAAAAAATTTTCATATTAATAAAAGAAATTATTTAAAATTTTCCTGGTTCTTGCCTGTCATTTGTTTAATCAGCTACAAATTTCATGTTTTATCATCTCGATGTAATTTTTTTTTCTGTACACGACAAGGAAATTTTATAGAAATATCGGCTAACTCTATTCCTTTCATTTTTTGAAAATAAAGCAATAAAAGTAAAAGTTTTTAAAAAATAAAGCAATTACGTGTTACTGAGACGTTGGTACAAGGAAATATCAGAATAAAACAGCAAATATTTTTTCGATCAATAATATTCATAACTTGCATCATTATAGGAGCAACTCATGCTATCGCCTAACTATTATTTTATAACAATTGTTCTTTTTATCAAAAATAGTAAAATCCAATTGCATTTATATAAATAATTGAATTAACAGTAAAAATAATTGTTCGTTTTCACTTTAATGCAGCGAAAAAATTTTGAAAGTCTCAACTCTTTTACATATTACTCTTTGGAGTTTATAAGAAAGGCGTGCGTAGTATAAGAACATTCTACTGGAATGTGAAATTTTTTTTCTTAGTATCTTACCCTGTGTACGTAAATGAGCAATGCAGTTCTATAAAGACACCTTAATTTTTAGGTTGATGTTGGAATTGAATCTTGGACTTGAACGCGAATTTTGACGATGAATACTTTTTTTACCAGGGTAGATTCCGAACGTGGCAGTTTGAATGAAATTTAAAAAGAAGGTGGTTTTTCTTAAATAGTCGTTTCTTTCAGCGTTGTCTGACTCAGACAAGTTAATTGAGCTGTGTGGGTTCTTTCTTCTTGTTAAGATTTCGAATTTATAACTGTGCTTTAAAATCATTGTTGGGTTCACAGAACCTGCTAACTTTAAGGATTGAGTATTGGATATTTATGTTATTTGGAATTTTCAGCAAGTAATCTTGTTTTTGCTAGCCAGTTAGAGTAAACGATATAGTTCGTGAGGTAGCGTCACATTTTTAATCCAATTTTAGCGTCGCTGTGTTTCGAAGATATAATTGATTAGATAATAAAGATATCAAAACTGCCAGTTAACTCGAACAATATCCCACAACAAGTGTGCTGTTTTATCTTGTTATGATAAGACTCTCCGCTGGTGCACAGCTTACTGGCACTTTTGTTATACAGGGTGAGTCTAAAATAATGGGACAAACTTTGGGGTAAGGGGTAGGAGACATCACAAGGATTCAGATTTGCATAGCAATCTATGGTCGGAAACGCTTTCCTGGTGCGGTAGTGACGACACAAAACACAAGAAAGGTAGGACACGAATAAGAGGAGAAAACAGGTTTATTATCCTTAGTATAACAAAAAACTAAGAAAAAAGAAAGTTAAAGAGACAGTGATAGTCATCAAAGTAGGCGTTCGAAATTACGACCACGGCTCGTGATGCATGGAAGCACATCTCCGGTGCATGGATGATCTAATATTCTTGAAAATACCGGGAGTTGCCCGGTATTTTCGAGGCAACTCCCGGTTACCGGGGAGTGTCCCGGACTTCCCCAGCAGCTGCCACGATGCGTGCAACAAGTTTCTCAGCACTTTCCAGCATTGTCTCGGCATTTATGCATCACTAAGAATAATAAACCTGTTTTCTCTCCCTGTTCGTGTCCTTTCTTTCATGTGTTTTGTGTCGTCACTACCGCGCCAGGAAAGCATTTCCGACCATGGATTGCTATACAAACCTGAATCCTTGTGATGTCCCCTACCTCCCCTTAAAGTTTGTACTATGATTTTAGACTCACCTGTATATATAAATGGTATCTCTAAAAAATGTATGCACATTTTGAATGACTATAACTTCAGTTTTTATTCACATATAATTAATATTTAAATTGCAAAGAATCTGAATAAAATGTATATTTTTTACTTTCTTCTATCTTCAATAGAAGAAAGTATTGTAATCGAAATTTTTTTCGACTTCCGGTTTTCGACGGATTTGCATGTTTTAGGGGTCAGAGATTCCAAAAAACATGTTTATAGAAAATGTCTGTCTGTCTGTGTGTCCGTCTGTCCGTCCGTCCGTCTGTCCGTCTGTCTGTCGCCATTGTACCATCAAAAAGTGTATGAAGTTATGTATAGAATTAAACCAAAATTTTATTATAAATTTTTGGCTATGACAAGCAGGTCCTCCCTGAATTTGGAAAAAATTCGCCGGTAGGGGGCGCTGTAAATGCGTTTTTTGTGCGATTTTGAATATTGTACCATCGAAAAGTGTATGAAGTTATGCATAGAATTGAACCAAATTTTTATTTTAAGTTTTTGGCTATGGCAAGCAGGTCCTCCCTGAATTTGGAAAAATCCGCCGGTAGGGGGCGCTGTAATAGCGATTTTTGTGCGATTTTGAATATTGTACCGTCCAAAAGTGTATGAAGTTATGCATAGAATTAAACCAAATTTTTATTTTAAGTTTTTGGCTATGGCAAGCAGGTCCTCCCTGAATTTGGAAAAATTCGCCGGTAGGGGGCGCTGTAATAGCGATTTTTGTGCGATTTTGAATATTGTACCGTCCAAAAGTGTATGAAGTTATGCATAGAATTAAACCAAATTTTTATTTTAAGTTTTTGGCTATGGGAAGCACGTCCTCCCTGAATTTGGAAAAAATTCACCGGTAGGGGTCGCTGTAATAGCGATTTTTGTGCGATTTTGAATATTGTACCGTCCAAAAGTGTATGAAGTTATACATAGAATTAAACCAAATTTTTATTTTAAGTTTTTGGATATGGCAAGCAGGTCCTCCATGAATTTGCAAAAAATTCGCCGTTAGGGGGTGCTGTAATAGCGATTTTTGTGCGATTTTGAATATTGCACCATCGAAAAGTGTATGAAGTTATGCATAGAATTGAACCAAAAAAAAAAATTTAAGTTCTTGGCTATGGCAAGGAGGTTCTCCCTTAATTTGTAAAAAAATCGCTCGTAGAGGGCGCTGTAATAGCGATTTTTGTACAATTTTTGTGCCATTTTGAATATTGTACCGCCGAAAAGTGTATGAAGTTATGCATAGAATTGAACCAAATTTTATGTGTTTATTTTTGGTCATGTCACGAAGGTCCTCCCTAAATTTGGAAAAATTCTGCCGGAAGGGGGCACTATAATTGCGATGTCTGTACCATTTTCATTATTGTACCATCGAAAAGTGTATGAAGTTATCCATATAATTGAACCAAATTTTTTGTGCATGTTTCTGGCTATGGCAAACAAGTCCTCCCTGAACTTGAAAAAATTCCGAAAGAAGGGGGCGCTATAATTCCGATCTCTGTGCCATTTTCATTATTGTACCATCGAACAGCGTATAAAATTATGCATACAATTGAACCAAAATGTTTGTGCTTGTTTTTGGCTTTGGCCAACAGGTTCTCCTTAAATTTGGAAATATTGCGTGGTAAAGGGGCTCCGTGCTAGCGATTTTTGTATACTTTTCTTGATTTTTCGTAGTTCTATTGTGCATCGTCGGCTCATGCAGCGGCGGGAACTCGCTTCCTGCTATGCCGGCTATTCGCAAACAGCTGATAACGACAGAATAAGGAAAAATTAATAATTTTAACAAATATCATGATATAGATTAACTCGTTTTTAGTCCGTTTAATTGACTTGAGCAGAAATTTAAGATGAAAATCAAAGTTGGTATAGTATTGAACTAATAATATTGAAGTATTAACATGTGTATGGTTTTGAAATATTAAGATGTATAAGATAGAAGAAAGTTTTGGGATTGGCACATCCAACTAGTTTCATTTACAACATCTTAAGGTGCGATGGACATTTGATTGGCTGGTGCCAATCTCACGACTCGTTCCTCTTACAGATTTTATGTATGTTTCGCAATAGTTTTCCGGTGCTCTTTCTTGGCTGGTGAAGATCATTGAGGTTTTTGGTCTTCCGAAACGTTGTCTACTAACATCCTGAACAGTTCCATTCGTTTCAAACTTATCTTTTATCCGATTAATTGTAAGTCGCGTAGGTGGATCTGCCTGCAACTCCCATTGATATTTTCTTTGTACTTCTGCTACGTTTTAATATTTCCAATAACATTTTAAAATAAATTTTCTTTTTTCAAAAGTTAATCTTGGTCCACTCATTATTTACAATTAATTACACCCTGAAAAGAAATAAAAATCAGAAAGTTATGACCCGGTAAACAGTGTATATGTTACGGCCAAAACCCGAAATTGGTCAATTCGCGAACTGGCCAACAATGTTTTAAACTGACTGGCCAATTTCCGAACTGGCCAGATGCGATCGGCCAGTTCGCGAAATGGGAATATCGAAACCAATTTTTGCTTTTTAAAACTTTTCTAACGAAGTTGAAATTGTTTATGAATTCAATTTTACTGGACGTCTACCTGCCCGTGCTCTAACTCAAGTAAATACTCGGATTGACTTGTAATTGTTATATTATTTAGGTTTATAAATTAATTTCGGTATTGAAAGTAGTGTACTATTTTTGGATAATTTACAGGGACACACAAAAATATTTCTTTACAATATCATCAATGAGAAAAGTATTTCCGGTGCATTTTCATGTTGTTACAATACCTCAATTATAATAAAATTGGTATACATCATTAAGATGGACGACAAACTGTTATCTAAAGTGTATGAAATAAGTAGCAATTACAATTTGTTTACAGAGATACTCAAAAGTATTTCATTACACTATAGTGAATGGTGAAAGATGATTTTTAGTGCAATTAAATTATGTAACACTATTTCAAACATAAGTAAATTCACATGCCTCACTCAAGTGGGGAACAATATGTTTTTTGTAGAGTATTAATTAAGTAGCCATTACAGTTCGTTTATAGGGACGCCCAAAAGAATTCCAATAAAGAATTATGAAAAAATCGTTTATAGGGTATTGTAATGATGTTACACTACTTCAAACATAATGAAACTCCTATACATTACTAATATGCTCTACAACATATTTTCTATAGATTATTGACTATGTAGAATTTATCGTTTATTTACAGAGTAATTCAAATAATTTGGTTGTTGCGTTGGCTTATGAGCCATTATTGCTTGAAGTGCGTTTTCAGCTGTGGTGCGCTTTTAAAATTTAATTTATTTGTAGTGTATTACCATGTTTTTAGATCATATGCAGGGCTGCATGAAAACTAAAAGAAACACATTACCGGCTGTGGATACGCATTGTTGAAATGAAATTTTACTACTTTTTTATGTTCGTTTGGATATCTCATTTCATTAAATGAACATGAGTGAAATCTCTTAAAAACATTCCAATACAGTTGGAAGAAGTTTCATAATCTATTCAGTGATTCATTTTCGTTCTTATTTTAAAGTTAAAATTGTTCATTTGTCAATGAGTATTATAAAAAAAAATCCGTTTCAATTTTATTTTTATTTTAAAACATTTTTAAAGAATCATTTGAATCCCCACTTCGTATATTGGCGAAGGCTTCCCGGCCAGTTCGCGAATTAGCCTGCCAAAACACGAAATACGCTGTTCATTTCATGTATTTCGAGTTTTGACCAGGAATCTCGGTCAGTTCGCGAATTGGCCGGCCAATTTTCGAACTGGCCAAGCTTCGGGTTTTGGCCGTAACATATACATATTTTTGGACATTGGGCGATTCTCCAGTAAGTGGGTAATTTGCATAACTTGAGGTTATATGCTACATTTTATTATTTATATAATTTTTCTTAGCATAAAACGCTTTCTGTAATGCCCTTTTACAATTTCGAAACGAATTTTCAAGAAAATAATTGTAAATTTTACTCAAATAATATTTCAAATATTGAAATTGTTACTTCTGTCCCTTGTGCCCCACTTCATGCACTGATCTTCTGGAACAAATTAAGTATAATGACAAACTATTTTTAGAAATTTTACTATACAAAATAAAAATTTACATTCTAAATTACAAACAAAATATATATATATTGTAAATTATAAATACTTTTATGTTTATTCTGGCCAGAGAAATGTTGCCCCTGCTTTTTATGCCACTACTGTCCCCTTATATAAAACTACTCATGTGACCATCACACTTAGTAGAAGCAGCAAACTTGATTGCTGCGAAAGTCACGTGGTTTAATTATCTGGACTTCACAAGAAGCTACAAGCTGCAAAATAGATAGAAAGATAAGAATATGTTTATTACCTGTCAATACTTGTCCCATACTTAAACTTTCCTAATTATTATTTTTATTTATTTATGATTTTGTCATGATGTAACATACTTTTTACTAGGAGCACTATTTAAATAACTTTTTGAAGAAATTTCTGGTTCGAATCGACAGCAATTAATACCAGTTCATTACATGTTTTAAAATAAACTAGTAAATCTGCAGATCAGGAGCCTCAACGTCAGCTCTGCAAGTCATTGTTTTTAGACACACTTTGGTAATATTCAGTTTCCTGCAAACTGCAATTTAAAGTTTTCAAATTATGTAATATAAGAATAAAAAATACGAAGTTTTCAGACATTAAAAGCATTAAATTAAAAACGTTATGGAAGGATATTTCGAAATTTTCATGAGCTGTTAATTCTGGTATATTTTTTAAATAATAAAGTAGATTTCTTCAGGGGGGCTCCGCCCCCCTGAACCCCCCGTGGTCTTATTAATTTACATACGTAACTTTTTATTGATTGCGCTAATGGTTAGCGCAAATTTTAGATTTCTTTTTACACTTCTGAGCCTTATTTTTCAATACTGGTACCACAGAAAATGATTTACATTGCGCAATTATATTAAACGTTTAGGTTTTATGAATGAAAATGTAATTTCCTTTAAAAATAAAATAATTTTCATTCATCTTTTCTGAAATGAGGCGGCCTTAAGAAGTAACACCCGTCAAAAAACATTTTTTCAGGCAATCTAGTTAATGCTTGGTTTTTAAGGATGAAAATATTTATTTCCCGATACAATGACGTCATTTTCGATAGCGATAATTTTGCGGTGCATAATTTTGATATTTACTATATATTTGCTTTTCAAAAGTTTTTTATTTTTCTCATTGGAATTTTCGATTAAGAATTAACATTTCTGTTAGCTGTGTGCAGACGATAAACCATGAGATATTAGTAACATTTTTTTTTTAATAATAAGAATTAATATCATAACACAAGCCCATTTTATTTCAACCTCAAAGCATATTCCTTTTATTTTTGATATATGAGATCAAATTCACCTTCTTTTCGTATTTTCACTTTATTTCTAATATGAAGGCGTATTCATGTCTATTTTTTATTTAATTTTCCTCTCGCGCATACAAATCTTTCAAATCAAAATTAACTGTTTAGGATATATTTTTATTCCGGGATTGAATTTTCGTGGCAACGGGAAAAAAATGATTGTTAAATTTCATAGCAAAATGTCGATTTATTCCTTATGAAAATAATGAACTTTTTAATTTAAAAGAAAAATATTTGAACAAAACAAACAGAACATAGTCTTTCTTTATTTCTGTGGTAAATTCCATCTATATGTAAAGACACAAAGGCATTAATTCGTCCCTTTTGACTTTGATTTAACTTCAAACAATTACACATACTTTCACATTTACGATATTTTTAGGTGTAGTTCGCTGCTAGGTAACAGTTAAAGGATAATAAAAACAATTAAATATGTGCTTAAAAAGAAAATTTATATCAAAAAAATATTTTATATTATTGAAACACATATATAAAATTCCTCCATAAAAGTTATACACCGAATTTAAAAACTCTGACAAATGTATACACAAAATTTCAAACTAATATGAATAATGTATGGTTCTAATTAGGAAATTTCATCATCCTTAATTTAGCATTTAAATCCTTCAATCATATGAGCCATTTCTTTTCAACAAATAAAAATGGAAAAATCGTCTGAATTGCTATAGGAAAGCATTAAGTCGCAAAATAAAATGTTCTATATATTCCGAACGAATGAACCAAATTTAACCAAAAACTATACAGCTAAATCCGGTGATTTCAGCAACATGCATCCTTAATTTTAAGATAATCGGATGCTTTTTACGGCAGTTATCGCGGAACAGACAGACAGACTAACAGACAGACAGACTAACAGAAAACAAAACTTTTCGTGTCTCCACAGTAAGCCTTCACTGACGTTTCGGCAATAAAAACTAGTAAATCTGCAGATCAGGAGCCTCAACGTCATCTTTGCAAGTCATTGTTTTTTAACACTCATTGCATAATATTCAACTTCCTACAAATCGCTTTTTAAAGTTTTCAAATTACATAAATATTTATCATACAAGATACTTCGTAAAGTTTCAGAAATTAAAAGTGTTAAACAAGTGGTTGTACATTGATGTTATGAAATTCTGATGAGCTACTTATTCTGGTAACTTTTAAAATCAAAAATTGCATTTCTTCAGGGGGGCAGAGCCCCCCTGAACCCTCCGTAGTCTATTTAAATTTACATTCGTAATTTTTTATTGATTGTGCGGATGGTTATAGTATATCTTAGATTTATTTTTTTACGCTGTGATTTATAAGGATAAGCATAAGTTTTTTTATAAATTAATAAAATTTAAATTTAAAATAAAATATTCATGTTAACCTTACACAGACAATAAATCTTGAAATAACGCCAAAAATGTAACCTTAAAATCCGCTACATTCGGCACAACACAAAGACCTGCTTAAAAAAAAAAAAAAAAGAAAAAAAAAAACGGATGAAGTCAAAGAATTTGGTCCCTGTTCCACGTGCTTGTTTTGTTTGGGCCGAATGAGGGCATTTAAATCTGAGCGATAACGCACATCGTATTGCAAACTGTTTTTACGGCTTACTGCATCTCCATCTATTTCTTTCCTCCGTGAATAATAGTTAATTTTATTTTACCCAAGATCTTTTTATTCCAGCATCTTTGTTTTCGATAAATGACGTCTAATTCACCTGCTATGCGTACTTACTCAAAACTTTTCATCTTGTTATATTAAGAAATACTCGAGAGTTTCCTTTTTATTTTTAATATGCAGCCATATTAATTTTTCTATTCTTAATTTTATTTTTCATTTTCCTGTTTCACGACAAAACATTTCAATTGAAAATTGTTTAAAAGAAAATATTATTCCGGGTTTTGATTTTCTTGGCAACAATTAAAGAAATATTGGTAAATGTTATGGGAAAATGTTACGTTATTCTCTATGAAAATAATGAACTTTTGTATTTTTAAGCAAAATATTTCAATAAAATAAATGAAATATTGCCTATTTTTATTTCTGGGCTAAAATCCTTCTATATGCAAAGATACAAATGCATTAATTCATCTGTTTTGACGTTGGCTTTACTCAAGCATTATACACGCAATTATACTAATATTATTAGGACCTAATACGTTGCTAGGCAACAGAGAATGAAAAGAAAAAAAATGAAATATGCATTATGTCAATTTGATAAAACAAAATCCTTTATATTATTGGAAAACATGCATAAAATTCCCCCCAATATTATAAACCTAATTAAAAAAATCTCGCAAATATATTGACATAATTTATTGGAATAATTTAATAATGTTATTTAAAAATTTCAGCATCAAAAATTTACCATTTAAATCCATTTTTCATATGAGCCATTTCTTTCAACAAATGAAAATCTGAAAATCGTCTGACTTGCCATTGAAAAGCATTATAGAGCAAAATGAAATGTTCCATATTTCCCGAACGAATGAACCAAATTTAACCAAAAACTATACAGCTAAGTCCGGGTACCTCATCAACATGCCCAGTGAATTTCAAGCCGATCGGATGCTTTTTGCGGCAGTTATCGCGGAACAGACAGACAGACTAACAGACAGACAGACTAACGGAAACCAAAACTTTTCGTGTCTCCACAGTAAGCCTTCACTGACGTTTCGGCAATTAAATTTAAAAAATCAAAAAACCCGACTGAGTAAAAAGCGAACTAATTAATTATTTCTCGTCAATGTGAAACTATTTTTCATATTACTTACCTATTTTTTTCATTTACTTGTATTGATGACTTTTAAGTTGTGTTTAATTGTTAGTTCCTGTCTATAAACACTGCTTTGATGAGGCCTATAGATGTCTGTGAAAGTTAGAGTTGCAGTAAAGCTAGAGATCCTACCTACACAACTTCCAGGTTGTATAATATTTAAACGGAGCTTCTGACAGTAAAATAGTCAATGAAACATCATCTTCATTTTGAAATACCTATCCAATGATATGCCCCTCAATAGGGTGCGTAAAAAAAAATTTCGTCTATATCGCCATTTTGTATTTTACGACCACCATTTTGAATTTATAAAAACAAAACCTAGCCTATAATCATCGGACGGTTAAGACGAATCGACAGAGACCTCATTCATTAAATCCTATCCCGCCGTTGGGATGTTTCGAGGGTATAAAGAAATCCACATACCCAGATACGCGTGAAACACATAACCCTTCTTAGCAATCGGGTAAAAACAAAAAACACATTAACCTCTTCATGACGAGAGTTTACGGGCCTTGTAGTTCTGTGTGCACAGCATTTGAATTTTGGACACCAGTAATTTCATACAGAAATTTTTCGCCTGATTTAATTTCAGCGATTACGTAATATAAAATTTTATAAGTGTAATTAAATTTAAAAAGACAATTATAGAAAAAGAAATTTTCAATTTTTTTTTCAATTTTTTTTTCAATTTTTTTTTTTTTTTTTTTTTACCGATGTGATTGCCGTTTGTCGCGAAGGAGCAGGACAATGTCTATAGATTAGGAAGAAAGACTGGACAATTTCGTACTTATAACATTACCAAAAACAAGGAATTCTATCAACATTACAAAGATATATCAGATCAGACTAATAAACTGGTTTACATGGGTTTTTTTCTCCTTCCGATTTACTTTTTTCTCTAATAAGATTATTTTAATTAAGTTACTTGATTACACACCTTATATAATTAAATTAGTTGTTTACTATACATTTAAATTAAACAATTTTTTGTTTTACATATTTATATAAATATGAAAATTATCATAGAAAAATTCAAGCATATGCACGACAGTTTAATTAAAGTTATTACTATTAGGATTAATGAACTAGGAGATTAAACTTATTGCTATTGGAACAACGCCTAGATGAAATCAATGCAAACAATATTAAAAGTTTGAAATAAATATGTAATTGAAATAATGTATAAGAAGTAAAAACAATTTTTTTTTGTTGTTGTTGTGGTTACCAATACTATAACTTATCTGTTACAAAAGAAAATGAACGAACATATTGCACAATTTTACAATATATTATAATTTAAATTGCTTACTTTTGCTTATTTAAACTCATTTGCACACTGTACACAGATAAATATGCACACACACATACACACACACACACACATATATATATATAGTACAATATTAAAGCAATAAAAATATGTAAACATTTGTTTTATTATTTTAAAAGAAGCATTTATTATTTGACAGTAATAAAAGTGCATTAAAACTTATGAAAAGGAAACAATTTTCTGTTCCGAATCATACAATAATTATACCTGCCCAAGCAGAAAACTGCATGAAACGGAATACTGCAGTTCCTTGCAATTCCATTTTAGCAGGTTTTAACTGTATGTCACAACCACTGCGTGTATTTGGTTAAAATTTGGATAAAACAGATTAAATTCAAAATATTAAGATTTGTCTGTATAGAAAACATTCTAAAACATTATATGAAAATCACTTGAAACATCAAAACTAATTTAATATTTGCTAAAAGTGATAAAAATGTATTTACAAGGCAAATAAATACCTTAATTTATTCAGATCGACATGTTTAATCGCTCTGTCGGCGACATTCTCAAGATTTATACTGATACAAATATTTTCGCAAGAAAAAAAAAAAAATTCAATTGAAAAACTGGCAAACAAAAAGCACACGATCAATGAAAAGAACTGCAATAGTAAAAATGTATATTTGTGAACGTGAATAATTTTATACTATTGTTTCATTATTCTGTAGAGCATCTCTTTCCAAATTTTAGGAGATTTCATGGTGGCTGAACCATTGCGTATATTCTCACTGCGTAAAAAGATCTCTATTGTTTCTCGGATAATGGATGGCAAATAAAATGTTGATTGATATATTATTCTACTACTTTTAAAATTAATCTTTAAAGGTTCTTTGTTATTTAGTCTGGCCAAAGCTCTAGTTTACTTGTTGTATTTGATGTCTGCTATATGACCTTTGATTCTAATTCTAAGCTTTCTGTTTGTCATTCCTATATAAAATTGCACTGTTCCATCTTCTTTGGTGAAAGATATTTTATATACCCCTGATAATTGATTTGGTTCTATTGGGTTTATTTTCTTACATACTGTGTTTTTTTTTTTTTTTTTTTTTTTTTTTTTACTGCAGGTTTTACTATAACAGAGATGTTGTATTTATTAAGTTTATATTTTATTATTTCGAAGAAATCAGAAAAATAGTGTAAAGAGGATAACTTGGAATTTTGAACCTTGGAATTACTTCTCTTTTTATTCTTCATGCTCATAAGTAATTTATTTATTGTGCTTTCGAACACAATGAGTAACATGCAAAAAATTTGTTCAACTTAAAAGTGCATACCAAAATTAAAAACGCATTTCCAGCAATTGTTGCTCACAGTACTGTAACCGATTTCTTTTGTGTGTCTCTGTAGATCAACTACAAATGCTATGAGCGCCCTATTCGATAGTAATCACCTTGCAGTGCTCATCAGTGATTTATATCGATTTCAATACATTTTAAATAGCGTAATGTCATTAAAATACACTGCAAACGATTTTTCCCCTCTGACTATAATGTAAAGGAATTCTTTTGAGTGTCCCTGTAAATGAACTATTAATGCTACACACTTCCTGTTCAATATCGAACATGCCATGGTAAACATCAATAACATGTATCAATTCATGAAAATCCGATTACATTTACGCGAGTTACGGCGTGAACAGACAGACAAACCGAATTCATAAACGCTTTTCAACTTTGCTGGAAAATGTTAAAAAAGTGAAAAAATTACCTCTTTTGTTCAAATGACCACCATTTTGTCAAAAATCGACTTTTTAAACTAAAGACTGGCATAAGCTCGTGAGAATTTATCGCCCTTTTATAATTTGTTGACCTAATTTGTTTCAGATGCTTGCGACCAGAGAAGATCAGCTGGGAGTTCACAGCGCGGACCTGCTGATGCTCCCTGTCTCACAAGATGTTTTATTCATTTTTTACACACAAAAATTAAAATATTTAAGCGAAATCTCAATACTCTCAACGTACAATACTCTCAACGTAATGCAAAAAATCCGAATGTGATGTCTCTTTTCTTTGTAATAACAAAGAAAAAAAACTTTGTACAAAATAAAAAATAAATAAAAAAAATCACGTCAATTTTAGACCAGAGAAGTAGAATCTCTACTTAAATTTGTTTCGAATCAATTATATAAACAAGAAAGAAAAAATCATGCGTCAAGCATAGATTATGAAACGCTTTCCAACACATTCAGAATAATGTAACAAAATAGCACCGTTTAAAAAATGTTAATATTACGTCTAATTCAACCATTGGAAGCGCATAGTACATTTCAAAACCCAATTTCAGCTGTTCTCATCTACAATCGGAAAATTATCCGAATTTTTTCAGCAGCCCTGTATATGATATATAGATTTATATATATTAACCATATGCATGCCAAAATTTTGTTCACTTAAGAAATACATACACTTCAGTTCAAAATTCTCCTTCAGCAATTTCCTCTAATAAGGAAAATGGTATGTAGATACTTTTGTACAGCCCTGTATATGGAGTATAGAATTTATAAATAACGAGTAACGAGCAAAAAATTAATTAAATTTAAAAGCGCATACCGAATTTTAAACCGTATACACTCCAGCAATTATTACTCAAAAACAGTACTGTAAACGATTTCATTTGTGTGTCCCTGTAAATGAATAAACAAGTAAGAAAAATCATGCGTTACGCATGGATTATGAAACACTTTCCAACACTTCCTGAATGCTTTAACAAAACTTCGTTATTTAGGGAAATAAGGTATATAAGAGAACTAAGTAAACATTTTAGAAAACACATAAAACAGTTGATAAAATGATTTCAGCAGTTACCGTCCATAGCAAATATGTATTCCAATTCTTTTGAACAGCCCTGTATTTGATCTGTAGGTATATTGATCTGATATATACTATATAATGGAGAAATTTAGTTTAGCAAGAAAACACATAACAGGTTGAAATTTCTCTTTCAGCAATTTATACTAATAGATGGAAACATACTTGTATACTTTTGTAAAACCCTGTAGTTAACCTAGTAGCTTTATTACACGCCACTATTTAGCTAAAGTTTAATTCAAAGTAAAACACTCTTAAAACTACCGGAATCACATTGCCAGAAATTATCATTTATAGACGGCAATGTATCCAATTCTTTGCGTGACCCTGTCATTTTATATATGTTTTACAAGCCTTTCTTAGTAAACCAAATGCAGTTCAGCGTAAAAACGCCTAACTCATTTAAAAATCATCTTTAAGCAATTTGAAATCATACCCAGTAACCATTACGAATTCTTTTGAGTAGCCCTGTATATCAATTACAGCATTTATACACACCATATACAATGCATAAATATAGTGAAACATAAAAGCACATAACATAATTAAAAATGCATTTCCAGCAATCATCGTTACTTTACAGTACTTCGGGTACAATATAGTATCTGAAATCTTTTGTGTGTCCCCGTAAATGCTCTGCATTTCGTATTATCCATGAAATAAGTTATAGTACACCTTAGCGACGTATATCAATTTCATTATACATGTAATAGTTTAACATAATTAAAATACGTCGGAAAAAATTCCCTCCACCAATCTTTATCATTATGTAACGGAATTCTTTTGTGTGGCCCTGTAAATGAATAAAAACTATTTTTTGGGCCACATATTGTACAGAAAATGCATATTTTAGTGCACTTGATAAATGCATATCAATTTTATTATGTTTGAAAGCATGTAACATCATTAAAAATCATTTTAAACGATTTTTTCCCATAGGCCGTAATGTAACGGAAAACTTTTGACTGTCCCTGTAAATGAACTAAAAATGCTACAAACTTCATTTGCAATAGGGTTCGTGCAATAGGGTTCGTAGAGGTCACTAACATCCAAAAATTTCAGAACGATCCGAGTATATTTACGGGAGTTAGAGCGCGGACAGACGGACAGACAAACCGAAGTCATAAACACTTTTCAACTTTGTTGGAAAGTGTTAAAATGCTATGAATGCCCTGTTCTAACGTGATCGTAGTGAAATTCAGTGATTTATATCAGTGTCAATACATTTGAAATAGCGTAATGTCATTAAAATATTCTGCAAACGATTTTTCCCCATATACCATTATAATGTAATAGAATACTTTTGTGTGCCCCTGTAAATGAACTATTGATACTACATACTTCATATACTATACCAAAGATGCTTTGGCGACCCTAAATAACCTTTATCAATTGCATGAAGATCCGGGTATATTTACAGGAGTTAGAACGTGGACAGACAAACCGAATGCATAAACACTTTTCAACTTTGTTAGAAAGTGTTAAAAAGTGGCTTACATATTCCAGATGGGTACTGCAAAACTATGTTTAAATATTGAAGTCAAGCAAACTGACTAACGAAATTAAAACTTCATCAATCTATTATGTCAAAAAGTAACTGTCCGTTTGTATTTCACAACTACTCTTCCTAGAATATAGAACATTGGGCGATCAGACGCTAGTTATCTGCATGGAGGTCTTAGAATTTTAAAATTTGAATTAGTTTTCGAGATATTGATCTTTTCGTAATTTTTAATGAGATTTCTGTATTGGTGGCAACTATGCTGTTCCGTTTTTGTGGATAAAATGGAGAAAACTGAAAACGAACTGGATAATAAGACCCTTTGTTCGGCATCATTTTCAAATTGAAATTAACTTTTATTGGAATAGATAGTGAAAACAACATTGTGATTGAATTTCATTTTCAAGAAAATTTCAAAAAATACAAACTTATTTTCAAATTTTCAATCTTCAAGAATCAGTTCACCCAAACGGCGTCTTTTCTACCAGCTCCGAAATTAGAAGCCAAATATTAGAGGAACGAAAAGCTAAAGTTATAGAATACGTTCATTTTTATTTGGAAAGCTTTTGACTTAAATTGTAAATATAATTTATTATTTGATATATTGTATTTAATAAAATTAATACTATAATTGCCTTCTAGATTTACAATAAAGTTAGATTTCATTTTCCCAAAAAGAATGGAATGACCTCTTGCAATTCAAAAGAAACACATCGGGTTGCCACGTAACTAGTCTCTATCATAAAGGACAAACGTGTCCGTGCGGACTGACTGAAAATCACTGACGTCATTTTGTGAATGGCAGCACTTGACCAGGAAATTTCAGTTTTGCAGTTTTTGCTATACCAATTTTTTTTAATTTCTGAACATCGCACATTTTCAATTTTTACGCCGTCACATTGGAAAAAAAATCTAATTTCAAAGTCAATTTGATTGAAAATTGTATCTTAATTGACTGATTTATTATGGCTTTTAAAACTAGTTGGATGTGCCAATCCCAAAACTTTCTTCTATCTTATGTCAATATTTCATTATAATTAGTTTTATTAATATTTTTATTAGAATTAAGCATAACTTCATACACTTTTCGATGGTACAATATTGAAAATTGCACAAAAATCACTATTACAACGCCTCTTCCGGCGGAATTTTTCCAAATTCAGGGAGGACCTTCTTGCAATGGCTAAAAACATACACAAAAAATTTGGTTCAATTCTATGTATAACTTCATACACTTTTCGATGGACAATATTCAAAATGCACAAGAAATCGTTATTACAGCGCCCCCTACCGGTGGACTTTTTCCAAATTAATAGAGGACCTGCTTGCCATAGCCAAAAACTTAAAAAAAAAAATTGGTACAATTCTATGTATAATTTCATACAATTTTTGATGGTACAATGGCGACACACGGACATACGAACAGACGGACACACGGACACACAGACATTTTGTATAAACATGTTTTTTTATGATCTCTGACCCCTAAAACGTGTAAATCCGTCGAAAACAGGAAGTCGAAAAAAATTTCGATTAGAATACTTTCTTCTATTGAAGATAGAAGAAAGTAATACTTTTCAAGCATGATTTCTTTTAATCTATCTCCATCGCGTGCATGCTCCATTATGAAATAAATCATTTGCACTTAAAACAATATAAATAGTTCAGCATTTGTCTCTGGCTAATTTGCAAAGACGAAATTAAAACTTTATCAATCTATTTAACAAGTGTAGATGGATTTTTTATTGTAATTATTGTTGTCTATGTATTATAAATTTGATGCAAAATTTCCTTTGTAAACATTTTCTTTCTTCGAAATTCGACGGGGTCCACCTCGTGTATATAAAGAAGTGATATTAAAGATATTATAGCATCATACTGGGATTAATAAATATATATATCCTGGAATTTAAAAGCATTCTTATAAAAATACAGGAAAACTCTCGGATGGTGAAAGGGTTCAGATGTTGCTGGGCGATATTTTAAATTCTTTGTTACGGCCATCTCCATTTTAGTAGGTAATTCATCTCAAAATACCACTTACTTTTTCACATTTAAAAATTTAAATAAAATTTAACTTTTCTCTTTTTAGGTGCGTTCGTAATTATATAAATACGTAGCACCTATAGTCGTCGTTCAGTCCGTCCGCATATAACAGAGCAAAAACTACCCAACCGAATGGTCTGAAATTTTAAATATATAATTGTTGCAAAATTTTGTCGAGTCATTTCAAATTTCATGAAAATCGGATGTATAGTTTAATTACAGGAACAGTCAAAATTTTTCCGTTGCATTACGGCCAATGGGGGAAAAAATTACAAGTGCATTTTAATGATGTTACAGCGTTCCGAATGGTGTGAAATTTTAAATATATAATTGTTTCAACATTTTTTCGACTCATTTCCAATTTTATGAAAATCAGATGCATAGTTTAATTACAGGAACAGTCAAAAGTTTTCCGTTACGTTAAAGCCAATGGGAAAAAATTATTTCAAGTGCATTTTAATGATGTTACAGCCTTTCGAACACAATGAAATTGATATGCACGTTTGAAGTGAACTAAAATATACATTCAGTACAATATGCGGTGCAAAAAATTATTATAAAACTAGTTATAGTACGAACGCACCTCATTTGCCACGTTTGACGAGCAATTTCCAACTTGTTTTCTTTCCTCTAGCAGACTCGGAAATGGCGAAAATACATTCATGAACTTTATTTCCCAACTAGCATTATTTAACAAAAGATTCTTTTGATTCTAGTTTAGTGCTGGTTAGAATTAGAAAAATAAAATGAGTTTCTATCATACAGAGATTTTTTTTAAGTTCTTATCATTCAGCATATTTTTAGCGGAGGAAATAGCAGAGTATCAAAAGCATTAATAGCATTTCGTATAAAATCTAAATTCTGTACATAAAGTATTGTTGCATTTAATCACATACCCCATGTTGTTCAAACTCAGGGCACTTTGCAAAAAAAAAAAAAAAATGCCTGCCGGCTCGGCCTACAGGAGGAGGTAGATTTTAAAGTTAAGTACTAATTTCACCAACAAAAAATAAATCAAGATTAGGGATAAACCCAGTTTAACAATTTTATCTGGCCACTTTTGATGAATTTTTAATTTCATTTTTCTGTAAGAGCTCGTTTTATCAAAATCATATTAAGTCGGTATTAAAAAAAATATTTTTCCCCGATTAACAACTCGAAATTTTCTGACACATTTTTAAAATTAAAAACATGAAACTTGCTGATGAGATTTTTTGAGGAGATTTATAAGCGACCTGTGTTTTTATTTTCCGCTCAATTAATTAGAACTTGATTTACTATTATTTTCTCAGTACGACCAATTTTTTCGTTTCCAGCACTACCGCTTCGGGAAATTCGGTTCAAAATGCCCAATTTGGCAGCATTTTTTTAAATATATTCTGTCTTTATCAAAAAATCGACCAATACAGCACTTTATATAGTTTCTGAATAAAAGAATCTGCCAGTTGGATGCGTTTGAGAGCGAAAATGAATTTTAAAATGAGTCAGAAAATAAGCCGTTTGGATTTGAGTACACTATAAATACGTTTTTTTTTTTTTTTTTTTTTCTTTTTTTGCTGTAAGAGTTGATTTTATCAAAAACTTGTCAGTACGAAAGTTGTAGATAATATTGACAAGATATATAATAAATTTAATCGGATTGGATATCTTGACGAAGTTATGAATTGTTTTCTTCTTCAAGCGCCCCATTTTTTTTTTTAGTTTTTATTTTATTTTATTTTATTTATTTATTTATTTATTTATTTTGTTGCAGTAAGAGTGTGCCTATCAAAAATTTGTCAATATAAAAGCTGTAGAAAATATTAAGAAGAATTAATAATAAGTTTAAAGGAATTTGATATCTTAAAAATTGACGAAGTTATGAATTTTTTTATCCCTAAAACCTTATTCTTTTCGCACCTTGAGCCCATTTTTAATTTTATCAAAACTCTGTGATACATAAATTTTTAGCCCTTTTCCTAGAAGTAATAATAACTTCAAACTGATTTGATATGTATGTAAAAATTAAGAAGTTATGGGGTTTCTTCGGTTTTCACAAAACCGCTCCCTATTTCCACCCCCTTGGTCCGATTTTGCCCATTAACGAACTTGATCGAGATTTTTTACCCCTTGATTTTATGTATCAGTTTGGAAGAGATTTGTGAAAAATTACGAAAGTTATCATGCCCATAAAAAAGTGATATAGATAGATAGATAGATAAAGTTTTTTATTGGGGGTGGTTTTGGGTTCTAGGGGCCATGATCGGTGTAGATCTGCAAAATATTTTCAGAAATTCCAACATAGGAGCGATCGCAATAGGTAGTATTTCATACGAAATCTACCTAAAAATCAAGACAAGTGCGAGTAGGACTCGTATCCCGAGGCTTCCGTACTAATATGTTATACAGGGTGTCCCAAAAGTCCCTGACACATTTTAAAATTCAATATAAAATCAAGGGATTGTCGTACAGGTGTGCGGTTCGGACTAAGATGCTAAACTAAAATGCCCGAACCTGACCCGATGCAGAACTCTTAATAGTTATTTACATTGGATTAAATAAAAAACAAATTTTTAATTTGTCTGGAAATGTGTAGGAATATACCTTGGTGACGGTAAGACTATCAATAAAGCCACAATGCTTGAAATTTATATTTAAATGCTAATTTAAATTCTGCAGTAAATTTCCTAAAGAATTACAGCTATGTTTTCTCTAGCATACTTCTGCATAAGAAAAAAGTTGGAAAAAAAAATCTGTGGCTGAATCTGGAGTGATTTTCTATATAATTTTACCGAGAGGGACGGTAAGGAATCTAAAATCCAGGGACAGAGTTTTAAAAATAAGGTACTTTTCGGTTAGGCAGGCGCCAGTGTTATATATACATACATATGTGTATGTATATAAGCATATATGTGTGTGTGTGTATATACAATATATGTATATATAAATATATGGACATATACACAATGTATGTATATATAAATATATGGACATATACACATATGTATATATATATGTATACATAACACTGGCGCCCGGCTAACCGAATAGTACCAAAAATAATAACAACCGGAAAAATGTGTGCATGTTAATTTTTTCAGTAAATAAATAAATAAAAATGCTTAATTCATCTTTAAAAAGTTTAACTTAAACTTACACTATGTGCAAAACTACTTAAAAGATGAGACAATATTTAAAAAGATGTTAAATTATTTTAATACCTTAATACTTTCAACTATAAAAACATAGTCTTCATCAGAGAAATATAAGAAATACAATTGTTATTAACGTCTAATTTTCAAAATTCACGTAGATGGTGACGAAAGGAGTGAAAGTGGAAGTCAATTTTTTAGATCCGGAAAACATTAAGAAAATAAAACATGGATATAGGAAAGTGGAATACTACTCGTTTTATGATTCTTTAAGCAAACTGAGCCAAATTCTGGGTATGATGTAGGATAAAACATCATTACAAACAGTATTTTCGAATCAATATCGCGAATCAATAGAAATTATTACTAAAGAAAATACTGTTTGTAATGACGTTTTATCCTACATCATGTCCAGAATTTGGCTCAGTTTGCTTAAAGAATCATAAAACGAGTAGTATTCCACTTCCCTATATCCATGTTTTATTTTCCCAATGTTTTCCGGATCTAAAAATTGACTTCCACTTTCACTCCTTTCGTCAACATCTACGTGAATTTTGAAAATTAGACGTTAATAACAATTGTATTTCTTATATTTCTCTGACGAAGACTATGTTTTTATAGTTGAAAGTACTAAGGTATTAAAGTAATTTAAAATATTTTTAAATATTGTCTCATCTTTTAAGTAGTTTTGCACATAGTGTAAATTTAAGGTTAATTTTTTGTTACATGTTGCACCTAACCTACACAATTGTGTAGGTGATCTTCAGGAAAAAGAAAAAACATTTTCCTCTTTTTGTGCGATTTAAAGTCGAGCCTACATCCACAGAATTGTGTGGTTCCTCCCTTGGCATAACCTGACATCGGATTTTTTTTTTCAATCAATCCTATTAACTAGGGTAAACCACTAAAACTTTTCATTTCTAGCAAAAATCTTCCGCTCTTAAAGGTTTATACACACAATTTCTTAAATTTAAGTTCGAACAATGCTTCTTCGTCCAAACTGCATTCTCCTATACCAATTACTTGATTTTTAATAGATTTTTAAATTATGTCCGGGACATTTAGCCAACCCTGTATTTTTAAAGTCGAAAATCTGCTAAAGAACTCTCGTACTAGTAAACTTAATGCATCACAATTTTCATGAGATCCAAATTTTGGTAACAATTCACCCGACACGTGTCCCCTTTGCTATAAGCATTGTTTGATTTCACTATTACACATGCACAAAACTAATCCATTTTAACCAAATTATGTTATAGTTCTTCTACTTGTTTTCTTCGTTAACTATCAGACATATAATGATAACTTTATTTATACAGCACATACAAATAGAAGCATATGCAAATTTTCCTACAGTTTCATTGAAAATTGATAGTATGAAATAAAATATGCACACAAGCATCACACGATGTTATATAAGGTTACGAAAACAGATAATAACAATGCTTATTTTCTATACCAGAGTTGAATCATACAAATCTGAACAAACTTAATTTTGGCGAGACAATCATGAAAGCTGCCATGTTCAAATGACATAAAGCAAAAAATCTTTTTTTCTTTTCACTGTTCTCTATCACGAAACTTTCCTTTCACAGACATGCTCTCTCTAAATATGATTTCAGAAAAATATGATGTCTACCCTAAAACGATCCAATCACTATAATCAGGGCCGAAACTAATAGGGGGGAGGCAGAGGGGGCATGTGCCCCGGGCTCCAGAACGAAGGGGCACCAAATAAAGATTTTGTTTGTCAATTTTTCTCACATTTATGTTTAGCACGGTATTATTAAAATCATTCTGTCTGGCGTACGACAAAGCATAGAAGAATCTAAAGATGATATGGCATAAGGATCCTGTGTAAAGCGGAATTTTTTTCGATTCTTTTCGATTCCGTTTTCAAGATTTTAATCAATCAATATTTAACAAAGCCAAGAGCGGATCCAGCTCACCATTTAGAGGAGGGTCATGGATTTCCTTTTTTGGGGTGGGAGGGGATCACATCTCGTTATGAGAAATTTTTATATTGAAAGCTATTCCCAAATCCAAACTAACTGCTTTTCTGATACTTTCGTGAAGTCATTTTCATTCGTAAATACAAAAAATTTGCATTAATATTCGTAAAAATATAAAATTTACCGATTTTGTTCAGATACCAAGAAATTAAAGAATTTAAAAAAAAAAAAAAAAAAAATTATGGCCATTTTTTTCCCCCATTCTGACCAGAAAATCAGAGTTCTAACTTTTTACGACTGTTCTTTCATCATCGCCTAACACTTCATTTATAATGGCTGTTTCGTAATAAGAGAAGCCATCAGTCCATCAGAAGAAAATAACTCGGTTAAAATTCTCTTTGTAAATATACTATGCGGAAGAGAGAGAGAGGGCGGGGGGCGCCGAAATCCAGGTTTGCCCCGGGTGCAAAAAAGGCTAGTTTCGGTCCTGACTATAATACATAGTTCTGTACAGGGTACATAATCATGGCGGCCAAAAAGCTAAAAAAGTGAAGAGGCTGAGGTAAAAAAGAAAATAAAGACCTTTATTTTCTCCCATTTCTGATTCGCTGTTGTAATTTAAGGCTCTTCTAGCATCAAAATAGGCTAATTTCTGACTCATTCGTACAGTTATTTTCATTCGTAAATGCATAAACTTTAAGATTGGTTTTATTATATACCAAAACCTCAAATAGCGTTTTTTCCTTTTGTTATAAAGGTAAAGGATTTTCTGGTTAAGAGAGCTGATCATACGTCGAGGCCATAAAAAATCTATGACCGCAGGAGCTGCTTACACTTTACCAAAAACTCTATCCCTATATTTCATTTAAAGCATTATTAAAAAATGCCTTGTTTGTGACAAACACCTTTCCTAACCTGCAGACAAAATCACAGCATTACTGCCCCGAGATAGAATGAATGAAGTCCAATCATTTTCGATGTATGGTGTAGATTCTCTTGCCTCTATTTACTTTAAAAAGTTCGACGAAATTCAAAAGTCCAGTAATTTTTTTTTTTTTCTTCGTTCACCCGCAGAGTTACTAGAGCTTTACATCTAGAATTTGCTACTGATATGACGATTCATTTCTCCTGCCTTTTAGACGATTCTAAGCACAAAGAGGTAATTATAAAATTATTTACTCAAATAACGCCAAAACCTTCAAATATGTTAAAAAAGAAATTGAAAATTTACACTCTCAGAAATACCAGGTGTTTCAAAAGTGTTCGGTGCGAAAGTAAAACGCAATAAAAAAAAAAAGATTTATGGGTCGCAGATAAATATTCAGCGTGGTAACGCATTTGTGTGACGCCAACAAAAAGGTTGGTTGAAAATCTCGACAGTAGAGGGCCCTATTGCAAATAATAATATAGAATAATTTCATATTGCTCACGCAACGCAAGATTTGGATACAAAAACATTAGAGAATTCAAAATTGTTGTTGAAAATTGTTGCTTGCGTTGTTTAAGCAATATGGAATAATTCCATAGAATTATCCATAGTAGCGCCTTCTATTGTCGAGATTTCGAACTAATTTTTTTATACATGTCATACAAAATCCCGTACCACGCTGAATATTTATCTGCAAACCGCTCTCTGACCCGAAACTGTCTCTCCGACCCGAAACTGTCTCTCCGACCCATAGATCTTTTTTTTTTTTTTTTATCACGTTTTACTTTCGTTCAGAACTTTTGAAACATCCGATACTTTCTTCACCCCACGGAAATTTTCCTGGCAGCAGTGCTACCAGAAATTTTCCGTTAATTGACGAATATCCGTTTCTTTTTTTTCTTCGTTATAGGAGGTAAAGTATACGTCAATATAAGAATATGGAGATAAAAAAAAATTAACCTTGGGATCGAACTAGCTACCTTAGTGTTACGAGACTAATGCTCTAACCACTCGGCTACAGATTCACAGTAGTGAAACAGTTTGAAGTAAATATGTTTGCCTCAGATGGGCATGGCTTGATTAATTTCTTTTAAAAGGTTTGAATTTTGAAGTTAATTTCGGGAAAATTTCGTCTTTTTCGAGATTGTGGCTGAGGATTTAGTACTTTTATTATTAAAATAGGCTAAAAATATGAATTATAAAAAAATTTATGTAGATTACTAGATGTAAAATATGAATGACATATTTTTTATGCGAGAAATTTTTTTATATGTATAAAAACGAGTTTTTTTCATTTGATATTTTAATTAAAAAAATCTATTGTGTTCATTTAAAAAATATCTTTATGCGAATATTTTTTGTAACTTTAAAAAATAAATTGTGAATACTTTTAAATGAATGAGAAAATTAATTGTTATTTATTTTTAAATTCGAAAATGTTTCTTTTCTTTGTTGTTGGTTTATTTATTTTTTTTTATTATTAAATTAGAAACCTTAATTTATAGAATTTTTTGATTTTTTGTTTTTAAAATGAATTCGGATTTTAGTATTGATAGATCCAATAAGCATGCGTGGTAGTAATGAACAAAATTTCAAGCAAATACTATTCGTAGGCTTCAATAGTTCAATTATTGCTCATTTTCTTCTATGGCTAAACTCTTTTGTGTGTCCCTGTAAATAAACTATAAGTTCTATGCACACCATATTCTATAGTAAGAACCTTGTAATACACCTCAGTGATATATTTCAATTTCGTTTAAAATACTGTAATATCATTAAAATACACGGCAAACGAATTTTACCCAAAGACCGTAATGTAACGGAATTCGTTTGAGTGGCTCTGTAAATGAACCGAAATGCTACGCACTTCATTTTCAATACCGAACATGCCATATTAAACCCTAATAACATATATCCATTTTATGACATTCGGACTATATTTACGTGAGTTAAAGCGCGGACAGACAAACTGAATTCATAAACACTTTTCAACTATGTTGAAAGTGTTATAAAAGACGAACATCAAGCTCTAATTCTAATGCATTTTTTTTTTTTTTTTTTTTTTTTTTCTTTTCAGTAAGCAACTTTCAATTCCGATTAACTTGTTAGAGTAACTGGAGATGATTCAAAAATATCTTCCCTTCTGAAAATAAATTATACAAATACTTACTATTAAAACAATTGTGGTTAAAGTGGAAGAAGCAATATTTGCTAAGTTTTAGAACAGCCCATTTCTTGAAAAATCCCACTTCACATACATCACTAGAAGTGTGTGATGTTTTGATTGAAGATGATATAAAAAATAAGGTTATCTGGAAATAAGCAAATTTAGAAGAGCAATTCCAGATATAACACAATAATGACAATAATCGCTCATATGAAATAAAAATAGCTTTAAAAAGATTTATTCATATTTGTATCTTTTGGAAATATTGACTGTTGAACATAAAACGCTAAAACTTGTCTTCTTCTTCTTTTTTTTTTTTTTCCTAACTGTGCTATGCAGCATTTTTTTTAATTTTTGGTGCAAGAAAATGGGTTAAGTGTTCGGAAAAAGTTCCTTACGTTATTGTTTATTTTGCAGTAACTGATTTATATTTTGAGTTAATTGACATTTTAAGTTTGGTTAATTAAATGACAGTATTGTTTGAATTTGACATATCTGAAATTAAAATTGCATTAGACTTCCAAATCATTGATATGAAAACTTGATTTTTTATGACAGAATAATTTTTTTTAAATTTTGATAGATGAACTCAATAAGAATTCATATGGAGAGTGTGTAGAAAAGGGAATCGTTTAGTTAGACGGTGCTGCCACGCCATGGACTTCTACTCTACTGTCGCTCCCATAGTGCACTTTAAATTTAGAACGAAGCGAAAAAGTCTGTTTTGATTTTTTTAATTTGAACATGTGACGATTTTCAGTGTTTTAAATATGAAATTGAACAATGCATCTGCATAAATTTCGATTTAAATATTGTATTATAGATGTAAATTCTATGTACATATTTTTCTTATTATTAAACTTTGTTTTTAAAATTCCGAAGCCCGACAGCTTAGTGGGCAACGCGTCGTGCTACCATGCTACAGATGCAGAGTTCGACTCCGGACTAAGCAAGTTTCACTCAACCTTTCATCCCTTCGGGATCGATAAAATGAATACCAGGATTGTTTGGGAACTAAAACAACGGCAGTCACGTGTTAGGTTTACCATCTGACCGGAACATGTACTGAATAGCACCCAGGGCCCATGGTCAATAAAACAGAGTTGACCGCTGTAGGTTATGATCTCTAGGAATTGTAACGCCACAGAGTTAGTTAATAGTAGTTTTATAAAATTCCTTGTCCCATCATGATCTAGGTCTAAATTTTCGAAATCGTGAACGTTTCCTTCAGTAGCACGTTTTACATAGTAACTGATCGAGTCATTGACGAGAAATAGTGTTTATTTCATTATCAGATCGCAGTGGGTGCATAGAAAACCTCGTTCACCTTCGGCTTGCTGCAGTAAAATCATAAATATACGCTTTGTTGAATCTAATTCAGCTTGAAATTCAAATTCTAAAGCCGATTACATTATATACAATAGTTTGTCGTTCATTAGTTTCTGATATGCTTTCAGTGTTAATAATAGAAAATGCTAAAAGTATCTTGTAAATCTGAAGTTATAGAACAAAAGTTTTCACGATATCAAGTTTTTGTAACTACTATTATGATTTGTGTTCTTGTTTTTGCACATTATGTAGCAGCATTGTTTATCTTCCCTATTGCACACGCAAAAAAAGATTCAATTTCACTCATATTTTGTTCCAATCCGAATTTGTATTTTATTTTTACCTCGTTAATTCATCAGAAGTACAAGGTTAAACTTTTTCCTGTTTCATATAAAAAATAATGATACATTGAAGAATTTCTTTCAATTTTACTGAAAATGGGGAATAAAAGCAAATTATGCACGCCATATCCTCACATTATGTTATGCAGCCAACAAAAACATATACTTATAACATCATACAGGGTTAAATTTCGTTTTCTAATGCAGATCTGAAACGCACAAATGTGAATAAATGGAATTTTTGTAGGTAATGAGGAATGCGAAATCTGACAAGTGCTGTGATTGTGAATTGCGATTCCCCCACCCCCTTAATAGAATAATTCTCTATTCTTTATCGAGGAATGCGAAATCTGACAAGTGCTGTGATTGTGAATTGCGATTCCCCCCCCCCCCCTCTTAATAGAATAATTCTCTATTCTTTATCGAGGAATGCGAAATCTGACAAGTGCTGTGATTGTGAATTGCGATCCCCGCCCCCTTAATAGAATAATTCTCTATTCTTTATCGAGGAATGCGAAATCTGGCAAGTGCTGTGATTGTGAATTGCGATCCCCCCCCCCCCTTAATAGAATAATTCTCTATTCTTTATCGAGGAATGCGAAATCTGACAAGTGCTGTGATTGTGAATTGTGATCCCCCCTTAATGGAATAATTCTCTATTCTTTATCGAGGAATGCGAAATCTGACAAGTGCTATGATTGTGAATTGCGATTCCCCTCTCCCTTAATAGAATAATTCTCTATTCTTTATCACAAAACTTTTCATGTCTTGCATTCTCAAAATATGATTTTAGGAAATCAAGGGGATAAACCAAGGGTTCCCGAGATACAGAATATAGGTGAAAACCATCATATGTAATATTTCATGTGTTAACGTGTTAACATCCTCTTTTCTCTGCACATACTAAAGACACGGCAATGAAGGAGATATTTTTCGAAAGGTTCTACAAGTTTTTGGCGTAGTATACTTATACAAGGGGGTATCAAGAAATTTTTGCCCTCACATAGAAATAATTGCGTACAATTTATGAAATTGCTACATTGTATTAAGTCCGAGCCCCCCCCCTCCCCAATTTGCCCTTCAGGGGGGCACTTTTCTAAATTTTAAGGACACCATTCATGCCCCCGAGGGTGTCCTTAAAATTTAGAAAAGTGCCCCCCGGAGGTCAAATTTGGAGGGAGGGGGCTTGGGGGTGCATAACATGAATAAGTGTTTACAGGCCTTTCCAACAATATGTCAAATATGGCGGTCGGCAAAAGTTAGAAAAATGCTCTACTATCGCGTCCCCTGGAATACATGTGTTACTGTGCACGGTGACTATATAGAAAAGGACTAATACAATGTAGCAATTTCATAAATTTTACTCAATTATTTCTATGTGATGGCAAAAACTTATTGATACCCCCTCGTATATCACTAAAACCTGTTGTTTGATAAAAAACAAACAATCTTTCAGTTAATCAAAAATTAATGAAAAAACGGATCATCAAATAATCTCGAAATTTGAGGCGAGAAAGCCTCATAGAAGTGATTGAAAGTGTTCTGCTATAAGTATGCAAAATTTCATGTCTCCAACTGAATTAGGACCTGAGTTAGAAAAATTGCTTAAAATACACAAATTAGAGACCGGAGGGTTAAATATAAAACTTTTTGAAATTTTATGATTTGTCATATGATCGCAAGCGTTCAGCTATAAGTATGCAAAAGTTCAAACCTCCAACTTAATTAGGGGCTGAGTTAGAAAAATTGCTTAAAATGCACAAGTTAGAGACCAGAAGGGTAAAAGTAAGACTTTTTGAACTTTTTACGATTTGTCGTGTGATCGCAGGTGTTTAGCTATAATTATACAAAATTTCAAGTCTTCAACTTAACTAGGGACTAAGTTAGAAAAAAAAAGCTTAAAATACACAAGTTAGAGCCCAGAGGGTTAAATATACGACTTTTTCAAAATTTTATGATTTTTCGTTTGATGTGAGGTGTTAAGCTATAAGTATTCAAAATTTCAAGTTTCCAACGTATATAGTTTCTGAGAACGGGCACTGTGACGGACAGACAGACAAAGGAGCAAGACTTATAGGGTTTCGTCAGATGAACGAAACCCTAAAAATATCAGGAAATAACAGATTATTAAAAACTATTAATTTATTTTATGACGCAACTAGCTTTGACTTTCCTTTAAAAATGTAAATTTTTATTTTTGTATTATACTTCGCTCTGTGCATATTCAAAAGTTTAACTTAAAAAAGAAGAAAGTCAGCAGTTGAGTAACACATGGATTCAATGTTCTACAATTATTTTTCTGTATCATAAGCAAAACATATTGCGTTATAATTTGGGTCAAGAAAAACATTTATTAAAAAATTACGAAATTAAAATTCTTATACGGTCCCCCGGTTCTATAAGTGATATTTAGTAAAAATTTACTGTGACACTAACAAGTAAGACAAAAAAAAGTTCTATTCATCTAACATTGAAATTGGGCGAGTTATGAAATTTTGAAATGCATGATTTATACCACTTTTTTGCATATCAAAACAGATGATTTCGGCCATGCTTTCAGGGGTCGTATATAAAGTACTTAAACTTATTTCAAAGTATCTGCGCTTTGAAAGAAATCGTACTACTATTACGATTGAGTTAACTTTTATTAGTTAAGTTTCAGACCTTATTTTGTAAGGATTTGTGGCTATGATTTCTTTTAACAAAAATTATGTTATTTTCATAAGGTTTTATTTAACTTGCAACGATCGTCTTTCCAGTTTAAAATTTGTACACGAAGTTTAACTCACTTTCAAATGTCTGATCGAAGTTACATTTTGCATACTGACTTAAATCCGATGACAATGTAATATTATTATGATTTTCGACGCTTACCATTTTATACATATTTATATTAGAGGATAACACAAAAAAAAAAAACGATAGATTACCGTCAACAAGTTTAAGAAAGAGTTTTAGATTAGATAACATAAACCTGCGATTGTTGTGTTTTTTAACTTTTATATTTACGTTTTATGTATTTTTTAACGCTGAATAAAAAAATTACTTTCACTTTTAACCATCATGTCCGGATTTTTCGCAAATCGTAAATTTCAAGGTTAAAAAATAGCAAAAAATCTGATACTATAAAAATAGATGTAAGACTTTTTTATTCAGTTTAATTTAATTTAATTCAATAATTTATTCAATTTTTTGGCTTATACTGGGTTTCTTACACCTAAACAGCTCAGGGACCTGATGAGGTTGGGAAGGGAGGGGGGAATCAATTTTAAGTTTGAGATTTTTAACTTTGAAATTTGCAGATTGAGAAAAATCCTGGCGTGATGATTTAAAATGAAGATCATTTTCGATTTCAGCGCTAAAAAATACATAAGAATCAGTTTTCTAAAGCTAAAAAACATGGCGCAACCCAAAATTTGAAAGACAGTGTAATCTAACAGCATTTTAAAATATGTAACATTTTGAAAAGAATTGAGGCTGTTGTTTTTCATCTTTTTTATTTAACAAAAATTCTGTTATTTTTATCCTCTTATATGTTCAGTACAAATTGTATATTTTGCAGTAATATGTCAGAATGATTAAAGATTTCAAATTTATATTTCAATGTTAATTTTACTCTCAACCATTTCTTTAATATGTCTGATGAAATTATACTTCTACTAAATTTGTGAATGATCGTTAATTTGCAGTAAAAAATATGCTCCAACTTTAAACAGCTATTACACGGTCAATTTTAACCGTAGAATAACGGAATTTTTTTTTTTTGTCTTACTTGTCAATGTAACAGGAAAATTTTACTAAATAGGACCGGTGGACCGTATAAAAATTTAGATTCTGTAATTCTTCACTAAATTGTTATTTCGTTTCAAACTTTTTTTTATCTTAAATTTGCACCTAATTTTGACCACTTTTGTAATTGGAAATATGCATCTAGGTCCAACAGTTGCGAAAATAAATGTCGGCCAGATTATACGTGGACACCCTGTATAGTATATACAATGTAAAATTACTAAAAAAATTATTATTAGAAAGATAAAGTAAAAACAACGTACTTCAGGATATTGACCAGGAGAAAAATGTTGTCTTGGTATAGAGCTAATCATCTTTTTTTTTTATTTATTTATCTTTCGGAAATGAAAAACGAAATTTCTTCAGTATCTGGAGACTTAAAACAAACTGAGGTTTAAAAATGACATATTTTGCAAACTACGTAATTATATATGTTCAAAAGTAAAATAAAAAAAATGACTTCTCAAAATAAGAGTAAAATAACTTGTTTTGCCTGTTAATTTTGTCGAAAAAAAAAGTACAAAAATAACTTATGAATAAGGACTGCAGTCACTCATTTTGCCTGTTAATCTAGTCGAAAAAGAATGAAAATGGTTTACCAAAAAGGAATGAAAACCACTCCGCAAGATGGATGAAATTCACTTCTATAGGATAAATGCATTTTCAATACAGGAAAGGAGTGAAAAATCACTCACGCAAACTATGTTAAAGCTAAGCTGCCCACAATAATGATTTCAGAAACTTAACGTTACAAAATGAATTTATTTTCCAAAATGATCGAAATATAACTAATTATAATATGAAAAATATAAAAAAATAGTTATTGAAATCATTTCAGTAGTGTCCAAGTACCAGCATCACTATAAGCTATTTTCCACATAATGTTGCAACTGTTGCCAAACCATAAAGCCAAAATGTAACTCCCCTTCTTTCAAAAAATTTTATTCGAAAGGGTTAGTAAGTACTAATATAGTAGCTAACTACATCCTTGATTTAAAAAAAAAAACATTCGGATAAAGCTTTTCTATTTTCCTCTTTTAATTTTCTTAATCTTCTAATCTACTATACATAAATTCATCTTTAATACAATTTTCTCTTACTTCTGCTTAGAAAAGCATTCTTTTTAAGAGAAGACTTTTTTATTACTCAAATAACCAATGGCATGATTTATCCCTTTTCATGTAAAAATATATTTTTAAAAGTCATTCTTAAGAGTCCACGCTAGTCATTCGGAAAAAGTCCAACGCTAATGCTAAGTCTATGGGAGCGATATTTTCAAATTTTTCGCTCAAATTTTAATATTTTTGAATGATTTTTTTGCATAGGATAGCTGAGGAGGATCTACAACC
Source organism: Maratus speciosus (assembly GCA_963932465.1). Classification (NCBI taxonomy): domain Eukaryota; kingdom Metazoa; phylum Arthropoda; class Arachnida; order Araneae; family Salticidae; genus Maratus; species Maratus speciosus. Next base: position 148,813,356 of record OZ010788.1, read on the forward strand.
GGGCTAAATTTTTATTTATTCGATTTTGGTTATATATATGAAAGGATAAAAATAAGTAAATAAAAATAAACCCCTCTTTAAAAGATAAAATCTTTTTTAAATTCAAAATTTTAATTTTTAAATCAGGAAACCCAACTTATTTTTCATAGACTCTTAAAGCAAATAAATAAAGTTATATAAATAAATAGTTTCTTCATCAATAAATAAATATTTTCTTCATCATAAAAACCTTTGACACTGATTGATATTTATGAAACAGATTTGGAAAAGAAATTACCCTTTGTTGACATAAAACAGTCATCATAAAACATATTAAATTATCTTGGAAGCATCATTATATTTATAGCATAAACAAACTGAGTTTTTCAGGCTATGCTAGATAATTTAAGAATGGTGTTATAAACAACAAAGGAGTGATTTCAGAGCAATAAATCAAAGTAAATATGTTAGTTCAATTAGCGTCAAAGTAGAAAATTGATAAGCAGTAAATCATAATTAACTTTTGTCTGATTTGACACTTCAGATTATGAGTACCTCATAAATAATATTTAACATTTAAATTAGAATTAGCTCTTGTTGTGCAATCATAAGTTCAGATTTAGAAAGACCCCCACGAAGGGCACTCCCCCAGGACCTATATCCCACGTGTTGATAATTGGCCGTCATAAACACAAACCAAACCAAACCATAAGTTCAGACTCTTTGTCTCCACATTAAAAACAGTTATAAAAAAGATAAGGCACCAACCATGAAAGATTAAGCCTCCCACTTTGTTACTTCTGCCCTCTGCTGGAAAAAGTAATAACTATCTGATTAAAAGCGCGGTGCAGAGGGAAGGAGAAGTCAGATTATGATGCAGTCCTCTGTAGAATATCAAGAATGGTTTAGGGAGAGCTTTGGCTCCTAACATCTTCCAAGTCACTGGACCTGACTTCAGATGATATCATGTATTATTACAAAAAAATAAAAGTCAGGTTCAGCACCAACTGCCTCAGCTTATTGCAATACCCACACATAATGTGAAGTATAAGAGGAATCATTTCACTTATATATATATATATATATATTATATATATATATAGATAGATATATATATATATATTTTTTTTTTTTTTTTTTTTTTTTTTTTAAGAATCTGAAATCGAAATCAAAAAAGTAAAACCTAGCGCGGTTCTAGATCGTCTTCAGCTATCCTATGCAAAAAATATCATTCAAAAATAATAAAATACAAGCGAATTATTTGAAAATAACGCTCCCATAGACTTAACATTAGTGCTTTTCTTTCTTCCCGTAACTGAAATGGGCTCTTAAGGGCATTATAATGATTTATTTTCGTGTGTGATATCAAAATATAATATTTTGCTGTTTGTTAATGGGACACTTTTAAAACGATATAAGTCTTATCAACAAAGCATACATTTATTACTAAGCGAGAATTCTTGTTTCCCGAATGCAGCAGTTACCAATAACTGTGAACATGACACTGTAAATCTAGTTGCTCACTTTTATACTCAATTGTTACCACTATTCCTAATAGTAATTTTCGCCTTGTTTAGCAAAGCACTTATGTTGCTAAAATGTTGAAATGACTGATTGACACCGGAATTTACTAACAAATTTATATGATAGTAAGCAAAAGCTTTTCTTCGCGTACAATATAAAGACTAAAACTTAATTACAAAATTTTGGTGCCAATGGGGCAGTTGGGAATTAAAATTAAGTGGTATATATAATATACCGGTGCCCTTCAAGGGGTTTTAAAAGAAGAATTTCTTTGATTAAATAAATTGAAGATTACCTCTATTAGGTAATTGATGTAACAAAAAAGCATAAAAATTGGCTACTATGCTGTAAGTGATACATTATGAAAGTATAGAAATGAAGCTTTCTGAGCATCAGCTTTATTTATTCTAATCTAATGAACATGAAATTAAATTCTTGGAAGGCGGTATCAGTATTTTTCCATTCCTGTCGACACACCAACATTCTCCAGACAATCGACTGCATTGAAAGAGCTCGTATGAACCATCATTGGCACATTTTGGCATTTCAGCTCCTGGATCTAAACAAAAATAAACAACAGGATCTTTAAAATAAATAATCATTGTTTAACGTCTGATATACGATTTAAAATTAAAAATATATTACAATTCATCAGACATACAAGTAAAAATTATATAAATACATTTAATACAATTAAAAAGCAAACGTTTCGGGCTAAGTTTTAGCCCCTCATCAGTGCAATAAATAACATTTAAATGACCAGAAAACTATATACAGTCGAACCTTGTTATCCCGACACTCTCATGACCATAAAAAAGTGTCGTCATAAGTGGAGTGTCGCGGTAACCGGAGTTGGAGAAAAATATATTTAAAACAATTTTAAATTCATAAACTGTTCTGGCACGTTATGCAATAAAACATTATTATTTAAAAAAAATTGATACGAATAAAAATCAGATTTCTGATGGCTTACTTTTTTATTGTTACATGAAGTATTGTGAATTTCGGTTTGCTTATCCCTAGATGTGCTTCCTGCAATTCTTTTTTCAGTATTTTAGAATGAATTTTAATCAATATCCGTTGTTTCATAAATACAGGTTAGATAATTTCTGACCATTTCATTGCAATGCAGTGCTTCGGTTTTAGTTGGAGGCTTGTTTTGTTCCAGCTCTATATTACTTTCGTTCTCCGAGTCTGAAAGAATTTCTGCCTTTTTCTCATTTATCTCTTTTACAATTTCAGAGGTCAATGCATCTGGTTATGTGGTAACATGCTTATTAAAATCGATATACATCTAGACATCCATCGTTATATCTATTTCGCGATCTAACAACTCTTTAAGCAATATTGGAAGAGAGACGTCCTCTTCTTCATTGCCTTCTATACACTCAGGATCTGATGAACTGGTCATCTGTTGAGTGGATCATTTATAGTCTGTGGGTTTGTTTATTCAGCTAAAGGATTAAAATAAAGTATCTACTTTATCTCAATGGATATTTTAGACACTTTTTGTGAAAAGTTTGGCTAAGAATTTCTTTCCGATTAATTTCTTTGCTTATAAGATGGATTAGGAAAAATGAACAATTTTTCTAAACCGTCGGGATATCCGGAGTTGAAACTTATTCAATGACGTAAAATCCGGAGTTTATTTACATTAAAATCATATACAGAAAATCGGGATTTTGAAAAACGGACGTGATAAGCGGAGTGACGTAAAAACCGGGTGTCGGGATAACGAGGTCCGACTGTATCATGTTTACAGTTAATAATTATTAGCAGTTAAAATTAAAGAAAGTATAAAAAATATCAAAGCAATGCTGCGTATTCAGGTGGAAGTGCCTGAATACACAGCATTGCTTTGATATTTTTGATAACTGCTATAGCTGATAATTGTAATTAAAACTTAGATAATTAGAACCCTTCGCTATTGCCGTAATGAAGAATTCTTCGAGAACGAAACGAAAAGACGAGGATTTTTAATGATTTGAAGAATAATGGATATCCTTCAAGATGGTATAACATAATTTTTTCTGAAATTATACATGCCTATACAGCGACCCCTTCACCTTTTCAACAGAATACTATCAATCAATTCATGTCCATACCATATTGCAGAAACCTATAAGAAAAAATCTCGCATCTTTTTAAAACCATTCAGTATATTTACATCTTTTGTCCCGAAAACGTTTTTGCTAGACTTCCTCTGTAATTTTAAATGCAAATATTCCAGTTCTCACTAGAAAGGAATAATCTATGGTATCCCATGTAAATGGTATGACGCAATATATATCAGAGAGATTAGCTGTACCCTTGAGATAACGGTTAAAAGAACCCAAGAAGGCTTTTTAATTCAAGAAACTTAAACTCTAAAGTCGTAGCCCATGCCATGCAAACCGTTCATTTTCTAGATTTTGAGATAGCGAATGTCATTAAATAAAATTTCTTCAACGTATACAAGAGCCGTATTTTCCTGAAGGCATGGTTTACTAATCGGCGAAATTTCCACTCAATGAAGCTAGTTCAGTTCCGGTTGAATGAGCCATTTTAATCTGACTTAAATGTCCACCTCCATGTTTAATTGCTTGTGACACATTCTTTCAACTGCAAGTTGAATTTATATCATCTCTCGCAAATTCCCGTTTGACTGCATTACTGACGAGGGACTTTAAACAAGTTCAAAACGTTTAATGTTATTTTCGAATGATTTTTATGTACTTTTAAACTGTTTATCTAAATTGTCTGTATTTTTGTGTTTTTATTAATTAATTATGAACAGACGTAATATCATCTTTCAGTTTAAATTCTTAAGTTTCTTGTTAACAAAAATGAATTAGAAACAGATAATCTATTCAAAATTAAAATATTAAAATTTGAAGTCTGTTGAATTCATTGACTAATACCAAAATTACGTTATTATCATTGTTTTAAAACTCTAGAAGAAAATTTTCTTAATCTAGTTAGCAAAATAAAGATTACCGTAATTTCCGGCGTATAATCCGCAGATCAAACAATTCTGTTTGAACCCAGAAATTTTATTCAATAATTGAAAACATATATTCACCGCGATCTTAAAAGTTATATTTTCTTTTTAAAAATTTCTGGGTCAAAACATGATTGTTTCATCTGCGGATTATACGCCGGAAATTACGGTAATTAAAAAATTAAGAGGAACTACGAGATGCTTGTATTACTCGTTTGTAAGTTAATGAAATTGAAATGGTAACAGCATTTGAATATTATATCATAATTTTTAAAAATACAGTAGAACCTTTTTTATCCGAAACTCTTTTAACCGAAACTCTCGGTTAACCGAAATCTATTTTGAAAGCTTTTTTTTTTTTTCTACTGTCACATTTCTTGTGTGCAAAATCCATTTTGAAAGCTTTTTTTTTTTCTACTGTCACATTTCTTGTGTGCAAAATCCATTTTGAAAGTTCTTTTTTTTTTCTACTGTCACATTTGTTGTGTGCAAAATCCATTTTGAAAGTTCTTTTTTTTTCTACTGTCACATTTGTTGTGTGCAAAATCCATTTTGAAAGTTTTTTTTTTTCTATTGTCACATTTCTTGTGTGTAAAATCCATTTTGAAAGCTTTTTTTTTTCTACTGTCACATTTCTTGTGTGCAAAATCCATTTTGAAAGTTTTTTTTTTTCTACTGTCACATTTCTTGTGTGCAAAATCCATTTTGATTTTTTTTTTTTTTTAAACTGTCATATTCCTTGTGCGCAAGCGGTCCTTTCCGAACTACGAGTACGTATATATATTTTCGATCCCTTTTCTTAGAGTTCCTTTGAATTTAACTTGAGCTCCCGTAAGCTGCGGAGTGAAACGAAAAAAACGAACAAATTAGCAATTCTAAAGCTTTTGAATGTTTTGCAAAAGGTTTAGCATGGATGGAGCAGCAGGAAGACTGTGGTACTTCTGAACTAATAATATTTAAAAACTCCGTGATAGAGCTTCAAAGCAAAGGCAATCGAAACTATGACAAACAAAACCCTTGTGATTTACGTAAAAAGTACTTAATTTCAAAATTAAAATTCATGTAATTTATTCTTGTTTCTATTTTGCTATTGCTTTATTTTTATTAAGCACTTGCTACCATAATAAGAAATATTGCATACATTTCTCCTTAATCTTAAAATTGAAGCATTCTCAATTATCCGAAAATTTCTATTTTCCGAAGGATGGTCGGTCCCAATTACTTCGGATGACCGACATTCTACTGTATATATAAATAAAAAATAACACCTTGTACAATCCCTAGTACATTTACGAGAGTTAGAACTCGGATAGACGGACAGACAAACCAAAGTCATAAACGCTTTTCAGCTATGTTGGAAAGTGTTAAAAATGATCTCAAAATACTTACTGTGTTCAAAAATCTTGTATTGGGCCATCAAACAAGCGCATGTCTTCACTTTCAGACCGAAACCTGGTAAGGTGAGGGGAGAGCCGTCTGGTGCAACACACATGCATGAGTCAGGGTGATCCTCGAAACACTGGAGATCAGCAAAACTGCCATCATCATGACATTTAGGAATCATCCATTGCGTGTCTTTCTCGGCGAGCATATGTCTACGGGCTGTTGGGCAGTCCACTCCGGCTGAAATATAAATGCATCTCACACATAACTATAATTATCACATATTTTTAATTATTGAATAAAGTTATTATTGAGTGACTGCAATTAAAATAAACAAGTTGGAAATTGCTCGTCAAACGTGGCAAATGAGTGCGTTCGTACTATAACTAGTTTTATAAATATTTTTTGCACTGCATATTGTACTGAATGTATATTTTAGTACGCTTCATAAGTGCATATCCATTTCATTCTGTTCGAAAGGCTGTAACATCATTAAAATGCACTTGAAATATTTTTTTCCCATTGACCTTAATGTAACGGAAAATGTTTGACTGTCCCTGTAATTAAACTATACATCCGATTTTCATAAAATTTGAAATGACTCGACAAAATTTTGCAACAATTATATATTTAAAGTTTCAAACCATTCGGTTGGGTAGTTTTTGCTCTGTTATATGCAGACGGACAGACGGACGGCTAAACTACGACTATAGGTGCTACGTATTTATATAATTACGAACGCACCTAAAAAACATTATATACTGTATTTTGCCATTTATTTCATTTTGCTTTGTTTTTTAATAAGACCTGAACATTAGAAGAAATTGAAAAATAATTCTTTGCATTCATGTCTGAAGCGCGGTGAGTTTTCTTTTCGATTTCCTATCAAAAACTTTGCAAAGCAAAAACAATATAGTATCTAGCTAAATAACTCTGCAGAAGATGTAGATAATTTTCTGAGACAAATATACAATAAGCTCGATAAGGTCGAAATTGTCGTCGTAGAGAAGTCTACATAAAATCTAAATATCTTTAGACAAACTAGACACCAGAGGCAACTCGTGTGTAGGCACAGTGGAACTGCCAATATCCCTTATTTTAGTTCGATATTATCGAGAACATTCAATATAAAGAGAAGTTTTTTTAAAACTTTAATTCCTTCTTTGTACTTGTATATTATTCATTATATAATCCTTAAGTTTAATAATAGTAACTATCCCCTAGTTCCTGAAAGATTTCTAAAAAAGGAGGGGGGGGGGGGATATTTGTATGGAAATATGTGTTTAGAGTGCCAGAAACGCTGCGTTTGACTATTATGCGAATGCGCGTACATCTGAAATAAGAAGAAGCAAATTAGATAAGGAGCCACTACTGTCCCTCATGGTTATTCTGCTGGTATTTTTTTTTTTTGGTTTTTTTTGTTTTTCTGCTAGAGCTACAGTGAAACCCATGGTGTGAGAATATGGTGCAAAAGGCATAGCACATTTATTTATTTACAAAAGTACATAGGTTAGTAAAATTAGAAGAAGTCCTTTCTAATGATAGTTATATTACTTTTTTTCTAGATAAATGCACATTTTTAACACAATATTTAATAAATGGTTGAAAATGTTCTGAAGCAACACTTCCAGTAATTTTAGCTACGAATCGCCACTGTTATATAGACTGAATCATTATGGGCAAATTTTACTGTAGATTGAAACTGAATACCCATTTTTAACACTTTCCAACAAAGTTGAAAAGTGTTTATGACTTCGGTTTGTCTGGCCGTCTGTCCGTCAGGCCGTCTGGCCGTCTGTCCACGCTCTAACTCTCGTAAATATGCTCGGATCGTTCTGAAATTTTTGGATGTTAGTGACCTCTACCATAGCACGTTCCCTATTTCAAACGAAGTTTGTAGCATGTTTAGTTCATTTACAGGGACAGTCAGAAGTTTTCCGTTACATTACGGCCAATGGAAAAAACCGTTTCAAATGATTTTTAATAGTGTTACACTCTTTCAAACATAGTACAATTGATATTCATTTATGAAGCCCACTAAAGTATGCATTCTGTTGAATATGTGGTGCAAAGAATAGTTATTGTTCATTTACAGGACTACACCAAAGAATTCCGTTCATAATGGTATAGGGTAAATTGTTTGCTGTGTATTTGAAAAGATTTCAGATACTATATTGTATCCGAATTGCTGCATATTAGTAATGATTGCTCGAAATGCATTTTTAATTATGATATGCGCTTTTTTTTTAGGGTTTCGTTCATCTGACGAAACCCTATTCGTCTCGTTCCTCTGTCTGTCTGTCTGTCTGTGGTCTGTCCGTCTGTCACAGAGCCCGTACTCAGAAACTATACATGTTGGAGACTTGAAATTTTGCATATTTATAGCTGAACACCACACATCATACGACAAATCATAAAATTTTGAAAAAATTCGTACATTTAACCCTTTGGGCTCCCACATGTGTATTTTAAACAATTCTTTCTAAGTGAGACCCTAATTAGGTTGGAGTCGTGACATTTTGCATACTTATAGCTGAACACGTCACATCAAATGACAAGCCATAAACGTTTAAAAAAGTCGTACATTTAACCCTTTGGGGTGCCACGAGTGTATTTTAAACAATTCTTTCTAAGTGAGCCCCTAATTAGGTTGGAGGCGTGAAATTTAGCATACTTATAGCTGAACACCACACATCAAATGACAAGTCATAAAATTTTGAAAAAATCTCACATTTAACCCTTTGGACTCCAACATGTGTATTTTAAACAATTCTTTCTAAGTGAGCCCCTATTTAGGTTGGAGGCGTGAAATTTTGCATACTTATAGCTCAACACCTCGCACCAAATGACAAACCATAAAATTTTGATAAAGCCGTACATTTAACCCTTTGAGCTCCCACATGTGTATTTTAAACAATTATTTCTAACTGAGCCCCTATTTAGGTTGGAGGCGTGAAATTTTGCATACTCATAGCTGAACACCACGCATCATACGACAAATCATAAAATTTTGAAAAAGTCGTACATTTAACCCTTCGGGCTCCCACATGTGTATTTTAAACAATTCTTTCTAAGTGAGACCCTAATTAGGTTGGAGTCGTGACATTTTGCATACTTATAGCTGAACACATCACATCAAATGACAAGCCATAAACGTTTAAAAAAGTCGTACATTTAACCCTTTGGGGTGCCACGAGTGTATTTTAAACAATTCTTTCTAAGTGAGCCCCTAATTAGGTTGGAGTCGTGACATTTTGCATACTTATAGCTGAACACGTCACATCAAATGACAAGCCATAAACGTTTAAAAAAGTCGTACATTTAACCCTTTGGGGTGCCACGAGTGTATTTTAAACAATTCTTTCTAAGTGAGCCCCTAATTAGGTTGGAGGCGTGAAATTTAGCATACTTATAGCTGAACACCACACATCAAATGACAAATCATAAAATTTTGAAAAAATCGCACATTTAACCCTTTGGACTCCAACATGTGTATTTTAAACAATTCTTTCTAAGTGAGCCCCTATTTAGGTTGGAGGCGTGAAATTTTGGATACTTATAGCTGAACACCACGCATCATACGACAAATCATAAAATTTTGAAAAAGTCGTACATTTAACTCTTTGGGCTCCCACATGTGTATTTTAAACAATTGTTTCTAAGTGAGACCCTAATTAGGTTGGAGGCGTGAAATTTTGCATACTTATAGCTGAACACCCCCATCTTACGACAAATCATAAAATTTTGAAAAAGTCGTACATTTAACCCTTTGGGCGCCCACAAGTGTATTTTAAACAATTCTTTCTAAGTGAGCCCTAATTAGGTTGGAGTCGTGACATTTTGCATACTCATAGCTGAACACCACGCATCATACGACAAATCATAAAATTTTGAAAAAGGCGTACATTTAACCCTTCGGGCTCCCACATGTGTATTTTAAACAATTCTTTCTAAGTGAGACCCTAATTGGGTTGGAGTCGTGACATTTCGCATACTTATAGCTGAACACGTCACATCAAATGACAAGCCATAAACGTTTAAAAAAGTCGTACATTTAACCCTTTGGGGTGCCACGAGTGTATTTTAAACAATTCTTTCTAAGTGAGCCCCTAATTAGGTTGGAGTCGTGACATTTCGCATACTTATAGCTGAACACGTCACATCAAATGACAAGCCATAAACGTTTAAAAAAGTCGTACATTTAACCCTTTGGGGTGCCACGAGTGTATTTTAAACAATTCTTTCTAAGTGAGCCCCTAATTAGGTTGGAGTCGTGACATTTTGCATACTTATAGCTGAACACGTCACATCAAATGACAAGCCATAAACGTTTAAAAAAGTCGTAAATTTAACCCTTTGGGGTGCCACGAGTGTATTTTAAACAATTCTTTCTAAGTGAGCCCCTATTTAGGTTGGAGGCGTGAAATTTTGCATACTTATAGCTGAACACCACACATCAAACGACAAATCATAAAATTTTGAAAAAATCGCACATTTAACCCTTTGGACTCCAACATGTGTATTTTAAACAATTATTTCTAACTGAGCCCCTACTTAGGTTGGAGGCGTGAAATTTTGGATACTTATAGCTGAACACCACGCATCATACGACAAATCATAAAATTATGAAAAAGTCGTACATTTAACTCTTTGGGCTCCACATGTGTATTTTAAACAATTCTTTTTAAGTGAGACCCTAATTAGGTTGGAGGCGTGAAATTTTGCATACTTATAGCTGAACACCCCACATCATACGACAAATCATAAAATTTTGAAAAAGTCGTACATTTAACCCTTTGGGCGCCCACATGTGTATGTTAAACAATTCTTTCTAAGTGAGCCCTAATTTGGTTGGAAGCGTGAAATTTTGCACACTTATAGCTGAACACGTCACATCAAATGACAAATCATAAAACTTTGAAAAAATCGTAGATTTAACACTTTGGACTCCAACATGTGTATTTTAAACAATTTTTCTAAGTGAGTCCCTATTTAGGTTGGAGGCGTGAAATTTTGCATACTTATAGCTGAACACCTCGCATCAAATGACAAACCATAAAATTTTGAAAAAGCCGTACATTTAACCATTTGGGCTCCACATGTGTATTTTAAACAATTCTTTTTAAGTGAGACCCTAATTAGGTTGGAGGCGTGAAATTTTGCATACTTATAGCTGAACCCCCCACATCATACGACAAATCATAAAATTTTGAGAAAGTCGTACATTTAACCCTTTGGGCGCCCACATGTGTATGTTAAACAATTCTTTCTAAGTGAGCCCTAATTTGGTTGGAAGCGTGAAATTTTTCACACTTATAGCTGAACACGTCACATCAAATGACAAATCATAAAATTTTGAAAAAATCGTAGATTTAACCCTTTGGACTCCAACATGTGTATTTTAAACAATTTTTCTAAGTGAGTCCCTATTTAGGTTGGAGGCGTGAAATTTTGCGTACTTATAGCTGAACACCTCGCATCAAATGACAAACCATAAAATTTTGAAAAAGCCGTACATTTAACCCTTTGAGCTCCCACATGTGTATTTTAAACAATTTTTTCTAAGTGAGTCCCTATTTAGGTTGGAGGCGTGAAGTTTTGCATACTTATAGCTGAACACCACATAGCATACGACAAATCATAAAATTTTGAAATAATCATACATTTAACCCTTTGGACTCCCACATGTGCATTTTATCCAATTCTTTCTAACTGAGCCCCTTATTAAATTGGGGATTTGAAATTTTGCATACTTAAAACAGAACACCTGAGGCCAGGCGACAAATCATAAAATCTTGAAAAAGTCTTACATTTAACCCTTTGAGCTATTTACTCCTCCGGGCTCTAAATTGTGTATTTTAAGCAATTTTTCTAACCTCCACTCTTTTCACCCGGAGAGCACTTTTCCAACTTTCCAGCCGACAACCCTTTGACCATTCTTTCATATTATGCACCATAGCCTTACATATTTTAGTTCCACTTTTTACCAACAGGGCCGCGCCTACTTATCTCGGATGCTATCGGCCCAATCCCCTGGACTAATATATGTACGGATAGTATATAAAACGGAGTTTCGTTCGGATAGAGGTTTGTTTAAAATGGAGTGCGCCCCTGGTTGCGAAATGTGGAACTAACAGATTTTTCAAAAGGATAAAGTGTTTTGAAAGGAATATTAAACGAAACCCTCTGTGCGATCTGTGATCACACTTACCTACTTGTTCACTATATTTATGCATACAATAAAGTGCGTATAAATGCTATAGTTCGTATACAGAGCTACAGAAATGAATTCGTAAAGGTTACTGAGTATGAGCATAAATTGCTTCAAGGTGGGTTTTAAAGGAGTTATGCATTTTTACGCTGAACTGAATTTAGTGTATTAAGAAATATTTGTAGAATATAGATAAAATGATATACAGGGCCACGCAAAGAGTTGGACACATGGCCGTCTATGGGTGATAATTTCCGGAAATGTAATTTCAGTAGTTTTAAGCGTGTTTTAATTTGAATTAAATTTTAGCTAAATAGTGGCATGTAATAAAGGTACTAGGTAAACTACAGGGCTGTACAAAAGTATTCAAGTATGTTTCCATCTATTAGTATAAATTGATGAATAATGAATTTCAACCTGTTATGCAGTTTCTTGCTAAAGTAAAATTTCCCATTATATAGTATATATATCAACATTCAGATCGAATACAGGGCTGTTCAAAAGAATTGGAATAAATATTTGACTATGAGCGGTAACTACTGAAATCAGATTTTTAAATGTTTACTTAGTTATCTTATTTACCTTATTTCCCTAAGTAACGAAGTTTCGTTAAAGCTTTCAGGGAGTGTTGGAAAGTGTTTCATAATCTATGCTGTACGCATGATTTTTCTTACTTGTTTCATATTTGACTTCATATTTTTTGCTAACTATTAGAACCAACTATATGAGTTTAAATTTGTTTTTTTATTATTATTATTATTTTATTCAATTTCTGTGTATTGCACTTAAGCCATCTTAACACCATACATTTATTATTACTATTATTTTATTTATTATAAAATTATTAAATTTTATAATAAATTGATTTTTTTTTAAATGGCTGTAATTTAAAAAAAAAAAATGGCCATTTTTTTTTCCCATTCTGAGCAGAAAATCAGAGTTTTAACTTTTTACGACAGCTCCTTCATCTCACCTAACACTTCCTTTATAATGGCTGTTTCATAATAATAGAAGCCATCAGTCCATCATAAGAAAATGATCCATTCCAAAGGTATAAGTCCGACTGAAAAAAAACTATTTAGTAATTTGAGCAGAAAGAAGAGGCCTACACCTGCAATTTTCATGACACCAATAAAATCACATAGCTGCCAATTTGTACGGCTTTGTTACCTCTAAAATTTAATACAAATTTTTGCCATATTAATCGTTAACAACTGTTAGATTTCAGCGATTGAATTAGGCAAAATTAACTGGTAAGTTTTAATGGTAAGAAAAAAATCTTAGAAATTGGTAGCTATGCACATGCAATAGCGGAATACTGCAGAAAAAAAACTGCAGAAAATTTGACATTCAACAAACAATTAAAAAAGAAAAGTGCCTAGCTAAACTGATGGCATTGAGCTCACAGGCTATTCACACTAATTGTATATTATACTCTTATTTTAAAGAATAATGCCCCTCAAAAAAATAAGTGAAGGTGAATTAGCCCCCGTTTCCCCCTTTATACTTAACCAGTGAACCTCCAAATCTAATCAGGGAAGCTCCTTATCATAATAAACCGGTATACCAAATTTGGAGCAAATCGAATAATCCTGCAAAAAAAAAACCCATTTATCTAAAGTAAGGGGGTGGACTAGCCCCCCTTTATCCGTAACCAATGAATCCCCAAAACGAATCAGGGAAGCTCCTTAACATAATAAACCGGTATACCAAATTTGGAGCAAAGCGAATAATTCTGCATGAAAAACCCGTTTATATAAATTAAGTGGGGTGGACTAGCCCCCCTTCCCCCTTTATCCTTAACCAATGAACCCCCAAAACTAATCAGGGAAGTTCCTTAACACAATAAACCGGTATACCAACTTCGGAGAAAATCGAATCATTCCGCATGAAAAACGCATTTATCTAAATTAAGAGGGGCGGGCTAACCTCCCTTTTCCCCCCTTTGTTCTTAACCAGTGAACCCCCAAAACTAATCAGGGAAGTTCCTTAACATAATAAACCGGTATACCAAATTCGGAGCAAATCGAATGATTCTGCATGAAAAACCCATTTATCTGAATTAAGTGGGGTGGACTAACCCCGTTCTTCCCCCTTTATCCTTAACCAATGAACTCCCAAAACTAATCAGGGAAGTTCCTTAACATAATAAACCGGTATACCAAATTCGGAGAAAATCGAATGATTCTTCATGAAAAACCCATTTATCTGAATTAAGGGAGTGGACTAACCTCCCTTTTCCCCCTTTATCCTTAACCAGTGAACCCCCAAAACTAATCAGGGAAGTTCCTTAACATAATAAACCGGTATACCAAATTCGGAGCAAATCGAATGATTCTGCATGAAAAACCCATTTATCTGAATTAAAAGGGGTGGACTAACCATCCTTTTCCCCCTTTATCCTTAACCAATGAACCCCCAAAACTAATCAGGAAAGTTCCTTAACATAATAAACCGGTATACCAAATTCGGAGCAAATCGAATGATTCTGCATGAAAAACCCATTTATCTGAATTAAGGGAGTGGACTAACCTCCCTTTTCCCCCTTTATCCTTAACCAGTGAACCCCCAAAACTAATCAGGGAAGTTCCTTAACATAATAAACCGGTATACCAAATTCGGAGCAAATCGAATGATTCTGCATGAAAAACCCATTTATCTGAATTAAAAGGGGTGGACTAACCATCCTTTTCCCCCTTTATCCTTAACCAATGAACCCCCAAAACTAATCAGGGAAGTTCCTTAACATAATAAACCGGTATACCAAATTCGGAGCAAATCGAATGATTCTGCATGAAAAACCCATTTATCTGAATTAAGGGGGGTAGCCCCCTTTTCCCCCTTTATCCTTAACCAGTGAACCCCCAAAACTAATCAGGGAAGTTCCTTAACATAATAAACCGGTATACCAAATTCGGAGCAAATCGAATGATTCTGCATGAAAAACCCATTTATCTGAATTAAAAGGGGTGGACTAACCATCCTTTTCCCCCTTTATCCTTAACCAATGAACCCCCAAAACTAATCAGGGAAGTTCCTTAACATAATAAACCGGTATACCAAATTCGGAGCAAATCGAATGATTCTGCATGAAAAACCCATTTATCTGAATTAAGGGGTTGGACTAACCCCCGTTTTTCCCCCTTTATCCTTAACCAATGAACTTCCAAAACTAATTAGGGAAGTTCCTTAACATAATAAACCGGTATACCAAATTCGGAGCAAATTGAATGATTCTTCATGAAAAACCCATTTATCTGAATTAAGGGGGTGGACTAACCCCCCCTTTTCCCCCTTTATCCTTAACCAAAGAACACCCAAAACTAATTAGGGAAGTTCCTTATCACAATGAACCTAGAAAAAAATTTTGAAGCAAATCGGATGTTTCTATCAAGAGTTATCGCGTTACGTACATACATACATACATACATACATACATACATACATACGTACATACATACAGAACGGGCGGGCACATTAGCTCTCAGGCTTTGATAGCCTGTGAGCTAAAAACTATCAAAGGCTTTTTCAAATAAACAATTTCATTTCCCGTTTTTCTTAAAAGTAACAGAAATGTTACTAGTACCATAAAACTTAATGAATTGAGTGCAAATTTATGTTTCATCTCCTTAGTTTATGACAATTTGTGACAATTTGGTTTATCCGAGATTTTTGCTTATCCGAGGTGAGCTTGGTCTATATTAACTCAGATAATCGGGACTCTTCTGTATTAAAAAAACGTTTCTTTTGAAGGCACTGATTTTTCGGAACTATTTCCGAACAATTTTTATAGAATAGTAATCAATTTTCTAAACCTAGAACATAGGTCTTTAGTATGCTACCCCTTCTCAAGTGAACACTTCCATGTCCAACAAACATGTTTTGCAGACAAACGTGGTAAATTAAGAGCATTTGGGCAACATGCTTACAGAGTCTGTTTGTAGCCACTGTGGTGGAACAAGTAGCCACTTTAAAAAGCCTTGTAGTGGTTGCCATGGAGAAGATAGAAAGTTTATAGACGATATTATTACATTCAAGTGCCTAAGAGGTAAAAGAAAATATGGAATTTACACTACGTGGTTATACTTATGTTCGCATTGAGATAGTTGAGTCACTTAATTTAATGTTTTTTGAAGCGGACGTACCCGGAATCAAGATTTCGACTTGAGCAAGTTTCTGAAACACACTTAACTTTTGATACTCTCTTAAGCATGAGTTGAGTGGAAATCTACCTGTTGAACTCTTTTTCTTACTTGAAACTGCTATTAAAATTAGAGTTGATTTCTACAAATAATTATTCAGCTTTTTCGAATGATCTTTTGAATCGTTTATTTAATTAACACGCCGCAAAGAATAAAAACAATAATAAACTACATATAGTTAGAACTTGTAGTTACAAATTTAAGGTAAGTTAAGTCTCTTAAAACTTTTGGAAATGTGAACAATTAAAGCCTAATTCCGGGTTTCCCGTTTCAAAAAAAGTTGACTAAAAATTAAGTAACTCAACTATCTCAATCTGAACGCAGTATTAGGGTAACACACCAAAACGTGGTGGTACACCGGGTATTTTGATTGTCCAATTAGAAGAAGAAGTGGATGATCTTTTAAAATGGGAAGGCAATAATATTTACTCTACCTTTACACGTAATTTTTATAGATGTTAATACCTACTATATATGGCAATATTATTTTGTTGCTTTTGAATGTATAAATTCACTTACGCAACTGAAAATGTTTACTTGCGAATTGATAACATTCTAAGAACCGATATTATGGCTTAAGAAAACTGATTAATACACTGTAAAAGGTATTCAAAAATGATTTCCAAATATCAATGGAAGCAAAAGAAGCTGTTTTTATATATGATTCTTTAAATTTTGACAATATATTGGTTGCTAAAGTTTCTAATGATAAAAAACGCTTTTTGGTGTCATGGGTAACTCAGAAGACGTTATTGTCGTAGAAAAAAAATGTAAACACCCCTACAAATCATCAATTAATTATAATAGAAGAAAGTTACTACTACAAAACAATCGGAAATAAAGTCCACTTTTAAAAGATGTATATAAAAATTACTTAGGGGGCCATCTACAAATCAAAACAGAAAATTTTTTTCCAATAGCAACACCCAATTTTGACAGTATATTTTAAATCTTCTGTTCAAAGTATGCTTATAAACGAAATTTGAAGTCATTTTGGCTTTTGAATTATTAACATTCAAAATTTAGAGCTTCTAATGTTAAATTACATTTTCATATTTTTTTTAATATGTCCTGAAATTATAATCCTAATGTGATAATTTTTTTGTGTGGTTATAATCTCTCTATTCTAAAAAAAAAGTAACTATCGCTGTCACCGCCGCCGGTTTTGAATTTTTTGTGACCGGAGGTCTTTCTTCGTTAATATTAAGAAAAATAATGCATACAAAAATATGAAAATCGGTAATATTATACAGAAATGTTTGATAAACACGCTGATGTAGACAGTTTTCAAATCGAAGAATTATTTTAAGAGATATTTAATGCCAAAGTTGGACAAAATCGTTCCATTAAAAAAGTTTTATAGGAGCAAAAACTGTACATAGGAATTTAATCATTTTTAGATCATTTTATACGTTTGAAGTTCCCGATGTGCAGACTGTTTTCTTTTTTTTAATTTGGCTAATTTTTTGAGGTTTTATTTCTATTTTAAATTCAAATTTTCAGGATTTCTAGAGATATTTTTTACAGATTTTAGAAAGTGATATTAATTTAAACTGTTGCCAACTGTATAAACAGCGGAAACAATAATGTTTGCTTCAAATATATATATATATATATATATTTATACGTGTAATAAATAAAAAATTTATTTACACGTGACTATTATAAACAGAAAAATACATTTGGAATTAGAATTAAATAATTATGTACAAAAAGCAGGAACTTATTAAAAATTACGTCATAAAAACTATAATTACACGTGAATTTTAAGAGAGAAAGGAATTTGTAAAATAATAAATTTATTAACATGCGTTAGAAGTCTTAAATAGGAGAAATTACGTCAAATTTACGTTACATTACAGTTATTACATAAAATGAACACCAAATAATATTGCAAAACGGTTTAAATTTAGAAAATGCGCTAGACAGTTATTTGATATTTTGAGAGGATACTTTTCAACTATTTTTGTTAGGAAAGCGCAAATAATATTTCATTTCTAACACAAGTATTTTCACGTGAATATTAAAAAGAGAAAGAATAGTTTGGTCAAAATTACGTCAGATTAAAAACGATTAATTTAAAATGTCTTATTTAAAATAACTTTCTTTTCGCTTTGTTAAAAAATACCAGGAGACAAAGATTCTGTTTACTTAATTCCTTTTATATTAGCTTATTTTGAAATGTTTATCTTATTTTACTTAATCAAAGACGAAAACAGCGATTGACATATGTATTTTTGGTACTACTTAGTTATCCCGTCGACCAAATATCTATCATTCGCCAAACTATAAGATTAAATGTCAATAATGGTTGATCGTAAATGTCTTGAACTTGACTTTAAGCAAGTTACACGTGTCTACGTCATCAAGTTATTTTTATTTCGACGTTTTATTTGTATTTTTATTAATGTTGCACTAATTTATTTGTTCTTTCGTTATGTAAAATAAAAATGATGTCAATTTGTACATTTTGGCGAGTGCTTTGGCGATTTATATAATTTGGCGAAATTGGTCGACGGGTTAATCAAGTAGTACCGCAGCGGATTTGGCCTTAAAATTCCCCAGTCAAAGAGAAATGAATAGAAATCCGTTTATAGGGAGATCGCCATTGTTTTTTAAATTATAATTCAATCTTCCGAAATCTTTTTAAAGCCGATCAAATTAGCGTACTTTTAGAGTCTGCGGTGTCTGAACGGGGGTTGACGAGCCTAGCTCGTAGGGGGCAGAGCCCCCTAGTACTAAAAAAAAACATAAATACATTGAATTTGTAATTTTTGAAATTTTACAATATGAATTATGAAATTAATATTCGATAAAAAATATGAACTGCAACCTGCATTTTTTTTATAGGTTTATATTTATTATGTCCTGCTTTATGCAAATTTTCTTCCATGTAATTTTCGAATAGTGATTAAAAAGCATCAAAATGACGGTTTAAGAGGCCGTCTATGGTGCGCAGAAAAGCATAATTTGAAAAAGATATATTTTACTCATTTTATTAAAACATTTGTGCTGGCAGTAGTCGAAACATATTAAGTGAGTGAAATGGTCATATTGACAAGAAATAATACATTAACAGAAGTGACATAGTCATTCTGTAGCACTTCAACTAACGAGTATCGAACTTCAGTTTGAATACAGCCACTAAAATAGGCTAATTCAAAATAATTAATTTCTCTGAAACTAATTATACGAATTTCATGAAAATATGGATTCAGGCTAATTGAAGGGTGTAGAATTTATGTATGGTGCCAAACTTGTGTATTACTATTGAGAAAAAAACAAAGTTTGGGTTCGTTTTTGTGTGTAGATGCCCCCGCCCCCCCTAAGCAAATTTTACAGACATCATTTAAAAGTAGGCTTTATTTCCAATCGTTTGGTACCAATAATTTTCTTTTACAATAATCTGTTGCATAGTTAGTATGGGGGTGTTTTCTTTTTTTTTTTTCCCCGACTACATTTTCCTTCGTGGGTACATTATAATTTCACAGATTGTGAAACTTTTTTTTTTTTTTTTTACAGTGTCATTGAACCCCTGTTTGTGTCTATCATGAAAACTTATTTATCTGACCACGAAATGCTTACGAATAAAATTATTTTTAAGACTCTTAAAACGATTTTTACTAAGATTATTTCTCAAAACTCTTTCAACATCTTTTTAACGAAATGGGGAAAAATATTTTTCACCGCATTAAATTTAGAAACGTACTTTAATATGAATTCCCATTCACTAAACATTTTTTTCCAATAATTAGCATGATTTAAGAGCATTTGGTAGAGTAATCTATTTTAAGATATTTTTGAATGGATCGATTTAATCAGGTAACGGTACAGATTTAAAAGATGCTTAAAATATATTTCCAATTTCGAAACTCTGCATTTGTATTTTAAGCTAAGAGATACTAAGTTTTAAGTACTATTGAGTTATGTAACTTGTGTCTGCGAAAAAAGAACATGGTAACGCTTTTTAAAATAAACTAAAAATATTCCCGCTTTTTTTTTTTCATAAGTAATTTTGGTTTTTACCTGTAAATAAACTTATTATAGTTTGGTTGGTCACATATTTTGGATTTTTTCGGTACAAAATAAACAAGAACGAAAAATAATGCGTCAATCATAGATTATAAAACACTTTCCAACACTTCCAGATTGCTTTAACAAAACATCACAGTCGAATAAGGTAAGAAATGATGTCTAACTAAGCAATTCGGAAAAAACATTAGACAGTTGAAAACCCAATTTCAGCAATTACCATCAATAGTCCGAAAATTTTTCCAATTCTTTTGTGCAGTCCTGTATATGATTTATACATTTGCATGTATAAATCCTATAGTATAGGAGCCCTAGTATTATAGGAGCCCTAAGTAAAAGGACGAATAAATTTGCCAAATTGCATGTGTTCATTTTTTTCTCTTTTTTTTTTGTGTGTGTGTATATCTTTGCGTCAGTACAAACGACACTCAGTACAAGGAAAGCGCAGTGACGTCACTGTTGGTTGGATTACTGTTGGTCAGCAAGAAAAACCTGTTCATTCATTAAAAAACATGAACTCTAGTTCATAAATGAAACATGCCCACAATGTAATTGTCCTCTTGAAATTATAACTATGTGCGTTGTTAAAATTTTTGTCAACATATGTATAAATAATTATGTGAAACACACAAATGAAAGAACTATAATTGCAAAGAATACCACTGCTATAATGCATAATGCAATAGAAAAGAAAGTATAGAGAAAAGAAAAATGTAAATTTTACTTTAATTTACATTGTCACTATAAATACAATTATTTATTTATTTATCAAACGCATATGAAAAGAGATGCGTTAAAGTAGGTTCAATATTTTATTTCTCTTTGGTATAATTATTACTTTACGTAACTAAAAAAACAATTTCGTGTAATCTTTTCTAGAATGTATATAGAATAAATTAAGTAACTATATTGAATTAACTCTTGAATATTGATTATATTGAAGAATATATTTATTTTTGCTGTTTATTTCGTTATGAATTGTATTAAATAATTCCTGATTTAAATTCCTTACTAAGGTCTTTGGAATTGGACATGAAAATCGTTATTATTTCTTTTTACCCAGTGTATCAGAATATTTTGTATATTGATTATTGAGGAAATTATTTATTTTTGGTGATTATTTCATTGAAAAATGCATTATAAATATTTCTTGATTTAAATGCATTATTAGGATCTTTGGAATAAGAAATGCCAATCATTATTATTATTAAAACCGAGTTTATCAGAATATTTTAAATATTTACTATTGGGGAAATTATTTATTTTTGCTAAATATTTCATTATAAAATGTATTAAATATTTGCTCACTTAAATTCATTACTAAGGTCTTGGGAATTAGAAATGTCAATCATTATTTTTTTTTTTTTAATCGAGTATACAGAAAATTTTGTATATTGATTATTGAAGAAATTATTAACTTTTGCTGATTATTTCATCCTAAAATGTATTGAATATTTTTTACTAGAATAAATTAATTACTAATATATTTTCACTTTTAAATATCAATGATTTTTAGGGTTCCGTACTTAAAAAGTAAAAACGGAACCATTATAAGATCACTCTTGTGTCTGTCCGTCCGTCTGTCTGTCTGTCTGTCACAGCCACTTTACTCGTAAACTATGAAACGTGGAAAGTTCGAATTAGGGGAAGTAATAAAGACTGTTGACCCACATATTTTCAGATTATTAAACATTTATAAATATATTTAGTAAAAATGTATAGGAGCAAATTCAGTTGCTTGAAGAAAAAAAAAAATTTCTTTGCATATCGTGTGAGGTATCGTGTGAAAGCTTTCTTAACTCTAAAATCAAAAATATATTTCATTTAATTTTAGGTATTATATTTTCAAAGTTATGGTGGAAAATGTAGTGCAAAAATATGTTCCCCCCCCCCCCATCTAACTACGAATCTATTGAAACTAAAATTATGAAAAAAATTAGAGATCGTAGACATTAATTTAAACCTTGCAGGAAAATTATAGTGATTACCCTAGGTCACATAGCTTTTGAGAAAATCGCATTTTTCCGTTACACTCAAATTTCGATTTACGGGCTTCAGCAAAACCGTTAAGCAGAGTGGAAGGCACCTATCGTAGCAGAAGTATAAAAGAATTGTTGATCATGATTTTCGAAAAAAATCGTCAGTAATTAGCTGAGATATGAACCCTTAAAGATATGGACGGTTTGGACATACATAATGACAGGGGCGGCGTACACTATGTACCATCGGCTTTTAAAACCTAGATTACAACTTTTAATGATATATGAGTGTAATTAAATGGCCAGTAACAGTATAAAAGCAATAAACGTCAAATTGTTATAAACAGATTAATTCAAGGGGTCTCAGGACTCTTAAAGCTTCAAAAAAAATTTAATTTTAATTTTTTTAGATGTTAATCTTCCTTTTTTTCTGAACATTTTAATATAATTGTTTCCTTCAAATTCTCATTAGAACAGAAGTTATGGCTTTTAGAATTATACCGGCTTAATAGCTTAAGCGGCATTTTCGAAACTTTTAAGTCATTTTTCTCCAATTGACTTTCTTGGGCATATCGCGCACGATATCTCAAAAACATTTGAATATTTTTTCATGAAATTTTCAAAACTTTTATTGTTTTTAACTTTTTAACCGTTATTGTTACTTTTATTTTTAAACTTTTATTGTTAACGAAAATTTTATGTTAATCTGTATAAACTGAACCTAAAATTTCCTTTTTATTGTTCAAAAAAATATTTTTTTAAGTGATTATGTTGTTCAAATTTTCAAAATTTTCTATTGGCAAAATTTTCTATTAGTCAAATGTAAACTTTGAACGAATGTTTTGTTTTAGCTGCATTGTAGAAAAAAAGGTTATTATTATGTTGAATTTAGTTTTATGAAATGCCAAATGAAGTTTAAATATGCATTTATTTTACTGTCAGTACCGAATTTAGCTCATTATAAAGAGATTAAGATAATATTAAACTAGTCGGATGTGTCAATCCCAAAACTTTCTTCTATCTCATACATGTCAATACTTCCTGATAAATGCAGCACAGCAGCGCCACCGGTTAGGCGATTTATACCAAAATCTAATCAAGGACAACTTTCGTGAACTTCTATTTGAGTTTGAAGTTTGGTGAAAATTCTTGCTTTTTTTAGATAGAGCTATTACGAAAATCGTGAAAAGTTCTGAGTTGCAGTGGAACCTCTCGGACAATTTACACCAAAAACTTATCAGGATCAGTTTATTTCAGGGACTAACTGAATCTAAAGTTTGATGAAAATTCATGCATTAGTTCTTGAGATACAGCTATTGCGGAAATTTAGAAAATTGCAGAATAGTAGCGCCACCTGCTGGGCGATTTACACCTAAAAGTAATGAGCACCATTCTATATCAGGGATTAACTGAATCTAAAGTTTTATTAAATTCCGTTCAATAGTTCTTAAGATAGAGCGCCCACAAAATTTTTGCCACACATGGATAGACAGACTCACAGACAAACATTTTGTAAAAACATGTTTTTCATTACTTCTGTACCCTAAAACGTATAAGTCCGTCGAAAACCGAAATTCAAAAATTTTCACGAATCCAATACTTTCTTCTTGTAAAGATAGAAGAAAGTAAAAATAAGTTATTTGATATGATGGCTGTATTTGATTCTTTTTAGGTTCCATATCTCTTTGAACTTTCTTGGTATATCCATTTACATTGTTCTAGTATATACTGTTATACCCAACCCTACTTTTGATAGTTTTTTACAAAGTGTTAGTATTCTTTTAGCAACGGTTTATTTTTAATAATACAATTACTAATTCATATATTTATTGTACGGAACCCTCTGTGCGTGAGTAATACTCGCACTTGACCGTTTATTTTTAATCGAATGCGTTACTATAATTTTTTACGAGCGTTTTCTTGAATATTACATTAAAAAATGTTATGGAATTTTTTCAGATTTATCTCAAATAAAATTATTTTTGTATTCTAAGGAGTAGTATTTTATTCATAAAAAATAAACAATGAATTTTCTTCTTTGAGTATTTTATTCCCATTCAAACTGAAATTCTTATGTATAAAAATTTTCTTCAAAGTCATTGAAAATATTTTTAAGAGTGACTTTGGAATACATAAATTCCTATTATTTAATTGCATTTCACGTTTTCGTGTTACAATCATAGTTTGTTCTTATCGTGTAATGGTTTTAAATATGCGTTCGTAGATCGCTCGGAAGCGAACATCGACGTAAATAGTAACGTCACAGACAGCTTCAGAAGCCGGTGTTATAGTAAGCCGTGGCCCAGTCCGTTGCTCGGAATCGAACTGGGGACATGGAGAATGGTCGTACGAATACGGTGAGAAAGCGTAAAAAAAGTTAGTAAAAGGTCCTAAAACATCATTTTAATGAAATCTCATATTTCAAAAAGACATTTTATCCACTTTATATACAGGGTGTCCGGTCTCAACGGTGTCCAATGGCTAATTCCTTAACCGTTAGTCATAGACATGTAGTTCCAATTACAAAAATGTTTTAAATCAGATAAAGAAATATTTTAAAAGCTATTTGGGTCAATAAAAACATTTCTTTAAAAATTACGAAATTTAAATTTTTATACGGTCCCTCGGTCCTATAAGTTATATTTAGTGAAATTTTCTTGTTACACTGACAAGTAATACAAAAAAAGTCCCGTTATTCTACGATTAAAATTGACCGAGTAATAGCTGTTTAAAGTTGGAGCATATTTTTTGCTGCAAATTGGGGGTCATTCACAAATTTAGTTGAAATATAATTTCGTCAGATATAAAAAATGTTTGGGAGTAAAATTAACATTGCAATGTAAATTTGAAATCTTTAATCATTCTGGCATATTAATGGAAAATATACAATTTGTAATAAACATTTAAAAAGACAGAAAAAACAGAATTTTTGTTAAATAAAATGATTCTAAATTAACAGCCACGTATTTTAAAATATTATTAGATTGCACAAGCCTGCAAAAGTTGGATTATGTCATATTTTTTAGCTTTTGATAATTGATTCTTATATATTCTGTACCGCTGAATCCGAAATTGACCTTCATTTTTAACTATCATATCAGGATTTTTCGCAAATTGCAAATTTCAAAGTTAAGAAGTTCAATGTTAAAATTGAATTTCCTCCCCCATCTCATCGGACCACTCAGCTGTTTAGCTGTAAGAATCCCAGGATAGGCAAAAATATCGAATAGGTTTTTTAATCAAATAAAATAAAATAAAATAAAAAATGGTTTACATATCTTTTATAGTATGAGATTTTCGCTATATTTTAACTTACACATTTGCGATTTGCAAAAAAAAATTCTAGCGTGATGGTTAAAAATGAAGGTCATTTTCAGATTCAGTGCTAAAAAGTGCGTAAAAATGAATTATCAAAAGTTAAAAACCACAACCATCTCCTCTACTTTATAGTATTCAATTTTTGTTATTCTTTAAATTTGAAAATTTATAATTTGCGAAATATCCTGACATGATGGTTAAAAATTAAGGTAATTTTCGGATTCAGTGCTAAAAAATACATAAGAGTTAAAAAACCCAACGATCGCAGTCTTGTATTATCTAATCTAAAACTTTTTCTTAAACTCCTTGGCAGAAATCTATCCGAATTCTTTGTGTTATCCTGTAAAATAAGTATAAATGGTAACCACCGAAAATCTTAATAATATTACACTGTTATCGGATTTGCCCCAGTATGTAAAATGCAATCTCGATCGGATATTTAAAAGTGGGTTAAAGTTCGAGTACAAATTTTGAAATGGAAAAACATACATACGATTGTTGAAGTAACATAAAAACTTATAAAAAAACATAATTTTTGTTAAAAGAAATCATAAGAGAAACAGTCTCAAATCCTGACAAAATAAAACATATGTTATTTTAGCCAATTTGAGACTTAATCATAATACTTGTAGGATTTTTTTTCAAAGCGCAGATACACATGAAGTAAGATCTTCGAATACTTTAAACACTTGGTATATGATCCCTCAAAGCTAAGCCGAACTCATTTGTTTTCAGAGTAGAAAAGTGGCATAAGTCATGCATTTTTAAAGTTTCATAACTCGCCCAATTTTAGGGTTATATGAATAAGACTTTTTTTGTCTTACTTGTCAGTGTAATAGGAAAAAAATACTAAATATAACTTATAGGACCGGGGGATCGTATAAAAATTTAAATTTCGTAATTTTTTAAGAAATGTTTTTATTGACCCAAATCGCTTTTAAAATGTTTCTTTACCTGATTTAAAACTTTTTTGTAATTGGAACTATATGTCTATGACTAACGGTTTAGGAATTAGCCATTGGACACCGCTGAGACCGGACACCCTGTATATATATATATATCAATTTTTGGGTGTTTCTTATTCGAATATACAAATTTTGACCGATTTGCACGTAAATTGACAGGCATACTTTTAAATGCAAGAATAGAATCACTGGCTATTTTTACATAATTGTGATCACTTCTTACCCTTTTTTCGACTACCTGGCATAATTCATCTTTACGCGATTTTTTTAAACACTTTCAAAAATAGTTCAAAAGTCTTTATGACTTTGGTCTGTCTGTGTGTTCGGCTCTAACTCGCGTACAAATACTCGAATTGTCATGTAACTGATACATGTTGTTTCAGCTTACTATGGCATGTTCGGTATTGAAAATAAGTTTTGTAGCATTTATAGTTCGTTTACATGGACGCTAAAATTAATTCCATTACATTATGATCTATTGAGAAAATTCGTTTGCTATGTATTTTCATGATGTTGAACTATTTCAAACATATTATAATTGATATGCAGCACTGAAGAGCACAACAAGATGCTTACTGTAGAGTGTAGAATATGGGGTTTAGATAGCTTTTATCGTTCATTTACAGGGACACACAAACGAATTCGGTTACAGTCTTCGAGCGATAATTGCAGGAAATGCGTTTTCCGTTATGGTATGTGGTTTTAAATTTAACTAATTTTTTACATACTACTTGGTGTATATAAATTCCATAGGTAGCGCTAAAAATCTCTAGTACACATCCGTTTAACATCGCACATTTTCAATTTTTACACCTTCGTGTAGGCGAAAAAATTTACTTTCAAATGCAATTTGTTTCAAAATTGCATCTTAGGGGCTGTGCATAGATAACGTTATCATTTTAAGGAGGTGGGGGGGTGATATCGTTAGGTATCGCTAAGGGGAGAAAGGGGTTGTCTTTTGATATCGTTATCATTTTTTATCCAATCAAAATTTTCTCTTTTTATTTACAACTTGGTCTTTATATCAAAATAAAATGTTATCTTTTTTTTAGTATGTTATCTATTTTTATGAAAATACAAAATTATTATTAAAATCCTTAAATGATTATAAAATTGTTTAATTCCAAATTTCCTATTTCTTCTTTCATACCTGTATGCATATATAATTCACTGTTCGAGAAATCATATGCGAAGTATGTTTCAAATGATACTTGTGTTTTCTGGTAAATAAAAGGATAAGAATGTTGTCCACCTGTTTTGGTGATAAGAAGTTCTGTCTTCCGCCCCCCCCCCCCGCCCTCCGTGCGGGGGCAAGTGCAAGAAAACGTTATCGTTGAATGTATTATGTAACAAAAAGCTATTATTCAATACTTTTAAATAGTAACTATTTCATTTAAGTGTTATTTGATATAAAGTTATTTCATATATAAAGTGATATTTTATTGAGTTCTCTTCATTTGAATCAATGAATATGTGAAAAATAAATGTAACCATATCACTCCAAGCAAAAGAAAAAACATTCGAAAAATGAAAAGAATTTTTAGACATTGATAACGATATCATTACGGCAGGGGGGGGGGGGGGGGGCGGGGGCTCGAGGAATGATAATGTATGATATCGTAAGGTGGGTAGGGGATCCAAAATTGCCAAAAAAGTGATAATGTTAAATATGCACAGCCCCTTAATTGAGTGATTTGTTATAAACTATTATTTTAACACAATCAAACTGATTGGTAAAGTTATACGAATTTAATATTTCCAACTGAGCGAAAAATGCCCAGGCTGGGAATCGAACCCAGATCCTTGGCTTACAAGGCCAATGCTTTTTTCCGTTTAAGCTAACTGGGCCGACAACCAGCCAGTATATTTCGTTCAGATAACCTTATTGGAAGCTCAACAGAATAAACCGCAGGTAAAGGAACGCCATGTAAAATTATCCACCTGTTATTCTGTTACTCTATCTGTTATATGGAGTTCCTTTACCTGCGGTTTATTCTGTTGAGCTTCCAATACATATAACAGATAGAGTAACAGAATAACAGGTGGATAATTTTACATGGCGTTCCTTTACCTGCGGTTTATTCTGTTGAGCTGTCTACATGACAGACCAGATGTTACTACCAATAAGGTTATCTGAGCGAAATATTCTGGCTGGTTGTCGGCCCAGTTAGCTTAAACGGAAAAAAAGTATTGGCCTTGTAAGCCAAGGATCCGGGTTCGATTCCCGGCCTGGGCATTTTTTCGCTCATTTGGATATAGTCAATTCGTATGATTTGTTATACTTTTTAAATTTTTGTAATTTAAATTTTTACACCGCCAAATTGGAAAAAAAATCTTTCAAATGATTGTTTGCAAACTGTATCTTAGTTTATTGAGTGCCTGTGGTTTAAAAAATAATTTTTAAGCATGAAATATTTTTTTATTTATATCTGTGGCGTGGCGCTCGATTGCGAAAGATTAATTCGTTTGCTCTTAAAACAATGTAAAGATTTCAGCATTTTCTGACGGCTAATATTCCATTAAAAAAAATTAAAACTTCCTCTATAAATAAATAAATACAATAATATAAAAAAAATTACAAATTTAACTGACATGTAACTGAACTACGCGCTTAAAACTGTGACATTATCAGAATCAAATAGTCGTAAGTAGCAAAATCTTGGGCTGATAACTCTTAGCATACAGCTAATACGAAAATATCGTTTTTGATAAATTTTTAAACTTTACTTGATTGCATAATTGATATTTTTAATATAAAAATTCTTTTTGGCGTTAGTGGGCAATATAAAAAATATATTACATGTAAAAAATTTATTAGACTTTTCAAATTAAAAAAAAAAAAAAATTATTTTCACCTATTCACTGTGACTCGGAAGCCTGAGTTCGATTGCCTAGTAGACGGTAATAGTTGAAATTGGGTTTTTGAATGTGTTGTGCATTTTCTGCATTGCTTAGTTAGATATATTCTTACACCCTACTATGGTTTATAAGTAAATAAAAATTCGGACTAGCTTGTCATATTTTTGCATCCAACATTGACGTCATTCTGAGCAGATAATGCACAGTTTTCGTGCATACATAATTAAAAAAGTTTATTATAAGTATGTTACAATGACGTAGTATTTTCTGTTAAAGGATTTTACAGCTAAAACATCCGCAAAAGTACAGATATTTCAAGTTCGATAAAAAGATTCAGGAAAGAAATTTAAAAAATGAAAAATAATCTCCGAAATATGATGTCACTTTCTACGAGACGATTTCAGTGTGACGTCAAACTGATATTGTAAACAAACGGTTGCAACGTTTTATTTCCTTTTAGCTGATAATCCCGGCGATGCTCGGGCCCGTGATGAATAACCCTTTAAAACCCTTTCCGACGCGGTGTCCCCTAAAAAAGGACACCAAATTCAAAATTTTCAAAAATAAAATCCGTAGTAAAATTCCAAAAACTCCAGGAAAGTTGCAATTAGTTTCATTTTACCATAATAGATGGCAGCACTAAGCATTAAGGTTTTTATTCTAGTATTAATCTTACATTTAAAATTGCTCTATTTCTAGACTTAAATATTGAATTTTTTTTGAGTTCTTAAAAATTACGATTTTCGAAAAATGATGGGGCCATTTTTTTCCAATATCCTTGTAGTATTAATTCATAATTTTGTATAAAATCCAAAATCATTCTTTGAACTATCTAAGGCGACATTTCCTTGGTGTCCTTTTTTAGGGACATCGCCCGCAGAGAACTTTGTATTTCTAACTCGCCGTTGGATGACAGCAATACGAATTGTTAAATCTTTCACATATTGTTTCTTCATGAAGATTGTAACTTCTTTTTGTTTCACTTAAATTTTATAATTCATCCTAAATATTTTTCTATTTTATTTAGTCAAATTTAATTTTTAGTTTATATTAATATTAAATTGAATTAGTTTTAAATTTGTTTAATTTACTTAATTTAGAATAATTTTTGTAGTAGATTTTTAAAAATTTTGTATTTTAAATTTCTTCGAACACAAATAAAAGTGTTTAAAAGCATAAAATATACATAGTTACTGTTATTGTTATAAGAAATTTACGCAATCCTTTCAGAAGATTTCTTATATATAAAAATGAGCTTGCATATAAATGAAATTAATAAAATTTCAGAAAAAAATGAAATTTCTTTTATTTAGAAACAGAAAAATTATCATTGGTCCTACAGAGTATCGAACCAGGGACCTTCATTTTGGCAGGCTGACGCTTTACCGAACGGGCCAAGACGATTTGTGAAAATACTCAAAATTTACATTCAATTTCTTAGGGATGCGTACTAAGAATGCGCGTTCACGACTGGAGATGAAATAGCTACTTTTTTATGGGAGTGATGTCCGAATATAAATTAATTACTCAGCTAATAATTAGAATTTTAAAATTCTGAGGATCAGATACATTAGGA
This sequence comes from Maratus speciosus, assembly GCA_963932465.1. NCBI lineage: Eukaryota > Metazoa > Arthropoda > Arachnida > Araneae > Salticidae > Maratus > Maratus speciosus. The sequence goes on from OZ010788.1 coordinate 148,844,364, forward strand.
AAGGCCTTGGACTCTCTTTACAAAAATTTTGAACCACTTACGTGCCGTAGATTTTGCTGCCATTGCCGACAGACACATACACACAGAGCGATTTGTTCTTTTATTAGTATAGATTTCTTTTAAAAAATATCTACACTTCAGCTCATATTCAAAATATTAGAATAATTGAGAAAAAGTAATAAGTAAAAATTATTTTTCATTTATTTATTTTTGATACTAAGTAAATGAAAGTAAATTTCTTATAAATTAAATCTGGAATGTTTAGATAGATTTTAACATTTACAAAATATAAAATACAGTACAATAAATTAGGTATACATCTTTCTGAAACATATAAAAATATTAGAATAAAATTTAGATTGCTTCAAAATATTAGAATATTTTATTTTACGCAACAATATTACCTTATGAATATGAAGTAAATGGTAGCTAATATTTTGTGGCATCCCCTTTACCTTTCATAACAGCGTACAATCTATCTTGCATACTATAACTATATACAAGGTGTTTACAAACATTTCTATCAATGTTAGCCCAAACAGACTTTATACGTGCCACTAACTCAGTTTTACTTGAAGGAGGATTTTCTTGGAGTTTTTTCTTCATTATACACCATAAGTTTTCAATGGGATTAAGGCCTGGTGAGTTTGGTGGCCAAGGAAGTACCTTAATGTTGCGTTGGCGGAACCAATTCTTAGTTCACACCGAGGTATGCAATGAAGCTAAATCTTGTTGAAAGATGAAATCATCTTCAAATAAATCTTCTGATGATAGGATCATGTAATATTCCAAAATTTCTTGATATATCTGAGAATTAACCTTTTCGTAGACGATGCTTAACTTTCCAGGTCCGTCTGCACTCATGCAACCCCAAACCATGACACTAGCAGCAAATTTTACGTAATGTTTAAGGCATTCTTTATCAAATGCTTCTTGTTTCATTCTCCAAACTCGAATACTTTGATTACCATATGAAACACAAAACATACTTTCATAACTAAATAATATATTTTTCCAATCTTCTTCGCTCCATAAATGTCTTGATTTACACCAATTCAATCTTATACACTGTAAAAAAAAAATCTGTAGTTCTACAGATGTAAAGTTACATGCTTACTAAACTTTCCTCTGCAATCGTACAAAAAAAAGCTGTAAATGTACAAAACTAGTTTTTGTAAAGCTACGGAAATCTGTAGCTTTACAAATGAATCTGCTAAAATTACAGTATCTTACTGAAATTTTATCTGTAACTTGCAGTTACATGAAAAGTTCTAGACATCCCAGTTTCCTAAACAATTCTTAGTAACATTACAGATTTTGTGATTTTCGGTGCAAAAGTGTATCTGTTACATGAATTTTTGTTGTTGCCGTTACATAAAAAGTTCTAGGAATCCCAGTTTCCTAGAAAAACTTTACAGTAACCTTTACAGATTTTAACTTTAGAGTAACTTTACTTTAGACTTTAACTTTAGAGTAACTTTACAGATTTTTTTTTTTTTTTTTTTTTTTTTTTACAGTGTACGCTTTTGTTTTGCAGTCATGAGAGGTTTTGTTTTCGATACACGAGATTCAAACTTAACTTTATGGAGACGTCTTAACCCTTTCAGGGGCAGAAGAATTCTGTTGGTAAATTGATGAAATATTTGACTGACACCAGAATATTCAAATGAATTTCTTAGAAAATAAAAACCGGCTAATTTTCACTTTCATTACAAAAGCAAAATTTTATTAAAATATTCCTGCTGCCATTTGTCAGATTTGGAATTAAAATTAGGTGGCTAGACCGTCTAGCCACTGCCCTTGAAAGGGTTAATGTTGTCGATGCAAAAACTTCAACTCCTTCTTCTTTCTATTTACGGTGCAAGAATCGCACACTTTTAAAACGGGTTTTCTTAACTATACTCTTCAGTTTCCTGCTATCTCTAGCAGATGATTTTGGTTTTCGGCCGCCATTTCAGCGATTATTTTGAAAATTTCCATTTTTTTAATATTGTGTTAGTATTTTACTAACGCGTGATTGCGAACAATGTAAATAATTCACTACATAACATTGATTTTTACCGTGCCGATACAAATCAAGCATGCGAAGTTTAATAGATTCAGGAATATCACTCACACGACCCAATTTTAAGACGAAAAAGCAAACAAACTGCAAAAAAATATTGATTTTAAATAAAATCGTCTGAATTTAATCAATGATGCCACCAGTTAGGAATTGGTGATAATTAAAGGAGAAATAATGTGAAATATTCTAATATTTTGAACTTCTTGAATAAATATTCCAATATTTTGACTTTTCAAAATAATTTTTTTCAATTAATCTTTTCAAAAATGATATTAATTTTAAGATAATAAATAAGTTTAATCAGCAATAAGTTCTTAATAAAAATATCGTTTGTATATTTGAATTAAAAGACATTAAATTACCAAACGATATTTTCAATTTGTAAAAAAAGTAATTATTCTAATATTTTGAATATGAACTGTATATAGCTAAGAGTTTTATTATTTTAAATGCTGTTGTAACATCTTTTTAATTTATATTAAATAGAGAACCAGCTCTTTCTCTTTTTAAACAAAACTTCCTGATGGACGTCCCGACTAAAAGCGTCTGGAAAATGATATAATTTTTATGTATACATCGTAGATTTAATTTTTATGAATTAAAATGTAAGTTTTCATTTTAAAACAACGTTTCATCATCATCAGAGGTCACATTTTCTTCTGAAATATACGTTCATTATGCATAAAGTAAAGACTTTGTTTACAAGTCATACACTGTAAAAAAAAAATTGTAAAGTTACTAAAATTTTTCTAGGAAACTGGGATTCCAGGAACTTTTTATGTAACGGCAACAAGAAAAATTCCTGTACCAGATGCTGTTACAGAAATTTTTGCTGTTGCCGTTACATAAAAAGTTCCTGGAATCCCAGTTTCCGAGAAATATTTTAGTAACTTTACAGATTTTTTTTTACAGTGTATGCTGTAAAAAAAAGTCTATAAAGTTAGTAAGAATTTTCTAGGAAACTGGGATGCCTAGAACTTTTTATGTAACAGCAACAAAAAAAACTTCATGTAACAGATACACGTTTTCACTGTAAACCAAAAAATCTGTAAAGTTACTAACAATTTTTAGGAAACTTCGATGCCTAGAACTTTTTATGTAACTGCAACCCGGGTTACAGATAAAATTTTAGTAAGATTTCTGTAATTTTAGTAGATTCTTTTGTAAAGCTACAGAAGTCTGTAGCTTTACAAAGACTAATTTTGTAGATTTACATCTTTTTTTGTACAGTGTACAGATAAAATTTTAGTAAGCATACAGATTTCTATAACTTTACATCTGTAGAATAACCTCTATTTTTGCAGTGTACGAAATACAATTTCACTAAATGCTATGTCATTATTTTTCCATAATTATATTAAAATATCGATTAATTTTATGCCACTTCGATTTCAAGTCGGCTTTTGGTTTGATGATATTTTTACTTTTTCTAGGGTTTTCGGTTTGACTTGAAGGACTCCAGTGCTTAAAAGTTGAAGAATTGAAGCTTGGAAGAATTTCTTTTTGGAATAACATAAATATAAAAAAAATCCACCCACCTTTAAAAGATTTTTAATTAGAATTCTTTGAAATGCACTTTTTATTTATTTATTTTTATACGAAATGAATAACAATTCCTGCCTAGTTAAAAAAAAAAAATCTTATTGGCACAAATTAAGACAAATTACTGCTACTTTAACGTGGATTCCCATTCACTAAACTTTTTTTCTAGCACTTAGCATAATTATAATAACATTTACTACAGTATTCTATTTCAAGGTATTTTAGAATGGATCGAGTTAATCAGGTAAAGATAGGGATTTAAAAGATGCTTAAATGCTACATATTTTAAATTGCAAACTTTACATTCGATCTTTATACTTTTAAATGGTGAGTAACTTTTAAGTATCCTGGATTAATTAATGCTGTGTTTAATTTGTCTGAAAAAATTCTAATTTATTATCTTTATTTATTCATTTATTTGTTTATATTTATATTTATATTTATATATATATACAGTAAAATCTCGATATTTCAATGTTAACTGACACCCCTCACATATTTCATTATAAAGATCATCTATATTCCAAAATTACAAGAAAAAAATTACTTTTTTTTTTTTTTTTTACTTATAATTGATTCTACAAACCTTTATACATCATTGTAAAAATTATAATGAAAGATTAAAATACACTGTAAATTCTATTAAATAATACAGAATTTCGTCAACTAAATCATTTAAATAGACTGACATTTACGGAAATCCGGTAGAATTCTCATCAATGAACACCTTTACATATTTTGTTACACATTAACTAAAACAATGGTTTGAAAATCAGGAAGAAGCAGATGTGAGGAAAGATTAAAGAGTAACAAAAATGCATCGTTTTTTCCTTCAAATTGTCTTATTTTTACTTATGAAAAAAAAAATAAGAGGTGAGTGATTGCAGAATTTCCTTCATAAATTCCCCTTATAAAATTACACTATAGGGCAAAAGGTGACCGGTCACTTGCGATTTTAGACGTTTTGTTAAATATCTAGAAAAATACATAAAGAATTAACCTGAAACTGCAAGTGTGTAAACAGTATAGTATAGGTCATATTTCCGCGAAGATGTTTTCCCGAAACCCCATAGGAAACCGTCAACAAATTGAAAAAGAACGAATATCTTTTGGATAATCCTGTAAAAACTAATGTAGCAAAAGCGTTCAAACTCGAGATTATTAATAAGTGGCTTATTGTAATATACTGTGCTCATTTTTATGAGGATAGCATGTATGCTCGTAGAGAAATTAAGGTTTTTATAAAAACAGTCTTCGCAACGTTTTTTTGCTTATAATTTGCAGAGTTCTTAATATAAAAAGTTATTTTCAGAAAATCTGACAAACAACATTGTACACAATACTCTGCAGTCTGCAATCAGAATTAAAAAATAATAAAAATTGGAGGAAAATAAGCAGGTTTACTAAAAAATGTTTCACTGCGCATGCACGAATGCAATCAAAATAAAATTTACATAATGTATTAGCTAACTATGTAAAGCAATTTTTGTGAAAATCTCAAAATCATAGCTTGAAAATTCTGAAAATTATCGTCGATAGAATAAGCTCGAAATCCGTTGTTCCCAAAAAGAAGCAAAAAGATGAGGGGTTGTATCAAATATCTGTTGATTAGTGCCAAGATAGCATACACAATATTGCACGTACTACTATATTGGGATATAACCCCTCATCTTTTTGCTTCGTTTTGGGAACAACGGATTTCGAGCTTATTCGAAAAAATTCGAAATGTAAATGGGGTGAAATTGCACGAAAAGTGTTCTAAAAAACGTTCTAAATGGCGATTTTTACGCAATCTCAGGAAATACCGAACCAATTTCAAAAACAATGGTTGGAAATCGATGGTGATAGGCCATGCTCTAACATAGGCTCTATTTTACGTCAGTGTTACTACCACCTGCGGGCTGCAGGAGCAAAAAACGTTCCAAATTGCGACTTCTACCCAATCGCAGGAAGTACCGAACCGGTTTAATAAATAATGGTGTGAAAATGATGGTGACAGCCGTTGCAACAAGATAGGTGATATTTTATACCGGTGCCACTACCACAAAGGGAGAGAAGGAGCAAAAAAAAAACGTTCTAAATCGCGACTTTTCTGTTACTGAATTGCCTAGATATATGAAATTTGGCATGGTAGTTACTTATTAGATATAACTGATCTCTAAGAACATTTCTTAAAAAAATTCGAAATTAAAAAGGGGTGAAAATGCACGAAAAGTGTTCTGAGAAACGTTCTAAGGGGCGATTTTTTACGCAATCTCAGGAAGTATCAAACCGATTTCAAAAGTAATGGTTGGAAATTGATGGTGGGAGCTTTTGCTCTAACATACGCTCTATTTCATGTCAGTGTCACTACCACCTGGGGATTGCAGGAGCAAAAAACGTTCTAAATTACAATTTTTGTGATACTGCAGGGGTTAGCCCACAATAAATTAGGCATGGTAGTTACTTATATGCTATAAATAATCTCTAAAAACATTTTCTAAAAAATTCGAAATTTAAAAGGGGTGAATATGGGCGAAGAGCGTTCCAAAATCGTTCTAAATTTCGATTTCTACGCAATCTCATGAAGTACTAAACCAATTTCAAAAGTAATGGTTAGAAATTGGTGGTGAAAGACCTTGCTCCAACATGGGCTCTATTTCATGTCAGTGTCACTACTACCTGGGGGTTGAAGGAGCAGAAAAAGTTCTAAATTGCGATTTCTGCGATAATGAAGAGGCTAGAAACTTCAAATATGGCACTTATAAAATATAAATGCCTTCTAAGCACTGTCGAAAATAAATTCGAAATGTAAAAGATGTGAAGCGAAGGGAAGGATCGAAAAGCGTACTAAAAATCCTAAATTACAATTTTTATGCAATCTCAGGAAATAATAAACCGATTACAAATGTAATGGTTGCGAATCAATGGTGACAGTCTGTGATCCCACACAGGATATATTTTATACAGTGCCACTATCACATCAGGATGGCAGGAGGAACAACAAATGTTCTAAAAAAAGCCTTTAAAAACTTTCTAAGTTACCTTTTCTTGGAATATTAGAATATACCAAACCGATTTCAAAATTAATGTTGGCAAATTAATGGTGACAGTCTCTGTTTCAGCATAGGCATTTTATGCTAGTGCCACTACCACCAGAGAGATGGTAGACCGACCGCAAGAAGCTTGGAATTTGACATGATGGTTAATTTTAATATGTAAATGCGTACTAAGAACGGTTTCTAAAAAATGCAAAACTTCAAATTAATACTGACATGAGCGTATGAAATGTTCAAAATATTTTCTAAATTACCATTTATTTTGAATTAGTTTTAGTTCCATTTCTGCCTAGACTCATTTCTGCCTAATTCAGTGTAATAATGAAGTTTAGTCAAACTGTGGCTAAATTAGTAATTTTTGACTTATTCCTAAAAGTATCATTTCTTCTAATAAAAATTAGACATACAAATATCACTTGACGTATTTCAACTATTACGTGAGCAAAGCCACGGGTTTTTCTAATTGTGTATATAGAAATTCAAATTTGCACATTGGACTCGACATACACAATGGGGAAATTAAATCACATGAAGCAAAGAGGTGGGGGGTGGGGAAAACACAAGAAATGAGCAAGATAAAGAAAGTTGCCATAATCGAAAACTGCATTTAAGCTCTAGAATTGATAGATGAGTAAAGGCTAATAAAATAAATAATTTTTAAATATATATATTAAAAGACATTTTGCCCTAGTTCAGTTCAATTTTCAGCCTTTATCCTTTTTACAAATGAAACTTGCTTTATTCGTGAAGACGTTTTTAATACATCTGTGGGCATTGAAAATCCTCATGATACCAGAAGTAGATATGCGTAACTTTCATTCGCAGTCAGTGTGTGGGTGTAAGTTTGCATACTTGTACTTACTACCACCCGATTGGATAGCGCGAAACACCTATCATTTTTAGAGACAGTTTTACAGACTTTTTTATGAAATGTTCCGGATTTCTTTCGCCAAGAAATGTGCTGAAAACATGACGGTACTCCAACACATTACGCAAATGCTATGCGCCTATATTTGAGCAGAAAGTTTGAAGCTAAAGACATTAGGCGAGATGGACCAATCTTTTGGTCACCAAAGTCACCAGATTTATCTCCCGGTGATTTCATTCTATGTGTGTGGATGGGGGGGCGGGGGAAGAAGGTGCATATTTGAACGTACTAGTTGTATTTTTTTCTGATTGAAAAGGCGTCCAAACTGGCTTTCGGGCCCAAGACCTTGGCTTAAGCTCTCAACGCTCTTCCATCTAAGCCATCCTCCCCAATTTCGGCGGACACATTTGTCTCAAACAATCTTTTTGGCAACGACATCTCGTCTGTTACCTGAAACAGTTCAACAGAAAGAACTGCAGGTAAAAAAAACTCCAATAAACACTGGTGAAGTAATTACACTTAATTATTTTAACACAACCATACTGATTGATAAAAAAGAATCATAGGAGTTGTAATTATTCCTCCTGTGTGACACGTTTGCCAGTTTGGCCTGTTTTTTAATTCCGAATTTTTACATTCATACCAGAAATTTCTTATAATATTATTTTCTTTATTTAATGACAAACATTTCGTGGTTGCCTAAAGTAAAATTACTTCTTTCAGAATTTCCGGTATGAATTCGAAATTTTTCAATGAAAAAAAAAGGGGGGCAAACTGGCCGCTATACTATCTGAAAAGCATCCAGACAGAGATTAAAAGCTTAGTTGGAAGAACGTTGTCAGCTTCAGCCGAAATTCTGGGTTCGAATCCTGGACTGGACGCTCTTTCATTTAGTTGAAAAAATTACAACTAGCACAATTTTTAATAGGAATCAATATGATCGTGTTAAAATAATTAAGCATATTCGAACGATCAATTCTAAATCAACCTGTATGCACTTGATTGCTGAATAAATTTCGAATTCAAATGTTTAGTTTCCTCAATACTTTTTCTGCGCAAAAATATATATATGATATAACATGATATTTATCAATGGATATATATATCATGATATATACAGGGTTCATTGATATATATCAATGGATATATATCATGATATATATCTTGATATATATCCGATATTTATTTTTAAAATATCAAGATTTTTGATATTTTCGATATTTTCAAGTGCTTGATATTTATTTTCAAAATATCAAGATATTTGATATTTTTTATATTTGATATTTATTTTTAAAATATCAATGTGTAAGATAATTTTGATATTTTCTTCAATCAAAACAAGTGTAAATGAAATTTTCAACTGTTATTGACTGTGCCATTCTGTAGATAAAGAACTTTTGTCTCTGGCAGTGATTTTTTTAAGCAAAGAAGAAAACAAATATCTTTTTTAAGCTTTGTTTGAAATTTTTATTTTTAAATGTAAAACTAATAATTATGTGAGACAATTCAAAACAGCCATTGAAAGATAAACTTTAATTTAGATAATCATTTATATGCAGCATTATTAGAAAAGAATCTTCTGATTTTGGTTTAATTGAGTCTAAACTGTACTACATGTTAGGGAATAAAAAATAAGACAAGTTTATATTTATGTTAAAATTCTTCAATTTAAAAAAAAATACTATTTTGTATTTAAAATTTTATTTTAAAACTTTCTTGATACTTGATACTTGATACAAATCCTATAGTTTATATACATATGCAAAATTGTATGCAAATATATGCAAATTGTATCTGTTTTCAATTAGTACATCTTCAATTTGGTTCTCAGTAAAAAAGAGAGAGAGAAATGCATTTTAGAATACTATTGTTTAAGTTTTTATGTTAATTGCAATATGTTTTAGTTTCTAATTTATATTATGCTTGAAAATATTCATTATCAGAAGTAAGTTGACTATTTTGAAAATATCAAATATATATCGAAAATATCGGATATATATCGAAAATATCGGATATTATATCAAAATATCGGATATTTTTGATATTTTCGAAAATACGATATTTACGAACCCTGGATATATATCTTGATATATATCCAATATTTATTTTTAAAATATCAAGATTTTTGATATTTTCGATATTTTTATATATTTGATATTTATTTTCAAAATATCAAGATCTTTGATATTTTGTACAGGTATTGGATATTTATTTTCAAAATATCACCGTGCAAGATAATTTTAATATTTTCAGTCAAAACAAGTGTAAATGAAATTTTCAACTGTTATGGATTGTGTCATTAAGTAGATAAAGAACTTTTGTCTCCGGCAGTGACTGTTTTAGTCCCAAAGAAGAAAACAAATATATTTTCCAAGCTTCGTGTTTGAAGCTTTTATTTTTAAATGTAGAACTAATAATTATGTGAGACAATTAATTCAGAACAACCATTGAAAGATAAACCGTCTAATTTAGTTAATCAGTTATACACAGCTTCATTAAAAAAATTATTTTCTGATTTTGCTTTACTTTAGTCTAAACTGTACAACATGTAAGGGAATAAAAAATAACAAAAGCTTACATTTATGCTAAAATTCTTCAATTAAAAAAAAAAAAAAAAAAAAAAAAACTATTTTTCCATAATAACTGAGTGTAAAATCATAAAAAATCAATGAATATATTTGCATCAAAAAATACATCATTCTTCTTCAAAACACCTTCCCTGAGATGATATGCAACGGTCCCGTCGTTCAACACACTTTTCAAAACAAGTAGAGTAGCCGTTTTCTGGAACCTGCTTCAAAGAACCCTACGCTGCTAAAATAATTTCAGTATCTGTTGTTAAATCTGTCAGAATCACTTGTTGCGGACTTGATAAGGGATTCAAAATGATGCACCCAAGTTTCATCACCTGTTATTACAGTCTTTAGGAAATTCGGATAATTTTGTTCCCCTTATCAAGTCCGCAACAAGTGATTCTGACAGATTTAACAACAGGTTCTAGAAGTTATTTTAGCAGTGTAGGCTGTAGGGTTCTTTAAGCAGCTTCCAGAAAACGACTTCTCTACTTAGTTTGAAAAGTGGGTTGAACGATGGAACCGTTGCATATCATCTGAGAGAAGTTGTTTTGAAGAAGAATGATGTATTTTTAGGGTTTCGTTCATCTGACGAAATCCTATTCGTCTCACTCCTCTGTCTGTCCGTCTATCTGTCTGCCACAGAGCCCGTTCTCAGAAACTATAGATGATAGAGACTTGAACTTTTGGATTGTTATAGCTGAACACCTCACATCAAACTACAAATCATAAAATTTTGAAAAAACCTTATATTTACCCCCCTGGGCTCTAACTTGTGTATTTTAAGCTTTTCTCTCTAATTAAGCCCTAATTAAGTTGAAGACTTGAAATTTTGGATTCTTATATCTGAACACCTCACATCAAACGACAAATCATAAAATTTTGAAAAAGTCTTATATTTACCCCCTCTGAACTCCAACTTGTGTATTTTAAGTCTTTTTTTTTTTCTAACTGAGCCTCTAATTAAGTTGAAGACTTGAAATTTTGGATACTTATAGCTGAACACCTCACATCAAAAGACATATCATAAAATTTTGAAAAAGCCTTATATTATTTACCCCTCCGGGCTCTAACTTCTGTATTTTTAGCAATTTTTCTAACCTCCACACTTTTCACCCAAGGTGCACTTTTCTAACTTTTGCCGACACTCCTTTAACCGCTCTTTCATATTATGCACCATAGACGTAGATATTTTAGTTCCAATTCTTACTTCCAGGGGGCGCATACCTATCTCGGGTGCTATGGATCCGATCCCCACGACTAATATATCTACGGATAGTTTGTAAAACGGAGTTTCGTTCGAATAGAGATTATTTTTTAGAATAGAGTGCACCTCCTGGTTGCGAAATGTGGAACTAACAGATTTTTCAAAAGAATAGAGTGGAGAGAAAGGAATATTAAACGAAACCGTCTGTGCGATCTGTGACCACACTTACCCACTTGTTTTATGTAAATATGTTTATTGATTTTTTAGCCCCGGTATGCTATTTCTTTCTCCCAGCTTATTTTATGTCGTCTCCAAAAAATAATGATACGTTGTATAAGCCAGCTATAATACAAAGCATGTTTATTTGTACGATTAAACACTCTACAGCAACTTTTTAAACTTCTAAGCATCGGCACATTTTAAATTTTTATATCGTCGTATTGGAAAAAAAAAGTACTTTTAAATGCAATTTGTTTGAAATCTGCAACTCCATTTATTTCTGAAATATTAATTTTTTTGTAGTTTTTAGAGCCATTTGCTTAATATTGGCAACGAAAGAACTCCATTTCTGTAGAAAGTAACAGTAAAATAGCATTTATATATTTTTGTTGCCATTTTCCCTTAAAAACTGAAAAAAAATGTACTTAAAATAAACGTACGTAAAATTTTGAAAAAATATAAATGAATGATTTCTGATAAAACATGAAGCATGACATGAACAAACTAAATTTAATTTTAAGTTTCTATATTAATATTACAAACAAATGAAAGCACATAAATCATGAGATAGCCGATTTTTTTTTTTTTTTTTTTTTTTTTTTTTTTTTTTGATTTGTGTATAATTCAGCGATAGTGACGTCATATGCGTACGTCGTTGATGTTGTTTAAGACTGGATCGCAAATGAGGAATTCTTCAGCCGATGCAGATGACGTCATTTTATATAAAATAAAAGCATGTGTTTTAAATCTTAAAGCTGAAATATGCTTTGTACTACAGTAGAATCTCGATTATCCGAGCCCCGTTTAACCGAGTTATTTTCGTCTGACGGACTGATGGCTTCCATTATTATGAAACAGCTATTATAAATGAAGTGTTAGGTTAAGATGAAAGAGCAGCCGTAAAAAGTTAGAACTCTGATTTTCTGGTCAGAATGGGGAAAAAAATGGCCATTTTTTCCCCCATTCTAACCAGAAAATCAGAGATCGAACTTTATACGGCTGCTCTTTCATCTTCACCTAACTATTTACACTAACATTTATAATGGCTGTTTCATAATAACAGAAGAAACCAGTTCATCAGAAGAAAATAACTTGGTTAAGCGGAACTCTACTGCAGTACAAAACATATTTAAATTTTAAGACTTAAAGCACATGTTTTATTTTAAGTAAAATGACGTCATTCACATCCGCTTAAGAATTCCACATTTACGATCCACTCTTAAAAATCTAAAGTAAAGCATGCATAGTACATCACTATAGCGAAATAATACACAAATTCATTAAAAACATGACGTCATTCAAGAAAATCGACAAAAAAAACGGCTATCTAATGATTCATAGATACTTAAAATTAAATATAGTTCATAATAACTCCATTGTTTTAACAGAAATCATTCGTTTATATTTTTTTTCAAAATAGCATACGTATTTTAATTACATTTTCTTTCGGTTGTTATGAGAAAATGGCAACAAAAATATATAATTACTATTTCAGAACTATTTTTCCTTTACTTACTGAAGAAATGGAGTACTTCCGTACCAAATGGCTCTAAAAACTACAAAAAAATTAATATTTCAAAAATAAATGCAGATGCAATTTTCAAACAAAATGCATTTAAAAGAACTTTTTTTTCCAATACGGCGGTATAAAAATCGAAAATGTGCGAAGCTTAGAAGTTTAAAAAATTGCTATAGAGTATTTAATCGTACTGCTTTGTTTTACGTCTGACTTGTGTAAGTTAACGTTATTTTTTGGAATACACAAAATAAGCTGAGAGAAAGAAATAGCATACCGTACCAGGGTCTAAAAAGAAGACACAGTTTTAAAATATTGTTTTATTAAGCTTTCATGTTCAGTGCAATATCTTTTAGTTTCTAATTTATATTTTTTTCAATACGCTTGAAACTATTTATTGTCAGCAATGATTTGACTATTTTTAAAATATCTAATATATATCGAGAATATCGGATATATATCAAAATATCGGATATTTTCTATATTTCCGAAAATATCATGATATTTACGAACCCTGGCCGTAAAACATATTTTTCGAAATACAAACGTGTTTATGAATTAGTTTCAATACTCTTTAAGATGTGTTTGAAAGGATTTAAAAGTATACGAATTCGATAGAAAATATACAAGTACTGCAAACAATACTTATTTATTTATTCAAAAATTTCCAAAATAATTTACGATTCCAGGCGATTTGGGGAAAAATTCTTAGCGTAAATCAATAAAAGCAATTACTACTTTAACATGAATTCCCATTCACATTTTTTTTTCTACAGTAATTAGCATCATTTTAAAAGCGCTTAGTACCATATTCTATTTTAAGATATGTTTGAATGGATCGATTTAATTAGGTAAAGGTACAAATTTAAAATAAGCTTAGTAAATATGTATTTGGAGTTGTAAAACTCTGCATTTGTTTTGTCTTGTTTTTGTCAGACATCCAGAATTCCAGACATTCAATAAGTTTTAAGGACTCTTGAATTACGCAATTTATATTTGTAAAACGAACTCGGTTCCGTGTTTTAAAAATTAATAGAAACGTATCTGATATTTTACTCGTGCGTAAATTTGTTGGGGTTTTTTTTTTCTGTATATAGCGAGATTCTAGATTTTCTAATTCACATTTAAAAGCACAGCTCTTACTTTATTTGTAATAAAGAGATAGCAATATTTATTTTGGCACATTGATAATGTAAACTTTTACATACCGTGTACGCTTTATTATAGCATACCACTTTAATTACAGATTGCAATTTTAAAATGTTATTCTTAACCATAATTTTGCAAATAAGACATGAAAAGTTTCTCCTTCATTTTAAACTAGTATATAACTAGGGCTGCAGAGTCGGAGTCGTGGAGTTGGAGTCGGAGTCAGGCCCATTTTTGAGCGAAAGAATCGGAGTCGGAGTCGTCCATTTTACAAGCAGGTCTGTGCAGTCGGAGTCGGAGTCAGGCCCATTTTTGAGCGAAAGAATCGGAGTCGGAGTCGTCCATTTTACAAGCAGGTCTGTGCAATCGGAGTCGGAGTCAGGCCCATTTTTGAGCGAAAGAATCGGAGTCGGAGTCGTCCATTTTACAAGCAGGTCTGTGCAGTCGGAGTCGGAGTCAGGCCCATTTTTGAGCGAAAGAGTCGGAGTCAAGACCATTTTTGAGCGAAAAAGGCGGAGTTGGAGTCGGATCTGTTAAAATTCCTGGAGCCGGAGTCGTCTATTTTTCCCACCGACTCCGCAGCCCTGTATATAACTCCCGTCAAAAACGACTTAAAGTTGAACTGCGTTTCATTTTCACGTGACTTCATACAAACAAACAGCATAAAGATTTTATTACTGAAAGGTTTGTACAGCAGAAAAGTACATTTTAAAAATGATCGAATGGTTTTAAAAATGATTTCTACAAATACAAAGGATTTTTTTTTTTTAAACAATATTATTCAATTTCTGAAATAGTTCAACGATCAATAAAGTCTCCTATTCTAATCTTTAGAAGAAAAATCAGTTAAAATTATGTCATGATGACACAATCATATAGATTTTTCTCCTTAGTTCTATCTATATTATAAAGGACAAACATATCTGTGCGTAACACATACGTCATTTTGCGAATGGCAACACTTTGAAATTTGAAATAAAATTTTGGTTTTGCAATTTTCTCTGCTGCAAATTTTTAAACTTCTAAACGTCGCACATTTTAATTTTTTACACCGTCGTATAAGAAAAAAAAAATGCTCTTTTAAATGCAATTTGTTTGAAATCTGTATCTCAATTTATTTTTGAGATATTAATTTTTTTGTAGTTTTTAATACCATTTTTCTTATCGTGGCAACAAAAGTACCCCATTTCTATTGAAAGTCATTGAAAGTAAACAGAAAATAGTCGAAAATAGGAGATACTGTATCTTTTTTTTGCCATTTTTTCATAAAACCTGAAAATAAATGTTAAAAATAAAATATGGGCTATGTCAAGAATATTGTCTGTTATTCCGTGATAACGACGTCATATGCATACTTTTCTGTAGAAGAAGTTTAAGACTGAATTGTAAAAGTGGATTGCTTTAGTAGATGCAAATGACGTCATTTTATAAAAAAGCGTGTATTTAATTCTAAACCTGAATTATGTTTTGTTGCTATAGCCCAGCTGCTTTCAAATTCTTCACAGGTGAAAATGCTTCACTTTTGAAAATAATGTAATCGAAATCACACACTGATAAAACGTAATGTTTTACAAAAATTTAGAGTGTCTTTAAAAAGAGAGATGACATGCAAATAATAGCGATTTTTTATTACAGAAATTGATGATTCTCGCCTGTATGGATTTGCTTCGTCGAGTTAGACAAGCAAACAAATAATTCGTGGTTTAAAATTATATCATGTTCCTGAAATTTTTGTCCAAAATTCTGTCGAATAATAAAATGTTATTCTTTAAGATATTCTACTATAATTTTATCAAAATAACATAATTTGCTTAATTTAATTTTTCCTAATTTTATATAATCTATATAATTAATACACAAGTGTGTTTTTTAATCATCTGCCCTGATCTTTCTGCTGAACACAGGTCAAAGGAATTAGATTTGAAACTTTTATCCAATTATAGTAAATTTTGACTTTCGTGATTTTTGAACATTTTGTGATTTTTAATGCGATTTTTACGTTTCTTCGTGATCTGCTGCAATTTTTTGACATTCCATTTTTGACCTAAAGTACATTCTGCCCTCATTTCAATAAAGTTTATTCGGATTCCGTATAGCAATTTTCGAATTTTTCGGGAATTTTGTATGTGATTTTTAGTGTATTTTAGCGATTTGCTACTATTTTTCCACATTAGTGAAAGGAATCAACTTGCAATCTTCGAACACAATATATAATTTTTTTTTCTCTTTTCAAAAATATTTCGCGATACCTTATTGTGCTTTTCAGAGCTTTTTCGTAATTCCTGCTGTTTTTTGACGTACCCGGTCAACTCCGGGCAAGTTCGCTAGTAATATAAATAAAACACAAATTTAACATACCTGTATAAGCTTTGAAATTATCAGAACATAAAAGGATGCCATAAGTAGCAAAATCTTGGTCAAATAACTCTTAGCATGCGGCTAATAAGAAAATATCGCTTTTGATAAATTTCAAAAATTTATTTGATTATATAATTCGTATTTTCCATATGAAAAATGTTTTTATATTAGTTTTCAATTAAAAATAATGTTTTCACCTATATTCTTAATCCGGGAAGCCCGGGTACGATCGCCTAGTTAACATAAAGATACATTTGAAGCTAATCATAACGTCACTGGAGCAAACTTTTCAAACATACTTTATATATGTATATTTTTATGCTTAACCATGGTATATTAAAATAGATTTTCTATTTAATTGTAATGAAAAAAATAATAAAGTCATCATACTCCTATTATAAAGAGGTAAAAATTGTTTATTTGTCGGAGATAAGCTCAGGAACTACCGAACCGATTTCAAAAGTAATGGTATCAAAATGATGGTGTTAGTCCAACTTAGAACATAGGCTATATTTTATGTCGGTGCCACAACCCCAAAGGGGGTGCAGGAGCAAAAAACGTTCTAAAAATGCGATTTTTGCGTTACTGAAGGACCTAGAAATATGAAATTTGGAATATTAGTTAATTATAAGATATAAATGGTGTATAAGAACAGTTCTTAAACAATTCGAAATGTAAAAGGGGTGAAAATGCACAAAAAGCGTTCTAAAAAACGTTCTAAATGGTAGTTTCTACATAATCTCAGGAAATACCAAACCGATTTAAAAAATATTGGTGTCAAAATGATAGTGACAACGTTTGCTCCAAGATAGGCTATGTTTTATGTCGGTGCCACTACCCCAAAGGGGGTGTAGGAGCAAAAAACGTTCTAAAAATGCGATTTATGTGTTACTGATGGGCCTAGAAATATGAAATTTGAAGTATCAGCTACTTATTAGATATAAAGAATTTCTAAGAACAGTTCTTAAACAATTCTAAATTTAAAAGGGGTGAAAATGCGCGAAAAGCGTTCTAAAAAACGTTCTAAATGGTAGTTTCTACACAATCTCAGGAAATACCAAACCGATTTGAAAAATAATGGCGTCAAAATGATGCTGAAAATCCCTGCTCCAACATAGGCTATGTTTTATGTCGGGGCCACTACCCAAAGGGGCTGCAGGAGAAAAACGTTCTAAATTGCTGTTTTTGCGTGACGGAAGGGCCTTGAATCGTGGAATTTAGAATGGTAGTTAGTTATAAAATATCAATGATCTCTAAGGACATTTCCTAAAAAAATCGAAATTTAAAAGGGGGGTCAAAATGCGCAAAAAGCGTTGTAAAAAACGTTCTAAATTGCAATTTCTATGCAATCTCAGGAAATAATGAACCGATTTCAAATATAATGGCGATAAAATGATGGTGACAGATCTTGCTCCAAGATAGGCTATATTTTATATATGTTTCCACTAACCCAGAGGAGATGGAGGAGCAAAATGAGCGAAAAGCGTTCTAAAAACGTTCTAAATGCCGATTTGTCACCAATATCTCAGGAAGAATCAAACTGATTTCAAAAGTAATGTTAAGAAATTGATGCTGACAGCCTCTGTTCTAACATAGACGCTAATTTAAGTCGGTATCACTACACCTAGACGTTGCAGGAGCAAAAAAGCGTTCCAAATTTTAATTTTTGTGATCGGTAGGGGCTAGCAACTTAAAATTAGGCAAGGTACATATGTATTACATATAAATGATCATTAAGAACAGTTTCGAAAAAATTGGAAATTTAAAAAGGGGTGAAAATGCGCGAAAAGCGTTCTAAAAACATTCTAAATTGCGATTTCTACTCAATCTCAGGAAATTCCAATGCTGTTTCAAAAGTAATGGTTGCAAATAAATGGTGACAGTCCCTGCTATAACATAGGTTATATTTTATGTTGCTGTCACTAGCATCTGAGGGTTGCAAAAGCAAAACATGTTCTAATTTGCGTTTTTTGCATAACTGAAGGGTCTAACACTTTGAAGTATGGCATGTTATTTACTTACAAGATTCAACAGCTTTCTATGAACTGTCGAAAGAAAATTTCAAATTTAAAAAGATGAAGTGAGCGAAAAGCGTTGTAAATAACAATTTTTATGTAATCTTATCAAATACCAAACAGATTAAAAAAATAATGATGACAAATTGTTGGTGATAGAACCTGCTCAATCATAAGCTATATTTTATGTCTGTGCCACTACCACCAGAGGGTTTCAGTAGCTAAAAACTTTCTAAATTGCGATTTCTCTGATACTGAAAATGCTAGAAACATTAAATATGGCATGGTAGTTACTTATAAAATATAAATGCCCTCGAAGGACTGTCGAAAATAAATTCGAATTAAAAAGGGGTGAAGCGAAGGGGATGTGCGAAAAGCATTCTAAAAAAGTCCTAAATTACGATTTCTACGCAATTTCAGGGAATATAAACCAAATATAAAAGTAATAGCTGCGAATCAATGGTAGCAGTCTCTGATCCTACACAGGCTATATTTTATGCCAGTGATTCTACCACCTGGGGTTCACAGGAACAACAAACGCTCTAAAAAGGCCTTTAAAAGCTTTCTAAATTACGTTTCTGTGGAATATTAGGAAATAACAAACCAATTTCAAAATTAATGTTGGCAAATTAATGGTGACAGTTCCTATTTCAACACAGCCCTTTATGTTGAAAGAGGTGGCAGAACTTGGAATTCGACATGATGGTTAATTTTAAGATGTAAGAAGATGGTTTCTAGAAAATTCAAAACTTCAAATGAATACTGAAATGAGCGTATTAACTGAGCATAAAAGTTTCAAAATATGTTCTAAATTATCATTTATTTATTTTTATTTCGTTTTATTAATTTAAGTCTCATTTCTGCCTTTTGCAGTGTAACAATGATGCTTAATCAAACTGTGTTTTAAATAGTAATTGTTTTATTTATTCCTAAAATTAATAAGTACCTTTTAATAAACTAAAATATTACCTTTTAATAAAATAAAAATTTAGTTAGTACCTTTTAATAAAAATTAGACATATAAATATCACTTGGCATATTTCAAATATTACGCGAGCATAGCCGCGGGGTTTGCTAGTAATGTATAAAGCTAAAATAAACCCAATAGACAATATTCTTATGATGTTGCAATAAATATGAATTTTTATTCGCTTATGAAATTAAAGCATACACGTGTATAATTTTTTTTTTTTTTTACCAAAAATAACTTGCAAATAAAAAAAACTACGCCTAATAAAAAATTAAATCAAAAAAATCAAAAAACCTGATTGCGTAAAAAGCGAACTAAAAAGAGGGAAACAAGATGACGTTTCCCTCTTTTCAGTTCGCTTTTTATGCAGTAGGGTTTTTTGATTTTTTCAATTTAATTTTTTATTAACGAATTTTTAGTTTATATTATTTACCTTTTTTAGCTCACAGGCTATCAAAGCCTGAGAGCTTATGTGCCTGCTGGTTCTGTATGTACGTACGTAACGCGATAACTTTTGATAGAAATATCCGAATTGCTTCAATTTTTTTTTCCAGGTTCATTCTGATAAGGCGCTTTCCTGATTAGTTTTTGGGGTACATTGGTTAAGGATAAAGGGGGAAAGGGGGGGCTACCCACCTTAATTTAAATAAATGGGTTTTATATGCAGAAATATTCAGTTTGTTCCAAATTTGGTATACCGGTTTATTATGCTAAGGAGCTTCCCTGATTAGATTTCGAAGCTCATTACTTAAGTATAAAGGGTGAAAGGGGGCTAGCCCCCACCCCCTTAATTTAGATAAATGCGTTTTCCATGTAGAATTATTCGATTTGCTCCAAATTTGGTGTACCGGTTTATTATGTTAAGAAGCTGCCTTGATTACATTTGGAGGTTCATTAGTTACATATAAAGGGAGGAAAGAGGGGCTAGCCCCCCCCCCTTAGTTCAGATAAATGGGTTTTTCATGCAGAAATATCCGATTTGCTCCAAATTTGGTATACAGGTTAATCATGTTAAGGAGCTGCCTTGATTAGATTTGGAGGTTCATTGGTTAAGTATAAAGAGAGGAAAAGGGGCAACCCCCCTTAATTTAGATAAATGGGTTTTTCATACAGAACTATTCGATTTGCTCCAAATTTGGTATAGCGGTTTATTACGTTAAAGAACTTACCTGATTATATTTGGAGGTTCATTAGTTAAGTATAAAGGGAGGAAAGGGGAGATAGACCCCTCTTAATTTAGATTAATGGGGTTTTGATGCAGAGTTATTCGATTTGCTCCAAATATGGTATACTGGTTTATAATGTTAAGGAGCTTCCCTGTTTAGATTTGAAGGTCTATTAGTTAAGTATAAAGGGGGAAAGGGGGGCTAGACACCCCTCCCCTTAATTTAGATAAATGGGTTTTTCATGCAGAGTTATTCGATTTGCTCCAAATTTCGTGTACCGGTTTCAATGGCGGATCAAAGGGAGGGGCAAAGGGGCGATCGCCCCCTCTCCCCTTGAGCTGATAAAGGGTTTGCAAAACGACATTATACATCCTCACGGGAAATGACTTGGGGCGAAGCTCGAACCCAGCGCAACCCTGTCGGGTCGCGCCAGTTTCAATCCACGAGACTCGGCCTGGGTCAGGTCTTCTCTCTTTTAGAGCCTGGCCGTGCCCTGATCTTAAACTTTTTTGCAGATTCGGGACGGGCAAGGCTTCATTTTCTTCTCCAGTTCGAGCCTGGCGTGGACTTAGTTTTTCCTAGAGGTCTGCACTGGCCAAAATTTCCTGGTCGGGGCTCGGCCCGGAATAAAAGCTAAACGTTCGATCCGTGTAAGCCCGTATGATAAGCATTCTTGGCCCGACCGCGACCCGTGGACTCCTCTAAATTCTTCCCCCCGTGCCCCAAGTTGGTCTGGGATCTTACTTATTTGTTGTTCGTAAAACTGATGTTGTACATTTATTTAGAGAAATCTTTAGAAATTTAATTTGATTTGATGAGTTACAGAGTTGCATTTTTTTAAATCTGTTTCTTTTCTTTGTAGAGCTTTAAAATTATCATTTTCTTTTATCATCCGTTTCTTTCATTCTAAACTGATTTTTTTACTGGATTTTCATTTTAATGTAATTGTCTAAGTCATATTTTTACTTAGTGTTTATGTACATAATTGCCTAAATAGTCATTAATATTTCTTTTTTTCTGTATTCAAGAATTTCGAATATAATCGGAAAATAAAATATGAGCATAAGTAAGTGTGCTTTATGAATCATTTTAATTGCAAAATGCAGGCAGTGCTGGAGTCGATTTTTTAGCTTTTATACCGGGCCGGGACAATAATTTTTTTGTGTATGTGGATTGGACCTGGGCTTGGTACTGGAAACTTCAACCCGGATAAATATCTAATGGATTTATCGAAACCAGCTTTATTATTATTTTTCTTTTTTATTCTTCTTTCAGCCATCATTCCATAGCTACTGAATACAGGGTGATTCAAAAAAGATGGGAAAATTTTTGAGAGTTGATAGTACACACCCAAATAAACATTTTGTATCAAAGAATGTATGGTCGAAAACTAAACGTAAAAAAGTTAGAGGGCGCCAAAAGTTATGTTCTTATACGAGGCAAAAGCACACAATGAACGATTAAGTTAAGTTACGAAAACAAATTTAATGGCATTTGATTACAATAAGTGCTCAAAACATTGACCGGCAGCTGTTATGCACGCAGTACAACGGCGAAGAACAGATTGGCGAATTTTCTGAAACACACCAGGCACCACCGCGCTCGCCAGATCTTTCATGTCTCGATTTTTTTTTTTTTTGTGGGGACAGCTAAAGGCTCTTGTGTATGAGACTCCCATTGAATCCGCAGAAGAACTTGTCGCCAAGCTTTCGGCTGCTGTAGGGGAAGTTCGCGATATGCCTGGTGTGTTTCAGAAAATTCGCCAATCTGTTCTTCGCCGTTGTACTGCGTGCATAACAGCTGCCGGTCAATGTTTTGAGCACTTATTGTAATCAAATGCCATTAAATTTGTTTTCGTAACTTAATCGTTCATTGTGTGTTTTTGCCTCGTATAAGAACATAACTTTTGGCACCCTCTAACTTTTTTACGTTTAGTTTTCGACCATGCATTCTTTGATACAAAATGTTTGTTTGGGTGTGTACTATCACCTCTAAAAATTTTTCTCATCTTTTTTGAATCACCCTGTATACCGATTGTCCTAAAATGGACGGACTGAATTTAAAATTCAATAAATTGCAAATGGTGACAGACATTAAAAAAATACTTGCAGGAGGGATATGCACGATGTCAGGAACAGAGATGATTCTGTTCCGGATTTTCCGAAAATTTAACCCTCCCGCTGCGCATCCCGCGATTTTCATGGCTAACGTAACAGTAGCATAATTTGCGCAATCCGCAATTTCTACAGCAAATCATTTTCTTTATGATCTAATTCTATTTTTTAAAAAAATTTCTTTACAAAGATGTTGGACATATTTTAACTCTAAAATATAATCAGATTTGAAATGTGTAATAAAATAAATGCGCAAGTTTAAAAAATATTTTGATTAACGCAGCGAGAGGGTTAAGGATCACGGAAAAAACACGAATTTGGTCAAAGGGTCGCAGAAGACACGCAAAAATTTTTCAAATGATCGCGGAAAACACAAATTTCGTCAAAGGATCGCGGAGAAAACGCGATTTTTGTCAAATAGCCGCGAAAAAACGCGAAATTCGTCAAAAGATCGCGAAAAGAATGGAAAATGTATCAAAGATTCACGATTTTCGTTAAAGGATCTTGGAGAAAATGCGAATTCCTTCAAAGAATTGCGGGAAAAAAATCGAATTTAGTCAAAGATTCGCTTTAAAAACACGAATTTCGTCAAAGGATCGTTGAAAAAACGCGAATTTTGTTGAAGAGTCGAAGAAAAAAAACGCGAATTTTATCAAATGGCTGCAACATTACACTAATTTCGTCAAAGGGTTGCGGAAGAAACGCAAATTTCGTCAACGGGTCGAAGAAGTGAAAATTTCATCAAAGAGTCGTGGAAAAATATACTTTAAAAACACTAATTTCGTCAAAGGATCGTGGAGAAAACGCGAATTTCTTCAAAGGATTTCGGAAAAAAATCGAATTTAGTCAAATAATCGCTTTAAAAACGCGGATTTTGTCAACGGATCACTGAAAAAACGCGAATTTTGTCGAGGGGTCGCGGGAAAAAAAAGCGAATTTTATCAAAGGACTGCAAAATTACACTAATTTTGCCAAAGGGTTGCGGAAGGAACGCAAATTTCGTCAAACGGTCGAAGAAGTGCGAATTTCATCGAAGGCTCGTGGAAAAAATACAGTTGTCTCTTTAGAAATTAACACACATACATACATCTATGTTTATTATTATAGGTATAGTTTTTAACCTGAAATAATGTACTGAATTAACTTTTGAAGAAAATAGCTTGCAGGAATCGACTCTCAGCCTGAAATCGATCCGAATCAAAAACCGCTAACCCGACCTGCAACAAAAATAATTAGTGCCACAAGGGAATCCCCCTATCTGCTGTAACCTTTCAGAAAATTTGCTTTGAATTTCAGAATTTTTTTCCCACCCGAATTACCCCTGATCAGGAGTTTTTTTACTGCGATTCTTGATTTTAATTTAAAATAGCAACGATAGATGGCGCTGGAAGCAATAGGAGCTAAATCGGCTCCCGGAGGAGGTAGGCTAGAAATCGGGCCCCGATTTAACTACCATTGTTTGCAGCGACATCTATCGCTGCTATTGTAAAGTAAAATCAAGCGTCCCAGTAAAAAATCTAGTGACATCTTACATAACCCTCCTGCAAGGATTTATAAAATTGCTTTCACATTTTGCAAGTTGCTGAATTTTAAAAACAGTCAGTCCATTTTAGGACACCTGGTATGTTTTTTAATAAATTTCAAAGCACTCTTTACTGAATTACAACTGATCTTAGATATGAAGAGACAAGCAGTCTTATACCAAATTAGCAATTTTTACATAATCCTGAAGATTAGTATTCCTAAATAATTATTTGGACGTGCCCGTTATGGAGCTTTTACTGTATCTAGTTTTTATCTTCAAAAATATTTAGACTTTCTTTTCAAAATTGAGTCAACCCGAACCCTTCTCGCAAGAGTGAAAACACAATCCGAAACTGACCCAAACCCGAAATAATGTATGTCAATCTGCCCCAAACACAACGCGCTAGGCGCAGCTAAAAAGTAGAAGTCAATCCGACCCGCAGTAGAAAAGTAGAAGTCAACTGGTCCCAAACCCGACCAACAATAGAAAAGTAGAAGTCAACCGGGTCCAAACCCAACCCGCAGCAAAAAAGCAGAAGTTAACCAGGCCTGCAGCAAAAAGTAGAAGTTAACCCGACCCACAGCAAAAAGTAGAAGTCAACCGGGTCCAAACCCAACCCGCAGCAAAAAAGCAGAAGTTAACCAGGCATGCAGCAAAAAGTAGAAGTTAACCCGACCCACAGCAAAAAGTAGAAGTCAACCGGACCAGCAGCAAAAATAGAAGTCAACCGGATCCAAACCCGACCCGCAGCTAAAAATAGAAGTCAACTGGACCAAAATCCGACCTGCAGCAAAAAGTAGAAGTAACACGACCCGCAGTGAAAAAATTAGCCCCGACCTGCGCATCAGGTTGGAGTTTCCAAATTTCTAAAATCGCCCCTCCCCCCCCCCCCTTGAAGACTCTCCAGATCCGCCCTTGACCGGTTTATTATGTTAAGGAGCTTCATTGATTAGATTTGGAGATTAATTGGTTAAGTATAAAGGGGGGACGGGGACTAGTCCACCATCTAATTTAGATAAATTGGTTTTTCATGCAGAATTATTTGATTTGCTTCAAATTTGGTATACAGTTTATTCCGATAGGCTTTCTTCATTTGATTTGAAGGTTGATTGGTTAAGTATAAAAGGGGGAAAGGGAGGCAAGTGTCCCCTCCCCTTAATTGAGATAAATGGGGTTTCATGCAGAATTATCTAATTTAGTTTTTTTTTTTTTTTTTTTTTTTCTTTTTCTAGGTTCATTCTGATAAGGAGATTTTCTGATTAGATTTGAAGGTTCATGGGTTCAGCATAAATGGAGAAATGGGGGAGCTAATACCCCCCCCCCCCTTAATTTAGCGAAATTTTTTTCTGCAGAATTATCTGATTTGTTTCAAATTTGGTATGCCAGTTTATTATGTTAAAGAGCTTCCTGGTTAGATTTGGAGGTTCTTTGGTTAAGTATAAAGGGGGGGAAAGGGGGCTAATCCATTCATTTATTTTTTGGGGGGCAATATTCTTTGAAATAAGAGTATAATATACAATTAGTGTGAATAACCTGTGAGCTCAATGCCATCAGTTTAACTGGGCAATTTTTTTTTATTTATTTACTTATAGTGATGATTTTTAAGTTGTGTTTAATTGTTAGTTCCTATCTATAAACACTGTTTTGATGAGGCCTATAGATGTCCATGAAGATTACTGTTACAGTTAAACTAGAGATCCTACCTACACAACTTTCAGGTTGTGTAATATTTAAACGGAGCTTCTGACTGTAAAATAGTTTAGGAAACATCGTCTTCATTTTGAAGGACCTATCCAATGATATGTCACTCAATATGGTGCGTAATTTTTTTTTCGTCTCTACCGCCATTTTGTATTTTAGAGCCGCCATTTTGAATTTATGAAAACAAAACCTAGCCTATAACCATCGGATAGTTAAGACGAATCGATCGAGACCTCATTCATAAAAATCCTTCCAATCGTTGGGATGTCTCGAGGGTATAAAGAAATCCACATACTTAGATACGAGTCAAACACATAACCCTTCTTGGCAGTCGGGTAAAAAGCCACGTGTCTTAATATTTTTCATTATTTCTCTTTTATCTGAAACAATGGGAGTAATCCGATTGCTAGCATTTTTGAGAAATTTCGTAAAATACTTTTAAAATTAAAATTAAAATTAAAATATAAAAATGGGAACATTTTTTAAAATAGCTAGTGCGGCACATCTACAAATGATCATCTTTCATTTAAAAAAAAAATAATTAGCAAAATCTGTTCAGTGGTTGATGACTAAACAAAACGGCCTTGTGTTTTTAATATATAGATGGCACGGTTCTCCCCGGAATGGTTACTTACACTTTCCTACACTTAGATTTTATATAAGTAGTAGATGCACGGTCCAAAAAATATTTATTTAAAAAAATGTTATTCATTAGTAGGGAAAAATACTTACGATAGCCTGGATATTCCCAACATAATGATGCCGGCAAAAAGCAAGCTAAAACCTAAATAAGAGATAAAGTATTAGTAGAATTAAATCTATTGAAATATCGGTTTCCAAAGATGCAACTCTTTGAAACAATTAATGCAACATTAATCATTCTGAGTATATAACTTTAACTCCTTCGGGACCGGTGGCTTTTACACAAATTTTACTCGGTTGCCACCACATTTTTTAGAAAAAGTTACATTTACTTAAACAATCACAAAAATGCTCTAATTAAAGAAACTAAATATTACTTTCCTTTTTTACTATGCCTAAAACAAATTCTGTATGCTCGTATTGAGGGTGCATATATGCACCCATGGTCCCGAACGGGTTAATCAAGATACATAAAAATATTATGCTTGAGTTTTAATAAAGTACAATATGAAATTAAAAGTAATGAATTGCATTTTTTTATTATAGCCTTTGCCTAGCTCTATTTAAAATGGATTATTTCAATTTCAATTACCTGTGCTGCACTAACCAGTGATTCAAAATGGATGAAAATTTTAATTTTTTTTATTTATTTTTTTTTTCTGTACCTACTAATCTAATAAAATTATATTAATATCATTAAATTAAAAAATAAATAAATTTATTCTAATATGTAAGTGGCCTCTTATGGGAAAATGAACTTAATACTTATTACTAAAATGACTCATTACACTGTGTTACAATAAATAAAAATAAGAATGTCTAATCGGTGTATACAATATATTTAAAAATCATCAATTAAAATAACGTACTACTCACAATAATAAAATACAAATATATTCCAACAGTTTCGAATAATAAAAAACTTGTTCATCAGCAGGGAAATATCCAGGAGGAACCAACACGTTATAATATATATAATATAGAAAGTCCTTCCGGCCAGTGCCGGGAGGAACAGGTAGCTTTCATATTCTTTATTTTAAAAAAGCCAACTTATATTATTCAAACACACGAAGCTCAATTAAGTGGAAACCGAATGTAGGAGATTCAATACTAATTTTTATCAATACTAAATCATTATGAATGAGAATTTCGCGAAATTAGTCAGCTTTATCCAAGCTGCTTTTAATTAAAGTAACTTATATTTGGCTGCCAAATTCGGCGATTTCTTAAAGTGCCTGCCATTTTAAGACAACATGGTGGATGAGGCTAACCAGTGAGCTTGGTCGAGACCTTAGTAATTGCTGTGCACATGCTCACTCACATCGGAATCGGTTGATATATATACGAGTGCTGTCGCAGGCAAAAAATCAGATTTTTCAAAATGTCGCCCACGTTAGGAATTGAAACTACTATATCTGAGCCATTTTTTAAGATAAAGGCAAACAAAAAATGCTCCTGAATCCTTATATCAAGGTCAAATACTTAAGAAAGAAACCTTTTTCAATTTCTAATTTTTTTGCACCTCACTTTAAATATAATTTTTTTTAATTTAATGGCCGCCATTTTGAAACAAGATGGCTGATGAAGCTGGCCAGCGAACTTGGTCGAGATATTGATGTATACTATACCCCTCCATAGTATACCCTGTATACTATGCCTTCTTCCATCGAAATAGGCGAATACGTGTGGTATCGCGTGACAAATACAAGATCGTTTCAAAGTGTTAGCCATGATAGAAATTCAAAGTGCTATAATTCAACCACTTTTTAAGATATAAACAAAAGAACAAATTTTCAGAAACAAAAACTGCTCCGAATCTTTGTATCAAAGCCAAACACATAAAAAAAATCTTTTTCATTTTCCAATTTTTTAATACCTCATTTTAAATTTTAAAATACATTTTAAAAAAAAATCGCAACCCTTTTGAAACAAGACGGCGAATGAAGCTGGCCAACGAACTCGGTCGAGACATTGGTATGCACTATGTACAGACCAAGTAATATCCAAATCGGTTCATAAATACGCCTGTTATCGAAAGACAAAAATCAGGTCGTTTTAAAATGTCAGCCACAATAGAAATTCAAAATGTTATAACTCAGCCATTTTTTTAGATATAGACGAAACAAAACCTGTTCCGGAATCTTTGTATTAAGGTCAAACACATACGAAAAAATCTTTTTCATTTTCCAATTTTTTGGCATCTCATTTTAAATTTAAAATTTTTAAAAATTTTTTAAATGGCCGCCATTTTGAAACAAGATGGCGGATGAAGCTGGCCAACGAACTCGTTTGAGTTATTTGTATGTACTATGTACACACCAAGGTACATCCAAATCGGTTCATAAATAGGTCTGTTATCACGTGGCAAAAATCAGGGCGTTTCAAAATGTCAGCCACGCTAGAAATTCAAAATGCTATAATTCAGCCATTTTTTAAGATATAAACGAAACAAAAACTGCTCCCGAATCTTTTTATCAAGGTCAAACACATAAGAAAAAAATATTTTTTCAATTTTCAATTTTTTGGTACCACATTTCCAATTTAAATTTTTCTTAAAATTTTAAATGGCCGCCATTTTTAAACAAAATGGCGGATGAAGCTGGCCAACGAACTCGGTCGAGACATTGGTCTTTACTATGTATAAACGAAGTTACATCCAAATCGGTTCATAAATACGCCTTTTATTGCGTGACAAAATTCAGGACGTTTCAAAATATCAGCTTCGCTAGAAATTCAAAATGCTATAACTCAGCCATTTTTTAAGATATAGACGAAACAAAAACTGCTACGGAGTCTTTGTATAAAGGTCAAATACATAAGGAAAAAATATTTTTCCATTTTCAATTTTTTGGTACCACATTTCAAATTTTAAATTTTTTTAAAAATTTTAAATGGCCGCCATTTTGAAACAAAATGGCGGATGAAGCTGGCCAACGAACTCGGTCGAGACATTGGTATGTACTACACACCGAATTACATCCAAATCGGTTCATAAATACGAGAGTTACAGTATGACATAGGTCAGATATATATATATATATATATATATATATATATATTGATATATATATATATATATATATATATCAACTTTGAACGGAGGGTGGTTTCGGGGTCTGGGGGTCATGATCGATGAAAATATACCAAAATTTTTTGAAATCGCTTTGCTCCGAACGGCTGCAATAGGTAGCTTTTTGTAAAGAAAGCTACCTAATGTTATAACGTGTTGGTTCCTCTTGGATATTTCCCTGGTGATGAACAAGTTTTTTATTGTTCGAAACTGTTGGAACTGTTACTGTTAAAACTGTTCTACTACTCACAATAATAAAATACAAATATATTCCAACAGTTTCGAATAATAAAAAACTTGTTCATCAACAGGGAAATATCCAGGAGGAACCAACACGTTATAATATATATAATATAGATATTATAACGTGTTGGTTCCTCTTGAATATTTCCCTGGTGATGAACAAGTTTTTTATTGTTCGAATCTTTTGGAATATATTTGTATTTTATTACTGGGAGTAGTATGTTATTTTAATTGAAGATTTTTTTAATATATTGTATACACTGATTAGCCGTTCTTATTTTTATTTAAACTTAATACGTTTATTTTATTTTGCTAATCGCGTCTTGGAAAGTTTGTGAAATACTTTCCAACAATTTTCAGAATATTGTTTAAAAACTTCATTTTTTATGCAATGAAAAGATGTATGAAGACGAAATATGTAGAAAACTCTAAAGAAACAATTCATAAAAACATAATCCAATTACAGTAGAACCCCGCTAATCCGAAAGAATTGGTACCGGCACCGTTCGGATTACAAAAAATTCGGATTACCCGAAATTCCAATAAAAATAGAAAATAAAAAGATGAGTGTTAAAAAAATGTAAGTTATAAGTACTCAGTAGTACAGTAAACCTCCTGTAATCCAGTATCCGCCCGGCATGCTGTATAATCCGGCACTACTATCGTAAAAAAGTATTCCTTGTTTAGTCACTCCTGATATTGATAATAATCCATTGGAATTTCAGAATGAGGAATTATGTAACAACACATTACAAACGGTTCAAACTCGCGAATCTGTAAATGGCTCGGTCACTACGTTGACGAGGGAGGAAGAAAAAATATTTCTAGAAATAATTTGCGAAATCAAACTGTTGAAAGGAAAAATAAATTTTTATCATTCGAATTAAATACTTTTTCCCTTTTAGAAAAAGAATTTTATAGTGATGGCAAACAAACTGAAATTCGAGACTTTTTTAAGATGACTTCTACGAGTAGGCGTACAGTTCACGTTTTCATTTTATATTCGTGTACATATGTTGTATGTAC
Organism: Maratus speciosus; assembly: GCA_963932465.1. Taxonomy (NCBI): domain Eukaryota; kingdom Metazoa; phylum Arthropoda; class Arachnida; order Araneae; family Salticidae; genus Maratus; species Maratus speciosus. The sequence goes on from OZ010788.1 coordinate 148,875,371, forward strand.
TTTTACATTATTGAGTATTTTTTTTTATTCTATTCAAACTGTTTCAAGAAAAAAAAACATACTTTACTGCCACTTTTTGTTTAATTCTAACTGCTACACGTTTTCCTCGACGTCCATCCTGTAATCCGGGAAACTTCGTAGTAAAAAGTACTTTTGTTTTTAGTACAACATTTCAATCTTTTCAGCTTATCTGTTCAAGTATAATTTTTGAAAATAAAATCAGTTCGGATTAACCGGAATTCCGGGTTAGCGAGGTTCTACTATAATACTGTGTCCCATAAAAGCATATATGCTAATGTCAAGACTATTTTTTAATTCTATTTCTCACCACTTTTCAAAAAGAAAAATCTCTTGCATACACTTTGGCAACATTTTCAAGAGAAATATACTACAAAATGTATTCCTTAAAAATATTGATGCGGACAGAATATAAAAATAGTCACCAATGGCAGCCCTATAATGTATTCAAGTTCTTTTGGGCATCTCTGTGACATACAGATTTTTATACATATACTTTAGCATAGAAAAATGTAAATTTGTATAAATGTATTTATATTATACTCAGACGCGTATCATAGGTGAAAACGCACTTTCAACTATCCCGTACAGCAATTTATTCAAATTATTTTTCAGTCTTGGTATATAATATATAGAATTTAAACATACTATATAATGTACTACATTTTAGTTAAGCTTGAAAACGCATAACAAAACTGACAAGAAAGAAAAAATCATGCGTCAATCATATATTATGAAACATTTTCCAACACATTCAGAATAATGTAAAAAAAAAAAAAGAAAAAACTTCACCTTTTAATAAGTGAAATAGGATGTCTAATTGAACCATTTGGAAACACATAACACATTTGAAACCCAATTTCAGAATTCCCTTCTACAGTCATAAAATTATCCGAATTCTTTGAGCAGCCCTGTATATGCCATATAGATTTGTATCTATAAACTACATGCATGCCAGGGTTGCAAAAAAGCCGGCTAAAATTAAAAAAAGTCACGACGGTGGATTTTATTGGTTTTAACCGGCTTTTTTTTGGCCAAAATTGGCCTTTTTTGGCCAAAGTTGGCTTTTATACAGTGAAGCATTTTAATTATAAACGACACATTTTGATGTGTTTTTTAATTTGTTTTAAAGACATTTAATTGAGGTAGAAATCAATATAACCCAATTTTTCAGTAATGAAGACATTGATATTGGAATAAAAGGTCATACCAATTGCTTTGTCTGGTTTAACAATCTTAAGATCTTAACCAGGTTGGTCTTAACAATCTTTTTTTTATTTTTATTGCTTTATATCATTAAAAAGGACAATGGTTGCTTAGTTATATATTTTATTAACTAATTTTAAGGGATATTAATAATACAAGTCTTGTTTTATTTTTCATAAACATTTATTTAAAATCACACATAAAGTCATTTGATAAAAACATCATTTCTCTCTATTAAAACAGTATTATGAATAACATATGCATTAATTTATGCATGAATATGCACTATTTTAAATAGCAACTAGCTTTTCAAAATTCTAATTCAACAAGTTTTATTTGGAGAATTTTTTTTTTAATTGTTCTCTTTATTTTGTGCACTTACATGTACTAAAATTTCCTCAAATGTTATATCCTTCCTAATTTCTTTTTCACCATTGTTTATTCTATGATTTTAATCTGTTCATATGGACATATCTGGAATAAGCTACATAACAGCTTAGTAGCATAAAAACTTTTTACATATATCATTGTTATAAGTCGATCATTTTTATAAGTATTTTTTATATATCGATTGCTTATTATTGCTCAAGTATTATATAAGATAATTTCAGTTATTAAACACGTATAAGCTATTTAGTTTTAATCAATTTTAAAAGTAAATATCAGTATATGTAAGAATTTTCTATTTTAATGTGTGACATTTTCTTATTTTTTCATAATATAATCTTCAAAATGTGTGCTTTGTGTAGAGCCATGATAAAGAATTCCAAACCAATACTAATATAATGTGTAATACTAAGTCTAATTTAATGTATTCTTCTGAATATTCATAATTTTTTTCCAGACATATATAATGCTTTCACAGTTGCATCCTGGCAGTTATAAGGTCATATTTATTTGACAAAATTTAATAGAAGTTTATATTTTTTTCGTAGAAAATATTTATAAGTGTATTAAAAATAAATTAATCCAAATTTTATATGAATTATCTATAAACCACCTTTTTGAAAAATAAAAGCCGGCTTTTGTTAAGCGGCTAAAACCAAAAAAATCCGGCCGGCTTTTTTTGGCCTGGCTAAAAGCCGGCAACCCTGATGCATGCAAAAATTTAGTTCAATTTAGGAGATACACACCACAGTTGAAAATTCCCCTTCAGCAATTTCCTCTAACAAGGAGGCTGCTAAATGAATTCTTTTGTGCAGCACTGTACACGAATATAGAAATTCTACACAACGAGTAAGATGCAAAAATTTAGTTAAATTTAAAAGCGCATACCGAAATTGAAAACGAACTTCGAGCAATTATTGTTCAAATACAGTACTGTAACCAATTTATTTCGAGTGTCCGTGTAAATGAACGACAAATACTAAGAATGCTCTATTCTATAGTAATCATCTTGTAATGAAATTCAGTGATTTATATTAATTTCAATACATTTTAAACAGCGTAATGTCATTAAAATACACAGCAAACATTTTTTCCCCATTGCCCATAATGTAATGGAATTCTTTTGAGTGCCCCTGTAAATGAACTATTAATGCTACAAACTTCATATTCAATACCGAACATGCCAGGCTAAACATAATTAGCATATATCAATTATAAAAGGAAATATATCAAGTGTTTATCAATAAATAAAAAAAATTAAATTAATATCTCACATAGACCGGGAACCCTGAATATCGTGAATAATTTACAGAATTTCCAAATATATAACTTTATTTAAAAGAAAATACCGTAGAATTTTTCCGGTTTCTTTCAAAGATTTTCTTTGACGTCGACGCAAATGATAACAGGATACATTCCTCTAAGACATAGGTTCCCAACGGGTGCGGTACCACCCCCCAGAGGCGCTGGAGCATTCCAGGGGGGCGGTGACGGGTCCAGATGCAAATGGGGGGGGGGCGTTAAGACAGTCCAGTGGGGCGGCCGTGACGTATCTACCTATTTAAGAAATTAATATAATAAAACTAGCTGACCCGTCTCCCCGGCGTTGCCCGGCCGCATAATAAAAATCTTAAATATGCCTTTAAATGAAAATCTATAAAAACGAACCTAGAACTGGGATCTGCTCTCACCTGTCGCAACTTGCAGCGAAAGGGAACTTTCCATTCGGCCAATGGCGTGTAGCGCTTTCTTTGCCCCCCGCTTGTGGTACGCCATTTGGATCTCGGAAGCTTGTGCTATGAACACGGTTTTTTTAATTCTCGCAGCGATGAATAATTTGGTTTTCTTGTTTTTGATGAAATAAAAAGGAAATTTAACTTTCTGATTGAGTAACAAACGCATTCATCAAAATATTATCGCGTTCTTCATACTGATTTTATGGAGCGATTCCAGGATATTTTAAACATGAATATACCTAGTTGGGTTTTAGATCCTTTTGCAAATGCAGATACAGCAGGATCATGAAATTTAGAAGAGGAACTCATAGAACTCACAACTAATGAAGAACTATAAAAGTAAAATTTCGAAGTGGATACCAAGATTTCTGGTTTCAAAAATCTACACCAGCTCTCTACCCTGAACTGTTTGCAAAGGTACAAAAATTTTTGATTGCTTTTCCGTCATCTTATTTGGCTGAGTGTGGGTTCAGTTAGACTGCACATCGCTGAACGTGGCGATTTGCGACTGATGTTAACAAAATTGGAACCCGACATTAACAAATTGTTAAAACTCCACCAGCCTCAACCATCTCATTAATGTTTTGTATTTGTTATTGATTTTCTGTTTATCTCATTAATTTTTTCAATTTCTTCTTGATTATGTGTTTATCCACATTATTATTTGCGAAGCATTTAATACGTTAAAGATGTCACAAATCTAAAAGATGTTACCACATATAAAAACAAAGTTTTAAAAACTTAAAAATTCAAATATTATGATACAACGAGCGCTTTCGATCAGAACTTGATCATCCTCAGGGCAGCTTTGCTTACGTTGGAGTAAAAAAGGGAAATTCAGGACGTAAACAAAGCTGCCCTGAGGATGATCAAGTTCAGCTCGAAAGCGCTCGCCGTATAATATTTGGAGTTTTTAAAACTGTGTTTTTATATGTAATAACATCTTTTAGATATGTGACATCTTTAACGTATTAAATGTACCTTTTTAGAAAGTTTTTTAAATTTTATTTTGTGTTTATTTTTAAATTTTTATTAAACGATTTTTTATTACATTTGATGATCGTTTTAAATATAATTTCTACTTTGTGATCCTTAATAAATAGATAGACAGATAAAATAGATATAGATAATATGAAACAATATTTTAATTGGTATAATTAAATATTATGGGAGAGGGGGGGCGTTGGAACATTTTTTTCTTGTAAAGGGGGCGGTGGACTAGAAAAGGTTGGGAACCTATGCTCTAAGATCTCCGAAAAGCAAAAGTTACTTATAGCAACGAGATGTAAAATCACATAAACATAATGTCGACGCTGATTATTTTTATGTAAAAATTAATGTAGGTTATAATTCATAAATTCTTTGCCTATGAATTCATCAGTAATTTTCATATTTAAAAATATGCTTTCTAATTCAAAAAATGCCTAGATTATGTTTGGATCCATTCATTGAATCTGTTTAAAGAAGGAATATTTTAATCGGATATTGTTTGGGAGAATATTAATTAGATATTTTAATGTGTATTTAACATTAGCATCCTAAACATTATCATTCCTTTCTAATTGTAAGAAGATTTAATTAAAAATATGGATAAACTGCATACGTTTCGCGAGTTCTGTTTTCAGGAAACTGAAAAAATTAGTCAAAAGTGAATGTCGCCATTTAAGAAGTGTCAGTTAGTGCAATTTTTAATATGTATACGACCTCCAAAGGATAATTTATCATTGCATTAAATAGTAGACATTATACCCAGTCTATCTTATCCCAGTCTGTTGGTATCTATACTTTTTTTATGTGATTATTTGCAGGACAATTAACCTTTAACTGGTGTCACAAAAATTGTCACATAATTACTGTGAAGTTGTCTGTCAGACCGCTCCATCAAAAGATGAATAAAAGCCACGATTAACTCATTGGATGGTATTTTTGTACTAAACTTTTTGTACAGGACTGTTATAATTAAAATTCCCCTAATCAAAAGTCTCTGGTGATAGTACTAAAGTTCCAAACGAAACAAAATTTCGATAGTGTTTGTAGTTAAACTGAAAGTTACAAGTTAAACTATAAAAATTGAAAGAAGCAACGGTCTGTGAGACCGGTAACATCAATTAAAGGTTAATAGATGATCACTTTAGTTTTTCCAGGACCGACCATTTTCATTACAGCATCCCTTCGATATAAATATCGCTTATGCAGGGCCTAACTTAGACGACCTAGGCGAGAGGCGAGCGGGGCAAGTATCATTCTGAGGACGGGGGGGGCTGCCTTCTATTTATCTATAGAAATTGTTTGTGAATTATTTTGAAGTGACTAGGACTAAACTTTGTACCTGTATGTATATACAGTGGCGCCAACTTATATGAGTCCATGGGGCTCGAGCCCACCCAATAATTTCCTCTCCCCGCCCACCCAATTCACATTAATTTATTTATTTAATCACTGAAATAAAATTTGGTTTTATTAACGTTCTCAAAATATTCACTGACAGCCCCTTTAGCGGATGTATAATTAAATTTCTCTCAAAAACAGTTTTCCTACATATTTTGCCATCTATTTTGTTATCTTAAATTGATAAATCACTTATGTAACTAAAATGTAGTTTTTTTCTTGACATTTAGTTTATTTCACATTCAATAGTTAGAAATTTGTATGCTATTTATAATAAATATGGATGCATTTAAACGGAAGAACTCATAAGAATATTGTTTGATTAAATTATAATTTTACATTTTACTTAGAAAATCATAATTTGACTTCGAATTATTCTCTTTAGTCATTCGCTCTTCTTCCGTCCCTCTCTCCACAAACACGCACTAAGGGTGGGGGTATGTGTTATTTTACTCAAAACATTTTGAGCTCAGCCAATATTTTTCAAAAGTTGGCGCTACTGTATACTATACTATATAGAAATTTCGTACCAGGTGTTATTCCCATTTGTAAACAAGGCATTGGAAGAAAGATTGTTATAACTTTAAGAATAATTACTAGTAGAAAATAATAGAAAAAACGATGAATTGGTTGACGGGAGTATTTGTTTGCAAAATTTCCCTTTGCTTATTTTAAAGATGCCATAATATGTCTGAATGAAAAATGCCTCCAATTGGTTATCATTAACGGTTTTAACTTGCCTCGTTACGATGAAAACGCCAATAATGAATTTCTCTCGAAACCAATGGAATACTAAATTTTCATTCATTTTCTAATGATATACAGTAAAACCCTTCTAAAGCGGCCACGTTCTCTTCCAATAAAAATTGATCGCTCCGAAAGGTGGCCCCTTAATGGCGATCGTGTTTAAATCTGGATTTTCATTGTTGAAAAAAATGTAACAATTAATGTTACTGAAATTTATTTTTCACATTAGAAAAAAAATATGAAAATTTAAGTATCAAAACAAAAGTTAATTACGTAAGTTAATTATTATAGAGTTTTAAAAAAATGAATACATTGACGTTTGCTTTGATTTTACGATTTTATGTTTTACAACTTTTAATTCCGAATCCTTTCGAAGTTCAGTAAATAAATGCAATTTTTTTTGGGCGGGAACAAATAATGACGATTTCATTAATTTATCTGTTTCTTTGAAAGTTTCCTGACAGAATAGGGTAGGGAAGTTTATTGCCGTCATTCTTAATTTGTTATCAGAGTTAAATCCATTGCCTAAAAATGCACAAAGGGGTTTAAACACTTAAAAGTTACCGGAATTTAAAAAAAAAATCTAAACTTAGTTTAGAAGTTTGATGAATAATGCGCTCTCCAATTTGCTTCTCCAATGCTCTTTATTTTTCCAATAAAACCTTCTTCAAGCGACCAGGAAAAAACGGAATTTGTTTCATTTTCTTCAAAGAAATGGGTCGCTCGCTCAATTGGGATAGTCTCTGGCTGGAGGTCAAATCAGTATTGAGCCTATGGGAATAAATTTCGATCGATGAAAAAATGGTCGTTCAGCGAGGTGGTTGCACAGGGAGGTTTCACTGTAGTAATTTTTTCCACAGGGAAGGGGAGGGGGGTTTATGAGTTACACGGGAAGCAGAGAGGAGAAGGGAAGGACGATACTCCCTTCCTAAATCTTTGAAAATGTGAGAATTTTGATTACTTTTGACCAAGTTTAAACTTGGCACCCTTTTCGGCGATTTCAGAAATTTGGAGACTCCAATCTGATGCGCGGGTCGGGGCTAATTTTTTTCACTGAGGGTCATGTTACTTCTACTTTTTGCTGCGGGTCGGGTTTGGGTCCGGTTGACTATGCTTTTTTGCCGTGGGTCGCGTTTGGGTCCGGTTGACTTCTACTTTTTGCTGCGGGTCTGGTTAACATCTACTTTTTTGCTGCGGGTCGGGTTTGGGTCCGGATGATTTCTACTTTACTGCTGCGGGTCGTGTTGACTAATTTTTAGTTGCGCTCTGGCACATTGGGTTTGGGGCAGATTGGCATACATTATTTCGGGTTTGGATCAGTTTCGGATTGGGTTTTCACTCTAGCGAGAAGGGTTTGGACCGACTCGAATTTTGTAAAGAATGTCTAAATATTTTTGAAGGTAAAAACTATGTACAGTAAAAGCTCCAAGCAGTAAAAGGACACGCCCAAACAATTATTTAATAATACTTTTTAATCATCAGGATTATGTAAAAAATACTAATTTGGTATAAGACTGCTTGTCTTTTTATATCTAAGATGAGTTGCAATTCAGTAAAGAATACTTTGAAACTTGCTAAAAAAACATACCTAAAAAATGTCCTAAAATGGACTGACTGATTTTAAAATTCAGTAACTTGCAAATGGTGACAGCAATTTAAAAAAATCAAGCAGGAGGGTTATGTAAGATGGCAGGAGATTTTTTACTGCGATTCTCGATTTTACTTTACAATAGCAGCGATAGATGGCGCTGCAAACAATAGTAGTTAAATCGGGACCAATTTAGCGCCTATTGCTTGCAGCGCCATCTCTCGTTTCTATTTTAAACTAAAATAAAAAATCGTAGTAAAAAAAAAACACCTGATCAGGGGTGATTCTCAGAATAAAATCTTTTTCTGAAATTCAAAATAAATTTTCTGAAATGTTACAGCAGAGGGGGGAGATTCCCTCCTGGCACTAATTAATCTTGTTGCTGATCGGGTTAGCTGTTTTTGATTCGGGTCATTTTCAGGTTGAGTGTAGATTCTTGCAAGCTGGGTTTGGGTTAACCCGTTTTATTCAAAAGATAGTTCATTATATTATTTCTGATTCAAAATTATACCTATAATAATAAACATAGGTGTATGTATGTGTGCTGTTTTCTAAAGAGACCACTGTATTTTTTCCACGACTCTTTGATAAAATTCGCATTTCTTCCATGACTCTTTGACGAAATTCGCGTTTTTTTCCGCAACTCTTTGACGAAATTCGCATGTTTTCGCAGCCTTTTGATAAAATTCGCGTTTTCCGTATCCCTTTGATGAAATTCGCATTTCTTCCATTATACTTTGACGAAATTTACGTTTCTTCCGCAACCCTTTAATTACCCCCGAAATTAGTGTAATTTTGCAGCTCTTTGATAAAATTTGAGTTTTTTTCCCCGCGACCCTTTGACAAAATTTGCGTTTTTTTCAGCGCGTAGTAAAAAAATCTCCTGATCAGGGGTGATTCTCAGAATAAAATTTTTTTGTGAAATTCAAAATAAATTTTCTGAAATGTTACAGCAGAGGGGGAGATTCCCTCCTGGCACTAATTAATCTTGTTGGAGATCGGGTTAGCTGTTTTTGATTCGGGTCATTTTCAGGTTGAGTGTAGATTCTTGAAAGCTGGGTTTGGGTTAACCCGTTTTATTCAAAAGATAGTTCAGTATATTATTTCTGATTCAAAATTATACCTATAATAATAAACATAGGTGTATGTATGTGTGCTGTTTTCTAAAGAGACCACTGTATTTTTTCCACGACTCTTTGACGAAATTCGCGTTTTTTCCGCAACTCTTTGACGAAATTCGCATGTTTTCGCAGCCCTTTGATAAAATTCGCGTTTTCCGTATCCCTTTGATGAAATTCGCATTTCTTCCATTATACTTTGACGAAATTTACGTTTCTTCCGCAACCCTTTAATTACCCCCCGAAATTAGTATAATTTTGCAGCCCTTTGATAAAATTTGAGTTTTTTTTTCCGCGACCCTTTGACAAAATTTGCGTTTTTTCCGTGATCCTTTGACGAAAATCGCATTTTTTTCAGCGATCCTTTGACGAAATTAGCGTTTTTAAGCAATTCTTTTAAAATTTGCATTTTTTCGCGATTCTTTTGACGAAATTCTCGTTTTTTCGCGGTTATTTGATAAATTCGCGTTTTCTCCGCGATCCTTTGACGAAATTCGCGTTTTTGCACAGCTCTTTGACCAAATTCGCATTTTTTCCGCGATTCTTAGGCGAAATTGAAGTTATTTTAACGAACGATTGAAGAAATAGATTTTTTATGGCGGCCATTAGTCAAAATTCGCGATCATTTTTATGTCCGAATTTTATGTGATAATTTTTTTAAATTTCCGTAACAGAATGCCTTAACCCTCTCGCCGCTTTTCGGTGTTTTTAATTTGTGTAAATTCCCTTTTAAATCTGTCCGGTTTCAATTTTTGATTTTTTTTTTCCAACCTGGCTTCCGCTAGAATGTCTTATACTCGGGACGTGGCTGGGGATCTACGAATCTTGCTTCCGCAAAAGAGTCGGACCAGAGTAGAAGAATAAAGGGCTGCGGACGAAGATGGGCCGCTCGCCGCGGCGGCGGCATTATATGTTATGGAAATAGGTTCAAAAATTGCCCCTTTATTTTATTACATATTTCAAATCTGCATATATTTTAGAGTTCAAATATGTCCAAAATCTTTGTGAAAAAGTTTCTTTTTTAAACAGAATTAAATCATAAAAAAAAAAAGAATTGATGCAGAAATTGCGGGTTTCGCAAATTTTGCCACTTTTACGTTGGCCGCTGAAATCGCGGGATGTGCAGTGAGAGGGTTAATTTTTTGGAAAATTCAGAACAAAATCACCCTGCTCCTGAGATCTTACATAACCCTTCTTCAAGAATTTGTTTTAATATCTGTCGCCATTTGCAAGTTATCGAATTGTATTTAACATCAGTCGGTCCATTTTAGGACACCCGGTACATTCAGTAGCTATGGGGTGATGGCTGAAAGAAACATATTTAAAAAAATTAAAGCTGGCTTCGATATGTCAGTTAGAGGTTTACCAGGGCTGAAATTTCCAGGTCCAACCCACACAAAAAAAATTATTGACCCGGCCCAGTATAAAAGGCAAAAAATCGACTCCAGCCTAGCCTCCATTTTGCAATTAAAATTATTCATAAAGCACACTTACTTATGCTCATATTTTAATTTAGATTATGTTCGAAATTCATGAATACGGAAAACATTAATATTAATGACTATTTAAGCAATTATGTACATACACACTATTCAAAAATCATTACTTAGACAAATTACATTCAAATGGAAATCCTGTAAGAAAATCAGTTTAGAATAAAAGAAACGGATGATAAAAGAAAATCTCAATTTTAAAGCTCTACAAAGAAAAAAAGTAGATTTTTAAAAATGCATCTCTGTAACTTATTAAATAAAATTAAATTTTTAAAGATTTCGCTAAACAAGTGTACGACACAAATATAATTTTTACAAATAACAAATAAGTAAGATGCCAGACCAACTTGGGCTCAGGGAGAAGAATTTAGAGAAGTGCACGGGTCGCGGTCCCGCCCATACTTCTTATCATACGGGCTGACACGGACCGAACGTTTAGCTTTTATTCCGAGAAGAGCACAACCTGGAAATTTTGGCCAGTGCTGATCTCTAGGAAGAATGAAGTCCAGGCCAGACTCGGCCTGGAAGAAAAATAAGTCTGCCCCAACCCGAATTTGCACAAAAAAATTAAGATCAGGGCACGGCCCGGCTCTAAAAGAGTGAATACCTTACCCAGGCCGAGTCTCGTGGATTTAAACTGGCGCGACCCAAACTGGCGCGCCTGGCTCGAGCTTCACCCCAAGTCATTTCCAGTAAGGATTCATAATGTCGTTTTGCAAACCCTTTATTTGCCCAAGGGGGGGGGCGATCGCCCCCCCCCTTCCCCCCCTTAGATCCGCCATTGATTAGTCAGGTTCTGCGCTTATGCCGGAGAAGTAGCTGAAGAATAAACGCGACCTATCATAATGAACTATATAAACAAGGATATTAAAAAGGTCGAGAAAATGGGAACCTATAAATAAATGTTTCATATTTGTCTCCAAAATCTTAGTTTACGCAGAAATTGCAATTTTCTTTTTAAAAATAAAGGGCGGCTTTAGTAGCCCCGGCGTCTTTGGTTGTATTTTTTTTTCAGCCCCATCCATATAAATTGTATCTTCTAAATCTAAAGGAAACATTAAATTTTAACCAGGGGCGGATTTAAGGGGTCGCGATGGTCGCAATCGCGAGGGGGCCCCGTATCCCAAGGGCCCCCGAATCTTCTTTTGAGTTCAAAGAGAAATGTGACGTCTTGAAAAAAGATTGTCTTAGTCTTCTTTTTAAATTTTTCAGTTAATATTACACCATTTTCATGTAATAAATAGATTTTTTTTCTACCATTTGATACTACCAGAAATGTTTTAGCTTTTCCTTATCTTTTTTTTTTTTTTTCATTCTGAATGATCAGGACTATGATCGGTTGTGGAGAGATGGGGAGGGATTCAAAGGAAACTTGGGTCTGGGCCGAAAGAAACACAGTTAGAGACCTTCTATTTCGATTTAATTATACAAATTGAGGATCTGATTAAATCATGGGCCGTCACCATGGGGCCCTTGACTTTTGGTGGCCCCATACTTGGAATGCAGTTTTCATAAAGCTGATATTTTAAATGTATTTTTACTTTGTTACCGATTACCTATACTAATAAAAGAAAGTTTCGCTCTGTGTGTCTGTCTGTGTGTGCATTTGTGCGATGGCTAGCAAAATCTAGCGCACGCAGAAGTCTGAAAATTTGGGTGAGGATAGTCTAAGCCAGTTCCTGATGCACCTGAGGGTCAGATTTTTAATTTTTTAAGACCCGAGTCCGCTGGGCCCCTTCAAGTTTTTCTGCCTTAAATTTTTAACAACTTGCCTCCTTTTTATTCGATCTTCGTTTTGGGGGCCCTTTCTTCATTTAGTTATCCCCTTTTCTACACTTTAGTTAAGATCCTGGGGCCCGGTACGTGTCCCTTGAAGTTTTTATGCCCTAAATTGTTAATAAACTACCCTTTTTTAATCCAATATTCGTTTTGGGGGCCCTTTTTTAGGTGCGTTCTTAATTGTATAAACTACCCCTCGGTATTGCACTAACACTCTAAAGCGAAAGCTGAGCTCCCGAGGTGGTCATCGCTGTCTTAATCATATAAAAACATAACATTTATAGTCATCGTCTGGTTCGTCCATCCGTCTGTCCGCACATAACAGCGCAAAAACTACCCAACCGAATAGTTTAAAATTTTAGATATGTAATCGTTGGAGAATTTTGTCGAGTCATTTCAACTTTTATGAAAATCGCATCTATAGGTCAATTCCAGGAACAGTCAAAAGATGCAATACAGCCAATGGGAAAAATAGTTTCAAGTGCATTTTAATGATGTTACACCCTTTCAAACACAATGAAATCGATATGAATTTATGCAGTGAACTAAATTATACATTCAGTAGAATGTATGGTGCAAAGAATATTTATTATTCATCTACAGGGCCATTTTTGGTAACACAAAAAATCCCGTTACATAATGGTATTGGATGAAACATTGTTTGTGGAAATATTTTAATTATGTTAAACTATTTCACATATAATGAAATTGATATACGTTGCTAAGGTTTATTACAAGTTACCTCCTGTATAATAGAAAGTACATAGTATTTTCAGGGACACACAAAAGATTTCGAATACTATATGGGTCCGAAGTAATGTATATTACCGATGATTGATAGAAGTGCATTTTCAGCAGTGATATGAGTTTTTAAGTTTAACTAAATTTTTGCATATTACGTTGTGAGTATAAATGCTGAATATCATATGCAGGACCACACAGAAGAATTCATAAGGGTTAGTATTAATGAGTATGAACGAAAATAGCTTAAAGGTGGTTTTTAAATGAGTTATTCATTTTTAAGTTGAACTTCATATTTAGTATACTAAGATATGTTTGTAGAATATGAATAAAATGATACATAGGGCCACACAAAGAACTGGATACATGGCCGTATATCGATAATAATCTCTGGAAGTGTGATTTCAGTAGTTTTAAGAGTGTTAAGCGTCATAGTTTATTTACAGAGATACTCAAAAGTATTACATTATATTATGGTCTATGGGGAAATGTCACAATTATATAAATACGTAGCTCCTATAGTCATCGTCTGGTTCTATCATACCAAGTAACCGTTCTAGGTTGGAATGGTGATTATTCTATTAAATCCTATCATACGTAATTAATTCAATGACATCCCATGATAGGTAATGATTCCAGGTTGCCATTGTGATTACGTTATATTTAAGATAGCGCCATATTATTTCCGTATTTCTGGCTTTAATGTATATAATCACAATAAATTTGTATTCATGTTTTTTTTCATAAGAGTGCAACACCTATTGAACCGATATCTGAATATTTATAAAACTATAGTTATAGTACGAATGTATCTCATTTGCTATGTTTGACGTACAATTTCCGACTTGTTCGTTTAGTTATTCTCCCAATTATACATTCAAATCAAGGCGCTGTCCCTCTTGGGCCCCTTGAACTTTTTGGGCGCCATGCATTTTCACCACCTTATTGTATCCCCCTATCAATGCATAATTTTAAAGTTGATTCTTAGATTCCTGTCCTCGGGCGAACACTCTCATATTTTTATTGGGGACCTAGGGCCTTTTTTAAAGCATTTACCTCCCTTTTTTGCGAATTTCTTTTAAAAAAATTTCTAATGATTAATTCATACCCTATGCTTAATTTCGTCTAATTGAAGATCTAAAGCGCTAAGTACTTGCACCGTTTAACAGGTTTCAATTTTTGAACCCTGCTCCCAATTATCAGTTGGCCTCTTAACAATTTCTTAGCTCCTCCAGCTAGTACATGAACGACAAAAAAAATTTCCTCTGACTTCATCTACCACTAATTTTGAACATTAATCGTCTTCTTGAGGTTCTTTGGTGCACCTTATTTAAAAATAATCCAATTCTCTTGCAATTTTCTTTTATATAGTTCTTGTGTCATCCGGCTACTTTATAAACTACTAAAAATTTTCCTTATACCCAACTACATTCCAGTTAAGAACCTGGCTCACTGGCACCTGGTACAAGGCCCCTTGAATTTTTGTGCCCAAAATTCTTAATAAATTGACCCTTTTTAATCCTATCTTTGTTTTGGAGGAACTTTTTCCATTTAGTTATTTCCCCGTTCCTACATTCTAGTTAAGACTCTGCCCAGTCCGGAGCCCCTTGAATTTTTGTGCACCATGCATTTTTCATCCCCTAATTGTGTTACACTCGCAATACATAACTTTACAGTTGAGTGTTGGACTCCTCTCTCCGGATCAACACCCTTATATTTTAATTTAGGCACTAGGGCTCTTTTTTAAGCACACACCCCTCTTTTTGCGCATTTCCTTAAAAATTTTATTCAAATGAATAATTCATACCCTATGCTTAATTTCGACTAATTAAAAATCTAAAGTGCTAAGTACTAGAACCTTTTAACATATTTTTAACTTGGGGCTCTGCTCTCAACTATCAATTTGTCCCTTTTAATCCCCGTATTATCGCTCCCTTAAAAATGATCTGATTTACTAGCTTTTTTTTTTTTTTTTTTTTTTTTAACAACTCTTTAGGACGTCAAGCTACTCCTCACATTTTTATCGGTGCCCTGGGGCTCTTTTTAAAGAATTTTCCACTTATTTTTTGCACATTTCTTTAAAAATTTATCCTATTGATTCATTCATACCCTATGCTTAATTTCAACTATTTGAAGATCTAAAGAGCTAAGCAATAGGACCTTTTAACATGTTTTCATCTTAGGGCTCTGCTCTCAACTACCAGTTGACACCTTTTGGTCCCCCTATTATAGCTCCCTTAAAAATAGTCGGATTCACTGGTTTTCTGTTTTATAACAACTTCTTAGGTCCTTCAGCTTCTACACGAACGAAAAAAAAAATTGCTCAGACTTCAGCTACCACCAATTTTGAATATTAATCGCCTTCTTGCAGCCCTTGATGCAGCTCCTTTAAAAATAATCCAATTATCTTGCAATTTTCTTTAGCATAGTTCTATGATCCTCCGGCTACTTTATAAACTACTAAAAAATTTCCTTGTGGCTTTGCTACCACCTTTTTCGAATATTATTCATCTTTTTCGGCATTAACTTACGATTACTCATCATAGCTGTAAAAAAAAATGCAATTTAACAAATTACAACGACCATTTGGAAGATGATTTTTTCAAAGACTAAAATTTAAGACATAAAAAATAGCACGGAGTTGATCATACATTACGTACGCCATGAATTAAACATTAATAGTGTTATTACAAATAAAAATTGCAAGCGACAGAAATCGCCTGCGACTCGTACGTATTATCCACCTGAAACTTACGTATTATCCAAGCATTTCATTGGCTGTTCGGGAAAAGGCTTTTCCATCGTCAGATTTCCAAGAAATCTGACGGGCAATTTTAAATGAAATTTATTTCTTAAACTTCTAAACATCTCACAATATTACTTTTTATATCGTCGTATAGAGAAAAAAAAAGTACTTTTAAATGCAATTTGTTTGAAAGCTGTATCTCAATTTGTTACTGAGTTATTAATTTTTTTTTGTAGTTTTTATTACTTTTTTGTCATAGTGGCTGTTGTCCTCTGTTGTCCATCTCTGTTGAAAGTAAAGAGAAATACAGATTACTGTATAGACCAATCAGAAAACGAATAAAATGATGATTAAACCAATAAAAACCTTCAGATATGCTTTTGATTTCCTACCCTGACGAGAACAATAACCATTTTTTCCAAATGGTTAAAAAACGCTACAGTTAAATGTAAGTCGTTAACTTTATAGAGGGGATTTCATCCATAAAGTAAATATTGGGTTAATGTTAAAGGTAATGTCCAATTTCAACGGGAATTGATTTGTTCGACTCTGATTACGATTCAGCTATTTTCTGCATTATGAAAGTTTATCTTGAACTTCTTTTACCACCATTTTCGAAGATTAATGACGCATTCTTTTCTCGGTTTCTATAGGTTCGATTTCAATGGAAATTGGTTCATTCAAGTTAGCTTACAATTGTTTTACAAATTTTAGTTCCACTTTCCACCGCCAAAGGCGCATTCTTATCTCAGGTTCTATAGGCTAGATTACTAGAGGGTTTTGTCATTCAACTTGGTTTTGATTGTCTTCGGCACGTGCGAAACACTCACGGTATACGCTGCCTTAGTCTGTGGGAACCCAGATCACAGGTTCGTTCGAAAAGAGGTTTGTTGGGAACACACTAGACACTTCCGAAAGCATTGGATATTCCTAAGATATAAAATCATAAATATTTGAATTTTGTTTAAGGTTATTAAAACGGACCCAAACAACGCCGGGCAGGTCGTCTGGTAATCACTATTTTATTATCGCATTGTAAGTTTTCATACTTTTACACCTCTCAAAAAAAATCTCCACATCCAGATAGAAAATGACACGTGAATAAGATATATCATGACTGTCAAAGACCATGTCCCCCATAGTTAAACTCAATATGAATTTTTTCCATTTTAGCAGATGTTTCGCATTTCGCAGTTATGGAAGTGCCCCTTTTACGTTTTTGGGGCCATTTTTAATGGAATTCCTTATTAAGACACACTCAATTACAAACCTATATACAGATTAGTTAATTAAATTGGTATTTAAAAAATATATTTTAATAAAAATGTAGTGCAGATGGTTATAAAATAACTCGTAGAGCTTCTAATTCTTTTTATATCTGGAAAGCATTTGTCATTCTTTGAACACAGTTGTGTAACGAAATTAAAATAAAATAACAGGCAGTAATGTATTCTTATTATTTTATACGACCTAATAAAATACCTACAAATATTCGTGAGAACCTTTTAAATAAAAAACATGCAGCAGACCATTTTATCAATATACCTAAATTTCATGTAGAGCAGATAGTTCTTATGAAAGTTACATAGAAATAGATAAAAAAAAATTAGTTCACTGTTTCAGTATATCTGAACATTTCCTTATTGATGTTCATGAAAAAAAAACGCTGCTTGTGCCTATTAAATATAGCATACTTAAATTTCTCTAAGTTTGTAATACGTAACTAGAGGCAGTTCTCATTTCATGCGCCTAGGCCGAAGGCAGTCTGCAGCACTCTTCATTGTTCCATCCAAAGCCTAGAAAGGAAAAACAGAATACTGACTTCAGTGACACTGTATATTATTCGTAAAGTTGGAGTTGTCACTGGTAAATTGGTCGTATACTTAGAGGCTGATACATACCTTAAAATCTTTGCGATTTTTTTTTCTTACTGTATTATTCTGTTTTTGCGAATTTTGTCATAATAACATATGGCCGTCTACCTATAAAACATTACTAAAGCACAACTCGTCTAGCTGGCCTGAGAGATTTCGCAGCCTCTCTTAGTCCATCTGACTAAGTCTGCATCTAGTCCGCTTCTGCTGTCGTTTCTCTTTAATGCTCACGATTTTGATTGTAGGCTCAGCACTTTTTTTATTGTTTAGCAGTTGAGTTTTCCCTTCCAGAGCCTCACTAAAGAATCTGCCGAGCTTTGCGGTACAGAGACCATTTTCTCTCACCACAAAAATATAAAAAAAGATTGTAATTTAATAGATTACAACGACCATTTGGATTTTTTTTTTTATTTAATATTTACTTAGTTTTAATTTTGGGCATTTTGACAAGAGAATCCGAGAAAGATAAGAGGTTAAAAATCGAAAGCAGTTCCACCGAATCATCCACAGATCGCGACAAATCACCTTCGTAACAAAATTTAACCGAAAAATCTAAATTTCGTCCACCAAATTCCGCCGCATCCTCTTTAACAACAGATCGCAAAGATCAAACTTCCGACGACCAAAACCTTCATCGATAAACTCTCCAAGTGCCGTTTCGAGAAGAAAAACAGTTTACAAATCGAAAGCAGTTCCACCGAATCATCCACAGATTGCGACAAATTATCTACGTTGAGCTCAATTTTTCCCGGTTAGAATTGACCGATTGTAAAACGCCGTGGCTAGCGGATTGGAGCCCCTCGAGACATGGCCTTTTACTATCAATCGATTAAACATTAGATTGTTTCCTTTTTCGCGTTCGTCTTTTATTCTGTAATCGATTTTCATGGACTACATAATGAGTTGAAGACACCGATTTTCATGGCCTACATAATCAGTTGAAGACCTCGATTTTCATGGCCTACATAATGAGTTGAGGACCTCTATTTTTTCTTTGCAAGACAATTTTCATTTCGGCGTCGCTCTTTGGCCTTGGATTTTTCCATATCTGATAATTTGCGCCTACCCATTTTGTAGCTTTTTCAATTTTTAACGATTTTATGCCTTTCGATTACCTATTCAAACAATTTTTAACGATTTTATGCCTTTCTATTACCTATTCAAATAAAAAGTCTTCTAAAAGTAAAGAATGTGATAAATGAGCCAAAAACGAAAAGCAGCGAAAAGAGTTTCACAGTTATAGCTCAGAAGATACTAAAATATTGTCTCCTTAGTTTCTGATTTACCTTGGTTTGAAGTTAAATTATCATTTTATGTTCTTAAAAAAATGGAAAGGAAAATAAGATACATAACTGTAGCACATTTATCCGCAACAGTATCTAAGTTCATGTAAAGTAATCTGATGTAATTTGAACATGAAATGAATTTTGTGTAATTAATCCTTAACGATTTGAATACATTTTAATTAATTTGTAGATAATTATTGTAATTAAGTTTTGAATATCTGTTACATTTAAATTATAAATGCACCTAATTTTTCAAGAGGGAAGGGCCGCAAAAAAGTTCCAGTGAGAGGGGCCCCTGACTTCATAAATCCGCCCCTGATTTTAACTAAGTACTTTGCGTATTTTTCGCCTTTTTTTAGCAGTTTAAGCGGCCGCCCGACCTCGACCCCTCTAAAGCTGGCCATGGAACACTTATTCTAGTCCACATACCCATAACGTTGCTTTAAAAAGTACGATTTAAAAGGCGACTTATCATTTTTAAGGGGACACGAAAATACGTCATCTCCGAATGAACGATATACCGAGGGAGCTTTTAAAACTTATAAAATTTTCGACTTGAATCGAAAGTTACATACGTTTAACTTTGCTATAAAGAAAAAAAAAAAAAAAAAAAAAAAAAAAAAAAAAAAAAAAATCGATTTATTTAACAGATATATAAAAACGTTCTTAATATCGTCAAGAGATGGCAGCACAAAAGCTCTTTAAAACAATATTAATATAAATTATAAAACTAAAGGACACAAAAACATTAAATATTTTTTTTTATGTAATGTTCAATATATCCAGCGAAACATAATAAAAAATAACTTTATGTATAAAACCCGAGTTTCCTAAAATAAATCTCATCTAACTTGATAGATTTGTTTTCTGATTAAAAAACTAAATATGAAAAAAAAATATTTGCTCGCAAGCAGCGCTGGATTTAGGCATGTGCCCGAGGAGACAACTGGAGTTTTTTAGAGTATTATTTGTAATTTTAAAAATATGGAAGAATTTTAAAGCAGAATGGATAAGCATTTATTATCTCAAAAGAGGAAAAAGTTAAATATCGGAGTAGTGTCCCTCAGAAAATACTGATTATAAATTAAACAATTATCTCTTTATTATTTTAACGCTGGTTGATAAAGATAGTGTTGAATTCAGACAGACAGTGTGTATTCCGGAGAGACCCCCTCCCCCGGAAGGTTTGAGATTTTGTGTTTTCAATGGTCAAACAGTGCAATTCCCTCCTCCCCCGGAGCCACAAAAATCCCTCCCGGAGAAAAGTGTCTGACTTCGACACTGGATAAACATATCATACAAGGTGATTTTTTTTTCTTTTTCCTATTGAGTGAAAATGTGTTCAGGCCGAGAATCGAACCCACAAACTTAAGCTTATATTGACAATGTTGTTCCAATTGAGCTACCTGGAACAACAACCGAGCGACACAATTCACTCAGACAATCGTTTGAAAATAGTTGGGGAGAAAATCTACTTTTGTCATATCTCTACCAATCAGTATGAATGCGCTAAAATAATAAAGTGTATTTACGTTGCAACCCTTTAATGGAATACCTGCGACTGTCTATATTGCAAATTAGATGCTATTATTGCCAAAAGGTTCTCTGAGTGCATTGGGTCGACTGGTTGTCGTTCCAAGTAGCTCAATTGGAAGAGAATTTGTGATTTAAGCTGATGTTCCTCGATTCGATTCCCGGCCTAGATACATTTTCACATAGCTAGAGATAGAGAGAAAAAAAAAAGTTCGCCCTTGTATAAACAAGTATAATGAAAGAGTTACAGGCAATAAAATACTTGACTTTTGAAATATTCAATCTTTATTATATTGCTTAGAACCTATTATAAAATTCGACCTTTTTTAACTCATTCCAAGAAGTTTATGACTTCGTTTTTTTTTTTTTCTGCCTGTCTATCCACGCTTAGCACTCAAAATATACTCGGATTAATGTGTAATTTTTATATATTATTGAGGTAGCATTTATAGTTCGTTTACAGGGACACACAAAATAATTCCGTTAGATTATGGTCTATAAGGAAAAAGAATTTGCGCTGCTATCGCCCAACATAGCATTAGCAGCTTATATAAAGTATGCATAGAATTCTCAACAAATGGCGATGCTAAGTTAATTTTTCACGCCAAAGTATTATTTATCATTTGAGCAGTTTCACATCGTTATTTCTAAAAAGAACTTCGTAAATTTTGTCAAGTTAAAAACACTCGAGATTTTCAAAGATATGTTTTTTACAAAGATGACTTTAAATACTTTAGGATTTTGTATAAAAAAATTGGCAATATTTAAGAGAAGTGTGAAGTTTTTTTTGTTTATTGTAGATGTGAACGATACCTTTTAGTCAATAATTATTTTTTTTTTTTAATCTCTAAATTTTATTTTTTTTTTCTTTTTTTTTTCTTTTTTTTTTTCTTTTTTTTTACATCATGCTTACAATAATGTATTCTAACATCTGAGTTAATATTTCTCAAGTGGGAGTTGTTGAGTCATAAAGGATTAAAAAAACTAGATCTCTTTTGGTTGAAAAATAGCACAACTACATTGAATTTTTTTTACTCTCTTCTATCTTTACAAGAAAATATTGGATTCGTGAAAATTTTCGACTTCCGGTTTTCAGCTGATTTACACGCTTTAGGGGTCAGAGATTCCAAAGATCATATTTTTACAAAATGTCTGTCTGAGTCTGTCTGTCTGTATGTGACACAAATTTTGTGAGCGCTCTATCTCACGAACTAATGCACGGAATTAAAAAAAAATTATATTCAGGTAGTCCCTTATAAATTAGTGCTGATTAGTTTTTTGGTGTAAATTGCCCAACAGGCGGCACTGCTATGCTGCATTTTGCAGGATTTCCGCAATAGCTCTATCTTAAGATCTAATGCACGGATTTTTATAAAAATTCACATTCAGTTAGTCCTTGATATGAGTTGGTGCTGTTTACGTTTTGGTGTAAATTGCCCTACAGGTGGCGCTGCTATGCTACATTTTGCAGGATTTACACGATTTCCGCAGTAGCTCTATCTCAAGAACTAATAGGGAAGACCGGGGCTAGTTGGCCATAGGGGCATGTTGGCCCAGTCGCGATATTTTTTAAACTTTGCGTTAGATGACATTGCCAGTCCAGCCAAGTATGAGTTGCTTCGCTTCCCTCCTCCAACATCAGAACCATTGAAGTCGGAGCGTCCGTTAAAGAATTATTGAGAATTTTCAAAATTTTGCAAAGGTGAGTAAATTTCCTCTCTTATAAATAATCATTTTTTATTTGTTTGTAGATTACATTTTAGATTTTGATATATAATAATTCAGAAAAATAATTGTTCGTAGTTATTGTAGGGCAGGTTTTTTTATTGAAATACTTTCAGAATAATTCCTTACAGCCATGAAAAACAAAAATGGCGATACGGGGTTAGTTGGCCCATTTGGCACGCCTATTTGGCACGCGGGGTTAGTTGGCCCATTTGGCACGGGGAATGTTGGCCCGCCGGGCCAACATTCCCCGTAGGAATTTGGCTCTGGCGTACTGGAATTTTGATAGTTTTAATGAATTATTTTAATAAACATTTATTATTATTTTAATTAATTTATTATTAATTAATAGTAAAGAGTTATTTTATTAATTGAATTCCTGATTATTTCAGTCAATCTTTTTAAAAAATGAAGTTATAATGTTGTTTACCTCCTCCCCGTATTAAATCAGCTGCTCCTGTTGTACAAAAACATTTATAACTTTCATAATTATAGAAAAATCCCTGTTGTCTTGGCCAACAAAGAAAAGAGTTATTGCACTTAACAGATATACAGAGGCCTTGATACAATTTATTTATCATCTGGTGTTTATAATAAATCACCTAATTAAGGATGAATGATTTCTTAAATTACTGTACTCTAAGATTTATGGTGTTTTAACACCTAGCATGCCTTTATTAAAATTTATTACTGTTCCGTAATGTACTAAAGAATTTTTTATGAGAAAATAAAATCAATTTTTAAAGCAATTTTTGGTCGAAGTTAATAATTTGAATAACTCACAGTTTTATTATTTAAATTTTTTATTTTAATTTAGGATGCTATATTGTGTTTTCGTTCGCAACAAATAAAAATTAAGATTTGGTAAAATTTTGATCATTTCTTAAACTTCTACATTATCAGAACATTAAAAAGTGACGTGGGTCAACTTACCCCGCAATCGGGGCAGGTTGGCCCAAGCGACTTGGTGTCAATTTGAGCTTCTAAACTAATACTTATAGTTAATATTTTCACGCTTTACTATTGTGAATTCTTCCTGAAAGTACGCTGATAGTGGTAACATAAAAAGAAATTTTAAATGTTGAATTGTAATTTTTTTTTAAATATTAGAAGAAAAAGCGGGCCAACTAGCCCCGGTCTACCCTACACAAGTAATTTTCATAAAACTTCAGATTCAGTTAGTCCCCAGTTAGTCCTTGATATGAAATGATGCTGACTACGTGTTGGTGTAAATCGTCCAATAGGTGTCGCTGCTGTGTTACATTTTGCACGAGGTGAGCTTAATCCATATTAACTCGGATAATCGAGGCTTTACTGTATAACAAATTTATATTTAACCGTAGAAAAACCAATTTTAAAAAAATGCATTCAAGATTCTAAATAATTTTTTTTAAAAAAAAAGGTTACAAAGAACATAGTAAGCTATATGTATGAACAGGGACGTAGCTACAGGGGGGGTGTGGGGGGTTGCGACACCCCCCGACTTCGGTAAACTCATATACATTCGGTAATTTCACTTTCGTTCAAAAATTGCATCATCTGGCTCTGATTTTTTTTTCTTTTTTTTTAAGAATTTTTAAAAACATATTACAAAATGCATTTCAAAACAGAAAACAATGTCAAACCATATTTGAAATTATTAAATATTTTAAATATATAGATTTTCTAATTAGAAACTTCCTTTCTCTTTGCATTATGTAATTTTTTTTCGCTGGGAGTCGATTGCAATTTCACCTCTTAACTATTCCATGGGTGTAAGAAGGGGAGGGAGAGGGGTCCAGGTTACAGTATCCCTTAGAAGATTAAGTATAGCTTCTTCCTATTTCTATGCAGTATCCCTGTAAGCTAGAAGATAAGGGTAGAAAATATCTTCGCTTCATTCAAGAAAGGAATCTGGAGAAAAGTGCCTTGAGGGTAAATGCGTACACTCCTTGACCAATGCAAATGAAATTAGAAGGCCAGACTTCTTGTTCGTTAAAATTCGTTTTGCTTGTCTCTGAAAGCAATCGGGAGTTGATATTTCGCGGTTTTTTCGGTGGACAGGATGTCGCCAGATTTTTTCTGTTGTATTGTCTGTTTTTCAAAACAAAAAATAAGAGAGAACAGGGAATCTTTTCTTATCAAAGAAAATTAAAACGGTGTAATAAAATTACATCAGCTACTAAGAATGTACCGAATAGTGATTTTGACCGAATACCGAATATTCGGCCTACAGGCGAACCGGATATCGAATATTCAGCTAGCCGAGTAGTAACTATTCGGCCAAATACCAAGTACTCGGCTTGTCGAATACTTTTATACTTCAAAGATTAAAGGCATTAAAATGTTAAATTTTAAAATAATTTTACACAATATTTAATGCAGAAATTTACATATTGATAAACAAGAACTTTTTACAAGTAAACTTTATACATGAAAAAAAATCTTCTTTGTGTTATTTAAGAAGAGAATTTTAAAATTTTATTAATTAAAAAAATTTGATATTTCATAGCTTCTTCTGGTGAATTAAACCAAGTGAATATGTATATTTTTAAATTCTAAAACAAACAACTCAGCAAAAATAACTTTTCTACTGTCTTTGATTTAGCAAGGAAGTTTTTAAATGCATCTTAGATCAGTGTTTCGAATGGGCCATTATTTTCAGAGATTGTAAACATACACATTGTTCCTAAAAAATTGTAAAAAACAGAGATAATATGGTCAAGACAAAAAAATGTTAAACAAAAAACAACACCTCACTCCATTTATTTCATTAAAATTACAATATATTCAGTCAAAAATTCTGGGTGTGCAACTACAAGCCGAAACTGAATTTTCGTTCACAACTTTATCAGTAAATGAAGATATTTTAGCAAGATTTGTTTCGTATTAATTTAGTTTGTATTAAATGTGATGATATCATTGAAAATGATTGAATTTTGGCCAGTGACACAGTATAAATACTATAAATTGCATTCTGAATAAAGGAATGTCTACCTCATAGTTGTTTAAATATGAAAAGGGGCAATTTCCAGCACTTCTCATCATAATATTACATTTCGCAGAAATCAAAGCAAGTTTGTTAAAAATATAGCTATGATATCTTTGTTAGGGTTAACAAATGAAAATCCAAGTTTGACCTCGAATGAGATGAGATACACTTTATTTATAACTGAATAAGTGGATTGCGATTGTGGTTTTCTGAGCAAAAATTGTCTTTCTTGATGTGTATTATCAACCCTGAAAGTTTTCTGTTTCGATTAGAAGCGCACTTTTGTGTGAAAAAGCAAGAAACCGATTATTTACTAGAAAAGGTTCAGGAACTTGCATTTTTACATTGTTAATTCCTATGAAAATCTCCATTATGGTTAATTTTCTTAAGTAATATTTTACAAAAAGCAAATAATGTAAAAACATTCTCTTTTACTTAAATATGATTCTGTTTCTAATTTTTATGAACATCTTTATAAGTTGACAGCTAAAAGTAGAAATTGTGTAAGATTTTTAAAAATGTTTTAAAAGTTTTTTTAAGTATTCGGTTTGGCCGAATATCTTGATATTCGGCCTAACGAAATATTCGGTAACATGGCCGAAAAGGCCGAATACAGAATAGATACCGAATATTCGGTACATCCCTATTAGTTACTATATATAATGGTATATTGTATCTTCGAAAAAGTAAAAGTTTCTTGAAAAACTCGGGAAAAAAACGCGGGAAAAAAATCCTCAAGTGTGTTCTCAAGTGAGAAGAGCTACTTTCTGAGACATTTCTGAATTCATTTTTGTTCGGAAATTGGCAGGTGTTGTTATTCAGAAACTATGTAGTCGAAAGACGTTTTCCATTTTTTGGTAAACGCAAAAGATTTTTCAGAAAATTTTATCAAATTTGGCGTTTTGAACCTAATTTCAGACACTGCAGCTCGAGAAAGGCAAAAAACTTGTCGTCATGTGACAACATTTGCTTATAACGTGATAAGTAATTTTATTTTTAAAAAAAATTAAAACTAGTTTCCATTGTATTCCGCTTCAACAGTCAAGCCTGCCAATATGCTTAAAATGAGACAGAAAATGTGTCAGAAAATTTTGCGTTGTTCAGTAGGAAGCTCGGGAACCGCTTTAAAGAAAACTAATATAAGATAGAGAACTATAAAATATTGGATTTTTTCCTTTGTAACGTAATATAAACCGACGATATGTTTTAAGATCTGGATCTGTTTTTGTCACGTAGTAGTGGAGGGTATACGGAGATATACGCCGTATACCCTCTCTCTGGATTTTTTAAAGAAGCTCCGCATACCCTCTGCTTCTCAAATAAAGTATTGGCGTATACTGTATCCATGAATGTTCATGACTTTAGCCTTTGTTTTTTTACGACTGCAATACTGGTTCTTGTCATTCAGCTCGAAAATATATTTTTTATTTATGTTTTTGAACTTGTTTTAAAATCATCAGTTGTATTGATATATAAAGCAAGTGCATTGATGATAAAACATTAATCTTTCTTCTAATTGGCGTATTGAGACATACATTTACATCCTGCTGCAAAAACTGAAAGCCATTTTTTTCTTTGTTTTCTGAAATGAAGGGATCTCAAAGTTAATTTAAATTGATTTAAAAAAATCCTTTGACTTCAATCAGGCTAATTCATGTAACAGAATCAACGCTACAGCTCACAAAAAAATGCAAGCAAAGTAATTTTGCAGAACACAAAGTAATTTTCCACACTGTCTACTCCCTCTCTCCTTCCCCTTCTCCATTGAAAAAAAATCTTTTTGTGTTCAAGACTCTTTTTTTTATTATTGCAAATTAAAATAATATTTTTTTTTTTTATACTTATGCTCAATTGCTCAACATGATATTTGACTATTTCAATTCTGATAACTTTCTATATTACGAGTTCCAGCTTAAAAATTCAACAGAAAAAATATTCTACAAATAAAGTGCATGCTTGATTAGCCACATTTTGTGGTTTTTAAAAACTATTTAAAGCTGATCTGAAATCGTAACTTGTATCTTTTTTTACACTTTCGTGAAGAAATTTTCATTTTTAAATGCACGAAATTTGCAGATATTCTTTCTTATTCGTAAACGAATAGCGTTTCTCTTTTTTCCTATAAAGGTAACTGGTCTTTCAGAAAATGGTGCCAAAGTTGACGTTTGGAACAGATTTTTTTTTAAACATGACAATAGGCAAAAGATCATTATGAAATAGCGATTGATTATAACTTAATATGTAATACATTTATTAGAAAATTTAAAAGTGGTATTTGATTTCAAAGCACTTCATACCTCATGCGGTCATGCCTGCTGATTACATACTTCTGGATTAAAAAAATGTCTACTTAAATGTGTCAGAAAATTTAACATTCTTGAGAGAAGTAAAACTATTTTTTAAGAACAAGTGTTTTTTTTTTTTTCCATAAACGTGGCTTTTAATACGAAGTTAGAAAACTGTTTAGTTATTTCAAATCTGAATCCGTGTATGGTGTATTTGATAATTTTGATCATATGTGAAAGTAAAATGCACAATATAAGAATAGGAGGGTTTGGATTTTTTTCTTTTATTTCTTTCTCTTTTTTCTATAAATCCAAGTAAAAACGTTCTGTAAAAAAGTTCCAAGTAAAAAAATTCTTCTGTCCGGCTTTATGCAACATTGTCTACTAAATGTTTTCGTCGTTCTCTGTAGTTTGTTTTGGTCCTTTGATCTGCTTTGGCGCTTTGGGGGACAGACAGTTGAAATTTTTACATTGAAGTAATCTGCAACAATTATCCTTATTCTAATTACCAGAGAAAATAAAAACTGCTAATCAACCAATTCTCTCATATATTTTTATTTAATTTTTATTAATTTTCTTATTTTATCTTACGTTTTTACTTGGATAAATATTTATGGAAAAAGAGAAATAAATAAAATAAAAGAAAAAATAAAATCCAAATCCTCCTATTCTTATATTGTGCATTTTTCTGTCACATATCATCAAAATTATCAAATATACCATACACGGATTAAGATTTGAAATAACTAAATAATTTTCTAATTTCGAATTAAATGCCAGGTTTATGAAAAAACAACAACAACAAAAAAAAAAAAACACTTGTTCTTAAAAAATATTTTTACTCCTCTTAGGAATTGTAAATTTTCTGACACATTTAAGTAGACATTTTTTTAATCCAGAAGCATGAAATCAGCAGGCATAAGGAATGAAGTGCTTTGAAATCCAATAGACTTTATTAATTTTCTGATAAATGTATTACATATAAAATTATAATCAATTGCTACCTCATAATGATCTTTTGCCACGCTTAAAAAAAATCTGTTACAAACGTCAGCTTTGACACCATTTTGGCAAAACATAAATAAGGCCTGACTAGACCTAATTAATGTTTTCTGTACCGAGCCGGGACTGGTTTCATTCTTCCAAGTCTTCAAGGGCCAAAATTTTCAGTTCC
The DNA here is from genome assembly GCA_963932465.1 of Maratus speciosus. Taxonomy (NCBI): domain Eukaryota; kingdom Metazoa; phylum Arthropoda; class Arachnida; order Araneae; family Salticidae; genus Maratus; species Maratus speciosus. Next base: position 148,904,166 of record OZ010788.1, read on the forward strand.
GGCTTTCACCCAACCCGTATGAAAATCATTGTCTCAGCGTGGCCTGGGAGCAAAATAAAGCTAAATTAAAATATAGCAACACGTGTGAAAAAGAACCTGCCTATGCTTAATCCTGTTTTAAACTGAAAAATGTGCTGATCCATGCAAAATTAATATAATAATATGTGAGAAAAGGATATATAATACATTTACACCTATTAAGAAGGGAACTTGTCTATAATGCTTTTTTTTACTTTACAGTGCGATTCCGTCTTAGAAGATTTCACTGTATAGCATTTTTTAGATTTTTAAGTCTCCAATACATGGAATATGGATTAACAAAAATAATGATAATCGAAACATTTGCATATAACAAATAGAGATTTATTTAAAAAATAAATAAATATCAGCCTACGGTATTTCTATAAAAATAAAGATTTAAAAAAAAAAAAAAAAAGCTGAGATTAAGTATTTTTGATCAAGATTCCTCGTACAGACAAATTTTTAACCAAATCGACGTAAAAATCAATGTTTTGTAAAAATTCACTCGGGCCGTGCCAGGCTCGGGTCGAGATTTTCATTTTTTTTCGGGCCAGAATGGTCTCAGGCTGAACTTTTAGCTGCTATAACGCCGGGCCAGGCCAATAATTTTTTTGACAGGTCTGGCCGAGTTCAGGCCTACCTTTTATAATGGTCCGGGTTGATTTTTTTTCTATGGGTCGGCCTGGCCCGGGCCTAAAAATTTCTACCCGTACAGACTTCTAACTTAAAATTTAAAATGTATTGCAAATTTCAAACTTTGAGTTATAAATAAAAGAAAAAAATAATTATTTTTAAAATATTTTCTATTGAACTTATTTTTATTGTAATAATAAATAATCAATCTAAATCTGTCTTTTTACACCTCACCCCAAATTACTCCTTTTACCTTTGCCCCCTCCCCCCCTCACTGAAGTATCGAGCACGAAAAGCTTAAACCTTAAGTGATGAGGTGATTTTTTTATATATATATAACGTGGTGAGGTGGTGTGTATACAACCCCAAAATTTGATTTCTTGTCTTGTGCACTCAACAAAATTTACGAATTAAAGTAAGAAAATCTCCTGTGAATTTTGCATTATTTACTTGAATAAAAACAACTGAAAAAGTACTGTAAGTGTACATACATATGCATATAAATACACGTATCTAAATACCACAAAAAAAATTTCTTCATAAATGAAATTTCTCTGGGGTGGAAAACACCTCAACTGATCAGTTAAGGGTTAAAGTCCTTAAAATTACTTTTTTCCTCTGCTTTATTTGTAATTGTGCAATACGATAAATAAATCAGCAGTTATCTATTTCACTCCCTCCATTCATAATTTCTACTACCGTCGCTCCCCCAGTTTGTAAAATTTTAAATGGTTGAAATTATTTAGTTTTTTGTTAAAATTTTTTGGTCTGTTTATTTATATATTACTGAAATAATAAATAAATGTATAATCCCCTCCCCCCTCGCCCAAAAGAAAACAATGTGAAAAAATACAAAATACAAATAAATACAAAATACAAATAGAGTATAGGACCCATTATCCGGAATTCCAAAATCCGGAAGGACCTGAAATCCGAAAAAAATAATTATTTGAAAATTTTCTAAATTTGTAAATTTGTACTAAAATTTTGAAATTTTTTGAAAATTTTACCGATTCCTAATTTTTTTTCAATCCATTGTGTTTCGACGTGTAACCACTAAAATATGTTATTTCAGCCGCCAGATAACACGAAGCCGCCCCCCCCCCCCTCCCCCCGACATTGGGAAAAAATCATTTTTTCTCTCCAATTTTAGTATAAAATTAATTTATATTAAGATTCGTTAAAAAAAGAAAATCGTCAGATATTTCACCGGGGGTGATTGATTCTGTTCTGAATTTTCCGAAAATTAAAAAAAAAAAAAAAATTGGTCTTCAGTCCGAAAATTCGGGCATAAAAAATATCGCGATTTTCGACAAATGGGCGCCGAAAAAAAATCAATTACGTCAATCGTTCGCAGAAAAAATCGCCAATTTCTCCAAAGAATTGCAGAAAAAACGCGAATTTTGTCAAGGAATCGCGAAAAAAACGCAAATTCCGTCAAAGAATCGCAAAACACCCGCAAATTTCATCACAGGATTCTGAAAAAATGCAAATTTCGTCAAAGAGTCGCGGAAAAAATGCGAATTTCGACGAAGGATCGCGAAAAAAGCGATAATTTCGTCAAAGGATCGTTAAAAACGCTAATTTCGTCAAAAAATTGCAGAGAAACGTGAATTTCGTCAAAGACTCACAGAAAAAACGCGAATTTCATAAAAGAATGCGAACTTCTTTCAAAGAATCGCGAATATCGTCAAAGGATCGCGAAAAAACACAAATTTTGTCAAAGAATCGCGAATAAAACAAGAATTTCGTCAAATGATCGCGTAAAAAACGCTAACTTCGTCAAATGATCGTAGAAAAAATACTCAAATTTTGTCAAAGAATCGCGGAAACAACGCGAATTTTGTCAAAGGATCCTGAAAAAAAACGCAAATTTTGTCAAAGAATCGCGGAAAAATCGTTAATTTTGTCAAATGATCGCGAAAAAACGCTAATTTCGTCAAATGATCGTAGAAATAATATGCAAATTTTGTCAAAGAATCGCGGAAAAAACGCTAATTTCGTCAAATGATCGCGAAAAAACGGTAAATTCGTCAAATCATCGTAGAAAAAATATGAGAAATTTTGTCAAAGAATTGCGGAAAAACGCTAATTTCGTCAAATGATCATAAAAAAATACGCAAATTTTGTCAAGGAATCACGGAAAAAACGCGAATTTCGTCACATGATCGCGAAAAAACGCTAATTTCGTCAAATGATCGTGAAAAAATCTGAAATTTTGTCAAAGAATCGCGGGAAAAAAACGCTAATTTCGTCAAATGATCGCGAAAAAACGCTAATTTCGTAAAAGGATCGTAGAAAAAATACGCACATTTTGTCAAAGAATCGCGAAAAAACTCAAATTTTGCAAATGATCGCGAAAAAAAACCCACAAATTTCGTCAAAGGATCATGAAAAAATAACGCAAATTTCGTCAAAGGGTAATGAAAAAAACGTGAAATTTGAGAGGACCCGAAATCTGGAAAATTCCAAAATACAGAAAGCCTTCGGTTCCGAGGATTCTGGCTAATAGGTCCTGTACTGTAAATACAAAAAAAAAAAAAAAAAAAAAATTACTATGAACATTCGGTAAATTCGATCTCCACCCCCCCCCCCCCCCAAACGAAATGCTCTAGCTACGCCACTGTGTATGAAGCAGTAATAATATTTTTTTTTTAATAATTCCACAAACCGGAACAATATTTTCCGTACTTTCACGAACTGGAACATCGTTCCGGTTTGCTCTGGTACATTTCGAGCCCTGAAGTAAGGTATTATTCGAAAGGTTTTTTAACCTGCTTCTGACATAGTACAATCACATTTCATTAAAACATGATTTTGATTAAAAATTGTAGTCAATTAAAAATTAAATCAGCATTGTTTTCATAAATGAAACGAAAGGTTTTTCTCAAATCAGCGTATCACAAAAGTAAAATACCGCATTAATGCACGCTCAGCAATGATTATATAAAAAAAAATGCTACAAAAAAATATAAAGTGTGTTTTTTATATTTATTATTGCAAAATTGAAATGATTAAAAGTATTGATAACATCGATCGTAAGATGTAGTGGTATTTCACGTGCAGCCTAAAAGCTAAGTTTTGTTTTATTAGATTAAAATATACTTTATATGCATTCTATTTATTTTTCTTGGTCCTATGTTTTTCCTAAAGCAATGACATCATCCTTTAATGCAGGTAAAATGTATTTTTTAAGTTTTTTTCTCGCTTGTGCCTTTTGTTACCTTCGATCTTTATTACTGATGAAATAAATAAGATGATATTCTGGCTTGACTAAGGTTGTTTGGAGATGGTATTTTTATCTTTAATTTTTAGTTAAAAGTTTAAACCTGCATCTAAAAAATTTTATATATTTTTTAAATATATATATTAGACTGAGGTGCGAAGCTCAAGCACGGGTCCACTGATGTATTAGCCCCCAATACGCTATTTCTTTTGGCCAGCAATTAAAGTGTCGTCTCTAAAAAATAACGTTCCGTTGTATAAGCCAGCCGTAAAACAAAGCAGATGTATCACTCTACGATTAAATACTCTACCGGAATTTTTTTAACTTCTCAGCATCGCACATTTTCACTTTTTATACCGTCGTATTGGGGAAAAAAGTACTTTTAAATGAAATTTCTTTGAAAACAGCATCTCCATTTATTTTTGATATATTATTTTTTTTTTTTTTTTTTTTTTTTTTTTAGTTTTTAGCGCCATTTGTTTAATGCTGGCAACTCAAGTACTCCATTTCTGTAGAAAGTAAAAGAAAAATAGGTGGAAAATAGTAGTTATATCTTTGTGTTGCCATTTTCCCATAATAACTGAAAATAATTTAATTAAAATATTGCTTTTGAAAATATATAAATGAATGATGTTTGATAAGACATTGAGATACTATACACTATATTTAATTTTAAGTATCTATATTAATATTACAAACAAATCAAGGCATATGAATCATTAAATAGCCGAGGTTTCATTTTTTTTTTTTTATATATCTTCTCTTTTACATCTTCTTACAGTCTATATCTTCTTACAATCTACATCTCTTTTTTTGGATATGTGTATTATTCAGCGATAGTGACGCCCTATGCATACTTTACTACAGATGTTGTTTAAGACTAGATCGTAAATGAGGAATTCTTCCTCCGGATGCAAATGACGTCATTTTATATAAAGTAAAAGCGTGTGTTTTAAGTCTTAAAACTGAAATATGTTTTGTACTATACTATCTATATTTATATAGTACATATATTTTTTTTTTATCGGGGGAGACACCAAATTCTGAAAAAGCAGAATTCCTGTTTTCTAGTACTTTATTTCCGATGCCAACTTCCCTTTTTCTTCACATGCAAAACGCACAACGATGAATAAGGCAACATGCGACAATTTTTTAACAGTTTTTTTAAATAGTACACTCAAATTTCGTTAAAAATTAATGAAAAAAGTATATGGGAAAAAATGTCAAAGACTGCACTGCGAAAACCTCGCACGGGTTCACTGGTCCTATTTTAACAATTCAATCATAAGTAATTAATTATGCTTAAATATGAGAAAATTCTGTTAACTTACTAAAATGGCGGCAGTCTTCATACTCGAAAGGATCTGAAAAACAAAGAAAGAAATGCTATTAAATTTATAGAAGCATATTAGCATTAAGGTTGCAAGATTTATATCTTATTAAATCGGGAACTCTAGCACACGTAGAAAAAAAAATTGAGATTTGGAATAGAAAAAAGGTGTGATAAATTTAAACAAAAATTTTAATCTTTCAAAAAGCTTATTTATATCATACTAGCTAAAGAACCGGGCGTTGCCCGGAATTTTAAGAATGTTTGATTTGAAAAATCAATTTTGAAAATTCAATGATTGCGTGTTAATTTGCGTAATTTTCACTCTTTTTAACACTTTCCAAGCCAGTGGTGTAGTCGTAAAACAAACAGAGGGTATACGATCTAAGCAGAGAGTACGCTCAAGGCAGAGCGTATACCCTAGAGTGTATATACTATAGCTTTCTTGAGAAACAGAGGGTATACGGTATTCCTTAAAAAAATCCAGAAGGTATATGGCGTATACCCCCGTATACCCTCCACTACATCCCTGTTTCCAACAAAGTTGAAAAGTGTTTATGACTTCGGTTTGTCTGGCCGTCTGTCCGCGCTCTAACTCCCGTAAATATACTCGGATTGCTCTGATATTTTTGGATGTTATTGACGTTTAGCATAGCACGTTCCCTATTTTAAATGAAGTTTGTAGCATGTTTAGTTCATTTACAGAGACAGTCAAAAGTTTTCCGTTACATTACGGCCTATGGGAAAAAAATCGTTTAAAATTATTTTTAATGGTGTTACACTCTTTCAAACATAATAAAGTTGATGTGCATTAATGGAGTGCACTAAAGTATGCATTCTGCAGAATATGCGGTGTAAAGAATAGTTATTTTTCATTTACAGGGAAATACAAAAGAGTTCCGTTACATAATTATATAAGGGTGGAGGGAATTGTTTGCAACGTATTTTAATTATGTTAAATTATTTCATGTATACTGAAATTGTTATACGTCGCTGAAATTTGGTATAAGTTATTTCATGCATAATATGGAGTGCATAGCATTTACAGGGATACACAAAATATTTCAGATACTATATTGTGTCCGAACTACTGTAGGGTAGCTGGGGGATGAATGGGACAATGGTTAGATGGGACATTCTCAATATTTCAGGCAATGAACGTTATTTTTAGTTGCTTTCTATTTTCAGATATTGCACTACCATAGTGTGCTTTAGAGCCAAAAGCAAAACCACATAGCTGTTTTTATTTTTTTGCAAAGTTGCTTTCCCTAAAACTCTGCCTAAAAAGTAACTTTTTTTTTACATTTGAAGTTGTCAAATATCTTATACAATGTAAACAAATAAGATATGCTGTAGTTATTTATTTGAAGGTTCAATATTCGTAATTAAAATGAATGAATATTAACCATTGTGACAAAATAATTTCTGAGGCAAAATGACGGACAGTTGAATATATACATCACAGGGATGATTGGGACATTTCAAATGGGGATGAATGGGACAGTCTCAGTCATCCGTAGAGATGTTGAAACATTTATTTATTAACTAAAAAATATTATATAGAGAAAATTTATAATTTATGTATATTAATATTATGTATAATATATATATTATTATACATAAATTTATAATTTATGTTAATTATTAGTATTAAACAGTACTCGTATTATATAGGTCGTTTATTATTAAAAATTATATTAAATCTTAATTATTAGTATTAAACAGTACTCGTATTATATAGGTCGTTTATTATTAAAAATTATATTAAATCTTAATTATTATATTGTAATATAGGTTAAATAATTTCTCAAAAAATTGCTATTGAAACTTTATCAAAATAGATAAAATTGTAAAAATTGTATATATTTATTGATCGAATGGGGAAATTATATTGAATTTGAACATGCTCATAAATAAATCCCTCACTTGCACTTCCCCTAACATAATTTCATTTGTGCATATCTAAAATACTTTTAATTAATATTAAGTGATAAGTTGTGAATGAAAAATAATAGCTATGCAGTATTTCAAAGACATTTTTCACTTTCATTTCATATCTAAAATGTTTCGTAAGTGGGAAAAGAGAACAGATAGACAGTCTAAGTTTGCATTACAAGTTAAGACAGCAGTAAAAGAAGTGATTAGCAACACTGAGGTATAATAGCCATATTATAAGATCATATATTACAAATATAATTACATATAAGATTATAATTATAAATTTTAATCAGATAACATTGATTACAGGGAGGAAAATATTTGTGTCCCATCCATCCATATTAGTGTCCCATTCATCCCTGCTATGAGGATGTTTGGGACAGAGAAGAACTTTTTTTTTAATATTTTACGCTATAATAATAATCTAGACTAAATATTGTGTATAGATGTTTTCAAATATCTAATGTATGAAATGTGATATATAATATTGATAATAACTTAAAAAAAGGTACTTAAAATAAATATTTTTGTGAAAGTGTCCCATTCATCCCCCATCTTCCCTACATTAGCGATGCTTGCTGGAAATGCATTTTTCATTATGATATCCGCTTTTATGTTTCACTATATTTATACATACTATATGATGTGTATAAATGCTATAATTCATATACAGGGCTACACAAAAGAACTCGTAATGGTTACTGGGTATAAGCACAAATTGCTTAAAGGTAGTTTTTATATGAGTTATGCATTTTTACGCTGAACTGCATTTAGTTTACAAAAAAATGTTTGCAGAATATAGATAAAAGGATATACATGGGTCAAGCAAAGAATTGTATACGTGACCGTCTATAAATGATAATTTCTGGAAATGTGTTTCAGAAGTTTTAAGAGCATTTTAGTTTGAATTAAATTTTAACTAAACACTGGCGTGTAATAAAGGTACTAGGTTAACTACAGGGTTGTACAAAATTATTCAAGTATGTTTCCATCTATTACTATAAATTGCTGAAAGAGAAATTTCAACCTGTTATGCGTTTTCTTGCTAAACTAAATTTCCCCATTATATAGTATATATATATATATCAACCTGCAGATCCAATACAGGGCTGTTCAAAAGAATTGGAATACATATCTGGGTATGGACGGTAACTGCTGAAATCAGTTTTTCAAATGTTTTATGCGTTTTCTAAAATATTTACTTAGTTATCTTATTTACCTTATTTCCCTAAATAACAAAGTTTTGTTAAAGCCTTCAGGAAGTGTTGGAAAGTGTTTCATAATCTATGCTTAACGCATTATTTTTCTTTCTTTCTTTTTTTTCCATTTAATCCGGACGAAAGATTACCTACTTACTTAGTAAATATAATCTGTGATCTGGATTGAGACCGGGATTAAAACCTTTTGATGAAAAGTTGTTTCTGAGTATTTTGTTATTTAGATAACTAGCCGCCCTTGGCGACCAGTTTGGTCTCCCTTAAATGTAATGCTAAGCATTGTATCATGTTACCTTTATTCATAATTTAATTTACTTGTTCAATCCTTCACCAAATCGGAAGATTCTGATAGAGAAACCAAAAACTCGGTATATTTATGGTAGCCGTACGCAGGAGATAAATCGCCTATCATTGTTCCTGTCGTATATTTTCGTATTTATTAATTTCATTTAAAATATAATCCTTTCACTCATTTTATATAAAATGCACAACTTTAATTTAAAACTGAAACATTTAAAATTCACGACTTTAACTTATTTCTTAAAAAAGGGAAAGAAAACAAAAAGAAAAATAATAAATGGTACCAATGACATTTAATTTAAACATCAAAACATTGTTTTAATTACACATGCGAGAAATAAAAAATGCTAACTGGCGAGTTAAAAAATCCTATTGGCGAGACTTTTACCAGTCTAACATAAAAGCACCAAGAATTGTTTGCGACCATGGCAGCTTTTATGTTAGTTTTATTAGAGAAAATAAAAAAAGCGCATATTATAAAAGCGCATATGAAAAGCATAATTATTTATTACAGTCACATGACTTGAACTATTATAACATAGATGAAATGATGACGACGGAACAATATTTACCGATTAATCACCTGCGCCAAGTACCAAAATGGCCACCTGACATACAAAAAGAGAAGTGGTCAGCCCGGAACTGTTGATGGCAGTCATATGACTTAGGCTATTATTATAGATATTTTTTCATGATTAAAGAAAAATGGCAAGTGCAAAAGTTTTATGAATTTTATTTTTTTTTTTTTAAATATGAAATCTTTATTTCAGTTCTTCACTAAGAATGAGCTCTAGGGACCTAAACCTTTGTGGAAATTCTAATATACACGCATACACACACGTATATATATGGAATACATTTAAAAATGGAGAAAACAAATTCAGATAACCTCAAAATGTTAAAATATACCAATATTCCGTAATTGAGTTTTTGTCATGTTTCAATACGTTTTTTCAAACTCATATGGCGTTATATATTCACCTGCTGACATCCATTATATTTCCAATATGACGTAATGTTCACTTTTTTTATTTCGTGAAACTATTTATTTCATTTTCCTTTTTCACTTGAAAATCTTGCAATAGAAAAGTTATGACGTAGTATTCACTTTTTTTAAAATTCGTCAAACTATTTGTTTCATTTCCATTTTTCACGTGGAAAGCTTGCAATAGAAAAGTAATTGTAGTGGTAAGAATTTTATTGTGGATTTTTAATTGTTGGCAACCGCTATAAAGAAAAAAGCTTAAATTTCATAGGAAATTGCTGTTAAATTGGTGGGTTTTTATTAATTAAAAATTAACTATAAAAAATATTTCGATTCCGAATTATTTTAGTTGCCTCGGCCGTGTTTTAATACACATGTACGTAACATTTCCCAATTTTGGCTTCCAAACTGTGGATTTGTATAGAATTACAGACAGACAGACAATTTTTAATTTTTATATATTAGATTATTGAACGGAGAATACCTTGGAATGGTAAAAGAAACACTGGGAAATTATTTAGCTATCAAAATAGTAATATAAAACAAGTAAATATTGTTCCAATATCTAACTAATTGCATTTTCTTGACGATTTTACGTCTTGGAGAGCGTCCTCCTGTTTCTTAGTTTTAGATGAGTACTAGGTACTGAAACGAACTAATTAAAAATTTATCACTGAAGGTGAAAATATATTCATTGCATTAGAATATTAGGTTAGTTTTCATTACAAAAAATAAAAAGCTACCTATTGCAGCCGCACAGAGGAAAGCAATTCCAGAATATTTTGGCATATTTTCACCTGTCATGACCCCCAAACTTCAAAACCACCCTTCGTGCAAATGTTGCTTTTTATATAGATCCATATGTATATATATCTGACTTTTATCATGATGTAACTCTTATATTTGTAACCGATTTGGATGGGACTGAGCATGTGTACAGAACATACCAAGGTCTCGACCGAATTCATTAGCCAGCTTCATCCGTCACCTTGTTTCAAAATGGCGGCCATTTAAAACTTAAAAAAGAAATACAAAATTTAGAAATTGAAAAAACTTTTCTCTAATTGTTTGATCTTGATACAAGGATTCCAAAGAACTTTTTGTTGCATCTTTATCTTAAATAAACTGTCAAGTGCGAGTATTACTCGCGCTCATAGGGTTCCGTACAATAAATATATGAATTATTAACTGTATTATTAAAAAAATTGTTGCTAAAAAAATAAAAAGACTTTGTAAAAAAATATGCAACGTAGGGTTGGATATAGCTGTATATATTAGAAAAATGTGAATGGGTATACCATAAAAGTTCAAAGAGATACAAAGCCTAAGTAATATCAAATATTGCTATTCTGTATAACTTTTTTTTAACCTTAGCCTAACTTAATTCGGAACTGACAATAGAAGTATAGCATATTTAAACTTCATTTGGCACTTCATAAAACTAAATTCAGCGTAGCAATAATCTTTTCTTTTTACAGTGTAGCTAAAACAAAACCCTTGTTTAAAGTTTAAATTCGGCATTGTGCTAAGAGCGCTTCGAAAGGAGGTCGCAAAGTTGCAATGCCGCCTTTGTCCGTGCCGCGTGTTTTCAGATAGATTTTTAATTAACTTTTAAAGACACGGGAGGTGTATTGAGAGATCCACTCAATGCAAACTGGTCGCGAATCCCAGAGTATTTATGTGATTACTTCTAATTAAATTAGTCTGTTTTTAACAATTTGACATTTATTGCTTTTATACTGCTACTGGGCGTTGCCCTACACAAATATATAATTAAAAGTTGTTATCTAGGCTTTAAAAGCCGGTGGTACATTGAGTATGCCGCCCCTGTCATTATGTATGCCCAAACCGTCGGTGTCTTTAACGGTTAATATCTCGACTAATTATCGACGATTTTTTTTTTAAAATCATTATCAACAGTGCTTTTATACTTCTGCTACGTTAGGTACCTCCAACTCTCCTCAACATCGTTGCTGGATGCCCGTAATTCGAAATTTGTGTGTAACAGAAAAATGCGATTTTCTCAAAAACTATGTGACCTAGGGTGATTTCTATAATTTTCCTGCAAGGTGTAAATCTGTAAATTAACGTCTACTACCTCTAATTTTTTCATAATTTTAGTTTCAGTAGATTCGGAAATAGATGGGGGGGGGGGGACATATTTTTGCACTACATTTTCGACGATATCTCTGAAAATATAATGTAAAGTTAAAAGAAATGTATTTTTGAGTTCAACGTTATGAAAGCTTTCACAGGATATACAAAGAAAAGATTTTTTTTTTCAAGTAAATTATATAGCCCCTCTACATTTTTCCTAAATATATTTGTGAATGTTTAATATTTCTAAATATGTGGGTCAATAGTCTTTATTACTTCCCCCAATTAGAACTTTCCACGTTCTATAGTTTACTAAGTAAAAGGGTTGTGACAGACAGATAGACAGACACAGGAGTGATCTTATAATGGTTTCGTTTTTACTTTTTAGGTACGGAACCCTAAAAATTGATGATAACAGTCTGAATTTCTTATGGTCGGTGACATTTTGAAAAAATCTGATTGCGTTAGTGCGCATATTTATTAACCGATTTGGATGTGACTGGGCATGTGTACAGGACATACCAAGGTCTCGAACGAGTTCGTTAGCCAGCTTCATCACCCATGTTGCTTTAAAATGACAAGTACTTCAAGATATCGCTAAATTTGGCGACCAAACGTAAATCGCTCTAAATGAGCCAACTTGGATACAGTTGACTAACTTGGTAAAATACTCATTCAAATTCAGTATTGACGAAATCTGGGATTGACTCTTCTATAATCGCGTTCCGCTCATTTTTGCTTCGTCTGTTTGAGTAAAATGGGCTGAATTTTTAAAAACAAGGAATGCGAAAGATATCTTTTCCTCCCGGTACAAGACGGGAGGACTTTAGAAAATTTCATTTAGACAAGCAATTTTTAACAAAACATAAAACCAATTTCAATGATTGTTTCCTACTTTCGCGTTTTTGTTACAATCCTGCATTGTTATCTAGATTAGCACGGGTCGGTTTATACTCGACCCGAACCCGAAAGTTACGTTTGAAATCAATTCAAAATTTGATACGAAATTCATAAAATTTAAAGTATCATAACACGGTATTGATTGAAAAAAAGTTGAAAGACTGTTTTGCTTGTTAGAGTACATGAACATGTTGCTAAATGTAATGTTACTAAATGTTATGGAAAACATGTTACTAAATGTAAAGTATAGCGTAACTTTTAGAAAAATAACTATTTTAACGTAAATGGTTTTTAATATGTTAAAGAGCAACATTTGAAAATTTTTTGCAATGCGAAGTATTGTATCTTCTTCTAAAACTTGCAGTTTAGGAATTAACCAATGGTCAGCAATAAGAGAGTAACCAAGTATTACTGAACAATGGAAAGATATAAATATATCTTCATGAGACAAAAGCTTTATTTAAAAGTATTAATATAAATTCTAAGAACCATTAAATGAAGGAAGAAGAAAAAAGAGAAAGAAAAAAAAACGAAATAAAGCTAATGTTGATGTTACGGGGGGGGGGGGTAAATTTCGTAACTTTTACAAAAATAACTGTTTTAACGTAAATGGTTTTTAATATAATGAAGAGCAACAATTGAAACATTTTTGCAATACGAGAACGAGGTATCTCCTAAAACTTGCAGTTCAGGAATTAGCCATTGACCGATAATAACAGCATATACCTTGTATACTCAACGGTTGAAAATATATATATATTCACAAGACAACAGCTTTATTTAACAGTATTAATGTAATATAAATTCTGAGAATTATTAAATGAAGAAAGAAGTGAAAAGACAAAATAAATAAAAAACAAGTAATATAAAAATTTTGTTTTTAAAGTCAATTCCTACTTAGGTCATCAAAGAAAAATTTAATATAATTCCTTAAGCTAATATTAGTTTTTGTTGCATTAAAATATCTCAATTTGTTGATTTTCTATAAGCAAGTAGGTTTACAATGGAAGTCTATGAGAATTTGACGAAATATTAGAGATATCGCCAAGTTGGCGTCACTTTTGGCGATTCATTTTGGTCGACAAATTTGGCAATATATCGCCAAGTTGGCGACAAACTTGGCGGTATTTGGCGACAGAACAGGGTCCCCCCCCCTATGGTAACCCCCCTTATAGATATGAAGATGCATTAAATGCTGTCCAATAACCAATGGCCGCCCTTTTGTCGTCCATATAAAATAAAATTAATTAATTAAAATTTAATTAATGAATTAATATTTGAAAAATCTGTATTAACATCAATTGAAGAACTGAGTGGATGAACATGTTATGCTACATTTTCTAAATTCTTTTTTTATCTTTTGGATGAAAGCTTTATGAGGTATCCTATCACATGGTGAACCTAAAACACTAAGATTCTATTTAGTCTTGAAGATTTAAGAGATTATTCATTAATATTTAATATTTTAATATTTAATAGTGTCAATAATATTAATAATTTTTAATATTTGAAAATTAAATATGAATAAGTTTTTCTGAGAGAGTTTAGTACCCTACCTGTTAATATTTTAAACACTTGGTATCAAACAGAAAATAAATCATTAAAATTCGCTGCAAAAACTTTCACATCAAATTTCTTGAAATGTAATTTTTGTTACTTAATATGTTCTTCCACTTAGCTCTTCAATTGTCATACAGTACAAGTTTTAAAAAATTTATTTCAACTTGATAGGATGAATAATAAGTATTTTATTAACGATTGAAAATTTGAACAAGATTTATAAATATAGGGAGAGTGTGAACTAATAGTAGGAATTGAAAAAATAATTAATGCTGTTGGAAAAAAAAAAAAAAATTAATTCGTAATTTTTACAAAAATATCTTTTTTTTTTTTTTTACGTATATGGTTTTTACTATGATGGAGAAATTTGGAACATTGTTGCAACACGAAGTACCTTCCAAAATTTTCCGTTTCGGAATTAGCTATTGGTGATAAGAGGGGACACCCTGTATATTCAGCAGTTGAAGTATCTATATATTCACAAGACAAGAGCTTTATTTAAATTTAGAGCATTTATATAAATTCTGCGAATTGTTAAAGGAAGAAAGAGGAGAAAAGAAAGAAACGAAAGAAAAATACTGTTGATTTTACAAAATAAATAAATAAATAAATAAATAAATAAAAATAATAAAAATAAAAATAAAAATACTAGAAAAAAGGAATTCTGCTTTTTCAGAATTTACTGTCGCCCCCGATGAAAAAAAAATGTATATAAATGTAAGTAGTTCAGTTTTAAGACTTAAAACACACGCTTTTATTTTATATAAAACGACGTCATCCGCGTCCGCTGAAGAAATCCTCATTTACAGTCTAGGCTTAAACATCTACAGTAAAGTATGCGTAGGACGTCACCATCTCAGAATAATACACAAATCCAGCAAAAAGAAATCAGCAAGAAACTCGACAAAAAAATCGGCTATCTAATGATTCATATGTCTTCATTTGTTTGTAATATTAATATAGATATTTAACATTTAATTTAATTTACAATAGCTCCATGTTTTATCAGAAATCGTTCATTTATATTTTTTTTCAAAATAGCAAGTATTTAATTTTTTTTTTTCAGTTTTTATGGGAAAATGATAACAAAAAGATATAATTGCTATTTTCAACTATTTTTTCTTTATTTTCTAAAGAAATGGATTGAATTGCCAAAATTAAACAAGTGGCTCTAAAAACTACAAAAAAAAAAAAAATAAAATAAATGGAGATGCAGTTTTCAAATAAATTGCATTTAAAAGTACTACTTTTTTCCCCCCAATGCGACGGTATAAAAATTGGCAATGTGCGATGCTTAGAAGTTTAAAAAATTGCAGTACAGATTATTCTGTACAATGATACATCTGCTTTGTTTTACGGCTGGATTATACAATGGAACGTTATTTTTTGGCGACGACACTTTAATTGTAGGTCGAAAGAAATAGCATACCGGGGGCTAAAAAGTTAAATTTCGTAATTTTTACAAAAATAATTATTTTAACGTATATGGATGTCTTTTAATACGATGGAGAGCAACATCTGAAAGATTTTCGCAAAACGAAATATCATTTAAAACTTGCAGTTTAGAAATTAGCTAATGGTCGTTGATAAGAAGGGACACCCTGTATACTGAACAGTTTAAAAATACATACTTTCACAAAACTAGAGCTTTATTTAACAATATTAATGTAAATTCTGCTAACTATTAAATGAAGAAAGAAGAGAAATTTAAAAAAAATGAAAGAAAGATAATTTTGATATTAGAGTAAAAATAAAGACTAGAAAACAGGAATTCTGCTTTTTCAGAATTTAGTGTCGCCCCCGATGACAAAAAAATATATTTGTATATAAATATAGATACAGTAGAGTTCCGATTATCCGAGTTAATCGAACTTATACCTTTGGAATGGATTATTTTCTTCTGATGGACTAATGGCTTCCATTATTATGAAACAGTCATTATAAATGAAGTGTTAGGTGAAGATGAAAGAGCAGTCGTGAAAAGTTAGAACTCTGATTTTCTGGTCAGAATAAGGGGAAAAAATGGCCATAATTTTTTAAAAAAAATTATGGCCATTTTAAAAATTATGGCCATTAAAAATATAGCCATTAAAAAATTATGGCCATCAGAGTTCTAACTTTTTACGGCTGCTCTTTCATCTTCACCTAACACTTCATTTATAATATCAGTTTCATAATAATAGAAGCCATCAGTCTATCAGAAGAAAATAACTCTGTTATGCGGGACTCGGATAATCGGGATTCTGCTGTAGTACAAAACATATTTCAGCTTTAAGACTTAAACACGCGCTTTTATTTTATATAAAATGACATCATCCGCATCCGCTGAAGAATTCCTCATTTGCGATCCAATCTTAAACAACATCGACAGTAAAGTACGCATAGGACGTCACTATCGCTGAATAATACACAAATCCAAAAAAAGAAATTTCGTCATTCAAGAAACCTTCATTTGTTTGTAATATTAATATAGATATTTAAAATTAAATTTAGTTTCTAATAGCTCCATGTTTTATCAGAAATATTTCATTTATATTTTTTCAAAATAGCACGTATTTTAATTTTTTTTTTTTTTTTCAGTTTTTATGGGAAAATGGCAATAAAAAGATATAATTGCTATTTTCCTTTCACTTTCTACAGAAATGGAGTTCTTCCGTTGCCAATATTAAGCAAATGGCTCTAAAAACTACAAAAATAATTAATATCTCAAAAATAAATGGAGATGCAGTTTTCAAACAAATTGCATTAAAAAGTACTTTTTTTTCCGAATACGACGGTATAAAAATTGAAAATGTGCGATGCTTAGAAGTTTAAAAACTTACTATAGAGTATTTAATCGTACTGCTTTGTTTTACGGCTGGCTTCTGTAAGGTAACGTTACTTTTTGGAGACTACAGAAAATAAGCTGGGAGAAAGAAATAGCATACCGTACCGGGGGCTAAAAAAAAAGTTAATAAAACAAAAGAAGGATACTGTTAATTTTATAGAGAAAAGCTGTTAAATTGTAGCTAAAACGCTACTAAAAGTTTATTTTCGGGAAAGTACGTACTGTTTTTTAGACTCAAATACAGTATTCCACTGTCAAAATACAGAAGATTCATAAAAAAGGTACCGGTTTTGTAAAACAAACCATTTTTAGGTGAGTTCATAATTATATAAATACGTAGCACCTACAGTCGTCGTTCAGTCCGTCCGTCCGCATATAACAGAGCAAAAACTACCCGACCGAATGGTCTGAAATTTTAAATATATAATTGTTGCAAACTTTTGTGGAGTCATTTCAAATTTTATGAAAATCGGATATATAGTTTAAATACAGGGACAGTCAAAAATTTTCTGTTACATTACGACCAATGGGAAAAAATTATTGGAAGTACATTTTAATGATGTTACAGCCTTCTGAATGGTCTGAAATTTTAAATATATAATTGTTGCAAAATTTTGTCGTGTCATTTCAAATTTTATGAAAATCGGATGCATAGTTTAATTACAGGAGCAGCCAAAAGTTTTCTGTTACATTAAGGCCAATGGGGAAAAATATTTCAAGTGCATTTTAATGATGTTACAGCCCTTCGAACAGAATGAAATTGATATGCACTTATGGTATGTACTAAAATATGTATTCAGCACACTATGCAGTGCAAAAAATATTTATAAAACTAGTTATAGTACGAACGCACTTCATTTGCCACGTTTGACGAGTATTTTCCAACTCGTTTACTATTGTCCTAGCTGATACTTTTTACTGTAAAATCAGTATATTTTCCCCTTATATACGTATGTACACATAATCAAATAAATCGCAAACCTCCTTTTTCTTGAAATAGGTTAACGAAATTAATTTTTAATCTTAAAAGGGGATAATGTGTATAATTATTGCAAGGAAATAAAAAAAGATAGCCCTGTTTTATTTTTTTCGCTTATTACAGGAGATGTAAAAGTACTCTTTAAGCAGATGTAATTTCCAATAAATTATGCAATGTATTGATTCTGTTTGTATTGATCCATTCTGCGTCATTTCAAAATTGACACTTTTTGCGAAGTCATTGCATAACTGTCTAAATATATAGTAATCATAAATTTGATTACCATAAAAAAAAGAAAGAAAGAAATAGGTAATTCTATGAAGATATCGATTATAGTCCAGAGACTTTAAAAGAAATAATAAAAGAACACTTTTTACAGACATAAAGTTTTTTTTTTTTTTTGAAGGTTTAATCTTTTGGTTTTTCGTGACTATATTCATTTGCCAATAAGTCAATTAAGGTGTCGTAGAATGTCTGTATATTTTTTCGTCACTGTAGTTACCGCCAGTTCTAAAAACCAACAGCAGATGACTTTAAAATTGTAATATGTAAAAGTTTTTTTTATTGTTATTATTGAAGTTATTATACTACTTTTTATTGGAAAAAAGTCTTCTTTTTTTCACCTTTCGAAATAGTTAGAGCGTTGTATGCGCAGAAAAACTAATTATATCGATAAAAACAGTCCATGTCACAGATAAGGGTACTTTGAGGCGAAATCAATTTTTATTAGGTGCGTTCGTAATTATATAAATTCGTAGCACTTATAGTCGTCGTCTGGTCTGTCCGTCTGTCCGCATATAACAGCGCAAAAACTACTCAACCGAATGATTTGAAATTTTACATACGCAGAATTTTGTCGAGTCATTTCAAATTTTATGAAAATCGAATCAAAACTTTAAAAGATATTAATAACAGTTTTCTCCATTCTAGTATAAGCTTTTCATCATTCCTCGCTTGGAGTACATAAAATGTGCCCAAAAAAATATACCTCTGCGACTTATAGTTTTCGAAGAAAATGCGAAAGAAAAAGTATGAAGCACTCTTATGCAAAAATTCATTAATACAAAATTTATTACGATAATATACAGGGTGCAATATGTTATCTATCGCCGACCTTTAATTTCTCAACGGTTGGCCGTAGACATATAGTTCCAATTACAAAAACGTTTCAAATGAGGTAAATATTCATGTTGTGGCATTATTTAAAGTAAAAAAATTAATTTTATAAAAATTACGAAATTTAACTTTTTATACGGTCCCCAGTCCCTATAGTTATATTTAGTAAAAGTTTACGCATATCATAAAAGGTATAACACAAAAAGTTTGACACCTGTACTACAAAAATTGACACAGTTATTAAATTTCAAGGTTTGAGATTTTTGCACATGATTTTGTCTCTCATTGAGGGATCAGTTAAAAGATGAATTAAAGTAATTCGAGATCAAAATCAGGTGCAATGTCCTTTTTACTGCGAAACCACCTTTAGCCGGTATCGCCAAATCGGGGAATCACCGAAGAGGGTATTTCATCGAAAAATTTGAGCTAAATTTTATAGGCCGAACAACATGCAAACGTCAAAATAGGTAGAATCGACAACCGGAAAATGAAACATACTCACTAAGGACTAGATAAATGGCTGCGGAATTGCACCCTGATTTTGATCTCGAATTACTTTAATTCATCTTTTAACTGATCCCTCAATGAAAGACAAAATCATATGCAAAAATCTTAAACTTTGAAATTTAATAACTGTGTCAATTTTTGTAGTACAGATGTCAAACTTTTTGCATTATATCATTTATGATATGTGTAAACTTTTACTAAGTATAACTATAGGGACTGGGGGACCGTATAAAAAGTTAGATTTTGTAATATTTATAAAATTGATTTTTTTACTTTAAATAATGGCACAACATGAATATTTACCTCATTTGAAACGTTTTTGTAATTGGAACTATATGTCTACGACCAACGGTTGAGAAATTAAAGGTGGGCGATAGATAACATATTGCACCCTGTATATTAAATTCAGTAATACGGAAATAATATGACTCGTTCTTAAATAGGACGTAATCACCATGGCAACCTAGAATCATTACCTATCATGGGATATCATTCAATTAATTATGTATGATAGGATTTAATAGAATGAAGAAAACTTTTATTAATATCTTTTTAAGTTTATATATATATATATATATATATATATATAACCATTAATTAAACATTACCAACTACCCACAAAAATAGTGATAGTATGAATGAATTGACAATAATACAGTTTCCCCCATATTTCGTTACTACTTTAAAAATGCAAAAAACACCATAACTCTGAAAAGAAGGTGTATATCAGCAATATTTAACGATAAAAATCTCAAAAACTTTCAGAAATACAGTTGAACTTTTACCATTTTATTAAAAAAATTTTTGTTTTTGTATTTTTAAATTATGCTTTGTTTACATTACTTTTTTCTTTAAATTTGGTGTATTTTAGCCTTTTTGAGTTTTGTTTCTAAAATGACAATAGTTTTTTTCTGTATTGAGTGCAGGATGGACGTGTGTTCCGAAACCTGCAAGCTTTTAACAGTGGGGGTGGAGTTAGGTCTGTCTGGCCTCCCACTGATGAAGAACAGACCGTTTTTTACCTGTATTTTGATTTTTAGCTGTATTTTTGAAAGTTTTTGAGATTTTTATCGTTAAATAATGCTGATATACATCTTCTTTTCAGAGTTATGGTGTTTTTTGCATTTTTAAAGTAGTAATGAAATACATTTTGTTGCATTTGACATGAGCTGCTATTAGCGCCAGTTGTGCAATAATTTTTTCATTAATTATATATAATATATATATATATATATATATTATTATTATTATATATTGAATTAATTGCGTATGATAGGATTTAATAGAACGAAGAAAACTTTTATTGATATCGTTTTAAGTGTGATTCGATTTTCATAAAATTTGAAATGAGTCGACAAAATTCTACAACGATTATATCTATACTAATATTATAAAGAGGTAAAAATTGTTTATTTGTAGGAGGTAAGCTCTTGAACTACCGAACCGATTCCAAAAGTAATGGTATCAAAATGATGGTGTTATTCCAACTTAGAACATAGACTATATTTTATGTCGGTACCACTACCCCAAAGGGGGTGTAGGTGCAAAAAACGTTCTAAAAAGGCGATTTTTGCGTTACTGAAGGGCCTAGAAATATGAAATTTGGAATATTAGTTACTTATAAGATATAAATGATCTCCAAGAACAGTTCTTAAACAATTCGAAAGTTAAAAGGGGTGAAAATGCACAAAAAGCGTTCTAAAAACGTTCTAAATGGTAGTTTCTACATAATCTCAGGAAATACCAAACCGATTTAAAAAATTTTGGTGTCAAAATGATGGTGACGACGCTTGCTCCAAGATAAGCTATATTTGATGTCGGTGCCACTACCCCAAAAGGTATGTAGGAGCAAAAAAATGTTCTAAAAATGCATTTATGTGTTACTGAAGGACCTAGAAATATGAAATTTGAAATATTCGGTACTTATTAGATATAAAGGATTTCTAAGAACAGTTCTTAAACAATTCGGAATTTAAAAGGGGTGAAAATGCGCAAAAAGCGTTCTAAAAAAGTTCTAAATGGTAGTTTCTACATAATCTCGGGAAATACCAAACCGATTTAAAAAATAATGGTGTCAAAATGACGGTGACAACCCTGCTCTAACATAGGCTATGTTTTATGTCGGTGCCACTACCCGAAAGGGGGTGCAGGAGCAAAAAACGTTCTAAAAATGCAATTTTTGCGTTACTGAAGGGCCTAGAAATATGAAATTTGAAATATTAGCTACTTATTAGATATAAAGGATTTCTAAGAACAGTTGTTAAACAATTCGAAATTTAAAAGGGGTGAAAATGTGCAAAAAGCGTTCTAAAAAACGTTCTACATGGTGGTTTCCACGCACAATCTCAGGAAATACCAAACCGATTTAAAAAAAAAAGGCGTCAAAATGATGGTGACAACTCTTGCTCCAACACAGGCTATGTTTTATGTCGGTGCCACTACCCTAAAGAGAGTGCAAGAGATAAACGTTCTAAATTGCGGTTTTTGAGTTACGGAAGGGCCTAGAATCGTGAAATTTGGAATGATAGTTAGTTATAAGATATGAATGATCTCTAAGGACATTTCCTAAAAAAATCGAAATTTAAAAGGGGATCAAAATACGCAAAAAGCGTTGTAAATAACGTTCTAAATTGCGATTTCTATGCAATCTCAGGAAGTATTGAGCCGATATCAAACATAATAGTGTAAAAATGACGATGACGGATTTTGCTCCAAGATAGGCTATATTTTATATCTGTTCCCCCTACCCCTGAGGAGATGCAGGAGCAAAATGCGCGAAAAGCGTTCTAAAAATGTTCTAAATGCCGATTTGTCAGCAATCTCAGGAAGAATCAAACTGATTTCAAAAGTAATGGTAGGAAATTGATGCTGACAGTCTCTTCTCTAACATACACGTTATTTTATGTCGGTATCGCTATCACCTAGACGTTGCAGGAGTAAAAAAGCGTTCTAAATTTCAATTTTTGTGATCGGTAGGGGCTAGCAACTTAAAATTAGGCAAGGTACATTTTTATTAGATATAAATGATCTTTAAGAACAGTTTCGAAAAAATTAGAAAATTAAAAAGGGGTGAAAATGCGCGAAAAGCGTTCTAAAAACGTTCTAAATTGCGATTTCTACTCAATCTCAGGAAATACCACAGCTATTTCAAAAGTAATGGGTGCAAATCAATGGTGACAGCCCTTGCTATGACATAGGTTATATTTTATGTTGCTGTCACTACCATCTGAGGGTAGCAAAAGCAAAATATGTTCTAATATTCGTTTTTTGGACAACTGAGGGGTCTAACACTTTGAAGTATGGCATGGTATTTACTTACAAGATGCAACTGCTTTCTAAGAGCAGTCGAAAGAAAATTCCATATTTAAAAAGATGAAGTGAGCGAAAAGCGTTATAAATTGCAATTTTTATGCAATCTTATCAAATACCAAACCGATTAAAAAAATAATGATGACAAATTATTGGTGATAGAACCTGCTCAAACATAAGCTATATTTTATGTCTGTGCCACTACCACCAGAGGGTTGCAGGAGCTAAAAACTTTCTAAATTGCAAATTCTGTGATACTGAAAAGGCTAGAAACTTTTAAATATGGCGTGGTAGTTACTTATAAAATATAAGTGCCCTCGAAGGACTGTCGAAAATAAATTCGAATGAAAAAGGGGTGAAGCGAAGGGGAGGTGCGAAAAGCATTCTAAAAAAGTCCTAAATTACGATTTCTATGCAATTTCAGGCAATATAAACCGATTATAAAAGTAATAGTTGCGTATCAATGGTAACAGTCTCTGATCCTACATAGGCTATATTTTATGCCGATGATTCTACCACCTGGGGTTTACAGGAACAACAAACGTTCTAAAAAAGGACTTTAAAAGCTTTCTAAATAAACGTTTCTGTGGAATATTAGGAAATAACAAACCGATTTCAAAATTAATGTTGGCAAATTAATGGTGACATATTAATACATGGAAATATTCCAGAGGGAAACATTCGCCTTGCATACAATATTTCAAATGAAAATCAAATTTCAAAGTAATTGCTTAAAAGGCGCAAAGGCCAACATGGTGAAAAGGATTCCAAGCCGGGACTCGAACCCGGGCCATCAGTATAGCGCATTGACGTTCTACCGACTAAACCACTTGGAACGATACCCACCAAGGTAAATTTCTCACTATTATATGTTGGCAAGGCTACAAACGCAGCACAAGATGGAACATTTAATTATATAGTTTATATTATAGTAATAATATAGTTTCTTTTGATGCTGGATTTAATTATGTTCCGTGTTTGCCCCAGGCTGGTGGCTCACGGTAAATATTCCATTTTGTGCTGCGTTTGAGGAGAGGTGGTAGGACTTAGAATTTGATAGTTAATTTTAAGATGTAAGAAGATGGTTTCTAAAAAATTCAAAACTTCAAATGAATACTGAAATGAGAGTATTAATTGAGCATAAAAGTTTCAAAATATTTTCTAAATTTTCATTTATTTAGTTTTATTTCGTTTTATTAATTTAAGTCTCATTTCTGCTTAATGCAGTGTAATAATGATGTTTAATAAAATTGTGTTTTAAATAGTAATTTTTGAATTATTCCTAAAAGTAATAAGAACCTTTTAATAAAATAAAATATTACCTTTTAATAAAATAAAAATTTAGTTAGTACCTTTTAATAAAAACACCTTTTAATAAAATAAAATATTACCTTTTAATAAAATAAAAATTTAGTTAGTACCTTTTAATAAAAATTAGACATATAAATATCACTTGGCATATTTCAAATATTACGCGAGCAAAGCCGCGGGGTTTGCTAGTATATAATATTTCAAACCATTCGGTTAAGGAGTTATTGCACTGTTATATGCGGACAGTCGGACAAACAGACAGACGGACGGACCAGACGACGACTATAGGTGCTACGTATGTATATAATTAAGAACGCACCTAAAAAAGCGGCTTGCTAAACTAAGGTTGAGATCCCCTGAAATGCGTACACATTATAAACATAATCAATATTTAGAATGCTTCTTTATGTACAGAGTTATTTTTCAGAGATGAATTATCAAACACTGCATACTGAAAATACTAATCTTTGGACAGGGCCGAAACTAAGGGGGGACAGAGGGGGCATATGTTCCGGGCGCCAGAGCGAAGGGGCACCAAATGAAGATTTTGTCGATTTTTTTCGCGTCAGTGTTTAGCACGGTATTGTTAAAATCGCCCTATCTGGTGTATGTCCGAAGCATAGAAGAATCTTATGATGATATGGCATAAGGATCTTGTATAAAGCGGAATTTTTTTCGATTCCGTTTTCAAGATTTTAATGAATTGGTATTTCACAAAGCAGATTACATAGTTCAATATTGCATATTTTATTATTACATATTTGAAATTTTAAAATAAGTCGGCTATTAGAAAAATGGTAAATTTCTCTTTGTAAATAATATATTTTGCGGAGGAGTGGGGGAGGCGCAAAAATCCATGTTTGCCCCGGATTCAAAAAAGGCTAGTTTCGGCCCTGTCTTTGGAACAGCTCATGCGACTTTAAAATTTAATCTCTTCGATTAAATAAGGAGAGCTTGGGCTGACCCTTTCCTACGCCCCGATCGCAAATATCATATATGGGGCATTCTCACAATCTTTTGATTTTTCTATATTTTTCTGTCGCTCAATAATAATTTTGATTTTAGTATATATTCTTGGGCGTTTTTAACACTTTCCAACAAAGTTGAAAAGTGTTTATGACTTCGGTTTGTTTGTCCGTCTGGCCGTCTGTTCACGCTCTAACTCTCGTAAATATGATCGGATCGTTCTGAAATTTTTAGATGTCAGTGACCTCTACCTTAGCACGTTCCCTATTTCAAATGAAGTTTGTAGCCTGTTTAGTTCATTTACAGGGACAGTCAAAAGTTTTCCGTTACATTACGGCCAATGGGAAACAATCGTTTCAAATGATTTTTTAATGGTGTTACACTCTTTCAAACATAGTAAAATTGATATTCATTTATGAAGACTACTAAAATATGCATTCTGTTGAATATGGGGTGCAAAGAATAGTTATTGTTCATTTACAGGGCCACACAAAAGAATTCCGTTCATAATGGTATAGGGGGAATTGTTTGCGGTGTATTTGAAAAGATTTCAGATTATATTGTATCCGAATTACTGTATCTATATTATAAAGGACAAACATATCTGTGCGTAACGCATACGTCATTTTGCGAATGGCAACACTTTGAAATTTGAATTGAAATTTTGGTTTTGTAATTTTCTCTACTGCAAATTTTTATACTTCTAAACATCGCACATTTTAAATTTTTACACCGCCGTATAACGAAAAAAATGCTCTTTTAAATGCAATTTGTTTGAAAGCTGTATCTCATTTTAATTTTAAGATATTAATTTTTTTTGTAGTTTTTATTACTTTTTTTGTAATTGTGGCAGCTGAAGTATCCATTTCTGTTGAAACTAAAGGGAGGGAAATGAAAATAGTAGATTGCTGTATCTTTTTGTTGCCATTTTCTCATAAAAACCGAAAAAAAAAATTAAATTAAAATACGTGCTATGTCAAGAATATCGTCTGTTATAAAACCCAGTGAGTTTTGGCTTTATTTCGTTGTTATTTATCAATTAAATGATTTTGCCGTGCCGGCTCCATTGCGAAATATTAATAAACAATTTGTACATTAAAAAAAAGTTCAGAATTTCTCTCCCGCTAATTTTCTACAACGAAATTAAAGCTTCATCAATAAATAAATAAAAGAATAATATATAAAAAAGCACGAATTTAACATATATGTAGTCGAACAATTTAAATTTTTAGAGCCGAATTGGGAAAAATGTGTGCTTTTAAATGTAATTTGTATGAAATAGAGTTGCTAAGCAACTGTTAAAGTAAAAGAGAAAAAATAATCTGTATATTGAAAACACAAGATAGCTTTTTTAGACATCTTCCTTGAACTTTCTTCTGTACCAATTTTGCTAATAATTCTTTTTTAAAATGAAAGCTGTTCATTTGTAGATGTCCTCGCACTAGCTATTTTTCTAAATATTTTCACTTTTATATTTTTAATTTAATTTGAAAAGATTTTTTGAAATTTCATCAAAATGGTAGCAATCATATTATTTCCACTGTTGCAGAAAAAAAAGAAATATTGGGGTTTATTTATCCTTATTGATACCATTTACTCAGTACAATTAAAAAAAACTTTATTTTAAGTCTGAACAGAAAATGACGTCACTATTTAAAATACATTTTCGCTCATAAAGCTAATGTTACAATATATTTTCATTCGTCTGATAGCGAATTTGAGACACTTGGCGTAATGCTTCAGTAAATGCCATATTTAAAAGAAAACAATCCTTTTCTTTGATAAAAATATATATTTTTACACGAATACATCTAAAAGACATCAGTTTTTGGAATTTGTACTTCGCGGTACTGAAATTAGACCCTCAAGCCAAAAGAATACATTTTCACATGCAAAGTTTTAGCTGACAAACGGAACTTCACGTTTGAAAATCTATCTATATTATAAAGGAAAAATATGTCCGTGCATACGGCTAACGTCATTTTGAGAATGGCAACGCTTGACGATTAAACGTCGGATTTGCAATCTTAGCTACTGCAATTTTTGGAATTTCTAAACATCGCGCATCTTCAATTTTTACACCCGTTATATAGGGGGGAAAATCTACTTTCAAATGCAATTTTCTTGAAAACTTTATCTTAATTGATTTATTTATTATGTCTTTTTTTAAATAATTTTCAAGAATAATGTTTTTTAATCTATATCCATTGCGTACAGGCTCCATTACGGAATAAACCATTTGCACTTAAAATAATATAAATAATTCAGCATTTGTCCCTGACTTTTGCTTTTTATAGCGAAATTAAAACTTCATCAATCTATTATATTAAAAAGTGACTGTTCATTTGTATTTCACAGCTGTTCCTCCTAGAATATGGAATGTTGGGTGATCAAATTAACGCCAGTTATACGCATGGGTCCGAGGATGTTAAACGTGGTCGTAGAATTTTAAAATTTGTTTAGTTTTCGAGATATAAATTTTTACTTTATTTTTTATGACATTTCTGCAATGATGGAAACTAAAATTGCTCCATTTTTGTGGATAAAAGAGAGAAAAGGTAAAATGACAAGGATTATTAGGTATCATTGTTTGAAATCATTTTTAAATTGAAATTAATGTATATTTGAATAAATAGTGAAAAAATGATTGTAGTTTTCAAGAAAATTTCACGAAATACGAATTCACACATATTCAAGCTTCAGGAATCCGTTTATTTTAGAAACAGAAATTCGACTCTCGACTGGAACATTGAGATAAATTCTGTTGGCGTCAAAAGAAAAAAAAAACATCGTACGTTATTTTCATTTAATTTAAAGTCGTAAAGTAGATTTTCAACCATTGCCTTAAGATGGCTAATAAAACATTTCAGAAGCGGACATTAAAAATGCAAAAAAGCGAGAAAAAAAGAGAAAAGTTTTAGCGAGAAAAAAAAAATAGTTCTTTAAATATTTATTTTAATTCATAAATATAAAATGCTTCTGAATAAATTCGTCCAAACAAATTCATTTTTATACAGGGTGATTCAGCTCGTCGGTGACAAACTTTAAGGATCGATAGAGCACACCTAGACGAACATTTTTGAATAGGGAATGTAGGGTCCCTGACGCGATGGTAAGGCGCTAGGCGCTTTCGAAAATTTGGGTGCCGAAATTCGAAACGTCATAAAAACTAGGGAAATGGTTAGATTTTCTTGCTTGTTGCGTCGAAATGCTTCTGTTTGTTTAGACTTTCTTCAGTACCAATTTGATAAGCGTATCTCTTAAAACATGGATAGGGGGCGCTGCAGACTTTGGAGAGCTAGACAACAACTTTAAGCCCGTTATTTTGATAATTTAACACATGCTCGCCAAAGTTTATACTCTAACTTAAAGTTTGAATCCAAAAGTAGAGCCCTGCAAAAAGCGTAAGAGCCGGAATAAAATGTCAAAGTACAGGGTGGTCGAAACTCGAAGGCTCCTAAGAGATAAACAAACAGATTTCTTGACTTATGGCATGCATTTTCATGATTCTGTTTGCTGGGGCTCTCTGAAACTCAGTTGAACGGTACAAAAAGAAACATCGATAGGGGGCGCTTTGGGCAAAAAACATAATTCGTTGACATTTCGGACGCTAACTGGAAACGGGGCGCTACGATCAGTTAGTAATAATGAAAACACATTTTCTACCTCTGCTCAACACTTCTGAATAAATTTAGACCAAAAACATCAATGATACTGGAAATTTATTTACAAAAAATAACACTACAGAAGATGCTCGAAATTTCGACCTTGGGCCATGATGCAGGCTTCGCACCTCCGTCGCATTGAGGAGTGTGTGTTTCCAACAATGCCAGGAGTATCTCTGATCTGCCCTGCAGCTGCCACAATGCGCGCCACAAGTTCTTCAGCACTGCTGACAGGTGTATGGTATACCTCGGCCTTCAGGTAACCCCAAAGGAAGAAATCCAAGCAGGTGAGGTCTGGTGATCGGGCAGGCCAGTGAACTGGACCCCCACGCCCGATCCACCGCTGGCCATACCTTGCGTTTAGATGGAGACGCACGTCGTTCGTGTAATGGGCCGGAGCTCCATCGTGCTGGAACCACATCTGGCGACGCGAACCTTCGGGTACGTGCGCCTCATCCAGAAGCTGCGGCAGCACTTGATCCAGGAAAATCAGGTAATTTCCACCTGTCAGCCGTTCAGGTAACAAATAAGGGCCAATGAGGCAATCCCCCAGAATGCCGGCCCACACATTTACTGAGAAACGCTCCTGGGCTGCTCGGCTTCTGGTTTCATGTGGATTTTCATCACACCACACATGACTGTTGTGGGCGTTCCACATTCCCTCCCGGCTGAAGGTGGACTCGTCCGTAAACAAAATGCTGTTTACAAAACGGGGATCCCTGGATCTCATCGCCAAGTACCATCTTGAGAATTCCACTCGAGGGCCAAAATCCTGCTCTCTGAGCAACTGCACCCGCTGGATGTGGTAGGGGTGCAGATTCCGGGAACGTAAGATGCGCCACGCAGTTGCTTGCGAAATGCCAACATGTCTGGCGATATCTCTCGTGCTAAGACCTGGGTTGTCCTCAACCAGGTTAAGCACAGCCTCTTCGTTGTCGGGGGTGCTCACTGATCGCTCCCGTTCAGGCCTGCCTCCGTCGAAAGATCCCGTTGTGGACAACCTCTGGTGTACTCGAGCGAAGAAGGCATGGCAGGGGATTTGCCTGTTGGGGTAACGCTCGGCGTACAACCGCTGAGCGGCTCGTCCATTACAACCAGCAGCGCCATACGCCAAATGCATGTCAGCCAATTCAGAGTTTGTGTACCGTTCCATCCTACTACCGATCTGCAGACAAGTAACCCGAAGCTTAAGTAGGTACCGCACGTTCAAAAGACGTGTCTGCGCATACAACTACGTCATCTCGCGTTGTCGTCTACGCATTACGTATCTTTTGCATATCGATATGGTACGATATCTTTTGCATAAATCAGCAAAAAGCACCTTATGTAAATTTTATTGCGCGCATTGTGCATGATTGAAACCAGCTATGTTTGTTAAAAAAAACAAACAAACTGCAGTTTTAATAGCTTCTTATGATAAGTAAATTACTCTCTTGTTTTGTTTCTAACTGATCGTAGCGCCCCGTTTCCAGTTAGCGTCCGAAATGTCAACGAATTATGTTTTTTGCCCAAAGCGCCCCCTATCGATGTTTCTTTTTGTACCGTTCAACTGAGTTTCAGAGAGCCCCAGCAAACAGAATCATGAAAATGCATGCCATAAGTCAAGAAATCTGTTTGTTTATCTCTTAGGAGCCTTCGAGTTTCGACCACCCTGTACTTTGACATTTTATTCCGGCTCTTACGCTTTTTGCAGGGCTCTACTTTTGGGTTCAAACTTTAAGTTAGAGTATAAACTTTGGCGAGCATGTGTTAAATTATCAAAATAACGGGCTTAAAGTTGTTGTCTAGCTCTCCAAAGTCTGCAGCGCCCCCTATCCATGTTTTAAGAGATACGCTTATCAAATTGGTACTGAAGAAAGTCTAAACAAACAGAATCATTTCGACGCAACAAGCAAGAAAATCTAACCATTTCCCTAGTTTTTATGACGTTTCGAATTTCGGCACCCAAATTTTCGAAAGCGCCTAGCGCCTTACCATCGCGTCAGGGACCCTACATTCCCTATTCAAAAATGTTCGTCTAGGTGTGCTCTATCGATCCTTAAAGTTTGTCACCGACGAGCTGAATCACCCTGTATAAGTTGACCCAAATGACATCATTTCTACGAACTCCGAAATTCGAAGCAAAATCTTGGAAGAGCGAAAAGCTCTAGGCAAATAAAGTTATAGAATATGTACATTTTTATTGGAAAAGTTTTGACTTAAATTGTAAATATAACTTATTATTTGAAATATTGTATTTAATAAAATTAATATTGCAATGGCTTTTTAAATCTACAATAAAATTTCATTTTTCGCAAAAAGATCGATTGTCTCATGCAATTCAAAAGCAACACAACGGGTTGCTACGCTACTAGTATTAATAATGATTGCTCGAAATGCATTTTTAATTATGATATGCGCTTTTTCACTATATTTATGCATACTATGAAGTGCGTATAAATGCTATAGTTTATATACAGGGCTACAGAAATGAATTCGTAAAGGTTAATGAGTATGAGCATAAATTGCTTAAAAATTGGTTTTAAAGGAGTTATGCATTTTTCCGCTGAACAACATTTAGTTTACTAAGAAATATTTGTAGAATACTAGACTAGTCGTATTGCTACTAGACTAGAAATATTTGTCGAAAATAGATAAAATGATATTCAGGGCCACGCAAAGAGTTGGATGCATGGTCGTCTATGGGTAATAATTTCTAGAAATGTAATTTCAGTAGTTTAAAGAGTGTTTTAGTTTCAATTAAATTTTAGCTAAATAGTGGTGTGTAATAAAGGTACTAGGTAAACTACAGGGCTGTACAAAAGTATTCAAGTATGTTTCCATCTATTAGTATAAATTGCTGAAAGATGAATTTCAACCTGTTATGCATCTTCTTGCTAAACTAAAATTTCCCATTATATAGTATATATATCAACCTACAGATCAAATACAAGGCTGTTCAAAAGAATTGGAATACAGTACTACCCCGACTTGCGCCCCCTCGACTTACGTCACTTCGCATTTACGTCGTCTGGCCTGGAAAAGAATTATTTAATTAATGCTCTTTGAATTTTTTTGACGACTTTTTGTTCTATGAAGGGAAACTTTCCCGCGACAGTCAAGTGATAGAGGCAAACAAATAAAAAAAGTCACAAGAAATATGTTAGAAAACGAAGTCTATTGTTACAAACAGCTTCCAAAAGTAAAAAAGAAAAATTTGTCTGTTCAAACTTCATTTCAAGATTTTTCCACATCCTCAAATACTTGAACGGGGAAACTAGAAGAACAAAAAATTGTAGCCTAACAGCTTATTGATTTATTCCAAATTCTTGTATTGGAAACGCATTTATTTGCTAATGTTAAATGTATGTAACATAATCCCTAAATACAATAGAATATGTTCATTAGATTTTTGAGAATTTTTATTAATTATCCTTTTTTGCTTATTTAAATGTACCTCGACTTACGTCCCTAGTCTTGGAACGAATTGTTGACGCAAGTGGAGGTATTACTGTACATATTTGGCTATGGACGGTAACTACTGAAATCAGTTTTTCAAATGTTTTATGCGTTTTCTAAAATGTTTACTTAGTTATCTTATTTCCCTAAATAACGAAGTTTTGTTAAATCATTCAGGAAGTGTTGGAAAGTGTTAATAATCTATGCTTAACACATGATTTTTCTTTCTTGTTATTTTTTTTATACTGGAAAACATGCATGACTGCATAACAATAGTAACGAGATAAATAAGTTTTGGACGAGGATGGGGGTCAAAACACGACGAAATTCCTATACCGTCCCGTGTCCCTGATGCTGATTTTTAAGTTTTGGAGCTGTCTGTATAAAATTGTTTCAATAAAAGTAATTCGATGTAATTCTTTTCCGAAACTGGGACTATTGGTTATATAAATATGTTTCAAAAAATTAACTTGCGCACATTTTTAGGGTTGTTATTATTTTTTTAACTCTGTCCCTGGGTTTTAGATTCCTTACCGAGCCTCTTGCTAAACTTATACAGAAAACCACGTCACATGCAGCCACAGAATTTTTTTTTCAACTTTTTTCTCCTGCAGAAGTATGCTAGAGAAAAAAATAGCTAACATTTTTTGACAGGAAATTTACTGCAGAATTTAAATCAGCATTTAAATATCAATTTCAAGCATCGTGGCTTTATTGGTAGTCTTACCGTCCCCAAGGTTTATTCCTGCACTTTTCGAGGTAATTTTTTTTTTAATTTAATCCAATTGAAATAATTGTTTCTAAAAATCAATGAACATTGTGGCTATCACTTAGTCTTAACATGATTTTCCTAAAAATAGTGGTATTACCATCTCTTTTTTTCCATTACCGTCCCTTTTTTCCTATACCATCCCCTTTTTTCTCCTTCCTTTTCTTCTTTAACACCCCTTTAAGACAATGTTATACCAAAATTTTGTACTAAAAATACTACATTTTTATTATTTCTTATTTGAATGTCTTGTGGATACTATGCCAATTCATTATAAGTAAAAATTTAGAAGAAAATAGAAATTTATAGTGGTAAAATGGTAAGGAAAATTAAACTCGCAAGTTTAACTTAAACCTCAGTTAAAAAAAAATTTCGCTGTTGACCTTTTTTTCTGATGGACTGGTGTCTTCCATTATTATGAAACAGCCTTGTAAAGATCTGAACTATATCAGATTCGCCATATAGAAAGAACTAATGCTTTTCTAGAATAGTGTAAAAATATGTTAAAGTCCAGTAAGACGCACGGCAAGACGAAAGATACTACTCAGTCACCATCGCTCTTGGACATTTGACAATCGGTGACAGTTTGCTAATGCTAAAGAGCAGCCGGCACTTTGTTTGATCTTTGAGCGTGGGAAGAGAACTCACATACGTTCTCACGAGTGCATATGATCCCAGGATCCACGTGTAAAAAGAGGAGTTTCTTAATATGTCCACTCAGGAGACAAGAGTAAAGGCCCCTGGGAGGTTCTTAAAAAGAACGGACAGTTACTGGCTGAGAAACCCACTATTGTTTTGAGAGGAAGATAATTGAGGGATATATACGAGAGGATGCGGAGGAGAGAGGAGATTTTGGCTGGGGTTGGAAGAGCGACTTTTGGAGTGGAAGATTTTGAAGGCCTAAAGGGCCGGACTTTACGATCCCTAATACCGGGGAATTAGACTCGAATCAGCGGCGACAGGGCACCAGGGTGCCGTCGCGGAAAAGGAGATCTTTATCTCGGAGACAAGACCAGCGCTTTCCGTTCAAGTGATGCAATGCCTGTGGACTTAATAGACTAGCTGCCACCTTCTCATAGACACTATTTCTGTTACATAAACTTTGTTCAACAAATTTTACATTGTTGTGTATATAGCAACTTATTACTCCAGAATATTTTTTTACTGTGTTATAAAATAAATCTTATGTTATCATATTCTAAGAGAATATAATTTGCTAAGCCTTCGAAGATTAACACCCTCGACCATCGCTACCGCCTTCTTAGGACACGGCACAACTGGTGGCAGCCAACGAAACGAACTTTTATGTGCAAAAAATAGTACAGATGAGATTGTTAGCAGTCTGTGATTAAAAACAAAAGAGAGCCGAGCATCGAGCAGCAGGACAACGTCATAGCCGCAACACTGCGAAGGAGTCAATAGTCCAGCGACCCAAGAGAGAGCAAAGGGACATCCAGGAGATCCACCTAAAGCCAGACGGAGATAGCCGACAACCGACAGACTCCCTCGGAAAGGCCTGACCCTGACGCAAAGAGAGTGACTGATACTTCAACGGCAGCACACTGGCCAAAGCAACTGTGACGGGACCTCAACACAACAGAGCAGGTAGGCTCATTATTTTTTGAATGGCTCTCAAATTTTGTTTTAGTAGAATTTAAATGTTTTAAATTCGGGATCTAAAATTGTGAGATAGTAAAATTGTTGTAATTTGTAAAGTAAACATTAAGATAGGGGCATCAAGCCAAGTATAACAGAGGCGAATTCATAGGCATTTAAGATAGCTCAAGCTAGGGAGCAGATTAAAATCTGGTTTGTATTCGAAACGAATACAAAGGAAATTTTTGTTTCTAAGAAAGGAAGCGGAAAAAATTTTCAGGAGAGATTGCAGTAACGAGCCGGAAAAAAAAAAGGCTCAGGGGAACAGTTTTTTAAATTAGAGATGCAAGTAGTGTAATATTACATGTAAATTGTGAGGAAAATTAATTTATGTTAGTTAAACTACTGAATAAAGATATTTTCTAGAAATTTATGGTCGGTACACTGATTACACTGGTCATGGTTTGCAGAGAAGTGCTCAGATTTGAAAAATTTGAAAAGTTTATTCGAAATATATGTGTGCAATTTCTATAAGATTTTACTATATATTATGTTATATCCTGTGTGTATAGGGACTTTAAACAGAAAAATTTATCTTGCACATTGGTTATTTTTAACAAAAGGGGAAGGTATCCAAAAAATTTCACAGATATTGTAAATTTATACTTTATACCCTGTATTTGTATTTAAAATTTGTTTATGTAAACATATTTTATAGTGTTAATTGACAGGCTTTAAATTCTCCGAGGAAATTATTGGTGTAAATTATTGAAATTGTATTAAAAATAAGGCTTCATTATGACAAAGGTGACCGCATTAAAACATTGCAGAAAAGTTGATTTACAGAATTTAGCAGCAGAATTGGGTGTAGCACTTGAGAATGGGGATACAATACAAATAATCATCCAAAAAATTGAGCAATCGGATAGCTACGACGAGGACCTTGCACTAACGCAAGCCAGGTACATTGTAAAAGATAGAGAGGAAAGTTTAGCTAGGGAAAAAGACCGCGAAAAGGCAGAAAAAGACCGCGAGAAGGCAGAAAGGGACCGCGAAAAGGAACAGTTAGAATTAGAAAGAGCTAAATTAGACAACGCAGACAGACAGAAAGAAAGAGAATTCAAACTAGAAGAATTAAGATTAACGCAAGGCACAGAGAGAAGCAGTTCAAGCGCGAGCAATCGTTCCGATAGAGGCCCAAAATTAAACATAAAATCTATTATGCATTCGTTCGACCCAGACAAATCAGACATAACTTTATTTTTAAATTTATTTGAGAGACAGGCAGAAAGATCGGGGATCGAGTCAGATGATCTAGTAACTCATCTTTTAGCTTTATTGCCCATAGAAATTTCTGAATTAATTTTACGAGAACCGTCTAACAGCGTGGACAATTTTGCTCACGTGAAAAAAATTCTCTTAGAACGATATAGGTTAACAGCAGAAGCCTATCGTTTAAAATTAATGAGGCATCAAAAAAATACAAACACCCCATGGAAAGACTTAATCTTCGAATTAAATAGCTTTCAAGACGGGTGGCTTGATGGTTTGGGCATCAAAACCTTAGAGGAGCTAAAAGACCTGCTTATAACGGAACAAATTAAACGAAGAGTGCCGATCGAAACTAAAAATCATTTTATCGATTCGTGGGCAGAGTATAAAAAACCAGACAAACTCACAAAAGATTTGGACGGGTATGAAGCAATAATTGGCGCGACGTCCTGGAAAGGGTATGCCAGACCCCCCGGGGAGAAAAGATTCGAGAGACCGAGATATACGGAAAAAGACAGCGAAAAATGGTTCAATCGCACGGGTTACGAGGAAAGGGACCCGAGGAAAAATGCCGATAATAAATTTAATTGGCGGGAGAAAAATGACGATAGGGAAAGGCAAAAAGTTTTCGAAAAAACAAAACAAAGCACTTGCTTTCAATGCGGAAGTCCAAAACATAGGATACGAGACTGTCCAGATTTAAAAAGATCGGAAAAAGAAATAAGCACGGTACATCATGTTAGGTGTAGTACGAAATTAGATAAAGGTTTCGAACCATATTTAAGTAAGGGAAAGATAAATGGAGTAGAAATTACAATGTTACGTGATACCAGAGCCATAGATGATTTATGTCCAAGAAGATTCATTAATAAAGGGCAATTAAACGGAGAAATTAAGTGGTTAAGAC
The DNA here is from genome assembly GCA_963932465.1 of Maratus speciosus. NCBI lineage: Eukaryota > Metazoa > Arthropoda > Arachnida > Araneae > Salticidae > Maratus > Maratus speciosus. The sequence continues at coordinate 148,941,035 of OZ010788.1, forward strand.
AACCTCTGGACAGGGAACTTCAACAGCTTCCGGTTGCGGAAATAAAGTTAGAATTAGCGGATAAAACGGTGATAACAACTAAAGCACTTATCACAGACAACGAGTCAGATTTGGATTACTATATCCTTGGAAACAGAACACAAGAATTAATCAATTCGTATGAGCGCAAAAAAACTAAACAGCCGGCCAGAGAAAACAAAACCAATAGCATTCGAAACTTTCAATGGGGCATTCAAGGGGTGAGTCAATCACAAGAGATTAGCCCGGAAAACGTCACGGCAGGCGATGAGTTGAACGTGAGCGAAAAGGAGGAACCAATTTCTTTACAACCGCTCGCACAGGAGTCGAATGAGAATGACAAAAGACCGTTTGAAAATGAAACTTATAGCTTAAGGAAAAAAAGTAAGACGGATTGTAAAAATGCACAAAACATAGTCAAGTCGCGTGAGGAATCGATTTCCAGGTCAGAAAACTTTCGAGGCGATAGGGATTTGGAAAAACAAACGGGCGTTACGGAAAAGGATTATAACGGTAATCCGAAAAACAGAATAGCGACGAATTCGTCAAACTTGGAGAAAGAGGGGAGAACAAAAGACAGTGTTCTAAAACGAAATAAAAGAAAAGTCTATGGGTCAGAAAACCAAGAGAAACAGCTGTCAGGCGAGGTCAAAAACTTAGGGATTATAAGAAACTCAGACACACACATAACTCGCGAAGACAAGAAGTCAAAAATACCGGTAAAAGTCATACAAAATAGGCAAAGTACCGGACAAGGAAAGCTGTTCAGAGATTCATCTCAGATAGAAGGGATTAAAATGAGGGAACAGCAGGTTAAGTCGCAGGACGTCAGTAAAAAAGTCAGAAGGGAGAGTGAAAACTCAGTTAAAAATAAAAAGTGCGAATTACAGAATTTAGGCAAAACAGTAGAAAAGGATTTTAAACCCGGGAAACAAATACTAGATTTAGGAACAAACGGTCAACAAAATGAAACTGATAGTTGGGAAGACATTACGAAAGGGAAAGAAAAAATAGCAAGGGTGGACGAACTTATAGAGATCCCCAAAAATAAAAAACAGGCGAAAGCAAATAAAGCGAAACGTGCTAGAAAAATTAATATGAAAATGAAAAGTAATAAAGGATTAAAGGTCTGGAAAATTGCTGGTCAAGGAGAAAAGTTTAACACTCATAATTCCATGAATAGATTGAAAAGGCGAAAATGGAAAGGAATTGGCAACAGGAAAACGGGACAGAAAAGCACGAACATAGATTTAGAAGCCAAAATCAGGGTAAAAATAAACAAAAATCCGAGAAAGCCAACGGTAGTTAAAATAACGGAGATAAATACATTGTCAAAATCTAAAAGGGAAACAGAAAACAGGAAAGAGTTAGATAAAAACAAGGAAATTGATCAAAAAGAAATCAGTGAAAGGCAAGAGAATCGGCAAAATTCAGAGAGGCATTCGACAAATAAACGAAAGAATACGGGAAAAGTTGGGGCTACGAGAATAGTTGCCATAAAAAAATTAAAGAGCTGCACTGATAAGAAGAGTTTAATAGAAACGGATAGCAGTGCGCTTTCATCTAGGAATAGCAAAAACAAAATGACTCGTAAACCGCTCAAAAGGGCACATACTTTGCAACCTGACCAATATGCCAGAGTACAAAGGCCAGGGAAGGACATTGTCCAAATAGATTTTTTGAGTAGGGCAGAGTAATCTTGAAAAGAAAAAAAAAAAGAAAATTGTATATAGTACGTTATCATTCCTTTTAATGTTTGAAAAAATAATATAATGTGAAGTGTTTTGAAATAGAATAAAGTGTAAAATATTATACAGAGTGTATAATGAATACTTTTTGTGGAGGGGCAGACAGGCAAATAAAGTTTTTTTCTTTCTTTTTTTTTGCATGTGAGCCATTCATATAAATTTTGAGTCACCTTTCTCTTTTCCAGAATATTTCGTCCTGCGTCCAAAATATTCTTTTAAAAGGAGGGGGGGGGGGTTGTAAAGATCTGAACTATATCAGATTCGCCATATAGAAAGAACTAATGCTTTTCTAAAATAGTGTAAAAATATGTTAAAGTCCAGTAAGACGCACGGCAAGATGAAAGATACTACTCAGTCACCATCGCTCTTGGACATTTAACAATCGGTGACAGTTTGCTAATGCTAAAGAGCAGCCGGCACTTTGTTTGATCTTTGAGCGTGGGAAGATAACTCACATACGTTCTCACGAGTGCATATGATCGCAGGATCCACGTGCAAAAAGAGGAGTTTCTTAATATGTCCACTCAGGAGACAAGAGTAAAGGCCCCTGGGAGGTTCTTAAAAAGAACGGACAGTTAGTGGCTGAGAAACCCACTATTGTTTTGAGAGGAAGATAATTGAGGGATATATACGAGAGGATGCGGAGGAGAGAGGAGATTTTGGCTGGGGTTGGAAGAGCGACTTTTGGAGTCGAAGATTTTGAAGGCCGAAAGGGCCGGACTTTACGATCCCTAATACCGGGGAATTAGACTCGAATCAGCGGCGACAGGGCACCAGGGTGCCGTCGCGGAAAAGGAGATCTTTATCTCGGAGACAAGACCAGCGCTTTCCGTTCAAGTGATGCAATGCCTGTGGACTTAATAGACTAGCTGCCACCTTCTCATAGACACTATTTCTGTTACATAAACTTTGTTCAACAAATTTTACATTGTTGTGTATATAGCAACTTATTACTCCAGAATATTTTTTTACTGTGTTATAAAATAAATCTTATGTTATCATATTCTAAGAGAATATAATTTGCTAAGCCTTCGAAGATTAACACCCTCGACCATCGCTACCGCCTTCTTAGGACACGGCACAGCCTTTATAAATGAAGTATATTAGGTGAAGATGAAAGAGAAAAAAAATTACGGCCATTTTTTTTCTTATTCTGACTAGAAAATCAGAGTTCTAACTTTTTACGTCTGCTCTTTCATCTTCACCTAACACTTCTTTTATAATGGCTGTTTCATAATAATGGAAGCCACCAATCCATCAGAAGAAAATGATCCATTCCAAGGGTATAATCCTTCATTTGGCACCCCTTCGTTCTGGCGCCCGGGGCACATGCCCCCTCTGCCCCCCCCCCTAGTTTCGGCCCTGATACTTGTGATAGTTTATACACACATACACATGTTACATGTGTGTAGATTGGGAGATGCCCAAATTAGCGATATAAGCATATAAATATATAAGTACCATATTTTATGGAAGAAACGCCGCGGCGTTTAAGAGTTCAAAAGTTAATTTTTTTCCAAGTGCGGCGTTAACGCCATGTGCTGCGTTTACGATTTTTTTTTAAATACCAACTGATTTTCCTTAATTTAAAAATTAATAAAACTACTTAAAATCGGATTTAAATATTTTAAATAAAACTTCAGACATCTTAAGATATTAAAAACGAGGCATCCTACGCCGCTCAGAAAACTTTGATTAAAGTTAAGTCAATGTGACGCTGTTGACAAAAGTAGCGTTCCGACGGATGCGGCGATTATAATACTTTTAAGCTTATTCAGGTCAATTTGAGGAGTGCGGCGTTTCTGCCATAAAATACGGTATTAGGAATTGCAAAAGTGTTCGCTAACTAGATATGTGCTTTCGGGAGTATCCATTATGAAGATCTTATTGTATATAGATTTTTAATATAAAAAAATATTTTGGATATTCTTTTGAAAAATCTGGTCAACCCGAACCCGAATCACAAGAGTTAAAATCCAATCCGAACCCGAAAAATCATAGTCAACTCGACCCGAAACTGACCCCGACCCGACTCGCAACGAAAAAATATAATACCCTGGGTCGAAAATATAAAAACCCAATAACTGCAAACACTTGTAATTGGGATCGAAATTTTCCCCAGACCGCATAAACACCTCAATCGGAAAATAAAATAGTATTATTTTTCTGTTAGAAATAGGAGAATTTGTGGAACAGATAGTCCCAGGTCCCAGACTAGTATCAGAAAAGAATAGAGAAAGCATATAAAGGAAAAACTCCACACTAGGACAAAAAGTCATGTTCAGTTAGATTATATAAGCAATACCATTACAAGAGGAGGCGCCAGAGACTTTTTTTGTGCTTTGTTGCACAGACTAAGTAATTGGTGAATTTCTTATTATATCCATTTTAAAAGGATGGGGAAAAAAGAAAACGAAAAAACCTACGGCTTGTTTGAAGTATCATTTGAGATAAAACGTTCCTAGTCTTGCTAGTGTCGCTACTAGTTCAGTAATCTAATCGTATATCCGTAAACTACTACGGTATGAATAAAACTTGGATTTCCTTGCGTAAATGCGCGTTAGGTTCCCTTAGAAAGACCCCCTACGGAGGGCACTCCCTCCCCTTCGGTACCATACCCCTCGTGTAGATAATTGGTCGTCATAAACAACAACTATTGATGAAAGTTGTTGAAAAGGACAGAGGACGGACGATTCTAGGAAACGAAAACAGTGTGTACGCTTTCAATCAATTTGTCAATTGTTGGAAAGCACCTTCCCTCTTCTTTCGAATCAGAAGCAGTAACCTTTTTCATGCAGATTTCCTTTAAATTAAAGAGATTTTTTTTTTCGGTAGAAAAATTCTATCAGCTTTAAATTTGGGGATGAATCACAAATCCTTAAATATACAATGATTTATTTATTTAATTATTTTTAATTATTTGACCTTTCTAGCATCAATGTGTTGTATGTATTTATTAGAATAAGAAACTATATGTAAATATAGTTTATACATGTATTTTTTAATGTGTAACGCAATGACAATTGATTAATGAAAGATTTTACTTCATAGGCATTCTCTATACGTGAAAAATTGTTATGAAAAATAGCAATTTGAAACGAAAGATGAAATCCACTTACTCAAATATAAAATTTGAACAAAACAAACATTAATTTCTTTAGTTTCATCTGATAAAGTTCTTCTATTTAATAAAAGTGTTTTGTTTGCAAAACTTATTTTTTAAAGATTAACATAATAAATATCATTTATGAAATGTACGATTTCATTAAGGCTGTTCTTAACTGCTCTGCTCAACAAGCGCAAAATGTTTTGACACATTTACAAATTCATTTTTTAACGGAAAGGTATAAAATTGGAAAGCCTGGCCATGGAAGCGATTTGGAATTGAACTGTTTTTCCCCCATTTTTTGATCAATCAATTATCTATTGAGTTATAAGCAATTTTGATCACGTGACAAACACGTTTTTCGCCTGCTTTTGAGTGCTCTTTCTTCCTTCGCGCGGAAATTCGGTTCAAAATGCCCACTTTGACGCTATTTTCTGAAAGATCTATTGGATTTGCAAAAAAAATGGAAAAAACAGCTCAATTACATAGTTTCTGAACAACACCAGCTCGTTTCATGCATTTTCGAACAAAAATAAATTAAAACTTATGTCAGAAAGTTGCCCTTTTGGATTTGAGAACACACTTAATGAAAGGTATCATTAATGAAGTGTAGGATTTAAAAAAAGTGTTCTGAGCTGTGGTATTTATTTTTTAAATGCATCTGATTATATATAAATATCACTGTTACCATTAATATCCTTAATCCATATTCTATTGTTTGGATATTTGAAAAATTTTAAAATTCTATGCAATAAAATGTTTGGAATTGCATAGGAAAGAAGAAAAAATCCGTTGTGGGCTGGTTTCCCTATGAGCAAGTTAATCATCGGTTTAAAATGCATTACATTCTTTTTACAAGTACTGTTATGCTCATTTTACATAGATCAATTTTTTTTTTTGGAGGGGGGGGGGGCGGTGTTAAACACGGGATTGCGTCATAGGCAGGTTCTTTTTTTCGGGTTTTACTGTAATTTAATTTTATTGCCAAGAAATGCATCTACCATCTACCCATCTTAAAGAATAATAAAATATATAAATATGAATTTTAATTGTGGAATAATAGCGATTTAAAATGCGCGCGTTTAAATTTTTTAAAAATTGGGCCGGTCCAAATTTTACTGATATTTTTACTAGATAGGCCAGAGTAGTGCTGGTCCAGTGATTTTCAAATGAACTGAGTTGGAACGGGGACTAAAAATTTCTGCTAGTTCAGATCTCAAGAAGAATGCAGTCAAGCCCCGGCTTGGGTCGGAATATAAATCCAGTTCCGGTGCCGGCCCATCTCGTTCTGAACCTCTAGAAATAAGTAATCCACAAACCACGCCCGGAGCGAGTATTAGAAAGAAAAATTGGGCCGGGCCTATGAAGACCCTTACATCGAATAGCCAAAAGATTTGTTCACAAAATTTTGTAAAGTTAAACAAAAAAATTCTAAAAAAAAACGAGTTTTTAGTGAACTTCGCTCACTTTCATAGATGAGTTTGAGTTGAACGAGTTCGTTCCAAAATTTTTGAATTTGAACGTGAACTTGACTCATTTTTGAGAAACTGAGTTTGAGTTTGAATTAGTTCGTTTATTTTGTGAGCGTACCCAACACTGCTCGGAACGAGGCTTAACCTCCCCATGCATTGCTACTGTGTTTGAAAAAGTTCATTTAAGTCACTCAGGGTTAAATCACTTAAATCCGTGTATACACGGATTTAAGTCCGAACAAAGTATAACCATCCGTTTTTTTTTTCCTTACCGTCCCTTTTTTTCTAAACCATACCCTTTTTTTCCTTACCGTCCCTTCTTTAACACCCCTTTAAGACAATGTTATGCCAAAATTTTGTACTAAAAATACTACATTGTTATTATTTCTTATTTGAATATGTGGGTACTATGGAAATTCATCATAAGTAAAAATTTAGAAGAAAATAAAAAGTTAGAGAGGTAAAATGGTAAGTAAAATTAAACTCGCAAGTTTAACTTAAACCTCAGTTAAATTAAAAAAAATTCGCTGCTGACCATTTTTTCTTTATTTTGAATCACTAGGGGGCTCTGCCCCCTACGAGCTACGCTCGCCAACCCCCGTTCAGACAGCCTAGATTCTAAAAGCATGTTAATTTCATCGGCCTTAAAAAGATTGAATTATAATTTTAAAAAAACAGTGACGGTCTCCCTGTAAACGGGTTTTCATTCATTTTCCTTTGATTGGAGATTTTTAAGACGAAATCAGCATCTGCTAAGAGATACAATGGCTGTTTTAGTCTTTGATTAAAAACAAGAAAGAAAAATCATGCATACGGCATAGATTATGAAACACTTTCCAACACTCCCTGAAAGCTTTCACAAAACTTCGTTATTTATTGAAAATAATAACGAAGTTAATAAGATAACTAACTAAACATTTAAAAAACTGATTTCAGCAGTTACCATCCATAGCCAAATATGTATTCCAATTCTTCCGAACAGCCCTGTATTTGATCGGTAGGCTGATATATATACTATATAATAGAAAATTTAGTTTAGCAAGAAAACGCATAACATGTTGAAATTTCTCTTTCAGCAGTTTATACTAATGATGGAATCATACTTGAATACTTTTGTTCAGCCCTGTTGTTTAGCTAGTACCTTTATTACACGCCACTATTTAGTTAAACTTTAATTCAAACTAAATCACTCTTAAAACTACTGAAATCGCATTTCCAGAATTTATCATCTATAGGCGGCCATGTATCCAATTCTTTGCGTGGCCCTGTATATCATTTTATCTATTTTCTACAAACATTTCATAGAAAACTACATGCAGTTCAGCATAACACATTTTAAACCCAAATTTCAGCAATTTACGGTCATACTCAGTAACCTTTAAGAATTCTTTTGCGTAGCCCTGTATATCAACTATAACATTTACACACACCATATAGTATGCATAAATATAGTGAAACTTAAAAGCGCATATCATTATTAAAAATGCATTCCCTGCCATCGCCGCTAATATACAGTACTTCAGATAGAAAATACTTGTCTGAAATGTTTTATATGTTCCTGTAAATGTTATGCACTTCGTATTATGCATGAAATAACTTAAGTAAGCCTCACCGACGTACATCAATTTTATTATATATGAATTTTTATAATTAAAATACGCCGCAAACAATTTCCCCCTATATCATTTGTAATGGAATTCTTTTGTGTAGCCCTGTAAATGAATAGTAACTATTCGTTGCACCGCATATACTACAGAATATTCTGCATATTTTAGTGCACTTCGTAAATGCATATATTTTTTATTATGTTTGAAAGGGTGTAACATCTTTAAAATTCATTTGAAATGATTTTTCCCATTGGCCGTAATGTAACGGAATACTTTTGACTGTCCCTGTAAATGAACTAAACATGCTACAAACTTCATTTGAAATAGGGTTCGTGCTAGGCTAAACGTCAATAACCAAAAGTTTCAGTGCGATCCGAGTATATTTACGAGAGTTAGAGCGCGAACAGACAAACCGAAATCAATAACAATTTTTCAACTTTGTTGGAAAGAGTTAAAAATTAGTTTAAAATTTGAAAGTAAGCTAATGTAAAATGAATTAAGTACACAGAGTCTTTGTCTCTCGGTACTTTTTAACAACGCTATGAGAAAGTTTTTAAATGTACCGTTTTAAATCTGACGTAATTTCCACCAAAGTTTCCTTTCTCTTTTTAATATTCACATGAAAATACTTTTGTTGTTAGAAAGAAAATATTATTTGTGCTGTCTTAGAATTCACGATAATAGTTGAAAAGATAAAAAAGTTCCTCAAAATATAAAATAAATGTCTCGTGCAAATATATTTTTTAATTTAAAGTGTTTTGCCAACTTTTATTTATTTGGCCTTTTTAAATATGACGTAATTTCCTTCATTTGTGACTTTTAACGCATAATAATGAATTTAGTATTTAAAAATTTTCTTTCCCTTTTAAAATTCACGTGTAACTGTAGTTTTTATGATTTAATTTTCAATATTTTCCCGATTTTTAACATTTAATCACTAATTCTAATTTGAAAGTTTTTTTCTGTTTATAATAGCCACGTGTAAATAAATTTTTTATTTGAAGGAAATTTATTCTTTGAGCTGTTTTTAAAATTGGCAACAGTTTAAAATAATTGCCCTTTTCTAAAATGTGTAAAAAATATCTCTCGAAATGCTGCAAATTTGAATTTAAAAAGGAAATAAATCCTCAAAAAATGAGTCAAATTAAAAAGATAATTGCAGTCTGCACATCGGGAACTTCCAATGTATAAAATGATCTAAACATGTTTAAATTCCTATGTATAGGTTTTTTCCTATCAAACTTTTTTAATGGAACAATTTTGACCATATTTAACATTAAATATCTCTTAAAATAATTATTCGATTTAAAAACTGTCTGCATCAGCGTGTTTATCAAACATGTCTCTATAATACCACCGATTTTCATATTTTTGTCAAACAGTTTTCTTAATATTAACGAAGAAAGACCCCCGGTCATAAAAAATATGGATGCCGATCTAGTAGGAGTATACCCGGATGATCTACGCAGATTTTCATTGGTCCATATGCAAATCAAAACTTTTTTATATACTAGGGTGCTCTGCCCCCTACGAGCTACACTCGTCAACCCCCGTTCAGACACCGCAGACTCTAACAGCACGATAATTTAATCGGCTTTAAAAAGATTTCGGAAGATTGAATTACAATTTCAATCTGAGAATTATAATCTGACGTAATTTTCACCAAACTTTTCTTTTTCTTTTTAATATTCACGTAAAAATACTTTTGTTAGAGATGAAATATTGTGATCATCTTAAAATATCAAATAAATGTCTCGAGCAATTTTTAAATTTAAACTGTTTTGCAATATTATTTTTTGTTCATTTTATATAATAAGTGTAATGTGACGTAAATGTGACGTAAATTATCCTATTTAAGACTTCTAACGCATGTTTATGAATTTATTATTTTACAATCTTCTGTCTCTTTTAAAATTCACGTGTAAGTATAATTTTTATGACGTAATTTTCAATGAGTTCCTGCATTTTATATTTTCTGTTTATAATAGTCACGTGTAAAATGAATTTTTAATTTGAAGTAAACGTTATTGTTTGAGCTGTTTATACAACTGGCAACAGTTTAAATTAATAACATTTTCTAAAATTTGTAAAAAATATCTCTCGAAATGCTGAAAATTTGAATTTAAAATTGAAATAAAACCTCAAAAAATGAGTCAAATAAGAAAAATAAATACAATCTGCACACCGGGAACTTATAACGTATAAAATGATCTAAAAATGATTAAATTCTCATGTATAGTTTTTGCTCCAATAAAACTTTTTTAATGGAACGATTTTGTCCAACTTTAGCATTAAATATCTCTTAAAATAATTCTTCGATTTGAAAACTGTCTGCATCAGCGTATTTATCAAACATTTCTCTATAATACCACCGATTTTCATATTTTTGTATGCAACAGTTTTTTTAATATTAACGATGAAATGCCATGCTTAAGCATTCAAATTGGATGTGGATCTACCCGGAATATCTACTCAGATTTTCATTGGTCCATTTCCAAATCAAAACTTTTTTATATATATAGAAGGATATAGAAGGATTAAGGCATTCGTCTATAAGTTTAAAATGTTATTTTAGTAAGTTTAATTTCACCAGGTTTTTATTCCTGAAAAGTTAAAAGATTGTGAGTATACCCCATTATGACCCCATATATATTATTTCGGTTGTCCAGCATCCCTTTTTCTGTATATCTACGAAACGCAGAACAATGAATGAGATATCATTCGAAAGGTGTTTGAATAGACTTCTGACATAGTATTCATACTCACATTTCGTTTAAACATATTTCTTTTAATTAAAAATTGCTGTTAATTGAAAATTAAATCAGCATTGTTTCTATAAATGATATGATAGGTTTTAATAAGTATAAAAAGAACTTCTTAAAACACCATCAAAAACTTTTAAATGCGCTATGCCTTTCGAAAGATCTGAGTCTTTCTTCGTCAAGCACAAAGAAGACATGCTTCTACTATGAAAGCAACAGCAAGACTGCCAAATATGAAAGCAGCAGTCTTGCTGCCTCTTTCATAGTAGAAGCACGTCTTCTTTGTGCCTGACGAAGAAAGACTCAGATCTTTCGAAAGGACTAGCACATTTAAAAGTTTTTGATGGTGTTTTAAGAAGTTCTTTTTATACTTATTGATTCACACCAGTTCCAACTTATTTGCTATGATAGGTTTTCTCAAATCAGTGTTTCCACGAAAATAAAAACCGCATGTTTATATATATATATAAAAAATTAGTTCCAAAAAAAATGAAGCGCGATATATCTGCACGGGTTTATTTTATGTTTATGATTAAAAAGCAAATTTGAATATCAAATGTTCAGAAGAAAAGACACTATTGATCCATCGAAGCAATGGTATTTCACGTGTAGCGTAAAAGGTGTGCTGTGTTAATTTAGATTAAATTATATAAATATTCAATTTATTTTTCTTTGTCCCATGTTTGTCCGTATCCGGATGGCATCATCCTCTCATACAGTTAAAATACCAATGTTATATTTTTTTTCTTTCTTGCGCGTGCCTTTGCTGTCTTCGACCAGATTTTACTGTCACTTTGATAGAATAATTGAGATGATATTCTCGCTTAAATAATGATGTTTGCAGATATTTTTATCCTTAATTATTCTTTAGAAGTTTAAATCTGCATCTAAAACTACTAGATATTGCTAAAAAATATTAGACTAAAGGGCGAAATCTTCACACGAGTCCACTGATTCATATTATTTCTGTTTGTTTCTGTTACCTTTTTCTCAACTAATATGTAGCATAAAACGATGAATGAGGTATCATTGGATAGGATTTTTTGCCCTCATCTGACATTGTGCACTGAATGTAACTAATAAAATTTTATTTCATTATTTCTCCATTCTGGATGGATTCCATTATGGATTTTTTGCCCTCATCTGACATTGTGCACTGAATGTAACTAATAAAATTTTATTCTGAAAAGTTAAAAGATTGTGAGTATACCCCATTATGACCCCATATATATTATTTCTGTTGTCCAACATCCCTTTTTCTGTATATCTACGAAACGCAGAACAATGAATGAGATATCATTCGGAAGGTGTTTGAATAAACTTCTGACATAGTATATCCATATTTAATTTCCCCATTCCATTATTGCTTTGGAAAGTTTAATGTGTTTTGTAAATGTCATAACTTTATTTTAAAATAACTTAAAAATAAAAAATTATCCATCCACTGAAATCAAACTCAACTTTGATTTCAGTGATTGTGTATATAATGATGAATGAGGTATCATTGAATAGGCTCTTTTGCCCACATCTGACATTACATACTGAATTTTCGTTCTACTTTTAGGTTAAGTTCCATCATTCATATTATTTTTAATGTCAACATCCTTTTTTTATGCACAGACAAAACGTAAAACGATGAATGAGGTATTACGATAAGTTTTTGAAGAATCTTTTGGCATACACAGTAAAAAAAAGTCTGTAAAGTTACTAAAGTTTTTCTAGGAAACTGGGATTCCTAGAACTTTTTATGTAACGGCAACAACAAAAATTCATGTAACAGATACACTTTTGCACAGAAAATCAAAAAATCTCTAAGGTTACTAAGAATTTTTTGGGAAACTGCACTGCAAAAAAAAATGGTAACTTTCTATGTAAAATCCAGGAACGTTTCGCCTTTTCTCAGGTTTTCAGAATAATTTAGCTCTTTCCTGTGAAATTCTGGTTTTCTTATCTGAAACGTTCCTGAACAAAAGTTGGAAACAGCAAAACGCTGCGGCCGCCATTTATTATTTTTTTGCTATAATCCGTTGCTCGCGCGCCAGTGTCGAAAAAGAATTCCTTAAATGAATGTAAAAAAAATCAATATGGAATGCAAATAAATCAATAGACGACATAATCCTTTACGTCTCTATTGTCAAGACAATTCAGATGAAAATACAATACCTCCGTGACATCGCTAAGAGATTATCTCTCGTACTTGTCTGTGAAATGTTTAAGGAGCAGACCGTGTAAAAAAAATACACCTATTATTTGGATCTCCATTAACCAGGGGACCATCAAACATGATTCTCACCGATTTTGATTAATCTAAAGTATGTTTTAGAGTTCTTATCTCTAATTATTCTTGTGAAAGGATTTCTTCAAATGGGACTTAGATTTTCAGAAATTAGATGCCGAGGTTTAGCATACGTTTCAAATACCCATTAGTTTGCAGCTCTCAACGTGTCTTTCGTGGTGTGGGCGCAGAAAGCTCGCACGCCACCCGTACGGCCCGAGTTCGATGCTACCTCTGGACTTTTTTTTTTCTTTTTTAATTAATTTTATATTTTAACACTTTATTACAATTTGATTTAAATTTGATATATATTTGACACTTTGAATTGCTGCAAATTTGAATTATTTTTTTATTTTCGGAAAAAATATACAATTACGTTTAGGTTTTTTTTTTTTTTTTTTCATGAAAATTTATATGTTTTTTATCTAACTTGTAAACTAACATAATTACTAACGAAAATCCAAAATATTTTATGTCTAGATTTTTTTTCTAATTATTATTTACATTTATATATTTTTATATTTTAAGCAAAGTTCAGAAACAATATATCATATATATATTTACTTTATTGAATTTTAACTGAAAATTTATTTTTTCGTGTAAATTATAAATAATAATTTTGATGTCAATTTCAAAATATTTTTTCATTCTAACAAATAATGATAATAAAGCGAAAATTGTCAACTGGAAATGTAAAAATCGTCTGCGGATCCCGCATGCTATGAAATGTCAGTAATGTTTTGCTGTCAACAGAAATATTCCAATATTAATACATGAAAATTATAATATATAATAATGGAAATTATACATGGAAATTATACATGGAAATTATAATAAATAAATATTACATCTTGTGCTGCGTTTTGTAGCCTTGCCAACATACAATAGTGAGAAATTTTCCGAGCTGTGTATCGTTTCAAGTGGTTTAGTCGGTAGAACGTCAGTGCGCTATACTGATGGCCCGGGTTCGAGTCCCGGCTTGGAATCTTTTTCACTATGTTGGCCTTTGCGCCTTTTAAGCAATTATTTCGAAATTTGATTTTCATTTGAAAAGAAATATTCCTGGTATTTCGCAGGAAACTTACTGGCATTTCTGTAGAAAGTTTTTAACATATACAGTAAAGTTCCAGTCATTTTCAAGAAATGTTTCTTGGAAATAATGGGCAACTCAGCTGCCCATTTTTTCCCAGGAACGTTGCGGAATTTTTTTTACAGTGTGTGATGCCTAAAACTTTTCATGTAACTGAAACCATGGTTACAGATAAAATTTTAGTAAGATTAGTGTAATTTTAGCAGATTCATTTGTAAAACTACAGATTTCTGTAGCTTTACAAAAACTAGTTTTGTAGATTTACAGCTTTTTTTTGTACAGTTACAGATGAAAGTTTAGTAAGCATGTAACTTTACATCTGTAGAACTACATATTTTTTTTTTTTTTTTACAGTGTAGTACAGTCATATTTCCTTAACCCGGCAGTAGTCGCGTGTCGGTCTTTTTGACGCCCATATAAATTATCTTGCCCCAACTCGTATCCCCTTACAAATACAATGGAGAACTATCATGTAACTGACTTTAACCCGCGAGGACGGGAGCCACGAAAAGTAACACGAGAACGGGCATGGGGTGTCAGCACACCCCAAACATATTAAACGGCATAAATACGAAAAAATACTTTAGAATTCTGTCTGTTAGTGAAATTCATGATAATTACACTCTTTCTCGTGAAAAATGACAACTGAAATGTTAAATTATAGTTAATTAAAAAAATTAATAAACAATAAATTAAAAGCACTCAACGTCAACAGACGAATATTTTCGAGCGTGGGGTGTCAAAACACCCCGCGCCCGTCTTGCCGGGTTAAACGTTTCTCCATCACTACAGTGAGGTAACAAAACATCTCTGTTTTACCTTCAGGGACATTTTTACAAGCAAATTTGAAATAGGTGGAAAAGTCTACGCAACAATCCCTAGAGTCAGTTCATTTTTACTTTTTCCTATTATTCCAAATCTCATGAATATAAAATGTATAATTTAAGTAAACTGCAAATTTATAACTTCATTGAAATGTGATATTCGAATATTAAGTGAAAAGTGTTTCTTATTTTACATTTTCTGTATGCGGGATGCGGCAGTCAAAAGACGCGACTCTTAAACAAGTTAAAACAAGTTTTTTGAATAAAAAAGGGTTCACTTAATTTATAAATGAATGAAAAATGTATCAGAAACTAAACTGGAAGCTTGCAGTGCGAAAGTCTCGTACGGGTCTACTAGCAATATTAATAATAAGTACCTATACTTTTCTCATTCGTGAATATAAAAAAGGGGACTTACTTTTTTAAAAAATGCTTAGCCTTGATACCTTAAAGAGTAGAAATATTCGAAATCAATGCTTTTTGTGACATCTGAACATAGATTATAGGAAAACATATGTCCCGATCTCACGAGATAACATGCGGAAAATAATGTTCTAAATGATATTTTACAGGATCCACTCTCCGATAGTGCTTTCGGCCTTGGAAAGTTTAATGTGTTTTGTTTTAAAATTTTTCTTGATGCATAAAAAAAAAAAAAGAGAGAGAGGGAAAAATATTATCAATAGAAAAGTCAAAAACATTTTTTATTAGCATAAATTTTGAAATATTGGCCATGGGGAGTTAGAAGAAGAAAAGTTACAAATATATTTTGGCTAAAGTCCAGCTTCAAATGAGATATGTAAAGTATCATTTTTAAGTTCGATTTTATTTTTAAATTATTTTAAAATAAAGTTATGATTTTCAGACAAGATCAATATAATTTTGAATTTAATTTTTTATTATTGTAATTTAATATTTTTAATATCCTTTATTTATAAATTTGTAATTTTAAATACCAAAAGTTGGTTATGTGCTCCAGATGTGCTACGTGCATCATTCTCATAAAAGAATACAAAATGATGTCACAGAATATTATGCATATCACACATATCACAGAATATCACTGTATATTAAAAAACAATTGCAATTTAAAATATCGGGTGCGTTTTCTAAGGGAACGTAACCCGTATTAACGCTTGGAGAACCAAGGTTCGAAGAAAACCACGAAAACTCCGAACGATTACGCCGCTGGGCGCGATTGGGATCGAACCCAGCACCTCCCGTCTACCAGCTTCGAGAGCAGAACCTCAACGCCTAAGGAATGGAGCCTAAGCGCACCCGACAAAACAATTTCTTCAACCCCAAAAACCGACAGACTCCACCAAATCAAGAAGTAAAAGAAAATTACTCCATATTTTAACACATTTATAATAAAATAAGTCTATAATTTTATCCATTATGTACAGAAATGAACACAAGGGTTATTAGTATGGGACACCATTCATAGTCAAATCTATAGTTTTTCATTTGAAAAATATTCAGGACTTCCTTGTTAAAACCAGGTCATCCCGACTCCGACCGAAAGAGATGATGCACAATCTGAAAAAGTTAAAGTGTACCTCAGTCGCTACGAAGAACATACGTCAACCTATCCTGACGCAGGACTGTAATTGCATGTAAATACGAAAACCGCTAAAAAGATTTCCACTGAAAGGCAAAAAACCCAAAATGAAAGAAAATTAATCCATATTTTAACCCTTAATTGCATAGTGATGTAAATTTCCATCACCTTTTTATTTAATTTTTAATACATAAATTAAGTTCTTACAACCACTATATTTATACAGAAATATTAAAATATAAAAATATCCTCTAAAAATTATAAAAATATGCTACTAAATAAAGTTAAAAATCTATCTTAAGATTTCTGGTGTCTAATCCTTAATATAAAAATAAAAAACACAATTCTAAAAGAATAATTCATGCATTTAAGGGTTAATACAATTATTGTAAAAGAAGTCTACAATTATATCTTTAATATAAACTTTACCTTTTATGTAGAAAAATGAAGATATATTCAGGGGTTGGACAAAATAATGTGATCACCCATTTCGAAATGTGTCGTACTTAGACCGTCCAATACCGCTTCGCCACGCGTCCAACAGTCTGCCACCTAATGGCGGCGAAAGGGAAGGTATCAGTCGAGCATTTGCCGGTGTGAAACTCGTATGAGAAAATTATGTTCCCCGCAAGTGCCATTATGTCCGACCTGTCCGAGGTGCAAAGAGGCATAATTATTGGAGCTCTCCTCGCTGGAGAATCCAGGTTTAGAATATCGAACGTTATGGATTTTTCAAGGACCACTGTGCCAAGGGTTATGATAGCCTACACAAAACTGGGATGGTGTCCTCTGCGAAGCAGAACAGTGGAAGAAAGTCGAAGTTGACCGACCGGGTGTTAAAGAGGATAGTCGTCCGAAAACGTAAGACTACACTGCCGCAGGTAATCTCCGAGATGGATACGGGGTTCTGAAGATGGCTGTTCATCTAGGAGGAGGATATCTGCGGCAGTGTATCTTACATTTTCTGGCATCCTCCTCAAAACACGTCTATCCTGGTCGGTCAATTTCGACTTTCGCCCACTGTTCCGCTTTGAAGAGGACACCTTTTTCAGTTTTCGGTAGGTCCCCAAGCCAGGTACAAATTTCGTCAGTTGTTTCCTTTCGGCTGATAATTTGTAAAATGCTTCAGAGAGTTGTATCATGAAGCTTCGTGAACGTCAGCTGCGGTTCCGTGGGTGGGTTGCGTAGTGTTAGCCTCCCAAGCATATATAAAATAATTTACTCATTTTCTCCCGATTGGAAATTTGTCAAATTATAGCTAATCCAATATCTTGAAGAAAAAAGAAGTCAAATGATTATAAAGTGGTGGTTAATACGTCAGCAGGTCGCACGAACATGAAAAAATATATACAGGGTGCAAAGGAAAGTCCCTTTAACCTGAAAATACTTTCGAACACAGAGAGCTACAGTTATGCAAGTGAGATAACGGTATAGTAAAGCGACTGCGCCCGACCTAATGCAAACGACAGTAGCACCCCCTAATGGCGAAATTTGGAAGATAGCTATTGAAAAGCGTAAACAAAAAGAGATAGAGCAAAATTTCCAGTTAGAAAGTTTTAGAGCGCCAATTAATTAGTACGAAACAACATTTGGTTCACACGGATAAGATAAATTGCCGCCTATATACCCAAAAATGTCCGAAATCGATGAGCGACGATTCTACTTGGCATATTCACATTCCGTAAATGTAGCAGTGCCAAATTCAGATTGTGACGTTGTACTGTGCTGTAATGTCTGTAAAAATTTAATTTCTAGTGCATTTAAAATTTTAGATTAACCCTTTCAGAGGCAGAAGAATTCTGTTGGTAAACTGATGAAATAATTGACTGACACCAGAATATTCAAACGAATTTCTTAGAAAATAAAAACCGGCTAATTTTCACTTTCATTACAAAAGCAAAATTTTATTAAAATATTCCTGCTGCCATTTGTCAGTTTTGGAATTAAAATTAGGTGGCAAGACCGTCTAGCCACCGCCCTTGAAAGGGTTAAATCTATGTCGGCATATTGAAGAGGCTTGCAATAGACGTTCCATGCTGAGAAATGCGGCATGTAGAATTACTCTCACGAATACAAACGTGTATAGTGAACAATGGCGAACTTTTCGAACATACTGAATAATAACTTTTTATCACTGTGAGACAGTTTGTCTTTTTTGTTTTTTTTATGTGATGTTATCAAAATGTATTGAGGTAAGCACGTATTTATACCATAAATTGTGCGTATTTCTTCATACTTCTGGGTATTCCATTCAAACGTTTACACAAAATAGAATGCATCGATTTCGGACATTTTTGGGTATACAGGCGAATATTTATCTTATCCATGTATATCAAATGTCGTTTTGTACTAATTAATTGATGCTCTAAAACTTTCTAACTGGAAATTTTGCTGTATCTCTTTTCGTTTTCGATTTTCAATGGCTATCTTCCAAATTTCGCCACTAGGGGCGCTGCCGTCGTTTGCATTAAGTCACTTTACTGTACCGTTACCTCTTTTCCATAGCTGTAGCTCTCTCCGTTCGCAAGTATTTTCAGGTTAAAGGGACTTTCCTTTGCACCCAGTATATTTTTTTCATGTTCGTGTAACCAGCTGACATATTTACCACCACTTTATAATCAGCTGACTTTTCTTTTTCTTCAAGAAATTGAGTTAGCTATAATTTGCAAATTTTCAATCGGGAGGAAATGACTAAACTTTATTTTTTTTACGTGCGTGGGAGGCTACTGTTGCTCAACCTACTCACGGAACCGCAGCTGACATTCACGAAGCTTCATGATACAACTCTCTGAAGCATTTTACAAATTATCGGCCGAGAGCAACTTGGTCATCAAAATCTGTTGCTGGCTCGCGGGCTATTATCCTTGACACAGTGATCCTTGAAAAACTCATAAGGTTGGCTGCTCTAGATACGGACACTCCAGCGAGGCGAGTTCCAATAATTATGAATCTTTGGATGTCGGACAGGTCGGCATAGGCGTAGAGTTATATGGGCCCGTGGGGCTCGGGCCCCTCCAATAATTTTTTCAGATGGGCTATATTTTATGTACGCCAACTGACATAGAAAACACTCAGATTTTGGAATTTCATATAATTTACAAAATTGTTTAGCGTATAAGGTTTCCGATGTATAATTGTTCTCTAAATTCGCTGTTTACTTTTATTCTTTGTAAACAAGCAAAACAACTGGAAAATTTTAGCGTGGCGTATGGGAAAAAACTAAGCACTCTCCATGGTGGGTTTTTCTTCCTTCTTTGGACACTGGGCACACTTTCTGGGAGAACACAATTCACTATAGTGGACTAAAAACATTAACCGCTATTATTTCAAGAATGTCAAAAAATCTCGACGGGATGCAAAAAATCGCTCAAAGTGAACAAAATTTACTACATTAAGCTAAAGGATTAACTAAATTCCTTCTACCAATGTAAAAAAGTCACTGCGGAACGCGAAAAACCGCTGAAAATTGCATTGAAAAGCACTAAAAATTCTAAACGTCGCAAAGGCCAAAAATTACTATAAGTGCTCTAAAACATTTTAACCGGAATTCGTTCACGAGTATCAAAATTCGCTGCGAAGAATCGAAAAACTCGCAATGAAAATCGAATTAAAAAATCAAAAATTTCGGAGGACAAAATTTATTGTATAATGCTAAAAATTGGAAACCGAATTCCTTTTATCAATAAAAAAAATGCGAAACACGAAATGACGCTAAAAATCGCATACAAATATTTGCAAAAAATTCAAAAATCGCTGTACGAATTCCGAATAAACTTTTTTGAAAAGAGGGCAAAATTTACTATATTATACGCTAAAAGATTGAAATCGGATTTATTTTATTAATTAAAAAAATCGCCTCGAACCGTGAAAAAACGTTAAAAATTGCATTAAAAATTATATTGAAAAAGTTCGAAATCGGGCTTTGGAGTGCACAACTAAATACACAGAGGCACCTTCATACCAAATTTTGTAGCTCTGCGTGCATCGGTTTTTTCAGAACTTAGCCGACAGACAGAAAGACTTCTTTCCTTATTATTATAGACCACCTGACCCGCCCGGCGTCGCCCGGGCCCGTGATAATAACCTTTAATAAAGCACAAATTTGTATGATTTTACACCTTTAATCCGATTTTGTCCGAATTGATATTTTTAAATGAAAAAAATCTCCAAAAAACATTGACTTTTAATGATAAGAGCCCTCGTAAGAAGTCATTTTCTGTTTTTCATCTACGGTCGTTTCATAATTTTTTTTTTTTTTTAAATCGTTTCTTTTGGTCCGAACTCTTTAAAAATTTTATCGTTATAAATATAATCGTTTCTCAGCCCGTATAAAAATTTCGTGGAAAAAATATTACATCTACTTCTAAAAGAAATATGTTTCTTCTTCTTTTTTACTTTCCTTTATCTTTGCAAGAAGAAAGTATTGGATTCAAGAAAATTTTCGAATTCGGGTTTTCGACGGATTTACACTTTTTAGCGGTCACAGATCCCGAAAAACATGTTTTTACAAAATGTCTATCTGTGAATCTGTCTGTGAGTTTGTCTGTATGTGACAGAAATTTTTAGGCGCTCTATCTCTAGAACTAATGCACGGAATTTAATAAAACTTCAGATTCAAATAGTCCCTGATATAAATTGGTGCTGAATAGTTGTTGGTGCAAATCCCCCTATATCTCAAGAACTAATACACAGATTTTCTTAAAATATCAGATTATGTTAGTCCTTAATATTGCTTGGTGCTGATTAATTTTTTGTGTAAATTGCTCAATAGGTGGCGCTGCTATGATGCACTATTCACGATTTCAGCAATAGCTGTATCTCAAGAACTAGTGAGCAGATTTTTATCAAACTTCAGATTCAATTATATATCTTGATATTATTTCGTACTGATTACGTTTTCGTGTAAATCGCCCAACAGGTATTGCTGCTATGCTGCATTTTTCACGATTTCCGCAATAGCTCTTTCTCAAGAACTAATGCACGTATTTTCATCAAACTTCAAATTAGGTTAGTCCGTGATATAAAATGAAGCTGATTACTTTTTGGTTTAAATTGACCAACAGGTGGCGCTGAGATACAGATTTTTTTACGATTTTCGTAATAGCCTTATCTCTTAATATCTTAAAAACTTAACAACTTAATATCTTAAGCTTAATATCTTAAAAACTAATGCACAAATTTTCATCGAACTTCATATTCAGTTAGACGTTGATATATGTTGTTCTTTATTATATTTTGATGTAAATCGCGCAATAGGTGGCGCTGCTATGACCGTTTTTCACTATTTCCGCAATTATTCTGTCTCAAAAACGAACACGCGGAATTTATTAAAATAGCAATTAAAGCCTTTGTGCAGGAATACTAAAAAGCAGAAAACCAACGTTTAAAAATGCACAAATAATACGTGAAAAGCAGCTCAGACTTGCTTTTTCTAGCACGCTGTCTTGCTCTATCTTGCACTGAAGAAGAATCTCGCTAGTAGATTCGAAACAGCTGTTTGCTGCTTTTCACGTATTATTTGTGCATTTTTAAACGTTGGTTTTCTGCTTTTTAACACAGAATTTAATCAGACTTCATATTCTGTTACACTTTCACATAAATAGATTTTTTTTTAGGCTTGGGTATATACAGCGCGATAGGTGTCGCTTTTGTGCTCTTTTAGTTGAGAATTTTTCTTGCAGACATCTAAGAAGGTGGATGCTAAAATTCAATTGTTTGTTTCAAAGATGCGATGCTTATATCTCCTTTTAAAATGCACACAGTTTAATGAATATATATCTTTAGAATCCTTATGATGGAGATGAGTATAGATCAGGGTTGGCGAACCTTTTTTCATCCGCGTGCCAACTTTTTCAAAATAATATAATTCGTAGCCATGACGTGCCATCTATAAAACGAATTTAATGGATAAAAAAAGTCAAGAATTAAAATTACTCCAAAATTATCTATCGAGATTTTAAAAATAAGGGCAACATACACGTAGTATTACATTGTAATATTTGTAGAAATAAATATATTTTAGAAAATAATAATACGAGTAATAAAAAGTTAATGCGATTTCTATTGTTGCATCTTGGAGAGGAAAAAATATGAGATTCATTCAAAATATGAGGTTCATTTAACAGAATGCAAGCCGAACTGGTTTTTATCTGACAATTGGTTTATATTTCAGTTTTAATATTATCACTTGTGAAAATAATTATACGCAGTCGTAGATAGGAGGAAACGTTTTTTAAATGCAAATACCAGTTAAAAAAAAAAAAAAAAAAAAAAAAAAAAAACTCTGGAATTAAATTCCAAGTTGCTGTAATTTTATCATCAACGTTTTTACCTGTATTTCTTAAAAATCATTTCGATATTTTCCATATGTTGCCTTTGTTTGATAAAATTTTCAATTTTCAGTCCAATTTTCAATTAGATTGGAATTTAATAAGCTGCAATTTAAATTCTTCAATATCGAATGTAAACAAGCTCAACACATCTATCGGTATATTTTGTGTAATGAATGTCACTGTATCTTGATTTAAAACTTGAATCAACGGCGTGCCAAAAATTTTGTTTTGCGTGCCACTTCTGGCACGCGTGCCATAGGTTCGTCGACCCTGGTATAGATTGTCATTTAATTTTGGCACTGTGGTAATGAATTTTGTCGTATTAACCCGTATGAGATAGAAAAGAGTTTTGGGATTGTCACATCCGACTAGTTTTTCTTGTTTTCGCGTCGGGTTCTTAACAAGAAAAAAAAAATAATTTTCGTCGTCCGAACTGTCCGACATTTTAATATGTTATAAATATAACTGTACCCGTGTACTCTATATAATTTCATGAAAAATATGCATATTTAATAGTGAAAACGTGTGTCGAAGGTAAGCGAAACCGCGCCGAAACCGTTTTATTGCTTTTTCGTTGAAAATTTCTAAGTTATTATTATGATTTTTAAATACTCTTACTCGTTCGAACATTACGGAATTTTTGTAATAGATGAAAAATCCAGTCTGTCGAAATGCTCTAAAAAGATTCTCTCTATTCTAAAAAAAAGTAACTACCGCTGTCACCGCCGCCGCCGCCGGTTTTGAATTTTCTGTGACTGGAGGTCTTTCTTCGTTAATATTAAGAAAAATAATGCATACAAAAATATAAAAATCGGTGGTTTTATACAGAAATATTTGATAAACACGCTGAAGCAGACAGTTTTCAAATCGAAGAATTATTTAAAGAGATATTTAATGCTAAAGTTGGACAAAATCGTTCCACTAAAAAAGTTTTATAGCAGCAAAAACTGTACATGGCAGTGTAATCATTTTTAGATCATTTTATGCGTTAGAATTTGCCGGAGTGCAGATTGCATTAATTTTTTTATTTTGACTCATTTTTTGAGGTTTTATTTCTATTTTAAATTCAAATTTTCAGCATTTCTAGAGATATTTTTTACAGATTTTAGAAAGTGATATTAATTTAAACTGTTGCCAACTGTATAAACAGAGGAAGCAATAATGTTTGCTTCAAAAAAAAATATTTATACGTGTAAATAAATTAAAAATTTAAAGGTATATATAAATATTATACAGACATACAAACAATAAATACAATAAACCCAACTGGAGTGAAAAATTAGCCAGAGCAACTCGTTATTTATGTGTGTATGTGTGTTTTAATATATATCGTATAGATGGCTGGTGGCTTCCCCAACATGGTTTATTAGTGAGAAATTGCAGACTCAGGCATCGGCCGGAGTAGCTCAGTGGTTAGAGCAGCAGTCTTGTATACTGTGGTCCCGGGTTCGATTCCTGGCTCTGGCTAATTTTTCACTCCAGTTGGGTTTATTGTATTTATTGTTTGTATGTCTGTAATATTTATATATACCTTTAGCTGTTGAATGCAGGCGTTATTTATGTGTGTATGTGTGTTTTAATATATATTGTAGTATGAATGTTTTATTATATTTGTCGTAGATCGATGTAATAGTAAAATCTATTCATCGTTGTCCGGTCATCCAAGGCTGTCGTATAGATGGCTGGTGGCTTCCCCAACATGGTTTATTAGTGAGAAATTGCAGACTCAGGCATCGGCCGGAGTAGCTCAGTGGTTAGAGCAGCAGTCTTGTATACTGTGGTCCCGGGTTCGATTCCTGGCTCTGGCTAATTTTTCACTCCAGTTGGGTTTATTGTATTTATTGTTTGTATGTCTGTAATATTTATATATACCTTTAGCTGTTGAATGCAGGCGTTATTTATGTGTGTATGTGTGTTTTAATATATATTGTAGTATGAATGTTTTGTTATATTTGTCGTAGATCGATGTAATAGTAAAATCTATTCATCGTTGTCCGGTCATCCAAGGCTGTCGTATAGATGGCTGGTGGCTTCCCCAACATGGTTTATTAGTGAGAAATTGCAGACTCAGGCATCGGCCGGAGTAGCTCAGTGGTTAGAGCAGCAGTCTTGTATACTGTGGTCCCGGGTTCGATTCCTGGCTCTGGCTAATTTTTCACTCCAGTTGGGTTTATTGTATTTATTGTTTGTATGTCTGTGTAATATTTATATATACCTTTAGCTGTTGAATGCAGGCGTTATTTATGTGTGTATGTGTGTTTTAATATATATTGTAGTATGAATGTTTTATTATATTTGTCGTAGATCGATGTAATAGTAAAATCTATTCATCGTTGTCCGGTCATCCAAGGCTGTCGTATAGATGGCTGGTGGCTTCCCCAACATGGTTTATTAGTGAGAAATTGCAGACTCAGGCATCGGCCGGAGTAGCTCAGTGGTTAGAGCAGCAGTCTTGTATACTGTGGTCCCGGGTTCGATTCCTGGCTCTGGCTAATTTTTCACTCCAGTTGGGTTTATTGTATTTATTGTTTGTATGTCTGTATAATATTTATATATACCTTTAGCTGTTGAATGCAGGCGTTATTTATGTGTGTATGTGTGTTTTAATATATATTGTAGTATGAATGTTTTATTATATTTGTCGTAGATCGATGTAATAGTAAAATCTATTCATCGTTGTCCGGTCATCCAAGGCTGTCGTATAGATGGCTGGTGGCTTCCCCAACATGGTTTATTAGTGAGAAATTGCAGACTCAGGCATCTGCCGGAGTAGCTCAGTGGTTAGAGCAGCAGTCTTGTATACTGTGGTCCCGGGTTCGATTCCTGGCTCTGGCTAATTTTTCACTCCAGTTGGGTTTATTGTATTTATTGTTTGTATGTCTGTATAATATTTATATATACCTTTAGCTGTTGAATGCAGGCGTTATTTATGTGTGTATGTGTGTTTTAATATATATTGTAGTATGAATGTTTTATTATATTTGTCGTAGATCGATGTAATAGTAAAATCTATTCATCGTTGTCCGGTCATCCAAGGCTGTCGTATAGATGGCTGGTGGCTTCCCCAACATGGTTTATTAGTGAGAAATTGCAGACTCAGGCATCGGCCGAAGTAGCTCAGTGGTTAGAGCAGCAGTCTTGTATACTGTGGTCCCGGGTTCGATTCCTGGCTCTGGCTAATTTTTCACTCCAGTTGGGTTTATTGTATTTATTGTTTGTATGTCTGTATAATATTTATATATACCTTTAGCTGTTGAATGCAGGCGTTATTTATGTGTGTATGTGTGTTTTAATATATATTGTAGTATGAATGTTTTATTATATTTGTCGTAGATCGATGTAATAGTAAAATCTATTCATCGTTGTCCGGTCATCCAAGGCTGTCGTATAGATGGCTGGTGGCTTCCCCAACATGGTTTATTAGTGAGAAATTGCAGACTCAGGCATCGGCCGGAGTAGCTCAGTGGTTAGAGCAGCAGTCTTGTATACTGTGGTCCCGGGTTCGATTCCTGGCTCTGGCTAATTTTTCACTCCAGTTGGGTTTATTGTATTTATTGTTTGTATGTCTGTATAATATTTATATATACCTTTAGCTGTTGAATGCAGGCGTTATTTATGTGTGTATGTGTGTTTTAATATATATTGTAGTATGAATGTTTTATTATATTTGTCGTAGATCGATGTAATAGTAAAATCTATTCATCGTTGTCCGGTCATCCAAGGCTGTCGTATAGATGGCTGGTGGCTTCCCCAACATGGTTTATTAGTGAGAAATTGCAGACTCAGGCATCGGCCGGAGTAGCTCAGTGGTTAGAGCAGCAGTCTTGTATACTGTGGTCCCGGGTTCGATTCCTGGCTCTGGCTAATTTTTCACTCCAGTTGGGTTTATTGTATTTATTGTTTGTATGTCTGTATAATATTTATATATACCTTTAGCTGTTGAATGCAGGCGTTATTTATGTGTGTGTGTGTGTTTTAATATATATTGTAGTATGAATGTTTTATTATATTTGTCGTAGATCGATGTAATAGTAAAATCTATTCATCGTTGTCCGGTCATCCAAGGCTGTCGTATAGATGGCTGGTGGCTTCCCCAACATGGTTTATTAGTGAGAAATTGCAGACTCAGGCATCGGCCGGAGTAGCTCAGTGGTTAGAGCAGCAGTCTTGTATACTGTGGTCCCGGGTTCGATTCCTGGCTCTGGCTAATTTTTCACTCCAGTTGGGTTTATTGTATTTATTGTTTGTATGTCTGTATAATATTTATATATACCTTTAGCTGTTGAATGCAGGCGTTATTTATGTGTGTATGTGTGTTTTAATATATATTGTAGTATGAATGTTTTATTATATTTGTCGTAGATCGATGTAATAGTAAAATCTATTCATCGTTGTCCGGTCATCCAAGGCTGTCGTATAGATGGCTGGTGGCTTCCCCAACATGGTTTATTAGTGAGAAATTGCAGACTCAGGCATCGGCCGAAGTAGCTCAGTGGTTAGAGCAGCAGTCTTGTATACTGTGGTCCCGGGTTCGATTCCTGGCTCTGGCTAATTTTTCACTCCAGTTGGGTTTATTGTATTTATTGTTTGTATGTCTGTATAATATTTATATATACCTTTAGCTGTTGAATGCAGGCGTTATTTATGTGTGTATGTGTGTTTTAATATATATTGTAGTATGAATGTTTTATTAAATTAAAAATTTATTTACACGTGACTATTATAAACAGAAAAAAAAACCATTTGGAATTAGAATTAAATAATTATGTGCAAAAAGCAGGAACTTATTAAAAATGACGTCATAAAAACTATAATTACACGTGAATTTTAAGAGAGAAAGGAATTTGTAAAATAATAAATTTATTAACATGCGTTAGAAGTATTAAATAGGAGAAATTACGTCATATTTACGTCACATTACAGTTATTACATAAAATGAACGCAAAATAATATTGCAAAACGTTTTAAATTCAAAAATTGCGCTAGACATTTATTTGATATTTTGAGAGGATACTTTTCAACTGGTATTTTCACGTGAATATTTAATAGAGAAAGAATAGCTTGGTAAAAATTACGTCAGATTAAAAACGATTAATTTAAAATGTCTCATTTAAAAGAACTTTCTTTTCGCTTTGTTAAAAAATACCAGGATACAAAGACTCTGTTTACTTAATTCCTTTTATATTAGCTTATTTTGAAATGTTGTTACACGTGTCTACGTCATCAAATTATTTTTATTTCGACGTTTTATTTGTATTTTTATTAATGTTGTACTAATTTATTTGTTCTTTCGTTATTTAAAATAAAAATTATGTCAATTTGTATAATTTGGCGATTTATATAATTTGGCGAAATGGGTCGACGGGATAATCAAGTAGTAACGCAGCGGATTTTGCGTTAAAATTCCCCAATCAAAGAGAAATGAATAGAAATTCGTTTATAGGGAGATCGCCACTGTTTTTTAAATTATAATTCAATCTTTCGAAATATTTTTAAAGCCGATCAAATTAGCGTGCATTTAGAGTCTGCGGTTTCTGGACGGGGGTTGGCGAGCGTAGCTCGTAGGGGGCCGAGCCTCCTAGTGTGGAAAAAAGATAGTCTCGTCACGATGAGGCGCGAAGAAGTGACCTGCGGTCGCGAATTTGTTTAAAGAATTAAAATTAATCTTTTAGAAAAACGATTGCACCGGCGACGAGAAGATGATCTTAGCTTTAAATACGTATTTTTTGCGAATTGGTACCTCTAAAATTGAGCCCTGAGTAAGCGTTGGCGAAAGGGAGAAAAAGTCGCCTGAGAAATCCTTTTTTGAAAAAAAATTTCAAAGAGTTAAGAACTACATTTTCTTAACTGATTGTGGCATTCGAGATGTAAAAGTACGAACTAGAAGAATATGTCGTCCGTTTTTCCGTATTTTAAACGGCACGGCTGATGGGCATTAAAACAAAGCGGCAAAAAAAAATGTATTAGTTCTTCTTTCCTTTCTGCTCGAAAAGCAGGCTCTGGTCATTGCACGAGCGCGCCTCCGCCATTTTTTTTAAAAAATATATCTTTTTTGATGAGTTTTTAATTAATATCTTGGCCAATTATCAAAAAATTAAAAATTTGAGCCTCAGGGGCATCCATACCTGCATTGAATTATTCTCATATAAATGTTTAGACCTCTACGGGCAGTAGATTTTCCTAGCCATCGGCAATAAACACACACAAACAGCGATCTTGTGTTTTACTATTAGATATATAGATATTTATGATATGTGTAGAGTAAAACCTGTCTATGGCATAATCCTGTCTTAAGGGGTCTCAGGACTCTTAAAATTAGAAAAAATGAAAAAAAAAAAAACAATTTTCAACATCTAATATCTTAAAACGTATTTGATTTTAAGACACAATTTTAATTGGAATAAAATATATAAGTATGTTCTTTCATTTCATGTATTTTAAAAATTATAAAATGCAGAATTAGCATTTACAGGGGCTCCAAACTGTTAGCCATTTGACGAGCAAAAAATCGGCATAACAGGTTACGCGCACGATTACAAAATAAATATTGCAACTAGAATAAAAAAAATTCGGTGCCTACTTATACTTCAGATTGTAATAAATACCCTGAACCTAAATAAATTTGTATTTAAAGCTTTTTTATATTTTTAATACAAAGTTGTATTTAGCTAATGCAAAATTAAGAAAATTTCAACAGTATAATCACCTAAAAAAATATTGTTTTGAACAATAAAAAGGAAATTTTAGGTTCAGTTTATACAGACTAACATGAAACATACGTTTTGAAAATTTCATGAAAAAATATTCATAAATTTTTGAGATATCTGCAATTATGCCCAAAAACGTCATTTGGAGAAAAATGGCTTCAAAGTTTCCGAAACGATGCTTCAGCTATTGAACGTGTATAAATGTAAAAGCCATAACTTCAGTTCTAATAGGAATTTCAAGGAAAAATCAAAATGTTCAGAAAAGATAGGAGTTTAACATCTAAAAAAATTAAAATTTCGAAAATTTTAAAGCTTTAAGAGTCCTGAGACCCCTTAAGTGGGAACTTTTCATGCTCCAAAAGGAAAGATTGCCATACAATTTTACTAATTAGCCAGAAACCTGTCTTAAGCAGAATATTGTTCCGTCGCTTTTGATTGCTTTTACAAAGGTTTTACTGTGTGGATATAACGTTACCCTGTGTATCCATACTGTAAAACCTTTGTAAAAGCAGTCGTAAGCGACCGAAACAATGTTCTGTTTAAGACAAGTTTCTGGCTAATTAAGTAAATTTGTATGCGGATTAGCCTGTGCAGGTGCATGTAAAATCCGTCCTGGATGCAAAGTCCTCCAAGTTACCTGTGAATTATACCTCTGGAGGTGCCTTGCCAGGTTGAAGGTCTCGTTACCTGACCAAGGTTCCAAATTACGAGATCAACATTGTGCAGGTTCCAAACAACAGGATATAAATGTTAAGCAACCGATATAACACCATTCACAACTAAGCAATAGGCACTGCCGATACGATCTAGGCACTCGTTAGGTTTATTGCCGCTACGCGGCGATTAGGCGACCGCCCGCCCCGATACCAGGTATCAAACCCGTTCAGCTGGCGCTGGGGCTTCCCGGCAGGTAGGGGCCTGGTCATCGGTTAGAAAGAAAGAAAAAGGTTAGCCTTTGTAAACGGAACCTGTCTATAACGAAATCTCGCCTAATGGCTGGCAAACATTTCATGATCCGTCGGAAGGAACACTTTGAATTTTTACCTGCTAAGGTAGACAAAAACCTGTATAAAACGGAAAATTTTAACGGTTATGTGTAATTTTGTCTTAGCAGGTTTTAGTATTTTTGTATTCATTACTTAGTAAATTAATTTCCACGTCCAGGGAATGTAGACCCCCCCCCCCTTTGTCTCTGCCACCGGCTGAGCCCCTCCAATAATTTTGGAAACTCTACGCCTATGCAGGTCGGGCATAATGACGCTTTGCTGGGAACATAATTTTATCATACAACTTTCACACCGGCAAATACTTGACTGATACCTTCCCTTTCACTGCCACTAGGTGGCAGACTCTAGCGACACGTGGGAAAGCGGTATTGGACGGTCTAAGCACGACACATTTCGAAATGGGTGTTCACATTATTTTGTCCAACCCCTGTATGTATATAGTATTCATTAACGCTAAAATATGTAGCTTTTTCATCTGAAAAGTATTCAGGATGTCTTTGAAAAATAGTATTATCACGAACCCACTTCAAAATAGTGAAAACGTAATCCGAAACAATTAGCGCTTTACATTACCTCTACTTGCAGAAAACCACTAATGAAAATTATCTTATCGCTATAGATCACAAAAGTTGCAAATTTCGTGACCTATTCATGACGTCCGTGGGCTGATTTATCTCATGACTGATTGAATTTCATGATTCTTTTTTCGCGATCATCTGACGAAATTCGCGATTTTTTCCGCTCCCGTTTCACGGAATTTACGACTTTTTTTTCTGCAACCGTTATCGAAATTGATTTTTTTTTTCTCGCGACCATTTGTCGAAATCCTTAATATTTTTCCGCGACCAACTGACGAAATTCCATATTTGTTTCTGCGATCTTTTGACAAAATTCGCGATTCCTTTTCACGATCATTTGTTGAAATTCGTGATTATTTTTTTCTACCACCGACTAATAATATTTGTAATTTTTGCGCGATAGTTACACGAAATTTTGTATCTTATTTCACGATCGTTTGACGAAACTCCCCTTGATTGTTTGACTAAATTTTCGTGATTTTTTGTGCAATCATTTGACGAAATTCGCGATTTTTCCCCGATCTCTGATGAAATTAGCAATATTTTCCACGGTCGTTTAGAAAAATTACCGATTTTTCCCACGACGATTTGGGGATTTTTTTTTTTTCAAAATTTGCAAAATTCGCGATTTTTTCTATGACCCATTGACGTATTGATTTTGCAGAATTCGAAAGAAGAAAAAATCGTGGGCTTTCACGAAAATTTAAAAAATAATCACAGAATAATCACATGTCAGTGAAAGAAGTTAAGGAGACAAAATCACGCACTTCTTTTATTGTGCGGGATTTTCCCATTTTCTGCGAGTTTTGTGCAGTTTTGCACTTTGTGCAATTCTGCACGTTCCCTGTTCCTCAAAGAAAATTTTCCCTTGTCCTTCGCCAGGAAACTCTTGAAATGACGCCCCTGTAGTAAGACTTGAAAGAAAAAAAGTCGAAAGGGACTAGAAAAAAGTTCTATTTTAGGTACAGTCCTCCCCACTTAATCGGGTCACGGATAATCGAATACCCCGCTTATTCGAATAGAATCCTCCGGAACCGAATTTATTCCCATTTGTTCTATGTTATTTTCCCCCGCTTAAACCAAGTACCTTTTACGAACGTTCCCGCTTAATCGAATAACAACTGTGTGACCAATGTTTGAAAATAGGCGCGAAAAGCACGTTTCAGCTGGAAGTTCCTTCCACCTTTTGTCATTTTCGGTTCCTTTAGGCTTAAAACAAATTTCCAGTTCTTCCTGCAATGATTTCCTGCCAGCAGGTGTATAATGGACAGGTCAAATGATTTCCCACCTTGATCTTCTCACCATCACTCCTTTCTGTGAACCAGACTTTAATGGCAATGCGCCATTACTCGAGATGGTAGTTGTAATATTTTGCACTCATTCAAAAAATAACTCGATATTTATTCCTTTAAAATTCCACTTAAACAAACCACTTTCAACGATTATTTTAAGGCAGTATAAGTAACGTAAATTAGAAGTAGAAAAGTTTTGACCAAATTCAAACGAGCTGCATTAAGTGCGATGTAAACCATATAAATGTATTTACTGACATTAAATTAATGCGTATTTACTTTATATTAGCATTTGTATTTATTTTAGTTTATGTTATTCTGTTAACGATTTGTTATGCTGTTAATTAAATATACCGTAGACAGTTATTTTGCCTTTTTACTACGCATTAAATATTGCAATTATGATTCCCCGTTTAATCAAATACCCCGCTTAATCGAATATTGTTTCTGGAACCATCAATATTCGTTTAAACGGGGACGACTGTAGGTCTCTCTGATAGCAAGTATAATCATATGATGTTTTTACATCGAGATTTGATTTTTTCCCCCTTTGAGAAAGAATTCTATTATAGACAGGCTTCGTTTTCACAAGTTTTCACTCTTTGTCTTTCGTCAAGTTGTCACTCTTTTCAGAGCTATATTACAGAGTGGATGGTTTAACAGTCTTTGAGGATACCTATAAAAATGAAACCTATAATAGAATCCAGTCTAAAACGAAATTTTTTGATATTCAATCTATCGAAATTTTACCTGCTAAGACGTAAACCTGTTTAAAACGAAATATTTCATTGGTTTTCGAGTTTCCGTATTCAAATTTTTGACTGTTTTTGTAAACATGACTCAGTTTATGTTTCTCGTTCGGGGGGGCGGGGGGGGGGGTTGACGCCCGGATCCTACCCTTAGTTATATAACTTCCCTCAATAAATCTAAAAATCTTTGCCCCACCCCCCAAGAAAGTTCTGAAATGATGCCCCTGCGAAAAAGACTGTTTATTGGACGAAGGGGAAGGAAATGTTAAAATGTTCTTCACGCATATTAAACCAAGCAATAGGGAATTTTACCTAACAAAAATAATAGCAGTTCTGGAAATCGGCTTACTTTATGTTTTTTGGGTAGCTGAATCCGAATTTGTAACTTCCCACCAAAATTTCCCCTGGCTAACCCCCAAATTTTGGTAAAAAGCCCCCCAAAAAAGGTTTTTATTAAAAAAATCATTTTTTTTTATTGTTTAAGGGGAAAGTATCTAGAAATTCAGAAAGTAGACAAAATTTGAAGCAAATTAAATGGATGACATTATGACTTAGGATGAAGGGGATGGGGGATCTGCCTCGAAACATGCACGCGGTGCTGCGTGGACTAAGTTGCGCAATTCCACTTAACCACTCACACGTTTACATTCGCACTCCCATCTCCCCTCCGAACTTTCCTTACAAGGTTTACTTTAAGTTTTTTGGGTCGCTGAATCTGAATTTTTAACTTACCCCCAAAATTATTCCCCCCCCCCCGAAACCCCCCCAAAATAGTTGTTATTAACTTAAATTTCTTATTGTTTTAGGGGAAAAGCATTACGAAATTCAGAAACTAGACAAAATTTTCAACAAATAGGATACATGACATTATGACGTAGGATAAACGGGGCGAGAGGGGGCTGCCTCGGAACATTCCCCGCGCGCTTTTCTCAAAAACCAAATTTTTTCAAAAAATCAATTTTTGGGGGGTTGCCGTGTGAAATTTTGGTGGGAAGTTACAAATTCGGATTCAGCTACCCAAAAAACATAAAGTGAGTCGAAATCCAGAACTAGTATTAATTTTTCCAGGTAAAATCCTCTATTGCCTGGACTTCATAACTTAGTGCACGTAGCGCCGCAGTGCATGTTCAGAGGCAGCCCTCCTCCTCCCCGTTCATCCTACGTCATAATGTCATATATCCTATTTGTTGCAAATTTTGTCTAGTTTCTGAATTTCGTAATGCTTTCCCCCTAAAACAATAAGAAATTTAAGTTATAAACAACTATTTGGGGGGTTGGGGGGTTCGGGGGGGGGGAAATTTTGGGGGTAAGTTAAAAATTCTGATTTAGAGACCCAAAAAACTTAAAGTAAACCTTATAGAGAAAGTTCGGAGGGAAGATGGGAGGGCTAATGTAAACGTGTGAGTGGCTAAGTGGAATTGCGCAACTTAGTCCACGCAACACTGTGGCGCATGTTCCGAGGCAGATCCCCCCTTCCCCTTCATCCTAAGTCATAATGTCATGTATCTAACTTGTTGGAAATTTTGTCTACTTCCTGAATTTCTAGATGCTTTTACTCTAAAACAATAAAAAAATTGATTTTTTTAATAAAAACCTTTTTTGGGGGGCTTTTTACCAAAATTTGGGGGTGTTGCCGGTGGAAATTTTGGTGGGAAGTTAAAAATTCGGATTCAGCGACCCAAAAAACATGGTAAGCCTGTTTCCAGAACTACCATGAATTTTGCTAGGTAGAGCCCCTATACGGTCTCTATTGCCTGGACTATATAGAGCTGTGCAAGATGTCATCACGAACAGGTTTTTGCTGCTGCTGTAGAACAGCTATCGCTACCTTTATCAATGCTTTTTCTGTTTGTGTGTCCTACAGCTTCTTTCATTGTTTTCCGGTAAAAGTCACGTGATGTGAAGCGGGTGACGTCACATGGGTAAAGTCGAGGCTAACGAGAAAAACAGGCCACCGCTGTGGGTCCGATTCTTCCTTTTTTACAGACCGTTGGAGTCACGTGATGCTCTTTTCGCACACCTTCATTGGTGCATTCGAGCATCACGTGACTCAAGCGGTCTGTAAAAAAAGAAGAATCGGACCCACCGCGGTAGCCTGCTTTTTCGCTAGCCTCGGGGTAAAGGCGAAAGAACAATGGGATCCGCTCTCTGCGTAGCTTTTCTCTGAGTGTGCACTACAGAAGTTATTACTATACTTATGGGGGACAACTATTCCTAACGCGATTTTACAAACCATCACGCGTAGCGCGATTGCGTACAATATTGAACGGTGATTGGCAGAAAGATGGTTACGTAGTTTCTGGGGTAGGCACCGCCCCCTGAATACTAGGCCTGAGCGCTCACACAAAAATGACACAAAAATGGCGGCTGCCGAAGGCGGATTTTTTTTAGCGTAGGTACGGCCCCTTAAATGTAGACACCAGTATTTCATAAAAGATTTCCCTACCTTGTTTATTCTCAGAAAAATGAAGCGGAAATAACTTCAAAAAATTATTGGTAGGAATATTTAAGGGACCGTACACACGCTGAAATAAATCCGCCTTTGGTAGCCGCCATTTTTGGTCCAGCGCTCAGGCCTAGTATTCAGGGGGCGGTGGGGTAGGAGTTAAATAAATGTATCGGTGAGCGACTTTGTTTAAAGGTTGAAAGCTGAATTATAGCGCCTAGAATATATAGTGTGGAAATCGGCTATCCCTGTAATACTTAAAAAGCACTAAAATATTGTATCCCTTAAATGTGCAATGATACTGCTGCAATATGCAGATCGCAGCGACATCTGCAGGATATTTTCTACAACTGCAAGAAATTGCTAGTCTATACAATGTAATACTAGTAATACGAAAATCCCGCAGATGTCGCTGTGATCGACACTTGAAATTTTAGCAGTATCGTAGCACATTTAAGAGATACAAATTTTTAGCACTGTTTGGATAGCATATTTCCACACTAGGTATTCTAGGCGCTGTAGCTGAATGGTGGATATTCCATCTCCGTTTTGATCACGTGGTCAAGGTAAAAACTTCTAGCGTAAAGAAGGGAAGGCTCCGTAGACGTGTAATGTAAATCCCCGCTAGCCAATGAAACAGTTCATGAGGCAAAGCAGTAGTATCTTCCCATCTTATCAGTTTGAAGTTCTTTGGGTAAATTACCGGTATCACATGACTTTTTTCAGCCTCGAACTCATATTTGGAATATCCTCCATTGCTTTGAACAGCACTAAACTAGTAATATAAAGGTTTCAAGTTGTGCCCTTGTTAATGTTTTTTTATTTTAAGAATTGTTCAGATCTTTATTGAATTAGTTAAGTTAATAAATAGTATTTATTAACTGATAATAAAGATTACTTATTATTAGTTGCTTTGTAATTTTTAATTGTCAATTAGTCAATTAAATTATAATTACAATTAAGTTAAATAAAATTTAATTATTTTTTTATTACATGAAATAAAATTTAATTTTAAATAAATTTGTAAATTCATATAAGCTATTTTTAATAATTAAATGAACGTTTATTAAATTACTGTAACTCCTAAACTTAAATTAAGATAACTTTTATGTTGGAACTTTAGTAACAGATAGATATCAAATTAACAGAATCAATTTATTAGTTTTACCAAAAGTAGTAACATTAGGGTTTTAAATTGTGTCCTTGTTAATGTTTTTTTTTTTTTTTTTTTTTTTTTTTTTTTTTTTTTTTTTTTTTTTAGAGTTTTGTTTAGATCTTTATTGAATTAGTTAAGTTAATAAACAGTATTTGTTAAATGATAATAAAAATTAATTATCAGTTGCTTTGTAATTTCTAATTGTCGATTAGATAATTAAATTAAATTATAATTACAATTAAGTTAAATAATTTTTTTTATTATATACAATAAAATTTAATTTTAAATATATTTCAATAATTAATTTTTTTTAATTCATATAAGCTATTTTTTAATAATTAAATGAAGTGTCATTAAAATGTTATAACTTTTAAACTTACATTAAAAATACTTTTATGTTGAAACTTTAATAACAGATAAATATCAAATTAACAGAATTAATCTTTTAAAATTAAGCGTTAGCCTTCAACATTTATATTCATTAACTAGTATTCAACAATTACTGATTCATCTGTAGTTATAAAGTAGTGGAGAATTACCATTAACTAAAGATTTTCTTTTTGGGGTGAGGGATATTAGATTTACTGGATACAACTGTATGAAATGTATGTAATACATTATTACTGCTCTCATTATTAAAAAGAAAGTTTTATTGTAATATCCTCCCCCCATTTATTGTTAATGCTGAATTGAGCCAATAGATGGCGATACCATGCAGAGAAGCATTTAATTATTGATGTATTTAACTAGTCATGTAACAAGCAACTTAAATTACTTCAAAAATAGATTTTAATTATATTTTGTACCTTGTAGTTTTTTTAATGCTAGGCAAAGGTTTAATAATTTATTTAGCCAACTGAATTATTTAATTTGAGGTTTTATTTCACTTAATTTTTTGTGAATACATTTTTTATTTCCCATTTATTGTTAATGCTGAATTTAGCCAATAGATGGCGAAACCATGCAGAAAAGCATTTAATTAATGATGTGTATTTAACTAGCAACTTAAATTACTTCAAAAACAGATTTTAATTATATTTTGTACCTTGTAATTTTTCCAATGCTAGGCAATGTTTAATAATTTATTTAACCAACTGAATTATTTAACTTCAGGTTTTATTTTGCTTAATTTTTTCTGTAAATACATGGAAAGTTTGCAAGGTATTTTTTTTGTGTGTGTGAAACTAAAAAATAACTTAAATTTATTTAAAAAAATAAATTTACATGACAAATTTTGCATTTCATGCTCTTTTGATTATAATTAATATTGATACTTTAATATATATAAATTATTAATTACTATTTTTATTTAAATATGTAATTAATAATAATAATAAGCATTATTCAAGGGGTTGAAGATTAAGAATTTCTTAGGCGAGGTATAATTTAGAAGGTTACTTATTAAATTGTTATCTATTATATAAAGCAAAAATATGTCTGTTAGTAATGCTAAACTAAAATACAAAATTATATGTCACATGCTGCCACTTTCACTTTGATTGCTTATATCTTCACTTCTGTAAATCTAATTTTTACTCATTTAAATAGAAAGAAAAAAAAATACTTTCAAATAAAATTTATTTGGGAAATTACTGAGTTTTTATTTATTAAGAAATAATTTTCCATCATGTAAGTTTTTAATCTGTCAACATGTGACGTAACACTAAACATTTATTCTTCTTTAAATGTAAAATAATATTTTCAGTTTTCAGTATCATAAAATAGATATGCAAAACTAATGAGAAATGGGAAGCAGGACAAAGGGTGATGGAATGAAAATTTCGAAGGATGTGGGATTTAGATTTTCAATATGAGATAAAATGTCAATAATATCTCTCTATCTACCAAATATGAAAAATCACATCCCCCCCCCCCTTTGTACTTCAAGTCATTAATAAAAGATCATTACATTTAAAATGATTAAAAATGGATTAACTACAAATAAGCTAAAGAAAGCATCATTCTACTGTTGTATTACAGACAAGAATTATTAAAAAAAAAGAAAGGATATAAATGTATTTAACACACATAGAGTTTTAAAAAAAAATGTGAAAATATTGTTGAATTGTTAAGTACTTCTTTCAAAACTCTAGCTGCATTTTTAAAATTGTAAATTAGGTCCTGTTCTGAAATGTTAAGATTTTTAATCACTGCATATTGTCACCTAATTTGGGTTTTCATTGAATTGCATCCTTGTAGGTTTATTATAAATCATAATTATGCAGGGTTTAAAAAGTGCATTAACAATTACAACATTTACAACTGAACTTGAAAAGCAGTTTAACATGTTTTTTTTCTTAATATCTGTTCAATTTTTAGTTGTATTGGGGTGGGGGGGATATTAATTTACTGGATACAACTGTATGAAATGTATGTAATACATTATTACTGCTCTCATTATTAAAAAGAAAGTTTTATTGCAATATCCTCCCCCCATTTATTGTTAATGCTGAATTTAGCCAATAGATGGCGATACCATGCAGAGAAGCATTTAATTATTGATGTATTTAACTAGTCATGTAACAAGCAGCTTAAATTACTTCAAAAATAGATTTTAATTATATTTTGTACCTTGTCGTTTTTTTAATGTTAGGCAAAGGTTTAATAATTTATTTAGCCAACTGAATTATTTAATTTGAGGTTTTATTTCACTTAATTTTTTTGTGAATACATTTTTTATTTCCCATTTATTGTTAATGCTGAATTTAGCCAATAGATGGCGAAACCATGCAGAAAAGCATTTAATTATTGTTGTATATTTAACTAGCAACTTAAATTACTTCAAAAACAGATTTTAATTATATTTTGTACCTTGTAATTTTTCCAATGCTAGGCAATGTTTAATAATTTATTTAACCAACTGAATTATTTAACTTCAGGTTTTATTTTGCTTAATTTTTTCTGTAAATACATGGAAAGTTTGCAAGGTATTTTTTTGTGTGTGTGAAACTAAAAAATAATTTAAATTTATTTAAAAAAATAAATTTACATGACAAATTTTGCATTTCATGCTCTTTTGATTTAAAGAGATGGTTTAATAAACCTTTGTTTGATCTCTTCTCCCTCCCCCAAAGATGAAAGTATAAAACTGTAATTTATTTGCATGTCAATTTATGCAACAGTACAAAAAGATATTAATAGCTTGGTAAATTTAAAGAATTCAATTTAAAGAATTTATAATCCCAATTAAAGAAATAACTTTCGATGTAAAAAAAAAACGAAAAATTGCTAATTTTTTTCTAATGTTTATAAAAAAAATTCTGAATATGCATCTTGTAGTGCAGACAGAGTTGGGCAAAATAGATCGAAAAAACATTTTCGATACAAAATACAAAATACATTGGTTTTAGAACCTAAAATACAAATTACAAAATACTTTTCAAAATTAAAAAATTCCAAATACAAAATACATGTATTTTCAAAATACATTTAAAATACAAATTACATTTCGAAATAAAAAAAAATTATTGATGCAAAGTATTTTGGGGGGAGGTAATTTTGTAGTTTAAAGGAGATGGGGAGTATTATCAAGCTTCCGTAAGATGTGTCCTAATGGGGTACCCCACTGGTTGTGCATAAGTCACTGAACTAAAATTTCTTAAACATTCACAACATATTGAATATTTTCTACTCTAATTCAGATGTCATATAAATAGTGACAACGACCTAAATAAACTTTTTTTTTTTAATTTTGTAAGTTCTAAATACCACATAATTGCAGTTTTTACACAGTGGAACAGAAAAAAAGTACTTTCAAATGCGATTGCTTTAAAAACTGTGACTTTACCCAGCTTTTATGGATTTTTAAAATATTTTTCAAGATCCCTTTAACGGGCTGGCCCGGATTTTTCGTTTCTAGAAATCATGTTAAAATGGCTGTAGACGAAAATATTTTAAACAGAATTTTATTTTGAACCATATATTGAAAGAAGTGATATTAAAGATATTATAGCATCAAACTGCGATTAATAAATATATATATCCTGGAATTTACAAGCATTCTTATAAAAATATTGGAAAACCCTCGGACGGTGAAAGGGTTAATTGTTTTAAACCCATCTCGTAAATATTCGTGCTTCTCAATTACGGAAGATTAACCATTGCACTTAAAATAACGATGCTATTTAGCATTCGTTTATGTATAATGTTTTATAAGTAAATTGCTAAACGAAATTAAAATCTCACAAATACATAAATTGAACTACGCGTTTAGATGTTGAAATAATCAAAATAACAAAGTTTGCTATAAATGATAAAAACCTTTCATGATTATCTGCTGGTATGTGGCTGATAAGAAATTTTAAAAATGCTTTTTCGTTGTAGTTGGTTGGAAATCCGAGAAAATATACTAAATTTAAATAAAAAATTATTAGTTTTCAATTAAGGGGACACAGTACCTTTTAAACTACTTTTTCGATTTTGAATAATACTGTAATATACTTAAATATAATGTCACTACAGATATTAGGTACTATAAAGCAAATATAATTTCATATAATTAAAAAAAAAAAATCTTGTAGTTAGTGTATGAATATTTTTGCTTCAATTTTTTTTTTTCATAATCCTAAAAACATACTACATAAAATTGTGCATGGATTTAACATTCAAGGTTATAGTTTTTTTTTTTTTTTTTTTTTTTTTTTAAGAATTCAATTATTTTTCTTTGATTTTTTACTATACAAAAGAGAAAAAGATGGATATTAAATGTAATATCCCATACATCTAAAAATCCATGCACAGTTTTGTGTAGTATAATCTAAGGAATATGGAAAAAAAAATGAAGCAAAAATATTCATATTTAAAAAAGTAGTAGGGATTTTAATTTTTTTTAAAATTTTTTTTTAATTTAAATTTTTGTTAAATAGGCTGTTCTACAAGATTTTTTTTTTTTTTGAATTTATATGAAATTATATTTGCTTTATAGTACCTAATATCTGTAGTGACATTATATTTAAGTATTTTACAGTATTATTCAAAATTGAAAAAGTAGTTTTAAAGGTACTGTGTCCCCTTAAAAAATTATTTTTACCGATGTTCTATACACAGCGCCGTGTATCGGGCATCTTTAATCTTAGTTGGATCACGTGTCTGTATTATAAAACAAAAACATACCTATGAATAACGTTGATGTCATATTGACGATGGCAACGATCTGAGTAAAAAATTTATCTGTTTAACAAATCTATTAATGTATAATTATCGCACAATTTGAAGTTTTGCACTATCGAATAGAGAAAAACATGTTTTTTCAAGTATAATTTGCTAGAAAACTATCTTAATTTACAGATTTGTTATGTTTTAAAAAAAACCTCCGATCATGATTTAAAAAAAATCTACATCCCGTGCAGCCCGATTGCGGAAGATTCACCTGTATGCACTTAAAATAATGTACATAATATACATGTTCATCATTTGTCCGTGGCTAATATTTGATAACGATATTAAAAGTTCATCAAAAATAAATAAATAAATAAACACAAATTTAACCGATATATAATCGAACTACCACTGAAATGAGTATAATAAAAAAAATACTGCTATAATTAGTGAATTCTTTGACGATTTCTTTGGCTATTAATCCTCGGTATGTAGCTAATGCAAAAGTATCGTTTTTAATAAATATCAAAACTTCTTTTAAATGCATAATTTATATTTTTCATATAAAATTACTATTTTGTGTTGTTAGGGGGAAAAATTAAACATAAAAAATGTATTAGAGTTTTTAATTAAAAATGATTTTCATGTATGTTTTGTACACCAAGCAGTATGTTCTGTAAACCAGGAAGCCAGGATTAGCTTCATATGTGTAAAATAAAAAATGAAGTGTCAAAATGTGTTGGAATGCAAAGTCTAGTATACTAACAAACTGGAAAAAATAATGATAAAATCGAAATGAGACTATAATAATGGTATAAGTCTTTCCTTTAAATAAGTTTTGAAATTTGTTTTATTGTTCAAAAATTTAACCTATAATCGAACATCTTGTTTTATACTGCTGGTATTTTCCCTTATTTTTTTTATTATCATCAACAGAACATTAGAAATGTTTCATGCCCAAAAGCCCACATTGTGTATTATTTTAATTAATCCTCTTGGTAAATTTTCATTGGGAGATTGAACAGATATTTTCATGAGCCTCTACGGAAACTAAAACAGCATTACACTTCTAATGTCTCTTAAATAGGCAGCACCTGCCTACGGAACAATCTTTTGTAATTCTCATTGAATGTTATGAATTATAAAAACTATTTTGTGACAACTCAGCAAAAATGCCTGCAGAAGTAAACATCCGATTCATTAATATACTTATCGTACATAGCACCAAATGCAGTGGCGCACCCAGGATTTTATCTTGGAGGGGGCCGAACGTTGGCAGCGAAACATAATAAAATTAGAGGGGGGCAAAATTTCTCAAGTTTTGATTACAGTAGGAAATTACATGGAGACACTAATTAATCATAAAATTACCGTGATTAATTCAGTATCAATTAATTGGTTATTTATTTTAATTAAAATTATTATACTTAAAGTTTAATTTTATTAATAATTTAAAAAAGTACTAATTTTTGAATGTGCAGAAGTTAAACATTTAAACGCCTCATAAATAAACATTTATAGAATTTCCCATTTATATCTATCTGATTGTCAGACATATTGTAGTTTAAGAAAAATATCCAAAATAGCTTTGACGAGATGAATTATTGGATGCAAATTTTTGGGCTAGTTCATTTAAATTTAACTCGTCACTCAGAATTGTATGGGAATTAATAAACTAATAGAGAATTTAATCTCTTGCGGGGTATGACAGTAAATTCTTGTAGAGGCATTGTCTCTAGTCGTGGAAAGGTTAGATGCTCCTACAGCCAGCGTGGCTTAACCGACTATGGGGCCAAGTTAAATGGATAAAAAAAATTACTTTAAAAATTCTTTTAAAAATATTGTTACACATAAAATAATTTTTTTTTTATAAAGCTCTTGAATTACTTCAGTCGCAGTTACATTAATCTCTCTGTTTATATATAACAAAGCCAGCCCATTTAATCTTGATTCTGTCATTGTGGATCTTAAGTAGGTTTTTAAAATGTGTAATGTAAAAAATTACCTTTCGCTGAGATAGGTTGTAACGGGAAGTGTTGCAAATATCTTTAGTTATTTCTAGGTGTTGGGGTACAACATTTTATCGCATTTCGAAACTGCTTCAATGGCATTCTTGCATCGAATTATTGAAAGCTATTTCTCAAATTTTCTGTCAAATTTTTGAATTCGGCATTCAAAATTTCTGAATTTGAAGAAAGTAAATCATGCATATAAAATTCACACAATTGACGAAAATCTTTTATTTCACTAGCTGTTGGAGCACCTTTTCCATTATGTAGAAAAAAATCAAAATGTTGCGATGCCGAATGAAATGTCTATTGAATTGAGTGAACGCTTGA
The DNA here is from genome assembly GCA_963932465.1 of Maratus speciosus. Taxonomy (NCBI): domain Eukaryota; kingdom Metazoa; phylum Arthropoda; class Arachnida; order Araneae; family Salticidae; genus Maratus; species Maratus speciosus. The sequence goes on from OZ010788.1 coordinate 148,985,201, forward strand.
TCAACGAATGGGATAAAAATATTTTTTCTGAAATGCTCTGCTATAGAATCGGCTGGAACATTGGATCGTTTGTTTTGATGCAGTTTTTGGCATTTTAATGTCAATATGAATGTTATTGGCTTTCATATAAGCTTATGATAAATATCCTTGAAAGAAATAATCTAAGGCTTTACGAATAGTATTTAAGTGAGCCACAACATTGTTAACGAAATTTCAGGCAATTAAAAGGTCACTGGCAGATTTTTGCAATAATTTAGACAATGATAAAGTGTATACTAATATATTCTGTAAGCTAAATAAAGAAATTAGGAAACCAAATTCACACAACGAATTTTTAAAAAGTTTTGCCTTAGAAGACGAATCTCTGTCTTCCCAAGATGCGATTGTTTCAAAACGATCAATCACTGCATCATATAATTCTACCATGGTCATGATGGCTTTATGGCATCCCACCCACCTAGTTGGACAAACTTTTTGTAGTTTTTGGTTATTAATTTCCGGTGTATGTTTGTCAATATTGTTGAGGAGGACGTCTTGTCTATTTAGGAGTATTGAAAAATTGTGTGTCATTTCAATTATGCCAATGAGGTTTCTTATTTCTGTCCCAGATACAACATTTCACGTGCTAAATTTAAACTATGTGAGACCTAAATCCGTTAAACTTTCCGTTCATTGGTGGGGCACCATCATAACCTTGTCCTACGTAAAGAGGACAAATCGATATCATGTCTTTAATCCTTCTAATATTTTGCCGGGCAAGTTTTTTCCTCCAGTGCTTGCTACAGGAATAAATTGTACTTCACAAATTTTGTTGTCATTCTCTTCATCTATATATCAGACACACAAGGAAAGATGTTCAGTAGTAGGAATTTCACAAGTTTCACCATCAAGAAATGAGAGACATTTTTCCGAATTAATTTTTTCTACCAAACGATTCAAGATGATATTTTTACTCGCATTTATAGTTTTTGTATGTAACAGCTAATAAAGGTAGCGTTTTTGACAGAATGTTTAAAATGTTCAGTGAGGTTTTCATTCCCCGCATCGACTCTTGTTCTTAGTAAAGTTCAAAAGTTTGCTTCATTGGCGATTGCCACCTGCTCAATCGCATAAAATAACAATTTTTATAATCGGTTCCGATTTACTGCAACTTGTGATACCTGACCCACATCAATTTTTCTATCGACTGAAATGTATTTCCTTTTTGAATATTCTGTAGCTTTTCGCAAGTTGCAATAGCCCTGAAATGATATTGTTTTTTGTTGATTATTAAATTTCTCAATGGCTTTCTTCCAATTATTATAACTTTGCATGACCAACTACCCAGCTACTTCCGATTTAGATTTTCCAACGTTAGGAGGTTCAAAAAATACGCAATATTTACAATGTGCACTATTTTCAACTTGAGAATACACAGGCCAAGTATATTTTTTAAACCATGCTTGTTGAAAACTTTGTTTGTGATTTGCAGCTGTAGCGCAGGTTGCGGGAAAATTAAAACTTGTTTCTGGTTCCCACAACTCTTTCATAATATTTAAATTATCGTCAGTATTGAATGTTTGTTCTTTCAACAATACGATGTCTTACTAATTGCTTTCATCTAAGGAAATACTATTCTTCATGGTTGTTCGATGGCTTTGGCTGATTTGCGATTAGGGAAACGGAATCCAAATCGGTATTTATAGTGTTAATAACGTCGTTACTACTAGCATTTAAATCGTCCTTTTTTATATTTTGAAATAATTTAATTTCAAAAAAATATTTTACACATTTAATTTGCAAATGTCACTGAAGAGTTTCCATGCAGATTACTTTTAACAGCTGAAAAACTTGTTTGAAGATTAATATGATTGTCAATAAAGTCACTGCAAAATAGCCATGCAAAATACAAAATACATTTTTGTGTAACTTTTGTGTACTCGCATATAACTCTGTATAGTATTCCATGTCCAAATAAAAGGAAAAGGAATGGTAAGGATGCGACCGAGCCAAGTGAGGGTTTTGGCACTATAATGATCCAAACCGAAGTTCACTATATTACATCTGGACCTTCTGAATCTAGACGCTGGATCTCAATTGTTCGACTGGGAGAAACTTGAAACAAACACGATTCAGCTTTAATCACCAAAAGGATGTCATTTTTTTGGTGGTGATAGCTTTCTTTGCAACTTTCTGCTTTCATTCTCGCAATTTAAAAAAAAGTTTTCTAAAACTGCATGCAATAATGGGGGGAAAACTGTTGAAGTCTTTTTTTTTAACTGCATGGTAGCATTGCAGTGTAGCCAGCCGTATAATGAGAATTACCAATGACATATAGAAATGTGATCTCAAGCAAACGCGTTTCTCTAGTTGTGTATCTTTGAAATTAGCTGGGGAGACCCGGGTATTTATAGGGTGTCAATTAGCTTTTTACACAAACGCACACACACGAAAAACAAACTTTGATCTCGTAAATATTTTAGATATTTTTCTAGTGTTTTCTCCCTTTTCTTTTGGAGGGGGCCAGGGCCCCCTGGCCCCCTCCCTGGGTGCGCCACTGACCAAATGTTAAACAATGTGTAAACTTCCAGAGACAAATTCGAAAATTATGCAAAATAGACAGGCATGTGTTTCCCTGTTTCAAATCTAGGATCTGTGATTTAGACACGACATGGTAGCTTGAAATCTGTAGAAATGTATTTTGAGTATTTTGAAAATACAAAATACTTTGAAAAAACATTCCAAAATACATTACCAAAATACATTTCTTTTAAAGGTTTAAAATACAAAATACAAAATACAAATGTATTTTGAAAACGTATTTCAAATACATATATTTTCGATACTGCCCAATTCTGAGTGCAGATATATCTACATGCGAAAATGTACATGACAGGAGATATTAATGCGATAACTCAATTTCAATATGATACTTCAATTCTAATTATGACAATACAGTAAACATTTTTTTTATTTTATTTTTGTGCTTTACTTAATTATTCTTATGAAATACTAGTTTAATATGTCGATTTAAGTTTCATTCGAGTTACTTCTACTGAAAAAAGTAATTATTTAAATTTTACTTAACAATCGGAAATATTTGTTTACAGATAGTAGCGAATATAATAATTTATAAACAAAATTGGTAGAAGAATGTTTATTTTTTAACTTTATGTAAGGTTTTGTTATACATCACTAAATTATGCAAAACATATAGTCCCCTCCCCCTTTAAAAAATTACACAAGATTGTTGTTGTTTGTTGTTGTTTATGACCCTATTGGGCCCGGTGAGCAGCTCTCTATTTCTGTATAGCTGTCTAACTCCACAAAACAAAAGATGAGATGATAGAAATTAATAATTTTTCATTCACCTTTTCAGTTAAAATATTAGTTTTCTTTTTCTTAAAAGAAATTAATAAATACAATAAAATAATACAAGAATTGTTGTACTTGATTGCTTATTGCTTTGTGAATGATAATTTTTCCGTATTGATTTATTTTAATTTCAAGTATCATTTTCCTGCTCGTGTTTACTACAAAGATTACTAAAATACTTATTGGAAAGTATTTTGAGATTAATGCGTTAATATATGTATTGGATAAATATATTGTTTTGGATAGTTTGTCTTAAAAATTTCCATCTATTTTTTAAAGCCATTTATAATAACTGTTATTGTTATAATTTTGCAGGTAGATTTTAAAAATTTTTTGACAAGTAGTATTTAATTATCTTACAGATTACTTTTTAAGTTAATATTTTCATGTTCATAAATTTATATTTTATCCATGAAAAATGGTATTATTTTTGGTATTTATTTGCTTCAAATGGGATACATTGAACATGAAAATATATATGTAGTATATACAAAAGAAAAAAGAAACTTTAAAATTAAGCTATAATGAAATTCCTAATGCATTATTTCATAAATAAAGGGGCTAAATTAATATTTTCAAGGGGAGACAACAGGTTTTTTTTCCTAATCGCTTTCATCTTTATACTCGAATTGCTTAGCAGTACCATTTATTTATTGTTAGATTAAGAGGTAAAGTAATACCGAGTGCTGAACTGAGCTCATTACTTTCATTACTTTTTGTATTCGATTGCTGTGCTATGTTTTTATTAAAGTAAATTTTATTTGCTTCCACCAGAATTATCCAAATAAAAATATTTTGTATTTAATTGTATTTTTCAATTTGTGATTCATAAAATTATTAAAAAATAAGGACACTTTATTTATCATACTAAAAATTAATCATTTTTTTATTTTTCTTATATCATTACTAAACACATTACTAATATATTTCCTCATGAAATAGTACCCTTTTTTTGAACTAGCTTCCTGCCCTTTTTTAACACTTTCCAACAAAATTGAAAAGTGTTTATGCATTCGGTTTGTCTGGCCGTCTGCCCACGCTCTAACTCCCGTAAATATACTCGGATTTTCATGCAATTCATAATCCATATTTAGGGTCACCTAACCATGATTGGTATTGCATATTAAGTATTTGGGATTAATATTTCATTTACAGGGCAACACAAAAGAATTCCATTACATTATGGTACATGGTGAAAAATCGTTTGCAGAGTATTTTAATGGCAGTACGCTGTTTCAAATGTAAACTGATATAAATCACTAAATTTCACTACGATCACGTTAGAACATGGCATTCATAGCATCTTTTATTCGTTTATAGGAACACACAAAAGAAATCGGTTACAGTACTGTCTTTGAGTAATAATTGCTGGAGTGTGCAGTTTCAAATTCGGTATGCGCTTTTAAATTTAGATAATCTTTTGCGCGTTACTCGTTATATATCAATTCTATACCTCATATACAGGGCTGCACAAAAGTATTCAGGTACCATTCTCGTTATTAGAGGAACTTGCTGAAGGGGAATTTTCAATTGAAGTATATGTATTTCTTAAGTGAACAAAATTTTGGCATGCATGTAGTTAATAGATACAAATCTATAAATCATATACAGAGCTGCTGAAACAATTCAGATAATTTTCCGATTGTAGATGAGAACAGCTGAAATTGGGTTTTGAAATATGTTATGCGTTTCCATATGGCTGATTAATATTATATAAATATTAACCAGCTTAATATCCTAGTATTATAATTTTTTAAACGGTGCAGTTTTGTTACACTATTCTGAATGTGTTTCATAATCCATACTGAACGCTTGATTTTTTCTTTCTTGTTCTTTCTAAAATGAATTACATTATTAATTATCATTTTAATAATTAAAGCTTAAAAATGTATAATATGTTCCTAATTAGAGAGTTAAATGTTTAATAATTATTAATTTGAAGTAGTGTTAACTATTTAATATTAAATGCAGTTATTAATAATTTTAATGAATATTAAACATCACTAGTATTTAATGAAGTTTTACATAATTATTACAATATTAACTAGGGGGCTCTGCCCCCTGCAAGCTACGCTCGCCAACCCCCGTTCAGACACTGTAGAATCTAAAAGCAAGCTAATCTGATCGGTTTTAAAAAGATTAGAGAAGATTGAATTATACTGAAAAAACCTGTAGAGATCTCCCTGTAAACGGGTTTCCATTCAATTCCCTTTGATTGCAAAAATTTAAGGTAGAATCAGTAGCTGTTAAGACATCCAATGGTTGTTTTCGTGTTTGGTTAAAGAAGATCAGTTAAACATTTGACAAGAAGCTAAAATAAAATGAATTAAGTAAACAGAGTCTTTGTCTCTCGGTATTTTTTAACAACGTTATAAAACGATTGACATAATACAATTACTAAAATTTGCTGCTTTAACCCCTTCAAGGGCGGTGGTTCTTTTTTGGACCACTTAATTTTAATTCTTAAATGCCACATTAGCATCAGAATATTGGGATGAAAATTTCCCTTTTATTAAGTAAGTGAACAAAAGCATTTTTGTAATTCGAAATTTGTTTGTAAATTCTGGTGCCATTCACTGATTTCAAGATTTTACGAATAGAAGTGCCTTGTCCGTGAAAAGGTTAAACGCATATTAATGTATTTATTGTTTTAAAGTTTCCTTTCCCTTTTAATATTAACGTGTAAATACAATTTTCAGAACATAATTTTCAATATTTTCCTGCCTTTAACACGTACTCATTTAATAGTAATTTTAAAGTTTTTTTTCTGTTTTTAATAGTCACGTGAAAATAAATTTTTAATCGTTAGGAAATATTATTCTTTGCGCTGTTTTTAAAATTGAAAACAATCTCTATAATAATAGCATAAGTCATGTGACTATCATCAACAGCTCCAGGCGGATCCCTTCGCTTTTTATATTCCAAGCGGTCATTTTGGTACTTTAATGTTAGTCAGCCACAGGTGTGATAAGTCGCCGAATGTTATTCTATCCCCATTATTTCGTTTATATTACAATAGTCCAAGTCAAGTAACTGCCATAAACAACGGGCTGATTCCTTTGCTTTTCATAAGAAAGGTTTCCATTTTGATTAAAGAATCAAAATTATTTTTTCGAATAAAACTACATAAAAGTTGCCATGATTACAAAGAATTCCTGGTACTTTTATGTTAGCCGGGTGAAAATCTCGCCAATAGCTTTTTTTTAACTCGCCAGTTAGCATTTTTTTATTTTTCGAGTAAAATAATTAAAACGGAGCTACTTGGTTATCCCATCGACCAAAAATCTGTCGCCAAACATTAAGATTAAATGCCAATAATGGTTGATCGTAAATGTCACATTCACTTGACTTTAAGGAAGTTACACATGTTCACGCCATCAAGTGATTTTTATTTAGACGTTTTATTTGTATTTTATTAATGTTATACTAATTTATTTGTTCTTTTGTTATTTAAAATAAAAAAATATGTCAATTTGTATAATTTGGCTATTTATATAATTTGGTGAAATTGGTCGACGGGAGAAGTAATAACATTAAAACGTTGCTTTGAAGTGGAAATTAAATCTCATGATTTGTTGCATTGTCACATACGCACCGGGTTTGGCGTGATTTTTTTTTTTTTTTACGACAATTTGGCGAAAACCTCGTTTTCAAATACCTGTTACATATGTATTTTTAAATTAATTTCTGTTATTTTTAAAATGAAATAACAATAAATAAAAAAAATTTAATTAATAACTATAGAACAAAACAATTTATAACATTTTTTGTAAATAAAAAGAAAATAAATTCAAATAAACATTTATTAATAAATAAGCAACAATAGCCGGGTTACCATGTCAGGCAAAATAACGCCATTTTGGCGCCAATTAGGTACCCCGTTGCGTATATGACATCTGTGTCTAATATTTTTCTTTTCGTTTCGTTTAAAAAAAAAGTATGAAGCCATTTATTTAAAAAGGTTTCAATTTTAAATGAAAGTTTTTTATTAAATAAAATGATAATGAAATACAAACTGAATTTTGAATAAAAGTAACATGATGCATTTCTTAGCATACATTTAAGGGAGGTCAAACTCATCGCCAAATTAATTTAAAATAACCTTTTCTAAAATATGAAAAAAAATATTTGTTATGATTAAAATTTGAGTTGCCATCATTAGAAAAAAAGTATTTAAAATGAGAAAAAAATTAATATTTCGAAAACTAATTCTAATTTTAAAATTCTAATACCAGTTTTGAGATCTGTGGATCAATACGAATTTTTGGTGTTAATTTCATCGCAAAGTATTTCATATTTTAGGAGAAATCGCCGTGAAACGTAATCAGTTGTTTAATCAGTCGTTTCATAGAATCGTTGCATAAATTCGTTTCAATTCGATTCATTAGGATTTTATATATATAGGGTAGATGTATATAACATTGTATGATACTAATTATAATGAAACTATTAATTGGCAGTTTTTATAATTTCTGTAATTACTAACAAATAATTATAATTTTATTAATTAAAGTGTAAAAACATGCATTATGTTAGCAATTATTTTGAAACCTAAAGCAATTAAACCACTTGATCATGATTTTTTTTACACTCTAATTGAAGCTAATTTGTAATTTTTTCTTTAAAACTATAAACATTGATAAAACCAATTAAAATATTTGTCTTTCATTCAGATAAGATAAGAGAAAAAGACATATTTGGGTGTTAAAAAAGCTAGAAAATTAAATGACAATTTCAAAACAACGCTATCTGCCGATTTTGAATGGACATGAAAAAATCGATTTATAAACAATTTAATTAAAAATATTCCTGTTAAATAAATACTAATTGGATATTTCCTGTTCTTATAGACCATTCACTCTCATTGTTTTTATAAATTACCTAATTAGGGAAGAATAAATTAGGATAATAATAAAGAGATTTCTGCTATATCTAACATTGAAAACGCGGACTTTTTTTTCTCTTCTGCCTATTTTGCTTCTTCGGGGTGTAATTCGGCTAGCAGACGACGGACCGGAGAGTACGACCTCCTGATGTATGTAGAGCTCAGTGGATGGGACATTTACGGCAAAATCTGTAATGGCAACACTACTAGCGTCACTACCGACAAGGGGAAAGAATTTAAAAGCCTACAAAATTTACCTATGTTGAAGAAATATGTTTACCCTCTATGTTTTGAATATCTATTCGTTCCTAAAATGAAGCAGATGGCAGATGGCAGACGATATTCCGTTCATGCTTGCTTTATTTATTTAGCTGCCTTTTTTTTTTTTTTTTTTTTTTTTTCCGCACTTGTATTGGTCGCCTTTAACTTATAAAATGATAATTAGAGTAATAATATAAAAGAAAAATCCTGCAAAAATTATGTTAATAACGTAAATGTGTAAGTTTATGAGATTAAATTGTAAAAAATCAAATTCAGGTATTGTGTTGATTTATTCATATCGAATAAAACTTTATTGAGTGTAATGTCAGTGCCTCTATTTATTTTTAACTGTTAGATTTATATAATTCTAAAAATTTGTCGAAATGATTTTTCCCCATCTGTAATTTTATTATTATTTCTTATATGTTAATATTATAAATATTATTGAATTGATTGTACAGTCGTGGAAAAAAAAAGTAAACACCCCTTCTAACTCCTCAACAAATTATACATAGAATGACACAAAATGTATAACGCTTCCGGGGTTGAACTCATCCGTTTCCTGATAATCCAAACGCGGCCACGTTAGGCTTAAGTATTCCGATGCCGTATTTGCCGACTGCCTTATTTAATCTGTCTATCTATTTGTTGTGTAACATATTCTTCTTCAATTTTTCTCAAACTTTCAAAAAGTACACAATTATAACGCTTTAAGATCTAATTTAAAAATAACCAGATACCAACAACAGGGTTCCGATGTATACAAGCGATTACCGTTTCCATTCATAAGCACAAATTACAAATCCAAAAACAAATGAATGACTCTTTCAGCTATTCACACGGTTAAAAATATCGCGAAAAATTACCTCTGTTTTACAAGGCTATCTATTTTCTGACCAATGAGAACACTTCATGGTGTTCAGTGAATATAGCTATATTCCGTGATTCATTCCCGTGAATTATTTTGTACCGGATTAACGTTTCCTTTCTAAAAACAAACGTATTTCAAATTATTTAAAAGCTTTATTATGGTTTTACAAATATTTTAAGAGCAAAATTGGATGTCGACCGTATTTTTTAATGATTCGTTCAAAGAGTCATTCAATTGCTTCTGGATTTGGAATTTGTGTTGTACATGTGGCATCACGACACACGAGTGAATGTTGATTTTGATTTTCAATCTTAAAACGTTGAGTAAAACGTGCTTTCTTTTCCACTATTCACAAAAGTTACATTTTTAGACAGATTATTCAAAATAAATTAATATTTATAAGAGATTACATTTAATTATCTAATATTCAGCTGCGATAACTTGAGTTAAAATTAGATTGGTAGCTTTATCTATCCCTATATGAAAGTAAACAAACAATTGATTCATTCGTCTTGAACTTTTAAAATATTAAAAAAAACGTTTATATGCTCTGTTGCGCCATCTGCCGGTAGTTAAAAAAAGAAATTTTCTTTTTAAAATGTTTTTTGAATTCTGAAGACATTTTGGGGGGGGGGGGGGATGAATATTTCTCATAAAATGAAATTAGAATATCAGAAATATGTAATGCCGTGAATTACATATATATATATATATATGTATATATATCAATGCATTATTATAATAAATAAAATTTTGTATTTTGTTGGGAAAATAAATTTGTAATTTAATAACAGAATTTGGGAAAATAAATTGTTAATGTAATTAATAATTGCAATTTACTTATGTGATAAAAGATGATTTTTAATTATCAAAATTTATTACAGGTTTCTTTTATGCATGTTTAAAAAAATCGGGATTTTCTCTGTTCAACTTTTTAAAATTTAAGTTATATAATTATTATTTTGGCAATTAATAAAAACAAACTTTCTGTTGGAATTGTCTTTTATTTTACCACATACCATCAGATAAAATAGTTAATTGACAATATGTTTTAAAATAACATTATTAGTACTAATTTGAATGTTTTTGTGAAATATTTCTTCAAATTTTGTGAGTGAAGTTCATTTGCATACTTTATATCAGTATTTTACCAATTCAATTAATAAATTTCTTGCCAATTAAATTTCAATGAAAAATGGGCTGTTTTTACTTTACTCCACCTGACCCTATTAATCAGACAAGACAAAATTTATTACTTCACAATTCTTTTTATAATGCAATGCTATATAATTTTTTTGAAAATGCAAACACGTCATTCTGACGGGCTATATTCTAGTTATCGTAGAAGAAAGTTACTGGTACCGAACGATTGGAAATAAAGTCTACTTTTAAATGATGTGTATAAAATTGGCTTAGGGGGCCATCTACATATTAAAACGAACCATAACTTTATTTTTTTCAATAGCAGTACCCAATTTTGACAGCATAAATGAACTCTACACCCTTCAATTAGCCTAAAGATGAATTTTTATGCAATTCGTACCATAAGTTTCCGAGAAATTAATTATTTTAAAACGATCGTATTTTAAGGGCTGTATCCAAATTGAAGTTCCGTACTGGATTGTTAACCGAGAGAGCCGCCTTCTTGATCAAGGCACGTTTAAGCGTCAATGAAACCTGTTTGATTACAGTACAGCAGAATAAATTTCAAAATGTCTACTCACTTCCATCATAGACGGCCCCTTAAACCATCATTTTGCCGTTTTTTAAGCATAATTTGAAAACTACTTGGAAGAAAAATGTGAAATTTTTGAATTTCCATAAAGCAAGACTTAATAAATCTAAATCCACCAAAAAAATTGTAGGTTGCAATTTATAATTTTTTCGAATATTAATTTCATAATTCATATCATAAAATTATAAAAATTTCAAATTTAGCTTATTTATGTTTGGATATATTAGTATTATTACTACAAAAAAAATTAGCACATTAGGAGCATAATTTCGGGAGATATAAATAAAAATATGAAAATATAATTTAACATTAGAAGCACTAAATTTTGAATGTTTATAATTCAAAAACTTGTCATTCAAATGACTTGAAATTTGGTGTCTAGGCATAGTTTGAATCGAAGATTTGAAATATCTCGTTAAAATTGGGTATTGCTATTGAAAAAAAAATGAAGTTTGGATTCATTTTAATATGTAGATGACCCCCTAAGAAAATTTTATATACATCATTTAAAAGTAGACTTTATTTCCAATCGTTCGGTACCAGTAACTTTCTTCTACGATGATTTGTTGAGGAGTTAGTAGGGGGTGTTTACTTTTTTTTTTCCACGACTGTACGTTATTTACATTAAAAACAGTATTTTTATTTTATCTGTAAGAAAGTGAAAATGCGTAAATTTTAAAAGATTATTGTAACGATTGTTTAATACGTTAAACTTCATAATTAATTAATTAATCTTTATTAATTCATTAATTATGAATTGATTAATTATGATTAATTAAACTTTATTCTTTAATTAATCTTTATTAATTAATAAAACATCGACTATAAAAATTTTCCTACCGAATTGGAATATTTATGAAATTTTCTGGGATTTGTAGAGTGCAATACTTTGTATATTTTTATATTACACCATTACTTTATGTAGCTTTAAATCCAATTATATCATATTTACTTCATATATAGCATTCAAGACGAAATTTTTACCCTGTTTTTCGTTGCACTTATATCGTTCACTCATCATGTAAAAAAAAAGCATATATCCGTGCATGAACATAGAATAGATATTAGATACAGGGTGTCCAGTAAATATGACCGATTTTGAACGTAAATAATAAAAAAACGGGTTGAGAAAAAAATGCGCCGTTTGCTGCATTGTTATCAGAAAATCAATAAATTTTTAAAAAGCGCTTCGTTGAAATAGTTCGATTTTTTACCAAAATATGGCGCTGGCGGCAGCAAGCTGTAAGAAGCACGGACATGGCTCTAGTTTTCATAGGGATGGGCTTTTCGACTCATTTTGCAGAGTCGACTCTGAGTCGGCTTACCTAAGTGACGATTCAACATGTTGAGTCGATTCTCGACTCACCTGCAGAAATAGGACTGGTTGGTTAGAAAGAAATTTAAAATAACATTTATGATCGAAAAATGTGTATTATACTTAATAAAAACCAGAAAAACATACTTTGAAATAAGCAACAACTTTACATACATTTAGCCTAAAGAAATTTTATTCAGAATATGTTCTTTTAAAACAGTGTTTCCGAAATAGCATTGCCAGGTCTCCTATCACAAAAAAGAAGAGAAGTGCTTTCTAAATCGGTGCATAAAAATATAGCAAATTTTAGAAAAAAGGAATCTGTCTGTGACAAGTTTTATCTTAAACATAAAAAAATCATGAACCCGATGGAGAAAATAGCATATGAAACTATCTGCTAAGACGGAAACCTGCCTAAAACGACATTTTATTGATTTTTCTAAAAACCGAATTCATCCCTACATTATATTCATGTTTTGACATTTAATATATCTGAAAATTTTATTACAAAAGCCGCGAAGGATCCTAAGATATCTTTTACCACCCACCTCTTACGCCTACAAACTCATCTACGCTGAAATGGACGGATACTTAAAAAGTAAAAAAAAATCGACGTACCTGTGTTTGATTCCCGCGAGTCCCTCCTTTTCAAAATTTCATTACAAAAACTATTATAGATCCTGATACATGTTTTTCGTCCTCCTACACTCCCCCCCCCCTTCCAAAACTATCCTGTATGAAGAAAAGAACGGAAAAGTAGAATTCTGAACATATCTCTTGTATGTGATTTGAAATAAGGAATGTTATTTAAAAAATATATTAATTAAACTTTTTAAAAGAATATATAGAAAAACAGCAATTTTGAAGTTACATGCTAGTATTTATATTTATAAAATTTAGCTAAAATAAGTAGACATTCAGTTTTATCTAAAACACGTAGGCGATGAAATAAATTCAGTAGCAAAACATTTTTATAAAACATTTGACTAAAGTTAAATTTCTTTTCTTTCTCTTCTAACATTTCAATATTACATGAGACAAAAGCGGTTGAAAACATTTCACAACCCAACGTTATTTTTATTTTTTTTTCAGAAAAATATAAAGATGATAACTGCTTGATTACCTATCCGGTGTACTGATAACACAATTAATCATACACGAAATAATCAGCCTCGTTGGTCCTCCCTCTTTTTTTCATTTAATCCCCCCCCCTTCCCAATCTTACATCTTTCCTCTTGTAGATTCGATGAGTTAAAATAGAGGGTGTCCAGTAAATTACTATTTTTTAATGTAAATAACAACAACAACAACAACAAAATCCCTGCCGGCTCGGGCCTACAGGCGGAGGTAGATTTCGAAGTTAAGTACTAAATTCACCAACAAAACTTAAATCAAGATTAAAGATAAACCCAGTTCCTTAACTAAGAATGAGCTCTAGGGAACTAAACATTTTGTGAAAATTCTAACACAAATACACACACGCATGTATATGTAATAGGTTTAAAAATCGCTAAATTAAATTCAGAGAACCTCAAAGTGTTAAAATATGTTAATATTTCCATACTCGGGTTTTTATCATGTTTTAATACGTTTCTTCAAACTCACATGACGTTACATATTCACCTGCTAAGGTCCATTATATTTTCAATATGACGCAGTATATATATATTTTTTTAATTCGTCAAACTATTTATTTCATTTTGAATTTTCATGCAGAAATCTTGCTCTAGAAAACTTATGACGTAATATTCAGTTTGTTTTCGATTCGTCAAACTATTTATTTCATTTTGAATTTTCATGCAGAAATCTTGCTCTAGAAAACTTATGACGTAATATTCAATTTGTTTTCAATTCGTCAAACTGTTTATCTAATTTAATTTTTCACGTGAAAACATTGCATTAGAAAAGCAATTGTTGTGGTGAGAATTTTATTGCTTTTTTTTAATTGTTGGCAACAGCTATAACGAAAAATATTTATTTTTTCCTGCCATTGTTGTGTAAAAGCTGGTTTTATCAGAATCATGTTAAGACGGTATTCAAAATTTTTAACCTTCCCAATTCCCATTCCCTTGGACCGATTTTGCTCATTTTCAATTCCCGCCGAGAAATTAGCCATCTTAAAGTTGTTGGCGAGTTTGAAGATGTTCCGTGCATAATTGCGACTTTTATCGTGCGGACAAAATTTAGTACATACATACATACATACATATATATATATATATATATATATATATATATATATATATATATATATATATATATATAAACTTTTTAGATGGGGGTGGTTTTGGGTTCCTGGGGTCAGCATGTAATGAAAAGTTATGAAGGAATTTTTCAAAAGTCGCACCATGGTAACGACTGCAATAGGTAGTATTTCTTACGAAATCTACCTAAAAACACGGTTTGAGAAAAAAATGCATCGTTTTGCTGCATTGTTATTAGAAAATCAATAAATTTTAAAAAAATGCATTGCATTCAAAAAGCTCCAAATTTTGCCACTGTGTGACGCTGGTGACTGAAAACTAAATAACAATATTTTCAATACAGCCGCCCTCTGTAGCAATAATATGGCGTAGTCTCAAAACAAAATTTGTACATACGTGTGATAATGTCTCAGTCGTAATGGACTGACATGCATTAGAGACGTAATGTTCAATGTCGGCAAGACTTTGTGGCTCTTGCTGGTACACCTCCTCTTTCAAGTGTCCCCACAGAAAGAAATCACAAGGATTTAAATCAGGTGAATAGGGGGGCCAGTCCATGCCTGTTCCTGTATGGTTCCTGAAGTGTAGAGCAATGACACGATCATTAAAATGTTCCTGCAGGAAATCAAATATTTCCACCGTTCGATGTGGTCTGGCACCATCTTTCATAAACCACGATGAACCACGTGAGTAATCCAAGGCATTTTGTATGGCCACAAAGTCATGCAGTACGCCAAGATATCGTGCTGCAGTTACTGTATGGTGTAGAAAAAAGGGCCCAATGATTCCTTTCGAGGATATGGCGGCCCATACCGTGATTTTCGGCGAATGTAATGGTGATTGCACAGAAATATGGGGGTTTTCTTTCCCCCAAAATCGCCAATTTTGCTTATTCACAAAGCCATCGAGATAAAAGTGGGCTTCGTCGGAAAACCAAATGGATCCCACATCAATCTCGCGACCATCAATCTTTTGAAGCAAATCGTTGGAAAAGGTCTCTCTTTGATTGGCGGTGCAAATATTCAAAGGTCGACAAGCCTGAATCTTGTATGGAAAAATGTTTAAACACTTTTTCATGATTAGATGCGTCGAGGATTTGCGTATTCCACACTCCCTTGCAATTTTTCTGACAGACGATCGAGGACGTGTTAGAATTGCCTGTTGAACTGTTTGGATATTATCGACAGTAATTGATGCATGCGGTAGCCCAACGTTTCCTGCGCGATCATCGTTCACGCTTCCAGTCCGTTCAAATTTTGAAAACAAACTTCTAATCGTGTTGTTCGCCGGTCCTTTACTCACACTGAATTTCTGTTGGAAACTTCGTCTGGTTTTCACAACACTATGATTCAGACGGTGAAATTCTAATACTAAAAATATTCTTTGTTCCATAGAATACACCATTTTTATACAGCAAACTTTAGCATGAACTCATTCAAAAACAACTGGAGTTGGCCAAAGAGTCGAAAAGTTGACTGTAAAATTCGACTCCTTCTAAGTGAGTCGAAGTGAGTCTATCGACTATTTCAAATTGAATTGCCTCGACTCAAAAGAGTCGAACTTTAATTTCCGCTTTGTTTGGAATTCAGAATCGAAGTCGACTCCAGGACTAGAGGACGCGTTTAACATAGTGTCGGACATGGAGAGTCAAGAGTTAAAAATAAAGTGGATTTTTCACTCTTCAACTCCTCGATTCAATATCATATTTCAACTCATCGAATCCACAATGGGAAAGATGTAGGATCGGGAGAATGATTAAATGAAAGAAATGGGAGGACAACGGAGCGGGGTATTTCGTGTATGATTAATTATGAAATCAAGACGCCGGATAGGTAATCAAATAGTTATTATCTTTGTACTTTTCTGAAAAAGTGGAAATAGCGTTGGGTTTTGAAATATTTTTAACTGCTTTTGTCTCATATAATAATGAAAAAATTAGAAGAAAAAGACATGAAGTTTTTCTTTAGTAAAAGTTTATTATAAATATGTTTTGTTACTGAATTCATTTAATTGTCTACGAGTTTTAGATAAAAATAAACGTCTACTTATTTTAGTTCAATTTTATAAATATAAATATTGACAAGTAACTTGAAAATTATGGGGTTTTCAATACATAATTTTTAAAAAGTTTGTAGAATATTTTTTCTAATAATGTTCCATATTTCAAATTTTTATTTTCAGAATTCTTCTTTCCCGTTCTTTTCCACGTATAGACTAGTTTAGAAATGGGGGTGGGGGGGGGGGCGAGTCGAAAATATTAAAGCATTTCGTTATATCTCACCATATCTCTGCAGCCGTTTTAGGCAGGATTCTGAATTTCCAGAGAAAACGACTAGCAGCGGTCAAGGGATGCTAAAAAAAATAGTTTAAAATGTTTCTTAGAGAGTTTACTATTTCTCCCTTAAGAGGGTTAAAGGGAGAGTCAAATATTTTAGATCATTTCGCTATATTTCAGCAGCAGTTTTAGATAGCTGTATGAAATGGGATAGTCGAAAGTTTTAAGATATTTCATCATATCATAGCAAAAGGTTTAAGTGGAAAATTCTGGATAACAAACCTATTAAAAAATAACTAAACACATGTTTCGGTGATTTTAGAAATTCTACCGCTAAGGATTTAAAGAGGAGGGCGAAAATGTTAGGACATTTCGCTAGGTCTCAGCAACAAATTTAGCTAAGGCATGAAATCCAAGGCAACAAACATATTAAAAAATAATTAAACACATGTATTTCAGCGATTTTAGAGCTATTTTAGCCGTTTCTACTCCAACGTCGACTTTCAACTCAATAGTATAAGATCATATGAATAAGACAACTGTTACTGATTTCCGATTAGATATTTTGAAAAGAAATATTTAAAAAAGTTTTCATTTCGCTTAATTCAAGATTCTTTTGGAGAAACCGATCTGTATAGCGGGCAAGGACTGCTAGTATCAAATAAAAAAAGCCTTTTACGAACCAATTTAGCCAATTTACTGTTAAATATCAATTTTTTTTCTGGACCGTCTCACACAGACTAGGAATTTATGAAATTTTTAATCCTAAAAATTTCTAAGATTTTGGACGATAACGACTCTTTTTTATAAAACATTTAAAATACCGGGCGACCTCCTCACTCCCCCCCCCCCTTTTCCAGCATATTTAAAATTCACTCATTAACACCGAAAAGCAAAATACGCAGAAAAGAAAATACAAAACATCATATACCTCCAGTTCCCTTTGCAACACTGCAATCCACTTAAAAAAAATGCAAATATAATCCTTTGAAAAAATTTCAGTCGTCGAAGTCACTTTTCGTTTCATATATTTAATATTCTACAATAGCTTTGAAATTTTAATAACCTGTTAATTATATAGTTACCTTTAAACTATTGATCAAGTATCGATTTAGTTGTAATATTTAAGGGTGAAATAATCAGTTTGAAAATCAAAAATTTCACAGAGGAAAATTACGATACCAACGAAAACATACGCCCCCCCCCCCCCCTCGTTGAAATTATTTCACACACACACACACAAAAATTCAGCAACTCTTATTTATGGTCAAAATAGGCGAGGCAGTTTTAATTTAAACCTTCTCTGAATTTGGTGCCCCTAATTTAATCATTTTACACCTCAATTCAAGCGCGTAATTATCGGTACATAATTTGCACGTAATTGCACAAAGTGTCGTCTGTTATCTCTAGAAACATTTACAGAATTTTTGTTAATGCTCATTTCGATATACCCAAAATATTTTACTAAAGGAAATATTTACACACACACGCGCACACAAAAAAATCAACAATTTTTATTTACTGTCAGAATATGTGAGTCAATTTCGGTTAAACCTCTCTAAATTTGGAGCTCCTTAACAGCGGCGTCCGGGGCAGCTGCCACACCTTAGCTACGCCTCTGTTTTAATCATAAATATTATTTTAAATCTCTTTTTAACCAACCAGTCCTATTTCTGCAGGTGATCGAGAATCGACTCAACATAATCGACTCAATCGTCACTTAGGTAAGCCGACTCAGAGTCGACTCTGCAAAATGAGTCGAAAAGCCCATTCCTATGAAAACTAGAGTAATGTCTGTGTTTCTTACAGCTTGCTGCCGCCAGCGCCATCTTTTGGCAAAAAATCGAACTATTTCAACGAAGTGCTTTTTAAAAATTTATTGATTTTCTAATAACAATGCAGCAAACGGCGCATTTTTTTCTCAACCCGTTTTTTTATTATTTACGTTCAAAATCGGTCAGTCATTTACTGGACACCTTGTATATAAAATAGAATATCTATTCTATGTTCATGTATCGGTGTAAGATTCTATTGAAAACGTAAACATGAAACATTAAAAAAAGAAACATCACAATAAGGTAGATGTTCAACGATAAAAATTTTACAAGGATGGGAAGTTTCTTCCCCATTGTCACTAAAGGCGCTACGATCGCAATCGCATTACCATTACGCTCTATGGGAATGTCCCATCTTGTATGTTAATCTATGGTAAAATCGCATCCCCTGACATGGCGGCATCCATCCGGCCGTATGCCTCTCCACCGATAAATAAAGGTAGTCTAATTTATGTCTGAAAATGTAAGTAAAAAAAAAAAAAAAATCTTGAAGTATTTTTGTTAAAAGTTTTGTTATTTTAGTAAATATGTATTTATCAGGTACTATGAGATGTTCTCATTTTAGTTAAAAAAAAAACAAACCAGCAAACTGAAAATGTAACCGAGAAGTGTACTACTACTTCTACTACTATAATCGTAGCTGTTGTAGATGGTTTGATTGTCGGTGATATTTTTCATCTTGAAATAAGTGTATTTGTTGTTTATTTGACAATTTTTGGATAGTTTTAGGTATGTAACTTTGCTTTTTAGTATATAAGTTGGTTTTGTTTTAACTTGAAAATGTCTTGATGCAAAATCGTATCATTATTGGCCTCTTTAAGAGCTCTTTAATGTGGTATACAATCAGTAGATTTCTGCTAATTTTACTTAAAAAAACAATTTGTCTCATTTTGTCATCGTGAAAAAAATTACAAGTTTTCTTTTTCCATTAATTTAACTTTATTGTGACTGAATTTATTAGTACATCTGTAAAAGATAACTGAATGTTTTATGTTGATCATTTAGATTATCAGTAATAGCACCGTGTGTAACTAAAATTATTAATTTGTGATTCTTAAATTAAAATACTAATTTAATTTCTTTTTTTTTTTCAATTTGTCATTTTCTAGGATTTTAAGTTTATTTGATGTTTTAATAGTTTTTTAATTATTTTTATATGGTTATTGCACTCATTAGACATGGATATCTTCTTACTTATTATCGCTTTTACTGTATTAAAATAATTATTGCTTTATATATAAATGTTTTTGCGCAAATCATGTTGAATATTTAATCAATGTATCAAAATTAAAAGAAATATCTCATGTGATTATTATTATATTAATTGCCGAAACGTCAGTGAAGGCTTAGTACTGTGGATACCCGAAATTTTTTGGTTTCCATCTGTTTGTTTGTTAGTTAGTCTGTCTGTCCCGCGATAACTGCCGTAAAAAGCATCCGATTAGCTTGAAATTAAGGATGTATATTGGTGAGCTCCCTGGATTTAGCTGTATAGTTTTGGGTTAAATTTGGTTCATTCGTTCGGAATATATAGAACATTTTATTTTGTGACATAATGCTTTTCTATGGGAAGTCAGACGATTTTCAAATTTTCATTTGTTGAAAGAAATCGCTCATTTGGATAATAGATTTAAATGGTAAATTTTGGATACTGAAATTTTTAAATAACAGTATTAAATTATTCCTTTTAGTTTGCAATTTTGTCAAAACATTTGTCAGAGCTTTTAAATTAGGTGTATATTAACTTATGATGGAATTTTATACATGTGTTCAAATAATATAAAACATTTTATTTTATGAATTTACTTATATTTCATTTTTTTTTCTTTTAACCGTTGCATAGCAACATCTCATCTAAAAATATCATAAATGTGAAAGTATGTATGGTTTTTTAAGTCAAATCAAAGTTAAAAGGAATGAATTAATGAATGCCTTTGTACAGATATTTGCATATAGATTGATTTAAACGCAGAAATGAAAATAGTATTTATATACTATATAGAATAATATTTTTATTTATGTATTCAACTATTTTGATTATAAATGAAAAAGTTCGTTATTTTCATGCAGAATAAACTGACATTATTCTATTAAACTTTATAAACTTTATTGTTGCCAAAAAAAAAAAAAAAAAAAAAAAAAAAAGGAATAACAATTTCTCCCAAAGGGTTAATTTTAATTTGTAAGATTTTCACGTGCAAAAGGAAACTGGAATAAGCAAATTACAAATAATAAAAAATATAAATAGGACAGGAATGAATACATATAAACATTTCACACCAAATACCACCTAAAATAATTTTTGTAGTGGTATTTTCCCAACACTACGAAGAAAGATTCCTCGATTTACACGATTTTACTTGGCCTTCCTTTTCTCATTGGTTGCAATTTAATTTTCACAATTGTGTATATTAATTGGCACAAAATTTTACATTTTTATGACTGAGGTATAATATGTAAGGCCATACAAATAAGAAAGTCTGTATTGTCTCCTATAAAATGTGATAAAGTGTTTGTTAACTATATATGTTTCTATTAAGAGGAGCAGAGCTGCCAAGCCTCCTCCAGCGTTCTGGATACCAGTATTTTAATACAAAAAATGTTACTTTATTTAATTGAAACATTTGCGTGATTTAAAAGAACATTTTCTGTAAGTTAATAGTGTTGTGCAAAAAGCCTGAGACTTGCCATGGCTGGTGGGGAGCGAAATGTTTTATTTAATGCATTTATCTCTATTTTAATGCTACGTGAACAACGTCCCATGTAACAGCTTGTCGAGTGTAAAATGAATTAAATTATTAAAATAATCCCTATTAAGAAAAATGAAACAAAATGCCCAGCTAAGGGAAATAAAAGTTTAGTTAACCTTTCATAATTTGACCTGAACACAGGTGTGCGTCAAATTTCAACGGTGTTCGTAACATCACGATTTTAAATTAAATGTGGATACTATTAAAAGGCTATCACAAAAAATACTTAACGGCGCCAAATCACGTTTATCTATTTAGTCAATTGGAAGTGGACACGATGATGAATTATTAACCGATAGGTTTAGAAGTTCCCCTACTTTAGGGTGATTTTAGTAAGTTAATGCTATCAAGTACATTTTTAGATATTTAGATTAGATCTCAGATATAAATATTGCAGAATAGTAATCAAAATTATATTTTGGAAACAAAATTTATAAAGGTATTAGATTTCTAAATTAGATGTCTCAGTTTAAATTTCCAAAAGTTCTTTATCCATTAGATACAGGTGTTTGGGGTTAGCAGGCAAGTAAATACTGCTGTATGGATATTATAGTTGGGGCACATCCCCAAAGCAGAATACTTTGCAATGTTCTGCAACGGAATTTCAGATGATCAAAAATGCTCTGCAAGCGCAATGGGGGAAAAAAAAGGGGGATGTTTATATACATATGTAAGGATGTAATTTCATCTTTTATGAAAATGCTAAAGATGTGTTTCTTAAAACACTGTCAAACGAAAGAAACATATTCTGGAGGCAAGATTTATTTCTAGAACCATGGCATTGACACAGAAGTTACTGACTATGGAAGTGAGATATTTAGACTTTTATGAAGAAAATGTCTTTGAAAATTTGGTCCATACATAGGAAACTTGTAAAAACTGGCCTTATAACTAACAGATATATGTCCAGATGGAGGTCCATTCATATAAATAAACATACGTTTGTCTGTTGCACCAATAGTCGTTTCGTTCCCATCAGCTGTATTGGGCCTTTTAGAAAAAATTTTATCGATTGTGACCCCCATGATTCGCATATAGCTTCAGATACTGAAATAGACAAAATTTTAGTTAGAAAACTGGTTAATTTCGGGATCTCTGATTTTAAAATATTCACAGCATTTTTTAATATGGTCTTATTTTGAAAATATGTTTCACTCTCCTGGCACTCTTTGACAGTTTCATAAACCCAATCAAGAAATACAGTGTATTCAAAATAACAGCTCCTTCCCTTCCTCTTTGGAGGGAGGAACACAAGGGAGTACATTCAGAATTCCTAAAAAATTGGAAAGATCCAAGATTTTGTTTGTCACATCTGAACGTGGAAAAATCAGACATTCAAAATTGAATAAATATTTTGTTGCTTTGATGATCTCATCAAGTTCTGTGCTTTGTCCAAAATAGACACTGTATTGATGCAGTGTATCAATATATTGCACTATATCTTTGATGTCACTGATAAAATACGATATACTAGAATTATCAGTAATAGACCTTAACCAGTGATGCCGCTGTACTTGAAAAAACCTGGGTCCCCGGGACCCAGGATTTCCAAAAACCTGGGTCCCTTTTTTACAAAAGCGGGTCCCCATCAATAATAATTTATATTTTAAAGGAATAAATGAAAGTTGTTTATTAAGATAAATGAAATGCATTAATTATTGTTTTAACAATAATTAAATAATGAATTAAAACCAGCATTATTTGCACTCAAATAAGATATTTTTAGAAAATATTAAGAGAAATTTTCTTTACTTTTTTAAAAGTAAAAATGCAAGATACAATTTTAATTGTAAAATAATGTTTATTTGAGAGTAGAAGATACCAAGTTCCACTAACAAGTATCACTAATGTTCGCATTCTTTTAAAAAGAGGCAAGGCGGGTTTATTGAAAAAGATATTTTTGCTGAAAAAAAGAACACTTATGTTAAGTAAAGGTGTACTTTTCGTTGAATGAATGGGTGCTTTCATTATTATACTTCCCATTGAATTATTTGTCAGAATAGATCTGTGTTGGAATCAGACATTTTCCTTGGAAGGGAAATTTATATCTAAATCACTAATAAGCATCAAATCTTAAATGTTCTGAAGGCGGGAGACATTTCAATGCAGTAAGAATGAGGGGGGGGGGGAGGATTTTTACTGCTCCACCTAATGAATATAAATATTATCAAAGTACACTGAAATCATGCTGTATTTTTAAGAATCTCATAAAAAAGAAATTAAATCCCATTTTATGAATTTTCTACCTATAAGTTTAGTTTGCACATCTTTTTTGGTGCTTTGACTAAATTCAAGTTTTTTCCGCGTTACTTTGACGAAATTCGCGTTTTTCCGCGATCCTTTTGTTGAAATTCGCTATTTTTTCGCGAGTCTGTCACGAAAATCGTGTTTTTTTCCGCGATACTTTGACAAAATTCGGCTTTATTCCGCGATTTTTTGACGAAATTTGCTATTTTCTCGCAATCTTTTGTCGAAATACACTATTTTATCTCAGCCCTTTTACGAAAAAGCGTTTTTTCCGCTATATTTTCACGAAATTTGTGCTTTTTTCGCGATCCTTTGACGAAAATCGGCTTTTTTACGTTATTTTTTGACGACATTTGCTATTTTTGGGGGATCCTTTGATGAAAAACAATATTTTTTCGCGATCCTTTGACAAAATTCGGCTTTTTTCCGCGATTTTTTTTACGAAATTCGCTATTTTTGCGATCTTTTAACGAAATACGCTAATTTGTCGCGGCCCTTTTACGAAAATCGCGTTTTTCGCAATATTTTGATGAAATTTGCGCTTATTTCAGCGATATTTTCATGAAATTTGCGCTTATTTCCGCGATTTTTTGACAAAATTCGCTTTTTATTTCGCGATGGTTTGACGAAATACGCTATTTTTCGCGGCCCTTTTACGAAAATCGCTGCTTTTGCGCGATATTTTGATGAGATTTACGCTTTTTTCGCGATTCTTTGACGAAAATCGTCTGTTTTCGGCGATTTTTTCACGAAATTACGCGTCCCACGGGACGCGTAAGAGCTATTTTTTTGCGTCCCGTATCCGATTTTTCGCGTAATTTACGCGCTATAGCGTGTCCGCGGCATCCCTGCTTAACAATTTGCTACTTATTGGAAGGTCTGGCAGAGGTACTCCTTGGAAAGTACTTTCTTCTGAAAACATGTGCCATGAAAGTATTGTATTTTTGAAAAAAAAAAAAACATTTTGGCAATGATCTGACAATATCAATAAATTGTTGTACAATCTCACAATTTTGAAGGCTTGTCAGATGGGATTTGATGTTTAGCAAATAACAGTTTAGATTTGTAATTAAATCTGTATACTCCCAAGGAAGAAGATCTGTTACCTCAATACATTTTAACATGGTAGCAAGTACCGAAATTATATCAGCTATTATACTGAATATATTTCTTTTTTATAAAAGTTTGTCCCTCAGACTTGCATTTTCTGTTTTGTCAGAGACTGCGACTAATGCCTTGAAGTCATTTAGGAATGTTTGAAAAACATTAAAAGCATGAGAAACAAATTTCAAAGTTTTAAAAATTTTAGGCTTGCAGCGAAACATTTGCAGTTCATCTGCACATTCATTTAGACTTTCAAATGATTTCCCCCACATGAATTCTTTCATGCAAGTATTGATTAGTGCTAAGGAATCTTCCACAATTTTACTATCTGAAAGTACCTGAACCAACTCTAGTCTGTGCATAGGATCTCAGGATACAGGAATATCTTCTCTAACCAGTATAGGTTAAAATTAACATTTTTACCCACTGGCCACTGGCCAGTACACAGATTTTTTTCACTGGCCAGTAACAAAGTTATGTATGCTTCATACAAAATTGTGTTTTTTCTAACTATCAACATTGTAATTTACTAATACATATTACTTACCATTCGATATGATTACACTTACACTCAACTGAAAATTTTTATTTTTACTATTAATTGCAATGAAATAAATTCACGGGAAATTTTCAGAAAGGTTACAGCAGAGGGGACCCTCCCCCCCCCCCCGGCACTAACTAATATGCATTTTTCTGCGACCATTTAATGAATTTCGCGATCTTTTGACGAAATCTGCGTTTTTTCCGCGATCTTTTCACAAAATTGCATTTTTTTGTAATTTTTTAACAAAATTTGTGGGTTTTTTTCGCCATTCTCTGAAAATATTTGCATTTTTTTTCAAGATTTTTTGACGAAATTTGCGTTTTTAGGCGCTTTTTTGACGAAATTTGCGTTTTTTCTGCGATCTTTTGATGAAATTTGTGTTTTTTCCACAATCTTTTCGTGAAATTTGCATTTTTTTCACAATCTTTTGACGAAAGTTGCGTTTTTTCCGCGATCTTTTTACGAAATTTGCGTTTTTTCCACGATCTTTTGACGAAAGTTGCGTTTTCTCCGCGATTTTTTCACGAAATTTGTATTTTTTTCCGCGATTATTTCTCGAAATTTGTGTTTTTTCCGCGATCTTTTTTCGAAATTTGTGTTTTACCACGATCTTTTGACGAAATTTGCGTTTTTTTCCACGATCTTTTGACGAAAGTTGCGTTTTCTCCGCGATTTTTTCACGAAATTTGTGTTTTTCCGCGATCTTTTCTCGAAATTTGTGTTTTTCCGCGATCTTTTTTCGAAATTTGTGTTTTACCGCGATCTTTTGACGAAATTTGTGTTTTATCCGCGATTTTGTCACGAAAGTTGCGTTTTCTCCGCGATCTTTTGACGAAATTTGCGTTTTTTCCGCGATCTTTTCTCGAAATTTGTGTTTTATCCGCGATCTTTTCACGAAATTTGCGTTTTATCCGCGATCTTTTCACGAAATTTGCATTTTCCCGCGATACTTTGAAGAATTTGGTGATTCTTTTCGCGATTCTTTGTCGAAATGTGCGTTTTTTCCGCAATCTTTTCATGAATTTTGCGTTTTATACGCGATCTTTTCACGAATTTTTTAAACTCTTTTAAGGAACATAAAATTCTTATTATTTAGCATTCTGCAATTTTTATGTTTAATAAAACAAAAGCAAAATTTGAAAAAAATCTAATAATATCCCTACAAATTTTATTCCAATTTCAGATTCAGTATAAATTTCATTCTAAGATTTGTAATATAAATTTTTTTAAAATTGTCTCTTAAAAAAGAATGAAAAACGTTTTTTTTCTCTTTAATAATTACAAACAAATCTACATTTTCAGTTACATTGAAGAAATTGTTTTATCCCATTCATATAATCTACATATTTTGCAATTTCATTTCCAGTTAATTGATTTATGTCAAATTAAATTATAATTTAACTTATCAAGACTATAGTATGCATTATGAATAACTGGTGAATAATAATAATAAAATCCATTCTGAGACAACAATTGCTTGTAATTAATTTGCCGGGAGAAAAGCTGTTCGATTATGAATCCCTTAAAAAAATCATAGCTGTAAGTATCCATTTTTTACGTTTAAAAATGAGCTCCGTTTAGAAAGTTTCCCATTGTTGAGCAAGGAAAAATAGTTTCTTGAGATCAGCCTTTAAAAAAAAAAAAAAAAAAAAAAAACTTTTTATCCGTTTTATTTTTCAAAAAAATATTTTTCTTTCGTTATTTTAAATATTTAATCAATGTGTTTGGTATGTACTTGGGGTAACATTTTCCGAAAAATTCGAATCCATTGAAACCTTCTCTCTATATTTAATAGTTTAAAAAATGAGACTTTTGATCAGACATCGAAAACCTTCAATCTCTGAAAATGACAGGAGAATTATCCGTTGTACATCTCCCCGCAAAACGCTAGGGAGTCCTAAGGTTGCCTAGTCAGTTACTTCTATCGCGCCAAATTCTCGCCAGGAAACTTTTGTGCGGATAAATACGTTTCTTTGATTATTATTTGATATTTATCATAAAAATGAATATATGTTAAGCTCAATCGATTTTGATTAATGAGTCAACCATTTTTCATATGAAAATGTAGAAAAAAAAAAGATTAAATATGTCATGTCTTTCAGATTCTGTACTGTATTCTATTTCTTTTCGCGGACATACACTCCTCTGTTGTATAATACCCATTGACAAGTAAGCTATGCCCCAAGAGTAGGATAACGTAAAATGCTTGACCAAATTGTTGCTTATCCTTATAAATCGCAGTGTAAAAAGGAATCTAAGATATAGGATAATCATTAACTCAATCAATAGAAAATTACAAATGCAAAATAAATTACACAACGGGGGGTTCAGGGGGGCGCCCCTCTGAAGAAATTTGCTTTATTATATAAAAATTATTAGAATAAGTAGCTCATGAGAATTTCAGAATATCATTACATAACGTGTTTAATTTAACGCTTCTAATGTCTGAAACCATCAAAATATTTTTTTTTCCTTTTATAAATGTTTGTGAAATTTAAAAAGTTTAAATTTTGTTTTTGTAGAAAGATTAATGTTACGCAAAGTTTGCTAAAAACAATAAGTTGCAGAGATGACTTTGAGGCTCTTGATCTGCAGATTTACTAGTTACTATGAGTGTATGACCCTGATATATTATGGACAGTTAAAAAAAATTATCCTATCACTTACAACTATACTAATGTTCTCCTGTGAAAATGTTGTAACACCAAAAAGGCTAATACTCTGCAATAAAATTCACAACCAAAGTTTTTGTCAAAGATGAGCAAGGAAAAGCTCACTCAGGATATCTTTTAAATATTTCCTAAAAAAAAAAAAAAAAAAAAAAAAAAAAGATAAAAAGGGTTACAACAATGTTATTTAATTTCGCCCAAAGCATGCCTAGCCGACTAAAATACTATACAGGCATCCCCGCTTAAACAAATATTCATGGTTCCAGAAATGCTATTTGATTAAATGGGGAAACATGTAACTGTAATATTTAATGTAATAAAAAGGTAAAATAACCTCTGTAGTGTAATTAACAGTATAAACAGCATAATAAAATCGTTAATAGAATAACTTAAAATAAATTAAATACAAATGCTAATATAAAGTAAATACATAATTTACATGTATTTGGTTTACATTACACTTTATGCAGCTTGTTTGTATTTGATCAAAACTTGTTGCTTGCGATTTATGTTATTTATAGTCTTAAAAAAAGTTGTTTAACCCCTTGAGGGGTGGTGTGATATAAACCTAATTTTAATTCAGATTTGCACCAGAGACTTTTAATTAAATTTTACTTTTATAACTTTCGTGAAAAAAAATTAAAAAAATTGAAACTAAATTTTTCGAAAATTCCAGTGGGAATTCAAGATTACATAAGCACAATTGATTGTCCCTGAAAGGGTTAAAGTAATTTGTTTAAATGTGAAATTTTAAAGGCACAAATATCAAGTTATTTTTCGAATGCATACAATCTCGAGCCTCGAAGTGACAACACATTGTCGTTAATGCTATATTAATGTATTGTCAATCCTGATGGAGCTTCAGCTGTGTCATCATCACTTTCTTCTTTTTCATCTTCATTCAATGTCAACAGGGCATCTTTAGGTTCTGTCTCCTTGTCCTCGACTATATTGGAAAATTTTTTGAGCTCAGATTCTGTCTTCTGCAACTGCAACAATCCAAAATCCTGACGAAAATCTTCTTCAAAATCGTATATTATCTTTTCATCATCTGATATATCCGGGTTTGTGCTTTTGTCTTTTCATTTCACAAATCATACTTCTTGAAACAATTTTGGATGACTTTTTTGGGTTTTCAACCAAATTTAATGCCGGTTTCAGAAAAATTGACAAAATATAGTAGAAACAATATAGTGCAATTGGAATGTAAATATTAAATATTTTAGGAAATATGAGCAGTTAATATGAAATAATTTTTATCTGCGGATGCACGAACGATAACAAGGATCATTTTACATAATTTAATAGTCAACTCTATGGAGCAGCTTATTAAAAAAATCCAGTCAAATATTGTAAAAATTCAGAAAGATATCGGCATTAGAGCGAGCAAATTTTTAGTTGTTCTCTAAAAGCAGCTAAATGATAAGGGATTTTCCACAAATTGTCATTTTTTATTAACATTTTTTGACTTGCAGAAAAAGGTTAGTATTTAGTGACTATCAACGAGTAGATTTGGGAAAAAATGCTTTGATTTTGATACACTTCTTTTTATCATGGTTATAGGCTCATTCTGGTGGTTATCCAAGAAGAACTAAAGCATCAATAAAAAATGAAAATAAAAAAATGTTTTAACCCATAACTGGAGATGGGAGTTAAAATGACTCTGTGTTTTTCTTTGGCTCTGATTATCATGTGGTTTTTCTTCTTGAATAAAATCATCTCCTCAGTACTGTCAAGTAGTTCTTTTATCATTACATGATTTCCACAATATATTGTGTTTCCAAAATCAATTCCAATGCTGTTTACAAAAGACAAAGAAGAAAAGTAACATTGGAGTCTTTTTGACTCTGTCTCTGATTGCATAAGGAAATTCATGTCTCCAGTTACGGGTTAATTAAAATTGACAACTTGTAGACAATCCCTTATCATTCAGCTAGTTTTAGCAAGCAACTAAAAATTAGCCCACTTTAATGCCAATATCTTTCTGAATTTTTACAATATTTGACTGGATTTTTTTAATAAGTTACTCCATAGAGTTGACTGTTAAATTATTTAAAAAGATCCTTGTTATCGTTCGTGCATGCACAGATAAAAATTATTTCATACAACTGCTCATATTTCCTAAAATATTTAATATTTATATTCCAGTTGCACTATATTGTGTCTACTACATTTTGTCAATTTTTCTGAAACTGGCATTAAATTTGGCTGAAAACCCTGCATGTTATAAGCAAAAAACATGAAAGAATTTTTTTTTATTTTTTTTAAAAAATCGCTATATCTCTATTAATATATGTGCTATTCTTACACAAAGGAATACACATATTGCACAATGTCTGTTTATTTATATTCTGTAGCGATAGATCATTTTGTGTATTTATTTTACAGGGTGATCCCAAATATTTTTTTCTTTGATTTTTTGTTGACCTCCGAATTGTGAATTGTCCCTCTTGTCAAATCGACATTGATAAATATGAGGTCATACCTGTTCTTTTTTATCCTGAAATTTCAGAAGAATCTGATAAGTATATTTCTAATTATTCGACAAAATGTCTAAAATTGAAAGTTGCCAGTCATTAATGGCCATATAGTGTATAATGTTATCACTTTAGGGGGGAGTTTGTCTTTTGATATTATGAATATTTAATGTAATTATGATTATTAAATGAATATTTAATTTGTTTTTTAAATTTTACCATTTTCTATTCATTTACAACATATTTAAGTTTATTTCTTATTTAGTGTGCACAATTCAATTACTACAAAATAATAGAATGGCTTTAGATTAAAGCCTAGATGTTTAATTTTTAGTGCCAATCAGTAACTAGAATATTTATAGTATTTTCTTAACTATATAATTATTTCTTATGTTATTTTTATAAATTATAAATATTATTTATTCTATTTTAGTTATTTATTACAAAAAACTGCTCCATGTATTGTAAAAACATAAAAACACAATAATTAAAAATAGAATTCTAAAAAAATCAAATAAATCCGATTTAAATAAAAAAAATCTCATTTAAATAAAAAAAAAATCCAATTTTTTTTTTATTTTTTTTAAAACAATCATGATTTTTTTTCCAACCCTGATATATTTACAATATTAGTAAAAGCTAGCAAAATAGTTAGTAACATTGTCAGATTTTTATATTACTGTTTTGAAACAATATTAACAAATGATTTTTTTGCTGTCCTCAGTAGAGATGAGAATGCTCGGAAAAAAAAGAAAAATTTTTTTCTCAGAAAAATTTTTTTCAGTTTTTTTCCGAAGGGCTATTTTTCAATTTTTCCAAATTGGAAAAATTGAAATTTCATTTATAAAATAATGTAGTCAAAATTTTAAAATTGCTACATTCTGATACTTTTATTTATATTTTTTTCATGTTTAGTGTCCCTCATGAAAACTTTAACATGGAAAATCTTATCTGTAAGCAGGGATCTTTTTAGAAAGAACTTGAGTCTCTTAAAGGATCCTTCAGTTTTTTTCTCCTTAAAACATAGGACCTTTAACAAAATTCTTTCTCTTAAAAATAGACATTTCAGAATTTTTTTACAATCTCCAAAATAAATTCTTCACAAGCGTAATGATTTTAGGATAAAAAAAAACCCTGTTGTATAATAGCTGCAATAACCAATGAATCTATTATCTAGCTGTTTATATGTACAAAGGACAATAATGTCTAAACAGGAAATTAAATGTGATAATTTCTAATTTACAAAATTCCGATTACGTTTCTTACATTTCATTCACATTTTTTTACAAGCTCACAAGTTTTTATAAAAGTTCACAATTTCGCAAAAGCATGATCATGTGAAAAAAAAATCCAAGCAAATCCTTGATGAGATAATTAAATGCAACTTCTCTCATTAAATTCATGTGCAAAAGTATTTCAATATTATACCAATAAATGAAAATGGTAAGATGGAAAATTTAAAGTAAAATTTGAAACATGCATTTATTTTTATATTCGCATGGCTGTAATTTTTCACTATTGTTAGAAAAATACCTTTTGATAATAATATGCAGTTGAAATTATGAATAATTTTTCTTCTTTTTTTGAAATATAGATTCTTAGAGTTGTCTAAATGTATTTTCAAAAAACATAAATCCATACAAACTTTGCAAAGAAAATGTAAACAAATCTCTGTGAAAAATCTAGTTGAAAACAATTTTTAAACATATGAAAAAATCCACCTGTTTTAAAAGTTTCATTTAAAAAAAAAATACCCCTTTCAATATTAAGGATCTAAATCTTACTAAAACACTGTTTGGGTTTAGTCGGGAAAGCTGTACCAAAACTACATATACAGGAAATGAAAATTATAACTAAGGAGGGGGGGGAGTAATATTAAAAAATAATACCAATTTTTAAACAACAGAAGATTTGAAAATGATAATAGTATTTATAATAATACCAGAACTACTATAATTTGTTTCTTTTACACTGGCATTCTTTATGTATTTGAAAACCAGTAGATGAGATGTACAATACAGTTTAAAGCTGCTTTAAAACTACAGTGATATTGGTTGAAACTAAAGATTTTTTTTGTTTGTTTGTTTGTTATTTAAATTAGCTCTACTGATATAATTAAACAATTGCTACTGAAAAATCATTTCAATAGACACAAGATACATTACAAACAATGGTGTTAAATTAAGCAAAAAAAGCTACTGTCAGAATTCTGAGACTGAAAGGATAAACTTTTAAAAGCTGGCTTTTTTTCTTTCTCTCTTTTTTTAATAACATATTCCCATGTAAAGGGAAAATAATTTTTTTTTTTTGTGTGCGCAAAAAGATTGAAAAAGTTTATTATTGTATACTTTTTAAGAAAATATAACTTATTTTTGAGAAACATTTATAGTAAATCTATTTTTCCAATATTACCAATTTTCCCAGAAAAACACTGGAAAAAAACGGTTTTTTTCCGCCACTTCAACTTTTCCGGAAAATTGACATCTCTAGTCCTCAGTAAGGAAGGTCCTATTTGCTTCAATGTCTTGCTAAAGAAACTGATTTTCATCCTCATCATTTGTTAAAAGTGTTTTGAATTCTTGAATCATCTGAACACCTCTCTCAGCAGTATAGTTGACCACTCTTAGTCATTTTACATAGTTTCTGCCATTTTAATAATTGATATTGTTCTTCCATTCTTCAGGCGAAAGTTGTAGAAAAGTCATCAATATTCAAAGGAGAAAAGAGCTCAACAGTTCTTTTTGTTGCAAAATCTCCAAGGCAATCTGCATAATCTTTCAATAAATTTGATTGCCCTCTTACATTTTGGATTGTTCATTCCTGCAATAATTTTTGCTTTCTCTTTTGTTGGTTACTGTGTCTGAAAATAAGACAAGGCCAACCAATTCATCTGAAAGGTACTAGGGATGGGACAAATAGTGATTTGGCCGAATACTGAATATTCGGCCAAATTTTAGGCTGAATACCTAATATTCGGCGGCCGAATACCAACATTTTTTTCAAATAAAAAAAATAACTTCTGGTTATGTATAATTTTAAAAATAGGAACTCATTAATCATTACTACTTTTAAATGTGCTTTTAAATTTGATAAAACTTATTTTAGCACAAAAAATTACGAAATTGCATTATATCCTTTTATTCTAAGATATATCAAATTTATTTTCAGCAAATCAGGATGGTAAATTATTTCCATTAAAATATAAAGAATTTACTTCACTTTTACTATCAAATGACACTTTTATCTGTTCTTGCATTCAAAATAAATAATATTCTTACTCTCTCATAACTCACAAGGAGATATTTTCTGAAATAGTCTTTAATCAAGTAAATTTGATCATTGAGAATTTGTCTCTAACACTAAAAAAATTTGTAAGAATGAGTTTGTTCTGAAATCAGTTTCCAAGCCTCAAATTACATTAAAGCAAAAGGTATGGTTAAAGTGGAATGCATATGATAACAAAATCTTAGACATTTGAACCAACGCATAATAAAATTCAACTATATTTCACTTATACAACAAGCAGAAAGCAACATGAAGAAGAAAGATGTAAATTGAAAATATATTTATATATACATAATGTTACATAATAAAGCCAGTAATAATGCAAATAAGTGAAAACTATAGATTTAAAAAATTATTTTGTTCAATATTTAGAATTTATATTTAAATATTTATAAAATCATCTTCATAAAGCAAGTTGCACCATCTAGTGAATATCTAATTTGACACCATTTCTGTTTTCAGATGTACTGTTGGTACTTAAAATAGTGATATTTGCTATTCCATCTTGAAAATGAATCTTATCTAATGCGCCTAATGAATGAATTATTATTTTTCTTGCTTTATAGAAAATTATTTATGATGAATTTCATAAGAAGGCTGAATCCGTATCAACTCAGGCAGGGGGGTTACCTTCATAGTCTCAGAAGTTTTTGAATTGAACATATGTTAAAATTTAAGAAAAAGTAAGATACTTGTATATTTTCATTTTGCCCAAAAAAATTCCTGGCCCGAGATACAGGCCGCCAAAGATGACATCCCCGGCATCCTTTCTCATTCGCAATTTTCGATAAAAATTTTAAAGTGCTCTATCTCTAGAACGGTGCAAGATATTTTGTTGTGGTTTATTTTATTTTAAAGATAATATTCTTCTGTTTAAAATGATATACCCAATTTTGAAAAATGTATTCAACTTTTCTTGTGGCAGCCTTTTGAAAAAAAAAAATAATTTCAAAAAAAATTTTTTTTTTGGAAATGCCAATCCCAAAAATTTTGATTTTTTTGCTGTTGATCAATACCATTGGGAACTACCTTCACTGTAAAGGAGAACTTCCACTTTTGAGTTTAACAAATTTTAGAAACGTTTAAAAAATTCAGAGAATTTTACAGGAACTGTATATATACAGTTCCAGTAAAAGTCACTGAATTTTTGCTTATTTGTATCATATTTGTAAGGATAAGCCTACTATATATCCTAAACAAGTTAGAAATTGCAATATCAAATGTGGCAAATGAGGTGCGTGCGTACTATAACTAGTTTTATAAATATTCAGATATGGGTGCAATAAGTTACACTCTTGGACAAAAAGGGCATGAATACAAGATTTATTATGATTCTACATATTAAATTCAGTAATACGGAAGTAATATGAATTCATCTTAAAAGGACTTAATCGCCATGGCAACCTAGAATCATTACCTATCATGTTATATCATTGAATCAATTATGTATTATAGAATTTTTAAATAGAATCAAGAAAACTTTTATTAATGTCTTTTATGTTTTGATTTGATTTTCATAGCATTTGAAGTGATACATACTTTATTTTCAATACCGAACATAGTAAAACAATCTCAATAGGGTTGTTCTCTACAATACTTGCAAATTTGGCCAAGCAGTCTGACTTGAATGATACATATGTAAATTTCATAAAAATTAGATAAATGGTAAGAAATCAGTCAATTATTGAAGATTTTAATAGCAGCAGGTATTGTTTTAAAAATTTGACTTAACAAAAAAAATAAAATAAAAATTTGTGGAAAAAATAAAATAAAAAATGTGAGGGAATGATGAAATAAGACATTTTTACTAAGTTGTAGGGGAAAATGCAAAATTATGAAGAAATCCAAACTGTTTCCTTTAAGAGCAACACTTAATATATAATGTATGATAAAATTAAAATTTTTGATATTTGTAAAAAAATTAGTATTCACTGTGAGGGAATGACTGCTAATAAAAACACTTCCAGATATATTGACTGAAAATTTTTTTTGAAAAATTAACAAAATCTTACACCACCAATTTATGTTGCTGGACTGACAAGTGCTCAAAATGGCTTCTTCTCTGTGACGGATGCTAGACTGCTACTGCTCTTTAGTGGTAGATATTTGAGATAATAGCAATGTGTGAGGGAATGATGGTCTAACATGGGGAAACATGTAATTGATTGAGTAGACTATATAATAATAGTAAAAAATAATATTTTTATTATTTTTTGTAATGTACCAAATAAGAACTTTATTTTGCTTAGGGTATTTTTAATTATTTTTATTTCTGGATGGAAAGAAATAGGCAACAAAATATGGTAGTGCAGGTGGGGGAAAGGTGAGGGAATGATGTTTGCATGATATATATTACATTTTTTAATACTAAATTTATTTATTTTTAAATTTTACTTTCTGTCCCTAATAAACTATGTTTAGATCTTCCAATAAAAATAAAAATAAATAAAAATGTAATGAAATTAAGAGCATTTATATGACTGGGAAACACTTTTTGCACTATTGTAGAGAATAACCCAATAACATATATCAATTACACAGCAATACAAGTTATATTAATACAAGTTAGAGTTCAGACAGATGGGCAGACAAATCGAATCCATAAAGACTTTCAACTATGTTGGAAATAGTTAAAAGCACATAAATAGGTCGGAATTTGACTTTTAGAAATTTATGTCAATAGACGGAAGCATACTTGAATACTTTCATACAACCCTGTATTTTACCTACTATCTTTATATACATGCCACTATTTAGCTAATATTTAATTAAGATTAAAACATCCTTAAAACCAGTGAAATCACACTTCCAGAGATTATCATCCATAGACGGCCATGTATCTAATTATTTGCGTGGACCTGTATATCATTTTATCTATATTCTCCAAACATATGTTAGTATACTAAATGTAGTTCAGTGTAAAAATGCATAACTCATTTAAAAATCACCTTTAAGCTACTTTCATTCATACTCAGTAAACCCTTAAGATTTCTTTTGTGTAGCCCTGTATATGATCTACAGCATTTATGCATACAACGTAATATGGAAAAATTTAGTTAAACTTAAAAACTCAAACCCAACTAAAAATGCACTTCCAGAACTTAAAAACTCATATCGCAACTAAAAATGCACCTCTAGCAATCATTGCTAATGTACAGTATTTCCAATAAGGTAAAGTATCCGAAATCTTTTGTGTGTCCCTGTAAACACTATGCACTTTCTATGACACAGGAAGTAATTTTTTGTAAACCTCTGCAATAAAGTATGTATCACTTCAAATGCTATGAAAATCAAATTAAAACATAAAAGATATTAATAAAAGTTTTCTTCATTCTATTTAAAAATCCTATAATACATAATTGATTCAATGATATACCATGATAGGCAATGATTCTAAGCTGCCATGGTGATTAAGTCCTTTTAAGATGGATTCATATTACTTCCGTATTACTGAATTTAATATATGGAATTACAGTAAATTTTGTATTCATGCCTTTTTGTCCAAGAGTGTAACACTTATTGCATCAAGATCTGAATATTTATAAAACTAGTTAATACTATGCACGCACCTCATTTGCCACATTTGATATTGCAATTTCTAACTTGTTTAGGATATATAGTAGGCTTATCCTTACAAATATGATACAAATAAGCAAAAATTCAGTGACTTTTACTGGAACTGTATATATACAGTTCCTGTAAAATTCTCTGAATTTTTTAAATGTTTCTAAAATTTGTTAAACTCAAAAGTGGAAGTTCTCTTTTACAGTGAAGATAGTTCCCAATGGTATTGATCAACAGCAAAAAAATCAAAATTTTTAAGATTGGCATTTTCGAAAAAAACATTTAAAAAAAAAAAATTTTTTTTTCAAAAGGTTGCCACAAGAAAAGTTGAATACATTTTTCAAAATTGGGTATATCATTTTAAACAGAAGAATATTATCTTTAAAAAAAAAAAAAAACGCAACAAAATATCTTGTACCGTTCTAGAGATAGAGCACTTTAAAATTTTTATCGAAAATGGCGAATTGGAAATGGTGCCCGGGATGCCATCTTTGGCGGCCTGTATCTCGGGCCAGGAATTTTTTTGGGCAAAACCAAAATATACAAGTATCTTATTTTTTATTGAATTTTAACATATGTTCAATTCAAAAACTTCTGAGACTATGAAGGTAAGATTTTTTCTTTGGCTGCCTGAATTGACATGGATCATACCAGAACCTTTTTATATGGCCGTGGAATTTGCAGATATTAATGAATATTCAAGTGTTTTAGAATGAGACAGTGTTTTTCTTTTTTCTATAAGAGTTTTTACATTTTAAGTTGTAATCTATCATTCTCTAATGAAGACATTTCCCCAACAATTGAATCTCTAATTTGGGCAGCATTTTCTAAAAGATCCCTAACTTTTATAGGAAATACAGAAAGGCTGTATAATTTTTAGTATCTGAATAAACATACATTTTGTGCAAGTAAAAATGAGAATGACTTCATGATAGTGCAAGAAAGTAGCCAATTTTGATTAGAGAAAAAAAATTGCAAAAAACAAATTTTTTTTTTAAATACTGAATTTATTTGGCAAGATATCTTTCACTATTCGACGAGATTTTAGCAATATTCGGCTGAAGCATTCGGCCAACTGAATATTTGGCAAAAGGGCCGAATATTTGTCCCATCCCTAAAAGGTACTACATGTGATTTTCTAGGACTTTCCTTACTCCTAGTCCAGTTCAATAGTCTCGTATTTTCTCAGGTCATTCCATAATTGCATGTCAACTACAGGTAGGAACTTCAACTGCAAATGGATATTCTATCCATGCTTTGCTGTAGAGAAGAGTACTGAACTGCACAAAACATTGGAGCTGCATTTCTTCCCTCTTAGTTAGATGGAAAACTTCTGGATGATCTCGGAAGAGAAAGATTTTGAAAGGGTAGGTACAGGAGTTTAGCCATCCACCGAGCATGATGAATAGCACCTGGTGCTCTCCAATGGATTTTATATTATGGATTTCCCAAAATAACAAGTGTCAGCTCAATCATCTTTAATGACCACAGATTTATCTACAGATAAAAGCAGGCAATGGTTGAATCTTT
Source organism: Maratus speciosus (assembly GCA_963932465.1). Lineage (NCBI taxonomy): Eukaryota > Metazoa > Arthropoda > Arachnida > Araneae > Salticidae > Maratus > Maratus speciosus. The sequence goes on from OZ010788.1 coordinate 149,024,106, forward strand.
AAAATCTTTAGTGCATTTTTTTTTTTTTTTTTCAATACTATACCTGAAAATTTTTTTGGTCAATCCCTTGCCAAATATTAATCTGTTGAAGAGTGGAATTTCTGGGAAACTGGATGGTCCAAGGCACAAGCTAAAAAAAAGCCTTTGCTAAGATTAATTCCATGACATGGTGTCGGCAGGCTAACCATAATAGTTCATGGCCATTTTTTTTTTTCAGACAAATGCATATTCCTTTTACATAACCAGTGTTTAGATTCGTAGTGTCAAGTCATACTCCTTGAATGTTTTCCTCTACGCACAACTCGTGTAATAGGTTAAGAGTAGAATTCACTATTTTTTCTGCTGTTTCACTGCCACTTGACTACCAATGAGCTTTTCTGTACCATCTCCCGAAACAAGACTTAGCAAACAACCAACCTTTCCTAATCCAAAACATTCAGGTAAAAGTTTGCAGTCCTAATGGAGGATTAGAGGACAATTTGGTTTGAAATCACAAATTGCTGACTCAACATATTATTTTCTAGCTTTTTTTCTTAATCGTTGTGTGGTGCTTCTTGAAAGAGGAAATGCACAAAGATCATGCCTCAGAGCTGATACAATTGGAGCAGTCAAATGCAGATCTTCACAATCAGATGTTCTAAAGCTCTAGTAACATGAGATGTGAACAGTTGTATTTAAACACATCTTGTTTCTCTTCAGGAATGTAAATAAGTTTTTTCTTTATATTCAGAAAAAAATCATCACCAACATCTGATTGGAAAGTTTATTCTTGATTCTTAGTTTTCTGAATCAGCCACTGAATAAATATAAACAGCTGTGGATGAAGTGTCCACATCTGTGACTTTTTCTTTTTGTTGTTATTCCTGTTTTTCCTTTAAAGAATTCTCTCATGCTTTTTTAAATATATTTGCTATCTTCATTACCCAAATACATTTTGAGTCTATTTCGTTTACCTATAAGGAAATCACAATCGTCCATTATTTTTATTAGAATCAAAGCATCAGATCTAATAATAAATAATAATAAGGCCAATATCAAACAAGAAAGAAAAATCATGCATTAAACATAGATTATGAAACCCTTTCCAACACTTCTTCTTCCTGAATACTTTAACAAAACTTCATTATTTAGGGAAATAAGATAACTAAGTAAACATTTTAGAAAACGCATAAAACATTTGAAAAACTGATTTCAGTAGTTACCATCAATAGCCAAAATGTATTTCAATTCTTTTGAACAGCCCTGTATTTGATCTGTAGGTTGATAAATATACTGTATAATGGGAAAATTTAGTTTAGCATGAAAATGCATAACAGGTTGAAATTCATCTTTCAGCAATTTATACTAATAGATGGAAACATACTTGAATACTTTTGTACAGCCCTGTAGTTTACCTTGTACTTTTATTACATGCCACTATTTAGCTAAAATTTAATTCACACCAAAACACTCTTAAAACTACTGAAATTACATTTCCAGAAATTATCACCCATAGACGGCCATGTATGTCACTGTATCTATATTCTACAAATATATGTTAATAAACTAAATTCAGTTCTGCGTAAAAATGCATAACTCCTTTAAAACCCACCCTTAAGCAATTTATGCTCATACTCAGTAACCTTTACGAATTCATTTCTGTAGCCCTGTATATGAACTATAGCATTTATGCCCACTTTATAGTATGCATAAATATAGTAAAAAAAGCACATAACATAATTAAAAATGCATTTCGACCAATCATTACTAACATACAGTAATTCGGATACAATATAGTATCTGAAATCTTTTCAAATACCCGCAAACAATTTCCCCTATACCTATACCATTATGACCGGAATTCTTTTGTGTGGCCCTGTAAATGAACAATAACTATTCTTTGCACTGCATATTCAACAGAATGCATATTTTAGTGGACTTCATAAATGAATATCAATTTTACTATGTTTGAAAGAGTGTAACACCATTAAAAAACATTTGAAACGATTTTTTCCCATTGACCGTAATGTAACGGAAAACTTCTGACTGTTCCTGTAAACGAACTAAACATGCTACAAACTTCATTTGAAATAGGGAACGTGCTATGGTAGAGGTCACTAACATCCAAAGATTTCAGAACGATCCGAGCATATTTACGAGAGTTAGAGCGTGGATGGACGGACCGAAGTCATAAACACTTTTCATCTTTGTTGGAAGTGTTAAAAAGGCCCCTTGCTTACAAAATGGCGGCTTCTTGTGTCAGATGGATTATATTGAAAAACTGTTGCCAAATACTTCAACTAAACTTTATATTATGTACTAGGAATTATAACAGGTTAAAAAAGATGAGCTGTTGTTTAAAAATTATGTATTTTAAACGCATATTATATTGTCAATCTAAAACTATAAAATTTCAGAAAATTCTCTGTAAGGCAGACTGTATGTAAGACGGAAATCTGTCTAACTCGGAAAGATTTTAAAGTCCCTGCAAACAGTGATAGAAATTGGTAGGGATGCACCGAATATTGGGTATCTATTTGGTATTCGGCCATGTTACCAAATAATTCGGTTTGGTCGAATATTAAACTATTCAGTATGCTGTATATTCGATTTGGCCGAATATCAAAATATTTGTCTGAATCAAATAAATAAAAAATCTTTTAAAGCATATTATTAAAAACCTTACACAAGTTCTACTTTTAACTGTCAACTTATAAAGATATTCAGAATAAGGAAAATTAACCATTAATGAGGATTTTCATAGGAATTAATGATGTACAAATGTTCCTGAACATTGTCTAGTAAATAATCTGCTTCTTGCTTTTAAATAAAAAAGAGTGTTTCTAAACAAAATAGAAAATCATTCAGGGTTGAGAATAGACATCAAGACGGGCAATTTTTTGTTGAGGAAGACATAATTGCAATCCCTTTATTCAACCATAAATACAGTGTATCTCATCTCACTTGACGACAAACTTGGATTTTCATTTGTTACTTTTAACAATAACGAAGATATCATAACTATATTTTCAACAGACTTGCCTCGATTTCTGTGAAATATTGTAGATGAGAAGTGCTGGCAATTGCGACCATTCATGTCTAAACAACTATGAGCTAGACATTCCTTTATTCAAAATGCAGTTGACAGTATTTATACGGTGTCACTGGCCAAAATTCAGTCATTTTCAATGATATCACATTTAATACAAACAAAATGAATATGAAATGAATCTCGATAAAAATCTTCATTATAGAGAAAGTTGTGAAAGAGTATTCATTTTCGGCTTGTAGTTACACAACTAGTGTTTTTGATAGAATGCATTGATGATTTTTTATGCATTTTTGATGGAATAAATGGGCTGAGATGTTGTTTCTTGTTCAAAAAATGTTTGTCTTGACCATATTATCCCTGTCGAAAGTTTGTTGCAAGATTTTAAAAACAACCTTTAAGTTTAAAATCCCTGAAAATGATTGCACACTCCAGACGCTGATCTGGGATGCATTTAAAAACTTCCTTGCTAAATCAAATGAATAGAAAAGTTATTCTTTCTGAGTTTTTTATAACTATATCCTTTTCTTAAATAACTCAAATCAGGTTTTATTCAGTACAAAGTTTACTTGTAAAAAACTCCTATTTATCAAAATGTAAGTTCTTGTATTAAATGCTAAGTAAAATTGTTTTAAAATTTAATATTTTAATGCCTTAAATATAAAAGTATTTGGTCAGATGAATATTCGATATTCGGCCTAACAGTTACTATTCAGCTAGCCGAATATTCAGTATTCGGTTCACCTATAGACCGAATATTCGGTATTCGGTCAAAATTACTATTCGGTGCATCCCTAGAAATTGGGAAGTAAAAGGTAGGCGTCAAATGATGACTACTGTAAAAATCTTAGGCGTCAAACTAAAATTTTTAGTTGCAATTTCTGAAATTTGTTTTTAACATTAGCATAATACTGTATGCTACTTTTTAGAAAAGCCTAAATACTTGTTTTTATTTAAAATTATTGAAGTTTCTAATCTCTAAGATTATAATAATTGAAGCAACTGTAAAACTGGTGTAAAGCTTTTCTAATTATTGCTATATTTAGAAATTAATAGAAAAGTGTACTTAATCTGTAAAACAAAATTAAAACTTGGTAACTTTTTAGCAAAACAAAAACAAAATTTTACCCAGTATTGATAATTACAGTTGAATTTAGTAAAAAAACCATAAGGTTAGTTGGCGTAACTGGGCCATGATTTTACAATGTGACTCTGGAGCTTCTGACAATTCAGCTTCAAAAAGCTAATGTTCATTTGAATTAAAGTCTGAACTTCTGTAAATGTGTTCAGTTAGGTTCCCTCTATCAGACAGAAATGCTCAGAATTACCATTTTAATATTTAAAAATATGCATATTTCATCTTTCAATCCTCATGGCTCCAGTTGCCTCAAAAAATGGGGTAACTGGACCAGGGGCAGGGTTGCCGGCTTTTAGCCAGGCCAAAAAAAGCTGGCCAGCTTTTTTTGGTTTTAACCACTTAAAAAAAGCCGGCTTTTATTTTTCAAAAAGTGGTTTATAGATAATTCATATAAAATTTGGATTAATTTATTTTTAATACACTTATAAATATTTTCTACTAAAAAAAAAATAAACTTCTATTAAATTTTGTCAAATAAATAAGTCCTTATAACTGCTAGAATGTAACTGTGAAGGCATTATATCATAAAAAAAATTATAAATATTCAGAAGAATAAATTAAATTAGACTCTAAAGTATTGGTTTGGAATTCTTTATTATAGCTCTATACATATCACACATTTTAAATATTATATGAAAGAATAAGAAAATGTCACACATCAAAATAGAAACATTCCTACATACTGATATTTACTTTTAAAATTGATTAAAACTAAATAATATGTATTTAATAACTGAAATTATCTTATATAATACTTGAGAACAAACACCCAGTAATAAGCAATTGATATTCTAACTTATAAAAATGATATGTGTAAAAAGTTTTTCTACTACTAAGCTGTTATGTAACTTATTCCAAATATGTCCATACGGACAGATTAAAATCATAGAATGAACAATGTTGAAAGAGAAATTAGGAAAGATCAGGGTTGGTAAAAAAACCGTTTTTTTTTTTTCAAAAAAAACCCTTTTTTTTTGTTTAAACCAGGTTTTTTTGGTTTAAACTGGGTTTTTTAAAATAAGTTTTCCTATTACATATATATTCATATTTATTGATAAAAATAAACATCGTTGGATATACAGTATGGAACCATTTATCCGGAAACCAGTTAACCAGAAAACCAGTTATCCGGAATGATATTTTTGATAGACTGATTTCAGAATCTTTGCAGAAAATGGTGTCATACACTGCCAGTTTGACATAGGCTTTGCTTGAAACAATTGTATAATTTGATGACAACGTCTAGTATTTGAAATGAAAACATATTTAGTTGTATTTTAGATGTTTTAATTTTTATGCAGAGGAAACAGAAGAATTTTTGCTCCTAAGATTACCTTCTTTTAAACTCTGGTTAACTTTAGATCTTTCTTGCATTGATTTTTATCCAAGTAATCTAATAATTTAAAATCAGAAATAATGCCACAACCACACATAATCCACAAACCTTATCAAATGGATGCTGCTTTAATGCACAACCAGTTAACTGGAAAAACCAGTTATCTGGAATACATCTGACCCCAAGCATTCCAGATAAATGGTTCTGTACTGTATAAGTAATATAACTTCATTTAAAAATAATTTAAATTAAATAATTACAATCAATTATGTAGAAAATTGAAATCATTTAATATTTAAACATTTTTTAGTAAAAGCTGTCTTATGTTCCATGAATAAAATGCTCTATATAGAGAAACATTGATACCTTGAAAATCTTAATAAACAATCTTTTAATTACTAGTAGTATTATAAATAAATATACGATGTAGTTTCATAAATATAATATACTTTCCCATAGCTATTCAAAATAATTTCTTTGAAATATTTGCAATCTGAGATATCTGATTTTTCTGTTCGAACTCTACAGGACAATCATTATCTTTTATTGAAAGTAAAGCTTTTTATAAAGAATTCCTGGAATGATTTCAATTTAGCAGTAGAGTCTTTACTCGTTTCAAGAAGTTATTGTGTATTGCCATTTGACATTTCTCCTCTGAAACTGCCAGGTAAAAATAAAAGAAAAGGCGACAGTAAAATAAACAGAAATACCTATTTACCAGCTTTTTATACTGAAAACATTGATCTTAAAATGGAAAGTAGATTTATAAAAGTTTTCATCCACTAAAACATTTAAACAGCCATTAGACTTAATACACAGGCTTTTTTTCTGAGCTATGTTATAACACATATTACTTTTAAATGTCTAAACTAAAAATTAACAATGTATCTTTTTAGGCATTTTTATGAGACTTTTTTCTATTATGTCTCAAGCAAACCTTAATCTCGATTTTCCCCCATTTTTTTGTCAGATCTAAATAGTGGATTCGATTATGCAATAGACGATTTAAATATATCTTATTGCATGTTTTAGTTTTAGCATGTTTAGTAACAGGTGCTTCGCTAGCACCTAATTTTTGTGCCCAATTTTGTCATAACAATGTCCTCTTATTCGACTTCATATCTTGAGTTTTTTTTTTAAAGAGTGTTCTCAAATCCGAAAGGGCAACTTTATGACATAAGTTTTAATTTATTTTTGTTTGGAAATGCATGAAACTAGCAGATGCTGTTGTTCAGAAACTATGTAATCAAACGGTCTTTTCAGTTTTTTTTTTTTTTTGCAGACGCAATAGAAAATGTTGTCAAAGTGGGCGTGCATTTTGAACTGAATTTCCGCGTGAAAGAAGAATAACCACTCATGGAAGGTTAAAAACATCTTTGTCACGCGATCAAAATTGCTTACAACTCAATAGGTAATTAATTTATCAAAAATGGAAAACACAGATTCCAAATAGCTTCCATAGTCAGGCCTTCCAATTTTATATCTTTCTGTTAAAAAATGAATTTGTACATCTGTCAGAGCGTTTAGTGCTTGTTGAGAACAGCCCTAAAGATAATCTCCCCAATCAAGAAAATTTTCTTTTACAGCTTGACTGAAATCATAAAGGTAATTTTATGTTATTAATTATAAATAATCTGTTTTCTCAAAGGAAAATATTTTATTCAAAATATTGAATATTTTTAATCTATTTTATCTTTACTAAATTCACCTGTTTTAAATTTTCTCTTTAGAGCTATAAATATGTTCATCAACGCATGTAATTTGAATTCTACTGCATACAAATATAACCTAGACTCACTATGTCTCATGGTGTCTTCTGGGATAAGACTGTCAAAAGTGGAAATTATTTATATCCAATAATTTCAAAAACTCAAATTACAAAAATGAGAAAATATTATATTATATTAGACTTTTTCTAAAAAAAACAGTTTACTAATTGATTTAAACCGTGCCAACCCTGATGGTAACAGAATAAAATCATAATGCAAAACCCCAATCCCAATGTAGAAATGCAAGAAAAACAAAGGCTTACTAAACAAAATCCAACAGCCATACAGCAAAGAAAACTCACAGCCAATTATTCATTAGCATACAAAAAAAAAAAAAAAAAAAAAAAAAAAAGAGTAACCAATGGAGAAAATTACTTATGATTATGTCATCATTGAAGCATAATGCAATCCTTAGTAAATCTTAATTAATCAAGCAATCTAAGTAGTAAAAATGTATTTTTAGCTCAAACCTGCCATTTTGGCTACTTTTAAAAATAAAAGGACTAAAAAAAAAAAAGAAGAAGAAAGAAAACTAACTACTTGTTTTTTTTTCTTCCCAGCTAATTTTAGAAAAATTAGTTAGTCTTCCATCTAGATTTAAAGCTTATAAGAAAAGTTTGTTTGAAAATGTTTGTCACTTTACAAATTTATTAATTCGTCATTTTTCTAAAGCTTTGCTTGTAGCTTCTGCATAACTTGGATTTTGCATTTTTCAATAATGTGTAAAATAAATGCAAACATTAGGGGAAAAGAGAAAAAAACCAGATGAAAAAAAACCAGCATGGTTTTTTTTAAAAATCCGTTTGGTTTAAACCAACGTGGTTTAAACCAAACAACCCTGGGAAGGACATAACATTTGAGGAAATTTTTAGTACATGTAACTGCATAAAATAAAGAGAACAATTTAAAAAAAATTCTCCAAATGAAACTTGTTGTATTAAATTTTTGAAAAGCTAGTTGCTATTTAAAATAGAGCATATATTAATGCATAAATAAATGCAATGTTATTCATAATACTGTTTTAATAGAGAGAAATGATGTTTTTATTAAATGACTTTATAGGTGATTTTAAATAAATGCTTATGAGAAATAAAATAAGACTTGTATATTAATGTCCCTTAAAATTAGTTAATAAAATATATAACTAAGCAACCATTGTCCCTTTTAATTATATAAAGCAGTAAAAAGGAAAAAAAAAAGGGTGTTAAGGTCAGTGTATACCAGAGAAAGCAATTGGTATGGCCTTTTATTTCAATATTAATGTCTTCATTATTGAAAAATTGGGTTATATTGATTTCCACCTCAATTAAATGTCTTTAAAACTAATTAAAAAACACATAAAAAGTTGTAATATATAATTAAAATGCTTTACTGTATAAAAGCCAATTTTGGCCAAAAAAAGCCGGTTAAAACCAATAAAAGCCACTGGCGTGGCTTTTTAAAATTTTAGCCAGCTTTTTTGGAACCCTGACCAAGGGGGTCTATGTTCCACACACGTTTATATTTTTTCATATCGGATATAGGGAGCCTGTTTGAAAAAGTGTGAACAGCTTTAAAAAATTTAAACCAGGCAGATCATGTAAATTATATGTCAATAAACAGCATTGTAAGGGTAACATTTGCTGTCAATATGTTTAAAAAAAAGCACTAAAAGTGAAAATATTAGATTTATTTATACCAAAAACATAAAACGTAAGTATGTATTTTAGTATAGATAATAAGTATATAAGGCTGAATCCATATCAACTCAGGCAGGGGGGTTACCTTCATAGTCTCAGAAGTTTTTGAATTGAACATATGTTAAAATTTAAGAAAAAGTAAGATACTTGTATATTTTCATTTTGCCCCAAAAAATTCCTGGCCCGAGATACAGGCCGCCAAAGATGACATCCCCGGCATCCTTTCTCATTCGCGATTTTCGATAAAAATTTTAAAGTGCTCTATCTCTAGAACGGTGCAAGATATTTTGTTGCGGTTTATTTTATTTTAAAGATAATATTCTTCTGTTTAAAATTATATACCCAATTTTGAAAAATGTATTCAACTTTTCTTGTGGCAGCCTTTTGAAAAAAAAAAGTTTAAAAAAAAAAAAAAATTTTTTTTCGAAAATGCCAATCCCAAAAATTTTGATTTTTTTGCTGTTGATCAATACCATTGGGAACTACCTTCACTGTAAAGGAGAACTTCCACTTTTGAGTTTAACAAATTTTAGAAACATTTTAAAAATTCTGAGAAGTTTACAGGAACTGTATATATACAGTTCCAATAAAAGCCACTGAATTTTTGCTTATTTGTATCATATTTGTAAGGATAAGTATACTATATATCCTAAACAAGTTAGAAATTGAAATATAAAATGTGGCAAATGAGGAGCGTGTGTACTATAACTAGTTTTATAAATATTCAGATCTTAGTGCAATAAGTTACACTCTTGGGCAAAAAGGGCATGAATACAAAATTTATTATGATTCTACATATTAAATTCAGTAATACGGAAATAATATGAATTCATCTTAAAAGGACTTAATCGCCATGGCAACCTAGAATCATTACCTATCATGGTATATCATTCAATCAATTATGTATTATAGGATTTTTAAATAGAATGAAGAAAACTTTTATTAATGTATTGTATGTTTTAATTTGATTTTCATAGCATTTGAAGTGATACATACTTTATTTTCAATACCGAACATAGTAAAACAATCTCAATAACATATATCAATTACACAGCAATACAAATTATATTAATACAAGTTAGAGTTCAGACAAATGGGCAGACAAATCGAATCCATAAAGACTTTCAACTATGTTGGAAATTGTTAAAAACACATAAATAGGCCGGAATTTGACTTTTAGAAATTTATGTCAATAGACGGAAGCATACTTGAATACTTTCATACAACCCTGTATTTTACCTACTATCTTTATATACATGCCACTATTTAGCTAATATTTAATTAAGATTAAAACATCTTTAAAACCAGTGAAATCACACTTCCAGAGATTATCATTCATAGACGGCCATGTATCTAATTCTTTGCGTGGACCTGTATATCATTTTATCTATATTCTCCAAACATATCTTAGTATACTAAATGTAGTTCAGTGTAAAAATGCATAACTCATTTAAAAATCACCTTTAAGCTACTTTCATTCATACTCAGTAAACCCTTAAGATTTCTTTTGTGTAGCCCTGTATATGATCTACAGCATTTATGCACACAACGTAACATGAAAAAATTTAGTTAAACTTAAAAACTCAAACACAACTAAAAATGCACTTCCAGCAATACCCTTACGATTTCTTTTGTGTAGCCCTGTATATGATCTACAGCCTTTATACACACAACGTAATATGGAAATATTTAATTAAACTTGAAAACTCATATCGCAACTAAAAATGCACCTCTAGCAATCATCGCTAATGTACAGTATTTCCAATAAGGTAAAGTATCCGAAATCTTTTGTGTGTCCCTGTAAACACTAAGCACTTTCTATGACACAGGAAGTAATTTTTTGTAAACCTCTGCAATAAAGTATGCATCACTTCAAATGCTATGAAAATCAAATTAAAACATAAAATACATTAATAAAAGTTTTCTTCATTCTATATAAAAATCCTATAATACATAATTGATTCAATGATATACCATGATAGGCAATGATTCTAGGTTGCCATGGCGATTAAGTCCTTTTAAGATGGATTCATATTACTTCCGTATTACTGAATTTAATATATGGAATTATAGTAAATTTTGTATTCATGCTTTTTTGCCCAAGAGTGTAACACTTATTGCACCAAGATCTGAATATTTATAAAACTAGTTAATACTATGCATGCACCTCATTTGCCATATTTGATATTGCAATTTCTAACTTGTTTAGGATATATAGTCCTTAGGATATATATCCTTACAAATATGATACAAATAAGCAAAAATTCAGTGACTTTTACTGGAACTGTATATATACAGTTCCTGTAAAATTCTCTGAATTTTTTAAATGTTTCTAAAATTTGTTAAACTCAAAAGTGGAAGTTCTCCTTTACAGTGAAGATAGTTCCCAATGGTATTGATCAACAGCAAAAAAATCAAAAATTTTGGGATTGGCATTTTCAAAAAAAAAAAAATTTTTTTTGAAAAAAAAATTTTTTTTTCAAAAGGTTGCCACAAGAAAAGTTGTTGAATACATTTTTCAAATTTGGGCATATCATTTTAAACAAAAGAATATTATCTTTAAAATAAAAAAAACCACAACAAAATATCTTGCACCATTCTAGAGATAGAGCACTTTAAAATTTTTATCGAAAATGGTGAATTGGAAATGGTGCCCGGGATGCCATCTTTGGCGCCCTGTATCTTGGGCCAGGAATTTTTTTGGGCAAAACCAAAATATACAAGTATCTTATTTTTTATTGAATTTTAACATATGTTCAATTCAAAACCTTCTGAGACTATGAAGGTAAGATTTTTTCTTTGGCTGCCTGAATTGACATGGATCATACCATAAGTATAAAATGTATTTTAAGGAAAAAATAGCAAGGTAAATCTATGAACAAACGGCTATGTAAGTACTTTATCTTTATCCAGGAGTCGCATTATGTAGGGAAAATTTTATAGCTCCTACCAGAACCCTTAAAAAAAGGTGCGATGAAGATATTATTTTCAAAATAGTGGTAGGAACGATAAAAGTTTCCCTATAGAATGCGACCCCTGTTTATAGTACAATTTCAAGGTCTGGCTATATCACTCTCAGGGGCAAGGTACTTGCATTCGTAAAATGTTGCAATAATTTACTGACACCAATATTTACAAGAGAATCTATCTGAAAACAAGTAAAAGTATATTTTCGGGTACTTAATAAAGGTGAAATTTTCATTATAAAATTCAGGTGCCAATGTGGCAATTAGGAATTAAAATTAAATGATGCCATAACGGCAAAACCGCTTCTCAAGGGGTCAAGAAATTTGGTTTGATACCACTCAATATATGCTTTTTTTTTTAAATTTCATTATGTAATTTTAATAAGGTATTCTATCATTTTCTTTATTGTGAGCAAAAAACAATGGAGAAATTTACTTCCCGTAGTAAGAGAAACACAAAAAATTATTTATAACTATTGGGGTAACTGGATCCAGCATAGTCCAGTTACACCAGATACATGTCCCAGTTACCCCATTCTTGAAAAATTTATGGGGTAACTGGGACACCGGCTTACATTTGAAACATGAAGTAAATATGTATAGGTACCTAATAATATTAATGCAGTTATGTCTAATCTTTAAAAAAAAAAAGATTGTTTAATAAACTGTATTTTAGTGAAAAGCCGAGGACGTTCAACCATATTGACGTTGTTTTTAAAAAAAGAAAAGTAAATTTTTGACAACCTATCACAGCAAAGTGAGAGTTATGATTGAATTGATACACGTTGTTTTAGGAAATAGAGATTAAGGGGCATTGTTAACAAAAGCTAAAACTTAAAAAACACCAACAGTTTTTTTTATAAAATAGCCTATGGCCCAGTTACCTCGTGGGTCCAGTTACCCCAACTAACCTTAATGCATCTACATTTCAATCGAGGGGCGATTCTGAGGTAAAAAAAAAATCTGAAATTCACCGATTTTCTGGAAGGGTTACAGCAAAGGGGACAGCTTGGGACACCCCCCGTCACTAATTATGCGTTTTTTTCGCGATCCTTTGAAGAAATTTGCGGGTTTTTTTCGCGATTCTTTGACGGAATGTGCGTTTTTTTTTTCGCTATAGTTTGGCAGAATTTGAGGATTTTTCTTTTAATTCTTTGGCGAAATTCGCATTTTTTCCGCGATTCTTTGACGGAATTATCATTTGATTTTGCGATCCTTTGAAGAAATTTGCTTTTTTCCGCAATCCTTTGAAGAATTGTTTTTTTTTTTTTTTTTTTTTTAGTGATCCTGTGACGAAATTCGCATTTTTAGCGATCCTTTGACGGAATTTGGGTTTTTTCTGTAATCCTTTGAAGAATCTAGCGTTTTTTCCCCGTGATTCTTTCACGAAATTCCCTTTTTTTTCTACGATACTTTGGCGAAATTCACGTTTTTCCCCACAATTTTTTGGCAAAATTCGCGTTTTTTCCACGATTCTTTAGCAAAATTCACGTTTTCCCACGATTTTTTGGCAAGGTTAATGTTTTTCCATGATTCTTTGGCAAAATTCGCGGTTTTCCCACGATTCTTTGGCGAAATTCGTGTTTTCCCATGATTCTTTGACGAAATACGTGGTTTTTTGCGATCTTTTAGCGAAATTCGCATTTTTCCCTCGTTCGATAGACGAAATTGACCATTCTTTTGCGAACGATTAACGAAATGATTTTTTTCCCGCCCATTTGTCGAAATTCGCGAATTTTTTTTATGTCCGAATTTTTGGACTTATGACCGATTTTTTTTTTTTTTCAATTTTTGGTACCGAATGTCTAATAAATATATTTTCAAAAAAGCTCGGCGTCAAATTTGCCGACGGAGAATACTTCTGTGGTCGTCAAATGCATTTATTTAGTTGCGTTTGACGAGTAACGACCGCTAATTTCGAACACTGCCTGCAAATCCATAGAAATCAGAGTAAAATTTGTCTAAGGCGGAGTATTGTCTACTACGGAAAATTTTCAGTCCCGGTCGATTCCGCCTTAGACAGAGTTTACTGTATATAAAATTACCAAAAAGCGTCAAAATGAAAGGTCATTGAGCCCCACCTTCTTGTAGGTGTAAACTACAATTTTAGGAGAGTGATACTATGGATAAATGTAAAAAAAAGTAGGGGTTGTCTTGGTCATTACCTCGAAATTAATTTTTTTAACCACCGTAGTATATATTTGTATTCATTTAAAAAAATAGTTAATAGTTTCAGATGTTATATTTTTTAAATGCTCACTTTTGTACTAACAATGCATTTTGTTTTTCAAATGTTTCATTTCACTTGTTTTTATGAACTGATTTGGATCGGACTTATCATGTGTTACAGGACTTACCATGATCTCGTCCGAGTTCATTGTCCATCTCCACCCACCTTCTTGTTTCAAAATGGTGGCCACTTAAAGATTTCAAATTCAATAACATTTATAAAAGAATAGAATTTTTTATTCTCCTTAAATTTTCGACTCTACAATGATTTTGGAGAATATTTTGTTTTACCTCTATCTTAAAAAATGGCTGAGATATAGCTGTATGAAATTTTAGGGCATTTTGAAACAAGACACCTGATAAAAAAGGGGGATTTCACCATAAACAAGTTTTAATATGAGATTTAGTGAGTGTGGATTCTCACAACTTTTCTTTTATTATTGTAACCATTGTTTGAACTCTCATATGCTTAAAAATACATATCTGCCAATCTCAAATTCTTGCTAAATTTGGTGACAAAGTTAGTCGCTATAAGTAAAGCCAATTTGGTGAGTTGACAAATTTTTTGAAATTCCCATCTAAGCAAGGTTGGCAGGTTTTTGACATGTCAGTTTATGTCGGGTTTAAACCGTCATGTCAAAAACCGCAAATACTACATTGATCTGTAAAATTTCACATTAAATGCCACACATAACATTTAAAATTCACTATTACTGTATATCAATAATTAGTACATAGTTAGTAAAGTATTATTGTTAAATGCAACTTTTTAACAAGGTAAAGTTTTTATTTATTTATTTATTTTTTTGTAAAATTGCGCTTTTTTGAAAAGCAGACATTAAGCTCCCCTGAACTATACATTTTTTCTCTTACTTAAAATCGTTTTAATTTCTCTATTTTTAAGAGTAGCATTACCAAGGTTTATTTATTTATTTATTTATTTATTTATTTATTTTTTTTGTATATATAACAAGATAATGTGCATCAATTTTATTCTAGTCTAGGCAATAACCCTTCCATTCAAAATTGAAATTGGATTATTAATCTTAAACATTTACAAAATAAGAAAAGTAATTAAAAAAAAAAAAGCTTAAAGTCAAAATCTTTTTAAAACATGCTTTCTTTAAATATATAAAAATTTGTTTTCTATTTTAAAACTGAACAAAATTGGCTCGGTTTTCTAAAAGAAAATTCACTTAAGACCCATGTTAAAAAAGTGCATAATAGAAGGGATCAAATCATGAAACCATACCATTATTTGGCTTACATTTTGCATCCCAACCATCAGGGGGCAAGGGTTGACTGATGTATCAGTTGATTCAGCTCGCGCTTGGACTGCAGAGAGAATTTACGGTTGCTTACCCATACTGATTGTGTATGATGCTAAAGAATCCCCTTTCCCGTCTTCTTATTTCAGTGCTATAGGCAGGGACCCGGAGCCGGCGCGCTCCGGAGCTGTGTTTTTCCTGGAGCTGGAGCCGGAGCTGGAGCTCTAAATTTTCCCCAGCTCCAGGGCTCCTTTAGTTTTTAATATTCTTTTAAATCTTTTTTTTTTTTTCAGCCTTTTAAATTTCTAGGCTTAAAATATTTTAATTACATCATTATTCAGTATTTTAATTATATCATTTTTTAGGTTATTATTATTATTAGGGAAGGAAAACTTCTCAAAAATGGCAACACTTCTTTACTTCTACTTTCTACTTGAACTAAGTGACAACACTATTTAAAAACAAATATGGCCGCCTGTTGTTTACATGTGAAGTCGTACAATTTTGGCTGTTTGAAAAGTGTAGAAGAAATTTAAGATTTTTGTGTTTAAAATTCTACCAAACTTTCTATTTTAAAAGCAAAAGCTAAAAGATGTCATATTTTCTGAACAAGCATTTCAAGTTTGATGAGAAGAAAAATGCATTTTGTCAGATCTTTAATGAAGATAGAAAGTATTTGTGAGCAAAAAATTAAACGTGTAAATTAAAATCTGCAACTTAAAAGCGCGAAGTCGGAGCCGAAGCTGGAGCCACGGTATTTTCTTTAGGAGCGGAGCTCGAGCTGGAGCATCAAAAATTGTTCGGCTCCGGGTCACTGGCTATAGGTATTAAATGCTATAGCTTTTCGGCTGAGCCTGCTTCAAAACTTGCCTATCTAGCAATATTTTTGCTATCAAGTCCTACTAGCTCAGCATCAATTAAAAATCAGACTATTTTCTAACGCTTCATACACTCTAAACACAGAAATCATTTGGGTGTAAATAAATGTGCTAAACAGGTTGCGTGCTGCAGCATGCTGTGGAGTAAAGTTGATCCAGATTATTTAATTGTACAAAATGATTTTCTTCTGATTGAAAATTCCAAAAAATTAAAAATATGTTATTGAAATTAATAATTAAAAAAAATTAATTATTAAATTACAATAATTTTAAATAAAACATAAGTCATTGACTTATTTAATGTTTACCTATTGTTGTTAAAATATGTTTTAAGCCTGTTATGTTTTTGACAGTTTTCGACGGTTTAAACCAGTTTGACAGTTTAAACCAGTTTTTGACGCTTTCCATGTCAAAAACCCAACCCTAAGTTCAATATTAATGAAAACTGGGAATGTTCCATAATAGGGTTCAACACATTTAAACTTCACAGTTTCAGTAAAATTAGCTGTATTCTTAAAAATAAGGAATAGTAAGCTACCTTTTTCCACCCAGTACAGACGAAGGATTTTTGTTGCTGTTAAAATATTCTTTGTGATGAGTAATAAAAAATCTGAGCACCTACAAAACAAAATCCAGGGAGGAGGTAGATGTTCCTGTGAGCCGCAACCACGTTTTTTGCCACTTTTTTTTAATATTGAGAATGTAAACATGAAATAAGCAAAATTAAGAATTTTTTTTAATCTATTGTACGATATAATTTTTAAAACATAAACACAGGGTTGTTTGGTTTAAACCGTGGTTTAAACCAAATGGTTTTTAAAAAAAACCATACTGGTTTTTTTCTCTTTTTACCTAATGTTTTCATTTATTTTACACATTACTGAAAAATGCAAAATTCAAGTTATGCAGAAGCTACAAGCAAAGTTTTAGAAAAATGATGAATTAATAAATTTGTAAAGTGACAAAGATTTTTAATCAATCAAACTTTTCTTATAAGCTTTAAATCTACATGGCAGACAAGAAAAAAAAAACAAGTAGTTAGTTTTCTTTCTTCTTTTTTTTTTAAGCCTTTTATTTTTAAAAATAGCCAAAATGGCAGATTTGAGCTAAAAATACACTTTTACGATTTAGATTGCTTGATAAGATTTACTAAGGATTACATTATGCCTCAATAATGACATAATCATAAGTAATTCTCTCCATTGGTTACTTTTTGTTCTGTATGCTAATGAATGATTGGCTGTGAGTTTTCTTTGCTGTATCATAGCTATTGGTTTAGTAAGCCTTTGTTTTTCTTGCATTCCTGCATTGGGATTAGGGTTTTGCATTATGATTTTATTCTGTTACTAGCAGGATTGGCACGGTTTAAATCAATTGGTTAACCAACTGGTTTTTTAGAAAAGATTTAATAGAATATTTTCTCATTTTTGTAATTTAAGTGTTTCAAATTATTGGATATAAATAATTTCTACTTTTAATCCGTGAGTCACCATGAGACATAGTGAGTCTAGATTATATTAGTATGCATGTAGAATGCAAATTGCATGTATTGATGAACATATCTGAAGTTCTAAAGATAAAATTTACAACATGTGAATGTAGCCAAGACAAAATAGATTAAAAATATTCAATATTTTGAATAAAATATTTTCCTTTGAGAAAACGCAGATTATTTACAATTAATAACATAAAATGACCTTTAAGATTTCAGTCAAGCTGCAAGCTTTCTTGATTGGGGAGATTATCTTTTAAGGCTGTTCTCAACTGCGCTACTCAACAAGCGCAAAATGCTTTGACACAAGATGTCTTTAATATTCCTTGAGTGACTATTCTTTTTTCGCGTGGAAATTCGCTTCAAAACGCCCACTTTGACACTATTTTCTAAAAAATCTATTGGTTTGCAAAAAAAAAAAAAAAAAAACGGAAAACAGTTTGGTTACATAGTTTCTGAACAACATCTGCTAGTTTCATACATTTCCAGACAAAAATAAATTAAAACTTATGTCATAAAGTTGCCCCCTTTCGAATTTGAGAACAGCCTTAAGAATAGAAAAGAAACTCAAGATATGAAGTCGAATAAGAGGACATTGAAAAATTGGGTGCTAGCGAAGCACCTGTTTACTTTTAACTAAAATATGCAATAAGATATATTTAAATCGCCTATTGCATAATCGAATCCACTATTTAGATCTGACAAAAAAATGGGGGAAAATCAAGATAAGGCTCGCTTGAGACATAATAGAAAAAAGTCTCATAAAAATGCCTAAAAAGATATATTATTAATTTTTAATTTAGACATGAAAGTAATACGTATTATAACATAGCTTAGAAAGAAAGCCTGTGTATTAAGTCTGATGGCTGTTTAAATGTTTTAGTGCACGACAACTTTTATAAATCTGCTTTCCATTTTAAGGTCAATGTTTTCAGTAGTCTAAAAAGCTGGTAAATAGGTATTTCTGTTCTGTTTATTTTACTGTCGTCTTTTTTTTTTACCTGTCAGTTTCAGAGGAGAAGTGTCAAATGACAATACACAATACTTCTTGAAACATATAAAGACGCTACTGCTAAATTCAAATTATTCCAGGAATTCTTTATAAAAAGCTTTACTTTCAATAGTGTTCTAACAGAAAAATCAGATATTTCAGATTGCAAATTTTTCAAAGAAATTATTTTGAATAGCCATGGGAAAGTACATTATATTTATGAAACTATACCATATATTTATTTATAGCAGTAGTTATCAAAAGATTGTTTATTATGATTTTCAAGGTATCAATGTTTCACTATGTAGAGCATTTTATTAATGGATCATAAGACATAGCTTTTACTAAAAATGTTTAAATTTTAAATGATTTCAATTTTCTACATAATTGATTGTAATTATTTAATTTAAATTATTTTTAAATGAAGTTATTACTTATATATCCAACATGTTTATTTTATTTCAATAAATGTGCATGTATATGCAATAGGAAAATATATCTAAAAAAACCCGGTTTAAACAAAAAAAAAAAAACGTTTTTTTTTTTTTTTTTTTTTTTTTAAACCGGGTTTTTTACCAACCCTGCATAAACATAAGAAGCAATAGAAAAATTTAACAATAAAAAATATTCAAAAATAAGTTTCTACCATCATTTTTCAAAATGGAAAATTTAAACTAGGGATCCACTGAATAGTGATATTGGCCGAATACCGAATATTCGTCAGATCAAATACTTTTTATATTTCAAAGTTTAAAGGTATTAAAATGTTATTTTTTAAAACAATTTTACACAATATTTAATAAAAGAAACATTTTGATAAGCGAGACCTTTTTATAAGTAAACTTTATATTGAAAAAAATCTGCTTTAGTTATTTAAGAAGGATAATTATAACACCTTTTTATTTAATAAAATTTTAAGTTTCATGGTTTCTTCTACGAATTAAAGCATTCATTTTAAAATAACAAAGGAATAGTGAAAAAGTTGGAAGAAAAATTTTACAGGTCATATACTGTTTATTTGTCAGGAAGAGACTAAAGTAAATATAAATAAATAATACAATCTACCCAAATAATAACAGCTCAGCAAGAATAACTTTTCTACTCTCTTTGATTTAGCAAGGAAGTTTTTAAATGCATCCCAGATCAGTATCTAGGGCGATCATTTTCAGAGATTGTAAACATTCAGGTTGTTCCAAAAATCTTGCAACAAACTTTCAACAATGATAATATGGTCAGTACGAACATTTTTTTTTTTAACAAGAAACAATATCGCAATCCATTTATTCCATCAAAATTACATTTAATCAAATATATTGTATGCGAAACAAGTCGAAACTGAATTTTTATTCACAACTTTACCAACAATGAAAATCTTTTAATGAGATTTGTTTCATATTGATTTTCTTTGTAATAGATGTGATGATATCATTGAAAATGACTGAATTTTGGTCAGTGACACAGTATAAATACTATCAACTGGATTCTGAATAAAGGAATGTCTAGCTCATAGTTCTTTAGCTATGATTGGCGGCATTTTCCAGCACTTATCATCCTATTTCACAGAAATGAAAGCAAATCAGTTGAAAATATAGTTATATCTTCATTATTGTTAAAGTAACAAATAAAAATCCAAGTTTAACCTCGAGTGAGATGAAATACAATGTATTTATGACTCAATAAGTGGATTACGAGTATGGTTTCTTGAGCAAAAATTGTCTGTCATTATGTCTACCTATTATCAACCCCAAAAGTTTTTCTATTTTGTTTAGAAACTCTTATTTGTGAAAAGGCAAGAAACAGGTATTTAGATACTAAATAAAATTTAAAATTTGCATTTGTACATCATTAACTCGTACGAAAATCCTAATTAATCATCTCCGTTAATCATCATCTTATCCTCATCGGGGTTTCTTTTATACTTTACAAACAGCAAATAAATAATCTAAGAACATTCTATTTTATTTAAATATGATTTTGTTTCTAATTATTTTAAATATATTTATAAGTTGATAGTTAAATTTAAAAATTGTGAAAAGTTTTAAAAAATGTGTTTTAAAAGATTTTTTTAAGTATTCGTTCAGCTGAATGCGTTTAACCGAATAGTTTGATATTCGGCCTAACCGAATATTCGATAATATGGCCGGCCGAATACCGAATATTTGGTGCGTTCTTAATTGAAACAGTAACTTCTTTCGTCAAGGGACGCAGAGCTAGAGGTCTGCACGGGCCGACATTTTCAGGCCACGTCGAATTGGTTGTCTCGTACCAGGAGTTCTGATCAAAAATATTTATCTTAACTTTTTTTTTCATGTTTATAATCTTCATTTTTATAGAAGTGACGCAGGCTGCGATATTTATTTATTTTAATGAATCTGTATTTCTTGTATGTAAATATTTCAGTTATCATTAACATTGTTAATCCATATTTCATGTATAGAAGTGTTAAAAATCTGAAAAATGCTGTACAGTATAATCTTCTAAGACGGAATTGCATAGGAAAGTAAAAAAAAAAATGCGTTATAGACAAGTTCCCTTCTTAGCAAGTGTAAATGTATTATATATTCTTTTCTTACTTATTAGTATATTAATTTTGCATGGATCAACACGTTTTTCAGTTTAAAACAAGGTTCCGTCATAGGCAGGTTTCTTTTACACATTTTACTATATTTTAATTTAGCTATATTTTAATGTGCGTAGAAATCTACTATTCTTTAAAAATAATAAATTTTGATGTTTAAGTCTAGAATAATGGCGATTCAAAAATGTATGCATTTTTTGCAAAAATTTTTGGGCCAGCCCTAATTTAACTGACCTTTAAATGGACCAGGCCATGCTGAGACAGTGATTTTCATACGGGCTAGCTCAAAACTAGGGCTGAAAATTTTGGGCCGTGAAGACTAGAACTGGAACCAGGACCGGCTCTGTACAGAAAAATTAAATTAGGCCCGGCTCGGCCCGAGCCTTCAGAAAAAGTGTGGCCCGGCCCGAGTGCCGAGAATGAAAATCGGCCCGTGCAGATCTCTACACAGAGCCATACTATCCCTTAACACCCGTTTAAAATAAAACTTAAACGTACAAATGTAAAAAGAAAAACTTTAAATTGACTTCCAGGGAGGAGGAAGGGGGGACATTCTGCCTCTCTGCTAAATCTTTTTTTAAGGGGCAAGGGATCTGCCCCTCTGACGAAAAATTCCCAATTGACGACAAGCACGAGGTTAACGAAAAAGACAGGCTACCGCGGTGCCTTCCAAGTGTATTTTTTTACAGACCGCTAGGGTGACGTGATGCTCTTTTTGCACACCATCATTGGTGCATTCGAGCATCACGTGACTACAGCGGTCTGTAAAAATCTATATACGTAGAATGCACCGCGGTAGCCTGTCTTTTTCGTTAGCCTCGCGACAAGCACTTCTAACGTCATGCAACGTCACGATGGATTACAGGTAAGGGGCGGTCCATAAATGGTGTCATACTTTTTTTTCAATATTTTTGACCCCCTCCCCCCCCCTTTGCCACGAAGTGTCACACTTCACCATACCCCCCCCCCCCCTTGACTTAATTTTTAAACTTTAACTATGTATTTTAACGACATTTGTGAGCATAACGATAAAAATGATTAATGTACTTATTTTGTATCAAATAAGATTAAGGTATAACAAAAACATAATTTATGTACAATAGTAATAAAATATTAATACAAAAGAGCAGTTGAAAACAGTCGTATTTTGAAATTTGAAATGGAATTTAATATATTTGGCTTTAAATCTACTTTATAAACACAAAATACTTTAACCCCTTCCTGCATGCAGAAAAATTTTTAAGTTTGCTAAATATTAATGTAACATGATCAAAAATCACTCAAAATTCGAAATTTTCAAATCCACCTTAATTTAAGGCCGATTTAAGTTCATGCCATATATGTCACACCATGCATTAGCGACTACTTTTCCATAGTAGTGAAATCAGCATTAAAACTTGCATGCAACTCTTAAAACTTCAAAATGTATAGAGAAAGAACATATGAAATCTATTTGTGTATGTGTGTTTCAGCCCACAGTAATTGATCCGTATATCGTTTATTGAAGTTACAGAAATTGATACATCTATCGTTTATTGAAAAGCTACATTCTACAGTACCTGATACATATTTGGTTTAAAACTACAGGCTACAGTAACTGATACATATTTTTGGCCGAAAAATACAGTCTGCAGTAACTGACACAATGCTGTTGAAAAGTACACTCACTCAATGACCCAGTGCCGAAACTAGCCTTTTTTGCACCCGGGGCAAACATGGATTTTGGCGCCCCCACGCCTCTCCCCCGCAAAAATATATTTACAAAGATAATTCCACTAATTTTGTAATAGTCGACTTATTTTAAAATATGTAATAATAAAATATGTAATACTGAACAATCTGCTTTGCAAAATGTTTGATTCATTAAAATCTTGAAAACGGAATCGACAAGAATCGAAAACAAATTCCGCTTTATACAGGATCTTTGTCATATTATCTTTAGATTCTTCTATGCTTTGGCATACTCCAGACAGGATGATTTTAACAAAACCGTGCTAAACATAGATGTGAGAAAAATCGACAAACAAAATCTTCATTTGGCATCCCTTCTTCCTTTGCACGGGGCACGTACCTTCTCTGCCCCTCCTTAGTTCTGGCCCTGGACCCTTCACTCAGCCTGAAACTTGTCAAAGCAATTTCGGTCAATGTTCAGACAAAGTGACACTTTGCATTTTTGATGGTGAATAAACAAATACATATTTCAACCACTATGGAAAAATACAACCCGTTAATGCATGGTGTGACATATGTGGCACGTACCGATTTTTATGTACTATATACGCTAGCATTTCTACAATGTGTTACCATAATGATATATTATTCAGAGGATACTTACAAACACAGCTGTATTTATTTCAGTCCATTCTTCTTCATTTTTCCACACAAAAACAACAAAAATATTCACTATCGAGCAACACAAAGTAACAACTGTAAATTATCATCGTTCGCCTCTTTTTTGATGCCAAAATCCACTTGAAAGGAGGCAGCACCAGTTGGCATAACATGCCTCATCCACTGACGTATTAAACAAAGAAGAATGGAACTTCTGCGATTAAAAACAACTGCAGAACTACAGTAAATTCAGTATGTGCCATATATGTCACAGTATGCAGGAAAGGGTTAATTTCAAAATAACTTTTAAAATTTAATCTGCTGATTTTTAATACTTTTATTTTAACCAAAATGTATGATGTCACATTTCTTCTTACCCCCTCCCACTCCCTTGTCACAAACTGTCACAATTTCACGAACCCCCCCCTCCCCCTTTCCAAGTGTGACATCATTTGTGGAAAGTCCCTAAGCAGCTTCTCGATTTTCCCCACGAGCGTTAAGAAAAAGCCAATCAAATACCGTAGTGCTTGTGGGAAATATTGCGAGCTCCGCCGAATGCGTGTGGTCAAAATTATTTTGTCATTAGTGAAGAATAAATGTTACTATTTTTGTTTAATCACCAGAGAGAAAGAACATTTAATTAATTAAAATTTAAAATATAGGGATGGCAATGGCTCTTCCAATGCCAGCACTTTTGAATAAAAGGCTAAACACAATTTGCCTCGTGAGATGAAATGGATTGTACACAATGTTGCCAATGATATTTTTTTAATTTTTTCTGAAATTTATTTTCGTGTTGTATTTACTGTTATTTGTTTACCGTATCACACTTTATACATTTTTAAAATAGACTTTATTTTATACTCTGAGATTGATAGAGATATATATTTTACGGTATTGAGATCAATAACTGATCTTGCTTTTGACGAAAAAGAACATGTTAATAAACAAATGGGTGGTCGAAAAATTCATTTTTATTACATACTTTTAAAGCCTTTTTTTCTTGTAGGCTACATGCATTACAGTTTATTCATGTATTATTATGCTGTGTGATGAAGATGATATCAATCTTTGCATTTTATTGCGGCATAAGAATTCTGTTGACACTTTTTTCAGTTACCTTGGCAATAAAAATAAACAGTAACAGTCTTTATACTTTAAATAATATAATACAAAGGTTTATACCTCCTTATTGTAAATTGTCTTGATATATTTTCCTTTTATCGTGAGAAAATTAATGTTATAATCAATGCAGAAATAGAGATTTTCTGCCCCTTGATTTTCTATATCAGTTTGGAAGAGATTTGTGCAGAATTTTGGAAGTTATCGTGTCCATAAAAAAGTGATATATATTTATATAGATAAGATAGACATATAAAGTTTTGAACTGGGGGTGGTTTTGGGTTCTAATTGTCATGATCGGCGTAGATCTGCAAAAAGTTTTCAGAAATTCCAGCATAGGGCAGAATTTATAGATAGTAAACTCATGAGCATGGTTGAAGAAAGTAACCTACTCGAAAAAAGAAAAAAAAATTAGTGTTAATTTTTCTTTAGCATAGTATTATTATACACTATGTATTGTGCAAAATGCAAAAATTCCCATTTCGATTTTATACTCTGGAAGTACCGTAAAACTGAGTAAGAAGTTTTTGGTTTTTGCTTCTCTTGATAAATAACATTTTTTATCACAGTTTGTACCTTCCCACCAAAACAATTATCGTGTCTTGATATTTCCCCCTCTGTTAGTTTGTATCATTGGGCATCATTTGAATATTGAGGAAATTTTAAACTTTTTTTTTTTTTAAATTCAAAACAGTGCAAAAGTGCTCCACCCCCCCCCCCCAAAAAAAAAACTCAATAAAATATAAGTATTTATTCTTTTAAAAAATCCTTAATTCATCTGATAACTATAGATTCAATAAAGTTATACAAAAAATTTTATGTGGTTCGGATGAGTGGTTTAGGAGAAAAGGTACATTAAGTTAACATGTAAGTTTTAGGTAAAATAGGCCCTTTGCCAAGTGGTATTGAAACATGGGTTAAACCAACTGGCTTTTTCCGTGGAGGGAGGGGGGAATTAAAACAACACGAATATAATATTTTCTCTTTTTTGTAATTTAAGCATTTCAAATTAATTGATATAAACAATTTCTTCTTTTAACATTTCGCTCACCCGCAAGAAAAGTGACATATCTCGCAAAATTTCATTTTGCGTTTTATTCCAATAATAGGTTTGCCATAGGTGTGTCTTGCTACTAGGGATTGACAGAATACCGAATAGTCGATTCGGTATTCGGGGATTCGGCATGTAAACCGAATATTTGGCTTCGGCCGAATACTTTTAAGAATTCGGCCTGTGAGAATTCGACGATATCTCACATTGAAATTCTCAATTTACAAGGTAGAAGCCAGCATAGGGAAACTAATGTATTTTCACCTAGCCTCCAAATTTCTTCAGAGTCCTAGAATGTCGCTAAAGATGAAACAAATACTTCAATTTCAATCAATCTTCGCAGAGGACACTAGGGTGAAAGGAACTCCTTTATCTAGCGAGATAAATATTCCTTTGATGTTCACGAGGGTCTCGTTCCCGTGGGAAAGTAGATAGTGAAACCAGATATTAAACCTGACGCCAAGGTTCCTGACTGCAGCCTATAGAGAAAGGGCTTGACTATGAGATCATGGGCCATGGATGGTGAGTGGCTAATAGGAGTGGCTTTGGTCCTGGACGGAAAAACGAAACTGATAAAAGAGGATGCAGAAGCATTCTCGGGAGCTTTTTTTCCCCCTTCTGTTGAAGTTGAGACTTCAAGGTTTTACTGGCCGTGCAGAGTGGAAATCTCTCACGGATCGACGGCTTCGGGACATATTCCGAAGCACAGAAAAGCGAAAGCCAGGTGAGGCTGTTAAGATATCTCCATCACGGAATTGAATATCGGAGGTTCCTAAACCTCGGTTAAACATCTACAAAAAGTGCGACATTCCTGTCGAGCATCTCGAACTCTACCTTCGAAAAGTGTGGACATTGAATGTATTAGAGACATTCTCCCTGAAAACAATCTGCCATTAGAGAACTGGACTTGATTCTACAAATACTTTATTGTTAGCTGAACTCGAACTTGAATATGAAAAATGTTGTAATTATGAATTACTTAATCAAGAAATCCTTATTTAATTGTTGGTGATACAATAAAGTATTTTTTCGATATTGATAAGACCAGGCCGTTGAAGTTGCCCGCTACCACACCACCTTACGACATCGTCTCCGTTACAACTTGGTGGCAGCTAGAAGATTTACAGCAAGAATAATTGTTATTAGAGGAAAGCCCAGGAGGAAACAGACGGCGAATACCCGGAGTTTCTGACAATAACTCGAGAGGCAGCCAAAAGAATCGAAACGACAGTTCCCAGGAAGACAGACGGACAGCCCTTCCGGAGCGGAGACAGTTCATCTAGATCAACTAGACAGTGCTTAGAGACAGTGCAACGTGGACCTTGGACGACAAACAGTGGGACACAACATGCCCGATACGAGCCCTTGAGCTACAGTGGACGACACCCGTGGAGTGCCATAACGGACCGTTCCCCAGATAAGATACTTCAAGCAACAACTGCAACAGGTAAGCTCATTTCATTTTGAGTGGCTCTTAAACTATTATTTATCATACTGATAGGATGTTAAAATGTTTAAAGAGAAACTTTTGATTTTGAGGTAAATGAAAATATTAAGATTATGATAAAGCGATAATGTGTAGTTAATTGAAACACAACGATTAATGCAAATTTATATGTTATGTTATCTTTATCGTTATTTTTAATGTTTGGAATGCAGAAAGGATTAGATAGGCTAAATTCATAACTACTCAAAAAAAAAAAAAAAAAAAAAAAAAAAAACTGCCCAGTAAATTTTTTTTTCTTATATAACTTGTGTAAGAAATATATTTTGATGAGTGATTGTATAAAGAGAAATTTTGATGCATGCTGGATTGCTAAATGACAAACAGAGTAAATTAAACTTTTACCCTAAATAGCATAGATGCATTTTGATAAAGGTTGCAGAGAGTGTTCAGTTCTTGAGAAATACTGGGAATGTAGTTTGCCTATAGTATTTGAAAAATTACTTATTGTTTTCATATTGTGTGTATAGGGACTCTAAAGCTTTAAAATTTTGAATTTTATTTTTGCTTTACGTTTGGCACAAAAATATAGAAATTCTGAAAATCTTTTGAAAAATCATAAAATTATTTTTACATATTGGTTATGCATTTGAAATGTTTATTTATATTGTGTGCTTAGGGATAAAATATTTCTTGTGAGGTGTAAGGTTCATATACTTCTAAATTGATAAACAAAACGAATAGTTTCCGTTTGTATTATTTCAACATACCGTAGTCATGTCGAAGTTAAATTCACTGAAGTACTGCAGGAAAGCGGATTTACAGAATCTCGCGGAAGTTTTAGGGGTGGAAATAGATGAACAAGACAATATGGCAATGATAATCGAAAAAATTGAAGCAGTAGAAAAATACGACGAGGAACTGACGTTAGTACAGGCAGGGTACATCGTAAAGGATAGGGAAGAACGCATCGCGACAGAAAAAGAGAAAGAGAGGGAAAAAGAGAGAGAGAGAGAGAGAAAGATAAGGAAAGGGCGTTTACTTTAGAACAGCTAAAATTAAAGCAGAGTTCAGAAAGGCGAAATTCTACGGCCAACAGCGGTTCCGAAAGATCCGTTAAATTACCTCTTAAAACTATTATGCATCGTTTTGATCCTGAACGATCCGACATAACATTATTCCTGAATTTGTTCGAACGACAGGCGAATAGGTCCGGAATAGAGCAAGATGAAAACGTCACA
The DNA here is from genome assembly GCA_963932465.1 of Maratus speciosus. Lineage (NCBI taxonomy): Eukaryota > Metazoa > Arthropoda > Arachnida > Araneae > Salticidae > Maratus > Maratus speciosus. The sequence goes on from OZ010788.1 coordinate 149,052,647, forward strand.
CACTTGTTAGCATTATTGCCGGTGGAAATTGCAGAATTGATCTTACGCGAACCAGCTCAAAAAATTGACAATTTCGAACATGTTAAATCGCTTTTATTAGACCGGTACAGGCTGAGTGCGGAAGCGTACCGTCAAAAATTGAATAAACATACACGTAATCCAGGAAACCCGTGGAGAGATCTCATATTCGAATTGAATAGTTTTCTTGAAGGATGGATTAACGGTTTGGGGATTACGCAATTTTCTGAATTAAAAGACTTGTTGGTCACTGATCAGATCAAACGACGCTCGCCGGTAGAATTAAAAAAACATTTTATTGATTCGTGGGCGAATTATAAAGATCCCTTGGTGCTCGCTACGGCACTAGACGAATACGAGGCGATAAAAGGAGTGTCTAAAAAAACGTGGAACACGAGACCCACGCTTGATAGGAAACATGAAAGGCCTAAGTATGAAGATAAATCGCGCGATAGGAATTCCGAAAGTAAACTCAACTGGCGTGAGCGGGGAACAAATAAAGAAAGGGAAAAAGTCTTCGAACGTAAAAATTGGAGTAAGTGCTTTACTTGTTCCAAAACTGGGCACTTGAGGGCCAATTGTCCCGAAAACAAAAGGACCGAAAAAACCGTTGCTAAAGTTCATCACGTTAGCGGAAATATTGATCTCGAGGAAGGTTTCAAACCCTACTTAAGCCATGTCTTAATTAATGGAGAGAAAATCACTGTATTAAGGGACAGTGGAAGTTGTTCCGATGTGGTCTCGGGCAAATTCATTAAGCCGGAGCAATTATATGGTATGGTTGTGTGGGTTATACAACCGCTAATGAACGATTTACGTTGTTTGCCGACGGCTGATGTAACGTTAGAATTGGACGGATTGGGGAGCATAAAAACAAAGGCCATAGTAGCAGACGTAGAATCAGACATGTCTTATTACATCCTGGGGAACGAAACTCAAAAATTGATCGATAAAATTAAGAGCGATAATGCCCAGACTGTGATAAGCGCCGTGATAACACGGAGTCAGGCCAAACCGAAACCAGAAGAATTGAAGTCCGATCCGACGAAGGGGAAGGACGCGAAAAAGAGAAGTCCCCAGTCGAAAGAGACAGGTGCGGATACATGGGAAAAACCTATAGAAGACGAAACCAGTTCAAGGGAAATGAATGGGGATTTGGGGGAAGACGAAGAGGATTTATTGTTACCTGATCTAGTGGAGGACTTGAGCATAGGATTAAGCCTGGTGGGGAAGAAGGAATTTAAAAGAGAACAAGAAACGGATGACTCTTTAAGCGAAGTTAGAAAAAGGGCAGAGTTAAAGAAGTCGCATTACGTATATAAGGACTCGTTAATAGTACGGAAAACGTACGACCACCGGGGAAATGAAAGGATACAATTAGTCATACCCCTGAAGTTTAGAAAGGGTCTTTTAATCGCGTGCCATGGGGGCATTTCGGATCATCTGGGAGAGAAGAAAACGAAAGACAAATTGTTGAGATACTTTTTTTGGCCCAATGTAATAAGGGAGTCTGAAAATTTTGTAAAATCATGCGACGCGTGTCAGCGCGTAGGGAGATCGGAGGAGCAGAAAAAGGCCCCTTTGACACTTGTACCGATTATTTCAGAGGTATTTTCAAAACTATCAATAGATTTAGTTGGCCCCTTTCCAGAATCCAAAAAGGGAAATAAATACATGTTGACCGCCATATGTGTGTATAGCCGATACCCAGAAGCGATTCCAATCGCAGATATGCTTTCGGAAACGGCAATTGAAGCTTTGACAACTATTTTCAGCCGTGTAGGTTACGCGTCGGAAATCCAGACAGATTTGGGGCGTAGCTTTACTTCAAATTTAACTACTGCTTTTCTGAAGAAATTCGGTGTAAGGCTAAGACATTCGAGCGTGTGTCACCCTTCCTCGAATTTAATCGAGCGATTTCACAGGTCAGTTAAGAGACTATTGAAGGCGTTGTGTGTCGAAAATGGGAGTGATTGGGAGGCAAACTTACCCCATGCACTGTTAGCTTTAAGAACAGTGACCCCCGAATCGACGGGATTCAGTCCCGCGGAGCTAGTTTTCGGGAGACATTTGAGAACGCCGGAAACATTGTTGTTTGAACAATGAACGGGAGAGAGTCAAGAACGTGAATTAGTCACTGAATACGTTTTCAAACTGATGAATCGGTTAAAACGTTGCCAAGAGCTGGCCGTCAAAAACATGACTACTAGCAGAGATAAGAGAAAACTCTGGTACGATAGAAACGCGACCGAAAGGAGTTTCGAGCCAGGAGACGAGGTACTGGTTTTGGCCACTAGTAAACCAAATAAAATGTCGGTAAAATGGATTGGGCCAGGCGTAATCGAATCTAAATTTTCCGCTACGAATTATATTGTAAATGTTCCAGGTAGACGCGAAAAATCCCAAATTTACCACGTGAATTTATTAAAACCTTATGTGAAACGCGTGGAGAAAATCAACATTTTGACCCATGAATTTCACGACCTAGACGCGATGCAAGATTTAGAGATAGTTTACCCTTCGGCTGACTCTAACAGTTATGATTTCAGACAAGTAGTGGAGGAAAGTGACTTGAGGGACCGGTGCACGGCTGAACAGCTGCGGGAGTTAGAAAATTTATTAAACACGTATAGGGAAGTCTTTTCGAACGACCCAGGATTAACTGATCTAGCAGAGCATGATATTGAGCTTGTCGAAAACAAACCAGTGAGGATAAGACCTTATAGAACATCAGTCAGGCAAAATGAAATTAAAAAAAAAGGAATCAAGCGTATGCTTGATTTAAAAATCATAAAGGAGGGGGAATCGGATTATAACTCTCCCATGATTTTAGTAGAGGCCCCTGGTAAGGAAGCCCGACCTTGCATTGATCACCGAAAACTGAACTCCATTACTAAGGCTGAATTTTTCCCACTTCCTAATATCGAGGATAGAGTTGAAAGAGTTGCCGCCGCCCAATATATCACGTTATTGGATTTGACTAAGGGGTACTGGCAGATTCCGATGACCCCCAGAGCTCAAAAATTGGCCGCTTTCGTGACTAGTTTCGGGAGTTATTTACCCCTGACAATGCCTTTCGGTTTGGTCAACGCTTCTTACAGATTTTCCAAATTTATGGCTAGATTACTCAGTGGTGTAGAAGAATTTTGTCTACCATACCTAGACGACATGGCCATTTTCTCGAATAGCTGGGAGGACCATCTTGAGCATATAAAGATAGTGTTACCCAGAATCAAAGAGGCTAAATTAAAAGTCAAAATCGCAAAATGCAAATTTGCGCAAAAAACTGTTAAGTATCTAGGGCACGTAGTGGGGGAAGGTCAACGCAAACCGGCGGGGGCGAAAATCAAGGTCATCGCGGAGTTGCCGGTGCCCAAAAATAAGACGGAAATTAGAAGATGTTTGGGTATGGCGGGTTATTATTCGAAATATATAAAAAATTACGCAACCATAGTAAAACCACTCACGCGCGTTTTAAAAGGAAAACACAAAAAGGGAAAAGTAGATTGGAGCGACGAAATGGAAAAGGCGTTCAAACTCTTAAAAACCAAACTCACCGAAGAACCCATTTTTTATGCCCCTGATTACGATTCCGAATTCGTAATACAAACCGATGCGTCTGAAGTGGGTATTTGGGTTATTTTGGCGCAGAGGAAGGGCTCAGAAGAACACCCAATAATTTTTCTTAGCCGAAAATTCACAGAACCAGAGCTGAGTTTCAGTGCCTCCGAGCGTGAATGTGCCGCAATAATTTTCGCAATAAAGAAGCTTAGGCACTATATTGATGGACAAAAGTTTTCCATAGAACGGACCACAACCCATTAATATTCTTGAAAAACAATGCAGGTAACAATCCCAGACTACTCAGGTGGGCACTGACACTGCAGCCTTATCATTATGCAATTACTCATCGACCAGGCCAAGATATACCTCACGTGGATTACTTGAGTCGAGTAGAGTAAGTCGGTCGTTAAATCCGACTATATGTATATATTAATATTCATTTTATTATGTGTAAATGTAATCGTGTAAAATATAAATGTGTTTTGTCTGTTAAAGAGAAATTTCGTAATCAAATGTGTCCAGTATTTGCAAGCTAAGTATAAAATGCAGGAAAAAGTTTTTTAAGGAAGTGATGTAATTAAACATGGGCCACTTAAAATATATGAGCTAACCTTTTCCCTTACAGAATATTACGTCTGGCAGCCGAAATATGATTTGAGGGAGGGGTGTTGTGAGAATTCGACGATATCTCACATTGAAACTCTCAATTTACAAGGTAGAAGCCAGCATAGGGAAACTAATGTATTTTCACCTAGCCTCCAAATTTTTTCAGAGTCCTAGAAAATGTCGCTAAAGATGAAACAAATACTTCAATTTCAATCAATCTTCGCAGAGGACACTAGGGTGAAAGGAACTCCTTTATCTAGCGAGAGAAATATTCCTTTGATGTTCACGAGGGTCTCGTTCTCGTGGGAAAGTAGATAGTGAAACCAGATATTAAACCTGACGCCAAGGTTCCTGACTGCAGCCTATAGAGAAAGGGCTTGACTATGAGATCATGGGCCACGAATGGTGAGTGGCTAATAGGAGTGGCTTTGGTCCTGGTCGGAAAAACGAAACTGATAAAAGAGGATGCAGAAGCATTCTCGGGAGCTTTTTTTCCCCTTCTGTTGAAGTTGAGACTTCAAGGTTTTACTGGCCGTGCAGAGTGGAAATCTCTCACGGGTCGACGGCTTCGGGACATATTCCGAAGCACAGAAAAGCGAAAGCCAGGTGAGGCTGTTAAGATATCTCCATCACGGAGTTGAATATCGGAGGTTCCTAAACCTCGGTTAAACATCTACAAAAAGTGCGACATTCCTGTCGAGCATCTCGAACTCTACCTTCGAAAAGTGTGGACATTGAATGTATTAGAGACAATTCTCCCTGAAAACAATCTGCCATTAGAGAACTGGACTTGATTCTACAAATACTTTATGGTTAGCTGAACTCGAACCCATACATGAAAAATGTTGTAATTATGAATTATTTAATCAAGAAATCCTTATTTAATTGTTGGTGATGCAATAAAATGTTTTTTCGATATTGATAAGACCAGGCCGTTGAAGTTGCCCGCTACCACACCACGTTACGACATCGGCTCCGTTACAGGCCGAAATATTGCGGATAAGTATTTTCTTAGAAGTAGAATAATTCTCTTCCACTTACTAGTAGAATAGGCTAAACGATGAGTTTCAATATTATATGCATGAGTTCAGCTGCTCTGCGAAAAAGAAGTCAAGGGCTATTTTTAATTAAAAATAAAACACTTTTCCTTCTTTCTTAAAATAGTCCACATAGGATTGAAAATCAAAACAACTCTACAATAGAGAAAAAAAGTAACATGGGCATCCTTCCCATATCCTTTTATTTTAATTATTTCTACATTAGTTTTTTTTAATTTAAATTTATATCATGTGTATTTTCTTTAATATACACTACATCAAATAAGTATATCAGAGTTCATCTCTGTATATCTAAGGTGTATATTAAAGGAATTACACGCATGAAATAAGTATACCCTATGCCTATCCTATAGCTTTTATAACCATTAAATTAAAATCGCTCAAATTTGTTATCTTCATCACCACAATGTTAAAATATTAATCAAAATATAAATATGTATCCATAGTTTGACAGAAAATAGTTAAATGTACAAATTGATGTAATACCTTTTGTATCTGAGAACATTCCTATTCAATATGTTTATAATTAGACTTAGACAATCAGTAAATCAGCTTAACCATAACATTGTTTCTTTTTATTTGAATGAACTTTTGTTTTTCTGACAATCCTTATCCTTAATAATAACCTTTATAGTTCAATACTTTCATTGGTTATTTTGAGTATTGACTAGTGATAAAAAATTAAAGTAGCGATGGGTTAATGAATTTGTGAGTGGAAGTCATTAAATTTTTATGTGTAGTTAAGATTTAAAAATAAAAATGTAACTGAATTAAATTATTAAGAATTTAATTTTAATTAAAGTTTATTAAAAAAGCTAATATATGCAAAAATGTGTGTTAAAAATTTTTAAGTATTCGGTTGTCGAACACCGAATATTCGGTATACACTTTGACCGAAGCTTCGGTATTCGACAAAATTGCTGCTTCGGTCAATCCTTACTTGCTACACAAACAGTTTTATTAGTGTAGTTATACGGAATATCCCTTTATTACGCTATATGTTCATTTGTGACCACAGAAGAGGTGTGGCCTGTGTGAGGAGTTAAAATTACCTAACCCACCAAACCTCATCCTACGTCTTCATTCTTAAGGGTTTTATGCACTTTTTTATTCCTGCATACAAAGCTAAGTGCTGAAATTTCATTTTATAGTAAAAATATGCAAACTTTCTTTTTCCTCTCTGTGGAATATTCTTTTGTCGAGATGTGTCACTTTTCTTGCGGGTTTATGTTAGCATTCAATGTGCGACAAAGAAATTCTTTTATTGGTCTGTACACTTCTATAATCAAAATCACACAGAAGATTGGATATTCAAAATTGGAAAAAAGTTCATTTATCCTTTTAAAATTTTAAATGAAAATTTTGTTGAATAAGCACCTGTTTACTTTTCCAGTAAATAATATAACCTATATATTTTTAAAGGCTCTATAACACAGTTGAATCTCAATATCTAGAACTTTACAGGAAAGCAGGGAAAAATTGAGATAAAGTTTGCTTGAGACATCAAAGTTTCATAAAAATAAAGCATAAAAATATATTTTATCAATGCTTAATTTAGTCATTTAAAAGTATTATAGCATACCGTAAAAAAAAAAAAAAAAAAAAAAAAAAAAGTCTGATGGCTGTTTAAATCGTTTAGGCTTGACAACTTTTTGTAAAGCTACTGTGTATTTCAAGATCAGTACTTTCAGTAGAGTTTATATGGGATTATTTTCTGCTTTTTTATCATGTCGCTCTTTTTAGAAGCTTGGCAGTTCCGGAGGAGAAATGTCGACAGAATATAATACTTTTCAAAAGAAGGTGTAAAGACTCAACTGCTAAGTGTCAAATCATTCCAGGAATTTCTCATGAAAAGCTTTCTTTTGAATATTTGAATTTTTTCAAGATATCAAGAATTATCTGTGCATAGTAGTTTATTCTTTGACTATAAGATATAGCTGTTACTGATCATGTTTAAATTGTAACTGAATTGAATTTTCTGCATAATTGGCTGAATTATTTAATTAAAATTATTTTCAAATGAAACATTATTAATATCAATATCCAACAATGTTTTTATCAGCAGATGTGTCATAGAAAATGGTTAAAAAAAGTAAACAACAACAAACAAAAAAAAGGGTTATTTTTGCCAATTCTTCTCCTGAGGGAAAAATAAAATTTATTTTAATTAAATTTGAAAAACCAAGGATGGACAATTGTCTTCTCCTGGCGCCTACAGCTATAAGAGAACATCTGAGTAGAACGAACCGAAATTCAGTAAATGGAAGATGAAGTTTAACTTTATTATATATATATTTAGTACTGGAATATAAAGGGGAATTGTGTCGAATTTTTACTTTGCTAAATTAACAAGGTTAGGAATTGCATATTCTGGAACCCATTCGCTCTTGACCACGATAACGGAGGCGGAAGAGGCGGCCAGTGCGTCGATAACGACCTCGGCCGCACATAGAGAAAGGAAAAAAAATCCCAAAGGACGCTGCGATGGAAAATAAAAAACATATGTTTTAAATGGGGCACGTGTGTGGATGACGTCCGTATATTTATTTTTTTATGAGGTTTTTTTTCTTCTTTATTTGTTTAAAAGGTCAGGTTGTGGATATATTTTTTCTTCGAGAAGCATTATTGGCCTCGGCATTGAGTCAATATTCTAATATTGATTCATCGAAAACGATAAAATAACATTAATAAAAGATGAAGATTTTGGGTTGCATTTTGTGGCGTGAGTAATAGAATAGAGTCTGATATCTTTAAACGTTTTTCATCAGTTTTAACTTGAATATGTACTTTTCATGCAAGGGCAAGTTTTTTCTTTAAAAAAAAAAAAAAAAAAAAAGGAAATAGGGTCACCCGGGGTAATTCCTGGTCAGCAAGTTTCTTGGGTAATTCCTGGTCGCAGTCCTTTTTATGTTTTAAGAATGCTTCTCCAAAATGAAAAAAAAAATCATAGAGGTACTCTGAACTACCCTCATTGGAATTTATTACTTAATTATGAGTTGATTGTTTAATTATTTAAAAAAAATCTTTTTGAAATGGCTTGCTAAACTTCTGTAAAATAACATTGGCCTTAGTTATGATACATTTTTACAAAGATTTTTGTCACAACTCAAATTTTAAATATTTTTCTTTTCTTTCTTTGTGGTTCAATTACCAACTATTTTAGCTTTTAAAAATCGTCTTGAAATTCTTTATACTGTTTTAAATCATTTACAGAAGTTGGTCAAATATTGCCCCGTGTATCTGGGGGTAATTCCTGGTCAATGTTTTTATCATCATTTAATTCATTTTTATTGTCATATTTAGTGATTTTAATTGCCGCAAACCCTTTGAGAATTAACTTCAACAACACTGTTTACAACATTTTAGTTAATTGTAGTTCTTAATAAAGTAGAGTCACCCGTGGTAATTCTTGGTCACTGAGTTTCTGAGGTAATTCTTCATCATTTTCGCTTTTGTTATAAAAATAACAATTTATGAAACTGTAAAAAATCTCAAAGATACTTTGAATCCTTTGCTTTGAAATATATGCCTTAATTATTGATTTAGTTGAAATTAAATATTAAAAAAAAAAATAGATTCAAAACTGCTACTCAAATTTCTGCGAAACATCGATCTTGATTTTTACACATTTTACAACAAATCATTGTCATTCTTGGAATTCTAATTATTTTATTTCAACTAATGACGTTACACAGACTTTAAAAAAGATTATAAAATTTTCCTTTACTATATTAAACACTTTTAAAAGAAGAAAACCATAAGGGCTCAGAGAATAAGACACACTCTATGATTGAACAATTTAAGTAGAAATACTATCTCATTGCAAAATGCCAAAGTGGTGCATAAAAAATATACATAATGCAATAGAGGAACCTAATTATTATGCTGTGTATTATATTCAGGGTTCGTTGATATATATCAATCGATATATATCTTGATATATATCATGATATATATCCGATATTTATTTTGAAAATATCAAGATTTTTGATATTTTCATATTATTTTGATATTTATTTTCAAAATATCAAGATGTGTGCTATTTTCAATATTTTTCTATATTTGATATTTATTTTCAAAATATCACTGTGCAAGATATTTTTGATATTTTCAGACAAAACAAGTGCAAATGAAATTTCTAACTGTTGTTGACTTAGTCCAGTCAAATTGTCAAAAATAGATGCAAAAATTCTGCTAGAAGATTTTATGTTTTTAAACTGTTTATGGGGATGCTAATAACAGAAATTAATTGTTTCCCAACAAAATATCTCGAGGCTAAACTTTGTGGAGTCAAAAAACCACGAAATGTTCGGACTTTTTTCAGTTTTTTGCCTATAACTCGAAAATTATAAAATTTTTGTGTACCATACTTAGTTACAAAAAGAAAGAGCATTAAATTCTCTACAAAGTTCATTCCAAAAGTCTTTTTCTAAATCCATTATTAAGCGCGCTACAGCTTCCTGAAAATGATACTTTTTTTCTAACTTTGTGAAAAAATCGCAAATACCAACATTTGACACCATTTTTATTTCTTTTATCCTCTTTAATGTAACTTTTTATATTACAGGTATTTACATGATAGTAATAATGATTAATTACAATGGTAAAACCGTAAAAAATTGACAACATTGTAATTTTTTTTTTTTGTATTTACAACTTAAAATGAGAACAATAATAGTAGGTATTATGAATGTAGGTAGCATGAATGTAAGTAAAAAAATACTTACAGTAACATTTTTAATGGATTTAGTAACGTCTGGAGCGCTTACGGGCTTATGAGTTTGGTTCGTCAACCTCAGCTTGAGAAGCAAAGGAGCAGGCTGCATGATCTTCAACAGCTTTGAACTGCTTTGAGCTTGTTGCGACATCATCATCCTGGCTGCGAAAGTCATCGATGGTGCTGGTTTGGTCGATGGTTTCCCAGGTATCAGCTTCATAATCCTCTTCTTCTGCATAAATAATATCATCCACATTTTCACAATTGACCCCGTTACAGTTTTTGCAAATTGCCGAGCATTTGAGTCCTGATTTTTGGCAAGAGCATGCCTTGGTGCACCCTTTTTTTACAGCTACATGAGACAACATGCAGCAAGGATTCAGGTGCTGGGTTTTGGTACATTTGAACTGGCTGGAAAAGACCGTCAGACCTGCGAACCCACCCCCATTCTTCAGGGGGCATGTTGTTTCCTAGCCAAGCTTGTACCTGATGATAACATCTTAGGAAATGATGCTGCGCATCTGATCTTGCGTCGGTGGCAGCCTTGCAAGATGAACTTTGCTTTTTGTGACTGATTTAGCAAATAACTGGAACCTCAAACTGTTCAATGTCTGCGTGGTATCTACGCATCCACTGAATAGTGCAATTATGGTTTCAAAAAGCAATTTTACTGATTCAGGAATAGCGGTCTCAGCGTCAGACAGAAAGTTATCAGATGGGGGGTATTGCGTAACATCATACATTTGTAACCTTATATCTTCCACAATTATGTCACAGGCTGTTTTCACAATACGGAGTCGTTCCTGCTGAGGATCTAAATTCCTGTTCGAATACCAGTGATCAGTGAGTATTTTGTGTCCAACATTTTTGAAACAGAGCACTGTTTTCTTTTTTTTTTTTTTTTTTTTTTTCAGAAATTAGCACTGCATGCCCATATTTATGAATTATACGGGCCTTGACAGTCCGAGAATCAGGAAGTTCCAATGACTGTGGTATTTGATTAATCAACTCATCTAAAGCAAACTGGCATTCCTCAAATTTTGCTTCAATATAAGTAAATATAGCTTCCATAGCTTCGTCAACGGATGTTGCAGGTCGACGCCCTCTTTTCTCTCCACCTGTTACAGATTGATATAGTTTTATGCGACAAAAACTATGATACTATGCATCTGCAGCTACCAAGTCAGGTTCGTGTTGAATACGTTCAATTACTTTCTGGGACCATTCATCCCCACGTTTTTCTGCAGCTTTCAGAAATGTAATTTTCGCTTCTAACTTCATTACTTTATGAATCAAATTTCTTTTTGCGTAGGGCTTTTTTGATTGTTTTTCGTTGAAGTCATCGGGATTACCTTCTCCACATAAGAAGCAATTATCTCGAAACTTGAAAGAAGTGCTCGATCGGAGGTACAAATTAGTCTGTGTAGAATCTTCTTCACCCCGACGAACATATGCTGCTATCATTCTCTCATTCACATATTTATTTCGGCAATCCTCATGTACTCTAACTTCCTTGCCATTTTTAGAAAACGTTGATGAGTATTATTCTGACGTTGAACGCTACAATCAAAGAGCTTAGCAAGTCCTTTTTGGGTCACAATGCGTGTATCACGATTTGAAGCCGTTTGGCAAACGAAACACAATTTTGGATCGGGCTCGCTCATTTTTCACTACTGCACGAGAAGCAGACGCGCAATAAACTGAATAGTAAGATACCAGACCAGTGTAGTGAAGGAAGGGTGAGTCTTTAAGAAAGAACACCTGCGTCGGAAAGTCACGTGACCACTATCTTCCAACTGCATTCCCTATTATTATCCCCTGCCACCCCCCCCCCCTCCCTTCGTAACTTTCTTTCTGCTAGGGCTGCCGGATATCGTCCTTCTGCTAAGGTTGCCAGATTTATCTCAGAAAAAACGAAGATTTTGATTGACACTAGTTTGTTTTTATTTTATCGCACTATCGTTCTTTTTCGTACCATGCTAAACTATATTGAATGCGCCAGTAATGTTTTCGTTAACGAATTTCTTTAAAAAGTGGTTATTATTAATTAATCGATCTAATCATTATTCTCTAACTGCATTTGTATTGCATTATTCTGTTAACATTTTAAAACTAATTTTGCAGTCTTATCCAATTATGAATGAAAAAGTAATTGAATTGTAAGAATAAAGATAAATCAGACCATCCTGCAATTTAATAATTAGGAAAATTTTAGCAATGGACACCCTACAAAGATAAATATTTGTATTTAACCTTGTAATCATCGCGCCCGATACAATCACGGACAAATTGCCCGTGAATGTATCAGGCTCAACGTTTAATGGTTAAGCATAAAAGGTGATAATAAATCAAACAAAATAGCTAAACTTATGATACAGTTAGACTAAATAAAAAAATTTATAATGTAGATATTTATCTATAATAAGGTAGAGTTCCCTTGATCTATTTCAACAGCAAATGCGCACTTAATATTACACAACTCACCCAAGATTTTTGTATTACTGATCTAAAACAAGCCGTTTTTACATTTGATGCGCATATCCATAACTTATTTTTGGCAAAATGTGAAATTTTAAAGTAAACTGAAAAAGAATATTTTTTAAACTATCAAAAGTGGGATGAGGTAGAAAAATGGAAGAAAACGTTGTGCGGACACATTTAAACGTACACCTAATACCTAAAAAGCGCTATAGACCTAAAAAATACTAAAAACGTATAACGTACGATAAAAACGTACTATCTGGCAACCCTACCTTCTGCCTAACCTTCTTGAAAATTTGCCTTCTTACTAATTCATCAATAGGTGCATTTCATTTCCACAGTTAGTGATGAAAAGAAATTTTTTTAGGGCTGGAAGGCGAAAAATAGGTCACTTTCTATGAAGTTGAAAAATATGTGCTATTTTCAAAAAGTTGTAGCGCGCTTAATAATGGGTTTAGGAAAATGTTTTTAGTATGAAATTTGTAGAAAATTTAATTTTCTTTCTTTTTGTAATTAAGTATGGTACACAAAAAGTTTATAATTTTCGAGTTATAGGCAAAAAACTGAAAAAAGTCCGAAAATTTCGTGGTTTTTTGGCTCCACAAAGTTTAGCCTCGAGATATTTTGTTGGGAAACAATTAATTCCTGTTATTAGCATCCCCATAAACACTTTAAAAACATAAAATCTTCTAGCAGAATTTTTGCATCTATCGGCCCAATTTTCTGACAATTTGACTGGACTAACTGTGTTGTTCTGTAAATAAAGAATTTTTGTCTCTGATAGTGACTTTTTTAGCTGAAGAAGAAAAATATCTTTTCCAAGTTTTATGTTTGAATTTTTTACTTTTAACTGTAGATTATGAGGGACATTATTAATTCAGAACAGACACTGAATAATAAACTGTCTAATTTAAATACTCTATATATATACAGCTTCATTAGAAAAGAATATGTTCTGGTATTGATTTAGTTCAATTTAAATTGTACAGCATGTTAGGGAATAAAAATTTTTAAAAATTTTCAGTTAAAAACAATATTATGTATTTAAAATTTTGTTTTATAAATTTCTGATTTCTTGATAGTTGATACTGAATCCCATAGCTTTTTTTTTTTAATGCAAGTGCATAAAGCAAATTGTTTTCGTTTTCAATTAGTTGATCTTCAATTTTGTTCTAAATTTCTGATTTCTTGATAGTTAATACTAAATCCTCTAGCATTTTTTTTCTTTCTTTCTTTTAATGTAAGTGCATAAAGTAAATTGTTTCGGTTTTCAATTAGTTGATCTTCAATTTTGTTAAGGGGGGAAAAAAAAGTGCTTTTAGTACATTGAGTTTTCATGTTAAGTGCAATATGTTTTAGTTTCTAATGTATATTATGATTGAAAATATTTATTATCAGCAAAGTTGGCTATTTTGAAAATATCGGATATATATCGAAAATATCCGATATATATCAAAATATCGGATATTTTTTATATTTTCGAAAATATCATGATATTTACGAACCCTGATTATATTAAAAGTCTGTATTGAAAATTCCTTGAAAAGGGAGCTGAAAACTTCAGTTGGCCTAAGCAAAATAAAATTGATAACAAACATTCAGCTATATTTTTTATGGACCAATAACTTTGCAGGTTATCAATAAATCCATTCACAATGGATACTAATGAAGTAATAAATACTGCTTATAAATGTTGTAAAAATGCATAAAAATTCTTTGTCTAATTAATGTTTTGTAAAATGTACATGTCTTTTGTCATAAATGTCTTTTGCACATCAAATAATTTTGTATTTATGCCCAAAACAAAGTCTATGCTCTACTATTCCACAATTATGAGATGAATAAAACTTTTGCAAAATTGATTCTACTTATTTTATTACTCAGCCATAAAAAAAAAAAAATTAACTGTACTACTTTATTTACACGAAAAAGGATGGTGACCGAGAATTACCCCATTTCCGGGGTAATTCTTGGTCACTTAAAAATTATAATTAATTTAATTATACGTGCATATATATTTAAGAAAGCATTTTATAATATAGCCATCAGAAAGGACTTATTTCACAAAAAAATTGGGAACAATACCTTTAATAGTTCTTGTAATAATTAGATGTTGATGCTTTTTGACCAGGAATTACATCGGGTGACCCTATAATTAACAAGGAATGAGTATGTAACACGCTTTTAATCCAAAGTATAATGCATTAAATATCTGAACATAATTAGATATGCGTTGTTATAGACATCGAACTTGTACGCAAAATTCGAACAAAATCGCTTAGTTAGATATTCGATTTCAATGAAAAACGTAAAAGAACGTTTTTGCCCGTCTAAAGGTACGGCTGTGAAAATACTTTGATTGTCATTCACCCAAAATTTGAGAGAGATCTGTTTGTTAGATATGCGATTCCAATGAAAAACGTTAAAGAATGTTTTTGTCGCTAATGAGGTATTCCCTGGCAATAAGTGAATATTGCATTGTCACCATCAACAGGTAATTTGTGTACAAAATTTGAGCAAAAATCAATTCGTTAGATTTCAGTCAAAAACATAAAAGAATGTTTTTACCCTGGATCCTGTCCCTGATGAGGTACGGCTCTGATAATGCATGAATATTGGATTTTCATCAACAATGAACATGTGTGCAACGTTTGAACGAAAAGGGTTCATTAGGTATGTGAGATGTGATTTTAATGAAAAACGTAAAACAACGTTTTTACTCCTGATGAGATATGGCCATGACAAGACAGGAATATTGCAGTGTCATCGACAATGAACTTGTGCAGTAGCGCCGACTTTTCAAAAATAGTTTGGTGGGCTCAAAAATTTTTGAGTAAAATAATACAAACTTTTTCCCTCCTTAGTGCGTATGTGTGGGTAGAGGGAGTGGGGAATGGGAGGGGAGCACATGATTAAAGATAATTCGAGATTAAATTGTTTTTTCTAAGCAAAATTTTAAATTTTTATTATAATTTAATTATAATTTAATAAATAATTTTATTAAATTATTATTCTCGTAAGTTCTTTCTTATAAATACACTATTTATTATAAGTAACATTGAAATTCCTAACTATTGAAAGCGCAAAAAACCAGATGTAAAAATATATATATATACATTTTAGACCCCTAAGTTCGTTATCAATTTAAGACATTAAAACAGATTGCAAAATATGCAGGATTTTTTTTTTTTTTTTTTTAAATTAACTATACGTCTGCTGAAGGGGTTTTTAATGCTCCTGTAAGTCTAATTCGTACTTACTATTTTTCAAACAAAATTATTTTGATAGTCAATAAAACAAAATTTCATTTCAGGGATTAAATGATTAAAAAAAAAAAAAAAAAAAAAAAAAAAAAATCAATTGCAACTGGGCGTGCGGAGAGATCAAATTATTGGGTGGGCTCGCGCCCCACGGGCCCATATAAGTTGGCGCCACTGAACTTGTGTGTAACATTTGAGGAAAATCAGTTACAAGATCTGATGCAGACAGCAAAGTTGTATAAAATAGTATAAACATATTTATCGTGATGAATTATTTATTTTTATTTTATTTTTTTGGAGGGACATACATAGGTAGGAGGGATACAGAGCATATTGGTTTTTTTTTTTTTTTTTTTTTTTTTTTTTAAGTATAGTGCTGATTAAAAAAAATTATAAAAGTACAAATAATAGAATCAACAAGAAAGAAATCATGCGTCATGCATAGATTATGAGACACTTTCCAACACATTCAGAATACTGTAACAAAACTTCACCGTATAATAAGGTGAAGGATGTCTAGTCAATAATTTGAAAACTCATAACACATTTGAAAACCCAATTTTAGCAATACAGTAAATTCTGTCTAAGGCGGACTTTGTGCAAGCCGGAAATCTGTCTACCGCGGAAAATTTTTCAAGTCCCGGCGAACCCATAGAAAATTACATTAATTCATGCTGCATAAGGCGGAATCTGTCTAACGCGGAAACGGAAAGGATTTTAAGGTTCAATCGAAACCATAATTTTGCATAAGGCGGAAAAAAGTATAAGCTTGTCAAAATTTAAAACTGTCAAATACTCAATGTCAAATACTTTAAAGTCAAATACTCAATATCGAGCATGTTAGTTAAATTGTGTAACACTTCGAAAAAATTAATTCAAAAGAACAGAAACTGTTTAATTTTTAAGGAATTCTTGCTTATGCCGTTTTTTTCTATACAAAATTGCATTTAAAAATTATTTCTAGTAGAATGCACATTTATGAAAATATATATTTTCTAAAGTACAATATATTATACTTTAAGGTTGTACTCAAAAACAACATGATACCATTCTGTCTCATTCTCTAAGTTTGTTTTTTGTGTGTGTAAACATCCAATTCGCATATATTATAGCAGTACTAAGAAATTGAATAGCGTTTCCCATTATTTATAAAGACAAAGGATCTTTCAGAATTTCAGTTTTCAACAGATTTTCGAGTCAGGAAAATCAATGAAAAAACGTCATCGGCAAGGGATTTTTTGTGGGGGTGGGGGAGTTTTTTTGCATAAGCCGGAATATTGTCTACGACGGAAAATTTTCTCAGTCCCGACCGATTCCGCCTTAGACAGAGTTTACTGTAACCATCTATAGACGGGAAAATATCCGATTTCTTTTGTGCAGCCTTGTATGCAATCTATATATTTGTATATTACTGCATATTAAGCTAAAATTTAGTTAAGAAAAGCATAAACAGAAACGGAAATGTACTTGAATTCTTTTGTGCAGCCCGGTACAATGATGTGCAGAATTTATACACACTAATTAAAACATGTAAAAAAAATATTTAAATTAAAAAACGCATATCACAACTGAAAACGCGCGTATAGCAATTATTGCTCATAGACAGAACATAATTCTTTTGTCTGTCAACTCTAAATGAATGATAAATGTTATGCACACCCTATTCTATGGTAAGTATTTTGTAGTACACCTCAGTGATGTGTATCAATTTCAATATGTTTGAAATAGTTTAATATCATTAAAATATGCTACAAACGATTTTCCTCCATAGACCGTAATTCAACAGAATTAATTCTTTTGAGCTACCTTGTAAATGAAATATAAATGCCTGCCACACTATATCAATCTCTTTCAATACTAAACATGCCATAGTAAACCTCAATTGCATTGCATCCCGAGTATATCTTTTCGAGTTAAAGCACGGATGGCCAGATAAACCGAATTTATAAACGCTTTAGCAACTAAGTTGGAAAGTGTTAAAAAAGTTATTTCTGTTTGCATTGATTGCAAACTAGTTGGATGTGCCAATCCCAAAACTTTCTTCTATCTTATACATCTTAATATTTCAAAACCTAGTTACACATGTTAATACTTCAATATTATTAGTTCAATACTATACCAACTTTGATTTTCATCTTAAATTTCTGCTCAAGTCAATTAAACGGACTAAAAACGAGTTAATCTATATCATGATATTTGTTAAAATTATTAATTTTCCTTATTCTGTCGTTATCAGCTGTTTGCGAATAGCCGGCATAGCAGGAAGCGAGTTCCCGCCGCTGCATGAGCCGCCGATGCACAATAGAACTACGAAAAATCAAGAAAAGTATACAAAAATCGCTAGCACGGAGCCCCTTTACCGCGCAATATTTCCAAATTCAAGGAGAACCTGTTGGCCAAACCCAAAAACAAGCACAAACATTTTGGTTCAATTGTATGCATAATTTTATACGCTGTTCGATGGTACAATAATGAAAATGGCACAGAGATCGGAATTATAGCGCCCCCTTCTTTCGGAATTTTTTCAAGTTCAGGGAGGACTTGTTTGCCATAGCCAGAAACATGCACAAAAAATTTGGTTCAATTATATGGATAACTTCATATACTTTTCGATGGTACAATAATGAAAATGGTACAGACATCGCAATTATAGTGCCCCCTTCCGGCAGAATTTTTCCAAATTCAGGGAGGACCTTCGTGACATGACCAAAAATAAACACATAAAATTTGGTTCAATTCTATGCATAACTTCATACTTTTCGGCGGTACAATATTCAAAATGGCACAAAAATTGTACAAAAATCGCTATTACAGCGCCCTCTACGAGCGATTTTTTTACAAATTAAGGGAGGACCTCCTTGCTATAGCCAAGAACGTAATTTTTTTTTTTTTGGTTCAATTCTATGCATAACTTCATACACTTTTCGATGGTGCAATATTCAAAATCGCACAAAAATCGCTATTACAGCGCCCCCTACCGGCGAATTTTTTCCAAATTCAGGGAGGACCTGCTTGCCATAGCCAAAAACTTAAAATAAAAATTTGGTTCAATTCTATGCATAACTTCATACACTTTTCGATGGTACAATATTCAAAATCGCACAAAAAACGCATTTACAGCGCCCCCTACCGGCGAATTTTTTCCAAATTCAGGGAGGACCTGCTTGTCATATCCAAAAACTTAAACTAAAAATTTGGTTCAATTCTATGCATAACTCCATACACTTTTGGATGGTACAATATTCAAAATCGCACAAAAATTCTTATATCAGCGCCCCCTACCGGCGAATTTTTTCCAAATTCCGGGAGGACCTGCTTGCCATAGCCAAAAACTTATAATAAAATTTTGGTTTAATTCTATACATAACTTCATACACTTTTTGATGGTACAATGGCGACAGACAGACGGACACAGACAGACAGACATTTTCTATAAACATGTTTTTTGGAATCTCTGACCCCTAAAACATGCAAATCCGTCGAAAACCGGAAGTCGAAAAAAATTTCGATTACAATACTTTCTTCTATTGAAGATAGAAGAAAGTAAAAAGGATATACGAAGATAGGATCTTTAAATGTTTTTCATTCATTGGTTTGAAGTGAAAATTTTTCTCGAGCAAGATGTTTCCATTTTTTTCAGATATGAAAAAGATGTAGATGAGTATTATGATTTAAAAAAAAAAAAAAAAAAAAAAAATGTTGAGCAAACAGATAATTTATGAAATTGCAACAACTTCTTATTAGCAGCTAAACTTATTTGTGTGAAAATTTTCAAATTAATCAATTGGACAAAAAGAAAAAAAAACTAGTTGGATGTGCCAATCCCAAAACTTTCTTCTATCTTATACATCTTAATATTTCAAAACCTAGTTACACATGTTAATACTTCAATATTATTAGTTTAATACTATACCAACTTTGGTTTTCATCTTAAATTTCTGCTCAAGTCAAGTAAACGGACTAAAAATGTGTTAATCTATATCATGATATTTGTTAAAATTATTAATTTTTCCTTATTCTGTCGTTATCAGCTGTTTGCGAATAGCCGGCATAGCAGGAAGCGAGTTCCCGCCGCTGCATGAGCCGCCGATGCACAATATAACTACGAAAAATCAAGAAAAGTATACAAAAATCGCTAGCACGGAGTCCCTTTACCGCGCAATATTTCCAAATTCAAGGAGAACCTGTTGGCCAAAGCCAAAAACAAGCACAAACATTTTGGTTCAATTGTATGCATAATTTTATACGCTGTTCGATGGTACAATAATGAAAATGGCACAGAGATCGGAATTATAGCGCCCCCTTCTTTCGGAATTTTTTCAAGTTCAGGGAGGATTTGTTTGCCATAGCCAGAAACATGCACAAAAAATTCGGTTCAATTATATGGATAACTTCATACACTTTTCGATGGTACAATAATGAAAATGGTACAGACATCGCAATTATAGTGCTCCCTTCCGGCAGAATTTTTCTAAATTCAGGGAGGACCTTCGTGACATGACCAAAAATAAACACACAAAATTTGGTTCAATTCTATGCATAACTGCATACACTTTTCGGCGGTACAATATTCAAAATGGCACAAAAATTGTACAAAAATCGCTATTACAGCGTCCTCTACGAGCTATTTTTTTACAAATTAAGGGAGGACCTCCTTGCCATAGCCAAGAACTTAAATTTTTTTTTGGTTCATTTCTATGTATAACTTCATACACTTTTCGATGGTGCAATATTCAAAATCGCACAAAAATCGCTATTACAGCGCCCACTAACGGCGAATTTTTTGCAAATTCATGGAGGACCTGCTTGCGATATCCAAAAACTTAAAATAAAAATTTGGTTTAATTCTATGCATAACTTCATACACTTTTGGACGGTACATTATTCAAAATCGCACAAAAATCGCTATTACAGCGCCCCCTACCGGCGATTTTTTTTTCCAAATTCAGGGTGGACCTGCTTGCCATAGCCAAAAACTTAAAATAAAAATTTGGTTTAATTCTATGCATAACTTCATACACTTTTGGACGGTACAATATTCAAATTCGCACAAAAATCGCTATTACAGCACCACCTACCGGCGAATTTTTTCCAAATTCAGGGAGGACCTGCTTGCCATAGCCAAAAACTTAAACTAAAAATTTGGTTCAATTCTATGCATAACTCCATACACTTTTGGATGGTACAATATTCAAAATCGCACAAAAATTGTTATATCAGCGCCCCCTACCGGCGAATTTTTTCCAAATTCCGGGAGGACCTGCTTGCCATAGCCAAAAACTTAAACTAAAATTTTGGTTTAATTCTATACATAACTTCATACACTTTTTGATGGTACAATGGCGACAGACAGACGGACGGACAGACAGACAGACATTTTCTATAAACATGTTTTTTGGAATCTCTCACCCCTAAAACATGCAAATCCGTCGAAAACCGGAAGTCGAAAAAAATTTCGATTACAATACTTTCTTCTATTGAAGATAGAAGAAAGTAAAAAGAACGCAAGAAATTTTTTTTAAGGATCTCAAGATTTGACTGGTGATTAAAAATAAATAAAAGTTGCAAAAACTCTGCAAGTAAGTACAGTGCACTTAAAACTATGCATGTTGACCATCAGCGGTGCAATTATTTTCTAATCAACTTAAACAGATGGGCAATTTATTAAAGCTATATTTGGTACACTGATAAAGAGGTCAACTCAAGACATGTTGACAGATAACGTGCAATAGTGGTCAACGTAGCACGTAGCAGTGTATTTTAATAAAAGTAAAATGAAAAACTTAAAAAAGAATGTATGCACAAGTTTTCATATTACATGAAAATGAAATGGACAAAAATTAATAATAATAATAAAAAAAATAATGATGATGCTAAAATTAACTCTGACTCGCACATTTTTCAATGTATGCTATCTGTTTTAAAAGTTAAGTTTTAATAATCTTTTCAGAAATTAAATGACATCGACATGATACTTTCAACATCGCTTTATATTGTGTGCTTTATTTATTATACTGCCAATTTTAAAAATAATAACCTTTTGTATTTCATGTCACAACAACTTGCGAAATTAGATTAACGGAGCATTTTCCCTCTTCCCATACAAATATTTGGCAAAGAAATTCAAGAACACGTGCCACGGACATTGAATGACAGTGCTCCTTCATATGCAAATACTCATCAGATTTTCATCTTTAGTGTGTCATGTTACCGGTGACGGAATAGCTTCAAGAATAATTTACTGATATATGTTGTCATAAATCATAATTTTTACCGGCTGACTATTGAAAATAATATTCCCTTGAAGTTTATTTATTTGATTGTTTTGTCGAGAGAAAACATCTCGAATGTTTTTTCTTTAGGGTGGAGAAAATAAAATGCACAAGAAACGTCGTTACCAGTGTCCAGTTTTCTTTTAGATAGGTAGTACATTCTCAATTTCTTCTTCTTCTTCTTTTTTTTTTTTTTTTTTTTAATAAAATGTACAGCATGCATATCCCGATGATTTATATGATCATTTATGTTGTTTGTACTACACACTACAAAAAATGAAAAGATATATATATACTAGGGGGCTCTGTCCCCTGCAAGCTACGCTCGCCAACCCCCGTTCAGACACCGCAGAATCTAAAAACACGCTAATCTGATAGGTTTACAAAATATTATAGAAAATTGAATTATACTGAAAAAAGCTATGCAGATCTCCCTGTAAACGGGTTTCCATTCAGTTTCCTTTGATTTCAAAAATTTAAGGCCGAATCAGTTGCTGTTAAGACATCCAATGGTTGTTTTCGTGTTTTATTAAAGAGGATCAGTTAAACGTTTGAAAAGAAGCTAAAAATAAAAGGAATTAAGTGTACAGAGTCTTTGTCTCCCGGTATTTTAAAACAATTTCTATAACAATAGCCTAAGTCATGTGACTATCATCTAGAGTTCCGGGCGAACCACTCGCCTTTTATATTCCTGGTACCATTTTGGTACTTTAATATTAGCCAGGTACAGGTGATAAGTCGCCAAATATTCTATCGCCATCATTTCATCTATATTATAATAGTCCAAGTCATGTAACTGCCATAAATAAATACGCTCTGATCCCTTCGCTTTTCATATGAAAGTTTGGCCCAGATATCATGTACGGCCCCATATTGGCGCGATTTTTTTCCGGCGCTAAATTGGGGAAAAGATCAACAGCATAAACAACAACATCCGGCTTATCAAATCAAGCAAAATAACGATACTATGGCGCCAGTTAAGAGTTAAGTACCCGTTGCGTATATGACATTGGCGTCAGAAAAAAATAGCGCCAATATGGGACCGTATGTGGCATCCGTGCCAAAAGTTTTCCATTTCGATTAAAAAAAAATCAATTCTTTTTTTCGAATAATACTACATAAAAGCATTGTCGCAAAGAATTCTTGGTACTGTTACGCTAGCCGGGTGCAAATCTCGCCAATAACTATTTTTCAACTCGCCAGTTAGCATTTCTTTTTATTTTTCGAGTGGTAAATTATAACATTGCTTTGAAGTTTGAATTAAATGTCATCGTTTGTTACATCATTTAATATTTGGCCAGATGTCATATACGCACCCGGTTTGGCGTGATTTTTTTTTTACGAAAATTTGGCGAAATCCTCGTTTTCGAATACCAGTTACATATGTATTTTTGGTACTACTTAGTTATCCCGTCGACCAAAAATCTATCACCAAACTATAAGATTAAATGCCAATAATGGTTGATAAATGTCACATTCACTTGACTTTAAGCAAGTTACACGTCTTTACGTCATCAAGTGATTTTTGTTTCGACGTTTTATTTGTATATTTATTAATGTTATACTATTTTCTTTGTTCTTTCGTTATTTAAAATAAAAATTATGTCAATTTGTATAATTTGGCGAGTGGCTTGGCGATTTATATAATTTGGCGAAATGGGTCGATGGAATAACTAAGTAGTACCGTATTTTTTAATTATTTTCTATTATTTTTTATTTTTAAAGGAAAATAACGAAAAAATAATAAACTATAGAACAAAACAATTTATGTAATTTAAAAAAAGAAAATAAAAAATAAACACTTATTATTAAATAAACAACAATAGCCGGGTTACCATGTCAACCAAAATAATGCCATTTTGGCGCCAATTAGGTACCCCAGTGCGTATATGACATCTGTGCCTAATATTTTTCTTTTCATTTCGTTTAAAAATAATAAAGAAGTGAAAGCTATTTAGTTTAAATGTTTCTGCTTGTATTAAATAAAATGATAATGAAATACAAATTGAATTATGAATAAAAGTAACATGATATATTTCTTAGCATACATTTAAGGGAGGCCAGACTTCTCGCCAAATTAGTTTAAAATAGTAACCTTTTCTAAAATCTGAAAAAAAAAAATATCTGTTTTAAGATTAAAATTTGAGTTGCCATCATTAGAAAAATGTATATAAAATTAGAAAAAAAATTAATATTTCGAAAACTAATTCGAATTTAAAAATTCTAATACCAGTTTTGAAATCTGCGGATCAATATTGATTTTTGGTGTTTAATTTCATCGCAAAGTATTCTTTTTTATAGGAGAAATCACCGTGAAACATAATCAGTTGTTTAATCAGTCGATTCAAAGAATCGTTACATTTCAGGCGTTTCATATATTCGTTTCATAAATTCGTTTCATTAGGATTTTATATATATAGGGTAGATATATATATCGAGCAGATTTTTAGATGAATTTCTTTTTCTCTTTTTTAGAAATCGTCAGTGTTTTTTTTTTTTTTTTTTTTTTTTTTAGATAAAAGGACAATAATTTTTCCATGCTTTTAGCAAGGTACTACTGTGTAGTGGTTAAGACTATAATAATTTCGTGTTAGCCTATACAGTTTCAAAATGGTATTAAAGTATATTTTGCAACTAGTGCATTGTATTTTCTTATTTAGTGTTTACACATATATTTTAAAAGGGGCAGGATGGATTTATCAAAATTGCCCTTTCGATTGCGTAAGAAGGCATTTTCTTAAATTATCACTGGATTATCTGTACTTATAGCATATATTACGTATGTAATTGGTAGAACAACAAGCAACTTAATCTCGAGAGCAGAATGTAAAAAAATCGTGATTAAAAAATCATTTTTTTATTACTATTAAAATCTGGTTTTTAAATTTTAATCAGAATTTTACTATTTTTTTTTTCTTGCGTAAATATATTGAATGGCGACCGAGAGTTGTAGGTTTCCAAAATAATTTGTCTTCATACTTCATCTGTTTTTACAAAAGTCTTGCTAAATTTATGTGTATTTAAAAAATATATATTTAAATAAAGCTGAAAAATAATTTTTAAAATTTTATATTTTTTGTGATTTATAATAAGCTTACCCATAGAAGGTTTAAAATTCTTTCAACAAAGAGTTTGTTGGATACACTCTTTTAAGCATTTTTTTCTTCTTTTAAAGCAAAATGACACTAGAATATTTACACCTACAATGGAAACAAGCTGGAAATTCCCCGTCAAACGTGGCAAATGAGGTGCGTTCGTAGTATAACTAGTTTTATAAAAAAAATTGTACCGCATTTTGTACTAGACGTATTATTTAGTGCACTTCATAAGTGCATATCTATTTCATTCTGTTCGAAAAACTGTAACATCATTAAAATGCACTTGAAATATTTTTTTCCCATTGTCCGTAATGTAACGAGAAATTTTTGACTGTCCCTGTAATTAAACTATACATCCGATTTTCATAAGATTTGAAATAACTCGACAAAATTTTGCAATAATCATATATTTAAAATTTCAAACTATTCGGTTGGGAGTTTTTGCTCTGTTCAATGCGGACTAATAATAAGCTAGAGGCAGCAGGAGTCGTTCGGTAGCTTCATCGCCCCGAGCCTTCCCTTCCCGGTTTTCGGTGTCTTTAATTTGTGCAATTTTCTTTTTAAATTTGTCCGGTTTCAATTTTTGATTTTTTTTCCAACGTGGCTTTCGCTAGAGTGTCTTTTACTCGGGACGTGGCTGGGGACCTATGAACCTTGCTTCCGCAAAAGAGTCGTAATAAGTAGAAATATAAAGGGCTGTGGACGAAAAGAGGCCGCTCGCCGCGGCGGTTAGACAGACGGACGGACCGAGCAACGACTATAGGTGCTACGTATTTATATAATTACGAACGCACCTAAAAAAGGGTCGAGAGAGAGGGGGGGGGGCAGCAGTTTAACTAGTTTTTCAGAATTAATGAAATTACCATGTTTTTCAAGCTTAATGATTACTTAATTTCTTTAGTATTAGAGGTCAAAATTCTAGAGTCATGTTATTCCTAGTAAAAGTAGCTTTATTTTTATGTATTGTAAGGGATATGCAATGAACGACTTCAATAATTCTCTTGGCGTATTACGTGCGGCTTAGTCAAATCAAAAACAAATATTTAAGTTCACTATAAAAAAATTATTTTTTACAGAAAAAACTGTTTTAATGAAAAAATAACAGATGTCTTCTGTAAATTAAACAGTTGTCCACTGGCGCCAAAATTGAATTTTTTTTCCGTCAGTTTGTCATTTTTTTTTTTTTTTTTTTACAGTGTAGCATCTAATCATAGTTCTCTGTTTTATAATAGATTCATTTTTTGAATTATTTTTCGGTATTTTATAGAGATGCATCGAATAGTGATTGTGCCGAATACCGAATATTCAGCCAACAGCCGAACCGAATACCGAATATTCGGCTAGCCGAATAGTAACTGCTAGTCCGAATAGTAACTATTCGGCCGAATACCGAATATTCGGCTTGTCGAATATTTTTATATTTCAAAGTTTAAAGGCATTGTTAAATTTTAAAACAATTTTACATAATATTTAAAACAGAAACTTTATTCTAATAAACAAGCTTTTTTCAAGTAAAACTTTAAAAAAATCTGTTTTAACTGTAAACTGAAAAAAATCTGCTTTAAGTTATTTAAGAAGAGGATAGTTATAAAATTTTAAATTTCATGGCTTCTTCTGGGAATTAAAACAAATGAATAAAATTTTCTTAAATTCTAAAACAAACATTTTAAAATCGAAGAGAAATTGCAAAAAAATTGGAAGAAAAATTGCACAGGATCATATATTATTTGTTTGTCAGGAAGAGACTAAAGTAAAAGTAAATAAATAATACAATCTATTCAAATTTTGTATGGTGGCAACCAGGGTTGGCAGGTTTTTGACACGTGTCAGTTTTTGACGGTTTAAACTGCGGTTTAAACCGTCATGTCAAAAACCCCTTGTCAGCAACCTCGTCAAAAACCTCAACTACTACAGTGATCTGTAAAATTTCACATTAAATGTCACACATTAGATGTAATATTTAAAATTCACTATTACTGTAATTGTATAATTAGTATGTAGTATTAGTAATAATTACAGGGTTGGCAGGTTTTTTACATGTGTCAGTTTATGTCGGGTTTAAACCATAGTTTAAACCGTCATGTCAAAAACCTCAAATACTAAATTGATCTGTAAAAATTCAAATTAAATGTCACACATGACAACATTACATGTAATATTTTAAATTCACTCTTACTGTATATCAGTAATTAGTACATAGTAAAGTATTATTGTTAAGTACAACTTTTTAACAGGGTAAAATTTTTATTAAAATTTTTTTTTGCAAAATTGTGTTTTTCTAAAAAATAGACATTAAGCTCACCTGAGCTGTACATTTTTTCTCTTACTTAAAATCGTTTTAATTTCTCTTACTTTTGAGAGCTTAAAGCATTAGCTAGATTTTTTATGGGAAAAAAAAAAAAAAACTTAGAAAAGTGCAGATTTTTTTGTGTATATAACAAGATAATATGCATCGATGTTATTCTAGTCTAGGCAATAACCATTCCATTCAAAATTGAAATTGGATTATTAATTTTAAACATTTACAAAATAAGAGAAGTAATTAAAAAAAATCTTAAAGTCAAAATCTTTTTAAAACATGCTTTCTTTCAATATATAACAAGTTGGAAATAGCTCGTCAAACGTGGCAAATGAGGTGTTCGTACTATAACTAGTTTTATAATTATTTTTTGCATCCCATATTGTACTGAATGTATAATTTTTTGCACTTCATAAAGCGCATAGTCTGATACATCATTAAAATGCACTTCCAATATTTTTTTCCCATTCCCCGTAATGTAACGGAACACTTTTGACTGTCCCTGTAATTAAACTATACATCCGATTTTCCTAAAATTTGAAATAGCTCAACAAAATTTTGCAACAATTATATCTTTAAAATTTCAGACCATTCGGAAGGCTGTAATATCATTAAAATGCACTTGCAATAATTTTTCCCATTGGCCGTAATGTAAAGAAAAACTTTTGACTGTCCCTGTAATTAAACTATGCATCCGATTTTCCTAAAATTTGAAAGGGCTCGACAAAATTTTGCAACAGTTATATCTTTAAAATTTCAGATCATTCGGAAGGCTCTAATATCATTAAAATGCACTTGCAATAATTTTTCCCATTGGCCGTAATGTAAGGAAAAACTTTTGACTGTCCCTGTAATTAAACTATACATCCGATTTTCCTAAAATTTGAAAGGGCTCGACAAAATTTTGCAACAGTTATATCTTTAAAATTTCAGATCATTCGGAAGGCTGTAATATCATTAAAATGCACTTGCAATAATTTTTCCCATTGGCCGTAATGTAAAGAAAAACTTTTGACTGTCCCTGTAATTAAACTATACATCCGATTTTCATAAAATTTGAAATGGCTCGACAAAATTTTGCAACAATCATATATTTGAAATTTCAGACCATTCGGTTGGGTAGTTTTTGCTCTGTTACATGCGGACAGACGGACGGACTGAACGACGACTATAGGTGCTACGTTTTTATATAATTACGAACGCACCTAAAAATGTTTTCGATTTTAAAACTGAACAAAATTTGCCGGTCATCTAAAAGAAAATTCCTTTAAGCCCATATTAAAAAAGTGCATAATAGAAGGGATCAAATCATGAAACCATACCATTGTTTGGCTTATACTTTGCATTCCAACCATCAGGAGCAAGGGTTGACTGCTGTATCAGTTGATTCAGCTCGCGCTTGAGCTACAGAGAGAATTTATGGATCCTTACCCATGCTGATTATGTATCAAGCTAAAAAAATCCCCTTTCCCGTCTTATTTCAGTGCTATAGGGAGGACTCCATTGCTTGGTGTAAATAAATGTGCTAAACACGTGGTGTGCTGCAGCATGCTGCAGGGTAAATTTGATCCGGATTATTTAATTGTACAAAATTATTTTCTTCTTTTTGAAAAATCCAAAATCCAATATTTTATTGCAAATAATATATTTTTTAAATTATAATATTTCAATAAAAGATCACATAAATCATTGACTTATTTAATGTTTACCTATTGTTAAAATGTTTTAGTGTGTTACATGTATTTGGCAGTTTTTGACGGTTTAAACCAGTTTATGACAGTTTAAACCAGTTTTTGACGCTTGTCATGTCAAAAACCCAACCCTGGTGGCAACTTAGCAAGAATAACTGTTCTACTCCCTTTGATTAAGCAAGGAAGTTTTTAAATGCATCCTAGATCGGTGTCTGTAGTGGGCAATCATTTTCAGAGATTGTAAACGTTGTTATTAAAATCTTAGCAAGAAACAGATTATTTACCCGACAATGTTCAGGAACTTGCATTTGTACATAATTAATTCCTATGAAAATCCTCATGATTGGTTAATTTTCTTAAATAATACTTAACAAACAGCAAATAAATAATGTAAAAACATTCTCTTTTATTTAAATATGATTCTGTTTCTAATTATTCTGAATATCGTTACAAATTAACTGTTAAACGTATAGAAGTTGTATAAGGTTTTAAAAAATATGTTTTAAAAGTTCTTTTCAAGTATTCGGTTCGGCCGAATATTTTGCTATTCGGCCAAACCGAATATTCGATAACATGGCCGAATACCGAATAGATACCGAATATTCGGTGCATCCCTAGTATTTTATAGTAACGACTGCACGCTTTTAATACTTTACAATAAACTTAAAAGAGACGAAAACTCATTATTTCACCTGTTTAAATAACGTTAACGTATATTCACTGTCGAGTATTTTTTAATCCATTTTACTTAAATTATCGGTATCCTATAGAAAACACTATATATTTTCATTACATAACAATAGATTTTAATGGAACTAAAAAATAAACTTTAAGATCTTGAGATGTTTATGTAACATCTAGTTGCAGTATATACTATTATTAATTCATTTCAATAATTTGAAATACAATACCCATATTCTGTTATATGTATTTTCTACTTAATAGCACATGGTCGTTTAGCATTTTTATCGCTCTTTTGGCGTAATTTGTTAATTTTAAAATTAATTGTTCGTTTTTTACTAATTCAGGATAGAAATTCTACGGTCGGAATTAAAACGCAAAGGTTCTAGAGGGCGAATTTTAAAGTTAATTGTTCGTTTTTTACTAATTCAGGATTGAAATTCTACGGTCGGAATTAAAACGCAAAGGTTCTAGAGGGCGCCGAAGGTGGTTATGTTATATAAGGCGAAAACACACAAAGAACTAAACTTTATAAAAGCACGTAGTATACCTGTCTAAAAATTTAATATTTATCTTTTTTCTGCCTATTATTTAAAGTCGCCATGTTGTTATAAACATTGAACTGACAAAGAATACTAAATAGTTCATTTCTTGTAAAATTGTTAAATTCTGTATCTATTTATAATACACTTACAAATTATGTTTGGTATCAAACTAAAGAACTCTTTTGTAAGATTCTTCAACTTTTCGTTATATTTTTCGGCGATACTTGGTTCCTTCAGTATCTGATATTTTACTCTGGCATGTTTGGACGAATTAAGTTGTCTCCTATATAGTAAGCGGTGCGATGACGCAGCCTTAGTTCTTTTTTCCCCTTCCTTTTAAAGCTTGGCTTGGCAGAACGGCCGTGCTGCTTGATACAGTGTATTAAATTTTATTATAATGAAAAGTCTCCCTTTGACTTAATTTTGAGAAATATCTTTTACATTACAATTTAAAATTAATGTTTTTATAATAAAGTTGATACTATTTGACCTATTATAATGCATAAAGAGATATTCAAAAGCCTTATACTATATATAAATGAGTGGCCACATTATTCATGGCATTGCAATCGTTTCATTTGAATCGTGGGGATCGCGTGAATAGAACATTTCGTTATTACAATGTATTATTAAGAGAACATTGCTGAATTTTTGAGAATTTTTTCCATTCATGTAAACATTTTTCATTTCTCAAAGAAAAAACCTGTTATCGAATAAATTGTTTCATAGAGCTGCGCGGATCACTAATTGGAAACTCTTGATAAACAGAACTTTAGTAACCCATTGGTGACGAGCGCCACATATATTTGTCGCATAAGATGCTCAGAATCCCCGATTATTCCCACCAGTTATTTTTTTTATTGTAAACTTTGCATTGTTTAATACATAGTATTTCCGCGATTCTGTTAGGCGAAAATTTCTGTTTTGAAAAATCGGTGGCAAAAGAATAAAAATTCTGTGAAAGACGCTCGTCGCGAAGGGGTTAACTAACTTTAAATGGGGCGAGAGATGGGAAGGAGATTTCTCAATTCGAATGCTATGCCGTGTGTATGTGCATTTACATATTCACGCATAATCACAGAATAGATAAATCGATTGGGCGTTCTTTTATGGTACGTTTTCCTCAAAATTAAAATAAATTTGATATCTTGAAAACTTTTCCGAATTTTATTTTCCTGTGATATTCGAGATATTGAAGAAGTTCGACTGTATCTGTAAAGCTGCATTTGCGACATTTCTAATTTGTAAAATACCCCAATTTCAGAGCGGAAGTACTTAGAAATGTATATAAACGTGTTTCTGAATTTTGATAGCAATGGAAAGTCGAACACAGAAGGAATTCTCAGCTGTGCCGTTCGCAGCTGTCTGTGCGTGTTGAATGAATAGAAGAAGATACAGCAGTGATTCTTTGACATTTAGAGTCTTTCCTTAATCTCAAACATTTTTCTTTCATTATTATTTTTTTTAATGAAATGATATCCTCTTCATTCGTTGTATCTTTTTTTTTCTTTTTGTCTTTGCTCATCTCAAGTATTTTTAATTAATATTTATCTACCTTTGTTTCGAGACTATTGGAATTTGAAGTATGCTTGACGTAATATATTTCATTAATCTAAACAAGATCAATGTGAAGAAAGAAAGAAAAATAACGCAATCTAAGTAAAATAAAACAACCTACTCCGTGCATAAAAAAATACATTTGGTTACATTTTGATAAGAAAAAGTTACAAAATAGCACACACGCACACAACGCAAAAAATTCTTTCCGATGTAAACAAACACTTAGACAAGATCATGCATTTAGACGTGTCGTGTGTTTACAACTTACGCTGTCGGTGACGTGCGTAATTTAAAGTAGAACTCTGTTTCATTTTAAAGTATTAAAAAAATAAATGAAAAGAAAAAAATAGAATTGTTCTTTCTTTCCCAAATTTTTATTTGCCTATATTTATTTATGACCTGAATTTGGATAATGTATCTTATGTAATCACAAAATTATTTTTATACCTTCGCAGCACAGGGGTCGTTCGTGCGCAAGGCTTTAAAAAATGTGAAACATTTCTTCACGCTAATTATACAATTATTTTCGGCCAAATTAACTCGGCCATCACCAATGTTTATTTAAATGTTGTTATTTCAGTGTGTCTACAGAATCTGGAAATCAGGTAATCATAAAAAAATCAGGGACGTTTATCAATCTGGAAAACTCAGGGAATTTTCTAAAAATAGTCGAAAATTAGAGAAATTTGTCTGTATGAGAAAATATTTGCATTTTCACCTTGCCAATAAGACTGATTCGTCTATTTTATATACCGTATTTTTTGACAGGCCGAATTAGTTTTTCCCAATATTAATTTTTAAAAAGATGTACATGATATGAATTTTTGATGTTTAACGCAATTTAAGTTGATCAGATGTTCTCATTTTCTGTGGACAGCGCTTATATTGAAGGCAGTTTACCCATTTTTGAAAATTTTAAATGTTTCATTAGCATAACCTGACCAGGTGGCCAGCTTGATCCGATTAGCTATTCCGTCAGATGTAGATATGTCATAGAATTGAACATTTTCCAAAAAGTGAGGAAATTTTCTCGTCACCCTATGTCCATTGGCCATTATATGAAGTTGTTCGACTAAATTTTGAGTTTGGATTGGGTTTATAAAACTGTCAACCAGTACTTTATTAGTATTAAGTAATTTTTATATTTTTCTCCCAAATGAGATATTATCAAGCTCCAGCGGGAGAATTGATAAAAAAAAAAAAAATCACTGGTCCCAAGGGCCAGTAAACATCAGAGATTACTGGTCCACAAACATCGTCACCGGTCCGCTACATAAAATTTTATTAAGGGTTCTCAAATCCAAAAATTTATTTTTCTTCGAAAATGCATGAAACTAGCTGGTGTTGTTCAGAAACTATGTAATTGTGCTGTTTTTCCATTTTTTTGCAAACTCAATAGATCTTTCAGAAATAATGTCAAAGAAAAAGTGAAAGACTAATAATAGGCTCGAAGTAGCTAGGAGTCGTTCGGTAGCTTCATCGCCCTGAGCCCTCCCTTCCCGGTTTTCGGTGTCTTTAATTTTTGTAATTTCCCATTTAAATTTGTCCCTTTTCAATTTTTGATTTTTTTTTTTCCAATTTTGCTTTTGCTAGAGTGTCTCTTACTCGGGACGTGGTTGGGGACCTATGAAACTTGCTTCCGCAAAAGAGTCGGAATAAGTGGAAGAATAAAGGGCTGCGGACGAATAGGGGCCGCTCGCCGCGGCGGTTGAACCGAAAAATCGTTTTGAACCGAATTTCTGCGCGAAGGAAGAAAGAGACTCAAAAGCGGGTGAAAAACGTGTTTGTCACGTGATAAAAATTCCTTATAACTCAATAGGTAATTGATTGATCAAAAAATGGAAAAAAACAGTTCAATTCCAAATCGCTTCCATGGCCAGACTTTCCAATTTTATACCTTTCCATTAAAAAATGAATTTGTAAATGTGTCAAAACGTTTTGCGCTTGTTGAGCAGAGCACTTAAGAACCTTTAACCATTTGAGTGACCCCCCCCCCCCCCCCCTCCTCCTGCTAGAATATAAACCAAACTTCCTTTCAGTTACCCAAAATTTCCGGCATAGTAAAATGTAAAATTATAATTTGCTAAAAATTAAATTAAATTAACAATACATAAACTAAAACTATAAAATTATTAATTATGCATTTTATTTCCGATTATTTATTTCAACTGACTGTAAGTTTTTAATGTAATTATTTATTTATTTATTTTTTAATAAAGTAAAATTCTATGGTTTGTGTTTGGTTGCGGTTTTCTCAGACACGAGAAAATTTACGTTTATTTGTCAGAGAGGGAAAAAAGTTACTGCTCCTGCGGATTACTAAATTTTTTAAATTAGTGGTCCGATTGAATATTTAGTGGTCTCGGACCAGCGGACCACCAAGGATTTCGAAGGCTGAAGCCGGTTAAAAGTGTGTTATACGAGGAAGCAGCATACATGAAAAAATATCGTATGTGTATTGTTAATAATGGAAATAAGGGAAGTGTGATAAAGATAGTCAGGGAAAAATCAGGGAACTTCTGTTTATAATTTCTGTAGGCACCCTGTATTTCTCTTTTCGCTTATTCATCAAGTAGATCTCTTTGACGAATTTGAACGTATTTTCGAAAATTCTGAATGTTTTACGAAAATTTTCCTCGACGAATCCTATTTATCTTCTTGACGAATAAGCGCAAAGAGAAATAACATTTAAATAAACATTGACGATGGCCGTATGAATTTGGTCGAAAACGTCCAAATTCACCGAAAAACAAAAACGTTATCGGCCGAAAACGTTTTGGGAATTCAATTCAATTTGATTTTTAATGTATTTTTAAGGTATTTTAATGTATTTTAAATAATTTGTATTAGACAATTTTAAAAACGTCTTATTTTAATGAACAAATATATATACTATATAAATGTATTAAATTTAGATATATAAATGTATATTTATACAAATTTACACACACACATGTATATATATCTACACTGGTGTCCAAAATTAAGGACCAGTCACAAAATGCTAATTTTTAAGTAAGCGAATGTTCAAAAGGAAATAATATAATTCAAATAATTACTATCCCTACAGCACAGCTAGTCCATATAGCATCTCATACATGTCACAAGTGTCACAGTCACTACGGTGAAACAAAAAATAGGAAATTCCACACGTCTCATTAAGAGTCTAGTCTCAAATGATCACTATATGTGACTCCACTGAGACTTCAATGTGACAGCTGCTTTGTGACGAGTCACCAGGTGACTTTACAATGTAGTTACATTGCGACTCTCATGTGACTGTCATTTTTAGTATCAATTTCAAAGTAATCATGAACGTTGCATTATGATAAGTCGCCAAATAATATCACATTATAGTCACAGGGTGACTTTTCACAAAAGAGCACAATGGTGACTTTACAGTAGTCTCTCTGTCACCTGAAAGTCATCATGTGACTTTAATGTAACATTATTTGGTAACTTATCACAATGCAGCTTTCACGATGACTTTGAAATTGAGTCTAAAAATGACAGTCACATGAGAGTCACAATGTAACTACATTGTAAAATCAGATGGTGACTCGTCACAAAGCAACAGTCACAGTGACGTCTCAGTGGAGTCACATGGTGATAATTTGACACTCATAATGAGATGTATGGAATTTCATATTTTTTTGCTTCACCGTAGTGACTGTGACACTTGTGACCATGTGTGACATGAATGAGATGTTATATGGACTAGCTGTGCTGTAGGGATAATAATTATTCGAATTATATTATTTCCTTTTGAGTATTCGCGTACTTGAAAATTAACATTTTGTGATTCGTCCTTAATTTTGGACACCAGTGTAGATAATGGGGTATTTTGCGAATACGATTATTTTTGACATGTCTGATTTTATTTTAATTAATTTGGTAAGGACTTCATTTTTGATATGAAAAAGTTTTGTGAAGGGTCTTTTAAAAGGACCCAAATTCTTCGTAAAAAGATCTCTGCAATGATAACAGTTTCGGGAATATTATGTTTCGAAAGTCTGTTTAAAAGGTTTGTCGGAATTTTCTGAAGTATGCTTAACTTAAAAAAATTCAAGCTTAGCTAGCTGTTCGATTCTTTGGAATCTAATAGAGAATAGCTGACAATTTTATGTATCTGGGGTTGAAAATGATTTTGCGATTGTGTCAGGAATAAGCCAGTTTAATTTGATTTAATAAATTGTTAAAACTCATTAGTTTTAAAAATTGTCCAAGGGATGATATATATTTCGTTTCAAAAATTTCAACTTGTTATTAATTTCCGCATTGACATTTATAGAATTGCTTTCGTTGTCTTTCTGATCGATATCATTAACTTTATATTTTTTCGTAATTGTTTTGGAAGTTTACAGTTTTCGCGAGTTTCGCATCTATAGAAATGTAGTTGTCGATTGCTATGCAGACTTCATCTATGCCGTATCTGGACCTGAATGCTATATTCTAATTCTATCTTTCTTGGAAGTGATGCTTTGAAAGAACTTTTTAACCCCTTGAGGGGCAAGTAATTGTGTTTCTGTAATGTTGAATTCCCACCGGAATTTTAGAAAAATTTTGTTTCAAAATAAGGAAAATCAATTTTTCAACTTCTTTCCACCAAAGATATACAAGTAAAATTTAATTAAAAGTTTCTGGTGGAAATCTTTATTAAAATTAGGTGGCTTCAAGGGGTTAACAAAACTTAGTTTTCAACTGCCCCTTTTCAGAAATTGGTCTGCTAAAAAGGCGATAACATTAAAGAAAAAACTGATAACACAAAGGATTAATTTTAGTGTAGAATTGAATATATCGGTCCCTGCTGATTTCGATAAGATTAAGCAGCTCTTAACATCAACGGTGATGGCATTAAGCGACATCTACTGTGAGCAATTCCATCTCACCTCAGGCAGGACATGTCAATTCACCATCATAGATTTTTTTTCAAAAAATTACAGTAGTTACAACTAAGTAATACACAAAATTTCCCAATAGGATTTTTCCCCTCCCAAATTTTTTTTTTGTGGTTACAGCACTTTAAAGTTTACGATAAAATTGACAATTTTCGGAAAAACAGAAAAACGCTTCATTTTGAAATGAACACAGTATCAAAAATATTTAACGTATCCAGTCAATTTATTTTTTACAAATATTTATTAAGCTGAATTTTACTTTAGCATAGTTTAAAAAAATATAGTGACATTTTAAATTAATTTAAAAAAATTGTTTCTAAGTACAAAAAATGGAATTATTACTGATTTTAAGATTTTTTTTTCAGAATGAAAAAAAAATAGTTTAAAGCTAAACATTGATGGTAATCCAAAGACCTTTAATGGGAGTTTCACAGTAAATTTTATTTTAAGCCTAAGATGTATGCAACTTTTGCAATTCAATTTTAAATTATGTAAAATTTCGTAAAATCGCTACTTTTGAGATGCAATTTCTCAAAAACACCATTTAAAAAAAAAAAAAAATCTGATAATAAGCTCAATTGATACCTTATTAGTTTCTTATAAATACCTTATAAGCAAATCGTGTGTTTTTGCTTAGAAAATTTTATATGATTTTTTGAAAATAACGTGTATATTTTTCAAAAGACCAGAAAGTCAAGCTTTTTCTTATTTCACTGAATTTATAATATGATTAATTTTTTAATAAAAAGAATAATATGTAATAATTTTTAATAAAAGGTGTATCAAAATATCTAGTAGTTAAATCCAGAAAAATTAAAAAAGAAAAAGTAGTTTATGCACAATCTGATCCTTATATTGGACATCCTTTATCAATAGAAGCACTAAAAGTTGCATTGTCCTGCTATTTAGAAGATAACAAAGATTGAACTAAAGATAGTCCAAACAAAAGTGATGTTATTTGTATTAAAAATGATGGTGCGAAAATTAAAGGAGTAAAACGTTTTATGACGCAGTCTGTTAAAGAAACATAATTTAATGAAAAAAGAAAATGCTTCTATGACAAAGGTGGTCAACTGTGGCACACCGGACACTACTAAAATTTTACAAAAAAAGTCGACTTCTTGAATTGCAGAGATTCGATGTATAGGTGAAAATTGGCGGTCGCCACTCGCCACGTGGCGATTAAAGTTGTAAAAGTGGCGATTAAAAATCGGCCATCGATCGCCACCCTAGTCGCCACTCGCCAAGTAGCGATAAAAAAATTGTTATCGATCGCCAAGGGAAATATAGCTTTTTCATAGAAATATGCGTCTGTACTTTGATTACATCTAATTAGCAAACTGGTTAATTCTTTCTCCCGGATGCAAGCAGATTAGAGTGATTTAGCTGTATTTTCAATATTTCGGCTTCTTGCCATTGCCCTTCAGTTGGATTATTTTTTCAAGAAATACAGTTTTATTCTGCAAAGTATATTCATCAGCTTTGATTCCACATGCATTTCAAATACTTTATTCCTTTTTTTTTCACCAGATGCAAGCGTGTTTTAAGAACATTGCAGTATTTTCAATATTTCGACTCCTGCCACATGCTCACCAGTTAGATTATTTTCCTTCAAGAGATATTGTTTAATCTTGCGGAATACACTCACCAGCTTAGATTTCAGCTGTATGTAATTAGTGTGTGTAGTATGTTAATAACACATTTACTTATTAAATAAAATACAAATAACATTTTATTGTGTTTTATTTGA
Source organism: Maratus speciosus (assembly GCA_963932465.1). Lineage (NCBI taxonomy): Eukaryota > Metazoa > Arthropoda > Arachnida > Araneae > Salticidae > Maratus > Maratus speciosus. The sequence goes on from OZ010788.1 coordinate 149,091,145, forward strand.
TTATTTTTTTATTGTATACACCTAATTGTTGGAATTTTGATTTAGTTATTTTTTATATAAAGAAAGTAATAGTAATTTGATTGATAATAGTGTTTATGAACATATACAAATAATCTAAAAATATATTCTAAAAAAAAAATCAATATGATAATAGATTTTGTGGTTTTAAAGTGTAATTTTCTTTAATTTCGACTGCTTCCCTATTCTTATCACGAATAGTTGGCTGGTATAAAACTCTGATTTGTAGAAAAATGCGTATATATACAACGATTATAGTTTATCTAGATGTCAAGAAAGTTTGAAACATTATAGTGGCCACTAACTTTAAAAAGTGGCCACTAATAAAACTGAGTCTACCGGCTACTGGCTACTAACTCAATTTCCCAGTTTTCACCTATAATTCGATGATTAGATAAGGAAATGATTACTATAAAATTTTAGTGGTGTCGAGCATGCCACAGTTGACCACCCCTGCTCTATGAAAATAAGACTATCAAAATTTTATTCATTATGTCCAAAATTTATCTAAATTCAGCCAATACAAGTAGTACGCTGTTCTGTTTACTGCAGTAATTGGAAATTAATATGTGTAGCTCTTAAAAATCTAACAGGCATTCAAATTAGAGAAGATCTGATGACGAAATGCTTATATAGAAAAATAAACAATGAAAGCTGTTGGCTGGAAGAATGTGGTGAGTGCCTGGGGTACAGAAATTCTTACAGTTGAAGCTTTTGATTTGAATGAAGAGGAAGTGGTTGTATATGCTATATGGGAAGGTGGTGACTTAATAAAAAAGTTGGTATGGATTAAAAAAGTTCTAGAAGATGTAAGGCACTGGGTGAGAAAACCAATTCCTCATTATCACTCAAGGAAAAATCAGAGACAAAGAATTGCTGAGCAGACTTAGATAAAATGTAAAACTGTCTGCCAACTCCAATAATTTCTTTAAAATTTTCTGCAAAAAAACGCCGCGCTCCTCCCGAGTCCTATATTGCCGCCAACAGCAAAAATGAAAAGTTATATACAAGCACATAAACATTCGCTAAAATTTCCAACCAAATAAACTTTATTTAAAAAGAGATCAACATTTAACATTTATTTTTTAACTCAAAATTTATTTTTAATCTGTTAAATTAATCTGCAAAGCCTAACATAATGTGCAGCACCTGCGTCGGTGCTGCACTGTTTCTGCTACCGGCCCTGGCAGGAGGGGAAAAAAAAGGAATTGTACCCACCGTTCCGGCATAAGCACCGCATGTACAATATTTTTAAGTTTTTAATTCGTATGAGCCGCGGCTCTTCTTCCAAAAAATACTGTCGTACTATGGTACATGGCAAATACTTTCTTGCAAACTTTTTTTTTTCTCCAGTTGAAAAATAGTCTACAGACCTTGTCAATAGTCTGCAACGTGCGTTACACCGATTCTCTGCCTGGGGTCTTGTTAATTTCTTTTTTTTAAATAAAGAAACTTGTAAAAAAAAAAAAAAACCATCAAAACTGTCTGCAAACTTTGAAAATTTTCTGCGAACGGCATTCGCGTGTTCGTCTATATTATCTGACTCTGTTGCTGAGGTAAAGTTATTTAGAAAAAAAAAAAAAAAATCTGTGCTCGTGAAACATTCTGACTTTACTAAAAACTGGTCGGTAATACTGACAGATGAAGTACAAAGCTTTCACTGGCAAAATACTCAAATATCATTATTTACCTGTACAGAATATTTTAGAGAAGAAATAAAGTTTTATTGTAGTTTCTGATAATATAACTCATGATACAGCTCATGCTGTTTGTGCCATAGAAAATATAAAAAAAGAAATATCTAAGTTGTACCAATTACTAACACTGGAATCAATTGTGTATATATCAGATGGAGATAGAGCACATTTTAAAAATAAGTATTATTTTTATGGATTGCACAAAAATAATGCACAAAAATAAGTTGTACTAAAGAAGTGGATTTTTTCAGCTACTGGCCATGAAAAAAGTGCATGTGATGCTGTAGGGGAACTATGTAAGCATTATGCAACGAAATTTAATCTCCAAAATGAGCCATCCGAGATTTTGTCTCATTTGTTGCTGAACTATCCTCTCTGTTAAAAAAGTATCCTACTCCATCTAGACAGAAACATTATTCAAGCCTATAGAGCTAATAATGAGAAAGAACAACATAATGTAAAATGTATTGTTGGTATACAATCTAAACATTATTGAATGATTAAAAATAATGAAGGTTATATGTGACGAACAATTAAAAATGCATTGACAAAATTTGAAACCTCCAGCCAGATGACAAAACAATATTCAATGCACGATTTATAAATCGGTGATTGCATTGGGCGCATTTATGAAAATAATTGGTGGATAGGACAAATCAATAGCATATCGCAAGAACTGAGGAACATTGCAGCATCATTTATATACCCCATGGTCCATAAAAAGCATTCCTGTGGCCAGAAGAATCTGGAAAGAAAAAAGATGAATGCGTCGAGTAACACTTAAAACGTGGCGATTAACTTTATTGTCCTCACTCGCCAAATTTAATGGGCACCACTCGCCAAACGTGATGGTTGAAAGATGTATCAATGCTCTTTCTTCCCTGGCATTGATACCAGATTTCTTTCCCTATACTTCTGGCCACCGGAATGCTTTTACTGGACCATGGGAGTACATGAATGATATACTGTAATGTCATTCTGTTCTTGTGATATGCTACTGATTTGTCCTATCCACCAATCACTTTCATAATCGATTATAAATTCAGTGAAATAAGAAAAAGTTCGACTTTCTGATCTTTTGAAAAATATACACATGATATTTTCAAAAAATCATATAAAATTTTCTAAGCAAAAACACACGATTTGCTTATAAGGTATTTATAAGAAACTAATAAGGTATCAATTGAGCATATTATCAGATTTTTTTTAAATGGTGTTTTTGAGAAATTGCATCTCAAAAGTAGCGATTTTAAGAAATTTCTCATAATTTAAAATTTAATTGCAAAAGTTGCATGCATCTTGGGCTTAAAATAAAATTTACTGTGAAACTCCCATTAAAGGTCTTTGGATTACCATCAATGTTTATCTTTAAAATATTTTTTTTTATTCTGAAAAAAAAAAATCTTAAAATCAGTAATAATTCCATTTTTTGTACTTAGAAACAATTTTTTTAAATTAATTTAAAATGTTACTATATTTTTTAAAACTATGCTAAAGTAAAATTCAGCTTAATAACTATTTGTAAAAAATAAATTGACTGGATACGTTAAATATTTTTGATACTGTGTTCATTTCAAAATGAAGCGTTTTTCTGTTTTTCCGAAAATTGTCAATTTTATCGTAAACTTTAAAGTGCTGAAACCACAGAAAAAAAAATTGGGGGGGGGGGGGGAATCCTATTGGGAAATTTACTTAGTTGTATTACTTAGTTGTTATTACTTAGTTGTAACTACTGTAATTTTTTGAAAAAAATCTATGATGGTGAATTGACGCGTATCAGTACTGCCGGCCTGAATTGAGATGGAATAGCTCCTGTATGAAAATTTTCTGTTGTATGGAAAATAAAAATTGAAAGTCTGACTGACTCAGGTCTTTAACAGTACACTACAAAATGTAATTTTAAACTCTCGGAGAGCACAGCTTCTTGATTAATATAAATTAATGACATATACGAGTACGGATTAAATCACTATTCAGTATATCTGAATTAAGTTTAAATTCAGCTTCTAACTTAATCATCTTATAAAATGTATTCTGTTTCACAGCATCCAATAAAAGCAAGGTAATCCAATAAAGGAATTTTGCCAGGATTTTAATGCCATTAAATTGAGTTTCCACCAATGTCTTTCATTTTTATGGTTCGCCAAGATCATGTGAGAATTGCAATGCCTATAATTCAGTTCGGTTTTGGGCTTTTCTATGAGTTTAATCTATTCTGGTTTTCAATCGTATGATAATCGTAATATTTTTCCTTAATTGATTTTTTTTTTTTCTTTCCATTCAGGCCATATCTCCCATATCAATTTGACAAGTCTCCCCGTTTTTTTTTTTTTTTTTTTTTTTTTAAGCCCATCTCCTTTTCTATTTTTCATGCAAACATTTCTTCCTAAAACATAAATTTGACTAAAATCTGTTTGAAGATTTTTTATTGAAAACTAAATATGTACATAATGAAATGTAAGTTTACTTTTCTATATACTAGCGCCAGTTTGCCCTGTTTTAGTGCTTAGAGTTAAGTGATTATTGTTATAGAAAATATATCATTATATTATATTTATGATAAAATATCTGTATAAAATATTTTTTTTCTGTTTAGGAAGTTAATACACATCAATTTTTTTTTTTTAAAAAAGATATACTATGTCTTACTTTTCTCTCTTTCTTTGTAACTTTTATATTTATCTGTGTATTTTAAACGTCATGTTCGCGCAGAAAGTATCATTAGAAAAATCATCCATATATTTTTCCTCCAAAGATGACAGGTATGTGTTCGTCAGTAGTGTGATATTTTAAAGGTTACCGCCTGCGTTTTTACATAATAAAAATAAATTTTAAGTAAAAATGTATCTTTAAAAATGTCTATTTGTAAATACTAGTATTGGTTTGTTAGGCTTATAGCTTTTCGCACAATAACGTGCAACAACCGTGCACCTCTCTTATTTATTTGTTTTATGGATTGTTATATTTTGTGAGAAAGAGTTTATCTGATATTCGTGTTTCATCATAATTCATTAGAGAACTTTAAAAATAGCATGCGCAATGTTGACAAAATGAAAATGTTATTTCTTTCAAATCCTTCGTCTAGTTAAAAAATATGGCAATAAATCAATAATTATCAAATATCATACATAATCTTTCCCATTTTATCTTTTTAAAAAGTTGAATGGCACACGTATTATAATATATAAATATAATTAAAATGAAATCACATGTGTAAAAACAATATTACGAGTATAAGGTCGTTTTACATCTCTGGGACACTATTGTAGGGTATTTGTACTCCATCTCTTGTCTTTTTTCTTGCATTTCGTCTAACTTCTTATCCAGGTTATTCTTTTTCTGTGTCTGCTAGATATGTCTAGCATACATCTTTCCATACTTCGCTGTGTTGTTTGTAATCTTTGTGCCATGCCATCCATTTTGTTAGCGTCAAAGTTTCCGCTCCATAAGATAGTGCAGGTTAAGCACATGGTTAAACTTTTCTGTTCAAGCAAAGAGGCCTGTTATTCTTCAGAATAATACTTTTCTTCCCAAACGCATTCTAACCATTTCTTATTCTTCCGTTGATTTCGTTGATGGTGCTGTTGTCCGAGATATTATTTTCTGTCCAATGTACGTAGAACTCTGTTTTTTCTGTAGTTTCTTTTTCTCATCTTTTTTATAACAATCTTCTTTCTTTTCTGCAAATGAATTGAACATCGTCTTAGTCTTTTCCAAATTCATTTTTAATTCCACGTTAGTGCTATCTTCTGCCAAATCTTTTATCGTATCTTTCAGTTCTTCTGGCTGTTACTGAAAATTAAACTGTTGTCAACAAACTGCGGATGACTTACGTGTTCCCCATTCATTCTTCTAATCTCCCCCCCCCCTCCCCCTCTTTTTTTTTTTCAAATCCAGCTTCATGAAAATATTTTTTTAAGACAGCAGTAAAAAGTTTAAACCAAATGGTGTCTCTTTGTTTAACTCCTTTTCCAAATTTGACCTTTTGCTTTTCCTCTTTCCAAACGGATGGTTGCTGTTACATTCTTGTGATGTAAATCTTCTTTATAATATTGATCTGAGGTATATGTAGACAGCTATGAGTTCCCATACTGTTTGAATATGATCCATTGTGCTAAACCTACTTCGGAATCCTGCTTTTTCGCTAGGTTGAGCTGAGTCTAGAACTCATTCATGTCTTGTCGTTAAAACTTTCGAGATTTTTTTTTTAATCACTGACAGTAAGCCTAATAGGACGGTAGTTTTTAATGTTTTCTTCTCCCCTTTTTTTGTAAAGTACACCACAGCATAATTTCAGTCTTCTGGTACATCTAGTTTCTCTAAACACCTGGAAAACAGTATGACTAACATTTTTGCAATTTCTTCTGCCGCTTTGAAAAGGTGAACTGTGATTCTATCTTCGTCAGTGCATTTACCTTTTAAAAAAAGGCAAAAGTAAAAAGTAAAACTTCATTTGTCATAACTGCCATTGTCTTTTAGCTTGTCTTATGTTTTTGTCTGATCAGTAGGTTGCTTTTCTTGGAACTTCACATTTACATAGATCGTTATAGAATTTTTCGACGATACTTAAGTTTTCTGTTTCATTTGCCCTCTTCAGTACAAAAATACCTTTTCATCCAACACTCAGTTTTTGCTTAGCTGATTTTAAACTTTTGTTATCTTCTAGAATTTTCTTGACAAGATCACAATTAATTTTTTTTTTTTATAATCTTCTATAATGCACTTTCTTACCGTTTTACACAATTCTGCATATTCAACTCTTGATTTGGGATATAGCTTTTCTTCTTTTTAAAACATCTGCGTTTTTTCATCAGTCAGCTTGTTTTTTCTGTTATTTTCTTTGTCTGCTTTACATGTGCATCATCAACTATTTAATTTGCAATTTCTTGTAGAGTATTTGTTAGTTTCAAATTCACTACTGCAATATCTTGCTCGCCTTCTAAAATTATTTTTAGTACTTTGAAGCGGTTTTTAAGTTATAAACGAAATGCTTTCTTATGTTTCTGCAGATTAATAATATTGTCTGATTTCTTGCGGAGTGTTGTAAAAGTTGTTTAATTCTTTCCACATTAGTCTTTAACAGCATTTTGCATCTAACCAATCAGTGATCGCTTCCTGTATTGAACTTATTGAGAACGCTGCAATCCTGATTAAGATGTTTTTTGTTCATCAAGTCAATTTAGTCATGTCATTTAGTCAGTGTAGCTTGGCGCTCCATTTGCACTTCCCCTTATTCATTTTATTTGTGGCTTTTTCTTCAAAAATGAATTCATGATGTACATCTACTTGCATTCTTTAAACTCAGTCAATCTGTTTCCTCTTTCGTTTTGCATCCCATACCCATGATTTCCTACTCGCCCTTCTTTTTTTTTTCCCAATTCTGACATTTCATTCTCAATTTGATGTAGCATTTTCCCTTCTGATTCATTGAAATTACTTCTTCATAGAAATCCCAAACTTTTTTACCATTGTAGCTTATTGTGTTGGTACATAAACTTGAATAACTTGTATCTTATGTCTTTAGACTTGTATAACAAATCTTGCAACACTGTCCGATGTACTATTATATTCCAAGGTGTGCTTTCCCACATTTATGAATCAGAAATCCTACGTAATTTATGTTTCAATCTTCTGTGCCTCTGTACATGCCGACTGGCAAGATCAGTCTTCTTTACCTTTTCTTATTTTGCATAATCCTAGAATATTCCAGATGATTCTTTCTAATTTTTAAGTTCCTGTAACAAACAATTTTCCGAAGTTGGGTATCGTTGATCGTCCGTTATACGTAGCCAAGGTCATCAACTTATGGCAGCCAAGCTGAACTCTGTTATTCTTGGAATCCTCTATCTTCATTTTTTTTTTATCCCTGCTGTAACCAATGCAGACCGCCAGGAATTGAGGGCCGTGATTCAGTTTTTGAATTCACGGCAAAATAAAATTTCTCCAATGACGTGACTGATTCATCCATACACAGACGACAATTGAAGCTTGAAACTTGAGTTTCCGGGTATATATATATTCGTAATACATAGTAGGGATCCACTGATAAATGTTTTTCTTTTCTTTTTTTTTTTTTTTTTTTTCTTTTTTATTAAAATCCTATGGGTATTAAAAGGGTTTTATCCTGAAAGGAGGGCATCTGAAGGGATATTAAAGGAGATCTAAAGTTTTTGGTCATTTCGCTATATTTCAACAGCAGGTTTAGGTAGGAGCGTGATATGAAGACTAACAAATCTGCTAAAGGAAGGTTAAACACGTATTTCAGCGACTTTCGAAATTTTCAACCCCTAAGGGGTGAAATAGGTGTCTAAGATTAAATAAACTAAATTCCGTAATTTGTGTACTTTAAAGAGTATGATTTAGCGCAAAACTAATTTTATTGTTGTAACCTTTCTTTTTACTCTCATAATCTTGAAACTACACTGCTGCCAGCATCACTCATGTTTGTCGCCATCTTTAGTTATGGTTCCGATTATGGAAGATTAAACGAATCCTACAACTACAACTGTAGCTGATTTTTGTCCAAGACTTTTTTTTTAAAGTGATTTTTTGTTTAAGGTATTTTTCATTTCATGTTTTATAAATAGCATTTTCGCTAATATATTTCCTTTCCTCCTGTTCACAAAAAAGGGCTCTTGAAAGTAAAGGTTATATATATGTAACAACAACAGAAGTAGCGAAGAAGCGTATCACTAATTTAAAGAGATCTTTTCTTTTTAAAATTGACTAGGAATCTGAACAAATAAAACACTGATTTGTTTTAAAATCCCCGGTCTGGACAAGAGATTTGATTGGATGACCTTTACTAAATTTGACATTTCGTCATCGTACCCTATTTGGGTTGGAAAGATCACAATTTTTTTCTTCTTATTCCATTCAAAGGATTACGCTTCATAAAGACTTGAAATGGAAATTCTATTCAGTTTAAATAGTATTATATTTCTTCCCTTTTGTAAGAGATAACTTTAACCTTGAAAAGAAGTTTTCTACATTTAACGGATTTCCGAGTTATATGTTGTCTTTTGATTTTGATCTGAAAGGACTTTTAATATCGTTTATCTTTTCTATTTTTAGTGGCATATCAGTAAATCATTGCCCTGACGCCGGTTTTGTGAAATAATGTTAATTTTTAATATATTTTTAATCTCGCGCCATTTCATTTAAGACGATATTGCCGATGTTGTTTGAATGGAATCTGTGTTTAGAATTATAATGGGATGGCATGGCATTCTGGTTTATATGTATTTGAATAATTATAATAAAAATAATTAAAATCGTTCGAGTTTTTAACACTTTCCAACAAAGTTGAAAAGCGTTTATTTTGCATTCGGTTTCTCTGTCCACGCTCTAAATCCTGTAATTATACTCGGATTCTCATGCATGATAAACGTTATTTAGGGTCAACAAAACATGTTTCTTATTGTATATAAAATATGTGGGATTAATAGCTCATTTACAGGGGCACTCAAAAGAATTACATCACATTATGGTATATGGGGAAAATCGTTTGCAGAGTATTTTAATGAGATTACACTATTTCATATGCATTGAAACTGATAAAAATCACTAAATTTCACTACAAGATGGAATCTCAAACTCACTACAAGACACTATACGATAGAATAGGGCATTCATAGCATTTGTCGTTCATTTACAGGGACACACGAAAGAAATAGATTGCAGTATTGTTTTTGAATAATAACTGCTGGAAATGCATTTTAAAATTCGGTATGCGCTTTAAAATTTAGATAATTTTTTGCATGTTACTCGTTGCATATAAATTTTATACCTAATATAAATTTATATCTTTCCGTTAAAAAAAATGAATTTGTAAATGTGTAAAAACGTTTTGCGCTTGTTGAGAAGAGTAGTTAAGAACAGCCTTAACTGAACTAAATTTTGGCTTGCACGTAGCTAAGATACAAATCTATACAGGGCTGCTCAAAGAATTTGGATAATTTTCTAATTGTAGATGCAGACAGTTGAAATTGTGTTTTCAAAAGTGTTATTCGTTTCCATATGGTTGAGTTAGACATACTATTTTAACTTATTAAACGGTGCAATTTTGTTACATTATTCTGAATGTGTTGGAAACTGTTTCATAATCTATGCTTGACGCATGATTTTTTTTTCTTGCTTGTTCTATTTTTACAGCAGATGATTTCCCCCCCCCCCCAATTAAAAGACGGAACTATCTTATTTAATCTTGTCATATATATAGGGGATACCAGGGTACAGTGGACCACCGCTTATATTTTACTTATTTTTAAATTTTTAAAGCTTTTCTTTTAGGCTAACTGATAACAGCACTGGATTGATTACTTATAGCTTTCAGAACACATCGTTAGCTCAGAATTAACCCTTTTATCCTGACTGGTTGTTTTAAGCTCCTAAAAGTAAAATTTTTCATCATCATACTTTTCTTTGAGTAATTAAAGGTTGTGGATAAATACGATAAAACACCTTTTTTGAAAACGTAAGACAATGATCTTTATTTAATTTAAAAGTTTGTAGTATGTAAGTATGCTTAAAAGAAAACTTTAAATAATATTTTTATGAGTATATATTGAACTTCAACATGGGGCACAGTGGACCGCCCACTGCTTGGGTACAGTCGTCCGCAATGAATACTGTTCCTGTAGTGAAGAATTTTCAAAATATTTAATAATTGCTTATTCTCTATACAGAAATATTGTTTTAAAATAGTTATTTAACAATAAAATAAAGTTAAACAAAGAAAAATGACAATTTATTTGAAGGAGAGAAATGAAAATCATGCATTTTAGAATTAATAACATATTCAGAAATATTTTGTTTTGTATTTACTGCCTTTGAAAAATATAACTGCAGCCTAATAAGTAATAGATGACCTCACTGGATTGGTTATTTATAGCTGAGCACATGGTTAGCTCATAATGAATTATTTTATCCTGACTATTTTGAGCTTCTAATAAATTTTTCATCATCATATTTGTCTTAATGTTTGCTGATTTTTTTTGTACTTTATTGGTAACTTATTTGCAATCACTCCTGTATCTTATATTGTTATTTTCAAAATATAATAATTTTTTTGATAGTTCTTTAGTTTTGTTTTTAATTTCAAAATGCAACTTGCAAATTTGTATTATTATATTATTTTGGAGGTAAAGGGGAAATAAAAACAATTAGATTAATCATAAATAGATTTTATTGTATTTTAGACAATAACTAATAGTGGATCACTGTGCCCCAGTGGGTGGACTAGTGTACCTCGCTTCCGGGGCACACTGGTTCACTTTACGGATGTGTGTGTGTGTGTATATATATATATATATATATATATATATATATAAAATGTATTGGGAACTATGTTCTGCGAAAATTATGAGGCATGTAGGATGGTTTAAAGCAGGGTTGGTAAGTTTTTGCCATATGCGGAAAAAACCTGGTTAAAACCGTCCCGGCAAAAATAGGTTTTTGCCGAAGCGGTGGCAAAAATAGGCTGTCCATTTAATTTTTTTTTCCCAGCAAAAGAGAAAAAAATGTTTCATGAAAGAAAAAAGAAACTTAATACTTAGTTAAATCAATATTCTAAATTAATTTTTGAATTCTTAAGTTAAATAAGTATAATTATGCATTTTATGAAAGAATACTAACTTTTATAACAAAATTATAAATGAAAAAAATACTAATTTTATATAAATAAATAGAAAACTTAATTATTTATTCATGTTTATACAATTATTAATAATTATATTAACATAATAGAACTGTGGGGGCTCTAAATGAGTAAAGAATTTGTTTATATGTGTTAGAAATTCAAATAAATAATTATTATTCACTTAATAGAACTGTGGGGGCTCTAAATGAGTAAAGAATTTATGTTTATATGTGTTAGAAATTCAAATAAATAATTATATTCTAAATTCAATTTTTTAATATAAAATTATATTTAAAGCAGAACACTATTAAATTTCAAATAATTCAGTGATATCTCCATCACAACCTAATTTTTGCTGTTTTAGCATAGCATAACAATAACTAGTTTAGAAAGAGTATTTGTTGACAGTTTATTTCGAATTTTAGTTTGCACAAATGAAAAATTTGAAAAAAATGTTTGGATAATGGGTAGAAAATGGATACACTGGCAAACAAGATAAAATGGCTACAGGCTCCTTACTGAAAGTAAAGAATGTAACTTTTTGTCCCTTTCTTAGAGTGTAAGAGGGAGGGGGGAAAATTCTTGTTTCCTAACAAGGCATAACAGAGAGTTTTTTCAATATATAATTTTCAATTTAATTTACTTTTTTATCTGTAACAGACTAGTTTCATCAGATAAATAATTATTAATTAGTACCAAAGACTTAAATATTTACATATTTTTAAGCTCATTCCATAAAACAGAAGTAGCAAAGTTATATAAAATCTTTTGATAATTAAAAAAATATTAATGTCCGACAAAATACTTTACTTAAGAAAAAAAAAAAATTAAATATGCGATTTTTAATCTGGTTCTTAAATTCCTAAGTCTTGGACTGAATCCCACCTATTTTATAAAAATTTAAAACATGTAAAAATATTTAATTATATTTAATTAAATTAAATAAAAATATTAAATGATATGTTATTAAATTTAATTGTTTATACCATTATTATCCTTATTAGCTATAGATTTAATTACACATTAAAGACAAATAAGAATTTGCCATTTTTGCCAGTTTTTTCCATTTTTGCCCTGGTTTTTTCCAGTTTTTGCCACTGTCCTGGCAAAAATGCCAACCCTGGTTTAAAGAATATTCAAAAATATTTTCAGGTAGATTGGTCTCTCCGTTAAAGAGAAAAAAAATGTTAACTGCAAAAGTGGACCACTGTACCCTGGTCTCCCCTATACTACGTAAATGGAAAACTGTTTATTTTCATTACATTTAGGTAGACTCTCAATTTGAAAATAAATAAATAAAAGTAGACAGGATTCAATTAAAGTCTTTTCCCACCAGTCCTCATTTTGTATGCAGGGAGGTGAAGTTATTTTTGTGAAATTTATCATATTTGTGTTTAAAAATAAAATTTTGCAACGAAAGATCAAATTTAGTTCCCCGAATTCAAATCGAGCATTTACTAATAGTACTAATGCTTTTTAAGTTCACCTGCTGCTAAAGTTTTCTCTCTCGTTAGCTTGTTTTCCGTGGGAATTGTACATTTCAAATTCTAACAAATAATAATAATAAAAGATAATAAAATTCTGAGGAGTTCCTTTTGTGGAATGGACTTTTACGAAGTAGAATTTTGTGAAGAAGTCTGTTTTATTAAATAAAACTTTGTGAAGGGGACCAAAAAAAAAAGCATTTCTCTTATGTATGCTTTTAAATTTCACTTTATTAGTTCCATTTTGAAAAAAAAATGTTCAAAGAGTAAACCCTGTTATTTCCAAAAATATTGTATAAATTATAATCGGGATGCATAGCATTTTAAACTTGTTCGTTTGAATTGAATATTGTTTGTTATAATTAGTGATTCTACGCCAATACTTACAATTTTATAGCAGCATTTGATGACAGCTCCAAAAGTGTTGAAATAAGTTATGACAAGCTGTTGCTGCTAGAAACATGCATCCCATTATTTTCTCCGGGATCAATCTATTTATAGTTGTTTAATTCTCACTTTTATTAGCAACAAACTGCTTTCCATCTAAAGTTTCCTTATATTTGAAAAATGTAAATTTTCGTTCGGGTATTTTGAAAATTATTATGCGGCGTTATATTTTAGTTACGAGAACGAAATATTATGATTATATTTACATAGATAACTAGAATAGAATAGTTTTCAAAACTAACTAAATAATTTTAAATGAGTTGGTTAAAATGTAATTTAACTACAGTGTAATATTTCTTATATTTTCTGTAAAATGATGATTTGGTAATATTGTAGTTTATCCGTTTGATATTCGGCATACCATAGGGCAATTTCTCATCATTATAATAACATAAATACACGGTCTCTCAAATCCTTTCTCAATTACAGAATTTCAATGGATGCACGAATCCGTATCACGTAGGATTTATTCATGATCTTAAACAGAGTTATAATGATATCTTTCGTTCTAAGTAGATTATTCGATGTAAGTCTTGATTTTTACATAAGCGTATTTATTTTATCAGCTTTTATCATTTCGTAATGTGTGCAGCTTTGTACCAAACTGTTCAAAGGCTTCTTCAAAAATTTTACCTAAAAAATACCCTGGATTCCATATTCTCTCGCATCTTAAGTAGACACTCTTTTGTCTTTTTAAAAATTGTCCTTTTCCATATTTCCTCGCATCTTAAGTAGACACACTTTTTAAAAATCATCTTTTTTAATTTTGCACAAAAATAAGTTTTTCTTTGAAACCTTTCAATAGCTATAGGCTAACGGTATTCTGTTATGCATGTCTATACTCTGTTTTTCTCGCCAGCTATACATTTTAATGCAGTTTATTTTTCTTACTGAATATCAATATCTTTGTTTTTTTCTTTCGATTATTTCGGCAACGTAAGTGAATATCTAAATTAGTTTTTGACAATAATAAAAGGTTTCATGGCTATATTCTGTCATAACTGTATTCAGTTTGCGTGACCTCAAATTAGACATCTGTTTGTGGATTCCATCTTGTCTCATCCCCATAGGAACGGTATAGAAGACTGAAATTATGTTAGGTTTCGTATTTTTGTACTGACTACTGTGGTCAGAATATCTGTTATATAGTAGAGTACCGTATGCATATTTGAAGGGACTACTTTTGGAGGAGGGCGAGGTTTCATAATTTAAAAACACACTAATTTATGAACGGCTAGATATATTAAAACAAATTGAAATTGAAACATATTTTGATGTGTATACAGGGTGTATCTGAAATGCTTCAACAAACTTAGGGGGATGATAGTACTCAAGACGGAACAAAAAATGCAATGAAACATGGGGTCGCAAATGACGTTTAAAGGGTGAAAATCGCAAAACTAATAAAAGTATCGAAATCTCGCATGCTGCTTTTCTGCAGAACTGACTAGTAGCACACAGCTGGTTTTCCTTTCACTTTGTGCATATCCGGTCAGAAAGAGATAACAAAAACTTGGAAGAAAGCCAAACAAATCTGTGAGCAGGAATCCACGTATGCAGGACTCCCGAAGTCTTCGAGCGTGTCCGCCAGTCGTTCCTCCGTAGATGCACTCTGTGTAATAATGTCCGTGGTCGACACTTTGAACAATTGTTGTAAAATATTTGTTTTCTCTGGACATCACGAGCTCTGCTGTACCTATTCTGTGCAATAAATAATTTTCTGGAGTGTTTCTTTCTTGTCTTAGTTTGTCCATTTCCAGACGCATTTTCTCGATTTTCATCCTTTAAACGACATTTGCGACCCCATGTTAGTTCCATTGCATTTTTTGTTCGTCGTCATGAGTACTATCATCCCTCTAACAAGGGAACCACTTTTGGTGTTGCTCGCACCTAGCATCGAGACCTGGTGCGTTTTGTAGCCCTATACATAAAAGTAAGGGAACCGAAAAAATTTTCTGTTAAAATAATATTTTATATACTTTTTTATACATTTAATTTTTTATTATGACATGTTTATTTGTTTATTTCACGCCAAAATTGAGTTAAGTCGCCAAATATGGCGCTACAATTTTTCCGTCCGCTTTATCCAAAGAGAAAATATACAGAACATATTACTAGAATTATATCAGATTGCGATTTTTTTTATAATAAACAAATATTAGGTTTTTATTTCTTTTTTCTATGCAGGCGATAAATAAGTAATAAATATAATTCTTATAAAAGCTTCGAAGATCATTGAAAACTATTTTTTGGTGAAATACAAAATAAGCAACCTATTTTCTTTTGAAATCGAATGAAATAAAGTTTCGAATGTTTAAAATGAAATGTTGCTGTATTAAATGGTCCTTCGGTAAAAGTAATCATAAAGTAAATTAATATTTTTACACAATTTAGAAAAAATACTGTGACGAAATAAGTCGGACATTGCATTTTTTAGCTATTACAAATTCAGCTATGACATTTGGCTAGGGTTGCCGGAAAGCTCTACTTTTGAAAATAAACGCCAACTGTTTCCCCTCCAAAAATATGAATATAAAGTTGCAATTTTTCAAAATCAAATTCGTGGGTTTTTGAAGGAATTTGCAAACTTTTTTCAATATTTTATATTTATTATTAACTAATTTTTATTTTTAAATGCTTTTCTTTAAAAAAATTCACTGTTAATAGTCCGATAAGTGGTCTCAAAAATTGCATTTTCAGAAAGTTATGCTGCTGTATAATCAAGAAATATTATTTTAACAGAAAAATTTTATCGATTCTCAAACTTCATAGTATAGGGCTTTAAAATGCACCAGGTGTCAATGCTAGATGCGAGCAACACCAAAAGTGGTTCCCTTGTAAGTTCGTTGAAGTATTTTAGATACACCCTGTACATTTTTTTAATTACTTTATTTTAAATTAATATCAGGGTTCGTTGATTTAAATCAATTGATTTTTTTTAAATCATTGATTTAAATCAGATTAAAAAAAATATTTTAAAATAAATTCAAGATGTAAACAAACATATTAATGTGCTTTAATATAATTTAGTTTTATATAATGCAGATGATCAATCAGTTTTTAGAAAAATAAAGCTTAATCTTTATGAAAAAGTAAAGTACAATGCAAAGTTTAGAAAAAATGGTTTCAAATCTCATTTGAATCAAATTGTAAAATAAACGTGCAACAATAAGGAAATCTAAAAGGAATATATTAAATATAGGAATGTTATATTTACTTGCCTGTTACTTAGTATTTAGAAAACTTCTGCAAGTTTAAGTAAAATAAAATTGTCTGACTTTGCCCGTTACAAACAAGCATTGAGCCCAACATATTTATTATCCTATCTTTTGAATCCCCATTATGCAGGAGATAAATTAACGAGCTCTGAAAAAATATCAGCATAACTGCTTGCTAAAAAGAAATTCTCTCCTGGTGATGCCTATTATATTAGTTTGAAGTAAAATAGTTTCAAGTAAAATTTGAACTATTCAAAAATTTTGCCTCAATCTAGTATAGCGAAAGAACTCTGTCCTTTAGAATGGTGGAAGATACATGTTACGGTTATCGAAAAGGATAATACTAAAAAAACCCCCCAAAAATTCATATCAGCCAGCTTTTTACTGCAATAGCTTCATCTACTTCAGCAGAATGATTGTTTTCTGCTTTCTGTTTGGTACATTCGAAAATTAGGAACTGATAAAGCTGCTTAACTCATTTTTCTGTTCCAGCACTTTGACAACAACAACATTTTTTTTTTTTTTTTTAATTTGCTTCCAAAATTATTTTAAATGTTTCTGTGCTGCAGTTATTTTAACTAAAATATGTAAGGGGGAATTGATTTGTACTCGACTGCCAAGAAGGGTTGTGTGTTTGACACGTATCTGGGTATGTATGTGGATTTCTTTATACCCTCAAAACATCCCAACGGCTGGATGCATTTTAATGAATGAGGCCTCTATCGATTCGTCTTAACTTTCCGATGGTTATAAGCTAGGTTTTGTTTTCATAAATTCAAAATGGCGGCAGAGGCAAAAGAAAAAAATTATATGCACTATATTGAGTGGCATATCATAGGATAGATCTTTCAAAATGAAGACTATGTTTCCTAGACTATTTTACAGCCAGAAGCTCCGTTTAAATATTACACAACCTGAAAGTTAGGTAAGTAGGATCTCTAGCTTAACTGTAACTCTAACCTTTATAGACATCTATAGGCTTCGTCAAAACAGTGTTTATAGATAGGAGCTAACAATTAAATACAACTTAAAAGTAATCAATACAAGTAAATAAAAAAATAGGTAAGTAATGTAAACTAAAAATTTGTCAATAAAAAATTAAATAAAATAAAATAATAACAAGTTGGAAATTGCTCGTCAAACGTGGCAAATGAGGTGCGTTCGTACTATAACTAGTTTTATAATTATTTTTTGCACCCCATATTGTACTGAATGTATAATTTTTTGCACTTCATAAAGTGCATAGCCTGATACATCATTAAAATGCACTTCCAATATTTTTTTCCCATTCCCGTAATGTAACGGAACACTTTTGACTGTCCCTGTAATTAAACTATACATCCGATTTTCCTAAAATTTGAAATGGCTCGACAAAATTTTGCAACAATTATATCTTTAAAATTTCAGATCATTCGGACGGCTCTACTATCATTAAAATGCACTTGCAATAATTTTTCCCATTGGCCGTAATGTAAAGAAAAACTTTTGACTGTCCCTGTAATTAAACTATACATCCGATTTTCATAAAATTTGAAATGGCTCAACAAAATTTTGCAGCAATCATATATTTGAAATTTCAGACCATTCGGTTGGGTAGTTTTTGCTCTGTTACATGCGGACAGACGGACGGACTGAACGACGACTATAGGTGCTACGTATTTATATAATTACGAACGCACCTAAAAAAAAACTCGACTGCGTAAAAAGCGAACTAAAAAGTGGGAAACAAGATGACGTAGTGAAATAGTAGAGTGTGTAATGGAAATACTTTTTTTTTTTTTTACTTAAGTAATTGCAGTCTGATTCAAACATGTAGGTAGAAAGAGCCGCAGTACATACCTAAACATGAATATGATGCCTCCGACTGCAATTACTTAAATTTAAAAAAAAAAAAAGGATTTCCATTTTCCTACGTCATCTTGTTTCCCTCTTTTTAGTCCGCGCAGTCGGGTTATTTAGTTTTTTTTTACAGCTGATTTGTAGTTTTTCATGCATTTTGTATAACAAAACAGTTTGATAGCCTAAAATTTTAATCATTTATGTAAATTGTGCAATATCATTAATATATATTGGTAATACTTATACACATGCATTTGTGTGTCTGTCGTCTGTGTATATCTATATTATAAAGGACAAACATATCTGTGCGTAACGCATACGTCATTTTGCGAATGGCAACACTTTGAAATTTGAAATAAAATTTTGGTTTTCTAATTTTCTCTACTGCAAATTTTTATACTTCTGAACATCGCACATTTTAAATTTTTACACCGCCCTATAACGAAAAAAAATGCTCTTTTAAATGCAATTTGTTTGAAAGCTGTATCTCATTTTAATTTTAAGATATTAATTTTTTTGTAGTTTTTATTACTTTTTAGCTCACAGGCTATCAAAGCCTGAGAGCTAATGTGCCCGCCCGTCCTGTATGTATGTACGTATGTATGTATGTATGTATGTAC
The DNA here is from genome assembly GCA_963932465.1 of Maratus speciosus. Taxonomy (NCBI): domain Eukaryota; kingdom Metazoa; phylum Arthropoda; class Arachnida; order Araneae; family Salticidae; genus Maratus; species Maratus speciosus. The sequence continues at coordinate 149,110,108 of OZ010788.1, forward strand.
GTACGTAACGCGATAACTCTTGATAGAAACATCCGATTTGCTTCAAAAAAATTTTCTAGGTTCATTGTGATAAGGCGCTTCCCTGATTAGTTTTGGGAGTTCATTGGTTAAGGATAAAGGGGGAAAAGGGGGGTTAGTCTACCCCCTTAATTCAGATAAATGGGTTTTTCATGCAGAACCATTCGATTTGCTCCGAATTTGGTATACCGATTTATTATGTTAAGGAACTTCCCTCATTAGTTTTGGGAGTTCATTGGTTAAGGATAAAGGGGGTTAGTCCACCCCTTTTAATTCAGATAAATGGGTTTTTCATGCAGAATGATTCGATTTGCTCCGAATTTGGTATACCGGTTTATTATGTTAAGGAACTTCCCTGATTAGTTTTGGGGGTTCATTGGTTAAGGATAAAGGGGGAAAAGGATGGTTAGCCCGCCCCTCGTAATTTAGATAAATGCGTTTTTCATGCAGAATGATTCGATTTGCTCCGAAGTTGGTATACCGGTTTATTATGTTAAGGAACTTCCCTGATTAGTTTTGAGGGTTCATTGGTTAAGGATAAAGGGGGAAGGGGGCTAGTCCACCCCCCTTAATTTATATAAACGGGTTTTTAATGCAGAATTATTCGCTTTGCTCCAAATTTGGTATACCGGTTTATTATGTTAAGGAGCTTCCCTGATTCGTTTTGGGGATTCATTGGTTAAGGATAAAGGGGGGCTAGTCCGCCCCCTTAATTTAGATAAATGGTTTTTTTGCAGGATTATTCGATTTGCTCCAAATTTGATATACCGGTTTATTATGATAAGGAGCTTCCCTGATTAGATTTGGAGGTTCACTGGTTAAGTATAAAGGGGGAAACGGGGGCTAATTCCCCTTCACTTATTTTTTTGAGGGGCATTTATTCTTTAAAATAATAAGAGTATAATATTCAATTAGTGTGAATAGCCTGTGAGCTCAATGCCATCAGTTTAGCTGGGCACTTTTCTTTTTTATTTTGTAATTGTGGCCGCTGAAGTACTCCATTTCTGTTGAAACTAAAGGGGGAAAAATGAAAATAGTAGATTGCTGTATCTTTTTGTTGCCATTTTGTCATAAAAACCGAAAAAAAATTGAAACTAAAATGCGTGCTATGTCAAGAATATCGTCTGTTATAAAACCCAGTGAGTTTTGGCTTTATTTCGTTGTTATTTATCAATTAAATGATTTTGCCGTGCCGGCTCCATTGCGAAATATTAATAAACAATTTGCACATAAAAAAAAAAAGTTCAGAATGTCTCTCCTGCTAATTTTCTACAACGAAATTAAAGCTTTATCAATAAATAAATAAAAGAATAATATATAAAAAAGCACAAATTTTACATATATGTAGTCGAACAATTTAAATTTTTAGAGCCGAATTGGGAAAAATATGTTCTTTTAAATGTAATTTGTAAGAAATAGAGTTGCTAGGCAACTCTTAAAGTAAAAGAGAAAAAATAATCTATATATTGAAAACACAAGATAGCTTTTTTAGATATCTTTCTTGAACTTTCTACTGTACCAATTTTGCTAATAATTCTTTTTTTAAATGAAAGCTGTTCATTTGTAGATGTCCTCGCACTAGCTATTTTTCTAAATATTTTCACTTTTATATTTTTAATTTAATTTGAAAAGATTTTTTGAAATTTCATCAAAATGGTAGCAATCGTATTATTTCCACTGTTGCAGAAAAAAAGAAGTATTGGGGTTTATTTATCCTTATTGATACCATTTACTCATTACAATTAAAAATAACTTTATTTTAAGTCTGAACAGAAAATGACGCCACTATTTAAAAAACATTTTCACTCATAAAGCTAATGTTACAATATATTTTCATTCGGCTGATACCGAATTTGAGACACTTGGCGTAATGCTTCAGTAAGTTGCATATTTAAAAGAAAACAATCCTTTTCTTTGATAAAACTATATATTTTTACACGAATACATCTCAGTTTCTGGAATTTGTACTTCGCGGTACTGAAATTAGACCCTCAAGCCAAAAGAATACATTTTCACATGCAAAGTTTTAGCTGACAAACGGAACTTCACGTTTGAAAATCTATCTATATTATAAAGGAAAAATATGTCCGTGCGTACGACTGACGTCATTTTGAGAATGGCAACGCTTGACGATTAAATGTCGGATTTGCAATCTTTGCTACTGCAATTTTTTGAATTTCTAAACATCGCGCATCTTCAATTTTTACACCCGTTATATAGGGAAAAAAGCCTACTTTCAAATGCAATTTTCTTGAAAACTTTATCTTAATTGATTTATTTATTATGTCTTTTTAAATAATTTTCAAGAATAATGTTTTTTAATCTATATCCATTGCGTACAGGCTCCATTACGGAATAAGCCATTTGCACTTAAAATAATATAAATACTTCAGCATTTGTCCCTGACTAATTTTTTATAGCGAAATTAAAACTTCATCAATCTATTATATTAAAAATCCCTGCCGGACCGGCCTACAGGCAGATATACCTACAAATATACTAAAACAGGCCTACAAATATACTAATTTCACAAACAAAAACTAAATCCTGATTAGAGATAAATCCATTTTAACAATTTTATCTGGCCGCTTTTGACGAGTTTTTATTTCATTTTTATATAATAGCTGGTTTTATCAGAATCATGTCAGGGCGGTATTAAAAAAAATACTTTTCCATGCTCAACAACTCGAAATTTTCTGGCATAATTCCAGATTCATTTTTAATTAAAAAAAAAAATATGAAACTTGCTGACGTGATTTTTGAAGAGATTTATAAGCGACCTATGTTTTTATTTTTTGTTCAATTAATTAAAACTTGATATATAAACAATTATTTTCTCAGAAGGGCAATATTTTTCGTTTCTAACACAATCGCTTCGGGAAATTCTGTTCAAAATGCCCACTTTGACGTCATTTTTTGAAATATATTCTGCCTCTATCAAAAAATCGATCATTACGGTACATTATATAGTTTCTGAATAAGCGAATATACCAATTAAATGCGTTTGAGAGCAAAAATGAATTTAAAAATGAGTCAGAAAATAAGCAGTTTGGATTTGAGTGCATCCTTAACAGGGATATGTTTAGGAAAATTTTAGGTCCTTTAAAGGACCCTTCACAAAATAATTTATCTTAAAACAGGACCCTTCACAAAATTTTTTATCCCTAAACAGGACCCTTCATAAAACATTTTATCCCAAAACAGGACCCTTCACAAAATTATTTGTCTCTAAAATAGACCTTTCACAGAATTTTTTCACCTTCAAATTGAATTTTTCACAAATTTAGTCATTTAAAAATAAAATCTGGCCTGTAAGTAAGCAGTTGAACTCACCAAAGAGCATATTACTTAGCTTTTTATATATGAAGGAGAGAACACGAAGACATCGATAATATAAAATTCACAAAATTATTACTAGAATTTTCACAAAAATAAGAAAAACTTCACAATTTCACAAAAACAGGACCCTGTGAGAAAAGTCTGGACAGACCTCTGCTTAATACAACGATTTTTCCAACACAATCAGCTTCGGTAAATTCGGTTCAAAATGCCCTTTTTAACAGCATTTTTAAAAATTATTCTGCCTCTATCGAAAAATCGACCATTACGGTACATTATATAGTTTCTGAGTAAGAAAACGTACCAATTAGAAGACTTTGAGAGCAAAAATGAATTGTAAAATGAGTCAGAAAATAAGCAGTTTGGATTTGAATACACCCTTACTAAGATGATTTTTTTCTTCAATCGCTATGTATTTTTAATTTGTTTTTGCTGTAAGAATTGGTCCTATCCAAAACTTGTCTATATAGATGTTGTAGACAATATTAAGAAGATATATGATAAATTCATGGGGATTTTATATTTTTTGAATTGACGGAGTTATGGGTTTTTTTTCTTCTTCAAACCCCTTTTTTGTTTTCGTTTTTTTGCGGTACGAATTGGTCCTATCAAAAACTTGTAAATAAAAGTTGTAGATAATGTTAAGGAGATTTATAATAAAATTAATAGGATTTGATATCTTGAGAATTGGCGAAGTTATGAATTTTTTTTCTCCCAAAAACCCTATTTTTGCGCCCTTTGAGCCCATTTTTAACTTTATCAAAAATCTGTGATACATAAATTTTTGGCGCTATTTTTAGAAGTAATAAAAACTTTAAATTGATTTGATATGTACAAAAATTAAGAAGTTATGGGGAGTTTTCTGTTTTCACAAAACCCCTCCCTATTTCCATCCCCTTTGTCCGCTTTTGCCCATAACTTGACCGAGATTTTATGCCCATTGATTTTATGTATCAGTTTGGGAGAGATTGGTGCAGAAATACGAAAGTTATCGTGTCCAGAAGAAAGTTATATATATATATATAGATAGATAGATAGATAGATATCAGGGTTGGGTTTCTTCCAGGACAGTGGAAGAAACTGGAAAAAACCGGAAGAAACTGGAAGTAATGGAAAAAACTGGAAGAAATGGAAGAAACCAACAGAAAACAAAATATATGCTTAAAATTAAAGTATATTAACTATGTAAAATAATTAAACTCAAAGTATCATTATATGAACCCTAAATTGGAAAATTTAATTAGTATTAAAAGTATTATTTTTGGAAAAATAAGTCATTTTTTTAATAACATACTTCCGGTTCAGCAAACATTTACAGGTGATGGATTTTACAACTTTAGAGGTAGAGGGATTTTTTCTTTTATTAATTATGCCATTTATGTAAAAAGAAAAAAAATTACCTACAAAATGTTTATTTTTCATATAAAAATGCAATATTTTCTTATAAAAATGCATTTTTTTAAAACTGCACAACACAGAAAATAAATAAATTTGTAATTATTTATACTACCATCTAGCATGCATATCTCAATGCTGATTTTAAAAGACTAATTAAAATTAAATAAAAAGTTCTTAAAATATCTATGGGTATGCCGAAATGGTTTTAAACTCTCCTGAAGTTTTCTGTAGGACTTAAAAGAATTTTTTTCATCTTTTGCATTCATTCATTCTAAGTTGAGAAACTGATTGCAGCATCCTACTGCTAAAAGACTTTTTGTTATACTATGCTGCATTGTAGTAAGGAAAGTGAGGATTTTAATGAATTTTTTTAAATACAGTAATTATTGTACTATATTACTTACCTTAATAAAATTGATGTAAATTAAAAGCACTGTCTTTTATTTAAACGAGTTTCATTCTACCATTGGTGAATGATCTGCGTACTATTTACTACTACTTTCAAAGGTTTAATTAAAAAAAATAGGCTTGTTAAATTGAAATGGATGACATTTGATTTTGTGCATTTTGGATAAAATTTCTTTTCTTCAGCCAATGGTTGAAGATCTGACAGGCATCATGGCTAAAAAACTGATGTAATTATTAATTTAGCTTATATGATTAATTAAATTTATATAGGTCTGATGGAATTAATTTACTTAAGGTTGTAGGAAGAAGACATTTATTGTATCTTACAAATTTGAAAGTTATATGGTAAATTCTTAAAGAATAAGTTTCTTCCACTTGGAAGAAACCTATTTCTTCCGGCCGGTTTTTTCCGCTGTGGAAGAAACTTGCCAACCCTGATAGATATATAAAGTTTTTACTGAGGGTGGTTTTGGGTTCTAGGGGTCATGATCGGTGTAGATCTGCAAAAATTTTTCAGAAATTCCAACATAGGAACGATCTCAATAGGTAGTATTTCATACGAAATCTACCTAAAAAGTGACTATCGATTTGTATTTCACAGCTGTTCCTCCTAGAATATGGAATGTTGGGTGATCAAATTAACGCCAGTTATCCGCATGGGTCCGAGGATGTTAAACGTGGTCGTAGAATTTTAAAATTTGTTTAATTTTCGAGATATAAAATTTTGCGTTATTTTTGATGACATTTCTGTAATGATGGAAACTAAAATTGCTCCATTTTTGTGGATAAAAGAGAGAAAAGGGAAAATGGCAAGGATTATTAGGTATCATTGTTTGAAATCATTTTTAAATTGAAATTAACGTATATTTAAATAAATAGTGAAAAAATTATTGTAGTTTTCAAGAAAATTTCACGAAATACGAACTCACACATATTCAAGCTTCAGGAATCCTCTTATTTTAGAAACACAAATTCGACTCTCGACTGGAACATTGAGATAAATTCTGTTGACGTTAAAAGAAAAAAAAAACATCGTACGTTATTTTCATTTAATTTAAAGTCGTAAAGTAGATTTTCAACCATTGCCTTAAGTTGGCTAATAAAACATTTCAGAAGCGGACATTAAAAATGCGAAAAAGCGAGAAAAAAAAGAGAAGTTTTAGCGAGGAAAAAAAAAATAATTCCTTAAATATTTATTTTAATTCATAAATATAAAATGCTTCTGAATAAATTCGTCCAAACAAATTCATTTTTGTATAAGTTGACCTAAATGACATCATTTCTATGAACTCCGAAATTCGAAGCAAAATCTTGGAAGAGCGATAAGCTCTAGGCAAATAAAGTTATAGAATATGTGCATTTTTATTGGGAAAGTTTTGACTTAAATTGTAAATATAACTTATTATTTGAAATATTGTATTTAATAAAATTAATATTGCACTGGCTTTCTAAATTTACAATAAAGTTAAGATTTCATTTTTCACGAAAAGATCGACTGTCTCATGCAATTCAAAAGCAACACAACGGGTTGCTACGCAACTAGTAACTTTAATTTTATAAATTGAAAACCGTATAAAATTGTAATGTGTGAGGTTTATTTAAAAAAAAATAAAAAAAAAATCCTGATTTAAATTTAAAAAAAAAAAAAAAAAAAAAAAAAAAATTAAATAAAAATAAAATCCGATTCATTTGATTTTTTTTTAATCACGAATCCTGATTAAGTATTATTATAAGCCAAGTAACCTATCTTTTAATGCAATGAATGTTGTATAATTTCACTATAAATTTCCAAAATAAATCTTTTTTGAATATACTTTGATTAAATACATCTTCATTAAATATGCATCTTGCATATAACTATACTATAATGGTGATAACTTAAAGAAAAAGTAACAAGAAAAATGCACGGAGAATCTAGGCGAGAATGAAATTTTAATCGATAATCAAAATAAACAATAAAAGATTATAAATGAATTCAAGGATTCATTTTTGTGTATAAAGAAAGCATTTTATCATAGGAAGGAGTCCGATCTTAAGCTGAAAAAAGTATAAAAAGTTGGGGGGGGGGGGGGTAGTGAATCAAAAATGTGAAAGGGTAATATGTAAAAATGTTCTCCTTTATTATTATTTTCACTCTGTGATATTTAAGAATTCTTATTTCTATTTTTTTTTTTTTTTTTGTATGGTCTTTAACCTTTTTACAGGCCAAATTTAAATTCGCATAAATTTTAAATTATTTTTGTTTCCATATTACCTTTTTGTGCTTTCAAGGTAATCTCACTCTTTATATAGGATTTTTATGATTTATTTTCCTAGTTGTAAAAATTAAAATTTAACGAATTGCTTTGCGGCAGTATCATTCTTTATAAATGTGTGTGTATGTTTTGTATATATATTATTATTATGCTCAATTTATTAATTTTTATTAAAAAGATGATGAATTGTAAAATTCTATAATGGTTATATATATATATATATATATATTAACTGCATCCTTTGGTATCAATTACTGTGATTTCTTAACTGTTTTATTCACCTTAATCTTTATGATATTTTGGTAGCCATGTGCGCGTGGAATTATGTAAAATACTGAAATATTAATCGGTATGGTGTTTATTATTTCTATTTTATATCCTATAAATATTTAAATAGGTTTTATTGATTCTTCCATTTCATATTATTTTTTTTCTATTCTGTTTTCATTTTTAATCAATTCACTTGATTTTAATGGTTGTTTGGGCACAGGGGAAAATAATTTTTAGCTTTAGCTAATTTTTCTCACAGAAAACAACTATATTGCTTATATCATTGAATTCTGTGCCCTTGACAACGTAATTCAATATATAAGCTCTTCCATTATTTGTCGGTGTCCACTTTTTTCTTTTTCTTCCATAATAAATCTTATAATAAATTAATTGAATTTTTTATACTTACAGCTTTAATTCATAATATTACGGTTTTTGATGCTGGTAGGTTATGTTTAATTAATGGTTATATATATATATATGTATATGAATGTTTTTAATAATAGACATGTGTAAATATAATAATAGGGTATTTGGTGATTACGTCTGTTTTTGAAAGGCAGTATTTTATTTTAAGATAATTAATTTGGTGAAGACTCCATTCTTTATATGAAAACTGTGAACAACTGTCCTTTTTTGCGAATAATCCTGTTTGAAGAAGAAAATTTTGTGAAGTTTCCTTTAAAGGACCTAATTTCTTCATTAACGGGTCCTTGGAAAAATTCTAGGAAGTATGTCTACTGATTTTTAGAAGTATTGAAACATTTTGGAAGATTTAAACTGTCAAACAATAAGGAAAAAAAGACCGGTTTTATTATTTTCCGTACATCTCTCGCTCCCCCGCCCTGTTTTTTAAACAAATGTAATTTTGATTACAAAAAATTAAACCGCTTTCAAGTTATAAATGGTAATTTATATGCTAATTAGTAATTTAAATTATTATATAGCATTGGCATTACATTTAATAGCATTTAAATTATTAATTAATAATTTAAATGCTAATTTATTTTGGAAGTCAGTATGTGATAATTATATTTAATTTTTAATTGCGTTTTCAATTTAATGTTCTCAATTGGGAACATTGGCGTGTAAAACAATTAAGCTTTTTAAATAGTAGTTTCTGTTCGTCATTCACATTAAAATATCAACTATTCCGATTAATTGATGGTCGAAATTTTCTGGTAATCCAAAATAATGTGGATTTAGAAATACTGTGGCCAGGGGGAAGAGTTTTACAAGCAATCTCTGTCTTACAACTAAAATAAATTTCACTATTTTAAAAAATGGCAGTGTGCGTTTTTCGAATTTTATAAAGTGTGAGGTGCTTACGCTCTTCAAAAATGACCTAAAGAGAAACACTAGATACTATTTCCTTTTTGAATCCAATGTCTAGAAAATATTGAAGTGGCCAATGTTCTCAATTGGGAACTTAATAAAAATCGTAGATATTTATTAATTTGTTTCCCTAATTTAATGATCTTTAATTAAGCTAAAGCATTAGAAATTGAACTATGTAAAAATAAAAAAAATTAATAATAGTTTAAAACGTACCTCGATCTGAAGTCGGTTTGTAGAAAGTTATTTTTAATTCTTGTAAAGCTTAAGCTAACTAAACGCAAATGAGTTTGTTGCATAAAGCACAACTTGGCTATTATTTTATCAAATTGGAAAATTTTATGTATGAAAACTAAATAAAAAGAAAAAAAAATAGCTGTTTAAATGTAAATAGGGGAATAAATTTTTAAATACATTCAAAATTTTACATGCTTTCTTTTAACTTATTATTATTTTTAATTTCTTGTCAACAATCAATGTCAATTCGTTTTAATGGTACAACAATGATTGGGAAAATACTTAAATATCTGTCATAATAAAAGGTTAAGAAGAGGAAGTGTCCGTCAAGTTGCCATTGCGATGCCATTATATTATGTCGCATGTCTTCTAAACACATTTAACTGTTTGAAAAAAGGAAAAAGAATGTACATTTAAAAATAGTTTGCATTGTTTAGCGGTGTTTTACCAAATGAAAGTAAAAGCAAAATGATTTAGTTTCTGAAAACCGCAATATTATTAACATAAATTTCTAAGGCATTTGGTATAAAACAAATAATGCAAGCAAGTACTTAATCAAATGAAAGTAAAAGCAAAATGATTTGTTAGTTTACTAAAATCGTTAATGTCTTTACTTTAGAGCAATGTTGTTAATATAAGTTTCCAAGGCGTTTGCTTATAAAAACAGATAATGCTACTGGTCTATTCTTTTTAAAAGTCAGAAGTACTTTATGAAGATATATGAAATATCTTGTAAAATATGGCGTCATGTGCAGAATAAGTAAGTTATGCATTTTAAAATTCAATGAAGGTCAATTTTTTTTTTTTCTTATTTCGGTGTCTTTAGATTTTTGTTAAAACTGCACGTAAACTAAGTCTAGGATCACACTTAGTTTATTTGTAACAAAGTTTTTAAAAAGGTATTTTTAAAAATCTACTTAAATTAATGATAAACGTGATTTTTTTTTTCCTTTTGCGTAAAATTAAGGATATTTATATAAGTGTTTAGGAATCTAAAATTTTTCTCACAAGGGTAATTTTCTGATTATTTTAAAAATTCTGTTTTTGGGGCTTTCCATAAAAACGGAACAAAATGCGCGACACTTACATAAATACCTATATCTATTAACTTATAAGTTGTTAAAACATAAACTGTACATTAAAAGTAACAAAAAAATCCTAGATTTTCATATTAGCATAATAGTTGTTTTAATTATTTGAGGACAATAGCATTGTTAAAACAGCAATAATATGTAGAAAAAGCTGTCCCACACATGATATGGAATGACTCTTTAATACATTTAAAAATCTCCACATTTTTACCCCAGACCTAAAAGTAATTTGCAGTTTTATAATTTCCACATTTTAGATCCTAGACCTAAATCGTCTGCCCATTTTTAGGGCCTTTCCATGAGTCTTAAATTTAGCTTATTGCGAGAAACTACTTTAACAAGTAAATGTTGTTTTTTCGTCCTCGCGCTGTAACCGAATATGCTTGCAATTTCATTTTTTTTTTTTTTTTTTTTTTGTCTTTAAATTACATGTAAAATTCAAAATATTGCTTTTGACTAAAAAAATGCGGACAATGAAGAGGATTTGCGCATCTTTACGTGCTTAACACGTTCACGAAAGTTTAATCTTGAAGACTAGAATTGAAAGTCCTGACATAATCAATTTTTATTTTGTTGTAACGTAACGGAAATTAAACTTTTCTTGCAAATTACATTGAAACTGAAACTTTCACTTGTCCCAAGTTGGTAATGTATCATTTGGCACTTTTCCAGGAATTACCGTGTCCGGGACGAAGTGGCTCCCATTTCACTGGAATAACCCGAATATTTATCCTTTTTTTTTCTTCTTTTGTCTCTCCCAACCTATATTGAACTATAACTTTTCTGAAAAATGTAGCCATACTCTTTTATTTCGCTTTATGTCAGCGTATGTATAGTTACTATGGCTACCGGCGCGGCGTATTTTTTTCCCTACTATTTATTACTCTTTGCTTTTTTACATATGTGAACTACTTTAGTGATGATTTGGAATTCTCTGTCAGTGAGTTTTATTTCCTTTATTATTTTTTTCCTTTAGTGCCTGTGATTGATTTGGAAAAAGGAAAGGTTCAAGGACTTGTGTGAAAATTCATGTAGCTGCCAAAGGTAATACTTCAATTTCTTTTTTCTTCCCAACATTATTATAAGTGAATGTGAATATATATGGGAGGGTATAGTACACAGTGAGACGAAAAATATTATTACTTAACGTATGGCGACGATTTTTATTCTTTTGAAAAAAATTTTGCTACATGTTTAAGCTACACAAATACGCTACACATTAATGTATAAAGGGTTTAAAAAAAAGTTTTTTTTATAAAAGCACAGAAGCATCATAACGGAGTATAGGAAATCGTCTCGCTGTGTACCACAAGTGGTACACAGTGAGGCAATGTATATATTTTCATAGGTTATACATTTTTACACTCTATCAATAATTTTCTGCAGTTTAGGATTTCTAATTAATATTTCTAGATTTTCAAAATATTAAAAATATGAGCCTCTGGTGGACAATGGCAAACCTTAGGCTACCTTCATGCAGATTTTCAGCCTCTTACGTTTAGTAGATTTCCCTAGCTATCGCACGCCCACACACGCAAAGAGAAAGAGAGAGAGAAACCTTTTTTTAATAAATAACTTTTTTTAACATCATAACCACATAGTATGTACACAATGAGACACGCCTCACTGTCTACTTTCGTTACGTTGAAATAAAATGGATGCCACATCTGTTATATCATCAATTTCATCGCTTTGAATGCTTGTGCCGTTTTGTCGAAATAGTCTATCATTAGATATAACTAAGTTTGGTTAAGTAAACATATGTCATAATGAAGAAAATGAACTCTAAAATGGACGTTTATGTAACTTTAACCCCTGTAAAATAAAGAATTACTTACTATTTTGTTGGGCGAGTAACCGAAGTGGCGAAACTACATCCACGTGTTGCATAAGATGAAGTGGTTATGTGTGAGTGCCAGCTAGGAGAAAAAGTTATAACTATATTGTCAAAATGACTGATGTTCACTCAAAATGATGGTTTCACTGTGTACTACGAGCACGGCTAAAACAAGGACAGGGTTAAAACAAGCAATTTGACCGTTAAGAATGGTTCATAATTCAAATTGTATTAAGATTTTCACACCTTTTACGAGATACAAAAGCAGGATCACGGTTAATACGAGCAAAACATCTAGTTCATTCCAACGTGATTTTCGACGAAAAGCGGGGTAGTATTATTAACCCGTAAGCACACGCGCATAGATAAATCTCATCCCAATCACATTTTTTATTAAAAAAAAAAAAAAAAAAAAATTGAGGATGCTTCTGACCTACTTGTACCTTTCAAGCTCGAGAAGGGGCGGGTGAAGGAATGTCTTTTCTTCGTGCGCTAGGAAGAAAGAAATATACCTCTTAGGATTAAATAATTCCGCGCATGTACACGTTTCATTTCTTACGGAATAACACGCACTAAAATAATTTTTTTTGAAAGAGTAACATAAAAGCTACTTAAATACATTGTTGAAAGGGTGTTAAATGTAATTAATATCAATTGTGTGAAATAATGCATGTTTAAGGTGTAAAAAAAATCGTTTGCATATTTTCTATGAGAAAAAAATTACTTTTTACAGAAACTACTACAAAATCTGAAAATAAATATGAAAAGAGTGATTTTTTTCCCCATAAAGTGGAGTAGTACTGATGTATTTTACATAAGGACCGAAACAGATTTTTAAGCCCGAAACCGAATTTCGGCAATCTTCCTATTTTCGCCCGAAAATGAAATTGTCCAAAATATTCTTTTAAATAATTAATTAATACATGCATAATATACATAATTATTAAGTAATTGCACGTGTTTATTAAATAAACATAATTATTAATTGTTTATACATGTGGCCCAAGTTGTCTCTCTGTGCCTCTGACCAAAATTTTTTATTTTCATATAAAATATAATGTAATTAATTCATCAACTATACAGAATGATTTTCTCATTATACGATTCTATTATATATTTTATCCAATTATAAAATGTACTATGCATACATACCTCGATTTATCTTTTATAATGATTTTTGTAAATGATCATTTTCATTGATCAGTTCTAGTATAATACTAGAACTTTCTCAAAAAGTATTCGAAACACTTCTGCGGTTTCAAACTAAAACTTTTCTATTACTGTTAAGTCTGTAGCTTTTAATGAGCACATGAAAATCGTCTTCAAAGTTTAGTCATATATGCGTTGCTTGCTTTACAATTTGCACTCGTGTCTTGAGTCAGCCATGACTGATAATTTTAAACAGTGAACTTCATAGCAATAAATAAAAAGTGTCTCATATGATCCGATACAGCTCAAATCAATGGTTAATGTCGAAAACTCAGATTTTGGGCCGAAAACGAAACCGAATTTTCGTTCGATCTCTAATTTTACAGTATAGAGCATTAGATTTGTGTTTTAAACCTTTTTTTGCCAAAAATATAATGAGAGACAAAATAGGGCGAGATTTATACCACGCATATGTTAACTACGGTGTCAACGATTTTAATCAGTTGATTTTGTTTAATACATTGTCGTACTATTTTAACTCAGCATACACATCATGTGCCCCATACTGCCCCTTTTTAGGTGCGTTCGTAATTATATAAATACGTAGCACCCATAGTCGTCGTTGAGTCTGTCCGTCTATACGTCCGTCCGCATGTAACAGACAGAGCAAAAACTAGCCAACCGAATGGTCTGAAATTTTGAATATATAATTGTTGCAAAATTTTGTCGCGTCATTTCAAATTTTATGAAAATCGGATGTATTGTTTAATTACAGGGACAGTCAAAAGTTTTCCGTTACATTACGGCCAATGGGAAAAAATTATTTCAAGTGCATTTTAATGATGTTACAGCCTGTCGAACAGAATGAAATTTATATGCATTTATGAAGTGCACTAAAATATACATTCAGTACAATATGCGGTGCAAAAAATATTTATAAAACTAGTCATTAGTACGAACGCATCTCATTTACCACGTTTCACGAGCAATTTCCAACTTGTTCTTTCTAGAATGAATACTAAATTATCATTTTAGTAATTAAGGGTGTACTCAAAAGAATATTTTTTCACCTTCAACAGCTCGAAATTTTCTGATACATTTTCAGACTCATTTTTAAAAGTAAAAACATGGAACTTGATGATGTGATTTTTGATGAGATGTATAAGCGGCCGTGTGTTTTCATTTTTCGCTCAGTTAATTAGAATTTGATTTATAGACAATTATTTTCTCAGAATATAACCATTATTTTCATTCCCAGCTGTCTCGCTTCGGGAAATTCGGTTCAAAACGTCAACTTTGACAGTATTTTTTGCAATATATTCTGCTTTATCAAAAAAATCAACGAGCACGGCACATTATATAACTTGTGAATAAGAGAATCTGCCAATTGGATGCGTTTCAGAACAAAAATGAATTTAAAAATGAATCAGAAAATAAGCAGATTAGATTGGAATACACCCTTAAAGCATAAAAATGTATATTATGTTCCTAATTACAGTGTTAATTGTATAATAAGTATTAATTTTAAGTAGTGCTAACAATTTAATATTAAATGCAGTTAATAATTTTAATAAATGTAAATATCACTAGTATGTAATAAAGTTTTGCATAATTATTACAAAATAATAATGTATATAACGTTATTGTATGCTATTAATTAATGAAACTACTAATTTGTAGTTTTTATAATTTCTGTTATTACTAACTAATAATTATAATTTTATTAATTAACTAATTAATTATTATATTAATTTTAATTAAAAACGGAAAAACCATAAAAATCCGATTTAAATTCTAAAAAAATTGATTTTTATTTAAAAAAATCAGATTTTTAAAAGAAAAATCATTTTTTGTACACAAATGTAGGCGCGTATGCTGATGGTTTAAAGAAATCTCTTTCTTATTGAACACTGCTGTCTCAGTGAGCTATAATATTTCTGCATTGCAACTGTCTTTCAAAATATAATAATTTACCAGTTGATATACCAATTAGAATTTCAATTTTCAAAAATATCCCCCGCCGCAGAAAATGCAAAGGAATGTCTCGAGATCTTGAAAGTAGAAAGGGAGTACACAAGGGAGTTGTTTCAAATACTCACCCCTATGTAAGATTTTACAACTGAGCCATAGAAAGAAAGAAGCGCAGGAGAAAAGCTTTATTTGTTTCTTTCTTTAAATTCGTGCTATGGGCCATATTAACCTGCCTTTTTATGTCTCTTATTGAACTGTTAAAATGAAAAGAATATGCGAAATTAACAGTCCGAAAATTAAAGTGACTATTGCAATGTTAGCCGAATGTTTCCTGGAAAAAGGAAGTGATCAGTTGCATTACTGTACGTCGTTCATGTCATTTGAAATTACTGTTTATTTAATCCGTTAGCACACGCGTCCCTTTCCATTACGTTACTACACGCGTGGGATAAATCTCACCCCATTTTGTCTCCCATTATATTTTTTGCTAAATGCGTTTTAGAAACAATTCTGCTCTGTATTGTAAAATGCATCAGTACTACTTCTTTTAGGGGAAAAAATCATGCTTTTCATATTTAATCTCAGATTTTGTAGCAGTTTCTGTAAAAATCATGTATTTTTTTTTTTTTTTTAAAGTATGCAAACGACTTGTTTTACACCTTAAAAGATGAATTATTTCACAAATTTTATATTAATTGCATTTAATGCCCTTTCATCAATATATACAAGTGGCTTTTATTTTATTCTTTCATTAAAATTATTTTAGTGTGTATTACCCCGTAAGAAATGAACGCATTGAAATGAAACGTTTGTACACGCGCAGAATTATTTAATCCCAAGATATATATTTCTCTCCTAGCGAACAAAGAAAAGACATTGCTTCACCCACCCTTCTCGACCTTGGCCTTGAAAGGTACAAGCCAGGTCAGAAGCGTCTTCAAAGAAATTATCCGTTATTATTATTATTTATTATTTATTTATTATTATTTATTATTTATTATTATTATTAAATAAAATATGTGATTGAGGTGACTTTTATCCCAGCGCATGTGCTTACGGGTTAAAGCTTTTGACTTTAGTATTGTGATTTTGTCTAAAGAAATTAATACTTACAAAGTTAAAACTGTGTATTATAAGTTAATTTTATGATATTAAGTTAATTTTAGCATTAAGTTAATTAGAGCAATTAACAGTAGTAATTAGTTTAATTATTTGTGATTTGTAAGATTTTTATTGTCTTACTGGTATTACGAGTAACAGTTAGTTAATACAATGACTTTTATAAGTCCCTTGCTTCTCGTATTAACAGAGTTCCACTGTATATAATTTTTTGATACATTGCAAAATGTTCTTGATATAAATTTTAAAAATATATAAATATTATGTAAGTGTTTAATTTTATAATATTTACAAAAGAAATCGCCTAAGAAGGAATCTCAGGGGAACAGATTTTTTTTTTCATTTTATTGACGTTTTCATCTTAGCAGGTAGATCATCAGTTACAGTTGTATCGCAACTAGGGTTGCCAGATTTATCTCAGAAAAAAACGAAGATTTTGATTGATACTAGTTAGTTTTGGTTTTTATCACACTATCGTCCTTTTTTATACCATACTAAACTATGTTGAATGTGCCAGTAATGTTTTCAGTGATAAACTTGTTTAAAAAGAGGTTATTAATTGATTGTTTTAATCATTATTTTAGTAACACTGTTTAACTAAATTTGCAGTCGAATATCTTATTATAAACGAAAAAAAAAATTGTTGTAAGAACAAAAATAAATTGAAACATCCTACAATTGAATGATGATCATGGAAATTTTAGTAATGGACACCCCACAAAAATAAATGTTTGTATTTAAGCATGAAGGGGGTTAATAAATCAAACAAAATATTAAAAAAAAAAAAAAAACTTAAAATACAAATATAGTAAATTAAAATTTCTATAATGTTGATACCGGGTGTCCCAAAAATCAGGGGTGCAGAAAATGTTTCTACTCCCAACATTTCCCCCAATCCACACGAAAATTTCCCTAAATTTTATGGTATGTTATAGGTAAATGCTGTATTACCATAGGTATAGAAAATTTATTTTTCAAATATTTCTCAACTTATGCGCGAGTATATATGGCAGGGGTGATTCTGAGTGAAAAAAAAAAAATTCCTAAAATTCACAGCAAATTTTCTGAAATGTTACAGCAGAGTGGGGGGAAATCCACTCCCAACACTATGTATTTTTCATGGATCTTTTGACGCAATTCGCGTTTTTTCGCGATCTTTTGACGAAATTTGCGGTTATTTGTCCTCGCTTTTGACGAAATTCGCAGTTGTTTTGCCATCATTTGATGAGATTCGCGGTTGTTTTGCGATCGTTTGGCGAAATTTGCGGTTCTTTCGTGATCTTTTGACAAAATTTGCAGCTTTTGCGATCTTTTAACGAAATTTGCGATTTTTTTCGTGATCTTTTGACGAAATTTTCCGATTTTTTGCGATCTTTTAACGAAATTTGCGGTTATTTCGCACCTTTTGACGAAATGCGCGGTTGTTTCGCAATCTTTGTGCAAAATTTACGTTCATTTCGCGATCTTTTGACGAAATTTGCAGTTTAGCTTTTCTTTGACGAAATAGAAGGTTATTCGCCCTGTTTTGACGAAATTTGCGGTTATTTCTCCATGTTTGATGAAAATCGCGGTTGTTTTGCGATCTTTTGACGAAATTCGAGGTTGTTTTGCGATTTTTTTTGCGAAATGTGCATTTTTCGATCTTTTGACAAAATTTGCGTTCATTTCACGATCTTTTGACGAAACCTGCGGTTATTTCGCGATCTTTTGAAGAAACCTGCGGTTCTTTTGCTATCTTTTGACGAAATTTGCGGTTCTTTCGCGATCTTTTGACGAAATTTGCGGTTCTTTCGCGATCTTCTGACGAAATGTGCGGTTATTTTGCGATCTTGTGACGAAATTCGCGTTTTTTTCGTAATTCTTCGCGAAAATTCGCGGTATTTTTATGTCCGAATTTTCAGATGATCGATTTTTTTTTTTTTTTTTTAAACCGAATGTCTTAAACTTTCGGAAAATTCGTAACATAATCATCCCTGATATACGGTACATATTGTTCTGAGATCGATTTTGTGAAGGTCGCCATACGGATATTTTTATTTGTACTGAAATTGTTCTATCTCAGGGAATTATGGAATTCGTTGTTAAAATCGAAATCAATTGTATATGTTTCTGAAAAATTTCCCCAGGGTGTTAAAATTTCCCCGGATCCTAGATCGCCGGATCGGACATATTCTGCACCCCTGCCAAAAATAACTGATGGATTTTAAAATTCAATAACTTGCAAACGGTGGCAGATATTAAAAAAATTCTTGCAGGAGTGTTATGTAAGATGTCAGGAGTTTTTTTGCTGCGATTCTCAGTTTTAGTTACAAGTAGCATCGCTGCAAGCAATAACCGCTAAATCCAGGCTCGATTTTTCGGCCTCTTACGTCTTCCATGCGAAAAAAGGAGATTAAAATGTATTGAATGGATCCCGAAGTACTAAAAATTGAGTCTGGAAATAGCACCTATTGTTCTCAGCGCCATCTATTGTTTCAAATTCGAACTAAAATCAAGAATCACAGTAAAAAAATTCCTGACATCTTACATAACACTCCTGCAAGAATTTTTTAAATATCTGTCACCGTTTGCAAGTTATTGAATTTTAAGTTATTTTTAGTTGCAAGTTATTTTTAAAATCCATGAGTCATTTTTGGGACTCCCGGTACTTGTAGTCTCTAATAATGTCACGTTTCGATTATCTAATCCTACCTGCCAAAGAGTTTGTGAACGCGCAATTAATTTTTCACAACTCTCCCAAGTTTTTGTCATTCTACTTGGAAAGAGCAGCTTGTTTTCACTTTTGGTGGTGTGCATGTGTATAACTTTCTTTCGGCAAAAGGTGAAAATTTGATATAAACTGGAAAAGAAAAAAATCTTCAAACTAACAAAAGTAAGATGTGGCAGAAAAACGGAAGAAATCGTCGTACGGTATAAATTTAAACATACACTGTACGATACACTTTAAAAAATGCTAAAAAAACGTACAATCTGGCATCACAACTAAGAATGTTTCATTTAATACAGTAGGCTTTTATAGAACCTAGGCGTTTATTTTTCCTTTAACAGAGTAGTTCTGCATTTATAGATTTTACTGTATTATATAAAAATATATTTTTTTATTAATGTTATTCAAATAAAAACAATTAATTACCTTTCATGGTACTTTAATATTAGCCTGTCACAGATATGATAAATCGCCGTGTATGGTTCCCATCACCATCATTCCTATTGCAGTCATTTCATTTAAAATATGACTTTTATTTAAAATACACTACACACTTTACATATATTTTAAATACATGCCTTTGACACACTGGATTTAATTTTTTTTACAAAATAATTAGGGATGCTCCCAATATTCGCTATCTATTCGGTATTTGGCTATGTTACAAATATTTGGTTTGGCCGAGTATCAAACTATTCGGTATGCCGAATATAATAGTTTGCTATTCGGGCTGCCGAATACTTAAAATTATGTTTTAAAAGTTTTTAAAAACCTTACACAATTTCTACTTTTAATTGTCAACTTAAAGATATTCAAAATCAGAATTAGAATCATATTTAAATAAAATAGAATATTTTAGATTATTTAAGAAAATTAACCAATCATGAGGATTTTCATAGGAATTAATTATGTACAAATGCAAGTTCCTCAACATTGTCCAGTAAATAACCTGTATCTTGCTAAGATTTTAAGAACAACGTTTACAATCTCTGAAAATGATCGCCCACTCCAGACACCTATCTAGGATGCATTTAAAAACTTCCTTACTTAATCAAAGGGAGTAGAACAGTTATTCTTGCTGAGTTGCCACTATATAAAATTTGAATAGATTGTATTATTTATTTACTTTTTAGTCTCTTCCTGACAAACAAATAATATATGATCCTGTACAAATTTTCTTCCAATTTTTTCACAATTTCACTTTGATTTTAAAATGTTTGTTTTAGAATTTAAGAAAATTTTATTCATTTGTTTTAATTCACAGAAAAAGCCATGAAATTAAAAATTTTATTAATTAAAGTTTTATAACTATCCTCTTCTTAAATAACTCAAAACAGATTTTTTACAGCATAAAGTTTACTTGAAAAAAGCTCTTGTTTATCAAAATGTAAGTTTCTGTTTCAAATATCTATATATATTATGCTAACGTACGTGGCACAGAAATTGCGATTATTTGTTATTGTTTAATGGCAACGCCCGAGAAACGCATCTCATTGGTTATTGTGTAAAAGTCCTTTGGCAGGGTTTAGGGCGATCGACTTTATTTACGTTCCGCTCTTTCGCTGCAGTTATGAAGCTTCAAAATATCATTTGAAAGCCGTAAAAGATCTCGACGAATGCTTGAAAGTGAAGAAGCCGAATTCGATTCGAAATCGAAAGAGATTGGATCGAGAACGCCGTTAAGCGATCGCCAAAATAGGTTTAATAACTGTAGCATGCACGCGTTGCTTCTGAAATCCAAATTACTGATTTAAACGTTATCCCCTCCTTATAATAATGGCAGGCAACTAAATCACCCCATTTTTGTACAAAGAAGGGATAATTATACATCTTTTTTTCCGTTATTGTCAAATTCAAATTGAAATTATTTTTTATTTCAATCGATAGTGAAGACAAATATTGTGATTAAATTATGCTATTCAGGAAAAAATGAAAACTTTTTTTCACTTTTCGATGTCAGGAATAAGTTTATTTTAGAAACTAAAAATCGTCTGTCATCTTCAAATTCCATAGACGTAAAAATAAAAAGCTTTCTATTCAATTTAAAAGAGAAAATGACATCATTTACCCTTTTCTCTGTCTCTCATTTACAGTAATAAGAAAATTTTGTTGCCGCTATTAGAGAAATACCATTAAAATTTAAACAAATTAATATTTCAATAATATTACTTTTTTAATATTTTACATTTAAAAATTTTAAGTTATTATAGGACCTTTGGAGTCATTCGGATATATGAAGCGAATATATGAAATAATAATTGCCCAACTGAATGCAATTCCTCCTTGGTTTTCTTCTGAGTTTTAATGAGAAAATGACATCATTTACTCTTTCATCTCTTTCATTCACATAAAAAAATAAAGGCTGCCACTATTAGAGAAATGCTATTAAAATTTAAAATTACTTAATATTTCAATAACATTACTTTAATATTTTAAATTTAGAAATTTTAAGAGTTATTATGACTTTTGAAACAATGCGAATAAGTTATCATAGACGTCACAGTAGATATAGGAGTAGAGGTAACGTCAGTTGAAACTCACATAAAATATAAATTTGCACGTAATTCAAGAAACAAAACGAAACTTTAAAATAATAATTAAACGATTACGTGTTAAAAGCAGGAAATAGAGAAAATTACGTCTTAAAACTTAAAATTTACACGTCAATATTAAAAAAAAGTAAGAAAATTTAAAATAATTAAATTATTACACACGAAACCCATTTAATGGTGACAAATACGTCATATGTAAAATGACCAAATATTTAATATCGTCATATGTAAAATGCCTAAAATAATTAAATTTTTGAGCGTGAAAAACTTTTAATGATGAAAATTAGGTCATATTTAAAAAACTGAAATAATAATATTCCCAAACACTTTTAAATTGAATAATATATTCACACGTGAATCTTAAAGGAGAAATAAAACTTTAAAATAATTAAATTATTACACGCGAAACGCATTTAAGCTTAAGGGGGCTGGTCACTCAGATTTGGAATTCTCCTCCGTAATGTTAAGTCTTTAGGCATTGGGTGCATTCGTCTATTTAAAATATCTCCTCGGGAAATTGATATTTTTAACTTCTATTTTTTGTGTACGCTTGCTAAAAGATTTTTTTTTTTTTCTTAGTTCTCAAAATATTTCTAAAGTATATACTTAATTTTATATGAAGTGTTAAAATCTTATTCCCAGTTTGCCCGCTTTTAACACATAAAATATTAAATTCAGCGTACGTTTTAGAAATATTTTGAAAACTAAGAAAAAAAGAGATCTTTTAGGAAGTGTCCATAAAAAATAGAAGTTAAAAATATTAATTTCCCGAGGAGATATTTTAAATAGACAAATGCATCAAAAGCCCATAGACTTAACATTACGGAGGAAAATTCTAAAGCTGAGTGACCAGGCCCCTTAAGGTGAAAATTACGTCATATTTTTAAACTATACATTTAAGACGATTTTCTTTTGGGCACACTGAGAAAAAAATATGGTTCTGGCATCTAGAATCTAAAATGTGGCTCTAGAAAAAATAGTTCCATGTCATCCTTATAAATTCTAGTTCACTTTGCTGGAGAGTTCTAGAGTCTCCTACTAGAATTCAAGAGCGTTTTCCTATATTCTCGTTGTCAAATCTATTTAAAAATCTCTGCAAATAGATGCGAATACAAGAGGTTAGTTTTAGTAACTATAATTCTAGTTTATGAAACCATTCCAGAAATCAAGCTATAATTTCTCGCTACTGAAAGGATGCATTATCGTTTCGTCACCTAGAAAACAAGAGATTAGAAATTCTAGATCATTTCGTCTATTCAGCTTAGTTGCTTACTCTATTCGCATAGCTCGGAAATCTATATGTCTAGTTAAGGGGTTCAGAAAATGACTACCTATTCATTCTAGGTGAAGGCGGTATATTTTTTTTCTCAGTGCATATGTCCATGGATATCACGTTGGAAATTACATCGTGTAAAAGTAATGCAGCTGGCAAATTTGTTTATGTATTACATCACTTGATGCAGCATAAGTACAGGTAAATGCATGCGCAAAGTACTTTCGATTTATTTTGTACGATTTCGACTAGTACATTTAAGAAAATTCTTATACACATATTAATAAAAAAAAAAAAATACATTTTAAAAATAACATGAAAATATGCATTACGGTGCATTAAATTAAATAAATGAATTCATGCATAAGCTATACCTTTTCCTGAAACTATCTAAAACTAATTCAAAACATAAAATGTAAACGTAAAATTTCAAAATAGAGTACTTTTCAAATACCGTGGCTCTGAATGTTATTCCCAAGCAGACGCAGTTTTTAAACTTCGAACTGAATGGAAGAATATTGTCCATGGAGTCGTTATAAAAGTACGAGGGGCAACGACATTTTAAACCTAACCAGTTTATACAAGCTGATTTTCAAATGTATAATGACTACTACTTATCAATCCCAAAAACAACCGTCAGCTATCAAGACAGTTGTGGATGAGGCCATTGTAACCAAAAAAGGTTCCATTCAAACGGAAAAGCATGGGAACCCGATTATAGAAGATAGTCGCCGTCCGTTCGTGATAACGTCATTCAATTTTCCGTAAACGGCTAGTCTTTTTAAAACAGGATACATTACCATGTTTTTAGAGGCTGTGAAGTTTGAACGGGGGTTTACAGGGAGCAGAATCCCCTAGTAAATAAATAATATCTATATACACATACATCGACGCACAATCGAATGGGGGGGGGGGGAGAGTTTACTTTTAAATATGCATAATTTTCATTAAATCTACCTTGTTTGTCCATTAATCGCAGATAGTAATCATAGCCGGCTCGAAATTCAGGTTGGGCCTCGACTACGGAGAAGGCAGTATGTTTCAAAGTAAACAAAACGCAGAGTAGACAAATAATTTATACTTTTGAAGTTTTGCACCTGTGAAAGACAAGACACCTTCGTAACATAAAATTCTGTTACAGATCAATGATAATCGTTAAAAAAAAAAAAACAAAAAAAAAACAGCAACGTTGCAACAACCTGCGGATTTATAATTTTCATTCTTTTAAAGTAGCATTTGCAATAATATAAATCAATAGACAAAACTAATAGAAAGCTGTAGCGTTACTACAATTGAGGACTAAATATGGAAAACACTGAAAGTCCAAAAGAGGAAATTTTTTAAGACAGCGAAAAACGACAAACTCCCCCTTCTGGTACTTACAGCGTTTTCAACTTCACTCTTTTTGAGATCTTAGTTCAACACTTTAACATGTAGGTACCCAACTTCCTCTCTTTTAGTGTTTAAATACCCAATATCATTTGTAAACATTTCTTTTATTTATTTAATATTTTTCACCTTGCTTAAAAATATCCTATTGGTGTAAACAATAACAGCATGATCAAGTTGTGTAATGTTCACCAGTCGCCGCGCATGTTATCACTGGCACTTTCAGCGTCCTCCACTTCACTTCTTGTGGCACATTCAATCAGCGACATTTTTCTACACTCTTTTTTTGAGCTATTTCTACTGGTGTTGGCACTTTAAGGATTATCTTGTTTGTTAAACTTTGTATTTAAGACATTTTTTCGTAAAGAAAAAAAAGATTTTCAATTTTTTTGGTACTTTCAACGTTTTCTATTTTTAGTCCTCAATTTACAGTTGAATTCCCGTATTTGACGAGTTTTTTCACTTTTTTTCGGTGCTTATGTTTTATTACCCATTCCAAGAAGGTAGATCGTTACCAATCACCAATCATGTTTGTGTGGTGGGTTTCAGTTTCCGATTCAAAATCACTTTAACACTTTTCGAGAATTATCGATCTCGTTAAAAGATATTAACTAATTTTATATGAAATATTTCAGCATTCTATAAATCTGGACAAAATTAAATAAACATCTTTAAATATAATGCTTTCTTATGTTAAATTTTAGTAAATATTTAAATTTTAAATTGATGTCTGCTGCTGCTTTATTAATCAAATTTTAAACAAGAAGGATTTTTAAATATGATAAAACTAAAATGCGGCTAAATAAAAAGCATCTGAACAACTATGAAACAAATATACCCTTTGTAAATATTTGTTTAAAAAGTTAGCTATAAGGTCTATGGCAAAGTACGCGAAATTTGGACTAAGTGCGGCTGCTATCTTGGACTTCTACTTCCATCATCTTGGACTTCTATACTTGCATATCTTCGGCAGTGTTCGAAATTAGCAGTCGTCAAATGCAATTAAATTATTGTATATGACGAGTGCAAAATTATTCTTGGTCGTCAAATTTGGCACTTATTATTATTATTATTATTATTATTATTTTACGATTATTTAATGATTAGCACAAAAAGATAGAAAAATAGTGCACCTTTTGATTTCATGTTATGATATTCAAATGTAGATCCATTTTTTTTAACGCTAAATTCAATCAACACTGGTTAAAATTTTGTTTTTGATTTGCTATCAAGTTTTAATTTTGTTTTACATGATTAAGTGCATTTTTCTGTTAATCTCTATACCTAGTAATAATTAAAAATGCTTTATATCAGTTTTACAGTTTCTTCAATTATTATAATCTTGGAGATTAAGAACTTCCATAATTTTAAATGAAAACAAGTATTTGGGCCTTTCTAAAAAGTAGCATACAATATTACAGTAATGTTAAAAAGCAATTTTAGAAACTGCAACTAAAAATTTTAATTTGATGCCTAAAATATTTACAGTAGTCGTCGTTTGACACCTATCTTTTATTTCCCAATTTTCATCACTGCTCTTCGGATTTCTATACTTCCATCATATGAATTGTCCTTTCTTATTCGAATATTCTGTCTGCATTTATCTACATTGCATCTCCACAAAATCTATATATTTAAAACACAAACCGATTATTTTTCATCTGCCACGGGCTTTCTGCTAAACCAATTTTTATAACAAAGTCTCTGCCACATACGAGCTACGCTCGCCAACACCCATTCGCACTCCGCAGGCTCTGAAAATACACTAATTTGCTGTGTTTTAAAAAAGATTACGGAAGATTGAATTACAATTAAACGACCAAGTTCGGTCTTCTGAGGGATTTTTCGATTCTTAATGCGGAACCAACTGCTGTCGCGACAACTAAAGGCTGTTTTTGTGATTAATTAAATCAGAGCAATTAAACATTTGAAAATCAGCTTGGCTGGTAAACAATCTCGTTGCATCCCAGAATTTTGCAAAAACTCTATCAGAAAATTGTTTTAAATGTGACGTGATTTTCACGAAAGTTTTTCTTTTTCTCTGTTTAATATTAACATGGAAATACATTTTTTTAATTGAAAAGGAAATATTATTTACGCTGTTTAAAATTTGGCAATAATTAATAGGTAACAAGACTTCGAAATATGAATTAAATCTCTCGTGTAAATATATTTTTAAGTTGAAATTGTGTTGCAATATTATTATTCATTTGGGCATTTTAAATATGGCATAACTTTTTTCATTTACCGCTTTTAGCGCATAATAATTTATAATATAATAATTTTAGTTTTTTTTTTCTGTTTTTAATATTAATCCTTGTTTTTTTTTAATTGAAAAGACATATTTTTTGCGACGTTTTAAAATTTGGCAATAGGTAAAAAAAAGACATTTTCTAAATATTAAATATCCAGATAAAGAATCCAGATAATGAAACTTTGAATAAAAAAAACCGCTCAAAATATTAGTCCCCCCCCCCCCCCAAAAAAAAAAAAAGATTGCACACCGCAAACTGTTCTAAGTATATGTTCCCTACGAAAGATTTTTAAATTATTATGCATATTTTTTGATCCTACGAAACTATTTTTACTGGCTTCAACATTAAATAGCTTTTTAAATAATTCTTCGATCTAAAAACATGTCTGCTACAGCGTGTTTATGGAATATTTCTCTAAAAGTGTTTTGAAAGTGTATCCGAAAAGCGCAAGATTAATATTAAAGGGAAAGTTAAACATATCTTAGTTCTAAAAGTTGTGGTTAATTTCACACAATTTAAATCCTGTTATTTTTTTTAATACTCTGTGATTAGCAGTGAGTTCATGGCATCATATTACGGAACCTTTCCCCCCAGGTCTTGCCAATGTTCTTAGAATGTTTCGAATTTTATTTAAAAACGTTAAGGATTCGGAAGACGACCCCCCACCCCCCTTCGTAGCTTCAGAATGCTCCCCACCCCTATAATAGAAATTTTCTCGGCCGGAACAAAAATGTCTGAATTCACCACTGACTAGTAGACCAAAATAATTACAGTAAATTGTGTCTAAGACGGACTCTGTATAAGCCGGAAATCTATCTACCGCGGAAAATTTTTCAAGTCCCGGCGAACCCATAGACAATTACATTAATTCATGCTGCATAAGGCGGAATCTGTCTAACACGGAAACGGAAAGTATTTGAAGGTCCCACCGAAATCAAAATTTTGCATAAGGCGGAAAAAAGGATAATTTAAAAATGAAAGGCATTTTGTTTATTAAACTTTAAAACTGATAAGTCAAATACTCAATGACGTGCATGTTAGTTAAATTCCGTAACACTTTGAAAAAGTTAATTCAAAAGGACAGAAACTGTTTTAATTTTAAGGAATTTATGCTTGTGCCATTTTTTCATATGCAAAAATATATTTATAAGTTAATATTTCAAGTAGAATGAGCATTTATCAAAATATATATTTTCGAAAGCGCACTATATATTATACTTTAAGGATGTACTCGAATTCAAAGTTATAGCGTTCTGTCTCATTCTCGAAGTTTAATGGAGGGGGGGGGGGGGGGGGTTAGGTTTATTTTTGCGTGTGTGTGTGCAAACTTCCAAATCACATGTATTATAGCAGTACTAAGAAATTGAATATCGTTTCTCATTTATCTATAAAGGCAAAAGATCTTTCCGAATTTCAGTTTTCAACCGATTTTTGAGACAGGAAAATGAATAAAAAATCATCAAATTCAAGGGATTTTTTTTTTTTGGAGAAAGGGGGGGGGGGGGCGTGAGCTTTTTTGCATAAGCCGGAATATTGTCTACCACGGAAAATTTTCTCAGTCCCGATCGATTCCGCCTTAGACAGAGTTTACTGTAATTATATTTTTTATTTAAAGGTTTAAAATTTTATTCTGTCTTGGAAACGTGGTGAAGGAATCTACTCTTCCTCGACGGCCTTTTATTTATTTATTAAATTTTTTATTGTGTGTTGTCTCAACAAACATTTGAACAAGGAAATGTTTAAGGAATAAAAAAGACTAATCTTTTTTTTTTTTTTTAAATATATATATATATATATATATATATATATTTAAAAAACTTCAATTAAGATAACCATGCTTATGCTCTTCAATTTTTCCCCAATAACCATATTCGACAATATATGAAGAAGAAAAAAAATGATTACGCTTGATTTTAATTTAAAATTCATTATCTTCCTAATGATTAATTTGCGGGAAGAAAATCATTCATTAATTTCCCCAAATATTGGCGGTTAAATACATAGTTTAATCGCCGCGCAGTGATACAGCTGCGACTTCTTTCCTTTCGCGCCCGAGGTCACCCATCCGCTTGCATCTTACCCCTCTCTGCAGTTCTAGACATTATTAGCTGGGAGGCCGTGCTCGTGAGCTACCAATCGCAGCGAACTAACGGAGAGACTTCGCCAACGCGCCGAAAAGAAAAAAATCCAGCTCCGACCTCAAAGCTTTCTGTTTTCAGAGCGCGCATTAAGAATTATTTGTTAGGACCTTCACTGTAATACAATTTTTAAAATATACCAACTTAAAAAATAAAGGAATTTGACAACTAAAAAATAGTATAATTAGTCTCTAAAGCATTTTAAAAAAAGAATTAAAATAGCAATTTCTTTTTTTGTCAGGGGAGGCTGTGCTCTCTGACTCCCCTCTTCAACCCCGCCGTAAGATATATTTTTAACAGATGAACGTAAAAACTGAAAATTGATTTCTCTGAGAGGAGTCCGGGAGGGCACAGCCCCTTGTGAAAAATTCTTAGTTATTAATTTTTTTAAATCACTTTTTAGGATAAATATTACTATTTTTTTTTTTTTTCAAACTCATCTAAGAGAAAGTAAACAGCTAATTACATTTCAAAATAAATTGTTAAAAATAATAGCAATAATGCCTATATATTCATGTCCTACATAACCATCCCCACCCCCCCTCCCAATAAATCCTATGTTGGCGAAACTTTGGCAAAGCTCTAACCCCCAGCGAACTGTGATTGGTTCCTCGCGAGACGACATTCGAATCTACTAAATTCTAGTCTCCGCAATTGCCGCATTGCCAGTGCCGGTCTGCCCGAGCGGATCGATGCTGCCGGGCCGAATACCTTTACCCCAATATTTCGGGAAGTACCGTCCGGCCGATCCGGCCGCGTGCCGTGACACCCGGACTCCGCAGCGTATTCGATACGGTGAGTCTTACTCTGTACTTTTAAAATACCTTTAATAATATGCCCTGTCATTTCTGCGGTAAAATCCTTAATTATATTGTTTGTATTTACATCCCGGACATTTCCACGCATCTTTTTGGCGAGATGTCGCCAAGATGAAAATGTAGTGAAAAAATGTCGGTAGTTAAATAATACACCGATAAAACTCAGTTTTTATTAGGTTGGCAATGGAGTACTGAGTAGTTTGAAATGGGAAAGAATTCGTGTAATCTTCGATTTCACCGTGATGAGGTTGTTTATGGAGAGAGAATGTTTGTGGAGCTACTTGAGCGTACGATATGGCGTGTGATATTAAGGTGAATTTTTGAAAACTCTGGGAATTATTGATTTTCTTGCAGAAGATGCGTTTGCAAATTGAATAACCTTCATTCTTATCCTAGGTAACGTGCTTTAACGTTTTTTATTCTTACTATAATGATTCTAAATGAGCGTTACATAATTAGTTTGATTTACCCTAACGTACATATATGTTTTACTACGTACAATTTTGTCGTCATAGTACTCTTATTGTTGATGTTTTGTCGTTATTTAATCCATTATGCTAAAAAAATCACATGTAGATTATTGTAGATAATTTAACATGAGTTGCAATTTCTTTTTTTTTTTTTTTCCCAGAAAACGTTTGAAATTTGTAAAAAAATACAATTTTGGTAAAATTATAGTTTTTCCCGCTTCTGTAATGTATAATATTTATGTTAATATTATTTATAAAAAAACGTTACACTAAGTTTATTATAAAAAATACGTTAAGTTTATTAAAACGATCCAGTATTTGCTCCCATTTTTAGGTGCGTTCGTAATTATATAAATACGTAGCGCCTATATTTGTCGTTCAGTCCGTCTGTCTGTCTTTCCGCCTGCATATAACAGAACAAAAACTACCCAACCGAATGGTCTGAAAATTTAAGTATATAATTGTTGCAAAATTTTGTCGTGTCATTTTAAATTTTATGGAAATCGGATGCATAGTTTAATTACAGGGACATTCAAAAGTTTTCCTTTACATTCGACCAATGGGAAAAAATTATTTCAAGTGCATTTTAATGATGTTCCAGCCTTTCGAACAGAATGAAATTGATATGCATTTTTGAAGTGCATTAAAACATACATTCAGTACAATATTATGGCGCAAAAAATATTTTAAAATCTAGTTATAGTACGAAAGCACCTCATTTGCCACGTTTGACGGGCAATTTCCAACTTGTTTAAATATATGCTGTCAAACTGGAAAAATGTTAAAATATAAAAAGGTGACTTCACAGAATATTGGCTATTACATCTAAAATCAGATGTTCTTTTATGTGCGTTTGCGACTTCTCTAAATTTTTAAAGGTACTTAAAAAATTAAAAATACAAATAAATAAGTCGAATAGTTTTATTTATTACAGCAAAACTTATGGAAGCCTGCGTTAAGCAGAAAGTTCTTATATTTCCATCGAAAAGAAGACAATTCATTCATAAAAAAATGTGTATCTGCTAAGACGAAAACTTGATTAAAATATATTTTCTTTGGTCCTTTTTAATTACAGTTTTAGCAGATTTTACTGTATTTACGTCTACATTCATAAAAAAGTGCATTAACTTAAAATTTTTTTCCTGTAAAGAGAAAATTTCAAATATTGTCATTGTCGTAATAATCGGGAAAAAAATTACATTTATTTTATCACCCCTTTTTGTAGTAAAATATTTTCTCTTTAATGTTGTTTTGTCCCCCCCCCCCCCAATTGTGTTTTAATTTTTTTTAAGCTATCTAAAGTTAACATTGTGTAATTTATACGTTAAGTAATATTTTATTAAAGAGATTCAGAAATGCCCCGTCTTTTTATGGTAAACTTTCAAAACAGTATAAATGTTAAAATGAGAGACAGAATGGATGTTGTCAAATCTAAAAGAAATTAGATGTTGCTTTAATTTGCGTTAGTAACGTCTGTTTTTTTATGACATATGCCTTCGTTTAAGAAGAAAAAATGTTAAAAAAATTAATCTTCGTGATCACAGTTCATTTACTCCCGTTTTATTAATAACTATGTTTAATTAAAATAAGAAATTCCTATTAAAGTAAAATATTCAAGTATTGTCGTAACGAAAGTGCGCCTTAAACGGAAAAATTTCATAGTCTTGAAGGGGAACACCATACAATTAACTTGTCATTGTTTTCAGGTCAATCGTCATTCCGTTTAAGCAGTTTTTACTGTATGTTGCACAGTAGAATAAAATTGCCTATAAAGAAATCCTGTTTTAAACAGAGAAATTTCAAGGTCCCCGCGAAAGAAATATAGACAATTTTAAAATCTGCCACTTTCGGTCCCTAGATATTCCATCTATGCATTATCTTATTTAGGCAATTTAAAATTACCATAACATAATATATAAATTAAGTAGTATTTTATTTATGTTTTAGTGTGCTGTCAAATAATACGGGGGGGGGGGGGGATGCCCCATTTAAGTAGAGAGACTTGACATCTTTAGTCTTCATTTAAAATAATAATAATAATAATAAAACATTTTTCTTACATTTAATTTAGTCTTTATTAAAAAAAAAAGCATTAATTTAACGCATTTTCCCCCCGTTAAACATTTTCTAATACTAAAGGGCAAAATTAGCACTAGCCACCGGCCACAGGGCCACTAAATGAGAAAAAAAGGAATTGAAAAATTGTTTGTCAGCGGCCACCTTGTGGCCACTGGTTTAAAGAAAGTGTCCATTTCTAAAACTAGTACTGCTGACCACTAATGAAATTTCCCAGTTTTGCACTTTATCTAATACTATCATATTAATCTAACAAACTTATTTTGAATGATATATTTGATAAATGTTTATTTAATAAAACATTATCCTATCTCTAAGCTTATTCTTTTGCTCTAAAAGTTAATCAGATATATTATATGATAAAATAATATTTTTATACCTATAATGTGATATTTAATGGACTGTATTAGTTTTTTGAAAGTGTCTTGTGATTGCATTTCATTCACGAGATTGAAACTTTTACCTTCTTATAATTTTATTTTAAGAGATCTAAACTAGCCGAAAATGTTTTGTACATCTCTAAATTTTAAACACCCAAATTGGATTATAAAAGAAGACATTCAACGGTTTAATGATTTCTTTTATAAGCCATTAAAAGTACATTTAAGATTTTTATACTTGTAACTTTTATGCCTTTTTAAAATATCAATTTAAATCTTCAGAAGTTTTCAAAGTATAGCAATTTACAAAATGGGAAAGCTATTAATGTAATTGATTTCATAGATGGTAAGCTATTATTATACTTTAAAAATATTTCCGATGTATTTTTCGCTTCTGAATTCTGTAAACGCAATTTTCTTTGCTTTAGTGTTTGTTTCTTTTAAATGGGAGGAGGAATGTTCAAGGGTGGGGAATATCTAGAAAATCTTCCTCCAAGGATTTATTTCACCAGCCAGTAAAATGCAACGTACAGCTGAAAATTTGTATGACAAAATTACGCAACTCAAAAATAATTGGTTACTATTACTACAATGCATTTTCATATATTTTTCCCTATAAAATTAAGGAATATAAACAAGAGATGAAAGTTTTATATAAAGTAGAACTTTATGCCATGTTTACATCGCAGTACTTAGGAAAGTTGAAAAATATAGCTAACTACTAAATAAAAAAAACGTTTTTGGCATACCTCTATAGTTTGCAATTTTCAAAGACTACCTAAAAGTCACTCGCCCTGTCAGAAAATTCACCCGCCAGTGCCGAGTAAAATGATGCATTTTCCCACCCCTGGGAATGTTAGTTTCTCTTGTAAAACTAAAATTAAGTTAAAACCGCTCGAGATTCACCCCCCCCCCCCCCAAAAAAAAAAAAAAAAAACTATATTTCAGGGCTGCCCAAATTTGTGGACCGCATGCGGCTCAATGCTGTAATGAATGCGGCTGAATGCAGAGCCTAAAGCGCCCTTTAACAAAAACGAAAAATCATATACAGTGTAACCTCTGAATAACGGTTACCCGTGGGACCGGTGAAAAGTGACCGCTATTCAGAGGTGGGTGTTATTCAGAGGTTTCATTAAAAAAAAAAAAAAAAAAAAAAAAAATTACATAAATTTAAATAGAAAAACACACAATTATTTTAATTAATCCTCATTGTTTTAATATAATAAGAAAATCAGATTTGCAGTTGCTTTTTTTTTTTTTTTTTTTTTTTTTTCTGCAAATGTCTTTCTCCAAAGAAAAAAAAGTGACTTGTATTGCTATACAACTCATTATCATTATGGTTTAATGAGAAATTTTGCATTTCACGAAGGTTCTTCAAATCTTCGGTATATGTGTTAATACTGGAAATTTTGGGTGATTCTATTATATATTTCCTCTTCTTCTCTTCTATCTTCCACCATTTGCTGTATGGAATCAAATGTGACAGTAAAAGCCAAAATGTTGACCAGACATAAGAACAAGCTAGCCTTTACGTTAGCTGTGCCTGCCGTTCTAAGAATATTATATAAAATTTCCCCATTATTATTAATGTCTTCATTTTCTATTTGTTCCCATATCAAGTTAATTTTGTTTGATCTGCTTCACATTTCGGTTTGCAAATAAATATGAAATTGTACCAGGAGCTGAAAACTTTTTTTCGTGACTTTTGAGTGGCCGTTGTTCAGAATTCCTTATTTAGCGGTTCGTACTAATTTTAATGCTATGGAACGTGTTTGGTTCCATCAACATCTGGCCGGTATTCGGAAATTTTCGTTGTTTAGAGGTGGCTGTTCAAGGAGGTTTCACTGTATGTCAAACATAGATTATGAACATTCATTGAGAATACTGTAACAAAAAACTTCATTTTTTTAACCCCTTGAGGACGAGCGACCGCTATGCGTGCCGCGTAAGGTGCTCAGAATTCGTGATTAATCTCACCCGTAAATTTTTATTGTAAATTTTGTCTTATTTAATACGAGCATTTTCCCGATTCAATTAGGCAAAACTGTTTTAAAAGACTGGTGATAAAAGATTAAAAATTCTGTAAAAGACGCTCGTCCCGAAGGGGTTAAGGTGAAAGACGTTGTCTAAATAAACAATTTAGAAAACGCATAACGCGTTTCAAAACCCGATTTCAGCGATTATCATCAATAGGAAAAAAATCCGAATTTTCTTTCGCAACCCTGTGTAGGATCTGCATACTTTTAATTGTGCACGAACAGTAAATAAATCGTACATAAAATTTTGGAATATTTTAAAATTTTTGGTATTTAAAAGAAAACGTTAGAAAAGAAAACATAGTTTTTGTTTTTGTAAGATTTTTTCCGCAAGGTTCCGAATTTTGCGGAAAATTTTTCGCGCACGAGGTGCGTCTATATCAGGTATGGCGAACCTATGGCACGCGTGCCGAACTTGGCACGTAAGAAAACTTCTCTGGCACGCGAAAAAAAATTACAGATTACATTCGTTTATGGAGAACAATCCATTTTATGTTTTTTAACAAAAAGTATAATTTGTGTAACAGGTATATAATTTACTTTAAAATAATCCGCAAGTTTTGAATGAATTGAGGTATTATAAATTTCAATGAAAGCGCCTTGTAGCGTCATTTTCTCGCCAAACCATTCAACATAGAGTGTTTTCCAAAATCTTTTGCTTCTTTATGGAATTTCAAAGGTTTTTGAAAATTGAATTTTTAGATATAGTTTGCATAGTAACATACCTAATTGACTTAATTTTCTACTTCAGATTAGGTTTTATTATATTTAGGTCATAATTTTGAAAATTGAATTTTAACTGTTACTATAAATAATATGCATCTATTGAACCTGTTTCTACAACTAAAACAATCTGATTCGGAAGTATCCTTCTATATATAAAAAAAAGTTTTGATTTGGAAATGGACCAATGAAAATCTGCGTAGATATTCCCACCAGATCGGCATCCAGTTTGAATGCTTAAGCATGACCCTGCTTCGTTAATATTAAAAAAACTGTTGCATACAAAAATATGAAAATCGGTAGTATTATAGAGAAATGTTTGATAAACACGCTGATGCAGACAGTTTTCAAATCGAAGAATTATTTTAAGAGATATATAATGCCAAAGTTGGGCAAAATCGTTCCATTAAAATGTTTTATAGGAGCAAAAACCGTACATAGGAATTTAATCATTTTTAGATCATTTTATGCGTCAGAATTTCCCCATGTGCAAACTGCTTTTAGTATTTTAATTTGACTCATTTTCTGAGGTTTTATTTCTATTTTAAATTCAAATTTTCAGCATTTCGAGAGATATTTTTTACAAAATTTAGAAAAGTGTATTAATTTAAACAGTTGCCAACTGTATAAACAACGCAAATAATAATGTTTGCTTCAAATTAAAAATTTATTTTACACGTGACTATTATAAACAGAAAATATAAAAAGCAGGAACTAATTGAAAATTACGTCATAAAAACTATACTTACACGTGAATTTTAAAAGAGAAAGAATATTGTAAAATAATAAATTCATTAACATGCGTTAGAAGTATTAAATAGGAAAATTTACGTCACATTAGACTTATTACGTAAAATTAACAAAAAATAATATTGCAAAACAGTTTAAATTTAAAAATTGTGCTAGACATTTATTTGATATTTTAAGATCATAATATTTCATTTCTAACAAAAGTATTTTTACGCGAATATTAAAAAGAGAAAGAAAAGTTTGGTGAAAATTACGTCAGATTATAATTGTCAGATTCAAATTATAATTCAATCTTCTGAAATCTTTTTAAAGCCGATCAAATTAGCTTGCTGTTAGAGTCTGCGGTGTCTGAACGGGGGTTGACGAGCGTAGCTCGCGGGGGGCAGAGCCCCCTGGTACAGTAAAAGAAAAACTCATTTATAGATTATTAACACGGAATTCTATGCGACATGGTTATATTATTGATACAGCATAATAAACAAATTAGGAATCGAATTTAGTGTAAGTGTAAAAATATTTGAGTAAAAATTCTATAAAAATGAATTATTGGATTTTATCTAAGTTAAAATGTTTCTGGCGCGTTAGAATGTTGGTAACCAATAATTTTGAAATTTTTGGCACGCCTACTGAAAAAGGTTCGCCATCCCTGGTCTATATTATATACAACTCTGTCTATTGGTAAACCTGTACCGAAAAAACACTACAACTTGCAAAAAAACTAGTTTTAATGTGGTATTTCTGGCATTGCAAAATTTTGGTTTATAATGAAAACCAATGGACACAGCTTGAGGTTTTTCGTGATTTCCCAAAATTTGATTTTCTGGATAAAGAAAAGTTTTGAAACTCAATATATTAAACCGATTACTATTTTCCCCTCTTTCCCCACATTAAAAAAAAAAAAAAAAAAAATAACATCTTATTATTTTTTACAAACAGAGGCAAGAATAACTGCTATTTGATTACAGATAAGAATAAATACTAATATTTACAAACATCATTTTTCGGAGAATTCTTAGCTTGAAACTCCTTGAGGATTTTTTCCCCCACAATACGCTTTAAGACGCATTTTATTAATCCCAAACGACGATTTAAAAGGCTTTTTTTCTTTTGAGAGATTGGAAAGGGGAAAGGAGAGTTATTTTATGTACACATACTTTAGGAAAAGAAGTCGTTCTCTTTCAGATATCTCAAGAGAGCATTCTGCAAAAATAATTTTAATTATAACATTAAATAGAAGCTGCAGATGTTTATTTCTAGATAAGCCAGTTGTAACTTTCACAAAATACATTATAATTTTAATTTTTGGAGATATTTCTGCAATAGATTAAAATGATAGTTATTCGGTTGGTCCAAATGGGAAAAAATGAGAAGTTGTCATACCTTATCAAAGCTATTTTTTCGTTAAAGTTTAAAAGAAAAAAAAAATATTTTTTGAACATGGAAAAATGGAAGAAAAATTCCTACAACTATTGCAAAGTGTTTTTTTCCTCCCTTGAGCACCTACTAAACAGATTTTTTATTTTATTTTATTTTTTAAATGGTATAAATTAACACATCAGCCCAAAATAACAATTATGTTTCCATATTAATATTTCAGCATCAGTTGCTAAATATAACAGAAAAACGTGCGCACATATATAGTACTTTTGTCGGTACGTGTACACAATTTATTACTAAATTGTACGGTTTGCTAGTAGTATTTTGCGTTAAGTTTTATAAACAAACTTAAAAAGATAAAACTTTTTTTGGGGGAAAGGGGGGGTAGTAATTTTAATGGTTAAAATTTAATCTCAAGTGTAGATAGTTAATTATTTCATTTCTTATAATGTCTAGCTTTCTCGAGCCGCATTACAGGCGAAAAATTTGTTTCGGGCCGAAAATACAATGTATTCCTAACTGCACTCTTAGTATTAACATACAATAGTTATTGAACAAACATGTTAGAAAATTCATCAGATCTTAAGTGATAAAAATTTTAAATGTCGAAGAAAATGTTTAACTTCACTTCTTTGAGAAATTCTTTTTTAAAAATCATCGACTTACATCACAGTCAGAACATTACGACTAGACACATAATAATGAGTTTATCCAACTTGGATATAAATAAATAAAACTAAAAATAATTTTAAAAAAATTTATAAGATTCATTCAACGGTCATCTTGAAAATACCGCCCCATTTTTAAACTGCAAATCATGTTTTTTACCAAAAATTCCCGTTACAATACATTAAATTGGTGTGGGCAACAAGCTCGATTATGGAAAAAATCACTGCTTTTTTTTCACGCTTGGTAGAAAGCTCAAGCAAATGAATTTATTTAAAAATATATAATTTTTGCTCTGTTTATTTTAGGCGAAAAAAGACGACACGAAAGAAAAAATGAATCATTATTTAAGCTATCTTTTTAGGACTTCTAAATTGAGTTCTCAACGTATAATCGTAAGTTAATATTTAAGTATTAATTGATAAAAGCGTACTTTCTTTTTAATATTCTTAATTTTTTATGTATAATTTATTTTCTACTTTTTAGTCTTTAAAAGGTTTCATTGTTGCAGTTTTACAGTGCTTTTTTTTTTTTTTTTTTAACTCCCATACAATACAATTACAATTGTACGAGTTAACAGAGAATATTTATTAATTTATCACTTGTGGTAGGCAAATTGAAAAATGCTTTAAAATTAACGTATTAATTAATAATTAACTTAATAATTAAGTTGTAAAAATATGAAAATGTTGTATTGTCATCAGAAACACACATTTGTATATAATTTGTATTAGGGGACTCTGCACGCTAACGCTCGCCAACTCCCGTGAATTGCTACGCGATCCCAGCGAGCGAAGCGAGCTGTCCACTATTTGTATCAACTCTAGCCAGAATGAGTACTATCATAAATCATTATAATGTATTAAATTAACAAATATTTTAATGCATAAAAAAGTAATGGAAAACTTTGTTGAAAATGTAAATAAAAATGTATTAACCTTGGAAACAGAATTAATTTAAAACCTTTGTGAAAACACAATAAGAAATATTTTTAGTTGAGCCGCTATGCGATCCGAGCAAGCAACATATGAAATTTACAAATATTTTTACTGTATAAAAAGTCATGCAAAACTTTGTTGAAAATGTAAATAAAAACGCATTTAGGTGGTGCTGCCAATGGGTATATAAAACATTTTAACATTATGAAATTTACCAATTTTTGAAATGAAAAATAATTCATAAAAAAGGAATTGAAAATTTTGTTAAAAATGTAAATAAAAATGCATTTATCAAAAGTTTGGCCCTGTGACTGATCATTGAGGAAGCTAAGAGAACTGGAATTGACGCCGTTTAAATTAAATGGCATGTTAGTGTCAGATGGTGGCCTTCACCTTTCATTTTGCCGATGGTATTGAAAATCCCGGCTTGAATTGATTTAAAACTATAATAAGACACTATAAAAGATTCTACGTATCACGCTAACCAAAGCCATTTAGGCTTTGACGCTACCGAACTGTAAACAAAACGTTTTCGCCTGTGTCTAAATATAATCTTGGATCAAAAAGCTGATTCGCTGGATTCCTCACGTCACCGTAAACCGGACCAATAACAATTGACATTCATGCATCGCTCAAACGGTTTGTGTTTAAAAGAGAGATTCTGTCTGGATTTTGAATTGCTGAGTTTGGACATGTGACCGTAACTTAATCACTGAGAAACGTCGCTGTGGCTGTTGCCAAATGACAAGCTACAAATAGAGCTTTTTTTTTTTCGTGCTACGTAAGAGAAATATATAGATGATTTTAGAATATCAGGAAGTGGGTTAAAAATCTATAGCAAAATTCAGTTATTACATGAAAAAGGCAGGTTGAGTTAAATAAAAGAGTGTAAAAATATTTGCAATTCTTTTTGGAATGGAAGGTAAACATCCTTAACAAGTGGTCGAATGTAGACTGTACTAAATACATACGCATTGGTCGCTCACTTACAGTTCTCAAATGCTACTCCATAATCCAGTGAAATTAACTGCTTCGAGACGCGCGTCGCGAATGCGCGACGTGTAGGGTGCGTACCAGGGTCTGATTATCAAAAGGCCCGAGAAGCAAGTGCTTCCCCTCTAAAATTTAAGAGGGTCCCAAAATAATTGTAAAATGGGATCTGTATAATTTCCATTTTCTTTTCCTTTCTTTCTTTCTTTCTTTTCTTTTTTTAACATTGCATTTTTAATTTTTTTGAAAAGGGAAGTTTAATGCAAGAGAAAATCTACTACATCAGGAAACTTATTTAACAAGGAAATATGAATGTGATCAATAGGATGTTAAGTAATCATGTAACATCCTGATGTGCTGGTTAGAAACCATCTGGGTAATTGAGCATACCTATATGTACTAGAAATATATGAAGTAGAGAGCATAAAAAAACCTGTTAACTCGGCTAAGACACGCCCGGGAATAATAATAGCACCAATGGTGAGTTTTCAATTAAGAAGATTTAAGAAAATTTCGGCCAAATGAAAGGCCCCGAAATGATACCGTGCTTTGCCAGGATTCAGAGATTAATCGGGTCCATTTTGTGTACGATTCTCAATTTTTCGTACCAGTAATTTTGAATGGTAAATTTTGCCGTATTTAATGTCAAAACATTAAATAAGGTAAACGTGTTTTTAATTACTGGTGCTGAAAGATTAAAAATTGTGCACCGGACGCTCGTCAGAGAACAAGATGTTAGTGGAAATCATTATCATGCTTCTCAAACAACCCTAGCACATTTGACTTTGAACGATGAAACGCATTTTTTTTTTTCCGAAGGAATTTATTAATATCTAACTAAACTATCTTTAAAAAGCTACATTTAAGTATAATGTTTTAACACTTTCCAACATAATTGAAAAGAGTTTATAAATTCAGTTTGTCTGTTTGTCCGTGCTCTAACTCGCGTAAATATACTCAGATTGTCATGAAATTGATGTATGTCGTTGGGATTTAATATGGCATATTCAGTATTAAAAATGCAGTGTGTAGCATTTGCACTCTAAAATTGGGAAGAGTGAAAACTTCATTCTTTGAAAGAGTGACAGGCATTTTCACTCTTTTTGGAGGGAATTTTATAAAAATGCACTCCTGAAAGAGCGGAATTTTCCACTTCCTAGAAAGGAGTGTTTCACTCCATTGTCGAGAGTGAAATATGTCACTCTGTTGTCGAGAGTGAAATATATCTCACTGATGAAATTCCCGTTTTTCCCGCGATCCTTTGACGAAATTGGCGATTTTTCTTCGAACGATTGACGAAATTGATATTTTTCAGTGATCATTTGTCGAAATTCGCGATATATTTTATGTCCAAATTTATGACCTTTTTTAATTTTCGTAAATGACTGCCTTAATTTTTCGGAAAATTCGGAACAGAATCATCTCGGTCATCTATAGAAAAAATTAAGAAAATAAATTCGAAAAAAAATCGATTACAAATCACTTTTCAGTAATCATGTTGGCAAGTGTCATGCTTTTACCTTTTTAAACGAATCCGTAAATGTTTCGCGTCGCTAAACAAGGATTTTTTTAAGGGACCGCCTTAATTTGTACAACTATTTTAGCCTGCGAACATGCATAAAAGTTACTGAATTAATTGAAGAGCGTATTTTTTTTTTTTAATTCAAATAAGGAAAAATTTAAAGAAAATTTCCTGCAACCATTTCAAAGTGTGTTTTTTTTTTCGTTCTTATGTGTAAGTTTTATGAAGGGGGAAAAAGAGCCCTCATTCGTCACCATTCCAAAGGGGGAAAAAAAACTATTTTGAATGGCCGGAATTTTGTCCTTTTTTATTGAAAAAGAAAAAAAAAAAAAAAGAAAAAAGAAAACTTCATTCAAGAACTATATTTTTACTTAAACATGATTTGATTTCGTTTTTTGCGTTTAGGTGATTCACAACAGAGCAGGAATGGACACCATAAAGCAACTTTTTTTTATTTATTTATTCAAGTACTCCAGTAAAAACTAACTACATATCCG
Source organism: Maratus speciosus (assembly GCA_963932465.1). Lineage (NCBI taxonomy): Eukaryota > Metazoa > Arthropoda > Arachnida > Araneae > Salticidae > Maratus > Maratus speciosus. The sequence goes on from OZ010788.1 coordinate 149,152,092, forward strand.
GTTCTTTTCAATATGTTTTCATAAAAGTTGTTTCTCATTCTACTTAAAACACGGATTAAAAAAAATCTTTTGAAATACCTTTTGATTTTTTTTTTATACTTTTTGAACTGAGCATCATACGTAAAACATTTTTTTTTCTTTCTCTAGAGATTCCAAAAATAAACTAAGAAATCACATAGGATCATTATATGTACAAGGATGACACGTAATATTTTGAACAATACACATCTGTCACGCAAAAATTAAATTTTCTGCCAAGCAAAGATTCATTAACCTTGTAAAGCACTCCGAAAGAATTTCGTGAAAAAGGAAAATAATTTCTGTAACCTAAATAAGGTGGTGATGGTGGGGAGGGGAGGGGGGCAAGGAGAAAAGAAAATAAAACTGAAAAGGGAACTCTAACATGTAAAATATACATTTGAGAAGGTTTAAACAAATCTTTTCTACCTTCTTAATTTTAGTTAAATGATCTGAAAGAATACATAAAACGGCTTCCGGTCAGGTAAAACACAATGCAAAATTTTCCTTTTTTGTTTTCCCCAAAATTCCATTAAGTCAAAATAAAATAATGCGTTTTGCGCGCCTCTACGCACTAGAGATTAGATGGGCTCAGCCCGACTCCGTGAGACCAAGACCAAAAAAAAATTATTTATTCATGGATTGAAAAAAAAGGAAACAAATCGGAAATTGTACATCAAACGTGACAAATGACGCTCGTTCTATAGATTTATAAATATTTAGATCTTGATGCAACAGCTGTTGCACTCTTACGCATGAATACAAAATTTATTAAAAAAAAAAAAAATTATGTAAATTAAATTCAGTAATACAGGAAATAATATGACTCCATCTTAAAAAGGACGTAATCACCATGACAACTTAGAATCATTACCTATCATTAGATATCATTGAATTCATTATATATGATAGGATTTAATAGAACGAAGAAAACTTTTATTAATATCTTTTTAAGTTTTGATTAGATTTTCCTAAAATTTGAAATAACTCGACAGAATTCTATTATATATATTAAATTTCAAACCATTCGGTTGGGTAGTTTTTGCGCTGTTATACGTGACAGAAGGACAAACAAACGGACGGACCAGACGACGACTATACGTGCTGTGTATCTATATTATAAAGGACAAACATATCTGTGCGTAACGCATACGTCATTTTGCGAATGGCAACACTTTGAAATTTGAAATAAAATTTTGGTTTTGCAATTTTCGCTACTGCAAAATTTTAAACTTCTAAACATCGCACATTTTAAATTTTTACCCTGTCGTATAAGGAAAAAAATGCTCTTTTAAATGCAATTTGTTTGAAAGCTGTATCTCAATTTATTTTTGAGATATTAATTTTTTATAGTTTTTAATACCGTTTTTCTTATTGTGGCAACAAAAGTAACCCGTTTCTATTGAAAGTCATTGAAAGTAAACGGAAAATAGTCGAAAATAGGTGGTACTGTATCTTTTTGTTGCCATATTTTCATAAAATCTGAAAAATGTTGAAATTAAAATATGGGCTATATCAAGAATATTGTCTGTTATTCCGTGATAATGACGTCATATGCATACTTTTCTATAGACGAACTTTAAGACTTGATTGTAAAATTGGATTGCATTAGCAGATGCAAACGACATCATTTTATAAAAAGCGCGTATTTTTATTCTTAAACCTGAATTATGTTTTGTAGAAGTGCGTCATTTTCACAGCCCAGCTGTTTTGAAATTCTTCACAGGTGAATTCACTTTTGAAAATAATGTAAAACTGATAAAACGCAATGTTTTACAAAAATTTAGAGTGTCTTTATACAAGAGAGGTGACAAGCAAATAATAGCGATTTATCTTACAGAAATTGTTGATTCTCGCCTGGATGGATTTGCTTCGCCAAGTTAGACAAGCGAACAAATAATTCGTGGTTTAAAATAATATCATGTTCCTGAAGTGTTTGCCCAAAATTCTCTCGAATAATAAAATTTCATTGCTTTTCTTTAAGACATTCTACTATAATTTTACCAAAATAACATAATTTGCTTAATTTAATTTTTCCTAATTTTATATAATCTATACATTTAAAACACAAGTGTGTTCTTTAGTCATCTGCCCTGAGCTTTCTGTTAAACCAAATTTACTAATGAATTTTTTAACTGATAGCTGTTTATTTTCTGTGCCCGCCTTAGCTCTTTTTTTTTCTTTTAATATCCCATTATTATATTTTTATTTTAAAAGTATTCTATGAAACTTCTTCAAAATGATGGTAATAAGATAGCTTTCATTATTGCAGATAAAACAGAAATAATGAGGTTTGTTTAATTTTATTCACGTAATTATCTGATAAAAATTTAAAATTGTTGATAAAAATTGTTGTATAGGGTTTAGTGGCGAAAATCCCATTAAGGATATAATATTTTTAACAAAAAATGGCGTACTGCTTTTGAAAACACGCATTTTTCCTCATAAATTTTCTATATTGTTCTTCCTTCTGCATGTGTACTGATACTAAGATTCAGACACTAGGCGAAATGCTTAATTAAGTGAAAATCAAGTCATATTTAAAAGAAAACGGTCATTTTCTTAGATAAAACTAAACATTTTAACACAAATGCGTCTAAGAAACATAAATTACGGAAATTTTCACTCTCCTTAATTGAGATTAGAATCTCCAGTAAAGGGTGCGTCTGTTCACATAAAAGATGTTGCTGACAATCGTGACTTTAAGTTTTGAGTTTAAATGATTTTTAAATGATCAAGCAAAATACAAAAAAAGAAAAAAAAAAAAAATGATGAATATGTATATAAGAAGTGCGTATGCAAATTTTGAGAAGGTGAAAATTGCTGTTTTTCATTCCGGAATACCAAGCATAAGAGCTTTAGCCGATAACCACATCCTAATAACTGATCTTTATTATATTTTACTGATTAAGTATCTATATTATAAAGAACAAACGTATCTGTGCGTAACGCTGGCGTCATTGTGCAAATGGCAACACTTCATGATCAAATTACCGTCTTGACATTTTTGCTACTGCAATTTTTTAATCTTCTGACCATCGTACATTTTCAATTTTCGTTGCATAGGGAAAAAATTTACTTTCAAATGCAATTTGTTTAAAAACTGTATCTTAATTGACTGATGTATTATATTATCTAAAATAATTTTTAAGCATGATTTTTTTAAAAGTTTATCTTATCACGTGCCGGTTTCAATACATAATAATAATAAACATTTTGCACATAAAGCAACAAACTTTTTTCAGCATTTGTTTCTGACTATTTTTGCATAACGAAATAAATACTTCTTTTATAAACAAATAAATGATTAGTATTAAAAAACCCATCAATCTAACATATTTGTGAAAGACAAATTAACGAAATTAATTCTTCTTTTATAAACAAATAAAAGAATAATATTGTAAAAACACAAATCTAACATATTTGTAATCGTACAATTTAAATTTTTAGATCACCAAATAGGATTTTTTTTTTTCAAATGGAATTTGTTTTCAAAGTTCATCTCAGTTTACTGATTGTCTATGATTTTAAAAACAATTTTAAAGCATGAAATATTTTTTAATTTTATCTATATCGCGCGGAGCTCGATTACGAAAGATTAATCAGTTTGTCCTTAAAACAAAATAAAGAGTTTATCATTTTCTTACGGCTAATATTCATTTAAAAGAAACTTCCCTATGAATAAATAAATAAAATACAATATAAAACACAATATAAAATACAATATAATACAATTAAAATACAATATAAATAAAACACAAATTTAACAGACATGTGTAAGCTCTGAAATTATCAGAATATAAAAGGATGACATAAGTAGCAAAATCTAAGTCAAATAACTCTTAGCATGCGGCTAATAAGAAAATGTAGCTTTTGATAAATTTCAAAAATTTATTTGATTTTATAATTCGTATTTTCCATATGAAAAATGCTTTTTTATTGTAAGTGGGCAACCTAAAAAACTTATTGCATAAAAGAAAATTATTAGTTTTCAATTAAAAAAAAATGTTTTCACCTATATTCTTTAACCCGGGAAGCCCGATTACGATCCCCTAGTTTATATAATTACGAACTCTAACTACTTGTTATTTGAGAAACAAGAATCTTGTCTAAGTTACTTAAAATAGTTTACAAACCTTTAAAAAACAGTTTGAAAAGTAATTGAATTGTTCTTGATGGAATAGAAGGAGAAAAATATTCTAACAAAACTAGTGTCTTTTCTACCATAGTTGTATAACAATATTTTAAAAGAATAATTGTGACTTTTGAGGATTTCTTCCAGTGGTATAAATAACAAATTTACTATTTCAAACAGATTTTCGGAACGCGAAAAACCACAAAAAAATGTCATGAGGGAGTATTTAGGATTAAAACTTATTTCTATCTAAAAAGATATTTAAAAAAAAAATAAAAAAATAAAAACTATTCTTGAAACAGTTTTGAAACACTATTAACAATTTTCTACAGCGTATTTTCGATATCGGGCTCAAGTTCTGATAACACAAAATGTTTGGGGTTCTAATTTCCAATCGTTGGTCTCCCAAGTGTCCGAACTTATACCTAGTATGCACTGTGTTCATTAGTACCAGAACATCAGGACTAATTAAAAAGCAGAAAAACCAAAGTTAAAAATGCACAAAAATAATACATGAAAAGCAGCAAACAGCTGTTTCGAATCTACTAGCGAGATTCTTTTCCAGTGCAAGGTAGGGGAAAAGGAACAGCGTACTTAGAAAAAGGCAAGGCTGAGCCAATAATAAATATAATGCTTTATAATATTGTTGCCGAGAGTTTCGGTTAAACGAGTTTCGGATAAAAAAGGTTCTACTGTATTTCAAACTTCGTAAGAAAATTTATAAATAAGGAAAAAAATTGGGACGAATATCAGTATTGTTCAAAATTTCCATTTTTTTAAGGACTTAGCGGATGGTGTTATTCGATGCAGAATAAAAAAAAAAAAAATGCATAACAAAGGATGCTTCACTTGACCAAATAAAAAGATGAGTTCCCCCAATGCCTCACATTCCCTCAAAAAAAAAAAAAAAAAAAAAAACCTTCATTTTTTGGGGACTCGCCGGATCTTCATTTCTGATGCCAAACCGAAGTTCTTCCCAAATTTTCGTAAATGGCCGCCGGTTGTATTTCACTCAATTTTTGGTCTATTTCACCTATGTCTTATTTTATTATTAGCATCAAGGTAAAATATTAAGTAACATCAAACTTAATCTTTTTTTTTTTTTTAAGCACTAGGAGGCTCGGCCCCCTACGAGCTACACTCGCCAACCCCCGTCCAGACACCGCAGACTCTAAATGCACGCTAATTTGATCGGCTTTAAAAAGATTTCGAAAGATTGAATTATAATTTAAAAAACAGTGGCGATCTCCCTATAAACGAATTTCTATTCATTTCTCTTTGATTGGGGAATTTTAACGCCAAATCCGCTGCGGTACTACTTGATTATCCTGTCGACCAATTTCGCCAAATTATATAAATCGCCAAACCACTCGCCAAATTATACAAATTGATATAATTTTTATTTTAAATAACGAAAGAACAAATAAATTCGTACAACATTAATAAAAACACAAATAAAACGTCGAAATAAAAATAACTTGATGACGTATACACGTGTAACAACATTTCAAAATAAGCTAATATAAAAGGAATTAAGTAAAGAGAGTCTTTGTTTCCTGGTATTTTTTAACAAAGCGAAAAGAAAGTTCTTTTAAATGAGACATTTTAAATTAATTCTCAAAATATCAAATAAATGTCTAGCGCAATTTCTAAATTTAAACTTTTTTGCAATATTATTTTGTGTTCATTTTATGTAATAACTATAATGTGACGTAAATATGACGTATAATTTCTCCTAAGACTTATAACGCATGTTAATGAATTTATTATTTTACAATATCCTTTCTTTTTTAAAATTCACGTGTATACTTTTTATGACGTAATTTTTAATAAGTTCTTGCTTTTTATACGTAATTATTTAATTCTAATTTGAAAGTTTTTTTCCTGTTTATAATAGTCACGTGTAAATAAATTTTTAATTTGAAGCAAACATTATTGCTTGCGCTTTTTATACAATTGGCAACAGTTTAAATTAGTACAATTTTCTGAAATCTGTAAAAAATATCTCTAGAAATGTTGAAAATTTGAATTTAAAATAGAAATAAAACCTGAAAAAATGAGTCAAAATAAAAAAATTAATGCAATCTGCACTCCGGCAAATTCTAACGCATAAAAGGATCTAAAAATGATTACACTGCCATGTAGTTTTTGCTGCTATAAAACTTTTTTAGTGGAACGATTTTGTCCAACTTTAGCATTAAATAACTCTTAAAATAATTCTTCGATTTGAAAACTGTCTGCATCAGCGTGTTTATCAAACATTTCTGTATAAAACCACCGATTTTCATATTTTTGTATGCATTATTTTTGTTAATATTAATGAAGAAAGGCTTCCGGTCACAAAAAAATCAAAACCGGCGGCGGCGGCGGCGGTGACAGCGGTAGTTACTTTTTTTTAGAATAGAGAGATTACAATGGTAACGAGCGGAACATCGTGTATTAGGCATAGAAATACTTTCCAATACTAACAGAATATTAAGAAATTTCATTTTTTCATACAATAACATGAGATATCTAAAAAGAAACAATTTAAAGAACACATAACTCGGTTTTAGCAATTGATGTCCATATCTCGCAATGTGTGCGAATTGTTTCATGTAGCCCTATATATGATCAATAGAATTGATATACATCACAACACACTAAAAATTAGATAATTTAAAAAGTCATACTACTGCGAAAACCGCACTTCCTGCAATTATAGTTAGGAGGCGTAATTATGACACCTTTTTACATTTTCAACATTGTTATTATTATTATTATTATTATTATTATTATTATTATTATTTTGCTTATTTCTATTTGGAGAAGTGGTGTTTTTAGTACATAGGAAGTAACTTTGATACTTTAAGAACACATTTTAAGAGTTTTATTTCACATAGCTTTTATATATATATATATATATATATATATATAAAGTTAAAAGGATGGTTATAATTACCCCACCAAAAACTCACAATTGCATAAGTTTGGGGTAATTAAGACCACTAGTGGGGAAATTATGACCACTATATCTTCTCTTTATACTTGCCAATACACATTTGTTTTGGGTAATTGTGTGATCACTTTGAACTCCAAAATCACAAATCCGTTTATAAAAAATTTTATAGACTTAGTTTCAAATTGCTATTCGGATCTCAAAAAGGCTTCAGACTAGTAATAAAGAATATATAAGATGAAATATACATTATGAGATTAATATCTAAGCTTGAAACAAAATTTTACCATACGCAGTTTTCTCCAATATGACGGCGGTCATAATTACCCCACCTGACACTTAGTGGAGACCCACCTGACCCTTAATTAAGAGTGGTCTTAATTACCCATAGCCAGCCTAGTAACTGAATTGTTTTGCTGAACGATAAATGCTACAAAAGAAAACATGTTGCAGTGCACCTCAGTAATCCTTTTTAATTTCATTATGTATGAAGTATCATAACATCATTAAAATGCCCCACAAGCTATTTTTCCCTATACAGGGTGATTCAAAATGAATCGGACGAAAATGCGAGCAATCCTATTAATTTTAAATCACCCCTATATGTCACATTGTAATGAAATTCTTTTGTGCAACTTATTCTATTCACATCAGTGATGCAAATGAATTTACGTTTGAAAAATGATAACATCCATAAAATGCACAGCAAACGATTCCCCAACCCGTCGCCATAGACCACAATATAACATTTTTTTTTAATGTGTGCGTGTGTCCTTGAAGACGAACTATAAATGTTACACAAGTCATTTTCAATGCTGAACATTGTAAAATAAACTTCAATAACATATAAAAATTGCATGGCAATAATTCGAGTATATTTACGAGAGTTAGAGCATGGCACACAGACAAACCGAATACACATCCTTCTCAACCATGTGGAAAGTGTTAAAAACTAAAACGTCAGTTTTTAGTCTGTATTTTAAATTCAAATTTGTAAAAAAAAAAATATTTACAAAAAAAAAAAAAAAAAAATATATATATATATATATATATATATATATATATATATATATATTTTAAATGGAATTCAAAAATGGCATGTTTGTAATTTCTGTGATTCTTTATCTTTCTTTTTTTCCTTTTGACTTTACACACTTTAACGTACGCAGAAATTGGCCAATCGTCACAAAATTTTAATATGTTGTCACACACAGTTCACCGTATTACTTTGTTTTCTAAAGGATCATTCTTTTTTTTTTTTTTTTTTTTTTTTTTTTTTTTTTTTTTTTTTTACATAGGTCAAAATATTTTATACAGTAAACTCTCTGTAAGGCGGACTCTGTGCAACACGGAAATCTGTCTAACTCGGAAAGATTTTCAAGTCCCTGCGAATCCATAGACATAGAGTAAAATTTGTCTAAGGCGGAGTATTGTCTATTACGGAAAATTTTCACGGCCCCGATCGATTCCGCCTTAGACAGAGTTTACTGTATATGATCGTCTACTGCACGTTAATATGAGCGATATTGGCAGTAATAGGATTTAAAGTGAATGTATATGGGGCATTCTCACAATCTTTTGACTTTCATGTCCCTGAATAATAATTTTTATTTTAATACGCTTTTTTGTGCTTTTTTTTTAAATTTCATATACTGGGGAACATCCCATTGCATGATTGCACAACAATATTAACGAGATAAATAAGTTTTGGACGATGTTGGGGGTCCAAACACCTGGAAAACTCCTATACCGTCCCGTGTCCCTGATGCTGATTTTTAAGTTTGGAGCTGTCTGGATAAAATTGTTTAAAAAAAAAAAAAAAAAAAAAAAATCAATGTAATTCTTTTCTGAAACTGGAACTATTGTTTTATATAAATATGTAGCTAAAAAATAACCTGCACACATTTTTAAGGTTGTTATTTTTTAAACTCTGTCCCTGTGTTTTAGATTCCTTACCATCCCTCTTGCTAAACTTATACAGAAAATCATTTCAAATGCAGCCACAGAGTTTTTTTCAAGTTTTTTCTCACGCAGAAGTATGCTGGAGAAATAATGTCTAAAATTCTTTGGCAGGAAATTTACTGTAGAATTTAAATCAGCATTTAAATATCACTTTCAAGCATCGTGTCTTTATTGGTAGTCTCACCGTCCCCAAGGTTTATTCCTGCACTTTTCGAGGTAAATAAAAAAAAAAAAAAAAATAATAATAATTTAATCCAATGTCAACAACTGTTTCTAAAAATCAATGAATATTGTGGCTATCACCTAGTCTTAACATAATTTCCCTAAAAATAGGCGGTAATTTTCCTTACCGTTCCATCATTACCGTCCCCTTTTTTTACCATTTCGTTCCTTTTTTCCAATACCATCCCCCCTTTTTTTTAACCTTACCGTCCCTTCTTTAACATCCCTTTAAGACAATGTTATACAAAAATTCTGTATTAAAAGTGCTACATTGTTATTATTTCTTATTTGAATGTCCTGTGGGTACTATGCTAATTCATTATAAGTAAAAATTTAGAAGAAAATAAAAAGTTACAGGGGTAAAATGGTAAGGAAAATTAAACTCGCAAGTTTAACTTAAGCCTCAGTAAAATAAAAAAAATTTTCGCTGCTGACCATTTTTCTTTATTTTGAATCATTAAGGCATTCGTCTATCAGATTAAAACGTTATTTTAGCAAGTTTAATTTTGTCAGATTTTTTCCCCCAAAAGTCAAAAGATTGTGAGAATGCCCCATATAACAATAAAGGATTGTGACGAAAACATTGTTGTGCCACTCACTAAAATATGAACTGGTGTATTATTTATTAATCTTAATCGCACTAGCGCGTTAATAAGATCTGCCAATAAGGCAGTGTTTTAATTTTTCTTTTACATCAGGGATGCCGCGGACGCAAAAAAATAGCTCTTACGCGTCCCGTGGGACGCGTAATTTCGTGAAAAAATCGCCGAAAACAGACGATTTTCGTCAAAGAATCGCGAAAAAAGCGTAAATCTCATCAAAATATCGCGCAAAAGCAGCGATTTTCGTAAAAGGGCCGCGAAAAAATAGCGTATTTCGTCAAACCATCGCGAAATAAAAAGCGAATTTTGTCAAAAAATCGCGGAAATAAGCGCAAATTTCATCAAAATATTGCGGAAAACGCGATTTTCGTAAAAGGGCCGCGACAAATTAGCGTATTTCGTTAAAAGATCGCAAAAAATAGCGAATTTCGTAAAAAAAATCGCGGAAAAAAGCCGAATTTTGTCAAAGGAACGCGAAAAAATATTGTTTTTCATCAAAGGATCCCCCAAAAATAGCAAATGTCGTCAAAAAATAATGTAAAAAAGCCGATTTTCGTCAAAGGATCGCGAAAAAAGCACAAATTTCGTGAAAATATAGCGGAAAAAACGCTATTTTCGTAAAAGGGCTGAGATAAAATAGTGTATTTCGACAAAAGATTGCGAGAAAATAGCAAATTTCGTCAAAAAATCGCGGAATAAAGCCGAATTTTGTCAAAGTATCGCGGAAAAAAACACGATTTTCGTGACAGACTCGCGAAAAAATAGCGAATTTCAACAAAAGGATCGCGGAAAAACGCGAATTTCGTCAAAGTAACGCGGAAAAAACTTGAATTTAGTCAAAGCACCAAAAAAGATGTGCAAACTAAACTTATAGGTAGAAAATTCATAAAATGGGATTTAATTTCTTTTTTATGAGTTTCTTAAAAATACAGCATGATTTCAGTGTACTTGGATAATATTTATATTCATTAGGTGGAGCAGTAAAAATCCCCCCCCCCCCCCCTCGTTCTTACTGCATTGAAATGTCTCCCGCCTTCAGAACATTTAAGATTTGATGCTTATTAGTGATTTAGATATAAATTTCCCTTCCAAGGAAAATGTCTGATTCCAACACAGATCTATTCTGACAAATAATTCAATGGGAAGTATAATAATGAAAGCACCCATTCATTCAACGAAAAGTACACCTTTACTTAACATAAGTGTTCTTTTTTTCAGCAAAAATATCTTTTTCAATAAACCCGCCTTGCCTCTTTTTAAAAGAATGCGAACATTAGTGATACTTGTTAGTGGAACTTGGTATCTTCTACTCTCAAATAAACATTATTTTACAATTAAAATTGTATCTTGCATTTTTACTTTTAAAAAAGTAAAGAAAATTTCTCTTAATATTTTCTAAAAATATCTTATTTGAGTGCAAATAATGCTGGTTTTAATTCATTATTTAATTATTGTTAAAACAATAATTAATGCATTTCATTTATCTTAATAAACAACTTTCATTTATTCCTTTAAAATATAAATTATTATTGATGGGGACCCGCTTTTGTAAAAAAGGGACCCAGGTTTTTGGAAATCCTGGGTGCCGGGGACCCAGGTTTTTTCAAGTACAGCGGCATCACTGTACATATTTAAGCTTTTATTTCAATGCAGTTTTTTGTCCCCTATTCCGAATCAGTTACCTACGAAATAAATTACGAGATATTAAACAGTGATGTTTAAATTGAAAATAAGCAGATAGATATTATTGTGGATAATTCTCGGGAAGAAAAAAAAAATACATTCTATGAAGAAGCGAAATAGTTCGATTGCAATTTACTTTAGAGTAGCAGATTTGTTTTTGTTTAAAGTAACTGGAATTTTGGTATTCCTGGAAAACTGAGATGATGATAATAATCTTCCTTTCTTTCGAAGAACTGTAATCTTAATATTTACCATACACAAACAAGTAAACTTAACTGTTATTTGCGAAAATGTAAGAAAATTTCTTATTTTAATCAAATGACTTTTTTAACACTTTGATGAATTCGGTTTGTCGTCTGTCTGTCTGCCGTCTTTCTGTCTCTCCGTGCTCTAACTCGCGTAAATATACTCGGATCGACATGTAATTGATATATATTATTGAGGTTTAATTTATCATGTTTGGTATTGAAAATGAAGTGTATAGAGTTAATAGTTCGTTCACAGTGACACTCAAAAAATTCCATTCCATTACGGTGTATGGGGAAAAGACATTTGCAGTGTATTTTAATGATTTTACACTATTTCAAACGTATTGAAAATTATATCTATCATTGAGGTGCTTTACAAGATGCGTACTACAGAATAAGGTGCGCATAGCATTGATCGTTCATTTACAGGGACACGCAAAATAATTTGGTTACAGTACTGTCTAAGAACAATAATTGCTGGAAGTGCGTTTTAAGATGTGGCACGCGTTTTAAGGGAAATTAATTTTTTGCCTATTACGTGGTGTATATAAATTCTACAGATGAAATACAGGGTAGCACAAATGATCTCTAGTACATTTCCGTTTATCGACGCAAATTGCTGAAGGGAAATTTACAACTGTGTTATCCGTTTCCTAACTGAATTCAATTTTAGCATACTACCTAGTACAATATACAAATTTATAGATCCTATACATACAGGAGTGCACAAAAGAATTCGGAGGATGTTTTTTTCGACTATAAATAAGGGTTGGAAAAAATCCAGTTTTTTTTTTTTTTTGTAAAAAAACCAAAAAAAAACCCCGGTTTATTTGGTTTAAACCAGGGTTTTTTTTTTGTTTAAACCGGGTTTTTTTTTTTTTAAATATAATTTCCTATTGCATACAGATGCATATCTGTTGATAAAATAAACATTTTTGGATATTATATAAGTAATATAACTTTTGAAAATATTTAAATAATTATAGTCAATTATGTAGAAAATTGAAATCATTTATAATTTAAACATTATTAGTAACAGCTATGTGTTATGTTCAAAGTAAACTGCTCTGCACAGTGAAACATTGATACTTTGAAAATCGTATGAAGAATCCTTTGATTAAGGATATAATAATCAATCAATAAATGTTTGTGCAGTTTCATGCAGGGTTCGCAAGGTTTTTCCCACCCCCGCTAAATACCACGGTAAAAACCGATATTTACCATCCTGGAAAATACTATGTTTTTCCCACATGGGAAAAACTGATTATTAAAAACACAAATATAAATTCAAAACAACCTTTAAAAATATCAAAATTGAGTTCCAAGTAAATACAGTCGAACCCGTTTAAGACGCTCACGGTTAATACGCGATCCCGCTTAATACGCGGATTTTTTCCGATCCCTTGAACATCGCCCATAAAGCTAATGTAAAAATATCACGTTTAATACGCGAACGGTTATTACGCGATTCCGCTTAATACGCGATAAATTTTCGGTCCGTTGAGGGAAAACATCACGCTTAAGACGCGAATTCACTGATCAAGATGCGAATTCCTTCTGTCTTCTTGAGCATTGCCAATTTGGCGAACTTTTTTTATACAGATAAAAAACACTTTCCGAATAGTATTATTTACTTTGTTTAATGACATATTAATTAAGGTGAAAATTACTAACCGGAAATAGTGGTAGATATTTGAATAAAACAAAAACCTGATAAATTAACAAAACTGCAATCCTTGTTTGATCCCGCCTCCTAACATTCTTTGCCTCGCGCTTCGTGTATATTTTTACTGTAGTACAGAAATATAGACGAATTCAGGTTTCTCAGATACATCACAAAAATTATTATGATTAGAGATGATCATACCTGTTGTTAGTGAGGTATAAGTGTACGTTGTATCATTACTATGTTTTATAATGCATGTTATAAGCAACAAAACATGTAACTCGTTAAGATTAAACAAGCACGATTGCGGTTGTATAATTGCAATTCTTTATGTTTTCTATGTTTCCTTCACTTTTTGCTATGGAAACAATATTTTTTACACAGAGATAAATAAGGATAGTTTTTTATTAAATTAAAAAAAAAAAAGGACAGACTATAAATGTACTCATTATTACAAGAACTAAATATCTATATTATAAAGGACAAACATATCTGTGCGTAACGCACACGTCATTTTGCGAATGGCAACACTTTGAAATTTGAAATAAAATGTCGGTTTTGCAATTTTTAAACTTCTAAACATCGCACATTTCAAATTTTTACACCGTCGTATAAAGAAAAAAATGCTCTTTTAAATGCAATTTATTTGAAAGTTGTATCTCAATTTATTTTTGAGATATTAATTTTTTTGTAGTTTTTAATACCATTTTTCTTATCGTGGCAACAAAAGTACCTCATTTTTATTGAAAGTCATTGAAAGTAAACGGAAAATAGTCGAAAATAGGAGATACTGTATCCTTTTTGTTGCCATTTTCTCATAAAACCCGAAAAAAAAGTTGAAATTAAAATATGGGCTATGTCAAGAATATTGTCTGTTATTCCGTGATAATCACGTCATATGCACACTTTTCTATAGACGAAGTTTAAGACTCGATTGTAAAAGTGGATTGCTTTAGCGGATGCAAATGACTTCATTTTATGAAAAAGTGTGTATTTTAATTCTTAAACCTGAATTATGTTTTGTAGAAGAGCGTCATTTTCACACCCCATATGCTTTGAAATTCTTTTCGCGTGAAAATGCTTCACTTTTGAAAATAATGTAATCGAAATCACACACTGATAAAACGCAATGTTTTACAAAAATTTAGGGTGTCCTTATAAAAGAGAGGTAACATGCAAATAATAGGGATTTATATTACAGAAATTGATGATTCTCGCCTGGACGGATTTGCTTCGCCCAGTTAGACAAGGAAACAAGTAATTCGTGGTTTAAAATAATATCGTGTTCCTGATGTTTTTGTCGAAAATTCTCTCGAATAATAAAATTTTAATGCCATTCTTTAGGACATTCTACTATAAATTTATCAAAATAACATAATTTGCTTAATTTAATTTTTCCTAATTTTATATAATTTATATATTTAAAACACAAGTGTGTTTTTTAGTCATCTGCCCTGATCTTTCTGCTGAACCAATTTTACTAATATTTTTTTTTAACCTAAAGCTCTTCCTTTGTAGAAGTGATCGCACTATCTGTTTTATTTTAAATATCCCCACTTTTATATTTTAATTTTAAAAGCTTTTTATGAAATTTCTTCAAAATGATGAAAATTAGATAGCTTTCATTATTGCAGACAAGAGAGAAATAATGAGGTATTTTTAACTTTATTCATGCTATTTTCTGATAAAAACTCAAAACTGTGGATAAAAATTGTTGTATAGGGTTTAGTGGCGCAAAATCCCATTAGGAGCAGAATATTATATTAGGGGTACAATAACGGAAAATGACGTACTGCTTTTGAAAACACGCATTTTTCCTCATAATTTTTCTATATTGTTTTACCTTCTGCATGTGTACTGATACCAAGTTTCAGACACTAGGCGAAATGATTATTTAAGTGAAAATGAAGTCACATTTAAAAGAAAACGATCATTTTAACACAAATGCGTCTAAAAAACATAAATTACGGAAATGTTTACTCTCCGGAGTTGAGATTAGAATCTCAAGTAAAGAGTGCGTCTTTTCACATGAAAGATGTTGTTGACAA
This sequence comes from Maratus speciosus, assembly GCA_963932465.1. Lineage (NCBI taxonomy): Eukaryota > Metazoa > Arthropoda > Arachnida > Araneae > Salticidae > Maratus > Maratus speciosus. The sequence continues at coordinate 149,167,614 of OZ010788.1, forward strand.
TCGGGACTTTAAGTTTTGAGTTAAAATGATTTTTAAATGATCAATATGAAATTTGTTTGCAAAGTTCATCTCATTTTACTGATTGTCTATGGTTTTAAAAACAATTTTAAAGCATGAAATACATCGCGCGGAGATCAATTTCGAAAGATTAATCCGTTTGACCTTAAAACAAAATAAAGAGTTCATCATTTTCTTACGGCTAATATCCATTAAAAAAACTTCCCTATGAATAAATAAATAAAATAATACAAATAAAACACAAATTTACCAGACACGTATAAGCTCTGAAATTATCAGCATATAAAAGGATTCCATAAGTAGCAAAATCTTGGCAAATAGCTCTTAGAATGCGGATAATAATAAAATATCGCTTTTGATAAATCTCAAAAATTTATTTGATTGTATAATCAAATCGTATTATGATCGTATTTTCCATATGAAAAATGCTTTTTTAATGTAAGTGGTCAATATAAAAAATTTATTGCATGTAAAAAAATTATTAGTGTTTTATTAAAAAAAATGTTTTCACCTATATTCTGTAACCCGGGAATCCCGGGTACGATCCCCTAGTGATTTTAAAAACTGGGTTGTGATTCAAAGAGTTATTAATATTTTTTCTCTCTTTTAAAAAAATAAGTCTAGTCGGAAAATTATTTTTGTATTTTACATTCGGTTGCAGCGTGTTCATAAAAAATAAATCCATGTTAGAATCCATATTTAATTTTCGTTATTAATCCAGCTGGTTTTATAAAAAGAAACGATGAGTTAAAGGGAAATACAATTAAATTTTAATCTAAATATACGTAAAAGACACAATTTTCGGCCCTAAACATATAAATGAAAGTTCTAAAGATCATTTAGATGATTAAATATATAAATAAGCCCAGTTCCTGGAACATTATACAAATCACGTTTAATACGCGATCCCGCTTAATACGCGACTTTTGCCCACTCCCTTGAAACGCGTCTTAACCGGGTTCGACTGTAGCTTGAAAGGTAAAGGGGGGAAAAAAATCTACAAAAATAGACAATGGAGTGCATGTATTTAAATATTCACACGCCACACAGATTCCCAAACATTTACCAATCATAATCGTATTCATATTCTTCGTCTTCTACATCGGATTTTAGCATCATATAACAAAATACTAATTTAGGTTTTTTGTAAACCCAGTCTATTTCTAATCTTGTTTTGGATGAAAGAAAAATTGGAAAATACGCTCCAAAGATGGTGATGATGCAGGACATCCCTGAAGATGTTTCATGCAATAATTCTTATTTATTTATATAGTAGATCTTTATTGTTATTTATTATTATTATTTTGTTACATTAGTTCAACTTTATCTTCTTAATTTAGAACTTTAATGAAAAATTGGTATGATAGGATGAACATTTTTGAAAATGAGTAATATAATGAACGATTTGGTCCAGGTATAGTTGACCATATTTATAAAGTATATTTAACAATATGTGAAATGATCAATATTATTGAAAAGTTCATAATCTGGAAAACTCCTGTGAACAAGGAATGCAGTATAATGATACTCTAATGTATTTTCATGTATGTTTCAGGCACATTTTGTCTTATTTATACGGTAAATTTAATGATGTGTGAAATGTCATCCATATAACGCACAATCTTGCGTTTTTAGGTTTTCAACATAAAGATCTTCTACTGTATTCCTTTCCTACAGAATAATTTTAAACCTAAGGAAATTTGTAATAATTACATATTTCCAACTTTCATTTTACACACCAGATTCAGAAAGCCAGAATATTTCTTACATATTGTCATTTGGAAGTTTTTCCCAGTATTTACCACTTTTTCCCGGAATTTACCAGTTTTTCCCCCAGTGGGATGGGAAAAACAAGTTTTGAACGGGAAAAAACCAACCCTGGTTTTATGAATATAATATATTATTCTGTGGTTGTTGTTATTATTTTTTTAATATCCAATAGTCCAGTAGAAATAGCTCAAAAAAGGGCCTTGCCTTGCAAAAATTCGGGTAACTCTGATTTTCGGGTATTATGTCTTATGTGTAGGTCGACCTCTAATGAAAAAACCAAGTTTTCGACCTTCTAGACTTTGTGCGTTTTTTACTATATCGAAAAAAAACCCAAAAATTTTCGGCACCATTTTCGATTTTTCTTGTTTAACTCGATTTCAGTGCATTTTACAGAAAAAAATATAGTTACAATTTTGTAGAGGACAAAATTCTGTACAACATGTACTATTCATGTTTGTAAATTGACCAAATACGAGGCGAGATACGGAGCCGGGAAAAATGGGGTACAATTTGCAAAAAGTGGGAAAAAAAAACAAATGACGTTAGTTTTTCCTTAATAACCCATTTTTATTTTTTATTTTTCCGTTTTAGGGACAAAAGTGCCGTAATAAACTTTGTAAAGTATGAAATAGCCTACAATTTTCATTCATTAGAACATTAATTATCTCTAACAGACTCTAAAATCAGAAGACACAATTTATGGTTAAAACGGGAAATACCGTTTGGCAAGCCATTAATTTAAAAACAATCTTTAACTTTTGATACTGTATAAACGAAGCAATTAATTGATTATAGTATGTACAATAAAAAGTAATTTCAAAATAGTTGGGGTGGGGGGGGGGGTGAAGTTAACCGAAAAACTTAGTCGGTAAATATAGGCCTTGCCCAGAGTTTGGGTTAAGAATCGGAAGTCGAAAGTAAAATTAAGTGCTGGGAATAATATAAAAAAAAATACTGCAAAGATAAATAAAATATAATTTAGAAATTTTAAAAGGGAAAGAATTACACAGGGTCGAAACTAGAGGGGGCAGGGCATATGCCAGAATGGAAGGCAAAGAAGGCGCAAAATGAAGATTTGGTTTGTCGTATTTGTATTAATTTGTCACACAAAATTTTGTTATTTAGTCAAAATTTACTTTAACGGTAAATATCTCTTACATTGAGAATATTATTCCCAACATAAAGAGGACCAACAATTAATGCTTATGCATGCTAAGAAGAAAACCTGTATAAAGCGGAATTATTTTCGGTTTTTTTAATTCAACTTTAAATTTTAAAATAAAGCAATATATATTATGAACTTATGAAATTCTGTATGTAAATTCACTTTGCGTAGGAGGGGGAGAGTGTGTGTGGGAAGGTGGAGGGGGGGGGGGGGCAAAATCCATGTTTGCCCCAGAATAAAAAAAAAAAAAAAAGCTAGTTTCGGCCTGAAAATATCAAATAAGAATTACTGTTAAAAAAAAATGAATTCGGAAAGCCCAAAATGCATGATTCTATACGTTAAAAGAGATAACGGAAGAAATATGGACAATTAATCAAGTATATGAATATTATTATACTATGTGGCTACGCTCCAGATGTTATACTGGAGATTGGGGACTTTAATGGCCTTGAACCAGGGTTGTAAAAAACCCGAGTTTTTTAGAAAAAACCCAGCCCGGGCGGGTTTTATTAAAAAAACCCGGGTTAAATGGGCAATTTTCCCTGGGTAAATTAAATTGCCAAAATGTGGACGATGATTCCACCTTCCTCACAAATAATAATCTTCAGAGTTGCCACTGTATATAGGGAAAACTAGAAAATCTGAGGGAATTTAAAAATGAGTATTAAAAACAAGGAATTTTACTAAACTTTGGTACTTTGCAAAATTTATCCGTTGAAATTTTGAAAATTCTCAGAGGAATTTGGGAAAATTTAATATTTTGCTCAGTAAAGCACAAGAAATTTGATTGCGGAAATAAGTGGCAATCCTGATCTCAAATACAATCTTTGTGAACACTTCATAGTCTAATAGTATGGGAATGACTTCATAGTCTTAATAATGATCTCACCATTTTTCTCTGTTCTTAAAATACATATATAGATATGATCACTTTAATTTAAATAACAAACAAAGGTACTTCTTAGTTATCCCGTCGACCACTTTCGCCAAATTTAACTCATTGACATAATTTTTATTTTAAATAACAAAAGATCAAATAAATTAGTAAAACATTAATAAAAATACAAATAAAACGTCGAATTAATGGTTTTATTGGCCATTATTGGCATTTAATCTTGCAATTAATTAATTAATGGCAACCATTATTGGCATTTAATCTTACAATTTGGGGGCAGTAATTTGGTCAACGGGATAACTAAGAAGTACCCAAACAAATTTTAAATTGCAAAGCTATCAATTGTGTGTTTTCCAATTGTTTCCAATCTAAAAGTGCAAGTAAATTAATAAAAATATATTTTCCAAGATTCAAAGAAGTGAATAAATAAAACAAAATAACCATAAACTGTTAACAATTACATCATCTGTTCTTTTCCAGAAATAAAAAACCCGGGTTTTTTATAAAAAACCCAGCCCGGGCGGGCAGCTGGGTGGGTACCCGGGCAGCTACCCACTACAACCCTGCCTTGAACAAACAATCGAGTTAAGTACAAGAGATGGGCTATCAGGGCCAAACAATACAATAACTAAACATATATAAAGTGACTATACTTACTATATATTTGTTGATTAGTATCTTGTATATGATATAATTAATTCGTGTTTCCATTATAAAAGAAAAACTCTTTTTTTAAATTATTAAATTGCCAGACAGTATTTTCCTGTTTTTAAACAAAGTCTCATTGCTGTGATTTTCAAAGTCTATTACAAAAAATAATTAATAACAAAACAATACCTAACAAAAAATATTTACAAAAAATACCTAATAAATGAAACTATGGTCTACTTCATGCTCTAAAAAGTTTATTATGACTGTTTTGATTCTGAAATGCACTAAAAATGAGCTATAAAGCAAAAAATACCGTGATTTGTAATTTTTGCACATTTTACCCTATTTTCCCGGTTCTGTATCTGGCCTCCTATTTGGCCAAATTACAAACATAAATAGTGCATGTTGTAGAGAAATCCTCAACAAGAATTTAAACTATTACTATTAATTAAATGTAGTAATTAGTAAATTAAATGTAAACTACAAAAATTATTAATAAAAAAAATGACGAAAACAGTGCTTTATTTTTCTTTTCCGACATAATGTCCCTCTTTGAAAAGTGTTTTTTATTGTTATTTCCTGTGTATAAGCCGCGGCTATGTTAAGTCTGTTTCAAACCAGGAATTGTTTTTAAAAAATGAAGTCAAATAAATGCTAAGCAGAAATAAGTCACAATGTATTTAAAAAAAATTCTGGTAGAAAATAGAGTTGTCTGATCAGTGGCTTAAACGGGGGAAATTACGGTAATAATATTCATATATTTGATTAGTTGTCAATGTTTCTTCCGTTATTACTTTTAACGTATAGAATCATGCATTTTGGGCTTTCCGAACTCATTTTTAACAGTTATTCGATATTTCTAGGCCGAAACAAGTTTTTTAATTCTAGGACAAACATGGATTTTGCCCCTTCCCACACACACACACACTCTCCCCCTCCTAAGGAAAGTGAGTTTACTTACAGAATTTTATAAGCTTATAATATCCATTGCTTTATTTTAAAATTTAAAGTTGAATAAAAAAAAAACCCGAAAATCATTCCGCTTTATGCAGGTTTCCGTCTTAGTATGCATAAGCATAATTGTTGGTCCTCTTTATGTTGGAAATCATATTCTCAATGTGAGATAGTCAAAGTTTACATTAATGGTAAATCTAACTAACAAAAATTTGTGTGACAAATTAATATAAATACGGCAAACCAAATCTTCATTTTGCACTCTTTTTGCCTTCCATTCTGGTGAATGAAGCATATGCCGTCCCACCTCTAGTTTCGGCCCTGTATAATCATTTTACTTTTTTAAAATTTCTAAATTATGTTTTATTTATCTTTGCAGTATTTTATATATTGTTCCCAACCCTTAACTCTACTTTCAACTTCCGATTCTTAGCTCAAACTCTGAGCGGCGCCCATATCTACCGACTAGGTTTTTCGGTTAACTTCAGCACCCCCCCCCCCCACCCCAACTATTCTCCAATTACTTCTTATTGTATGTACTATAATCAATTAATTGCTTCGTTTATTCAGTATCAAAAATTAAAGATCGTTTTTAAATTAGTGACTTGCCAGGCGGTATTTTTTGCTGTTTTGGTATTTTTTGCTGTTAGTCCGTTAGAGATAATTAATGTTCTAATGAATGAAACTTGTAGGATATTTCATACTTTATAAAGTTTATTACGATACTTTTGTCCCTAAAACGGAAAAATAAAAAATAAAAATGGGTTATTAAGGAAAAACTAACGTCATTTGTTTTTTTTTCCCACTTTTTGCAAATTGTCCCCCATTTTCCCGGCTCCGTATCTCGCCTCCTATTTGGTCAATTTACAAACATGAATAGTGCATGTTGTAGAGAATTTTGTCCTCTACAAAATTGTAACTATATTTTTTTCTGTAAAATGCACTGAAATCGAGTTAAACAAGAAAAATCGAAAAAAGTGCCGAAATTTTTTGTTTTTTTCGATATAGTAAAAAACGCACAAGGTCTAGAAGGTCGAAAACTTGGTTTTTTCATTAGAGGGTCAACCTGTACATAATATCCGAAAATCAGAATTACCCGAATTTTTGCAAGGCAAAATGCTATTTCTACTGGACTACAAATACTTCTGGTTATTTTGTTTTCTGAGTAATAACTCCAAGTGTCCAAGTCAACATTTTTGTCCATTAGATTCAGCAACTAACAGAAAAGATTGATTGATTGGTATTATTGAAATGCTATAACTAACACTCAATTTTTGCAAGCTGTGTTATTCATTTTGATATCTTCAGTTACTCTTTTAAATTTTCTTTAAGGATAATCTTTCCCAATCCAGAAAATTTTCTTTTACAACTTAACCAAAATCTTAAAGATCATTGTATTTTGTTATTAACTGCTGTAAATAATCTGCATTTTTTAAATGAAAATATTTTATGCTAAATATTGAATATTATTTATCAATTTTATCCTTTCTAATTTCACATGTTTTAAGAAAAATCTTTAGGGTACCAGATATGTTCATCAGCACATGCTGATTTTCATTCTACATGCATAGAAACATGACCTAGGCTCATTATGTCTCATGTCGACTGCTAAGATGAAGTGTTCAAAGTAGAAAATACTTTTATCTATAATTTAAAACAATTAAATTACAAAAAAGAGAAAATATTATATTAGATTTTTTCTAAAAAAACCAAACGGTTTTTTTTGACAGAAAAACCAATTGGTTTAAATCGTGGTTACTATGCCAACCCTGCTATAAATGGTAATTCGTGAAATTGTGTTTTCAAATATATTATGCGTTCTCCAAATTGTTTACTTAGACATCATATTTCATTTTATAAAAAGGTGACATTTTCTTAAAGTTGTCTGGAAACATTGGAATGTGTTTCATAATCTATTCTTACGCATGATTTTTCTTTCTTTTTTTCTTTTATTCTTCCCTTCGGAAAATTCTTAGTTTGAAACTCCCTAAAGCTTATCTACTATGAAGAACTTTAAGATGCTTTTAATTATTCCCAAATCAGTGATTTAGGGGATTTTTTTTTCTATTATTTTACTAACACTGCAGATTACTATTTCTAAAAACTATTACAAATGAGGATGCGAGTTTCAAAACTCGCCTTATCCAAAATTGAAAAAATCGTGTTTGTCAGTGTATTCTATTGGCAGACTTGTATAAAACCAAAAACTTTCTGCAAATTAATGTTTAATAAAATTATGTATTATGTTAGATGTAAATTTCCAACTGGACGAAAAATGTCTGGACCAGGACATTTTTCCGTTTTTTCCGCCCAGTTGGAAATTTACATCTAATATGATTTATTTACCAATTAGAACAATTGTGTTAAAATTAATCAAGTATATATTATATTATTTTTACGATATGAAATAAAAACAGCAGTTTAAAATAATTACCATTTAAATTAAAAATTAATATTAATTAAATAATAATTATTAGTGATGCAACGGATATCCGGCAAACATCCGGTATCCAGCCAACATGCCGGATATTTGGCAGTAGCCGGATATTATAATTATCCGGCCGAACATCCGGCATGATATAAATGTTTTCAATGATGAAAAATATGGTTTTAATAAATGAATAACTAATAATATTATTTAAAAAATGTATTTTATTATTTTTTTAAACTAAATTTAATTTTTAAGAATATTTATTTCTAACATCTTTTGCTTCGATAGCATTTTTTAAGAGCTATCAAGGTTCGATCCAGGCAAAATTTAGGCCTATTCTAGTCCCCTTCGCAGAAAGCAGCTATTTTTAAAAATTTTGTTGTTATTACATTCTGGTAAATGCAATTTAAAAATTAAATTTGATTAATTAAGTATTCAGTTAAGTTAAACGATATTATGCACTATGAACGTTACTGAAATTGCATTTTTAGCAATGTCTACATTGAACACGGCTCTTAAAACTTTAAAAATAAATTAAATTTTGTAAGTAACCAAATTAGTATGTAAAATTCAATGTTTTCTATTACTAATTACTATCAAAAAATTTTTTTGCAAATTTTGCAAGAAAATAATAAATATATAAATTTATTAAATGTCTCTTAACATGTTCATTAAGATTTTCCCTGAATAACAGTGGAATTCAAAACATTATCCAGCGTTCGAAATCCTTGGTGGTCCGCTGGTCCGAGACCACCAAAAATGCAATCGGACCACTAATTTGAAAAATTTAGTGGTCTGCAGGACCAGTAACTTTCCCCCCCTTTCTCACAGGTAAACTTAATTTACCCGTCCCCTAGAAAACCACAACCAAACACAAATCACACAATAATTTAAAAAAATTGCATTAAATCTCAGTCATTTGAAATAAATAATCAGATAAATAAAATATCTAATTAATAATTTTATAGTTTTTCGTTATGTATACTGTTTATTTAATTTTTAGTAAATTATAATTTTACATTTTACTATGCTGAAAATTTTGGATGGCTGTAAAGGAAGTTTGGTTTATATTCTAAGATGGGGGGGGGGGGGGTCACTCAAGGGTTAAAGGGACTTAATAGAATTTTATGTACGTGGCCAGTGATGATGACTGCGGACCAGTAAATTCTCATGCTTACTGGTCCTTGGGACCAGTGACTTTTTTTTATCAATTCTACCGCTGCATTATCTTCTGCTTGTGCTTTCTGATTGGTTTGATTAAAAGTGTGAAAAATAACACAGATTATAAAACATGCAAGGGGGAGTTGTACCCTACATGATTTACTTTTTTTTTGTTATTTTACCATTATTATTGTTATTTATTACTATTTAATTAGAATAGTACAAATTAAATAACTAATGATAATGAATTTAATTATCATTATTAAAAATTTAATACTATTTATGTTTTCTATAAAATAAGAACTTAAAATAATAAGTTTTTAATTGTTTAACTAAAAGTAATAACTTAAAAAAATGTTTAATCTGATTTGGGAGGAAGGGTTAGAAAAGTAAACATACTGCGGCCGGATAGCCGGATATCCGGCTTAAATTGCAGCCGAATATCTGGCATCCGGTATCCGGCCAAATTGACATCCGTTGCATCCCTAATAATTATTTTGGTTAAAAAAATAATAAAGCTTATTTTTTTTTTTAACTCAAAGCAAATTTTCTAAAATGTTACAGAGAGACCCCCCCCCCCCGCCCTCCTGGCGTTAATTATTTTTTTTGCTCGTCGAGTTAACTGTTTTCGGGTCGGGTGGATGTCAGGGTGAGCGTAGATTCCTGAAAGTTGGGTTCAGGTTAACAGGATTTTTCAAAAGTTAGTTCAGTATATTAATTTCAGATTAAAAACTATATCTGTAATAATATTCATAGATGTTTGTGTATGTACTGTTTTGTAAAGAGACAACTGTGTTTTTTCCGGGTTGCTTTGATGATATTCGCGTTTTTTTCGCGGTCCTTTGGTGAAACTCGCTTTTTTTTTTCGCGGTCCTTTGGTGAAACTCGCTTTTTTTTTTCGCGGTCCTTTGACGAAACTCGCTTTTTTTTTCGCGGTCCTTTGACTAAACTAGCTTTTTCCCGCGATAATTTGACGAAATTCGCGTTTTTTTGCAACCCTTTGAAATTTTCGTTTTTACGCAGCCCTTTCATGAAATTTGCGCTTTTCCGCGACCCTTTGACGAACTTCGCATTTTTTAGCGACTCTTTGTTGAAATTCGCGTTTTTTTCGCGATCCTTTGACGAAATTAAGGTTTTTCGCTATCATCTGACGAAATTTGCGGTTTTTTCTGACGAAATTCTCGTTTCTTTCATGACCCTTTGATGAAATTCGCCGTTTTTTGACGAAATTTGCATTTTTTTCGCGATCCTTTGACAAAATTTGCGTTTTTTTCGCGATCCTTTGACAAAATTTGCGTTTTTTTTCGCGATCCTTTCGCAAAATTTACGCTTTTTCGTTATCATTTGACGAAATTCGCGACCCTTTGATGAAATTCTCGTTTGCTCTGATAAATTCACCGTTTTTGCCGCAATTTGTGTTGCGATTCTTTGAAGAAAATCGCGTTTTTTCAACGGCCCTTTGACAAAATTCGCGTTTTTTCAGCGGCCCTTTAACAAAATTCGCGTTTTTTCAGCGGCCCTTTAACAAAATTCGTGTTTTTTCAGCGGCCCTTTAACAAAATTCGCGTTTTTTCAGCAGCCCTTTGACAAAATTCGCGTATTTCGCGCACCTTTGACGAAATTGGAGATTTTTTTCTGCGAACGATTGACGACATTGATTTTTTACGGCAACCATTTGTCAAAATTCGCGATTTTTTTTGTGTCTGAGCTTTCGGACTGATGATTTTTTTAAATTTTAGGAATTGAATGCCTTAAATTTTAGGAAAATTCGAAACAGAATCACCTCTGATAGATGAATGACATCGTGAATTGTATGCGATTGTTGTCTCATGACCGCAGTTTTTTCTTTCTCGCGTTATTGCGTACGCAAATTCTGAGAGATCGAAATCGACTACATAGTTTCCATTAACAAAATCGATTACATAGTTTCCAAATAAGAGGACTTACCAATTTCATGCGTTTGCAAACAAAAAATGAATTCAGAAATATGTCTGAAAATAGCCAGTTTGGTTTTGAGAACAACTTTAAGTGACGGGCATCATGAATATGGGACTCGAGTATAGAAAAATGCGGCGTTTGAATGTTTTATGAAATGCACGGTGGCTATAGTGTCCGAACGAATCAAATCCTTTCCGCACAATTTCTCTAGTTTTTGCTTCGGAATTCCTTCCCTCCTCCCCCACTCCCCTCTCTCTAAATAATTAAGGAAAAAAAGTAAAGAAAAATCATGCGCCAAACTTATATTATGAAATACTTTCCGACACATTCAGAATACTGTAACAAAACTACACCGTTTTAATTAGGTGAAAGATGTTTAAGTAAGTAAACAATTTGGAAAATGCATAGTACATTTAAAACTGCATTCTGAAATTACCATCTATAGTCGGAAAAATATATAGCCGGTATTTTTTTTTATGCAGGCATATTATATGATCTACAGATTTGTCTAGAATATATATTACCTACATGGTATGCAAATATTTAGTTCTGCTGGCAACCGCATACCATAGTTGAAAATTCCCCTTTCAATAATTTCCACTAGTAAGCAGAAATTTACTGGAATTCTTTTGTGCAGCCCTGTATATGATCCTCAGAAGTAATATGCAAAGAATTAGTTAAATTTAAAAAAGAATATCAGAATTGAAAACGCACTTCCAGCAGTTATTGCTCATAGACAATATCGTAACCTAAGTAAGTTATAGCACAGACGCGAGATTACGAGACAAACCGAATTCATATACACTTTTCAAATCTTGTTGGAAGGTGTTAAAAAGAAAATCATATTTTCTTTATCATAATTTTGAATAGCAAAACATTGCAGAAAGTTCAGTATTGAGGGTAACAGAATTTGCGTAAGTTATTCTTCAGAATTATTGATTTGTAAACCTTTATTTACAGATTTTCGGATGATGGAAGTGGAAATGCACTTTAAATATGCACAACTATCTTTTTACTTTTCTTGCTGAGCATTTCAAACGCACAAAAACTAATGCCAAAGGAAGCATATTTTATGGGGTAGAAATGACATTAGATGTCTTCACACTCTCCTTTTTGATAGAGCTAAAGAAATCAAATTATGGATCTAGATAAAAGCGCTGAAAATCTGATATTTGGGTCAGGCGAGTGCCTCGTAAATTCGATTATTATGTTGGAATCTGGAAATCCGAAAATTTCTTTAATAATTTATTTTATGACATTTCTCAATCTTACCTTAGTAATTCATTTTGGTGAAGGCGGAATTGGAAATCCTGTTATACAGGGTGATTCATAAATATCAAAACAATAGGCTATCTTCTTAAATATTGCCCCTAGACACATACTTCCAATTGAAAAGTTTCATAAAAAAAGGTGCGAAATTTGATGAGAAGTTTCAATTCCATGGGGGGTCTATATGAGAAAATACAAAAATTAAGTTTTTATACGGGCCCCGTAGAGTAAAATTCCCAATTAGGAAAATTTTCCTTATCTATTCCTGAATTAAGCACAAAAAAATTCATCTCGATATCTTTAAAATTCGCAGAGATATCAAAATCCAAAATTCGTGGCTTACACCATTTATCCATGCCTCTGAGCGACGAGTTTTTGACTCATTTTGAATGCAAGATAGGGATCAGCCACAAATTGTACATTATTAAAAGTCGATATAAGACAGTGCCTCTCCTTTGGACATAAAATAGGCAGCGTATAGATTTTACGTTTACCTTGTTTTCAAAGTATGCTGTGGTCTGCACGTGTCGAAATATCTAGGTCCGGTCCCGAACCGACCCATATGAAAAAAAGTTCGGCCCTGCCTGGAAAAAAGTTCAAATCGTAGCCTGGCCCGACCTGACTGAATTTCTACATAGTTTTTTACATCGGTATGGTTAAAAGTTGTTTCGTATGGAGGAGTTCTGACCAAAAATACTTATTATATCTTTTCTTTTTTCATGTTTATATTTATTATTCTTAAAGAAGTGCCAAAAGCTGTGATTATTTGTTTTATTAATGAATCTCTATTTATATGTAAATGATTCACTTCTCCTGTAATAACGTTAATCCATATTCCATGTGTTAGAGACAATGAAAAATGCTATAAAGTAAAATCTTTTAAGATGGAATCACATAGGAAAGAAAAAAAAAAAAAAAGCGTTATAGACAAGTTCCCTTCTTAGGAGTTGTAAATGTAGTCTATTTTTTCTCAGGTATTATTACATTCATTTTCCATGGATCAAAAGATTTTTCCGTTTAAGAAAGGATTCCGTCATAGGAAGATTTTTTTCACTAGTTTTACTGTATTTTAAATTTTTTGCCTTAAAATCTACTATCCTTTAAAAATACGAATTTTAAAATTTTATTGTAAAATAATGGCCATTTAAATTTATATGCATTTTTTTGTAAAGGTTTTTGGGCTGTGCCAAATTTTAGTTATTTTTGCACGGGTTAGGTCAGTCAGAGATAATGATTTTAATATGGGTTGTCTCGAGACCGGGACTGAAAATTTCACCCAGGGGAGACCTAGGAATAAGGAAGCCAGTCCCGGTTTGAGTGCCTCGAAAATACGATTATTTTCTTGGAATCCACAAAATGCGAGCAAATCGAAACATTTCTTGATATCCCCTTCCCTTGGTAATTCATTCATTCAGTCAGTAAAATAAGAATTGAAAATCCTGTTTTGGGATATTGATCATCAGTAGGAAAGTCTTTTTAATGGTTCTTGCCTTCAGTTTTTGATTTTAATTTAAAAACTGCAAATAAAATTAAACAGATTTGGAATCATAGAAGATTGCTCTTTCAAATAAAACAAAACAAAACAAAAAAATTACGAAAATTTTCACCAAAAACGATCATTTTAATGTAGTTAGATACCTTGAATATTAAAACTTTAAACTTCGTGGCTTCTTCCTTTAAAAATAAATGAAAAAAAAAAAAAAATCCTGTATTCTACATCAAATATTTGAACCCGGGAGAACTCGCTAGTGAGAATGCCCATTTGCTTTTCTTTTACTTTACATTCATGTAATATCAACTTTTTTGGTTGGCTTAGTACTTTTATTCACAAAATAGGTAAAATAACTGAAAAACCTTTTGAAATTTTAATTAAAATGAAAAATGATTTAAATAAGAGTCTTAAAAAAGTACGACTGTGAGAGAAAATCTCATTCAGCGAGTTCTCCCGGCTTAAAATCGAAGAGAAATTTTGATGGAATCGTAAGGAAATTTTTACAGTCATATAGTACTTAGGAAAGGACTAACGTTAAAAAACTAATCAAATGGTGGCAACTCAGCAAGAATAACTTTCCTGCTCCTTTTGATTTAGCAAGGATGTTTTTTAATGAACTTGAGAGCAATGTCTGGAGCCGAACGATTGTTTTCAGAGACTGGAAACATACAGGGTGTTGTTAAAACTGTGGAACGAACTTTCAAGGGAGTTGATTCGGTCAAGACACATTTTTTTGCACAGGATACTCTAGCATCACAATCTACTTATTCAATTAAAATACAGGGTTTCACGCTACAAGCTGAACACGAATTTCGTTCACCTTTAACACTAATGAAGATGGGGGGTTTTTTTAGCGCAATTTTCATCATATTGACCTTGCTTTGTATGAAATGTGATGATACACAGTAGAGTCCTGCGCGGGTCGGGTTCTACCCGACCCGAGCCCGCAAATTCCATTTTAAGTCAACCCGCAACCCGACCTGAACCCGCAAAAATAATTTTCGGCAACCCGCAACCCGGCCCGAACCCGCAATGTAAGGAAAGCAAATCATATTTGAATACCATTATGAAAATAATCTACAATTGTATATCTAATAAAGTTCTGCACCGGTGCGGACCGAGGGACGCGGCGGGGCGGCAAAATTTCAAACTGGCCAGGTCACTTTATTAGGACAGTTTTTTCAACGGGCCAAGGCGGCAAAAAAAAAAAAAAAAAAAAGAACGGCCCTGCCAGGCCGCGCCGATAACTACAATTAAGCGGGTCTACCGGCCCGATATAAATATTTAGACGAAGCCGATAAAATTATAAACGGGCCCTGCCGCGCTAGGGCCGAACTTTTAAGTTTTACACGGGACGAGGCGGGGTAGGCCGTTCCCGGGCCCGGAAATTCCAGCACGTGCAGACCTTTAATTCTCTAATACCATTTTTATATTTTACATAGAAGAATGAACAAATCTGTATTCTTTAATATTCAACAATAGTAAAACCCTACCCGATGCAGGACTCTAAATGGTATAAAACTAAAAATATAATCTATAAATATGCTTTAAAATTAGTTGCGGTTTCAAAAGTTCCACTTATAACGATACACCTTGTTTTACACGAGTGGCCATCTGCCTTTAGTTTATCAGCAGTTATTATTTTGAAAAATTTCCCGTCTAACATAGTGCATCGTGTATCACCACAATTAAATTATTCACTTGATACATTAGACAGGAAGGACCATTTAGCGTTTTGCTGCGTATTGTATTTTTAAAATACGGTAAAAACATAATGCAGTTTGTTATTTCGAAGACTCGTGAAAGGATGACTAAAGGCAAAACAGACAGGTACACATTTTGCTTTTGTGAAACTTTGATCTGCGGTTTGTATAGGTTTTTAACCAGAAAAAATATTTTCAACCCGACCCGACCCGCAACGGGAAAATATAGCGCCAACCCGACCCGACCCGAACCGCAGGTCGGATTCGGGTAAAAGCGGGTAACCCGACCCGATGCAAGACTCTAATACACAGTGTATGTGCTGTCAGCTACATTCTGAATTATGAATTGTCTAGCTTACTGTTTGGATGTAAAGTTTTGGCATTTTCGAGCTTTCTTGTCATGTCATCAAAATATCGTTACAATATTTTCATTATTGTTATCAAACGAAAATCTAAGTTCGACTTGGAATTAGATATACTCTATTTTTGACTGAATAAATGGATTGTGATTCTGGTTTTCTATACAAAACTGTTTGCATTGATGTCTATGTTATCAGATCATGTCTGATACTTTATTTAGATCTAGGAGGCCTGTTTTTTAAGTACGGGCCGTTTTGTTGTATACACTGATAGATGGCGCGCGCGCCGCAATGAGTGCTCTCGTCATGTCACGGCATACCTTGGGAACAACTACGCTCAGTTGCAGTTGTGTAGGTAACCTGTACGATCTGTTCTGTGCCTTTAAAATGTTCAAGATTACCGAATCGTCCGCCCCGTGCGAGGTACGGTCAGTGATACTTTTTTGTCGCAGATCGATTCAAAACAAAAGACGGGGCATGCTGACAGAGGGAATTTTGCTACTCCATGACAATGCAAGGTCCCATACCCCAGCCCAGACCCGAGTTTTATTGAACTGTTTTGGCTGGGAAGTGCCCCCCTCCCCCCCATTACAGCCCCGATCTTGCGCTGAGCTATTTCCATCTTTCTCGCTATCTCAAACATCTCCTCGGCCAACGATGACGAAGACGTGAAAACGGCCGTGACCTCTTGGTTATCGTAGCAGGCGCCAAGTTTCTATGAATAGGGTATTCAAAATTTAGTTGTACTGTATGATAAGTGTTTTAAACAAACTTGGTAGCTATGTTGAAAAATAGAGAAATGAATGTAGAATCAAAAAATAAATTTGGTTTTTGAAAAATTTCTTTTGTTCGTTTTTTTTATTTAAACGGCCGCGGCCCTTACTTAAACACCCCTCGTATTTTGTTTAGAGACACTGGTTGTAAAAAGCAAGAAACAGATGATTACCAGAAAATATTCAGGAACTTGCATTCATAGATCATTATTCCCTGAGAAGGTCGTCATTAATAGTTAATTTCCTTAAGTGTCAATTTTCAAATGGCAAATGAATTCTGTATAATTATTCTGAGTATCTTTATTTTTTGACAGTTGAAAGTAGAAGTTGTGAAGGTTTTTAAAAATATTTGTATATATATTTTTTAATAAGTATTCGATTTGGCAGAATACTTTGGATATTCGGCCTAACCGAATACATGATAGTATGGCTGAATTTCGAATATTAGGTGTATCCCTAATATCAGTTAATTTTATCAATCGTCGTATCTCATCATCCCTGGTACAAAACAACTCCTTGGATGATCTGGAAAAAAAAAATCATTTCTGCAGAATGGTAATTGTGAAACAGTCCCTATTGTTTTGAATAATCGAAACTTAATGATTTTTGTCACTGAGCATTAGAGTGTCAACGAAATCAGATGATTTAAGTCATCGAGCTAAATCGTGATTTTAATCTTTTTTAAATCGTTGATCTAAACTTTCAAAATGTGTAACATCACTTAAAAATGTATTAACATCGAAAATGAACGTAATTTGGAAAGTTTCTAAGCCATTTTTTAATGGTTCGCTTTTTTAAAATTTGCAAAATGCAATCTGCTTTTTTTTTAAATAGTGAATTTCACCAGTAGTGCCCAAGATCTAACCCATTTTTTAAGGGCTCGCTTTTTTAAAATTGGCAAAATGCAACCTACTTTTTTTAAAAAAATAGTGAAATTCACCAGTAGTGCCCAAGACCTTGCTAAAATGATAGAACTTTATTTCTGTATATAAAAAAAAGGATATTATTAAATCATGTTTGTTTTTTAATTGTACTTTTCAATTTGAAATTCGTAAAATTATTAAAAATTAATGACACTTTATTTTATCATGCTAAAAATATATATATGCCTCTTTATATGCATTTCCTCATGAAATAATGCCCCTTTCTACTGAATTTGGGACTCTTTTTGGGAATACATATTTGTTCTTTTTCTATTTTGGTTGCATTTTCTGAGGACATTTTCAGTTTAACTACTTTTTTTTTCTTTTTTCCCGTTACTAGGAGGCCGCTCGCCAAACCGTTCGGACACCGCAAACTCTAAAAGCAGTGGCGAACTCCCGGTTAACTGGCTGTTTTCGTACTTGATTAAATCAGATCTATGAAACATTTGAAAATAAGGTGTCAACGATTTTAATCAGTTGATTTAAATCAACCGATTTTTTTTTTTTATAAAAAATCATTGATTTAAATCAAAAATTTTCTAAATGTTTAAAATGTCAAAAAAAAAAGTATTAAAATCAAACGAACATAATTTGAAAGTTCCTACAGGTATTTTGACTTATGAATAAACAAAAAAAGAGCTTTAAATAATTGTTTCTAAGCTTAATTCATGAGTATTGTAAAAAATTAAAAACAGTTGAGTTTGTAAAAAGCATTGTTTTTAAGTTTTTATCCAAATTAAAACAGTTTAATTTAAAAATGATATTTAAATCTAATATAATTTGCAATGTCATAGATTTCTTTAGGTAATCAATTTATGCATTATTTTATATAAAATACACATAGCAAGTGTAATACATCTCTACAAGTAAAATAACAAATAGTAATTAATAGCAATCTCAAGTTAAAGAAGAATATAAGAATGACATCTGCTCAACAGTTAAATTGTAAATGAACGCATAAGAGAAAAGAAAATAATATGTATGAAAATGTTAAGCACAACAAGAGCTTCTTCAGTATAGGTTGAATAAAGGGGTTTTTTTTATTATTATAATTTAACTCATGTATACTAAATTAAAAAAAAAATAATTAGGGATTGAAAAGGCAGCAAAACTTATCTTAAAAAGAAAAAAAAAAATGAACCATTGAAAGATAATAATCCACACTGAGCGGTAATAATGCTGTTACTTAAGTATTTTGAGGATGTCAGATATAAGTGGCTAACTTATATTTATTCTATGTGAATGGGTTTAACTCATTTTCATAATTTTTTTGGTTAGCATACATATACATGTGTGTAAGTTTAGATTTTAGTGGTTTACAGTAAATTTCCTAAATGCAAATGCAAAATGAGCTGCAAATAGTATTTGTTAGTTTTGTTATTTGTGCTTCTAACTAATGAATTTATTTATCAGCAGTTTTTATTAATTTCTGTAATTACTTATACTGTTTCTTCTAGGCCATTTTTTTAATGGTGCCGCACCATGCCCCTTTTGAAATTGGCAAAATGCACCTTGCGTAAAAAAAAAAAAAAAAAAAAAAAAAAAAAAAAGTTGAAATTCACCTGTAGTTGTAGCCAGAGATTTCTGGTAAAAAACTTCCCAATTCAACCGTATTTCTAAATTCATGTGGCCAAGATCTTGCAAAAATATAGAAATTTCTTTAGAAAAAAACACGATATTATTAAAATATGTTATTTAATTGTATTTTTCAATTAGCTGTTCATAAAATTGTTAAAAATTAAGGACATTTTATTTATCATACTAAAAATCATTCTTTTTTTTTAATCATTACTAAACACATTACTAATATATATTTCCTCATGAAATAGTGCCCTTTTTTGGAACTAGCATCTTGTGCCTTTTTTACTTTCTTCTATCTTGACAAGAAGTCCGTCTGTCTGTCTATATGTGACACAAATTTTGTGGGCGCTCTATCTCAAGAACTAATGCACGAAATTTAATAAAAATTTATATTCAGGTAGTCCCTGATATAGATTGGTGCTGATTAGTTTTTGGTGTAAATCGCCCTGCAGGTGGCTCTGCTATGTAGCATTTTGCAGGATTTCTACAAAAGCTATATTTCAAGAACTAATGCACGGATTTTTATAAAACTTCAGATTCCGTGAATGCTTGATATGAATTGGTGCTGGTAACGTTTTGGTGCAAATCGCCCAACAGATGGCGCTGCTATGCTGCATTTTGCAGCATTTACACGATTTTCGTAATAGCTCAATCTCAAGAAATAATGCACGGATTTTCATCAAACTTCAGATTCAGTTAGTGCTTGACATGAATTGACGTTTTGCCCCTTGTGGTGTAAATCGCTCAACAGGTGGCGCTGCTGTGCTACATTTTTTTAGATTTCCGCAATAGCTCTATCTCAAGAACTAATGCTTGGGTTTTCAACAAACTTCAGAATCAGGTATACCTGGATATGAATTTGTGCTGTTTATGTTTTGGTGTAAATCGCTCAACAGGTGGCGCTGCTATGCAGCATTTTTCACGATTTCCACAATAGCTCAATGTCCAGAACTAATGCACGGATTTTCATCAAACTTCAGATTCAGTTAGTCCTTGACATGATTTGATGTTTTGTGCCTTTTCGTGTAAATCGCACAACAGGTGGCGCTGCTGTGCTGCATTTTTGGGATTTCCACAAAAGCTCTATCTCCAGAACTAATGCACCGATTTTTATCAAACTTCAGATTCCGGTATACCTTAATATGAATTAGTGCTGTTTGTGTTTTGGTGCAAATCGCTCAACAGGTGGCGCTGTTATGCTACATTTTTCAGAATTTCCCCTACAGCTCTATCTCAATAACTAATGCACGAATTTTCATCAAACTTCAAATTCAGGTATACTTTGATAGGAATTGGTTCTAAATTGATGTAATTTCTTTTATTATTTAAATGATTTAATTGACGTGATTTATATAGAAGAAAGTTTTGTGATGGCCACAACATACTAGTTTTCTTCTAAAATGAATGCTACATTATTATCGTTTTAATAATTAAGGCTTAAAAATGCATAATATGTTCCTAATTAGAGAGTTAACTGTTTAATAATTAATTAGAAATAGTGTTGATTATTTAATGTAAAATGCAGTTAATAATTTGAATAAATGTTAAATATCACTAGTATTTATTAAAGTTTTACATAATTATTACAATAAACATTATTGTATGATACTACCTAATGAAACTACTAATTTGCAGTTTTTATAATTTTTGTAATTACTAACTAATAATTATAATTTTATTAATTAAAGTGTAAAAACATAGATTATGTTAGCAATTAGTGGTTTAATTGTTTTGGAAACCTAAAACTCTTGGTAGCTATTCAGTATAGAGATGCAGCGAATATTCGGCCCATTCGGCTTGTCTGCAGAATATTCGGCTTCGGCCGAATATCAAGCCCATTTGTCGGCCTTGGCCGAATAATACTGTAATAAATGTTTTTATATTTACACAGTATAACTTTTTAATTTGACAATTTATATTCATCATGTATAATGAAAATTTTATTTGAAATTAACTAACCCATGTTTTTCCATTAACTTTCATACCTCGAATGGGTTTTATCTACCCATTTTTATATAAGAGGCTAATTTAGGAATCATGTTAAAAATTTTTTATGCTGTATCAGTAAGTACAAAAAGTATCTGCTTGTAATAAGCTAACATAATCTGTTAAATTTGAAATTAATCTATTCAAAATTGTTTTAATACAGCTGTACAAGCAAATTCAAAAATTTTTTTTATCATAATGAGAAGTTTAACATTTATCTCTTGTTACATAAAAAATATTTCTTTCAGTAATATTTTGAATTATACCTATAAAGAACTCTAGTGCTATCTGCTGACAGCAAAGAAAAAAAATAATGATAATAATAAATGATAAAAATGTTTTTGTTAATTGTGAGCTTGATAAAGTCTACAATGATTTCTTTCCACCATTTTAGAGGATATTCCTTTCATCCTTTCTATCAGTGGTTTTTCTTAAGATATTAAGATTTCTTATTTTTTATTTTATTTCATCTGAAAGTTGAAACTTATATTTCCTAGTACTTTTCAAATTTTGTCATTATTTTAAAATGTAATAACAGCACACATAATATTTATTGAAATATAAACTAGACAATACCTGATGAGGAACTTTTGCTAAGATTTTTTTCTTTTTTTTGGGGGGGGGGGGGGGCTGAATTATAAGGCAATTTTTAGGCCGAACATAGCCGAATATTTTTTCAGAGTAAAATAATGCTTTAAAAAATTAAAAATTTGTATATAAATAATTTTTTTAAAGAAAACAATACATTTTAATTGTGAAATATACAAGAATTGTGCATATAGTGCATACTATATTTTGTTTTTAGGTAAAAATAAGTTCATTATTCGGCGGCCGAATAGGCCGAATATTCGGCTGTAACTTGGCCGAATATACGGTTATTCGGCCAAACCACTATTCGTTGCATCACTAATTCAGTATTTGAACTCTGGGGGGGGGGGGGGACATAAAAATTCGATTTAAATTAAAAAAAATCCCTTTTTTAAAAAAAATCATGATTTTTTTTACACCCTAATATAAAATTAAATAAACAGAGTCTTTGTCTCCCGGTATTTTTAACAACACTATAAAAAAGTTCTTTTAAATAAGGCATTTTAAATCTGACGTAATTTTCACTAAAGCTTTCTTTCTTATTTTAATATTTACGTGAAAATTCTTTTGTTGTTAGAAAAGAAATATTATTTACGTTTTCTTAGAATTCACAACAATGCTTTAAAGATTATCTCAAAATATGAAATAAATGTATCGCGCAGATATATTTTAAAATTTAAACTGTTTGGCAATATTGTTGTTTGGCCATTTTAAATAGGACGTAATTTCCTCCATTTACGAATTTAACGCATATTAATGACTTTATTATTCTACAATTTTCTTTCTCTTTTAAAATTCACATGTAAATATAGTTTTTTACTTAATTTTAAATATTTTCCTGCTTTTAATACATAATCATTTAATTCTAATTTGAAAGTTTTTTCGTTGATAATAGTCACGTGGAAATAAATTTTTAATTTGAAGGAAATATTAATCTTTTCGCTGTTTTAAAAATTGGCAACAATTTAAAATAATGCTCTTTTCTAAAAGATGTAAAAAATATGCCCCGAAATGCTGAAAATTTGAATTTAAAATGGAAATAAGTCCTGAAAAAATGAAACAAATTAAAAAAAATAAATGCAGTCTGCACACCGGGAACGTCTCATGCAGAGTTTTCCCCAGGCAGTTTGAAGAGGGTGCTGCGCCCTGCCTGCCCTTTGGTTTACAAAATAGCACCCCTCTTGCCCCTCATCCAAAGTATTAGCACCCTTCTTGCCTCTCCATTAAAAAAAAGTGCCCCCCCCCTTTTTTTTTTTTGCTTTAAAAAATTTATTTACGTAGTAAAATCTGACTCAATCTTGTTTTGAAAAGAGATATTTAAGTTTTAAATATGAAAAGTGACTTTAAAAATCAAAAAAGTGCTCTTAAGAATCCCAAGCATGCTCTTAAAAAAAGAAAAAAAAAGTGCCCTTTTCTCACCGGCAGCACCCTGCCCTTTTTTAAATTAAGGGGAAACTATGTCTCATGTATATCCTTCAGAAAAAAATATTACATTCCTATGTACTATAGTTTTTGCTCCTATAAAACTTTTTTTAATGGAACGCTTTTGACCAACTTTAACATTAAATATATCTTTAAAACTGTCTGCATCAGCGTGTTTATCAAACATTTATCTATAACAGGGACGGCGAACCTATGGAACGCGTGCCATAGGTGGCACGCGGGAGATTATTTTCGGCACGGCATAGACTCATGTTCTAAATTAAGGTATTGCAGAGCTCCCGTGTAAAGCAAGATAACAAAATGGAACTTTTGATACAGCCAGTTTTCGAATTTTGTGAAGAAAATACACACAAAACTATTATAATTGTATCCTGCTAAACAGCTGATTTGTTAAGAAGGTAACTTCTGTTAACTTATGTGCAATATTTTTCCCTGATAGTCTTTATTTTAGGACTTATGTGCAAATAGTTTTCATAATTTAAATTCAGATGTGAAAATTATTAAATTAATGTATATTGTGTAAAATCTCTGTACTTCTAGAAAGTTGTTACGGTGCAATTAAATAATTTTTACAAAAAAAAAAAAAAAAAAAAAAAAAAAAAAAAAAATCAGTCGGATTTTTTTTTTTTTTTTTTTTTTTTTTAATGTCAGTTGCCACGCTTTACACCCCAGCGTTTCATATAATGAAAATGCACTATTTTGAATTTAGACTTAGTTTTTCTAGATTAGGTTTCTTGTCGTTGCCATACAGATTGAATAAACTGAAATGCAACTTTATAAATCCCAATCTATCTCAATATTGTGTCAAAAATTATATTGAGAGAATTAGAAGATTATCAGGAAATAACGACCATAAGCGAAAATTCTGATGGTGAAATGGAAGTTGGAATTTCGAATTCAATTCCATAGAAGTAAGTTTTTTTTTTAAAGAAACCATTTTGATATATATTTTTTTTTCTGATAGTGACTTTTATTTTAATTTTTATTTTCTTTCTTTTTTTTGGGGGGGGGGGGGGGAGGGCATGAAAAGTATGAAAAACTCAAGTATAAACCTGTTGTTATGTGTCTCCAATCCAGCTGGCATTCTCATAAGGAAAAACTGGAATACGAAGCTGATCTGAATTATTTGGCATCTAAGACGTAACAAGAGAAGTAGGATTTTGTAAAATACTTAAATGTGTTACAAAATGTTACTTGTATATTTGAAATCCTAAAATCAGTATTTTAATTAATTTTGCTGTTCGATTTACTAAATTTGTTGGCACGTCGTGATCATTTAAAATATTTTTGGGAAAAAATTGGCACGCGGATGTGAAAAGGTTCGCCGACCCTGCTCTATAATACCACCGATTTTAATATTTTTACATGCAGTAGTTATTTTAATATTAACGAAGAAAGATACCCCCCGGTCACAAAAAAAAAAAAAAAAAAAAAAAAATCAAAACCGGCGGCGGTGACAGCGTTACTTACTTTTTTCAGAATAGAGAGATTCGCTTTTGTGATAAACTATTCCCGGAGATAAAGAAAATGGCATATGTAGGTACATATTTTGCCAAATTTCTTTCCATATACTATACTTTTGTTAAAGTTTACAATAAATTATGCAAAATGAATTTCTCATATTTTATTAGATAGCTAACATTATTATAGCTTTTCCACCCTTTTTTTTCTTTCCCTATATGATTAAAAAACTGTTATTGCCCTATCACGAAAAGTTTCTTCTTTGAATTGCTGACTAGGGCTACAGTCATTATGTGCTAAATCGTTCTGTTAATTGAAGTTTCAAATGCCAGCCTGCTTGGCACCCGTTCAATATCTTCCCACAACCTTTTACTTTTTTACTTTAAAAAAAATTATTTATTAGGTGCTAAGTCCATCATCCCGTAGTATTGCTTCGTTTTATTAAAGCCAAAAGTTATCTCCGTAAATTGATTGCAGTTTTCCTTGGACATGCTTTCAGTGTAAATTATTCTCTGGTGTAACGATTCAGAATTTCATTAAAGTTTTTAAGCAATCATCTTTCACTATGATGTATTAGGGCGAAGAAGTTCGTTTCTGATGGAATAGTTCATAGGAGAAAGAAATTCAAGAACGAAAAATTGTACATCATGCATAGATTTCAAATTACTTTCCGACACTCTCAGGATATTGTAACTTCATTTTTTTTTCATACAATGAAAGGAGGTATCTAAACAAACAATTTAGAAAACACAATAATACAATTTATGGTTAAAAACCTATTTTCAGCAAATGTCGTTTATAGGTTCAAGGTGATAATGTTTTCGAATTATTTTGTGCAGCTATGAGCTATATATATATTAAGGTACTTTGTTGTAGGCACTTTTTCAAAAAGCATTTCACAATTCGTACTCCAGAAACTGAGGTTTATTGCCCAATGATATAAACAGCTATCAAAAAATCCCGATGAACTATTATGTTTATGTGTGTATTTAAAAAATATAAATAACTAAATAAAACAAACATTGCTTAAAAAACGATACATTAAAATGTCTTATTTAAAACAATGTTCTTATAACGCTGTTAAAAAAAAAAAAATACCAGGTGGCAAAGACTCTGTTTTAGAGTCCTGCGTGGGTCGGGTTCTACCCGACCCGAACCCGCAAAAATAATTTCAGGCAACCCGCAACCCGGCCCGAACCCGAGGTGCATCAACCCGCACCCGGCCCGAACCCGCAATGTAAGGAAAGCAAATCATATTTTAATACCTTTATGAAAATAATCTACAATTGTATATCTAATAAAGTTCTGCACTGGTCCGGCCCGAGGGCCGCGGCGGGGCGGCAAAATTTTAAACTGGCCAGGCCGCTTTATTAGGACAGTTTTTTCAACGGACCGAGGCGACAAAAAAAGTGTACGGCCCTGCCAGGCCGCGCCGATAACTACAATTAAGCGGGTCTACCGACCCGATATAAATATTTAGACGAAGCCGATAAAATTATAAACGGGCCCTGCCGCGCTAGGGCAGAACTTTTAAGTTTTACACGGGACGAGGCGGGGTAGGCCGTTCCCTGGCCTGGAAATTCCAGCCCGTGCAGACCTTTAATTCTCTAATACAATTTTTATATCTTACATAGAAGAATGAACAAATCTATATTCTTTAATATTCAACAATAGTAAAACCCTACCCGATGCAGGACTCTAAATGGTATAAAACTAAAAATATAATCTATAAATATGCTTTAAATTAGTTGCGGTTTCAAAAGTTCCACTTATAACGATACACCTTGTTTTACACAAGTGGCCATCTGCCTTTAGTTTATCAGCAGTTATTATTTTGAAAATTTTCCCGTCTAACATAGTGCATCGCGTATCACCACAATTAAATTATTCACTTGATACATTTAGACAGGAAGGACCATTTGGCGTTTTGCTGCGTATTGTATTTTTGAAATACGGTAAAAACATAATGCAGTTTGTTATTTCGAAGACTCCTGAAAGGATGACTAAAGACAAAATAGACAGGCACACATTTTGCTTTTGTGAAACTTTGATCTGCAGTTTTTATAGGTTTTTAACGGGAAAAAATATTTTCCACATTCTTTTAAAAAAGCGGGTCAACCCGAACCCGACCCGCAAGAGTAAAAAAGTCAACCCGAAACCGACCCGAATCCGAAACAATAAAAGCCAACCCGACCCGAACCCGACCCGCACCAAAAAAAATTAAAGTCGACCCGACCCGCAACGGGAAAATATAGCGCCAACCCGACCCGAACCGCGGGTCGGTCCGGGGTAAAAGCGGGTAACCCGACTCGATGCAGGACTCTACTCTGTTTACATTTTTCATTTTGTATTAGCTTTTTTTCAAATGCGTAACTTATCTTATTTAATCAGACATGAAAGAAGCCAGTAGAACACAGCCAGTTTAACAGAAGCTGATCCGGCCTTAATATTCCCCAATCAAAGGGAAATTAATGGAAACCCGTCTGCAGGGGTCCATTGGGTTTTTTTAATTATACGAGTTAGATCGAGTAAGTGGTAGAGCAGTGGCCTTGTAAGCCAAGGATCTGGGTTCGATTTCCGACCTGGGTATTTTTTCGCTCAGTTTCAATTCGTATGATAACTTTACCAATCTTTATCAAATAATAGTTTTTAATTATAGGTCAAACTTCCGCAATATTTTTAAAGTCTATCAAATTGCAAACAATGAAAAAATTGCAACTTTTGTCCATATGTGCTCAGAAAAAATTGTGAATTTCGTAAATTTGCCGCGGGAAAAATGAAAAATACGCCAGTCAGTTAAGAATCGCGAATTTCGTTGATCGGACTCGGAAAAATTGCGAATTTTGTCGATCAGGCGTGGAAAAATCGCGAGTTTTGTCGATCGGGCTTGGAAAAATCGCGAATTTCGTTGGTCGGGAGCAGAAAAATCACGAATTTTGTCAATGCGGCGCGAAAAAATCTCAAATGTCGTTGATCGGGCATGGAAAATTTGACATTTTTGTTGAGGATGCGCGGAAAAATTGCAAATTTTGTTGAGAAAAAATCGCCTGTTTCGTCTGTTTATCGCGAGAAGAAAACGCGAATTTTGTTGATCGGACGAGGAAAAATCGCAAATTTCGCCGATTAGCCGCGGAGAAATCACAAATTTCATCGATCAGGCGCGGAAAAATCGCAAATTTCGTCGATCGGGTAGGAAAAATCGTTAGTTTTGTCTACCGGGTTTCGAAAAATTGCGAATTTCGTTGGTAAGGTACAGAAAAATCTCGAATTTTGTTGACCAGACACGAAAAGATCGCGAATTTTGTTGATGAGACACGAAAAAAGCGTAAATTTTGTCGATTGGGCTCCGAAAAATCGCAAATTTCGTTCATCGGCAAAAAAAAGTCGCTAATTTTGTGGATGATGAGCGGAAAATTGAAAATTACGTTGATCGACGGTGGAACAATCGTGAGTTTCGTTATTATATCACGAGAAAAAATCGCGAATTTCGTCAATTTGGCGCGGGCAAAACTTTCAAATATCGTCAAAGTCAGCTAAGTTCCGCGAATTTCGTGGATCAGGAGCGGAAAAATTGCAAATTTCTTTGATCGGGCGCGAAAAAAATCACTAATTTCGTTGATCAGGGCGGAAAAATCGCAAATTTCGTTGATCAGTTGCAGATAAATCTCAAATTTCGTTGATAGTCTCCTCTTCCCTCCTTCGTTCGTAAAGTTGACATTTTTCTTCGGCACTAGCCACTTTCTTGCTTATGTTATTTAGCCCTTTTAATAAAAAAAAATTACTCTCCCAAATAAAGTCAAGGTATATTATCACTTCTTGAAAATAATCCTTGCTATATCTGCTATATATGCAAACGAAAGCTGTTGATATGTCCTTACCAACTGAGTTGGATATGTTGACTGGATAGGGAGACGTAGAGCCCCCCCCCCCTCTGAAACCATATTTTTTATCTGATTATAGGCCACAGATCACGTCCTCGAAATAGAATTCTCTCCGTGTTACTGATGTGGCCCTCGACAACCCACACAATTTTTGTAAGTGGCCCTTCTCTTAAGAAGGTTGTGTACCCCTATTGTAGAGGGTAGAGCCTCCTAGTATTGGAGGGAAAAAAATGCTTGTGTGTATGAAACAGTACATAGTTTGCCAGAAAATATGTGTGTTAAATTTCCTTCTCCTGTCAAGGTCTGTTTCTTTATTTTGCCAAAGTTCCTATAAACAAATACAGGTTTTTAAACAAGCTTAAAAATGCATAACACAACTGATCGCATTTCTATGTGGTCCTGTAAAAGAACATTAAATGTTACATATCGTTTTTTTCTTGAAGATGTTATCGCGCACTCCAATAAAATACATCAATTTTTACACAGCTCACTTCAATTGCTGCCTGCTAAGAGTAAATGCAATCTGATTATTTTGTGTGTATCTGTAATACGTGATGTAAACGGGCAATAAATGTTACATGCATCATTTTCTATAGGAAACATGTTGTGGTGTATATTAGCGTTATATGTCAAAGTATATTAACGGGAGTTAGAGCGCGATAGGCTAAATCTGCAGACCAGGGAAACGTCAACGTCAGCTGTGCAAGCCATATTTTTGTTTTGATTTTAATTTATTTGATATCTAAAACATTACCATTCAAAATTTTATTCCTTTTTCATTAATTTTACTGCATATAATGAACAAGTTGTTACCCGTGATCTCGTCCACGTAAGATTTAATGAAGAATCAATGCATTAATTAAGCAAAATATTTCACTCACGACAATTAAAAGCATATACAGTTCACCAACTCTTTATCCCATTTTATAGTGGAAAATACTTCTGATCATCCCAATTTACATATTTATGTTTTTATATAGAAAATGGTTTAAACTTCTTACATGTGCGTGAAATTCTATTTGCGCATTCTCTAAGTCTTGAGTAATTTTACTGCCTATTTATCTTATTTTATCATTGCTCTTTATTCTATTTTATCTTTATTGCCTTCATGGAGTATGTTTTCGTGTCAAAAAATATTGTTTAAAGTGATTATGTTAGCAAATACTTTTGTGGAAATTTGTTAATGAACAGGTCATTTCAGGCATGACTTTGAGGTGTTAGAGTAATCGAAAAATCAACGTACAACATTTTGTTTCTATTCGCATTTTGAACAAAACGGAAGATATGTGGTATTTAAAAAGTCAATTAAAACGTGGTGAAGCATAGGAGTGTAAAATTAAATAAAAAAAGAAGAATCTTTTTCTCTTATATATTTATTGCATTTTTATTCCACTGTGCCGTATTTTTCAGAGGTCTAGATCTATCAATAATGTCAGAAAGTTTATCATGGCCCAAAAACTCTCAAAGCATTAATGCTTATTTGTTAAGCAGTAGAGAGGCTATTGCATTCATTCGCGAAAAAATTGTTGTTTATGGGGAAAAAAGCGCACCCGATTGTGGATAAACATTGTCATATCGTTTGTTGTGTTGTAATTTAGGGTTATAGATGTTTCGAAATTTGGTAGGAGTATATTCCAAGAGGGTGGCAAAAGATCAGGGGAAAACACAGTAAAAAAAAGAGGGAGGTGGGTGTGAAATACCAGTATTTTCTTATAGAAAAATTCGCCTTATTTAATTACGCGATAATATAAGGGCCATTCAAATGAAAAAAAAAAAAAAAAGACTACAATTATGTTTAAAGCATATTTAATTTAAGAATAATTTAATTACAGAATATTGTAATTGCAGTTTATGTGTAACATTCCAATCAACTACCGGGTGTCCTAAAAAGGACTGACTGATTTTAAAATTCAATAACTTGCAAACGGTGACAGATATTTAAAAAATCCTTGCAGGAGGTTTATGCATGAGGTCAAAAGTATTTTTACAGTGATTTTCGATTTTAGTTCGAATTACAACCAATAGATGGCGCTGTAAGCAATAAGCGCTAAATACAGGCTCGATTTTTTTACCTTTCTCTTCTTCCATGCGGAAAAAGGAGATTAAAATGTATTGAGTGGGTCCCGAAGTACCGAAAATTGAGCCTGAATTTAGCGTCTATTGATCGCAGCGCCATCTATTGTTTGTAATACGAACTAAAATCGAAAATCACTGTAAAAAAACTTTTGACCTCATGCATAACCCTCCTGCAAGGATTTTTTAAATATCTGTCACCATTTGCAAGTTATTGAATTTTAAAATCAGTCAGTCCTTCTTAGGACACCCGGTATAAGTACCATTGACATTGATGCATTGATCCGAGCGCGTAAGAAGGGAGTGGGTGGCTTCAGTGTAGACCATGAAGGTAGAATATTAGGTGCTCTATCTCCCTGGTGCAGACACTCCGGGATTGCTGATGGATCCAATTTTTCACGATGTCTTGCACTTCCTTGCACATGTGAACCGTTGTGGCAGTCACATGGGGAGATATCGGGGCTGTATGGAGGATGTTTCAAGACCATTTTGCCAGCAGGTCGACGTCGAGAGTCTTAATGGCATAGCATTTTCCTGCAGTAACACTATTCCTTTAGTGAGCTTGGCCTCTGCGCTTATTTTTTTTTAATGACCTGTTTAAGCCTCGGAAATTGAACAACAGCTCTTTGCGCTAATCTGTGGAATCCATCATTCATCCAGTCGCACAAAACAATTTTTCAAGAATGAATGAACAGAGGCAAAACCGTTCACTACACATGCACAACTAGGAAAAATGCCACGACATCTATCGTCAGATTTAATCCACTGCGATTAGAAACAACGGCGCTACAGCAAAAGTCTCCTTTCTTTTGAACGCTTCTTATATTAGGCGAATTTTTGTATAAGAAAATGCTGGCCTTTTCCTCTTTTTTCTTTTTTTACTGTGTTTTTCCTAGATCTGTAGCCGCGTTGTCCAGTGTGGGACAAAGATTACCTCACAGAGATATTTCCAAATATAGATTTATATATTTTTAAAGGAATTATCTCTTATCCTGTCTCAAGTACCCAGGATAGCCGATAAGTATCGGGACAGGATAACCAACTAATACCAGGATTTTTTACTGGCTTTTTTCTCTTGCGCTTTTCCATTAGCAAGGTCCCATGAAAAAAATAGTAAGGGCGGTGGAGAAGGGAGAATTTCTTGCTTAATTAGTGGCACTGGCTCTTCTTTTAATTTCATGTGAACGATGTCACAGACAAACCCTAGTCTCTAATAAAAATTAAATGCTAATTACTTTTACATCAATTTCTATGTATGCAATCATGTGTCATCAATCTCAGTCATCATTGCAATCTATGTATACATCAATTTCTATGCTTCTTTTAATTTCATGTGAACGATGCCACAGACAAACCCTAGTCTCTAATGAAAATTAAATGCTCATTACTTTTACATCAATTTCTATGTATTTATTATGTATTTTTATCAGGTTTCTGGAAGATTGTACTTTAGAAGGACGTGAAACTTGACTTGAGGACGGTGAATTCTGTGAAAATTACGCAACTTTGTGCGATTTGCAATATAATATGTGTTTATTCGAATGAGAATCGGCACATGGTTTAAAATATGACGCGACACTTTCACTAGGAATAGTTTTTCTCACAGACTAATACTTGTCTACGTAAAGAAAAAATCTTTCACTTCATGAGTCATGTGCAGATATGCATTTTAATTTATTTCAAATATGAAAGCGTTTAAAGATTAGCTTTTATGTCAGTATTAAAAAAAAAAAAAAAAAATGTTTCTCAAACCTAAATAATCATAGTCTTGATTTAAAATAATTCTAAAAAAAAAATCCGACTTCAATTACTTGATTTTATATTAAATTCAAAAATTTGCCAGGGATTTTTGGCCGACCCTGTATTAGAGTACAAATCCATCCACCGTAAAAATATAGTTCTTCAAATGAAGCGAGTGTACCGCAGAAATCTTGAGTGAATTTAAACACATGACATATTTTTTTCTTTTTTAACTGGCTGTCTACGTCATAAAAGTTTTTAACGATTAAAACATTGCTTTTTGCTTTTCCCTACTAAAAAACAAGCGTTAAAAACAGCACAGCGTTTACGTCCAGTAAAACCTCGTGTTTGATACGTTAGTATAACTGAATGCAACAAAAATTAGATGAAAAAAAAAATATCCACTTCAGAATATCTCATATGAATGAAGGATTAGAAATTATTTCCATGTCCGGTATTTATGACGCACATTCGCGAATAAGCAGTCCAATTAAGCCGCAATTGACTGCAATAACTCTTATTTTCCTTGCAGTTCAAAAGACGAATGACGGAGGTACCACTGTCGAATAATAAACTCAAGAAAGCGATAGAGCTTATGTATTTTTTTGCTGCATTCGTCTTTTCTGTCGGAAACGTTTTATGTTTTTTAAAGCTAACATCCTGCCCTTTCGTTTCGGTTCGTTTCGTTTCGCTGTTATATTTGAATGTTGTAAAGCTTCGAATAGGCTATACGTAGGGATATACAGGGTGTCCACTCTCAACAGTGTCCAATGGCTAATTTCTAAACCGTTAATGTAAATTTACATGCTTTTTTACTTTCCTTCAACTTCTACTACGATTATCCCTTCAACCGCTTGCGCGTAATAAGAAAAGGATGGTAAGATTCAACAATGGAAAAAGGCGGAGATGGAGAGATCAGTATCTTTCGATCTACAGAATGATACTTATTCGGTATGCTTGAAGTGCAATTAAATATGAAAGACACCGCCTTTACCGCAACAAACACGCCGAGAGTTTAAGTTTTACGCCTATTTGGACCTTTAGTTAATCACAGACATATAGTTCCAATTACAAAAATGTTTTAAATGAGGTAAAAAATTATTTTAAGTCGTTTTGGTCAATAAAAACATTTCTTAAAAAGTTTCGAAATTAAAATTTTTATACGGTTCCCCAGTCCAATAAGTGATATTTAGTAAAAAATTACTATTACGCTAACGAGTAAGACAAAAAAGTCCCATTCATCTAACACTAAAATTACCGAGTTATGAAACTTTGAATTGCATGATTTATACCAATTTTCTGCATCTGAACACAGATGCGTTGGGCCATGCTTCGAGGGATTGTACACGAAGTGCATAAATATTAGGAGGAGTTATTTCGTCTGTACATTTCTGCATTACAGCCGAAGGTTGTCACTTAGAGCAAGTTTTAAGAAGACTTTAATTTGTATTAAGTTTTAGATTAGATAATCTAACAGCATTTTAAAATATGTATAATTTTGTAAAGAGTTGCGACTGTTGCTTTTCATCATTTCATTTAACAAAAATTCTGTTATTTTTTAACTTATATTTTTAGTACAAGTTGTATATTTTTCTTTAATATGCCAGAGTGAAAATAGATTTCAAATTTATTTTGTAATGTAAATTTTACTATCAACTATTATTTTCTTTTATATCAGACGGTTATTTATATTTCTAGTAAATTTGAGAATGACTCCTATTTCACAGCAAAAAAGATGCTTCAACTTTAAACGGCTATTACTCGGTCGGTTTTAATCGTAGAAGAATGGGACTTTTTTTTTTTTCTCTTCTTAGTGTAATCGGATATTTTTACTAAATATAACTTATAAGACTGGAGGGGCGTATAAAAATTTAAATTTTTTTTTTTTTTTTTTTTTTTTTTTTTTAAAGAAATGCTTTTAGTGAACCAAATCGCTTTTAAAATACTTCTTTCCCTCATTTAAAACGTTTTTGTAATTGAAAGTATATGTCTATCCCTAACGCTTTAGGAATTAGCCGTTGGACACCGTTGAGAGTGGACACCCTGTATACTATTACAGAAACTATTATAACTGCTTAGTCGCAGTTGACAATTGGTAGAAAAAAAGAAAGGGGGGAGGTGTCTTTTTGTGAATTCAATTTCATATTACAGGGCTCTCTGTCTCTCCCCCCCCCCCCTCTTTCACACACACACACACACACACACAAAGAGAGAGAGAGCAAATGGATTAATGTGGCATTTCCAGTTCGTTTATACCGGGTGTCCCAAAAAGGACTGACTGATTTTAAAATTCAATAACTTGCAAACGGTGACAGATATTTAAAAAAATCTTGCAGGAGGGTTATGCATAAGGTCAAAAGTTTTATTACAGTGATTTTCAATTTTAGTTCGATTTACAAACAATAGATGGCGCTGTAAGCAATAGTCGCTAAATACAGGCTCGATTTTTGGTCCTCTATCTTGTTCCATGCAGAAAAAGGAGATGGAAATGTATTATCCGGGCCACGAAGTACCAAAAATGGAGCCTGAATTTAGCGACTATTGCTTACAGCGCCATCTATTGTTTGTAAATCGAACTAAAATTGAAAATCACTGTAATAAAACTTTTGACCTTATGCATAACCCTCCTGCAAGAATTTTTTTAATATCTGTCACCGTTTGCAAGTTATTGAATTTTAAAATCAGTCAGTCCTTTTTGGGACACCCGGTATATAGTAATCTCTCACTTTTCTTTGCGTAACTTGAACATATGATATTTTTACCGCATCATTTTCCAGTTTTGCGACACACTTGGAAATATTTAAAACCTCACGTGCCTGGTGAAAGAAACTTTTCTTTATCTTCATTATTGTCGCTGATAATTTCTTGAACTCTCAATATCCAAAATTACATCAAAGTTGGTTTTGAAAAAATAATGTACAATCGTGGAAAAATAAGTAAACACCCCTACTAACTCTACAACAAATTATTTTAGAAGAAAGTTACTGGTATCAAACGATTGGAAATAATGCCTACTTTTAAATGGTGTATATAGAATTTTCTTAGGCGGCCATCTACACATCAAAACGAACCCAAACTTTGTTCTTTTCAATAGCAATACCCAAGTTTGACACCAGAAATAAATTCTACACCGTTCAATTAGCTTTAATACAAATTTTCCTGAAATTCGCACAATTAGTTTCAGAGAAATGATATATTTTAAAATGAGTCTATTTTAGGGGCTGTATCCAAGTTGAAGTTCGGTACTTGATTGTCGAAATGCTACAGAATGACTATGCCATTTCTAATTATATATTATTTCTTGCCAATATGACCATTTCACTCGTTTAATATGTTTCGACTCTTGCCAGCCCAAATGTTTCTATGAAATGAGTAAAAATGTTTTTTCAAATTATGCTTTTCTGCAAATCATAGACTGCCCCTTAAACCATCATTTTGAGGTTTTTTAAGCATAATTAGAAAACTACTTGGAAGAAAAATTTAATATTGAGAATTCGGATGTAGCAGAAGATAATAAATGTAAATCTATAAAAAAAAATTGTAGATTGCAATCCATATTTTTTTCAAATGTTAATTTCATAATTCACATTATAAAACTTTTTAAAATTACAAATTCAATGTATTTATATTTGGGTTTTTTAGTATCATAACCACACAAAAGGACCGTCTGATTTATCTGCTTGTGAATCACAATCAGTTTCGTCATAAGTGTCTGAACCGTTTTTGAAAAGGTGGTTTGGATAAAAAGTTGGATCGTCATCGCTGTCATTGTCAGAATTGCCACTTTCACTTGACAATACAATCCATATTTCTTCTGTTTATATATATATATATATTTCTTTTGTGTGTGTGTGTGTCTTTGCTTATGTATGTTGAACATGATGAGGCTTTATCAGAACAAATTTTTTAAAGAAAAAATAGACATAATGTAAAACGAAACAGTCAACAAATTCATTGAACGGAATGCTAAAAATGTAAATAAAAGCGGAACTCAATTCATGGTGTTGCTAAATGGCAACAAATGTATATTCGTATACAGTATGCACTAGAGGGTTAAGGCTGTTCTCAAATCCAAACCCCCTACTTTCTGACCCATTTTTTAATTCATTTTTATTCTCAAACGCATGGAATCGACAGTTATTTAGAAACCATGTAATCACTTTTCCCATTTTTCTTTTGGTAAAGGCAAAAGATCTTTCAGAAAATGCCGTCAAAGTTCGCGTTTTGATTTTGAACTGCATTTCTACACGCGACAGCGTTAGGAATAAAAAACTGCCATCTTGAAACAACAATCGGTTATAGCTCAAATTATAATTTATAAATTGGAAAAAAAATCGATTAAAAACCACTCCAATGATCATGCTACAAGTATCACATTTTTATGTTTAAAAATGTGTCAGTTTCACATTGTTTAGCGGGTAGAGATTTATTTTTGAGAATCGCCTTAATCCTTTATCTACTGACGGTACTTATAAGCACCATTAAAATAAATTGTTATAAAATTCATTTAATACATCGATTAGTAGCAATACCGTTTAGAATGAGTTACAGATACATTACTTTATCTTGTTCCAAAAGCATTTTTGGTTACACAAAACAAAAATATTTTTAAAAGGATGATTTCTTTTGCCTTTGCGTCTTTTCAGCTTCCTAGTGCTGAGGGGGAAGGGGGAGGAATTTTTCAATTCGGAAGTATTTCTATTGTAAGAACATTATATTTGTACATTTACTAATTCTACAAAATACTAAGAAAAATATTTAAACTAAAAGATTTGAGTAGGGTTATAAATATTGCACAAAATCCCTATAAATTAAAATTTAATTAATCCTTCTAAATCCATAAATACTTCTAAAATTTATTAAATGATTATGTAAATCTTCTAATTTTGTTTCAAAAATTCACGAAAAATGCTTTAGAAGATAAAATTTTCATGAATTCATAATTCAGTAGATAAAGGGTTAACCGGATACGCATCAACTTACCACTGTATATTGTCATCGATAATTGCTGGAAATGCATGTTCTGATGTTTGTTATAAGTTTTTAAGCTTAACTAAATTTTAGCAGTGCGTGTAGATCATATACATTACATATATTATCTATGAGTGTGAGTAACTGAATGGGTGTTTTCAATTGTCTTATGCATTTTCTAGACAAACTACATTTTAGTATATTATTAAATGTGTGTAGAATATTATTTTTTTTATACAAGACTGCATAAAAGAATTCGAGTACGGTGCAGTATGCGGATGCCAATTGGCGGAAGTGTATTTTAAATTGTGTTTTACATTTTCCAGTTGTATAAAATTTTAGAACACTATGTACTCTGTTGAATTAATCTATCGGCCATGTACAGAGTTCCAATACATTACTGCCTATGACCCTTTATAAAAATACGAAGTTCCTTAGTAATATTCTGATGATGTAGGAAAGTATTTCACAATATATGCATGACGCTTGAAATTTTTTTCTCTTGTTATTCTTTGTTTTCTTCTCATATTTATATTCTTAATCACTCTTTTTGAAGATTATTATATTACATAAACTATAACTCCTAATATTAATTTTTAAATTGTATAGTCGTGTCTATGATAAAACAGTGAACATTTAAAACATGCTGTAGGTATGCCATGCCAAAAACATCAGGTTGCCATTCATTTCCATGTAACTGGGGAGAATTTGGGGGTACCCTGGACAGCATGAAATCTGTTTTCGTGATTAACCCTCTCGCTGCGCAACCCGAGATATACTCGGGCATGCATTTTCCCGTCTAATTAATACTATTTGGTTATTCCCACCAGTTATTTTTTAGCGAAAACTTTGTCTGATTTAATCAGAACATTTTCCCCGATTACGATAGTCAAAAATTTCTGCTATAAAGAACCGGTGATAAAAGATTAAAAATTCTGTAAAAGACGCTCATCGTGAAGAATTACCTACGCAGCGAGAGGGTTAAGTAAGAAATTTCGCTGCCTCCTGTACTCTTATAACGTCTACAAGAAAAGTTTTCTTCGTACCAGAAAGATAAATCGCCAAAAATGGTTGTTAATCACCAATAATCTTCTCAATGGCTAATTGCGTTCAGAATAGTAATTTAATATGATACTTTTAAATACAATCCCTAGGTACGCTCGCTAACCCCTAAAAGCACGCTAATGTGCTCTGTTTTAAAAATGTTACCCAATTACAGAAGATTAAAAGGATATTATCACGGTAACTGGCGATCTTCCGTAAGCAGGTTCCCTTTGACTGAGAGGGGGCGGGGGTATTTTCTGTGCCCAAAGCCTCATACACAGTGTCGCGACTGCTGATGGCTGTTTTCGTGATTAAGTAAGATCTAATACATATTTGAAAATCAGCTTGTGTAAAACGATTAAAAAAAATATGTCATCGCCCCTCCGAATTTTATAAAGTCTAGGAGAAAAGTTTTTTTAGGCGTATAAGAAAATCGTTTTAAATATGACTTAATTTTCACCATTAAATGCTTTTCACATGTAATGATTTAATTATTTTAAGGGGTTTTTTTTAATAGTTACGTGTAAATATATTTTTCTATTGAAAAGTGTTTGGGAATATTATTTGGGCTTTTTAAAATCTGGCAACTGTAGATAAAAAACGGCTATTTCAAATTATAAATTAAACCTCTATTCAGATAATGAAATTTTGAATAAATTTTTTCAAAAAATTTAAAAGATTAGACATTTTAAAAATGATTGGATATTGCACGCCACATTCTTGTCATGTATATATATGCTGGCAACAGATTGTGAAATTGCTATGCATAGTTTTTTATCCTATTTAACTGAAACCATCTTGACCTATTCAGCGCTATTTAATGTTAAATTAAATAGCGCTGAATATTATTCTTCGATTTAAAAACTGTCTACTCCGGCCTGTTTTTCATTCTTCTCTCTATAAAACAACCAGTTTTCATGTTTTTATCTGCAATATTTTTGCAAATAAGCCGAGAAGTGAAGAGGTCGCAATAAATTAAATTACAGCAGCGGCATTTACTTTTTTATTTTTTAGAATTGAGAGATAATAGCTGTGAACAGTTAGTTTTAAAATTAAACTTAAGCCAGCTTGTAAGTCAAAACAAATTTTATGTGAAAAAGAAAATATACCCTGCAAAAAAGCAGTACCGGAACGGCATTCGGACAACAGTGCATCCCTCGTGATTCTTCCATTGCAATATTTTTAGTTAATATTTTTTTTTTTTATTGGTGTCAGTGGAAGGCTAACTGCTGTTGAAAGAGAACAATTCTCTTACTACTTTCTTCTGTGCTCTCTTTTGTAATATTTTTTTCTTTTCTCCTGGAATCATTTAAAGTGTTGCATCATCCAGCTGTAATTTCTGCATCCTTTCTTTGAGGGCCGTAAAGATGTTGCAGATTCGAAAACTCAATCAACGGCTTCCTGGTCGTAGGTCGTGCGACTAAAAATGGCCTGACAAACTCTCGTGTTTACGCATTCTTCATTACATTGTAGCTATGTTTTCGCTCTTCTTAAAACTAACATTGTGGGTTCAAAAATAATAGGAGAGTATAGTGGGATACATTTTCCCTATAAAACTGCGTTTAAAATATCCGATATTTAAATAAGAAAAAAGTTGAATCCCATGTTATCCTATGGGAAAATTACTTATCCTTCTTGTTCATTCAAATTTGGAAATTTCAACAATAATTTTCTTATCAGCACCTAGATAGGAAGGTTCTTTTTCCAGTCATAAGTTACAAACGATTTAAAGAATACTTTTTATACTTTTCGGAATTTTTGAAATTTTAGCACAAATTTTTAAATACTCATAATTATCTTTAAAATATTTTAAGCTTACAGAAGGATAAAGAACCTTCCTATCTACGTGCTGAAAAAAAAAAAAAAAAATGTTGTTGAAATCTCCAAATTTGAATGAACAAGAAGGATAAGTATTTTTCCCATAGGATAGATAACATGGAATTCCTTTATGTTCTCCACACCAGATAAAGTTTCCTTAAGTATCTTCTCTCTTTCTCTCTTTGATCCCCACAAACACACCAAAGACAAAAATGGGGCTGTACATATATAACGTTATCAGTTTTTTAGTAATTGTGGACCCCCCCCCCACCTCTCCTCCCTAATGATATCATTATCAATGGCTAAAAATTATTTTGATTCTTGCAATTTTTTTTCTCTTTCTTGCAGTACTATATAGTGGTTATAAATTTAGTATTTGCATAGTTTGTTGATTCGAATCGAGAGAAGTGAATAAAATATCACTATTATATATGAAATAACTTTTTATCAAGTAACACTTAAAAGAAATAGGTATTATTTAAAAGTATTTAATAATAGCTTTTTGTCAACAATAATATGTCTTCTTCCACTTGCACCGCATAGGAGAACTTCTTATCAACAAAACTGGTGGACAACATTCTTTCACTTCTCTTTACTAGTAAACACAAGAAGTATCATTTCAAACATATTTTTGAAATAGTTTCTCGAACAGTGGATTATATATTGATACACATATGGCAGAAGAAAGGAATGCCAAACGTTAGAGTATTCCGCATTTTAGAATTAAATCATTTATTAATTTTAATAATAAATTTGTATTTTCGTAAAAATAGACAACAGACTATTGTGATGTAAAGAATAAGTTACAAATAAAAAGAGAAAATACCGATAACAATATCAAAAAACAAGCCCTCCTCCTTCTTGAGATAGCTTACGATATCATGTACCAGAGCCCCCCCCCCCCCCCCCCTAAAGTGATAACGTTATATACGCATAACCCCATATTGGTCTTTTTTAATGTTCGCGTAATAAAATATATATCGAAATTTCTTAGCTAAATGTTTCAATATGCAAGTACGAATACTATTAGCGACAACAATGAAATGTGACAGTTGCTGACAATTTTTGTTGTTTTTGTGTACTTTTGAAGTAAAGTATAAATGTATAAATTAAATGCACGGTTTATTTTCGCTAAATTTTGATAGAACTGTAAGTTCGAATCTGTTACCGATAGCAAGGGTGGGAAATGGTAAGTAAATTCAGATTTTTCAGATTAGTCAATATTTTCTGAATTATAGTCTGTAATGTTAGTATTTTTTTGCGTATAATTACCCACAAATACTCCTTAACATAAAATTTCATTTTGTTTTCCTTCTTTTATCTCTCAAAAGTGTAAATAAATGCCGTATGTCGCCAACATTGCACTCCCAAATTTCTCTACCTAAAACATAAATCCTGCCAATCCCACTGTTAAACTAGTCGGATGTACCAATTCTAAAACTTTCTTCTATCCGATACAGGTTAATACTTTAAAATTCGCTATTACAGTGCCGAAATTAAATGGCAATCTATTCTTATCATGAGGATTCTAAAAAGATGAAATTCCGTGCATTAGTTCTTGAGATATGATTATCGCTGAAATCGTGTAAATTCAGCAAAATGCAGCATAGCAGCACAACCTATTGGGTGATTTACACCAGAACCTAATCATCATCAACTTATGTGAACGTCTAACTGAATATGAAGTTTGGGCAAAATCCGTGCAATTGGCTTCAGGCATGAAAGAGTTCCTCCTAAAGAAGGAATTTCACCTTTTTAAAAATAATTTTGGTCATTCTCTGGATTGATGCAAAAATGCAAAGAAAATATTGGAAGCATAAAAGGTGGGGGCAGAGGGAATCTTGAAAATTTAATAATCGGACATTTTGTGTAGCTAAAATCCTGGGAGGATTTTTTTTTTTTTTTTTTTTTTTTTTTTTCCTGAATTGCTGTGCAAAAGAGCTATCAAATCAAAGGGAACCTTATATTATAAGTCATATTATGAAAGTCATGTAAATGAAGTTGGTTAAAGTTCTTTCCAGATGAAAGTTTTTTTTAGACTTTAAGAGAAAAGGGAAGTTTACATAATGTTCTTTTTGGAATAGAATATTTTCTTCTATTTATACAACACTTCTGATTTCAAAGTTTAAATTTGTTTTTAATGCTTTCTAAGCTATGAAAAGAAAATAACAATCAAACGTACAATTAAATTTTAATTTTATTCTATAAATAACTGTTGAAATATGTCTAAATTTTAAAAATTTGGTGCCATTCTATGAACGGAAAAGATTTCCACCTTTTTTCCTATTTCCC
The DNA here is from genome assembly GCA_963932465.1 of Maratus speciosus. Classification (NCBI taxonomy): domain Eukaryota; kingdom Metazoa; phylum Arthropoda; class Arachnida; order Araneae; family Salticidae; genus Maratus; species Maratus speciosus. The sequence continues at coordinate 149,209,994 of OZ010788.1, forward strand.
GCTTTCATGCCTGTAGCTTTGAGATAGAGCTATTGCGAAAATCGTTAAAAAAAAAAAAAAAAAAAAAAAAACAGCATAGCAGCTCCACTTACTGCGCGGTTGACACCAGAACCTCATTAGCATCAACTTGTGTCAACGTCTAACTGAATCTGAAGTTTGATGAAAATTTGTGCATTAGTTCTTGAGATAGAGCTATTGCGGAAGTCATGACAAAAAGAGCATAGCAGCGCCACCTGTTGACCGATTTACACTAAAACATAATCAGTAGCAATATTAATCAAGATATTACTTGAATCTTAAGTTTGAAGAAAATTCGTGCATTAGTTTTTGAGATAGAGCTGTTGAGAAAATCGTGCAAAATGCAGTACAGCAGCGCCACCTATTGGGCGATTTACACCAACAGGTAATCAGCATAATTTTATATCAAGGACTAACTTCATCTGAAGTTTCAAAATGTGGGCATTAGTTCTTGAGATAGAGCTATTGCGGAAATCGCGGAAATCTTGCAGCATATCAGCGCCATCTGTTGGGCGATTTACACCAAAACATAAACGGTATCGATTCATATCGAGGACTAACTGTTAATCTGAAGTTTTATGAAAATCCGTGCATTAGTTTTTGAGATAGAGCTATTGCGGAAATCGTGGAAAATGCAGCATAGCAGCGCCACCTGTTGGGCGATTTACACCCCAAAGCTAATCAGCCCCAATTTATATCAGGGACTATCTGAATATAAACTTTTAATTAAATTCCGTGCATAAGTTTTTGAGATAGAGCGCCCACAAAATTTGTATCTCTACAGACAGACACTCATAGACTGACATTTTGTAAAAGCATGTTTTTTTGGGGATCTCTGACCTCTAAAATGTGTAAATCCGTCGAAAACCGGAAGTTGAAAATTTTCACGAATCCAATACTTTCTTACTTTCTTCTTGTAAAGATAGAAGGAAGAAAAAAAGAAAAAGAGACTATGGTTTGTTCAGGATCAGGATGTTCGTAATATAAGCCTACCACAAAAAAAAAGGGGGGGGGAGAAAGAAGTGAGAGTCACTTTTTAAAAATTATCCTTTACTAAGGTGTCCTGACTTTCTACTTCAGTCAAGCGAAAAGACCTGCTCTCTAATGCTAATCCTATAGAAGAAAATTTTAAAGATATCTCGTGTTCATTTCAATATTTTTAAATGATTTTTTTTTAACTGGATAGCTGAAGTCGATCTGTTCAAAGGTCGTTTTTTACTTTTTCAATTTTTTTTTTTATGAGGATGCTTTCACTTTCGAAACCAGTTCCGAAAATGAAAGTGTCCTCATTAAAAATTCCTGAAAAAAGTCAGCTATCCAATGCCCCCCCCCCCCTCCAAAAAAAAATAAAAAATAATAAATAAATAAATAAAAATAAAAATATTGAAATGCAAATGTGATATCTTAAATTCTTCCATAGGATTAGCATTAGCGAGCGGGTCTTTTCATTTGACTGAAGCAGCCTCGTAAAAGCGTACAATTATGATTAAATTTGGGGGCGGGAGAACCCTCTTTATTTCCAGTTTTAGCCCAGATGTTTTCAAATATTTGTAATTGTAGACATGGTAGGGTTCCCAGCCAAGGGAAGTCAGGGAATTTCAAAGTAGTCAGGGAAATTTCAAATATATAGGAAAAGTCATGGAATTTACAAATATTTTGAAAAAAGTCACGGAAAAGTCTTGGAAAAAAAAAAAGGAAAAATGACACGAAATTCATCAAACAATCTAGGGGTGGCGGGGGAATGAAGAACGATCGCAGAAAGAAATCGCGAATTTTGACAAAGGATTGCGAAAATAAGTAGCAAATTTCCTTGTATGCCCGTTTGGTCAGAGAATGTTTTGAGATTTGGTCAGGGAAAGTCGGGGGAATTTTTTGTAATTTGGTCAAGGAATTTTCCAGTCATGTTTTGCTGGGAACCCTGCATGGGGAAGAAATCATGGGATAAAATTACCAAATTAATGTTGCCAGTGCACTACGAGAAGGACTCTTGATGAAGAAGCATTTATTTAAGGACGATATAATTGCATTGTTTGTATTACTGGACATGAGAGATTAGAGCCTGTGGTTTCACTATAAAGTCGACCGGAGTTTAGTTTGGAGCTTCATAATAATAATGGTTCCAGTAGAAGATGACACCAACTGTATTTGAATGAAAGAGGCACCTATCGAAATTCGACGGAACAAAACTGTTTAATAAGTAACTATAAAATGAACTTATATATATATATAAAAACTAAAAAAATAATTCCAATGAAAAAATTATCTTATATTGTGGCATTCAGAAACAATTATTATATTCAGGAATGAAAGAGTTCCTGGTAAAGTAGGAATTCCACCTTTTTAAAGCAATTTTGGACGTTCTCTGAACTGATGCAAAAATACAAAGAAGATTTTTAGGCATATAGGAGGGGAGGGGGGGGGGGTCTCGAAAATTTAATAACAAAGCATTTTGTCTAACTCAAATCCTTGGCTTTTGTTTCTGAACGATTGTGTAAAAGAGCCATCAAATCCAAAGTGAATAAGCATCTGAAAGTCATGTAAATGAAGCTGTTTTTTATATGTCTTTTCAGAGTAATTTTTTTTAGACTTTATAAAGGAGAAAGGAAGCTTCTATAAGATTCTTTTTGGAATAAAACGTTTTGTCCTAACTATGCAACACTTTTGGATAATTTCAGTGATGCATTTTTGGAGATGTTATTACTGGAACAAAGATCAATTTGATTTGCTTGTCTTAAGCACAGAAATTTTTTTCTTTTGAAAGAAGGGGAAAAATCTTAAATAGACAAACCTTCTAAAATAATATTTATTTTGAAAAATTAATCATTGTACTTTCACGTATGTTCATTAGATATTTTTAGATTTACACCTCTAACAAACTGCCTTCAATTTCCTTTTTTGATTCAAAGAGCCTATAAAATTGTTAGTTGGAATTTGTTTTCATTAAAGAAAATAATCATCATATGTACAGTAATATTTCATTGTTGTAGAAATAACAGTTAAAATGTGTAATTGTAAGAGTTGCATTGTAACAGTGCCGTTGTAGTATAGATAGGAAAAAATTCCCACATTTTTTTCCCCCTTTTACCACTTTCATGCCTGTATATTAAACTATGTATACCTCAATACTATTTTTATTTGGTTTCAGCTTTCACATTTTTTAAAAAGTTAAATTTCATTCACTTGATCTATAGTTCAGTTCAGAATGAATTAATCAGCGACACGTAGTCAAGGTAAATAACCTCAAGTAATCAGTTAAGGGTCTAATATTCTAAACTTAGTAATTATGAAATGAAAAATCAGTAAAAATTACAATCCACTTTGACACAATTAGACCATGTTTTGCAGCTTTATCAATGAGAAAATATATTTGAAACTAAACAATGTCGATCGTTTTCAAACTTATCATGACTTACTTTTCACATTTTTGATCCGTGTATATTTTAACGTGTAAGAAGTTATTTTTAATAAATATGCTTCCAGAAAATATCGACGCCATGTTTGCCAGCGAAAACTTTGCATGATGTACTAATCCCAAAACTGACAGAGTAAAAAATGCAGAAGTCTGCGCCACTCAAATTTAGAAAATTTTAATGAATTTTTTCAGTTTTATTAATGAAGGATCTCACCTTCGCTTCTTGTTAAATATGTCATTTTTCACATGCTGAAACATTTCGCTCTTTCGAGATCAAAGATCTTGGACCTTAATTGCAGAACGATCAATTGATGAAATTCTTGATTTTTTTTCCCATACTAGGAGGCTCGGCCCCCTACGAGCTACGCTCGCCAACCCCCGTTCAGGCACCGCAGTCTCTAAAAGCACGCTAATTTGATTGGCTTTAAAAAGATTTTGAAAGATTTAATTATAATTTTAAAAACAGTGGCGATCTCCCTATAAATGAGTTTCTATTCATTTTTCTTCGATTGGAGAATTTTAAGGAAAAATCAGCTGCTGTTAAAAGATACAATGGCTGTTTTCGTCTTTGATTAAATAAAATCCGTTAAACATTTCAAAATAAGCTAATATAATAAGCAAATCTGCATCAAAATGCAAATATATTTTACAAATACCAATGCCTTCTTTTGACGGAAACGACACAGTAGGCTAACGAATCTTAACTAAACCATTTAAGCAATTTCTTTATTTTCTGCTTCACAGATTTTTCTCTTTCAAATCATATTTTTTGTTGATGACACTTCATTTTCTGCTTGTAATCTTTTTTATTTTTATTATATTACTAAATAATCGCTCGAAAACAGCATGTTAATGAATTTGTTATTTTACAATATCTTTATAAAATTCACGTGTAAATATAGTTTTTATGAAGTAATTTTCAATAAGTTCCTGCTTTTCATACGTAATTATTTAATTCTAATTTGAAAGTTTTTTTTCTGTTAATAATAGTCACGTGTAATTAAATTTTTAATTTGAAGCAAACATTATTATTTGCGCTGTTTATACAGTTGGCAACAGTTTTAATTAATACCATTTCCTAAAATAAGTAAAAAATATCTCACGAAATGCTGAAAATTTGAATTTAAAATACAAATAAAACCTCAAAAAATGAGTCAAATTAAAAAAGTGAATGCAGTCTGCACACCGGGAAATTCTAACATATAAAATGATCTAAAAATGAATTAATTCCCATGTATAGTTTTGCTGCTATAAAACTTTTTTAATGGAACGATTTTGTCCAACTTTAGCATTAAATATCTCTTAAAATAATTATTCGATTTGAAAACTGTCTGCATCAGCGTGTTTATCAAACATTTCTCTATAATACCGCCGATTTCCATATTTTTGTATGTAGTATTTTTCTTAATATTAACGGAGAAAGACCTCCGGTCACAAAAAATTCAAAACCGGCGGCGGCGGTGACAGCGTAAGTTACTTTTGTTTAGAATTGAGGGATACGTTGACGGAATTCCCTATTTTTTTTCCTGATGTACGTCGACGAAATTCTCGTATTTTTTTCTTGTTTCAAATGGACGAAATTTGCGATTTTGTTTCTCGCGAAATATTGTCGGAAATTCGCGATTTTTCTTTCTCGAAAAATTGACGAAATTCGCGATATTTTTCGCATGACAAATTGACAAAATTCTCGAATTTTTCCCGCCCGATCGAAGAAATTATCGATTTATTCTGCGACCGATGAACGAAATTCGCGATTTTTTCCACGTGTGGTTGACGAATTTGATTTTTTTTCGCATCCGATTGACGAAATTCGCTACTTTTTTCCCACGATTTATTTACGAAATTCGCAATTCCAGAGTTTCCGATGTTGGCATCTATAGTCTCCGCGGGCAGATTGAGAAAATTCCCTATTTTTTCACGCCCGATCGACGAAATTTATGATTTTTTTTAATGACATGTGAGCAAAATTAGATTTTTTTTCGCGAGGGTGATTGTCGAAATTAGCAGTTTTTCCCATAATCGATTGACGAAATTCGTGATTTTTTTTGCGCATCCGATTGACGAACTGCATGGTTTTTCCCCCTCGATCTGAAATCCAGAATTTCTTTCGTTTGGTTCGGATTTTTCCGCACATGATCGACGAAATACGCAATTTTCCGACGTCCGATCGACGAAATTCACCCCCTCTCCCCCTGCTACTTATAGATAAAATTCTTAATTTTTTTTGCACAAGTTATTGTTGAAATTGGCGATTATTTTACCCGTGACCGATTGGTAAAATTTGCAACTTCGGTAATTTCCGGAGATGTTATGTATGGTCTCTATACACAGACTACAAGTTAACCCACTGTGGGCCACAGGTTGTGCATCCCTATTGTAGATATTTAGATGGTAATCTTAAAATTAATATAAATATTTAAAGCAATCAAAGTACTTTATTAATAACTGTAATAATTATTTATGTCTATAATATTCTTGTTATTCGTAGGAGGTGGTTTTCTAAAGTTTGTATGATGAAAATAGAGATTGACTGACTCCCCTGCACTGAAAATGGGTAAACAAAATAGTAAGCTCAAACCTGAAGTCTTGGAGGATTTGCGTCAAAACACAGAATTTACTGATGCAGAAATTCAAGAATGGTACAAAGGATTTTTAAAAGACTGTCCAAGTGGCCATTTATCAATTGAAGAATTCAAGAAAATATATGGGAACTTTTTTCCGTATGGTGACGCGTCTAAGTTTGCAGAACATGTGTTTCGTACTTTTGATGCAAATGGTGATGGGACCATTGATTTTAGGGAATTTCTTTGTGCACTAAGTGTCACTTCTCGTGGAAAATTAGAGCAGAAATTAAAATGGGCATTTAGCATGTATGATCTAGATGGAAATGGATACATTTCTCGCCAAGAAATGCTGGAAATAGTTACAGTAAGTTTGCTTACAAAATTTTTATTTCAATGATATTTTGTTTTATGCACTTTCTAATTGCAGTATTAGTATTTGTATATTTACTACAATGATAACTATTGATTTTGAAATCTCTGCTTTTTGACAGACCAAAAAATAAGTTTTCAAAGTACAGTAAACTCTCTGTAAGACGAACTCTGTGTAAGGCGGAAATCTGTCTAATTCGGAAAGATTTTCAAGTCCCTGCGAATCCATAGACATAGAGTAAAATTTGTCTAAAGTAGAATCAGGGTTGTAGTGGGTAGCTGCCCAGGTACCCACCCAGGCTGGTTTTTTTACAACCCTGGACAGAATATTGTCTATTGCGGAAAATTTTCTTGATCCCAATCGATTCCGTCTTAGACAGAGTTTACTGTATAATTCAAAATCAAAACGGTTTTCTAAACTTTGCCATGGTTGTTTAATTTTTTTTAATGAGACTTGTGTTTCTGCTGTCACAGCATGCAAAAACAGCTGAATACTACTTAAAATGAAAAAATATGTTTTACCCACTTTAAGTTCAAAGTTCTCACTGTCCTTATTTTTACCTTTCACTTCTAAGGGCACTTCTAAGGTATTAAATTTTCACCAGTATTCCTTGAAAAGTCCTTATAGAATATATTTTCTTCCAATATTTTACCTCTTACTAGCACAAGAACAGCAATATACCTCTATACTTACTATCTTGGGATTGGTGGCAGTTCAGAAAGATTTGTCTGAATGGCAAACCTTAATATAAAAAATAAAAAAGGGAGAAAGAGTGAATAGGTGCAGTTTATTTTGTTTCTCATTAACCCCCCCCCCCCCCCCCCCTCCTTTTTCTTTCATTGTTGTATGTTTAATTATTTTGTTTTATACAATTCATTAAAAAATGCTCATAAAAAGACATTTTTTAGTTTGAAAAACACATGAGTTAATAATTTTGTGATGTATCTAATAATGCTGTGAAATGCATGTATTTATAAGAATTATTTGTATAACAATAGAAGTAACTGTCAGTGTGTATATATACAGTAGAAGATCTTTATAACGCAATTCTCCATATAATGCACAACTTCTCGGATGTAAACAATGATTTTTGCAGTTAAAAAGCACCTGCACTTTCACATTGTAAAATATTGCTATTCTCTAGAGGACTAAATTTGATACATTAGTTCAACTTTATCTTCTAATTTAAGACCTTCTTACTGAAAAAATGCTATTATTACAATAAACATTTTTGAAAATGTCTAATACAAGGGATGGTTGTGTCAGTTATATTTGGATCATGTTTATAAAGTAAATTTAACAATGTCTGACCTATATTGTGCAAAAATTTATAATTTGAGTAACTCTTGGTAACAAGGAATGCAGTATAAAGATATTCTAATGTATTTTGATGTGATTCAGACATATTTGGCCATGTTTACAAGGTGAATTTAATGATGTGATCCATATAACGCAAAATTCTATATAACGCACAACCTTGCATTTTTAGGTTTGCGTTATAAAGATCTTCTACTGTATATATATATATATAAATAACAGGGCTGAGATGAGTTTTGAAACTCATGTCCTCATATATATTTTTATCTATCTATGTTTAAGTTGTTATTCTTCTATTACTGTCATTAAAAGGTGTAATCATAAAATCAGCTTTAGATTTTATGATTAATAACATATTAAGTAAGTTTGAATATGTTCTAAAACAGGAAGAAAAAAAAAATGTACGAAATACATAAAGCAGCATGGTCAAGTTTACCATGTGACTGTCTAAGTTTTCTTATTGATAAGGAATTGAATGTTTGCATAATTATGAGTAATGTTTTTTTTATAGCCATTAGCATATGCAGTGAAATACATTTAACACTGAAGGGACGGAAAAAAATTATCGTGTTAAAAGATTCGTAAAAAACAAAACAAAACTCACCAATATTTTTGACGTTGTCAAATTTTACTTCGATTTCCTGTTAAACTACAATAAATTGCATCCATTAGGATAAAAAGGAATTAAAAAATATTGTTTTCGGGGAAAAAATCAGATATCTTTTTTTTAAGTGTCTTTTTCAGCATTCTGAGATCTGGCTTGTTTGAATCAAATAAGCAAAGCTGTCTCTAAATCTTCGTGTTTAGCAGTTCTCATACATTTTCTCTCTCTGGCTTAAACATATTGTGCTCAAACATTAACTGAATGGGATCCCTGTTTTTTATTATCGTTGATAAAGTAGAATTGGCAATGCCAAACTCTTTGCAGATTTCTGTTTTCGTCCTTCTTTATCATCAACTGCATTAAGCAGCTTCATCTTCATTTTAAATGAAATGGCAGTTTGTTTTTGCACCAATTTCTCAGCCATTGGGCTAATAAAACATAAGCTAATTTACAAAAAATACGAAATTCACTTATTTTCCCCCAAAATTCAGTGGTTTTAACACAAAATTCACCAATTTAATCTCAAACTAACTAGCTCAAAGGTGAATTTTTTCGTGTTAAAAGAAAAAAAAAACTATTAAATTGCATAGTACACTGTCCAGACTGCTATATCATTTCGTGTTAACCGTTTTTTCATGTTAAACGTATTTCACTGTATATATGTTTCTAATGTTTAGCACCTATAGTTTTTACCTTCACATATGTAAATTCTATTTTAGATAGTTAACTGCATTAGAATTTTTTATTCATCATAAATTTATTAATTGATGAATTATTTTATTCTTCTTCCCTCTGTTAGCAAATTAAAAACATTAGGTAACTAACTTTGAACAAGCAGGATATTTCCAGGCACCATTATTATTTTCTAGATATCTTAATTTAAATCAGTTGTCTATTTAATTATTTACTGTATGTTTAATAAAAGTACTAAAGCGATAAAAATAATTTGTAAAATTTAGTAAACCATAACTAGTTTAAGTTTCTGAGCCAGTTCTTTGAGTTTAGAAATGTTTACTAAATTCATGTAATTGAAATTAATATACATTTTCGTAATTTGAAATGAAATTCAATAAGTAATCTTAGTTTTATCTATATCTCATTTGTTGGCATATTTTTGTCTTCAACAGTTAAGACAACAGCAACCTGCACTTTGTGTATAATACTTTTAAACTAGTTAAAGAACTAAGAACCTAAAAATTGGATACATTTTGTTATACAATTTTATTTTGCAAATTTATCAGTTACATATTTTAAACTTCCTTATTTAAAAAAAAGTATTTGATAAATATTTGTGATAAGAAATATCCAAGAAATAGATTTAAGATGGATGTAATTGGGGGAAGGGGAGGAGTCATGAACCCCTCCTTCTAAATGTGATAAAAGAATTCCGTAGAACTTTATTTCCTTTTATGCAAATGCATATTAATATAAAAAAAATACTTCATTAAGATATTTATTTGCTCAACCCCAGTCTCTATACTTTAAGATAATTAAACCAGGCAGTTGATAAACTTGGAAAGAGGAAAATATATATATACTGTTCCTTATGTCAAAGTTTTAAAATTTTGTATACCGTAATTAATATATTGATTTTCAGTGTTTTTATATTTATTTTTTATAGATTATCCGAGGTATAATTATACTGAAAAAGTATATTATAACAATATATACATGATATATTGTATAGACTGTATTATAATTCATTTTTTATGTCAGATTTATGTTGCTAAGTAATAGATAATTTTCTAATAACACATTTCTGAAAAATAATTTATTTTATTCTTTTCTGCACCATTTTAGTTGTTTCTCTCTCTCTCTCTCTCTATATATATATATATATCTTTATTTAGTTCTTATACCCAAATTTCATAAGAAACCAATTAAATTTAGGACTGTAACTGTTGGATGCAATACATATAATAATATAGCCAATAAACTTCTATTAAAAATTCTCAATCGAATATAGATATAGCTTATTTTAAAACTCTAACAAATTTCATTATCTATAATAATTATATTTTGCAAAATAACACATTATATTTACAAAACGTTGGTATACCACGAGGTGGATGCACATCCAGTTTATTATCTGACTTATATCACTATGAACGTACTTTTAACAACAGTAATCTACATTTGTATCGTTATATTGATGACATAATTTTAATTGCCACTGATCAAACTAATATTTCTCAATTTCCAGTTGATTATCCTACTAATTTAGAATTAACGGAAGAACCTCCTATCTAACAATACAATTAACTTTTTAGATCTTAAAATTACAATAAAAGAAAACAAAATAATGACTGATCTATATGACAAATGACAAACGTAAAGGATTTAAATTCAATGTTAATACATTTACTAATTTTAAATCTTGTCTTCATAATTCTGTATATCGTAATATAATCCTTAATGATTTATATAGAATAAAGTGTTTATATTCTTCTTATCTAATTAATATCGATATTAAAAAACTAATTTGTGATGCATTAAATCATGGTTTTCCAAAAATACTCATATATTCTTTAATATATAATTAGTACTTAAATGATCTTAAAAAACAAATTTACACATGCTTAAAAAAAATATATATATATAAAATAAGAAAAAAATTATAAAAAATTAAGAATGTGAAATAATAATAAATTATTATAGGACAGTTGGATGGGTAGATGTTAGAGTACGGAGGAGGGTGGTGTTGTCTGGATAATACGCAATGGTTAATTAATTTATTTTTTTAAAAATGGGGCATTTTATAATGGATGTTAATTCAATACTTTTATATGTATAAAGGTGTAGTTATATTTTTATATTTATCAATTCATATTAAATTTATTCATATTCATTAATATTTAATAATGTTAACGATTAACTTGTATTGAAATTTTAGCCTACTCAGGACAATGTCATATTAATTTCTAATACAAAGTATACTATCTTAAATGAGAATAAAATGCATGTTTTAATAATTTTATTATTTGTTATTCCCTCTCCCCTTAAATTATGTGTATTTAATCTTTAAGAAAGTTCTTAGACACATTAAATGTAACTAATTAATTTCAATTTAATTATTATTAATTGCCGAAACGTCAGTGAAGGCTTACTGTGGAGACCCGAAAAGTTTTTGGTTTCCGTCTGTTTGTTTGTTAGTTAGTTATTTAGTCAGTCAGTCTGTCTGTCTGTCTCGCGATAACTGCTGTAAAAAGCATCCTATTAGCTTGAAATTAACGATGCATGTTGGTGAGGTCCCCGGATTTAGCTGTATAGTTTTTGGTTAAATTTGGTTAATTCGTTCAGAATATATAGAACATTTTATTTTACACCTTAATACTTTCCTATAGCAATTCAGACGATTTTTCCATTTTTATTTGCTGAGAGGAATTGGCTCACATGATTGAAAGATTTAAATGATAAATTATGGATGATGGAATTTCCTAATGAGAACCATACATTATTCATATTAGTTTGAAATTTTGTGTATACATTTGTCAGAGTTTTTAAATTTGGTGTATAACTTATGGAAAGATTTTATATATGTGTTCCAATAATATAAAATATTTTCTTTTAAAATTTACTTTTTTTTAATGCACATATTTCATTGTCTTAATTTTCTTTTAGCTGTTGCCTAGCAACGGAACTACACCTAAAAATATCGGAAATGTGAAAGTATGTGTACTTGTTTGAAGTCAAATCAATGTCGAAAGGATGAATTAATGCTTTTGCGTCTTTACATATAGATGGAATTTACCCCTACAAATAAAGAAAGGCTATGTTCTATTGATTTTGTTCAAATATTTTTCTTTTAAATTAAAAAGTTCATTATTTTCATAAGGAATAAATTGCAGACCTGCCAACCTTTGAAAATGAGAAATCGTAGCACCCAAAATTCAAATTAATCTAGAGGTTGGTTGGTTGGTTGGTTGCTGTTTTTTACACTGCAAATCGGGAGCTGATTGCTTTTGGTTCGGGCCGAATTTAGATTCCTGCAGGTTGGGTTAACCCGATTTTTCAAAAGTTAGTTCTTTATATTCTTTCAGATTAAAAACTATATGTATCATAACAATAAACATAAAGATTTTTGTCTGCGTGCGATGTTTTCTGAAGAGAGCACAAAGCTGGGAGGATTCTGAGTAAAAAAAAGTCAGACATTGACAGAAAATTTTCTGTAAGGTGTGTGTGTGTGTAAGTGGGGGGGGGGGGAGGGGGAGATTACAATTTATGCATTTTTTTCGCGGCCCTTTCACAAAATTAGCGTTTTTTTCCGCGATGCTTTGGCGAAAATTGCTTTGTTCTGCGATCCTTTGACCAAATTCGTGTTTTTTGCGCGATCCTTTGACGAATTTTTTTTTTTTAAACCGATTCTTTGACGACTGATTTGACTGATTGGCGCATTTTCGGCGATCCTTTGATTAAATTTACGTGTTTTCTTTTCGCAATTCTTTGAAAAAAATTTCGTTTTTCCGCTATCCTTCGACCAAATTCGCGTTTTTCCCGCGATCTTTGACGAAATTTGGGTTTTTTTTTTTCGCGTTTCTTTGAGGACCCTTGGATTTTTTTCCGCCTTCCTTTGACAAAATTTGCGTTTTTCCACAATCCTTTGAAGAAATTAGCATTTTTTCGCGATCCTTTGACGAAATTTGGATATTTTTTCTGTGAGCATTTGACGAAATTTGGATATTTCTTCCGTGAGCCTTTGACGAAAGTTGTGTTTTTCTCGTGATCCTTTGACGAAAGTTGCGGTTTTCTGGCGATCCTTTGACGAGATTTGCGTTTTTTGCAATCCCTTGGTACAATGTGTTTTTTTTTTCGCGATCCTTTGACGAAATTCGCGTTTTTTTCGCGATTCTTTGAAGAAATTTGCGTTTTTTCGCGACCCTTTGAAGAATTTGCTTTTTTTCGCGATTCATTCTCGAAACTTTCGCTTTATCATGATCCTCTGACGAAATTTGCGTTTTTCTGCGATCCTTTGATGAAATTGGAATTTTTTTCTGCGAACGATTGACGAAATTGGTTATTTTCGGCGGGTGTTTTATTTGAAGAAAATCGTAGTTTTAGACCGATTTTCGTAGCATCGTAGTTCTTAGCTCCAAATCGTAGAAACTACGATTTTTTCGTAGCAGTAGGCAGGTTTGCACTATTTCAAACCTTGCCCCTTCTTTCCAGAAATTCTTAAAATGGCACCTTGTTTTTAAGGAAGCGAATTCCTGTATAAATATTTACAGCAACATAATTCACTCGTGCTTAATATACATAAAGAGTGTGTTTTATGTTAAGAAGCTTGTTTTGCAGCCCAGACTTTTTTTTTTCCATGAGCATTTTTTAATGTCCGAATTTTCGGACTAATGGCCAATTTTTTTAAACTTTCGGAAATGAATACTTTGAAATTTTGGAAATTTCGCAACAGAATCACTCCTGAAAAATATGCTGTGCGGGATAAAAATCGCAACTAGAAACAAAAAAATGCGCTTCTGTTTTTTGCAAAAAATCGTAGTTTAAGACCGATTTTCTTAGCATCGTAGTTTATAGGCCCAAATCGTAGCAACTACGATTTTTTCGTAGCAGTTGGCAGGTCTGAAATTGACATTTTGCTATAAAATTTAACAATCTTTTTTTTTTTTTTTTTTTTTACCGTTGCCAAGAAAATCCGATCCCGGAATAATAATTTGGTCCCATATATCAAAAATAAAATGAATACGCTTTGAGGTTGAAATAAAAGAGGCTTGTGTTATATTAATTCTTATTATTAAAAAAAAAATGTTACTAATATCTCATGGTTTATCGTCTGCACACAGCTAACAGAAATGTTTAATTTTTAATCGAAAATTTCAATGAGAAAAAAAAGAACTTTTGAAAAGCAAATTGATAGTAAATGTCAAAATTATGCACCGCAAAAATATTGCTGTCGAAAATGATGTCATTGCATCAGGAAATAAATATTTTTATTCTTAAAAACCAAATATTAACTAGATTGCATGAAAAAATATTTTTTGACGAGTGTTACTTCTTAATGCCGTCTCATTTCAGAAAATATGAATGAAAATTATTTTATTTTTTAAATGAAATTACATTTTCATTCATAAAACCTAAACTTTTAATATAATTGCGTCAATGTAAATCATTTTCTGTCTACCAGTATTGAAAAATAATACTCGGAAGTGTAAAAAGAAATCTAAGATTTACGATAACCATTAACACAATCAATAAAAAGTTACGCATGTAAATTAATGAGACCACGGGGGGTTCATGGGGGCTCTGCCCCCCTGAAGACTTTATTATTTAAAAAAATACCAGAATTAGTAGCTCATGAAAATTTCAAAATATCCTGCCATAACAACGTTTTTAATTTAGTGCTTCTAATGTCTGAAAACTTTGTATATTTTATTCTTATAAATAATTACATAATTTGAAAACTTTAAATTACGGTTTGCAGGAAATTGAATATTACCAGAGCGTGTCTAAAAACAATGACTTGCAGAACTGACATTGAGGCTCCTGATCTGCAGATTTACTAGTATTAGTTCCTTAGCATCTTAATTTTAATATTTTTCTTATTTAATTATAAATTAATTTAAATGATGATGCAATGTTGTCACAGGAATTTAAATTATGATATGATATAGTCAGGTACAAATATTTATGTGAAACATTAATAATAATCAATTTCACTATTTTGCATATCAATTACTGATTTTTTCTAATACAATTGTAAACATCTATCTCTAAACAGTGTTTGCTTAAAAACTTAATCCATTAATAGTTATAAAAAGTTTTTACTATATAGTAGATTTTATTTTACTAATAAGTCAATAGATGGCAGCACCACACTGATTCATTTGAATGCATGGAGCAGGTCATTTTCAATTCTAAATTATCTATAGTGGGCGCTGGTTATATATAAAGGGGGTGTGCTTGGCTATGCTGTATATTGTTGAACCATGGTCCACCATAAAAAAAAAAAAGTAATAATAAAAGGGCAACAATTGCATGTGATCTCCAATGATTGTATTATATTATGCCTCATGCTAAGATAGTATGGATTTCAATTTAGTAATTTGTTTTTTATTTTCCCTCTATATTTTTTATTGTTTTATTTTTAGCTTAATTGGTGTTCAATGGTTTATTTCTCTGTTTTATGTGTGTGGTAGTCCCAAATTCATATTCTTTAGCTAATTTATGGCCAATATGATGAAACCACACATTTTATTTGTGGAACTTAGGCATTTAGGACTCAACGATTCTGTCTGAGTTCCACAAATTTCCATTATTCTAATTCTGTTATTCAATTTCTGCTCTTTTTTTTTTGCTGTGTTTTTGGAATCTTTGTTAAGTGTGTTGGGGGAACTGTATTTTTGTCAATTTGTTCATGTCATTTCCTTCATTATTTCACAGTTTTTGTTAGTGGTTGGTAATGTGTATTTAATGGTTATATATATATATATATATATATATATATATATATATATATATATATATATATATATATATATATATACTGAGCTTAAAAAATCTTTAACTTTTAATCCATCATTTAATGCTTTCCATACAGTGACAATGAATACTTAATAAAATCATACATAGAGCTTTATTGTAAAAAACTATTTAAAATAAAAGTAAAAAAAAAAAAAATAACTCTTATAAGCATTCAATCAGGGTGCCTACAGCCACCTGGATAACCTGGAAAAGTCAGGGAAATTTGAGAACTGAGAAAGAGTTACAAAAAATTTGAAATTTCCTAGAAAAAATTTCTTATTATAAAACTAAGGATTTGAAATTGCAGTTCCAGGAAAATCAAATTTTGCTCTTTATAAATACTGTAAAGAATATTTCAACCTGTTGTGCAATAAATTTTGCCTACTCCTTTCCCATTCTTCCTTATAAACGCTGAGATTTTCAACTCCAGCTTCACTGAAACTTTGTACTGCATGTTGTAGCACTGGTTAGATGATATTTCAGTCTGTTTACTTATTTTTGTTTTAGAACTGAACATTTAGTATTAATTTAATTTATTGAATATTTATTATTTGTATTAAAATATGTCGAAGCAATCTGTATTTAACTGTGACTGATGTGATAAAGAATTTCACCCTGATTGAAAAAAAATTTTACATGTAAAATGTTCAACAATTTGTAAATTTTGCAAGAATTTGTTGAACAATTCAATAGTTATTACTTCAGAATCAGTTATGAAAGTTCCACTCTCAAATTCACAACTTTTAAGAATTTGTGTGTGTAATATTAGAAATTCTCGATACCTGGAAAAGTCAGGGAAATTTGTTGCTGATCTGTTTAACAATTCAGTAGTTATTACTTCAGAATCAGTTGTGAAAGTTCCATTCTCAAATTAGAGTTTTTGTGTGTAACATTAGGGTTATTCCATGTCAAATCAACCAAAAAAAATTTCAATTTGCAACCTGACCATTTCAGATTTCAATGAAACTGTCAGGGATTATTCTCTCCGGTGATATAAATGAGAATACATTTTTATAATTTTTTTATTGTGTTAAATTTTCATACAATTAATTATTTAAATTTTGAAAGATCATCAATTTTTGGGTTACATAATTTTTTTAATTTTGAATTTCTCAAGTTCTATCAGGCGTACAGAACTTTATGACCCCTCATTTTAAAGAGAATTTTATAAGTGTTAATAACTGAGCATAGTCAACTTGGGTATCAAATTAAACCTTATAAATCTTTCTTTAAAATGAGGGGTCATAAAATACTGTATGCCTGATAGAACTTGAGAAATTCAAAATTGAAAAAATTACGCAACCCAAAAAATGATTTTTCAAAATTTAAATAATTAATTGCATGAAAATTTAATGTGATTAAAAATTATATATAAAAAAATATTCTCATTTACATCATCAGGAATAATGATTCCTGAGAGTTTCATTGAAATCTGAAATGGTCAGGTTGAGTGACTGGTTGATTTGACATGGAAATGACCCATTACAAAATCTCGATACCTGGAAATGTCAGGGAAATTTGTTACTGATCTGGAATATACACCCTGATTCAATAGCCATTTTGAAAATACCACCTATTTTTTTTACTGCAATTCATGTTTTTTTCCCTCCCCCCAAAATTCCTGTTACAATACATTAATTTGGCCTGGACAAAAAAATTCACTGCTTATGCTTGGTAGAAAGCCCAGGCAAATAAATTTATTTAAAAATATAAAATTTTTGCTCTGTTTATTTTTAATTAAGGAAACAGAAAAGATGAAAGATTATTTAAGCTATCTTTTTTCTGATTTCTAAATTGATTTCTCAATGTAAAGTCATAAATTAATTAATATTCAACTATTAAAATTAATTGAAAACAAATATATATTATTTTTATACTGCATTCTTCATGCTTTATTTGTAATTTATTTTCTAGTTTTAAGTCTTTAAATTAAAATGTTTCATTATTGCAGCTTCACAGCTCTTTGGTATATTTTGGTGAGCATTTATTGGCACATAATTAAATCCATTGTTTTTTCAACTCCCATGTAATTGTACGAGTTAGAGAATATTTGGTGATTTATCACCTGTGGCAAGCTAATTGGAAAATGCCTTAAAATTATTGTATTAATTATTAAGTTGTAAAAATATTTAAATACAGTCGGACCTCGTTATCCTGATGCCTGGCTTTCACGTCACTCCGCTTATTACATCCGTTTTCCAAAGTCCCGATTTTATTTATATGATTTTAATGTAAATAAACTCCAGATTTTACATCGTTGAATAATTTTCAACTCCGGATATCCCGATGGTTTAGGAAAATTGTCCACTTTTCATAATCCATCATATAAGCACGGAAATTAAGCGATTAGAAATGTCTTAACCAAACTTTTCACAAAAGTTTCTAAAATACCCATTGGGATAAATGAGAGATTTTACTTCTATCCTTTATTTGAATAAATAAACCCACGCACTATGGAAAACCCACTTATAAGCTCCAGATAGACGCATCAGTCAACTTGCGGTCTTTTTGTTCTGATCAAGCAGTGCATTTTTGCTGTTACACAGTGTTTTCCATCCGACTAAAACAGAAGCATTGCTTTGCATTGAAATGATCAGAAATTATCTGACATCCATTTCTGCAACAATGAACATTGATTACAATTCATTGTCTACTATTGAAAAAAGAATTGTAGGAAGTCATCTAGGGACAAGTAATCCTTAATTCATCAATGTTTCATGTAATAATAAAAAAAGAAGTCATCATAAATCTGTTTTTATTCTTTTCGATTTTAATAATTTTTTATTGCTTAAAATTTCAAGAACAGTTATGAATTTAAAATTGTCTTAAATTAATTAAAAATACAGCTTTTTATAAACATATTTTTCTCCAACTCCGGTTACCACGACACTCCGCTTGTGACGACACTTTTTTCTGGTCGTCAGAGTGTCGGGATAACGAACTTCAACTGTATTATATTGACATCAGGAAGTGGGTTAAAAATAGATTGCAAAATTCCATCTTTATGTACTAAAACCAGATTTGGTTAAATAAAGTGTAAATAAGCTGTATTTTACAATTTAATTAATTTGGGTAGCTTTTTTAAAAATTTGAAATTGGTGCACCCCCCCCCCCCCCCCCCCACCACCACCACCACCACCAAAACCAAAACCAAAAAAAAAAAAAAAAAAAAAAAAAAAAAACTCTTGAGGAAAATTTTATTCAGACTTATTTAACTGTTGTGACATCGTTTTGCCCAAATAGTCTAATTTCATATTTATCATAATATATTATATTCAAGATTATTATTGATATAATATCAATATTCAAGATATCCAAAGTAAGCAGGCTATTTTGTTTCTGAAAAAAAGTACAAAGTTTTAACTTCGATAAAGTTTGGAAAAAATAGAGAAAAGATCTTCAAATGTTGGCCATGTTGATTTAGTAGCAGCAGATTGAATTGTGACTATTTCTGTACTTATTCTTCATGATTAACACGAACCTAATTATCATTTAGCATTTTTTCTGTACATAATGCACTCTTTAGTCATTGAGGTTACAATACAGTAGAGTTGGGCAAATTTGTAATCAGATTAACTTGCAATGAAATTACAATTTTAATGGTGTCTGAGAGATTACAGCTTCCATTACATGTAACGATAATGAGGAATTTCCAAATTAGCATCACAGTAATAATTGTAAGCATTATAATTACATTGGTGTAATGGTAATTGAGATGTTATGTGTAGTGGTAACTGTAAATTTTGTTTTTGATTTCTATTACAATTTTGTAATGTTAAATAAGAAATTTGTATTGCAATTTTTTTTAATGCTAATGATATATTTCCGAACCAGTTATGACTGCAATTGTAATTATAAACTGAACAAATACCATTACAGTTAACTAACAGTACTTGTAAATTAAATAATACCCATTAAATTAATGTAATGTTATTCTTACACCTCCATTACATTACATTCATGTAATGGGGAATTTTTAAATTAGACAACATTTGCAATTTTGAATTGCATGGTAACCAGTATTGTCAAGAGTTAGGTAATTTTTAACAATCATTGGATATGAAATATAATTTTTAATTTATAGTTTTTACTAGAGATCAGTTGAAAATTCGGTTTAGTTTTCGGCCCAAAATCTGAGTTTCGCCGAAAATTCGTTTTCAGTGAAAATACTGTCAGAGCATTCAACCAGACCGAAACTATATGTATTCCAAAAACCTTTGGAAATTTTCAACATTACTCATTGATTTGCACTATACTGGCTCAAATGCAGGGCTCGAAATATACCAGAGCAAATCTGAACAATATTCCGGTTCATGAAATCCTGACAAATATTGTTCCGGTTCGTGAAATTATAATAAATATCATTTCAATCTATGTTATTAAATCATATTATTACAGTTTTATATATATAGCTTATTGTGGTCACTGAACTTTTTTAATATTTAGAATCTTGAATGCATTTTTAAAATTATTTTCTATGGTTAGATATAAATTTTGAAATAGCGTTCCAGTTCAAGGATTTTTCCATTTCTAGCCCTGTGTCAAATGAGACACTCTTTATTTATAGCTATGAACTTCACTGTTTAAAATTATCAGTCATGACTGACTCGAGACGTGAGGGCAAATTACAAAGCAAGCAATTCCTGTATGACTAAACTTGCTTGGCTAAAGATGCTTTTCATGCGCTCATTAAAAGCTGCAGACTTAACTGTAATAGATAATTTTTAGTTTGAAACCCTAGAAGTGTTTCGAATATTCTTTGAGAAAGTTGCCTTATAACAGATGATCATTTAGAAAAATCATTATAAAAGATAAATCGAGGTATGTATACATAAAATATTTTTTAATTAGAGATGAAATTTCTATAATTGGAAAATCATTCTGTGTCATTGATGAGTTAATTATATTTTATATGAAAATAAAAAGTTTTGGTCAGACACAGAGAGCCAACTTGGGCCACATGTATAATTAATTAATAATTATGCATATACAGTATGGAACCATTTATCCAGAAAATCAGTTATCCAGAATGATATTTCAAATTGACTTATTTCACAAAATTGAGACATACAGTCCCAATTAGGTATATTACTTTAAGGGTGTTCTCAAATCCAAAAGGGCAACTTTCTGACATAAATTTTAATTTATTTTTGTTCGAAAATGCATGAAACTAGCTAGTGCTGTTGTTCAGAAACTATGCAATTGAACTGTTTTTTCCATTTTTTTTTTTTTTTTTTTTTTTTTTTTTTTGCAAACGCAATAGATCTTTCAGAAAATAGTGTCAAAGTGGGTGTTTTGAACTGAATTTCTGCTCGAAGGAAGAAAGAGCACTCGAGCGGGCGAAAAATGTGTTTGTCACGTGATCAAAATTGCTTATAACTCAATAGGTAATTGATTAATCAAAAAATGGAAAAAACAGTTCAATTCCAAATCGCTTCCATGGCCAGGCTTTTCAATTTTATACCTTTCCGTTAAAAAATGAATTTGTAAATGTGTCAAAACGTTTTGCACTTGTTGAGCAGAGCAGTTAAGAACAGCCTTAAACATTACAACATGCATGATGTAACTTGATTCCAACAACTAAAATTTGAAATGGAAGCATATTTAATTATATATTGGGCATTTTGATTTTTTTACATAGGAAAAATGGGAGTTTTTGTTTCCAAGGTATTTCTATAAATTGCATTCTTTTAAACTTTGATTAATGTCTGATCTTATTTGGATTTGATTCTTTCTGAATAGTCTAATAATTAATTTGAGCTCAAAACACTATCATAGCCACATATATTCTACAAATCTGACCAAACAGATGTTGGTCTAATGCCCAACCAGTTATCCGGAATACATCTGACCCCAATGATTCCAGATAAATGGTTCTGTACTGTATTATAAACACATATAATTAATTAATTTTGATGTATGTATTAATTACTTAAAAAATAAATTTTGGACATTTTCGTATTTGGCCCAAAATAGGAAGATTGCTGAAATTCGGTTTTGTTTTTTGTCTTAAAAACCTGTTTTGGTTAATCCTTAGTTATTACTCCATCAGTTGTCAAAATAAATGTTTTTCACTACCAGTAAAATACTCAAATGTGATTCCAATATTGAGGTATGATGGTGGTAATATTTTGGCTTGGGGCTCTATGGACAATAATAGCAATCATTGATGAAATTTTTGACATTTAGAAATTACAGTGATGTAGTGCATTCAAAGTGTGCTGAATTTAGGAATCAGACTTAATTCTTGTTCCAACAAGGCAGTAACTTCATACACATGGCGAGAATAAAAAAAAGAGTGTTTATTATAAAAAAATTCCTCGAACATTTCAGGCTCATCTCCAGTCATCTGACCTTAGTCTGTTTCAGAATATATATAATCATTATTGGATGTAGGAGCCAGAGGAAAAAAATAATAACGATTATAACTTCAAATTGCTGTTTTGAGAAAATGATTAGGGATAGTTTCAATGTACAAAAAATAAACCTTGATCAAGTGTTTTCTTTTTGAAGTCAAAGATTGAAGTTTGGAACTATTTTTTTTTTTTTATTTGCTTGAAGAAAATTTTTCATTGTGAGAAGCATTTTAGTCGAAACCGCGCACCTGTATGACACTTACTTGATTTTATATTGTATTTTAAAATGTGTCAGGGACTTTGGGGACACTCTGTATAATCCTGTTAGTGTAATGGATTTTACTATTCTAACTATGTCTTTTAAAATATAGTTAATTTATTTGTAATAGATTATAAGTTAATGTTAATTACTTTGGTTCATAATGTGTCTTGGTTAATTTGTAATGTAACTAGGGGCCCTACAAGCTATGCTCGCCAACCCCCGCCAGGCCTTGCAGGCTCTTAAAAACATGCTAATTTGGTCGGTTTACCTGATTTCAGAAGATTGAATGATATTATCACGACCGTTGGCCATTTATTTCCCTTTGTGCCTTTGCCGGATGGATTTTTTGGTTCCTGAAACAGCAGATATACTGTTGTGGAGGCAGCTAACCATATGTTTTCATGATCAACTTCAATTGTACATTTAAAAATCAGCTTATATAAAATGGTTAAATAAAAAATATTGCTGCCTCCCGGTCTGTTAAGACACTATAAAAAATTATTGTAAATATATAATTTTTATCATTAAATGGTCTTTACATGTAATAATTTATTTTTTTAAAGTTTTTCTTTTTTAATCTTCACATGAAAATATATTTTTTCTTTTGAAAAGTGTTGTAAACATTATTTGGTCTCTTTAAAATATGGCAACAATAGGTAAAAAACACCAATTCAAACTATATTTCATTATCTCAATAGAGATTTCTCTATTGAGATAATGAAATTTTGAAAAAAAAAAAAAAAATAGGGAAAAAAAACCCCTTAAAAAATCAGACAAACTTAAAAAATGATTGGACACTGCACACCACAGTCTCTAGTCGAGTATTTGCCTGCAAAAAATGCAAAAATTGCTATGGGTAGTTTTTGATCCTGTAAAACATGTTTAACTGTCTTCACTGATTTCAACATTAAATAGCACTTAAAATTTTTTTTGATTTAAAACTGTCTACTTCAGCGTGTTTACATGCAAAGGTTTTTGCAGTGTAAGTACAGAAAGTTCGTATTTAATCTGAGTCTAAAGTTTCATTATTTTATTATTATTATTTTTTAATTAATTCAAAGAATTTGGTAAATATCAGTAAAATATTTGTTACTCTAGGATGCTATTTTTACTTTTGTGACAATAGGTGCAATAAAAATGAATACACTACTAACTTATCTATAAGTTTTCTAAATATCAGAATTGGTTTTAAAAATCTAATTTGTGCCAGTCATCATGTACAGTGTGTCAGATTTACGTTAAATGCATTATATATATCTAATTTGTAAATTTTAAGGTTATTTTATAACATAAAATGGAAGATTTATTAATCAGCACAAGAAATGTTTGTGCCTACTATTTTACTAATGAAAATTGAATTTCCTTGTTTTTCCCTCTTGTGATAGATACATTATGCTAGTTGCATCGGTTTCAAACATTTTTTTTTTTTTATATAAATTTTTTCCCTTTTTTAAAATCGCAAACCTTTTTCGTGTGTTAGATTTGATGAAAATGTACATTTTTTATTTCTCTCTACATTGTATACTTTTTAATTTCAGGCTATTTATAAGATGGTAGGTTCTGTAATGAAAATGCCAGAAGATGAATCCACTCCAGAAAAACGTACAGACAAAATTTTCAGACAAATGGACAAAAACATGGATGGAAAACTTTCACTTGATGAATTTATTGAAGGTGCCAAGAGTGATCCATCTATCGTCAGGCTACTGCAATGTGACCCCCAGTCATCACATTGACATGATTGAATACACACACACAAACACGTACACTGCTGGCATCCCATAATTCTTTCAACGAGGCTGAGCTCACTTTTGAAAGTGTCCTGTCTAATGAAATGCATTGCTGATTGTAGTTTGCAGTGCATACTTGCCTTTGCAGGTCAATAATTACAGAAAAAATGGGCCAATACAAGCTTTTTGAATTATGGGATGATGGAGTTATTGTTTTTCTCAGTCAAATCTGCAATTTTCCAGTTCATTCTTTTTATTATTATTATTTTGCTTTGATTTTTAAACAATGATTACAACTGTGTTTCTGTTATTTGTTGTTAAAAGTAGCATTAATTACAAGTGATCTATTCTGCAGCACTTTATTGATGCTTTCTGATAGAAGGTTCTGTAGTGTGTTTTCTGTCGTGTTTTTGATTGTGTTTGTTTGAAAGCACTAAAGTGATTTGAAACCTTTGCACAATGATGTTTGTAGTCTCCAAATGTTTTCCAGTTATTATTGATAATTTTTTAAAAATGCTGCCACTGGCATATCTTGAATTGTGTCAGACAAAAAGCTCGTGTAAAAAATTCACATTGTTGACCGATTATATATATGCCTATACAAGTAACTATTTTATGATAAATGGAATTTACAGAATATTTGTGAATACTTTGAAATTAATACATGTTCTTTGAATGTCTTTTCTTTTTTTAATTCTAGAAAAGTTTTTATTAATACTAACTGTAGTTGCCCAAGAGTTACAAATGTCTTTTAAGGAGAAGTTTTAGTGTTTACTGAGTGTGGACTGATTGCTGATTTCTTTTACTTAGATTAATATTACTACAGATTGATAGTTAATATTTTTAAAATTTCTCATATTTCAATTTTCAGAATTAAACTGCTTTTGTAGTAGATTCTTTCATATGTATAACAAGTTGTCACTTTTGAAACAAAAAATTTTCCATTTGCTTCTGCTGGACAGTAGAAAATATTATATATATTTTTATATAGATTTGATCTTGTGTTTTGTGTTGTATAGGGTTCCACAGTATCTCCAAATATTCTAAAACCTTGAAATAAACATTCTAGTTGATAATCTAGTGATGAAATAAAATAAAATAAATTAGATTATATACTACTCTATCTCATTGAATTATTATTATTTGAATCTTTGAGATCGATCTTGCAATCTTCTGTGCTAAAATATAATCAACAAGAACAATTTAAATCAATTAGTTCTTGAACTTTTTAAAAATCATTAATGAACAGCTTATGTAGGAAAAATTCATCCTTTTCTTTTATTAAGCATTTTTATTGTGGAAACCCAATTTGAATTATGTCTGTAATATTCTATTACATACATATAAACTTAAAATCTTTTTTTTTCCTCTTGAGTTAGGTGTCTAATCTCTAAAAATGAATGAGAAATGCTTTACATTCCATTATTTTGCATTGAAACTGTTTATATATATATTTATAGTAAAATATTAGCTTTGCTTTTTGTGTTATTTTGATTTGTATTTCAGTTTATCTGAATTTAAAAACATTGATATTGTCTCAAGCCTTGGCTTACTGAAATATTCGAGGTAGTGCCTAAAAATATTAGATTTGTTGACTTGTTGCAAACTTTAGATCTAAAGAGTGTTTAAGGAACTTAATCATTCCGAAAATTTATCAGAAGCTTCATAATTTTATCTTATGTAGATTTTCAGCATTTGCGATCATATTATGAACTGTTGGAGATAAGTAGTTCATACAAATACATCTACTGCATGACCAAATATGGCTTGTAGATTAGACTTTTTATACTTGGAAATCTGTACTTTAAATGTTAATCAGTTAGATTACATTTTGTGATACATATTTTTTTTGTGTGTGTGATTATATCCTTTTAGTTCGAAAATAATTATTGATAATTCTAAAACACATCTATATGTAATATTGTTTTCTTTATCAACTAAATAAATGCATAAAATGGGTTCATACATTCCTTGATATACAAGCACCAAAGAAAATACCTTATTTTGTAAAATATAGTTAATAAAGCAATTCAATCATAGAATTAAACTTTACAAAACTGTTAGCTTTGCTTTTTATGAAAATTATAAAGTCCAGTTTTCAGTAATATTTTATCTTTGCAATTTTAAAAAGTAATTTCAGTCTTTAGTTACACCATACTATGTATTTTTAACTAGTGATCGATAATTCCCTCTCTTTTAATATGATGTGATATTTTGACTGCCTAACTTCACTTTTATGGTTCTAAGACACCAACCAATGATGTCTTTCAAAATTGCTAAATGATCCTTGAATTTAATTGGTGAAAGAGGCTTCATAGTACTCTAAAAGTTTCTTTTTTTATAAGTTTTAAGATCTGGGAAGAATTGATAATGTAGATTAAGTTTTACATTTATCACCTTGTATTTATTGATAGGGAGGGAGGGGGATTCCTACTTTAATTAATTTTATGCTATTTTAAGAGTTGAATTTTCTGTTATGAGATGCTAGTCCTTATACCCTGAGTTCTTATAGGGTGTGTATGAACCCTGAAGATTTCATATATCTTTTACATTGTTTATTAAAAGTATAATAATATGATCAGCAGGTTAAGTAATGGTTTGATATTATTGATACAAAATAAAGTTTTTAGTATTTAACAACTAGACAATCTTCAAGAGCCCAGTGTTTTTTCTGTTATTTTTTTGTTTTTATGGAATTCACTTAATAAAATTTTCGGCATTAATCATATCCCTGGTTCAATGGTTTTGCTCATACTTTTGAATATTAATTTACAAATTTTGAAGTTTGATACAAATTGTGTATTTTAAAAAATCATTGCTAATAATAGTAATGATAAAGTAATCTAATATTTAGCAGTTTGCTGTGAAAGTTTCTTGCTTTGAAAGTACAAGGTATAAATTTTGGAATAATTGATGTCGTATTGTTTTTTTAAAAAGTTATTTTTGTGATATATGTATAATGTGCTGGTAAAAAATGAGCTTTCAAGTGAAAGTCAGTATTTGGCATGCACAAAATCCATTGTCAAATTCAACAGTCTTGTTTCAAAACAGTGCCTGGATTATGAAAAGAATACTATAATGAATTAGAAATTGATTAATGTTGACTTGTAAATTTTTGTGCATTACTTGTAACAGTTAAAATGTTATTTTATATTTATAGACAGAATTTTGTAACAAGTTCCTTGCATTGAATAATTATTGCATTTAAAAAAAAAATAATAATTATCTGATTGATTTTTCCTTTTTTGCACAAAAAAGTTCTATGATTTGAATTTATATGTTGTTTTAAGGTTGACTTGACCAGTGATTTTACATCTTATGTAAAAGTTGATTAACAAGAGTGATATTTTAAGAAACTACTATTTTTATCATTTATTGTTTTCCTTAATAAAAGCATTTGTTTATTTCTGACTACAGTTATCAAGATAGCAGGAAAACATGATTTTTCAATTGTTAGAATTGTAGTTGTTTTTCCCCTACTGATTATTGGTTAATAAAGTTATTTTTGAAAAGAAAAGAACATATATATCTTTGCTTTGAATTTTATTTTAAAAAGTAGCAAATAATTTTAAAATGTGAGATCTAAATTGTCAGTTTGCTTTTAAAATTCAAAATGAAAAAGATTGAATATTCACATTTAAACTGGTTACTTTTCCCACTTGCACTAAAGTGGAGTAATTTTATTCATTTATTTTTTTTTTTTGGGGGGGGGGGGGGGGTAGGATGGGTGCTTTGTCATCTTTTGCACATAAGGGCTCATGCTAATTAATGAAAGGAAAGTGAGTTATTGTGATACATTTTACAACTTATTTTATACCAAAAAGTAACTTTTGTTAATTGGTATGTCCCATTTCAGTGAACTAATTTCATAATTACCTCATTTGATGTTGAAAGTAGTGGGACAAATTCTTACAAGTGTAACTTTATTTTACTTTTAGAAGTTTGTTGCATTAATCTAATTAAAAAAAAAAAAAAAAAAAAAAAAAAAAGATGCTCTTGTGAAACATGGAAGCTCTATAAATTTCAGATTTTCCATGACTGATGTAACAACATCTGTCAAGATTTGAAGAGCATGTGATCAGTTGTAACAAATGGTTCTTCTGTTTGATTAGCTGAGGACTTGAATAGCCAGAGGTAAATTGAAATCTGGGTGAAACTGGACCCCCACACATTAGAACTGATTGCTCATAAAATTGTGGATATGTAAAAAAAAAAAAAAAAAAAAAAATACCGAATTACATGCAAACGATGTACTAACAGTTTCAGATCCATTTGCATATCATGGAAGGAGATTTTTGATGTTGCTGCAGTTGTGTACAAAAATAAAATTCAAAGCTTTCTTAAATTGTCATCTTGAATAACAATTTAAAAGATAAAAAAACAATATTCTTTGGTATGAAAATGCAAACTATATATAATTGTATACAGTGGGCCCTTTTTAATTTGAACGCTTAAGAATGCACCTGTAATGCTTGAATTACCCTTCTCCTCCACAGAAAAAAAAGAAAAAAGCCAAAGAAGTGTCAACATATTTTTAACATTATTTTGAATGTGATAAAGCAAAACAATAAAACTTTGTTCAAATTAAGTAGAGTTCACTGTGTGTTCTATAATTTAAGTTATGAATCTTAAAATCAGTTATAGATAACTTTCTTCGAACTAATGAGGAAATATGTTATATAATTTTTTTTTTACTAAAATCCATCTTTTTTATTATTTAAGGTGATAATGAGTTTAAAAAATCAAAGATTATTATGATATATTTCCTTAAGTAAAGTTTTCAGTGAAATCCATAGTATCAACAGCACTAATGAAATACAGACTCATAAGATCTCTATGTTAATGACTATTTTGCATGTTCAGTATTCATTTTTTGAAGACAGTTATGTATTATTTTAGAAAATGATTAATTTTTATTTTAATATTCTCCGAGGATATAGTCGTTTTGATCACGTGGCATGACTGCTTATGTGTATTATTTCATATTTCTGTAATTTATTTTATTTTTTTGTGTCCTGTTTTTTGATAATGTTCTATTTACTATGCTTTATGTAAGAATTCAAGAAACTTTTTTCCATTCAAAAATTGTATATGATTTCATATTGTTTTAATAAAGTTGTATGATATTCTCTCTCCAACTACTTAATATTCAGCTTATGACAATGTTAATATTCAATTATAATATCAATTTCTATCAGGGCCTGAAATTCAGGATGGAATGGTAATATTCGCAACCAAAATTTAAAAATCTCAACT
Source organism: Maratus speciosus (assembly GCA_963932465.1). Lineage (NCBI taxonomy): Eukaryota > Metazoa > Arthropoda > Arachnida > Araneae > Salticidae > Maratus > Maratus speciosus. The sequence continues at coordinate 149,239,356 of OZ010788.1, forward strand.
AAAAAACATTATAAATTTTGGAAATTTTGCTTTTTTGAAACAATCAAGTGGGAGAAGGAATGCAGTGACCACTGTGAAATTAAGACTTCAAAAGATGAATGAAACCCAATTACCAAGGCGCATAAATTTGGTAAAAATAGAAAAATAAATGTAAAGCTTGATTTAAAAGGAATGAAAATTAACTTTTTTTGTATTGTTTATGTAAATTCTTTTAATAAAACTTTGCCACGGGTTAATACTTATGATTAATTTGTGTATGGTTCGATTTTGATACTTTCCTGTCCTGAAATATGGTTTGATTTCTTTTATAATCTTTGTGATAAATTTCTACTAGAAATCTATCATGGAGATTATTGTTTGAGAATAGTAGTAGGCAAAATGATAAAGTAGTTGCCTCTTGCAACACTTAATATGTGATTTTTCACATGAACTGTCATAATGGACGAACTTGGTAACCTGCCGAAATTGTGGGAGCCACGTGTGAAGGGTTAAGCATGTTAACAGAAATGCAGGATTAAAGATATATTTTCCTCCCTCCTAAATAATTCTACTCTCTACCATTTATGAATGTTGGTAGAGAGAAGGGAAAATATTATTTTAGGGAAAAAAAAGAATTTCAAGCCCTGCCTATAAAGATTTAAAAAAATAAATAAGTAAAGCATATCAAAGAGCGTTTTCAAAATTATTTTTAAGTACTTTTAAAATAAAACGATTATAAATTTTATATTTATAAAATTTGTAAATAAGCTGAAATTAAGCCTTAAATATAATTAAGGGAATAATGTTAAGAAATTTTAAACAAAAGTAAATCATATTAGTTATTAGTTCACAGTAATGTAAAATACAACCTGTACAGTACTAAAAGTAAAAGAAATGCGTATGTAAAATAATTATACACTTTTGAAGTATCTTGGTGCTACTATAGTTAAATATAGTGTGGTTTTCAAATAACTTTATCTGTTTTTGAAGACCTCTGCAGTTGAAACTAATGCCTTTAGTAAGACCAGATTTTATGTTTGGACTTCTGATGTGAAATAAGAGATGCATTTTGAAAAAAAAGAAGAAAGTAGTACTATTTAGTACAAAAGATGTCAATAGGGAAATTTTGGCAGAGTAAAATAAATAGTTAGATATTTGTATTTGCAGATAAAATGGATCATTAAAAAAAAAAAAAAAAATGTGAGTACAGCAGTGCTGCTAATGTCTCTTGAAAAGGAATTGGCGGCATATAAGTATACTTTTAATTAATTTTTTTGCCAATTAATTTTCAGCAGTGAAATTACACCTGAAATTATTGAATAATATTAAAATACGTGAAAATTTTCACATTGCTAACTAAGCGCAAACCAACAAAGTGAAAAATGTCCAGGCCGGGAATCAAACCTGGATCCCTGGAATAGCACTCCAATGTTCTACCATTAAGCTACGAGGATGATACCCAGCTTGGCATTTCTCACTCTTAAATGTCAGTAAGGCTGCAGCTGCAACCTTACCGACACTTAAGAGTGAGAGATGCTAAGCTGGGCATCGTCCTCGTAGCTTAATCAGGGTTCATACTCATCAGGGGATTATGAGAAATCTCAGAGGATAATGCAAAAAATTCTCCAAACCTGGGAATACACTTGCCTACTCTGGGAAATCGAGGGCAATCGCTGATATTTGCATGCTTTATAATGAAATCAAACTGAGACACGCCTGTGTGACATGTGAGATATAAAATTTTAAACTAGCCACTCCTTCTTACAGATTAAATATATCATGTGTTATATTTAATCTGTTAATTATATTTATTTAATCTGTCACTGGACACATTTTCTAAATATCATGAGGTTCACTGTTCAAGAGGAACTTAAGAAAAATAAGGTACATTTTTAAATTGATATTGCCACTTGTAACTTTCATATTATTCATAATTCTTTTCAAAGAGGTAACAAAATCACAAAGTGGAAATTAAATTCTTGCAGCAATCTACCAAGCTTTTAAGGAGAGCCCCCCAAGACATGCAGACTTCATTTCTGTTGTACACAAATTGTTTTTTTTCTTTAAAATCCTGTTCATATTGTTTAAATAGGTGATGTATAAAGTTTATTTTTGCGATAACCTTGTTTTTATTTTTGTTTTGAGTGAAAGAGGGGGGGAGGGGTATACTAGTTTTTAAAATGTCATTAATCGTTGACATGGAAAAATTATGCATATCAGAAAATACATCAGGGGATTTTCTTCTTGGGAAATGAGTATGAACCCTGTTAATGGTAGAGCATTGGAGTGCTATTCCATATTCCCGGCTTGGGCATTTTTCACTTAGTTAGCAATGTGAAGATTTTCACATATTTTAATATTCAGGTATTGGGGACATTTAGGCAAATAATTCATTTAAATGACTGAAAAATTATACTCGGTATTTGCCCAGTCTTACTGGGATGAAGTACAGCAAGCCTTAATTCCATTGCATGCCTTCAAAATATAGCCTCATACCATTCATTAATTTTAACAGCAGATGCTTCCAAACAGGGAATGTTGTTTTATAACCATGCTGTGTATTTGTTCTTGAAAATTAGATTTACTATTGATATTGTAAAAGTTATTAAATTTCAGTCTGTTTAGGATTAAAAATATTTCTTAGTCTCATGCTCAATGTGACTTAACAATAAAAGACATTTTAAAAAATAGATTCTATTTCTAAATTAGTTCATAAATTAACTTTAAATTATTCTAAGTAAGATAATGGAGCTCTACAAATCAAGAGCTTTTAGATTTTTTTTCTGATTTTATGTATTGAAAATTAATTTTAAAACTTATTTGTCATTTTATACTTTGATTGTATATAAATATGCAATAAAGACATCTTTTTTGCCAACTCGCCAAAAAAAGCTACTCATTTATTCATATACACTTTACAAAAATTGAGCATATTGCTGATTTTTAAGTTTAAACTCTATGAAAATACAGCAATAAAATGCTGTTTACTTTAGCTTAGAAGTCAAGCTAATATAAGAATGATACTTAATAAACAAATTAGTATATATATATTTTTTTTCAGAAATTTTATATTATGAAAAGTTAAAATGAAGATGACAATTCTTAACACCTTCATCCACAGATGGAATTAATTTTAAGTAGCATACATCCACTATTTGATATATATAGGCAAAGGGCTTAATGAAACGTTTGCAAAATGTTTTATAAGCTCTTAGTAGAAACTAGTATTGAAGTCACTTTTTTGTGGATCTGTTATAAAAGTTTTATATTTGATAAATACAGTACCCCAACAAAAATCGATACAACTTGGAGCCAGAGACTTTGCAAATTTTTTTATCTTTGCTTTTGGATTTTATATTTTAAAATCTCACTAGAATAGTCCTATTTTTATGAAATAGGTATAGGTATTACCTATCTACTTATAATAAAATCTGAGTGCAGGAAAGTGTAGGTAACCATGCTGACGTGAACCTCTGTGAATCGACTGTAGCTGAATGCCATGTTAGGCTTAATGGAAAACATATGACAGCTAAATGATGATTTATTCTACTTGAAATCATTTCTGTTCAGCATATTTTCATATAAAACATGTATATCATATCCATTTATAATGTATTAAGTTAAAATTAAGAGCTATTATAAACATAGAAGCCAGATCTAAACAAACAACACTGTTGCCATTCATAATCAAATTCCAGAAAATCTACAAACAAATGAATGACTCTTTAAATGCCTCATTAAAAAAACAAAATACAGGTTAATGTCGATCCTGCTCTTAAAATATTTGTAAAAGTATATTAAAACCTTCTTCAAAAGTTATCCAATTAAGTTCTAAATTAAAAATGACTGATAACTATCTACTGGCGATTCAAGCACTCGAATAAGCCATCTGGTGGAGGAAAATCCCATGTAAGCACATTGCATTACATGCATTTTTAATTTGTTCAGAATGATTATTTTTTTTTTGCACAATTTCGGATTTCATGTGATATTTGTGTTCTGTGTTACATGAAAAATTAAAATTTTTTTCTAATTTGTATATCTAATGAATTCAAACGCATTTACAACAAAGAATTATTTCAATGGTACTTTAACATTAGTTAAAGGGGCAATTTTCCTGTACCAAAGGCTGCAATCAGTGCCTCTAAAGGCTGTTTAAAATCCTCATTATAAGTCAGGAGCTTATGTTTTTTGCTAATTCTTTTGGCGCCATCTATCAGCAATTAATATAAACAAAGAAACTTTGTTGTAATCGTATTTTTTTTTTTTTAATGCATTTTATCAGATTTTGAAGGCATTGCAAATAAAATGAATATTTCTTATCAATTCTCATTGGAATTGAAACATAAAGAATGTATAACACAGTGGTACAACATATTTTAATTATCTTGCAGATAAAATTACGAATTTTAACATAGTAAGTTTGTAGCGAAAAAAAAGTTATATTAATACAATTTACTTTCAGAAATGATGCAGATTAAAATCATTAAAAATTTGCTTTTTAGCGTATTACAGAATAATTCAAAATTAGTTTCTGAGTAGTAAAATAATTTGTAAGTCACAAAATTAATATAGAGCAAAGAATAATACATATAAATAACCTTCTACTCAGTAATATGAATATGCAAAATATATATTATAAGAGAAATTATGCTTTATTCTATAAAACTTATAAAATATTTTATATATTCATATTACTGAGTAGAAGGGTATTATATATTATTCTTTACCCTATATTAATTTTGTGACTTACAAATTATTTTACTACTCAAACTAATTTTGAATTATTCTGTAATACGCTAAACAGCAAATTTTCAATGTAGAGGGAACCTAAACAAGCATTTTCGTCATAGAATGTGTAACTGGAAATGGTTTGTAGCACTGGTAATTAAAATGTAGTTTACATAATTTCTTTGTTCTAATCGTCAAAAATCAAAGGATAATACTTTTTGATTAACAAAATGCATGAGGCATCTTTTTATTTTTAAGTCAGAAAAATATATTTTTTAAATATTGTTTTAAAGATTTGTCATTCACATTCTCTCATTTTTGATGGGGGTTATATACAGTCAACTCTCTCTAATCCACAAACGCCTATAATCTGCACGCTGTTTTAGATGTAAACAGTGAAAATTATGTCACCATTAACTTTGCAAGAGAAATTCAAAATGGCAGCAATTTGATTGACGATCGGTATTCAGTTTTTTTTTTTTTCCCCTCCTTAAATTTTTGCATTTGAATAAAGTAAAACTTTATATTTCAAATTAAAAAAAAAAAAAAAAAAATCAGGATTTTTTTTGTGGCCAGCATCTAGACAGTGATGTTGATTACTTTGTTGGTTTCACTTTGGATAGTACAAAACAGAAATCTGCTGAACTTTTGTGTTTTGCAAAAAAATTACTAACTGTTGTGCCTGATTTTTTGAATGAATAAAATACAATTGAATGGGTGTTCTCCCAAGATGAAGAGCCAGTTTCAGAGGTTTTCCAGATGATGACATATAAGTACTACTCTGTTAAACTCTACTGAAAATCAGAGATGAAGCGGAAAAAGTAATACTTGAGCAAGGTCTAGCTATAAATATCTACATTTTCTACAGAAACAGTTTTGTTACATAACAAGAAATAATGACTATACACTGCAAGAAAAAAATACTGGACCAAAAGTTCTTAAAACAATGACCCTTTATACTGTGTTTAAAAATTATAAAAACAAACAAAAGAAATTGTATTATAAAATTTAAATATTTTCTCCCTTAAATATAATGCTTTTTTTAATTAAGTAACACAATGTGTTACATCATCTTTCTTTTTATACCAATTAATTTATACATTACTAATTACTGTAAAATTAGAGGAGAAAAAATGTAAACAAAGTAATGACCTATAATCTGCACAACCTGTGGTCCCAAGCTGTGCGGATTAGAGAGAGTTAACTGTACTAGTATATATTATGAAATAGGTATTATCTATATGTTATAAATGCTAATAAAAATCAATATGTCAAGTGGAAGTACAATTAGTTAAACTATTTAAAGGATAATTTTGATGTTATAATAATATTGCAAATTGCAACTTAAAATTATTAAGTCTTTGATCAGTATTAGTTTTAATCAGTATTAATTTTTTAATATTGATCAGTAATATTGATCAGTATTAATTTTTTAATATTCAATTTGTTTTAAAAAATTTTCTGGGAATCCACAAACAATCTGCAGTTTTTTCTTGTTCATTCTGTCATTAGAAAATTCACACTTATAATAATTAGGGTTGGATTATTTATCAATATATCGACAGATATTAATATTTCTTAACTATCGTAATAACTAACAATATGTAAACTTTGACTCTGTTGATATATCCCAATAAAATAAGTGTTTAGAAAACACTGCAATTACGAACACAAGCCCCGAAAAAAATATCACCAAATATCCCAAAACTCAATAAAGTAATAATGTTTTGTGCTCACCGCCAGAGCCCCCCCCAAAAAAACTATTCCAATGTCTTCAACCTCCTGCCTCATCCAAAACAGAAATTCTACCTCGATAATCTTACTTTCCACTGATTATCTCCATTAGAAATTATCCCAATCATTGCGATACTTTCCTTCACTGTAAACCTAAATTTCTTTCGACTGTCTGCGTAAAATACCGAATAACACTTATCGTCCGTTCTTCTATCGTTGGCCTACACGTATTGCAATAACTCCAGATATTGATACATTATGAATATTCACATGACAGGCATGAAAGAGTTCCTCCTAAAGGAGGAATTCCACCTTTTAAAAAAGCAAATTTGGACACTGGATTGAGGCAAAAATGCAAAGGAAACATTAGAAGCATATTTGGAGGGGGGGTGGGGGGGGTCTAGAAAACTTAATAATTAGACATTTTTCTATTCAAATCCTTGGAGTTTTTTTCTGAATCGCATCACTATGAAATCAAAGGTGAGCTTTTATTATAAGCATCTGAATGTTATGTAAATTAAGTTCTTTAACTAGGGAAAGGAAGTTTCCTTAAGTTTCTTTTTGGAATAGAATATTTTATTCTATATTTATAAAACACTTCTGGGTAATTTCAGTGATGTATTTTTGGAAATGCATCACTGAGATGCATGAATGGAGTAAAGATCAATTTGGCATGCATATATTTAGCATAGATTATTATTTTTTTTTTTTAAGTAAATTCTTAAACAGTCAAAACATTCAAAATAATACATTTATTTTGAAACTGTTTACAATTTCCTTTTTTGATTTAATGAGTTTATACACTTTCTTTCCCTTTTAATACTTTCTAATTTACAAAAAGAAAATAATAATCGCATGTACAGTTATAATTCATTTTATTGTATGAATAGCTGTTAAAATGTGTCTAAATTATGAGTTTGGCCTTATTGTATAGATGGAAAAAAAATTCCACCTTTTTTTCCCACTTTCATGCCTGACATGAGCACTGGTTATTCGTTGTCGTGTTTGATACAGTAGATAGCTGGTTACCATCAAGTCTGTACCTAAGCAGCTGAAATGCTTGGCTTGCGAGCAGCCAATCAAAGTCCGCTAATGGGAAAGTTTCGCCTTTCGTTACAAACAAGTTAGTGAAAAGCTCAAGGTCAAAGCAGTCATTCACTGTGATGATTGGTTGCTTTAAAAAAAAGCTTCCCAGTCAGTAATGCTCGTTCATATAGTACCTTGTTCTTTCTTCATTGTCGTTTTAGAGCAAAGTTTTCTCGAGTGAATTTAATATATCCTGTCTTTATATTTTTCAGCTATGAATATTTATCAAAAAACAAAATTTAAATTAATATAAAACTATTCCCAAATGTGATTTGTGTATTTATATATTTTTTTTAATGTTTCAATGTTGTTTTCTTGTAGTAAATAGGTAGGACGATATAACTACAGTGATTTCTGAATAAGAGATCCTACCAATTTGATGCATTTTAAAGCGAAAATTAAAAAATGAGTCAGAAAACAAGCAGTTTGGATTTGAGTACATCCTTCATACATTTTTTTTGTCAACCTCAATGAAATTTTACATTTATTTTTAGCTGTAAGCGCAGGTCCTATCAAAAATTTGTCAATTAATATAAAAGTTGTAGACAATATTAAGAAGATATATAATAAATTCATGCGGATTTGATATCTTGTGAATTCATGAAGTTATGGATTTTTTTTTCTTCAACCCCCCCCCCCCCCCCCCCACCCTTTTTGTTTTTAATTTTTTTTTTTGCATTAAGAATTGGTCTTATCAAAAACTTGTCAATATAAAAGTTATAGATAGTATTAAGACAATTTATAAAAAATCTAATTGGATTTGATATCTTGAGAAATGACTAAGTTATGAATTTTTTTTTCTCCCCAAAACCCTATTTTTTTGCCCCTTGAGCCCATTTTTAGTTTTATCAAAAATCTGTCATACATAAATTTTTGGCCCATTTTTTAGAAGTAATAATAACTTTAAACTGAGTCGATATGTATTATAATTAAGAAGTTATGGGTTTTTTTCATTTTTCACAAAATCCCTCCCTATTTCTACCCCCTTAGTCCGATTTTGCCCATTAACGAACTTGACTGAGATTTTATGCCCCTTGATTTTATGTATCAGTTTGGAAGAAAATTGCGCAGAATTATGGAAGTTATTGTGTCCATAAAAAAGTGATATAGATAGATAGATAGATAAAGTTTTTTACTGGGGGTGGTTTTGGGTTCTAGGGGTCATGATCGGTGAAGATCTGCCAAAATTTTTCCGAAATTCCAACATAGGGGAGATCCCAATAGGTAGTATTTTATACGATATCTACCTAAAAAGTAGCATAAAGCTGTAGAATAAGATGTGTATTTTTATTAAACAATTTTGGTTATTTTTATGGCAAATAAACATTCTTTCCCTCATTTTTTTTTTAATGCAGTTATTATTATTATTATTTATTTTTTTTTTTTACTGTAAGATATTAAAGAAACTATTTTTATGGCATTAGGCAGCAGAAACCCTGCTATATAATGTGAACTGACTGGCCCTATTTAGAACCCATTAATCAAATATGGTCATCTTGAAATTTTTTTATTTTTTTTTTTTTTTGCTGAATTTTAATGGAAAATTTCATTGTTTATACTGTGCATTATGTGGTAAGTGGATTTTAGATAACTGACAGTAATACACAATCATTATTCAATAAAAAATAAAAGTAGAATGATAAAAAAATACTGGTATAAAAAAAAAAAAAACAATCTCATGCTTAAAATAGCTTCCCTTAGCTGATATGCAACGGTACCATATTCAGACCACTTTCCAAAGCAAAGTGACAAAGGTATTTTGTAGAAACTGCTAACAATAAATCCTGTCAGGCAGAAATAACCATAACATCTGTATTGAATTATCATTCTCAATAAATTTGGGCTAAATAACTTTAATTAGAGCAACAAGTTTAGAAATACTATATTTTGATGAGTACTTTTTTTTTAGCTGTTTGGCCAAAAACAGGGATTCAAGGGAGAAAATAAATTCAATACATGCATATATATATATGTATATATATATAGTTACATTTTATTATACCTAAATATACATAATTAAAACTATAATTCTTTCTGACTTTTGACTAATTAGAAAAAGAAACTGCAGCCAAATGGAAAAAAAAAAAAATAAAATAGATGCGTTGTGAAACATTGATTCTAAAATGTTTCTTTAACCTCCAATTCTTTTTACTTTCATTTAAATTAGGCTTGACAACTGCTGCCAAGGGTTGCTGCAGCTTTGCCTGATGCTAAAGAGAAGAAGTGTTGAACAATGCATATCTAAACTAATATGTTGTGGCCATCATAATACTTTCTTCTATATAAATTTAATGGCAATCTATTTATTCTTGAGTATAGTTATCACAGAAATCATGAAAAAACAGAGCATAGAAGTGGCACCTGTTGGGTGGTGTACACCCAAAGCTATTTGTCAAGGTCCAACAGAATATGAATTTGGTGAAATTATATTCATTATGCTCTTGAGATATAGCTATCGCAGAAATCATGAAAATGCAACATAGCAATATCTCTAGAGCGATTTACACCAAAAAGTAATCAAGGTTTGACAGAATATGAAATTTGATAAATTCCGTGCATTAGTTCTTGTGATAAAGCTATCATGAAAAATGTAGCATAGCAGCTCCACCTGTTGGGCAATTTACACCAAAACCTAATCAGCACAATTTTATGTCAAGGTCTAGCTGAATTTGAAGTTTGATAAAATTCCATGCATTCATTCTTGAGATAATCTGTGTCATATACAGACACACAAAGTTTCTAATCCAGAAGATTTTTCACAGAAATAGTGATATATAGTATAAGTACAATTGAGTGCGATAAGCAATATCAATTGTTCACCAATGTGTAGGGATTTCAGGATTGCAGGAGCAATTTTCAGGATTGATACAAAAATGTAAAAAAAAGGGATAATATAGGAAGGGGGGGGGGGGGGAGATAACTGAAAAATTAAATACTCAAACGTATGAGTTAGTTTCTCTTCATGCATGAGATAACTCAAATTCAGCCAATCAAAGTTTAGCTTATGAGCATCTTAATACCATGTGATGGTGAAGGAGAAATTATGTAAAAGGAAAGATAATATGCATAAATTCTTTTTAGAATAGAATATTTTGCCCTATCTATACATATACAAATAGTTTTGGCATAGCGAAAATAATGGATGCAGAAGTATTTAACATGGGAGAAATAAAATTCTTACCCAAATTGAGATAAAAGTTATAAGTTATTAGCTAATTACTGAATAGGACACATTTTCTGTTATGTTATTCATATCTGAGATATTTTAAATTATGAGAATTTGCCATTGTTGCATAGCTTGAAAAAATTTCCACCTCTTTTCTTGAGGCACTTACATGCCTGCTAATGGCATATTTGGTTGATGAAATTTATTATTACAGTATGATATGAAGTGTTTTATTAGTGTTTGCATACATCCAATAGAAAGTAATTGTATCTGAATTCTTACTACATGGAAATAGAAAAGCAGACAAATCGGAAGAGATATTAATTATTTTAGAAGAAAGTTTTGCTTTAATGAAAACTCATTAACAAAAACTGTGTAATGTGCTGAAAAAGTGAAAGCAAATTTGATGAAGTTTTTTTTTTTAATTTAGTTTTTACTTTACATATTTTCCCCCATTCTGATAATTGCTTAGTCAACATCTAAATATATCATTTTAATTAGGGATGCACCGAATAATGATTTTGGCTGAACAGCAACTGTTAGGCCGAATACCGAATATTCGGCTGGCCAAATACTTTATATCTTGGAAATTAATGGTATTAAAAAATTAAATTTTAAACAATTTTACATAATATTTAGCACAAACACTTCCATTTAGATTGCGGTGATGCCATCTTAAGCGGTCAGTAAAACGAGTTTCTCGCAGGAAGCGATGGAGCCTTTTACTCAGCACATAAGATCTCGCTTTCTGACCGTGGGTTCTCTGATTCGATCCCTATTGTGGCGCTCATCCCTGCATTGGTGACCTTGGACAAACAAACACGCACCTTCACAAACATCATCATCTCCTTTCGAGACCAACAGATGGCAGCACTGAAAACACCCCCAGCAGCAAAGCCTGTGAAACGCTCACAGCATGCAACCAGCAATCAAAAGTCTGTGAAACGATCACAGCACACAAGCAAAGCCTGTAAAATGCTCACAGCACGCAAAAGCCTATGACAACTCTCATAGCACAAAGCCTATCATGGCGCGCATCTTCGGGGGCGCACACATGCGCATGGCAGCATCACTCTGGCAACCACCAGCGCAACACGAGTGCACATCGCTCGTACAACATCAACGAGATGTTCTTCTCACTGGGGGTGGGAGTACTGTGGCGACATAATCTTGCACAATCAGTAAAACGAGTTTCTCGCAGGAAGCAATGGAGCTAGCCTTTTGCTCAGCACATAAGATTTCACTTTCTGACTGTGGGTTCTCCGGTTCGATCCCTATCACGGCTCATCTCCTGCAAGATAAACAAGGCTTTTTTATAACTAAACTTTGCCCTAAAAAAAAAAAAAAAAATGTATGTTATGAGTTATTTAAGAAGAGGATGGTTTAAAACTTTTTTTAATTAAAAAAATTTAAATTCCATGAATTCAAACAAATGAATATGATTTTCTTACATTGAACAAGAAACAACATATCATTCCACTTATTCCATCAAAAATGCAAGGTGTGTCACTACAAGCTGTAACTGAATTTTTGTTCACAACTTTCGCAAAAATGAAGATAGTTTAGCAAGATTTGCATCATATTAATTTGTTTGTATAAAATGGTATGATGATATTGGAAATGACTAAATTTTGGCTAGCAGTTACAGTATAAGTACTGTTAGCTGCATTCTTAACCCTTCACTGCACGAATTTTCCTATTTTTATGAAATTTTTTTAAAAATCTATATATTGGTCTAATGATGGGGAAAATAGTAAAAAAAATTAATTTTCAAAATTTCATATTTTATGGTGCATGCCATATTTAGGATTTTAAAATATTGTATTGCTATATTTTGCAAAAATTAATTAATTTTATCTGCTTAACATTCTGCAACTTTTGTTACATTAATATTTTTAAGTATTGAGTAAAAATAATGAAAGTAAATTTTACTGTAACAGCTTCATCGAAATTTTTATTATTATTTTTTTTTTCTGAAGAACAAACTCTAATTTTTTGTATAATTCAGCCATTTGACAAGGACAAAATAAGTGTTATTCCATTCTTTGGATTATTCTTGATGAGTTACTGTGATCATATAAACCAAATTCATGGCACATAATGGAAATTATAATGTTTTTAGGTATGTGCCAGATATGGCATGTGGTGCAGTGAAGGGTTAATAAAGGAATATCTAGCTCAGTGCTGTTTAGATATGAATGGTTGCAATTTCCAGCACTTCTTATCATGTTATCATATTTCACAGAAATTAAAGTAACACTGTTGACAATATAGTTACAATACCTTCATTATTGTTAAAGTAACAAAAGAAAATTAAAGTTTGACCTGGAATGAGATGCACTGTATTTTTGACTAAATACAGAATTAAGATCCTGGTTTGATGGACAAAAAATTGTCTGTTTTGATGCCTATAATCATTCCTGAAAGCTTTTTCCCTTTTGTTTAGAAAGACCCTGTTTGCGAAAAAGCAAGAAATGGATTATTTACCAGAGAATATTCATGAACTTGCATTTGTACATCATTAATTCCTATGAAGGTAATGATTAATGGTTAATTTTATTAAGTGACACTCTTAAAACAGCAATAAATAATATATAAGCATTCTTTTTTATTTAAAGGTGATTTTGTCTAATTATTCTTAATATCTTTCGTGGAAGTTAAAAGTAGAAGTTGTGCACGGTTTTAAAAAATATTTTTAAGGGGTTTATTATTTCGTTGAATATTCGGTAGGCCAAATAGTTTGATATTCAGTTAGATCAAATATTCAGTAGTATGGCCAAAATAGATACCGAATATTCGGTGCATCCCTAATTTTAACTAAAGAAAATATAATACAGAGGAGGAGATTTTGCAATCTTCAAATCAACTTTTTACTTTTGTAAAGTAAGAAAAATAATTCAGAATTTTATTTTCATAAAGAATCTGTAGTGTCTTCTATCAAAATAAATCCTTTTTCGCTTTCTTCTATATTCATAAGAAGAAGGTATTTGAATCGGGAAAATTTTCTACTTCCCTTTTTTGTAGGATTTACATTTTTTGGGAAATATCCGTTTGTGACAAATTTTATGGCCTCTCAAGAGCAAAATTTAATCAATCTGGAGTATTTTTTAAGATTGAAATAAAAAATGATATTTTTGTGACACAGACTGCTTGAAATCAGTGAAGACTTTTCAAAATTAATGAAAATCTACTAAGGTTTGACTATATTTGTACAGGTTTTTTTGTTTTGAACCAAAAAAAAAAAGCACAAGATAATTTTATTAAAATACATTTTTACTTATTTTAAATCCAATAAAAATAAATACAATAGCCAATATATATTTTAAATATTGTGGTATTAGTTCAAGATATGAATTTTTTATACAAAGCATATTTTTCAAAGCAGATCCCACATATTGTTCTCCAATCATAAAATGCTTTCCTGCCTTCACAATGTGTACAGTAATGAATTTTCCAAGGTATTCTTCATTTTTAGGCACTAAAATCTATAATAATAAAATTAATCACGTAAGTTATAAATAATAATAAAAAAACAAACACATACATTAATGCAAGCTTTGTTATCAACCTCATACTAGAAAAGACTCAATAAACAATGCAATTAATCACTATCTTTTAAATTCAATATTTTATGATGAAATTTGTAACTACATACAACTAAGGGAATTTTTTTTTTAAATTGCTATTTAAATATATGTATATAGTCAGTACCGGATATATGGTCACCCTCTTATATGGTCAGTTTTCTAAAGTCCCGTCTAACTTAATAGGGAACATGCATTAAAAGTGCACTGCTTATACAGTCATTTTATTTTTCAGTTATCGGTTATATGGTTATTATTATTTATTTTATTTTTTTTCAATGAGGTTATCAGTTATTATTATTATTATTTTTTTAAAATAGTAATTGTTGTAACATTTATTGAGGTGGGGAGAAACAGGGAATGAGCAACAGAAAAAAAGTCTGTGCAATGCCGGAGAGGACCTGAATTCATGCCTTTACTTCCCTCCCCTCCATTTCTCTTTTGTGTTGAACCATTATTGGTGGTAACTCGCCCCCCCCCCCCCCCCCCTCAATTTACTTCCTTCCCAAAGACAACAGGTAGATATGCGTCTTTTTTACTGATTGGAGTTATCACCCCCTGTTTGAGAAGTATGTTGGAATTGTGACAAAAGAGTAAAGAAAAGTTTTGTTTCATACTTATCGAATAAGAACGCAGAATCATTTTTTCAGTAGGCTTCAAAAAGAAAGAATTTATCATTTACTAAAAAAAAAAAAAAAAAAAAAATTGAAAAGTTTAAAAATTCTAATCTTTCAAGAGCTGCTTTCACCAAAGCAAATTCGATACCCCACACGACGTTAGCATCATTTTAGCAGCCAAACTTTGCTCCTCAAATGTTTAAATCTGTGATCAAGAAAGACAATGTCAGCGCTTGTCACTTTATGAGAATGTGGATAAGGCTCTTCTGTCATGAATTAAATATGCACGATCGCAAAATGCTCCTATATCCTAGAACAGGGTTGGCGAACCTATGGCACGTATGCCAGAGTTGGCACATAAGACAATTTATCTGGCATGCGAAAAATTAAATTTTATAATCATTATATAAATAACACATTATTTTTTTCTATTACAATGAATAAAATTTTGTTCCACAGACTATCACAAAAAAATTTTAATTATTTTTTGCATGATTAACAACACATCAAAAGAATTTTCTTTTCCTGTTATGTTATGCAGGGTTTTTAACATGTATTTTGCCTTTCTATACGAATTTATAAAGTTGCATTTTTCAGACTAATTTTGTTAGATAGTCACTACAATAAGATGGAAAATGGATCCAATTTCTATGCATATTTATAAAACTATCAAAATATGAATCAGTTATAAATCTCCCTCGAACACTCCATCAAATATCAGCAAAAATCTCATCAATACATTGTTTAATACAGCTTGGATAATTATAACTAAATGTTGCATTAACCCTTTATCTACTGACGGTACTTATAAGAACCATTAAAATAACTTGTTATAAAATTCATTTAATACATCGATTAGTAGTAATACAGTTTAGAATGAGTTATAGATGCATTACTTTATCTTGTTCCAAAAGCATTATGGGTTACACAAAACAAAAATATTTTTAAAAGGATCATTTCTTTTGCCTTTGCATCACTTCAGCTTTCTTAGCTTTTGTAAGGGGGGGGGGAGGGTTCTTTTCTATTCGGAAATATTTCTATTGTAAGAACGTTATATTTGTACACTTCCAAATTCGAAAAAATACTAAGAAAAATATTTAAAATAAAAGATTTGAGTGGAGTTATAAATATCGCACAAAATCCCTACAAATTAATGTTTCTAAATCCTTCGATCCTTCTAAAATTTATTAAATGATTATGTAATTCATAATTTAATACATAAAGGGTTAATAATAAAATAAAAAATTGCTGAAATAAAAAAATTTATCTTCATTTCCTTGTTACAGTACATATAAATCAGATTTACAAATTAAAATTTCGCTAGTTTAATAGCTCATCCCAAAGTACAGAAAAATTGCATTTTAATGTTTAACATTTTTTAATTATTAATTATGAAATTTGCATGAAAGCAACTGATTTTGTAGCAAATGTTTTGTATAAACATTGCACACTGCAAAATTATTTTATGTCAAAGTTTGGCACATTACATTGTTGACAGATATTGTTTGTGAAATTTTGACACATGCACGCAAAAAGGTTCGCCGATCCTGTCCTAAAACGTTTTCAAAGAAAAGTCCTTGGAAATTGCTAATGAATTTGGCAAGTCAAATTTTTTTGCTAGCAATGGCTGGCTACAGTGATTTAATTCAAAGCATAACCTATACCAGGGACGGCGAACTTTTTCACATCCCCATGCCAAAAATTTTTTTAAATATATTTTATGTGATCATGACATGCCAAAAAATATATATATCAAATAATAATGAATGAAAAATACTTCACATTTTGTTTCAGCATTAAAAAAATATGGATAATATTTTATTTTATACTTCAGAAATTTATATTAATACATGGAAATAATTCCAGAGAGAAACATTCGCTTTACATACAATATTTCAAATGAAAATCAAATTTCAAAGTAATGTGGAAAAAGCACAAAGGCCAACATAGTGAAAAAGATTCCATGCTGGGATACTATATTGGCCTTTGCGCCTCTTAAGCAGTTACTTTGAAATTTGATTTTCATTTGAAATATTGTATGTAAGGCGAATGTTTCTCTCTGGAATAATTTCTATGTATTAATATAGTTTCTATCGATGCTGGATTTAATTATGTTTCATGTTTGCCCCATGTCGGTGGCTCATGATAAATATTCCATCAAGCGTTGCATTTGTAGCCTTGCCAACATATAATAGTGAGAAATTTTCCAGGCTGGGTATCGTTCCATGTGGTTTAGTCAGTAGAATGTCAGTGCACTATACTGATGGCCCGGGTTCATGTCCCGGCATGGAATCTTTTTCACTATGTTGGCCCTTTGCACCTCTTAAGCAATTACTTTGAAATTTGATTTTCATTTGAATTATTTAAAAATTTACTCTTAAAATATTATTTCTGTTGCCCCCTCTTAGATGGTAAATAATCTATATTAGCTTCATACTTAGTTATTTTTAAGAGAATTCAAGTTGAATTGGACTCTTTTGACAAGTTATTTTTACTTGAAATTCTCATATTATTTATTTTCGGAAAAAAAAAAATGTCTAGCAGAAAAAATTGTCAAAATAGAAAGCGCAAGAATCTATAGCTTTTATGGTGTGGAAGTGAATTCCAAGTTGTTATAATTTTAAAATCACCATTTTTTCTTTTAATGCCATTTTTTTCTTGCAATAATTTTCTAACTCTCTCTTATTCTTAAAATTTTGTGAACTAATATTGAGCTAGATTGGAATACATTAAGTTATATTTCAGTTTCACCAATATGTATGACAATGACAACCAATGGAAATGGAATTAATTGAATTTACATAAAAAGACAGATTAATTAATGCATTTTGGGAAATTCTACTATATTTTCATATAGAACCTAAATCTATGCCATGCCAAAAATAATCTACAGTGTGTCAGTTTTTACACGTGCCATAGGTTCGTCGTCCCTGACCTATACTTTAAAAAATTGCACAGAGAAGCAGCTGATTTTGACAATTCCTTAAAAGAATGGAAAGATGTAGTGTTGTGGGACATTTTTGAAAGATATAAATCTGCCAACATCTTCAACGTTGATGAGTGCAGACTTTTTTATTGGATCTTGCCAGACAGAACTCTGTTTTAAAGGTGAAAAATGTATAGGGAGTAAGAAAAGTAAGGAATCTTTAACTGTGTTGTTAACTGCAAATATGGATCCCAACAAAAAGTTTTCGGTAAAAAAAAAAAAAAAAAAGTGCCAAGTTCTCCTTAATGTTTTGACCAGAAAAAGAAGCGATATCTGAAGTTTGCACAAGTTAAAAGCCAAACATCCCAAATCTTTCATTGAAAGTGGCTTCCTGCGACTTGCCCATTAATGCCTTCTACAAAATTTTAAAATTAATGATTGGAAATTACGCATTTATGAATTATTTAAATATTAAAATGCAAAGAGGCAAATTCACATAAAGACATTATAAGTAAAAGATTTCTGATAACTACCATTCAGTTTCAACAAACATTAGTTTTGATTACAGATCATTTAGTCCACTGGTTTAATTGCCATTTTGTACGGTCTAAAACTAAAGTCATTAACATAAAACCCAAGAAATAAAACAAAATTTACTAACTTTAAATCTCACAATATGTTATATTATATTTTATTGTATAATATTGAAATCTTGCGCATTGACGAAAGAGATTTTTTTCGTTTGAACATTTATTATAGTTTGTTTGCATACATTAAGAGGTATTCGATTTATAAACTGTTAAAAGAAGATACTAATTATGTTTTAGCAGTTAGGGATATTATCTTCTGAATACAAGTATTTTGTTATTTTTAACTTCTAAGCATTTAAATAGACTGAAGTGATTTAAATGCTTTTTTTAAATGTGTATTTTATTTCTGTACTTTGTGTCACAAAATGCCGAAAATAATCAAAAAATGTAGTTGTCATTTAGCTCCTTTGTACATACTTTAAAATTTGAAAACTCCTCTCGAAGGCATTAACGGCCAAGTCGCAGGAAGCCATTTTCAATGAAAGATTTGGGATGTTTGGCTTTTAACTTGTGCGAAC
Organism: Maratus speciosus; assembly: GCA_963932465.1. Lineage (NCBI taxonomy): Eukaryota > Metazoa > Arthropoda > Arachnida > Araneae > Salticidae > Maratus > Maratus speciosus. The sequence continues at coordinate 149,258,287 of OZ010788.1, forward strand.
TTCAGATATCACTACTTTTTCTGGTCGAAACATTAAGGAGAACTTGGCACTTTTTTTTTACCGAAAACTTTTTTTGGGATATCGCTACTTTTTGCATGTTTTTTCAAGTTTGTTTTTCTAAACTATATTAATATAAAAAAAAATTGAAATTTCGGTACTTTTATGTTAGCCGGGAGCAAATCTCCTCATTAGCATTTTGTTTTTTCGCCAATATCAGTTTTCATTTTTCATATGTGTAAATTAGAAACAATGCTTTTATTTTCAAATAAAATACTTTGGTTTATGTTATTATTTCTCATTTATTTATTTCTATGTTAAATATTCTATTAAATAAAATGAGGGAAATGCATCTATTAGGTAGCTTTCATTACAAAAAGCTACCTATTGCAGCCGTTCGGAGGAAAGCGAATTCAAAAAATTTTGGTATATTTTCATCGATCATGACCCCCAGACCCCGAAACCACCCTCCGTTCAAAATTTATATATCTGACCTATGTCACACTGTAACTCTCGTATTTATGAACCGATTTGGATGTAATTCGGTGTGTACACAGTACATACCAATGTCTCGACCGAGTTCGTTGGCCAGCTTCATCCGCCATTTTGTTTCAAAATGGCGGCCATTTAAAATTTTAAAAAAAATTTAAAATTTGAAATGTGGTACCAAAAAATTGAAAATGGACAAATATTTTTTTCTTATGTATTTGACCTTCATACAAAGACTCCGGAGCAGTTTTTGTTTTGTCTATATCTTAAAAAATGGCTGAGTTATAGCATTTTGAATTTCTAGCGTGGCTGACATTTTGAAACGTTCTGAATTTTGTCACGCGATAAAAGGCGTATTTATGAACCGATTTGGATGTAACTTCGTTTATACATAGTACATACCAATGTCTCGACCGAGTTCGTTGGCCAGCTTCATCCGATATCTTGTTTAAAAATGGCGGCCATTTAAATTTTTAAGAAAAATTTAAATTTGAAATGTGGTACCAAAAAATTGAAAATTGAAAAAATATTTTTTTCTTATGTGTTTAACCTTGATAAAAAGATTCCGGAGCAGTTTTTGTTTCGTCTATATCTTAAAAAATGGCTGAGTAATAGCATTTTTAATTTCTAGCATGGCTGACATTTTGAAACGTCCTGATTTTTGTCACGTGATAACAGACATATTTATGAACCGATTTGGATGTACCTTGGTGTGTACATAGTACATACAAATATCTCGACCGAGTTCGTTGGCCAGCTTCATCCGCCATCTTGTTTCAAAATGGCGGTCATTTAAAAAAAATTAAAAAATTTTAAATTTAAAATGAGATACCAAAAAATTGGAAAATGAAAAATATTTTTTTCTATATGTTTGACCTTAATACAAAGATTCCGGAACAGGTTTTGTTTCGTCTATATCTAAAAAAATGGCTGAGTTATAGCATTTTGAATTTCTATTGTGGCTGACATTTTAAAACGACCTGATTTTTGTCACGTGATAATAGACATATTTATGAACCGATTTGGATGTACCTTGGTGTGTACATAGTACATACCAATGTCTCGACCGAGTTCGTTGGCCAGCTTCATTCGCCCTCTTGTTTCAAAAGGGTTGCCATTTTAAAAAAATGTAATTTAAAATTTAAAATGTGGTATTAAAAAATTGGAAAATGAAAAAGATTTTTTTTTATGTGTTTGGCTTTGATACAAAGATTCTGGAGCAGTTTTTGTTTGTGAAAATTTGTTCTTTTGTTTATATCTTAAAAAATGGTTGAATTATAGCACTTTGAATTTCTAGCATGGCTAACACTTTGAAACGATCCTGTATTTGTCACGCGATAACACACGTATTCGCCTATTTCGATGGAAGCAGGCATGTGGATAGTATACATCAATATATCGACCAAGTTCACTGGCCAGCTTCATCAGCTATCTTGTTTCAAAATGGCGGCCATTAAATTAAAAAAAAAAATTATATTTAAAGTGAGGTGCAAAAAAATTAGAAATTGAAAAAGGTTTCTTTCTTAAGTATTTGACCTTGATATAAGGATTCAGGAGCATTTTTTGTTTGACTTTATCTTAAAAAATGGCTCAGATATAGCAGTTTCAATTTCTAATGTGGGTGACATTTTGAAAAATCTGATTTTTTGCCTGCTACAGCACTCGTATATATCAACCGATTCCGATGTGAGTGAGCATGTGCACAGCAATTACTAAGGTCTCGACCAAGTTCACTGGTTAGCCTCATCCACCATGTTGTCTTAAAATGGCATGCACTTTGAAATCGCCGAATTTGGCAGCCAAATATAAGTTACTTTAAATAAAAGCAGCTTGGATAAAGCTGACTAATTTCGCGAAATTCTCATTCATAATTATTTAGTATTGATAAAAATTAGTATTGAATCTCCTATATTCGGTTTCCACTAAATTGAGCTTCGTGTGTTTCAATAATATAAGTTGGCTTTTTAAAAATAAGGAATATGAAAGTTACCTCTTCCTCCCGGCACTGGCCGGAAGGACTTTTTTAAATGAGATGGCTGAAAAATTTATATTTTTAAATGAAACGAATGCAATATTAACAATGGAGTTGGGAACAGTATTTGGTGATTTGCCACTTGTGCCCGGCTAACATAAAAATACCTAAATTTATTTTATTGAGCTTTACAAATTTATACTTTATTTCTTTTTATATTAAAGTACTAGCCGCCTCTAGCAAGCAGTATTTACGCTATTAATTGCATGTTAAATGTTGCATCATGTCACAGTTATTCATAATTTAATTTACTTGCCCATTCTTTCGCCAAATCGGAAGCTTTTGATAGAGAAATCAAGAACTCTTTACGATCATGGAAGCACATAATATATTTTGTGTTGTTATGTATTTCATCTTTCCTGACAAATATCTCTTAACTCACTTAATTCGTTCTCTAATGCAGAAATTTTTAATCCTATTAAGTAATCTTTTCTAATTGGGCTCACTGCCAATTGTTGTATTTTAACTGATATGATTGGTACAAGTGAAATGTTTCTTATGAAATCCTTCAACAATTTACATTAAACCATATTGATGCTAATATCTTTTTGTTTCGCATTAATCTTTTCAATAGACTCGATTACGAAAGAATAGAAGGTCTACGGGCTCACCGCCATGATCCACTTGAAAATCTATCATTCTTCTCGTCTGATCGTGTTGAAGAATTAGCCAATGTGCCATGGTTTTAAGATTTTAGCTAATTTTATTCGAAACCTGAAAACTAAAATGTGAGGAACCAGATTATAGAAGATTCATTCTAACATACATATCGATTAACAGGTTACATATTATAGAATTATAATAATCATAAGGAGAACTGGCAGTTTCGGTGCTTTAATAGTTTCCGTAAATTCTCTTTATATAGCAGAGTAAAGATTAACAACATAGTCACAGTAAGTATAATAACAGTACAATTTAATAACAATAGCAGAGGTTTTGTGCGGTGACGAAACTATTGGCACTTTGGAAATATTTGTATGTTATACCATTTAACTATTCAGATGATATGCGGAAAAGTATAAATAGATGGCTCGCATTAATAATTAACTCATTGAAAAATAGCCACTAGTGTCAAATACTCGCCAAGCTAGGTGACATTTAGCGAAGTGTCACCAAATTTGGTAGTATATCATGTCAATTCTCAAATTTGGTTACAAAAAATGTTTTGTTTATTTTGACGTCATAATGATGCATATGTATTATGTATTATACACATACCTATAATATGTATGATGCAAATGTATTACGTAGTATGTGCATATGTATAATATTTATGATATATATGCATAAAATTCATTAACATCACTAAAACGCACTTAAAGGAATAGTGTTCCATAAATAGTAGGGATATTTGCCAGATTGACCAGAGTGCTATTGAGATTAGAATTCCGACATTTATAATAGATCCGGAGGCGTCTGCACACAACATAACCTCATCAAGTTTATAGCTGAAATTTTAGGATTAGTTAAAACTAGATTAGCATATTAAAATGCAACTGGTCTGTTAAGTCATATCTTGGTAGAAACCACCTGAAGACCTAATTTTAGTGGTTAACTGATAGGTTTACTATTGTATTTTCCTGCATAAAAAAGTATGGAAACATGGAGGAATGGGTGCAGGAAAATACAACGAAAATCCACCAATTAAACGGTAAATTTGGATCTGTAGGTGGTTTCCACAAAGATATGACTCGGCAGACCAGTTACATTTTAAAACGCTAATTGATTCTTAACTAATCCTAAAATTTTAGCCGTCAACTCGATGAGGTGATGATCTGTGCAGACACCTCTCGGTCTTTAATAAAATTTGTTTTAAGGATGTAAAAGATAGAAAGATTTACCTTATTAAGATTTTTGTAAAAGCATATAAAAATTCATTCAGCTTGAACTCATGTAACGCCTTTATAACTCAAGCTAATTTTCTATAATCAGGTTTTGGCGACCAACATATCTTATCTATAACTATAATCTTTCTTTTACAGATTTTAATTTAATAATTAATTAACAGTAAGTAGGCTAATAATACAATATAATAACATTAGCAGCGGTCTTCGAACGCCGCATCTGTCGCACATTGTTAAAGACAGCTTTATTAGTTGCACATTTCATTTAATTAAAAGGAGATTTTTAAACTTTCATATGAGAATTAGGATATTTTTCCACTATAGGGACCTTGGCTTTTTTTTAAAATCTTGGTGCAATTCGGACTTCAGAAACTGAGATATGTTGCCAAATGATATAAACAACTATGAAAACAAAACTGATGAACTTTTATGTTATTTATGTATGTATTTATATAATATAAACATTTTATTTATACATGTATAAAATATTGTTTTTTATATACAAATTATTTGTTGGTATATAAAAATAAATAAACGGGTTCCTTACATTAATTAAATTGTATACATATGAAAAAAATTGCTTGTGTATATGACACAGTAAATAGGTTGCCAGAAGTTACGTTATTATCAAATTTCTTTTCTCGTCAAGGCTACTTTCTCTATTTCGCCAAGGCTACTATATCGAAAATGTACCGAATTGCGGTTATATTTTGTTAAATGTTTTATTGTTTTAATACTGTAAATATATCATAACCTATATTGATTAAAATTTTTAGGCATATTGATTTTTTCTATTTAACAAACATATTTGGAAAAGCATATATATATAAAATTTTATTCTACTTGAAATTACTTGACCCCTTCAAAACTCTGTAATCGAGTTTTGCCGACCAACATTGGTACAATTGAATGTGTTAAAGAACTGTTTACGGGCAAATCAACCCCCCCCCCCCCCTTTGTTTGAAGGGTTTAGAGGCGGACATTCTGTGTTTTCAGATTTTTCTGGTTAATTGTGCTACAAACAAAACTTGTGAAATTTCATGATTCTACGACTTTTAGAAGTACCTTAGTTAAATGAGTCAGTGACAAAAAAGCGCTTTTCAGAATTTCAAAAACCACGAAATACAGAAACATGAAATCATGGAACCTTAGTTCAGTTTGATAATACGAACATGTGTATAAAAGAAAAATTTCTATATCTCTCCCTAAAACAACGTTATGAGGGGGTGAAAAGTATGCCGAAATGGTTCAGGAAAAGGTAGCTTACGGCTTGTGCAAACTTGGCAGACGCACTGCCGTGCTCCCAGATGAATCAGAGAAAATGATTCCTTTGGTGATTGGAAAATTTCTTAAGCTTCTGTATGAAAATTTGCAAATCTTTGCCTCTCTTCTACGATGCTAATTCAAAAGCATGGATGATGGTGGACATCTGGGAAAAAATACTTAGGAGGTGGGAGCAAAATTTTTCAAAACAAAACAGGAAAGGTGCATTAATTGCAGACAACTGTGCTGCTCACTGCGCTGTCTTACTCCAATAAGCACATGTGTATCGCAGCCTTTAGATCAAGGTATAATCCAAAATTTCAAAGCTACCTATAGAAAGCTTCTTCTGCGAAATATGATTTCTGCTAATGATTGAAAAGAACAATTGCAAGTGTCTGTGTTAAATCCAGTCTTTTACAACAACCAAAGTTAGAATATGGTGCCACAGAAAACTATTGAAAATTGCTTCCAACATGCTGGATTTCACAGTTCTCCAGAGTCTGAAGAATTATCAGAAGACACCGATGAAGATCTCTCCTTAACTGAACTAGCAGTGGAATTGAGGTTATGCAATTCCAGATGAAAATCTGTATGCAAAAATAGATGATCTCTCTACTAACAGTGAAGCTTCGATATAAAATATTGTTTCTAATGTGTGAAATTTTAATGTCGAAAGAAGCGATGATGAGAAAGAAAATTAATGCAAAAAGAAATAAGTATTAACATCAGATGTGCTTAAAGCCATAGATGACCTCAGGTGTTTTTTTTTTATTAATTCCGAAGCAGCAGATGAACATTAAAAAGCTATTAGGGACTTAGAAAAAGTTGTGTTAACAACCAAGAAAATGGGGCAATCTTGCAAATCTGAATATTTTAAATAAGTGCATCGAATATTTGTACATATACATATGTATACTGTACTTAGATAGGTAAGGTAAGCTAATAAATTTCACTAAAAATATTGCATATTTCTTACTGTAGTTTTTACTTCACAAATTAATTTTTAAAATGTTCTTAAAAGTTTAATTATTTGTTTATGAGCGCTATATTCTGATAGGTGAATATAATACTGCCATAATTAAATAGTGTAGTAATTGAAGTATTGTTCTGCATATATGGTCTGATTTTTTCTGGAATGCTGAGCTGACCATATATCCGATACTGACTGTATTCCTATTTTCACTTCAAAGTGTAAGAACTGATAAGTATCTATAACTACTTATATGACAGAAAGTCAAAATATAAATGTGGGCATAAAGTAGACCTTTTTTTTTTCTACAAATGCTAAGTAATAAATACTATGTAATTTAAATTTTTTTTAGAAATTATTAAACATTTTTTCAAAAAAATGATACTATAGTAAGTAAAAATAAATGCCCTACCCACTTAATATCTTTAGTTAAGCTTCCTTTAAAAAACAAAAACATAAGCTTTGAAATTAAGCTTAAAATTTTCTTTTATTTCATTGAGTAGGTTGGATCGACAGCATCATCGCCTTGCAATTTATAGGAATCACTTATAAACCGCACAACACAGGAATTCATGAAGTTTTTCAATACTTAATTTAAAAGCAAATATTAAAAAAATTCAAAACTTTTTCTATGACACTGTCAAGTTGCTTACTGTCAAATCTTGATTGGTACCATCTAGTAATTTTTAAGCAAAAAATATTTGCAATTGAATAAAAAGTAATAAAATATATAAGTAATGTTATGAAAGGTGATAAAAATACATATGTTGATATGAACTTTTTAATAAATAAAACAGCATTTTTTCAGTTTACTGCTTACACTAAATAAGAAAGAACAGTAAAGCTTCCTTTAATTTTATTGTTAACTGCAAATATCAAAACCTGTATGAAACAAGTACAGCAGAACCTCTTTTATCCGAAACTCTTTTAACCGAAACTCTCGATTAACTGAAAACCATTTTGAAAACTTTTTTTTTTTTACTACCATATTCCTTGTGTTTAAGCGGTCCTTTCCGAACTACGAGTACATATAAGTATTTTCGAGTTTCTAGAGTTCCTTTCAATGTAACTTGAATGTCCCGTAAGCTGTGCAGTGGAACGAAGAAAACCAACAAATTAGCAATTCTGAAGCTTTTGAATGTTTTGCAAAAGGTTTGGCATGGCTGGAGCAGCAGAAAGACTGTGATACTTGTGAACTAATACTATTAAAAAACTCTGTGATAGAACCTCAAATCCAAGGATATCGAAACTGCGATAAATAAACAGATTTTCAAACTTTTGTGATATATGTAAAAAGTGCTTAATTTCAAAATTAAAGTTCAGGTAATTTATTCTTGTTTCTATTTTGCTATTGCTTTATTTTTATTAAGCACTTGTTACCATAATACAAAATATTGCGTATATTTCTCCTTAATCTTAAAATGGAAGCATTCTCGATTTTCCGAAAGAGGGTCGGTCCCAATTATTTCGGATAATCGAGGTTCTACTGTAATACTCATGAGATGTAGGAAGGATAAATATTAAAATTAAATTTTAAACTATTATATTATAAATATTTTAAAAGAAACACATTTTATATTCATTATAATGTGTTTCCACTTTTATTCATTTACAAAAGCTACTCTAATTAAAAGAACTTTGTTAAATTAATTAGTTTTTTTTTTAGACACATACATTTTGGTAGTTTGATAGGTGAAATAATTAAATATTTAAACATCTATAAATACTTTAATGAATACATTTTATTCACTAGAAATTAATGTTCTGACATACATTCTAACAATATGAAAAGATTACATGTTACTTACTAGTCCTGTATTATTCCAACGCATATAAAAGAAACATACCTGTTCATAAAATTTATTATGGCCAACAAAATGCTCTTTATCATGAGAAACTTCTGTTACAAGTACTCTTTGAATAGTACCAACATTCTTGTCATAGCATGTATATGACTGAAAATAATCACTTAACAACTTTGTGCGTCGTTTCACCTAAAAAATAAAAAAAAATTAATTTGGCAAAAAAGGGAAAGAAAAATTAAAAAATATCTTTTTAGGGTGATCGGCCAGTACTTATCATATAAAATCAGTGCTACAGGGTTTTTATCATATTTTCTTTTTTTTTTTTTAAAGTTTTAGAAGTAAACTAACATGATTGCTACAACCCTCAATGAATGTCCTATAGTGGACAAAAATGATATCTGCTGAAATTAAATAGCAACAAAATTATTAATAAAGTTTTATTAATTGCCATTTTCCCAGAAGTTGATACATCGAAGAAATCAATCGAAAATCTAAAAATTAATCTCTAAAATATCATCCTTGAGCTGTGATTAACAATAATTCTTTTAAAACTATTTTTTGAAATAATCAAGAGGGAAGTGGATTATTTTAACTTACTGTAATTGTCTCCAACTAATCAAAAACTAAATTTTTACACTTTTTAATAATAAAATTTCCTAAAATGGCTTCCCTTACAGCAGGCAACTGACAACTAGGGATGCACTGAATATTCAGTATCTATTTGGTATTCGGCTATGTTACCGAATATTCGGTCTGGCCGAATATCAATCTGTTTGGTATGTCGAATATTTGGCTCGGCCGAATAGCAAACTATTCGGCATGCTGAATATTCGGTTTGGACGAATATTGAAATATTCGGCCGAACCGAATACTTAAAAGAAACTTTTAAAACACATTTTTATAAACCTTTTACAACTTCTACATTTAACAGTCAACTTATAAAGATATTCAGAATGATTAGAAACAGATTCATATTTAAATAAAACAATGTTTTTACATTATTTATTTGCTGTTTGTTAAGTATTATTTAAGAAAATTAACCAATCACGAGGATTTTCATAGGAATTATGTACGAATGTAAGTTTCTGAACATTGTCTAGTAAATAATCTGTTTCTTGCTAAGATTTTAAGAACAATGTTTACAATCTCTGAAAATGATTGCTCACTCCAGACACCAATCTAGGATGCATTTAAAAACTGCATTGCTTAATCAAAGGGAGTAGAACAGTTATTCTTCTTGCCACCATATAAAATTTGAATAGGTTGTATTATTTATTTACTTTTACTTTAGTCTCTTCCTGACAAACAAATAACATATGATCCTGCACAATTTTTTCACAATTTCTCTTTGATTTGAAAATATTTGTTTTATAATTTAAGAAAATTTTATTCATTTGTTTTAATTCTTAGAAGAAGCCATTAAATTTAAAATTTTATTAATTAAAAAAGTTTTATAACTACCCTCTTCTTAAATAACTTAAAGCAGATTTTTCTCAGCATAAAGTTATTTATTTGAAAAAAGCTTTTGGTTATTAGAATAAAAGTTTGTTTTAAAAATTATGTAAAATTGTTTTTAAATTTAACATTTTAATGCCTTTAAACTTTGAAATATAAAAGTATTCAACAAGCCAAATATTCGGTATTCGGTTCACCTGTAGGCTGAATATTCGTTATTCGGCTAAAATCACTTTTCGGTGCATCCCTACTGACAACAATGGGACAACAGGTGCTCAAACATTCAAACAAAAATATTATGTCTAGTGCCACGTACAAAACTAATATCTGCATGAAATGGTGCAATCAGGGATGTAGTGGAGGTTATACGGAGGAATACACCATATACCGACTGGATTTCCTTAAAGAACACCGTACGCCCTCTGTTTCTCAAAAAAGCTATAGTATATATTCTGTAGGGTATACCCTCTGCTTTGAGCATATACCCTCTGGGTTTTTTTTATGACTACACCACTGGACACAATATTTCAAAAATTTGATCAACTACTGGCAGAGTCACCCTATTCTAGAAAATAAAAATTATGTTTTTTCTCACACATGTATATTTAGTTAAGATTGACAAAATAAACTAAAAATCAGATCCACCCCCTACCTCCCCCTCAAAAGACTTTTTATGGTTACTTTATAAAATCAAAAATTTAAATTCACAAAATTACTTTCACTGTCAGTCAGCCATTTAAATGCATTCATAGTAATGACAATGATATCACATGCCAACTTTTTTTTTTTTTTTTTTTTTTTTTTTTTGACAGTTTTCTCAGAAAGAGCACGGATTTTACACTATCAAGAGTTTCTAAAGTTCTTCAAGAGCAGGTTGAAAGTCATGACACAATTTTTTAATTAAAAAGAATTTAAAAAGAATTATTTTTAAGGATTTCTGCAACCTCTACAAAAGATGTATTAATTTTCACACTATAAAATAAAAATATTTACAGTTTTACTATACATAATCTGTGTTCACACTATTAAAACTAAAGAAGAAGAAAAAAAAAAGTATTTTTTTTAAGGCTACTTACATGAAAGTAAAAATATGGAGTAGGTAACATAAAATATGCGGGTCTCTTTGGCGCATGCTCAAAGAAAAGCAATACTCAAGAATCAGAAATTAGGATACATGTAGTGAGGAGCTGCAAGCACACGCAGTAGTCGTAAACACAAAGTAAATAAACTATGACATTGGTCTTCTGCTCAGGCATGCTTTTCCCAATTAAAATATTTATGACTAAGAAAGTTTTTTTTTTTTTTTATCACTGGAATTCCAGACAGAAATGAATATTTTCTTTCTGTCTCGTTCAGTCGTCCTAAATATTAAAAAAGACGGAATTCCATCCCAGGATGGAAATTTTTCACTCCTGGATGTGCTTTAGAGTTGAACTATAAGAGGTATGTCGAATGGTTTTGTTTATGTTCATCTGAACTACCACCAGCAGAATAAGTACTTTTTAATCGCTTCTATGTTTTGCTTCATCATCCTGTTCTTGTTCTAATCTAACAAAAGTGTCCATTATTAATTAATGAAATATTTCCTGAACTTTCCTATAAATATATATATAGTAAATCTATCTTCATAGGACAATTTTAAATAGAATAATGGAAAATAACGCAAGGAGAAGAAGAAAAAAAATCTCTGAAATTTTTTTTCCATAAGCTAAATATTTCCCAATTTGTAGGAAAAAATACATTTTATATGCATGTAGTTTTCCAAAGCAATTATACAATACATGGAATTGAAGCTTTTTTAGGTACTTGCAACATTTCAGAGAAGTTGACAACTCTGATTATGTATTATTTTTATAATTTATAAATAGTTAATAAATTGAGTCATTTGACCATCAGTTCATTCAAAATCAAGAGAGAATTTAAATAGACACAGGGCTGCCAATTAATGCCACAGAGTTTCAGTTTTACACCTTTTTTTATATAAAAATAAATTAATAAATATTTGTTTTCAAAACATATTTAGAAAAAATTGTGACAAATATTTAATTTTTTAAATTTAACCAAGCAAAATAATAATTATACAGATTGATACATTAATTGCACAAATTAAACATTTGTTTTGTCATACTGTATTCTTTTTTATGCAAAGCAATTATTGATTTGGCAACAATCAATGCTAGTCTGGTATTGATTGCAGCCAAAACATTAAAAAAATCTGCCAATTTGCAAGTTCTGTTATTTGCTTCTTTTCTCTCTTAATTTTGAATATACCATAGTTCTTAAGATAAAATAAAATAGGAATCTGTATTTAAAAGACGCATTTATATACAAACAAATTTTTAAAGTATAAAAAGAAATGTTTGCCAGATAACTCGATTAAGAATAAAGTATGCATATTTGTCACACCAAAGACTGCAAAAAACTCAGAATTTACTTTTTCTAAACTACAATGAAATGGAGTTATATATAAAAAAAAAAAACGCTATTCACAGAGAAGAGAAACTGAAGGAGAATCTGGTAGGGAAGAGGCAGATTTGTTAAGTGCAAACATTTTACAGGGATCACTCAACATGTGGTTTTTTCTCTCTCATTTATTCATACTCATTTTTAAATAAAAAAAGAATCCCCAAGTGAAAAATTTTCTGTGTAATTTTCCAAAATTATTTTTTTTTTCCCTATCAGCAATGCAGCATGGTGAACAGCAGTAATCACTGGCTAATGTGAACTCTAAAAATAGATTTGAAATTTTTTCCACAGTAAAAGAACAGTCAGTCTTTCCAGCTTTATGGAGTCAGAGAAAAAAAAAATCAAGAAATTTCAAAATTTGCATAGAATAAAAAATTAAAACTTACTACATTCAACAAAAAGATTGAAACTGGATTCCTCTTATGAACGTCAAAAAATTCTGAGAAACACGAAAAAATGCTAAAAATCGCATTAAAAAAAAATCTTGCAAAAAATTAAAAAATTATAGGGGAAAAAATTTACTAAAAAAAGGTTTTGGGCTAAAAGATTGAAACTAGATTTCTTTTACTAATGTGGAAAATCACTCTGAAATGCAAAAACAAAAAATCACATTAAAAACTTCATATATATTTTTTAAATCACTGTACAAATTCTGAATAAACAAGACGAGGACAAAATTTGCTGTATTTGGCTAAAAGAATGAATTCTTTTACTAATGTGGAAAATTCGCCACAAAATAATAATAAAAAAAAAATGCTAATAATTGCATAAAAAATTAAATTTTTAAAACATCTAATAAAAAAAAAGCAAAAGCTGGCTATGAGGTGCATAACTTCAAACATACCTTTCTGTTAAATCTTGAAGCTCTGCAAACAGCAGTCTCTTCTGACCACAGCACAAACACACACAGACAAGCAGGCAGACAAACATATATTTTTATTATCATAGATATTGTGTACTTATTATTTAGATAATTTGCCTTTTATACTTTTGAAATCATAAAAATAACATTTATTATGTATTTAAAACAGTATGTTATTCAAAGATATATTTCTAATCACCAGATTAGAAATAATAATCAAAACCTTAAAATAACTTAGCAACTACAGTCAAGTTTTCAAAATATTTAATTAAATACATGAAACGTAACAATTGAAGAATTAAATTTGGCTACTGCAAATTGATATGAATTTTCATTTAAGTGAGCAAAACAGCAACATAAATCATATTTTGAGTTTTACCTCTGGTCCTGGTATCCTTTTCATTTGTGCTGCAGGAGTTCCAGGGCGTGGGAAAAACTGATTAATGTATAGGACTGGGAAATGGTAATCTTTGACTAGCTTTACAGTTTCTGCAAAGTCCTAAAAGGAAATTAATTCTAAATGTTATTTTTTCAGTTTTGATAATAGAGAAGCATAAATAAGATTAAAAACATTTCTTCATGATTGCTGAAACATTTAAATTGAAATATATAAACAGTAACACCTGTTTGCAACAAAAACTTCCACTGTCTTGTAAATTTCCCCCCAAAAAAATAATGCACTACAAACCTATCTATAATAACAATTTGTTTGGGAGTAAAATTGTTAATAATTTTTCCTTTGGGTTCTGAAAATCCACTCATTTATATTGGAGACTGTTATTGATTTGCAACCAACATGTTGAGAGAAAACCTTTAGTGACATATGGGAAGAACAAAAATTTATATTTCAAATATTAGATTTCCACAAAATATATAACAACACTAGAATTCCTTTTATCATAAAATTAAAAAACTGTTAATAATGAGCTAATTTTGACTATTTTTCAAGAGGCTTTCAGAATAGTGACTTTCCTCAAGTTGTGTAATTATTGGTTCCTATCTATAAACACTGTTTTGATGAGGCTTATAGATGTCTATAAAGGTTAGAGTTGCAGTAAAGCTAGGGATCCTACCTACACAACTTCCAGGTTGTGTAATATTTAAACGGAGCTTCTGACTGTAAAATAGTCAATGAAACATTGTCTTCATTTTGAAAGACCTATCCAATGAATGATATGCCACTCAATAGGGAGCGTATTTTTTTTTTTGTCTCTACTGCCATTTTGTATTTTACGCGCGACATTTTGAATTTATAAAAACAAAACCTAGCCTATAACCAATTGACAGTTAAGACGAATCGATAGAGAGCTGATTCATTTAAATCCATCCAGCTGTTGGGATGTTTCAAGGATAAAGAAATCGACATACCCAGATACGCGTCAAACACATAACCTTCTTGGCAATCAGATAAAAATGAGCACTTTTTCGAACAATAATTGATCGTTTTCGATGAATTTGTGCTTTTTCAATCTATATTTCTGCTTTCCTTTGAATCAGTATTTCCTGTAATCAACAAAATCAAATCAAATCAAATAATAAATATTTCTTCCATTTTGGAAGACCAAGCTTGCTTGCTGCATTCAAATTTACTTCTACATAAAATCTAAACTAACAAATAATCATATTTGCTTCTCCGTTACATGACACGTGATCACGGTGCCTGAAAGACGAAGCAAGAGAGCCTCGCGAAGGGGATTGTGAAATATTCTACAGAGGGATGGGCCGAGGGGAGCAGGAGTGTTAGGTTTCTGATAGAAACTGTACTGAACTGAAGGGTAATATTAAAAATCTTTATTCGTTTTTATTCAGCAAGAAATGACTGCAAAACAGAATCGATTCTTTATTGCCCATAAGGCCAGCATTCTCTAAAAATCAAAGCATTTTTCAGGGACTTAAGCAGAATTGGCAAAATCCCTTGGACTTGTAACATCTACATTTAAAACAATTTTAAGCCAGCACGATGCCATTGAAACAAAATCAGATACACTAGAAAATGCTGCAAAAAAAATTAAAAGCTTCCCCATATGCTGAATTGGAAAAAATCTTAATTGAATGGCTCCACCAAATACACTCTGCAAATATTCCTATTAATAGAACAATATTAAGATAAAAAGCTACAGAAATTTCTCTCAGATTAAACATAACAGGATTTTCTGCATCAAATGGGTGGATCGACAGATTCCAAAAGAGACAACTTGGCAGACAGATCAATGTGTGGTGAATCCGCAAGCATCGATTAAGCCATGAATGATGACTGGCAAAGGGATGTGTGAAGACTTTGATGTCTTAAACTCCATATATCTGAAAACAGTTTTAAGATGATTATTCACGTAGTATCGGTGATTTATGAAGCAGGATTATAATCACCTTTTTAATGTGAGAAAAGATAAATATCCAGTTTATAGATGACATCCAGGTGGTCCAGTAAAAAGGAGTTTTTATTTTTGCAGGGTCTGTACATATCGAGAGAATTTCAGCAAATAGCCGCCGATGCTGGAGAAGGACAAGCTACATTTTATGTTTACAGATGCATGATCAGGAAGAGAATGAGGTCATAACCACATCTTAGAGCGTTGAGTTATTGGCGAGCAGCAATTTACAAAAACAAGCAGGACAGTAGAAATCTGGCGAGAATTCCATTGAAATGAGACATGTGTTCAAAACTGTTAATGTATTGTCAATGAGGGGGGGGGGGAGGGGGAAGGGCAACATATGAAATTTTGATAATCGAGAAAATGTGGGCAACCAAAAACCACAAAGTTGCATTTTACAGGGGGTTTGCCAAAACATGGGAATAGGCGTGCCAAGCCGTTTGAAGGCATATGCAATTAAAAATAAGACATTGCAGACAAAATTTATGATAAGAATTTATACGTTGGAAAGAAAAGATTCAGATGTAGAGACACAGTGAAAAATAAAGAAAAGAAGCATGAGAAAGATCAGGGGTAGCAACCAAATTAAGCATGCAAACGTACTGTGTGAATTGTTTCTAAGCGAGATAAAAATAGCATGTCACTTTTAATCTACGACTGCTTTTTGCGGTTTTTTGAGAATTAAGAGTGTGAAATGAGAATGTATTTCTAAAGGAAAAGAGCAATGAAAATTAATTTAATTTATGATTTTAAGACAGATTTAAAATATAGGAATTTAGTAAAATAACCTTATTTTAAAAAGGGGGGGAGTAAAGGAAAAGGTATTAATAGAATATGGGAAGGAAATATCCTTCACATATATCTAAAAGGGGGGGGGGGGGGGTAAAGGAAAAAGATATTAATAGAACATGGGAAGGAAATATCCTTCACAGGATGCACTACCATCTCTGGTAGAAAATTATACATAGATTACAGAATATTTTTAATGTTGATGAGACAGGCTGTTTTTTCAATCTCCTTCCAAATGTACACAATAAAAGGAGAATCATGTAACAGAGGAAAGATATCAAAAGAATGTCTAACTGTTTTACTGTGCTGTAATGCTGATGGTAGCGAAAAACTAACTCCGCTTGTTATTGGCCGAGCTAAAAAACCTTGTTTTAAAAACAATACTTTTCCCACAAGTTACAAAGCTAATAGAAAATTCTGGATGATAGAAGTTATTTCTTAGGATTACTTGCAGCAACTGGATAAAAAAATGCAGTCAGAAAACCATAAAATAATCTTGTTTGTAGATCAATGCACAGCTCTCAAGAATTTAACACTGAAAAATATACACCTAGAATTTTTCCACCAAATTGTACCAATATGTTACAGCCCTGGGTCTTAGGGATAATTCATTCCTTCAAAGTGGCTTACAGACAATAACTTGTACAAAAGGAATTGTTTCAGTTAAGAGTCTTGTGTCAACTCCAGTAACCAACATGAATGCAAGAAGATAAATGTGTTTGAAGCCCTACATTTTATATCGTCAGCATGGAAAAAGGTTACAAGAGACTGCATCTACCACAGCTTCAAGAAAGGTGTATTTCCAAATCCGGTTCCATCAGAACCGTCTGCTATTGTTCACATACGAATTAACGATTCCACTGGGGTTGACAGGGATTTGATTGAATATGCAGAATGTGACACTGAAGTACTGACTTGCGAAACAAAAGCATTGTCGATTGCCAAATTGATAAAACTGTCTTTGGATGAAAGCGATGATGAAAAAGACTGTGCTGTCGTTGAATCACTGCAATCTTTCAGTGAAGCCCAAACTATTTTGCAAAAACTGAGACTTTTTTTTTTTTCAAAAACATGAAGCTCAAGAAAAAGAATTGGATGCAGTTTTAATGCTTGGGGCTTGCTTCCTTGTGTGTTTTGCAATCTAAAACAAACATTCAAACCAAAATCTCGAATTTTTTTATGGCAAAATAATGTAAGTTTTGATTTCTTATTAAAGTAACAAAGTGTGTTAGTCACATACAAATACTTTATTTTCAATTTTATGTTTCATTTAATTAAATGTATCATTTCGGTGATAGAGCTTTTCTTATAACCCTGCTTTTAACAATGTTTTTGAGCAGTCCCGTGAACGTCGTTACATCAGGTTTCCACTGTACATATTTATTTATTTATTACTTTGGAAACTATCACACTTGTAGATAAGTTATACATTAGGGATACAATTTTAAGAATATATAGATATTCCTTATATTATAATAGCAAGAGCATGTAAAAACTTTAAGAACAGCAGAAAGCTGCAAAAATTTTTTACAAATTTAAAATCAGATAGTTGAAATGGAAATTTAATGTTGATCATAATGTTGAAATACTAACATAAAAGTCAACAAAATGTATCTGTGTGTTTTTTATTGTGAAAAAATAATAATTATGCCAAACACTATTTTCGACCGCACAGTGATGAAATGTGACGTGCATGGATGGATTCATTGGTATTTCAACTTGTTCCTCAATTGGTAAATGCTATCTTTAATCTATTTTATTATTTTTTTTTTAAATTTGTTGTTATTTTTGGCTTTTTTTTTACTGGATTTATTGTGCACAGTAGCCTAAATTTTTCATTTTTTTTTTAGCTTGATATGGCTTATGCAAGGATGAAACTGTACATGTTATTTGTGGAACTTAAGGTAATTTGGGCCTGAAGAATCTGCCTTGGTTCCACAAATATTTTCCTTTTTTTAATGTTCACTGAATTTTTATTTCATTGTTTCGATTGAATTGATGATAGGTTTATTTTTTCCCCTAAAGGATAAAACTTAATTTTTAATCTGCAAAAACTTCATTTTTAATTTATATATTCACTTTTGTAGATGATCATTTGTATTGGTTTATAATGGTTTTATGTAAATACACACCTATCTTTAATCAGCCAAACTCAAAACACATTTATCTGAATATTTTTTTAATAACTAAATTATACAACCACAATGACTGGAAATCAGCAATTCATAATCAGCAAAAGTACTATATGTAGTACTCATAAACAATTACATAAATAACTATGACAATAATAAATACAATCCTTTAAGAGTACAAAATAAAACTCATACCTCAGCTGTTTCAGAAGGAAAACCACATATTATATCAGTTGCTATTGTAATACCAGGAACTCTGTAATAAAACATATAATCGAAATATGAGAAACAATCATAAATTCAATAGTTTTTTAAAATGTTAGATTTGAATGTTTAATATGTGATTATCACATTGCTAACTAAGCATAGAGCCAACAAAGTGAAAAATGTCCAAGCCAGGAATCGAACCTGGAACCCTTGGAATAGCGCTCCAAGTGCACTACCATTTAAGCTACAAGGACTAGTACTGGGCGATGCATCAATACATTGTGAGATATCGATTTAATCATAAATCGTCAAACCGATTTCCTGAACTTTAAATTAGTGATGCATCGCAGACATACAATGTATCACAGACATACGATGCATCACACCAGGATCGCAAATGAATGGGAAAGTACAGGGAAGACTGGTTTTGCCTCTGATGTGAATAAACAATGCATGCATCACTAGACATTGATGATGTACAAGACCGATGGCAGAGTAAGAGGAGACCAGTTTCTCCTTCAATCACAGAAGCAGATAAACAACACAATTCAAAATCGCTGCATGCTTCATATTTTCAAGTCTATTTTTCTAGCTGTATGAAAGCACCACAATGTTCATTTGAGAAAATATGGTGATACAAAATTTACATTTTCCCTAGGCTACATCACTCTGACTCTAAACATGTGCGATAACATATAGAGCCAGTTGATTTTTCAACTTGTATTGACAGGAAAAGAAGATTGGTTCATTTGTTTATTTTGATAGGATACCCCCCCCCTTTTTTTTAAAAGAAAAAATAAGTAAAATATAACGTTAAATGAAGGTATAAATTAAAAGAGCTAGTAAATGTAATAATTTTGCTGCTAACTGAGAAGTGAATTAACCCCAAGACACTTGTAACAAAAGTTTAACACTGCGATGCATCGTAATATTGTGATTTTACTCTGGCGATACATTACGATGTAGAAATTGAGACATTGCTCAGTCCTAACAAGGACGATACCCAGCTTAGCATCTCTCACTCACAAATGTGTTAATTCCCAGATTTAGTTGTGTCTCATGTTTTGCCGCAGGATTTTGTGCTCATGAAGACTGTTCCATCTTGTATTGCAGTGCAAAGCCTTACCAACATTTGTGAGTGAGAGATGCTAAGCTGGGTATCGTCCTCGTAGCTTAAATGGTAGAGCACTTGAAGCGCTATTCCAAGAGTTCCGGGTTCGATTCCCGGCTTGGGCTCTTTTCACTCTGCTGGTTCTATGTTTAGTTAGCAATGTATTACATATGCAAATGTACATATTAAATATTTAATAATTTCAAGTGTAATTTCACTGCTGAGAATTAATTAAAACATTAATTAAAATTATATGTAAATGTTAGATTTTTTTTAGCTTATTAGCAAGCTGCTTTGAATAACATTTGCATTACAATATAAGCTCATAAATCCGACAAGAATGGGATACAAGACATTACGAATTTCAGAATTTTCTGAATTCTGAATTTTGGATCTGAATTCAAAATGGTACAAAAAAATAAAGATACCAAAGATTGCAAAGACCCCTGCTATTCAGATTACTGAGTATAAAACAAGCAACCAAAGATAAATATTTGAAACAAAAAATTACACTAAAAAAGAAAGGAAGAACAATTACATATTATATTTATTAAGCTTTTTTTTTTGTTTTGTTTTGTTTTTTTTAGAGTAGCTGATAAACTGAGTAATTAATATATTTAAGAAAAGATGAAATTGAAATAGCTCTATGGGCAAAACAAAAGCAGCTATGTAATTCTATACATAATTATAATTTTGCTTTTTTAAATAAAATTGATTCCATTTTCACATAAGTATGAACTAATAACTGTTAATTAAACTAATTCTGTTACAACTTTATTTGTGAGATAAAACAGAAATGGAGACACACACTGTTACTTAATCTTGTGATAATTTTAGTTTTGAAAAACATAATTTAATTAAAATGTTTTACATTATCATGGAAGACGGAAGTATTCCAGAGTGACGCAGCCTTAAGCCTAAAATAGTAAGAATGACGGAACTCATATATACATCTAACTCGAGATCAAAGGAAACATGAAAAGCTACCACTTCATAACTCAGCAAATATAATGCATATTGTTCTGATTTTTTAAAGACAGTCTTCTATCTGCAGTCTAATTCTATTCTCAAATTTTTACATTTCTACATGCAGTATATTTTGAAATCTCGAAACCCATTTTTAAACTAAATTCGATCGATCAAATTCCTAATTTGTATTTCTAGAAAATGGCCCGGGCGATTTTCTTTAAATTGATATATAATAAGAATTTGTTTTATATGAAGGGAATAACATATTGCTTGTTTTTGCGAAAACTCTCGTTCGTTAAATAATGCGATTTTTTTTTTCTCTCAAAAATGACGCGGGCAATTTTTTAAAAAACAAATAAATATGTTTCAGATGAAGCAAATAACAATTTACTTGTTTCCAGCAAGACTCTTGTTCGTTTTATAATGCGCATGAAAAATCAGACTATATTTCTTCACCATTCTATGGAAATTTCACCGAAAATGCACGACACTGTATTCATACACATGCTTTCTTTTTAACCACTTTTCGGGAGAAAAATTTTGTCCTCGCACTGGCTGAGCGGGTAAGGGCAATCGTCTACTCGGCAGTTCAATACTCGTTGGTATTTGTTTTCACATGTAAATCTGCTTTTTTTTAAAAGTCTGTTAGTTGACCATTATTCTCAGCTCCTTTGTAATTTTTTAATTGTTATTAAGTTAAATTAAATTACAATTATAATGATGACAATTTGATGATGATTATTTCTTGACAATTTTTCAACAATAAAAATATTACCATAAATTTTATAAATATATTTAATTTCAATCACTTTACAAAAAATATACATTAATAATTATTATCTGTGTATAAATTACACGATCAGAAACGTAAAAAAATAATTCATTTATCATTCTCTCCTTTTTATAATATCATTTTTTATTATTATTATGACGTTCAATCAATATATAATCACTGACATCCATAATATTTTTTTTAATTATTATTATTTTCCTAGCATAAAAACTATTGTGATGTAATAATTCTTTTATAATAAATAATTTATTTGAAATGTTTCAAATAATAATAAAGTTTGATAACCCTAAGACAATTGTTTTTATTTAGCCTGCAACATTTATAGTTCCCATAACGACCATATCAGAATTGTGGTGTCGCCATCTTTTGACGCAATCGCGTACTACATTTTGTCTCTATTCGAAAAAAATAAAAATAAAAAATAACTAAGGCTGTCACCGCCGCTTTCAAAGAATCTTTTGTGACCGGATGTCTTGCAAATATTAAGAAAATTACTGCATACAAAAATATTAAAATGAGTAGTATTATAGAGAAACGTTTGATAAACATGTTGAAGTAGACAGTTTTTAAATCAAAGAATTATTTTAAGAGATATTTAATGTTAAAGCTGGATAAAATTGTTCCGTTAAAAAAGTTTTATAGGAGTAAAAACTATACATGGGAATTTAATCATTCAATAGAAACTCGGGGTTTGCAGAGTGCATTTATTTTTTTTTTTTAACTTGCCTAATTTTTTGACGGTTTATTTCAATTTTAAATTAAAATTTTCAGAATTATTTTTTACATATTTTAGAAAAGGTCATTATTTTAAATTGTTGCCAACTGTTAAAACAGCACAAAGAATAATATATCCTTTAAATTAAAAATTTATTCACAAGTGACTTTTATAAACAGAAAAAAATCCTTTTAAATTAGAATTAAATGATAATGTGTTAAAAAGCAGGAAAATACTGAACATTACGTCATAAAAATTGTTTTTACACATGCATATTTAAAATGAAAGAAAATTATAAAATAATCAATTATTTTCAAATTAGAATTAAATGATTACATATTAAAAGCAGGAAAGCATTTAAAATTACGTCATAAAAATTATATTTACACATGAATATTAAAAGAGAAAGAAAATTTTTAAATAATAAATTCATTGATATGTGTTAAAAGTCATAAATGGAGGAAATTACGTCACATTGGCCAATTAATAAAATTGCAAAACAGTTTAAATTTAAAAATATATTTACATGAGAAGTTTATTTCAAATTTCGAGATGATATTTTTAACTATAGTTGCCAATTTTAAGGTAGCGCAAATAATAATATTATCTTTCTAACAATAAAAATATTTTCAGTTGAATGTTACAAAGAGAAAGGAAAGTTTGGTGAAAATTATGTCAGATTTAAAACGTTACATTTAAAATCTCTTATTTAAAATCATTTTCTTATAGCATTGTTAAAAAATACCATAAAGCAAAGACTCTGTTGACTTAGTTCCTTTTATATTTGCTAATTTTCAAATGTTTAACTAATCTTATTTAATCAAGCATGAAAACAGCAACTAACAGCAGCTGATTCGGCCTTGAAATCCCTCAGTAAAAGGGAAACCCGTTTACAGTAAGACTGCCATTGATTTTTTAATTATACAGTGCAACCTCGATTATCCGAGCTAATTGGGACTGTTAGTACCTCGGATATCGGAAATCTCGGTTAATAGAAACTGTGTGTAAAAACTCGCCGTACTTGCGAATTTAACATATCTTTTTTTTAAATAATAAAAATAAATATATGTAAAGTTCTGTTTCACAGCTTAACAAATTTATAAAGAAAATCAACTACCAGTTGTAAATTTTAAAAAGCAAATTGAAAAATTTATGAAAGTTCACACAGCCACTGGAAACAAAGCATTGTTCGCTGTTGACTTCTCAGGGTCCAATGTTTCTTGGGAGTTGAGTGTTTTTGGGGGCAGAAAAGCTTGTATAGCACGGACAGTGAGCTAAAAAGTGTGGTCATTTTCAAGGATCATTCAAAAAAAAAAAAAAATTGTTTTGTTATCGGCTCGGTTAACAGAAACCTCGATTAATCGAAGCTCGGTTAATCCAGGTTCTACTGTAATTCAATCTTCCGTTATCTTTTTAAAGCAGATCAAATTAATGGACTTTTAGAGTCTGAGCGGGGTTTGGCGAGCATAGATCGTAGGGGGCAGTGCCCCCAAGTTTTTCATTTTGTGATCCTATTAAAATGACCTTAGCATTTCTTCACTAATTATTATTATTGGCTAGTTCCATGGGGTTTTGTAGTGTAAGTCACATAGCTGATAACTAATATGCTTGTTGGCCACCGTTATTTTCAAAAAGTTTGCTTCGCCTTATTGAATTAATGAGATATCTCCGATAAAATAAGTCACATTTTTCCATTCTAAAATACTGGTATCCATAAATTGTAGCATGTGATTTACACTACAAGTACTCATGGAACTAGGCTATTTTAAGTCTGATTTTTTATTATAGACTATATAAAATTATTAAAAATATATATTATGATAGGAACTAGCGGGCTTTGACTGCTATTTACGTTACGGATATAAAAATCATGATTTTTTTAGGGGAAAAAAATAAAAACCTATTTGACGATGGGATTATAAAGACACATTTTGTATTTGTTATATTTCCGGGGATGAGGAGGAGGAGGGAATTATTTTGATTAAATATCGCAATTAGTCCACATGGCAGATATTATTATGATAGACACTAGTGGGCTTCGCCCACTATGGTGCCCCCATGTGTCCAGCTTCCATAACTCAGAAACTACCTTTTGAACATCAATGCAACAGATTCCAAACGTTATTATTAACTTAATAATCACCCTATATAGCCTTAAAGTAAATTTATGAGTAGTGCATACTATTTTTTTTATCGTAATTTCTGAAGAAAAAAATTATTTTGGTTCCATTCTTAGGTACTGGTCCAAAAAATTTTGAAGAGGGGGGGGGGGGAGGAGGGGAGATGAGACTGCTGTTTGTCAAACAACTAACAACACTCAAACAACACAACAGGGTTTGGCTTAATCAACTTGGTTTTTGATGACTTCATTCGGAAGGTGGTTTGTTTAGAAGAGTGCGCTCCCTGCCCCATGAAAATTGGAACTATTGGTACACCATCTATGTAAGAATTTAATAAAATAATTATAAATTAACATTTTGGATTTATTAATTTAAGGATAAAGTGTTTTTAAAGGAATATCAAATGAAACCCTCTGTGCGATCTGCGATCATACTTACCCACTTGTTTTTATATACAAACTGCTATAAGGAAAATTGTAATAAAATAGTAAAAATTAAATCTGCATCAAATCCCATAAGTATCTTTTTTTTAATCCTTTGATCACTAACCTAAAAAAAGTAATGATATTAATACAAAAACCCTTAACGGGTTAAAAGTTTGACACAGCACTTTTATCTTATGCTCTAAGAATTTAAAATACGGAACTTAAAAATACTGATATCAAATTTTGAGTGACATTATGCTATTTCTTAAAAAATATATTTGTATTTATTTCATCATTTTATTTTTGTTTTATTTATAATTGCAGGTGCAAAAATTATGTTCAACAAGAAAAGCTGCATAAAATTTTATATGCTGTTGCTTTATCATTTACATCTCTCATAAATTCAAAATATGAGTTTTAAAAGATATGATATAAAATTTTAGTGATGCCTTGATGTGGCTTTAAAAGGTTTGTTTTAAAGTTCAATTTAAATTATTTTTGACTTGGTTAAAATATATTTTTACATCTACACAATACTTTTAATTTCCCAATTCACTGTTAAATATATCACTTTCATTGAATCTATACTATGCATCGAAATGTATTTATTTCAATAAATTGATTTCTCTTTTGTGTCACACTATTCAAAATTGTGAGTAAGATTTATGTAAATGGTTTCTTTGCATCATTGTATCCAAACTATGTGAAATGTATGAAAACAGATAATTTGACGTAAATTAAACCATTTACATAAATCTTACTCACAATTTTGAATAGCGTGACACAAAAGATAAATCAATTTATTGAAATAAATACATTTCAATGCATAGTATAGATTCAATGAAAGTGATATATTTAACAGTGAATTGGAAAATTAAAAGTATTGTGTAGATGTAAAAATATATTTTAACCAAGTCAAAAATAATTTAAATGGAATTTTAAAACAAACCTTTTAAAGCCACATCAAGGCGTCACTTAAATTTTATATAATATCTTTTAAAACTCATATTTGGAATTTATGAGAGATGTAAATGATAAAGCAACAGCGAATAAAATTTTATACAGCTTTTCATGTTGAACATAACTTTTGCACATGCAATTATAAATAAAACAAAAATAAAATGATGAAATAAATTCAAATATATTTTTTAAGAAATAGCATAACGTCACTCAAAATTTGATATCAGTACTGTTTAGTTCCATATTTAAAATTCTTAGAACATAAGATAAAGTACTGCGTCAGAAACTTTTAACCCATTAAGGGTTTTTGTATTGATCATTCCTTACAGCAAATATTGAAAATGTTCGCCACCATTTTGAATGCAAACATGAACACGTCGAACTAAGTTTTTAAAAACACTTTGCAACACAATTGGCATTATTGATGAGATTTCTTCAATTACAATTTGTTTTAATTCATCAATGTTTGCAGAACTGCTCTAGAAAACCCTATCTTTGAGATAACCCCAAATAAACTCTTAACTAGGTGAGGTCTGGTGACCTTGGTGACCAGAAGCCTATTGAAATTCAATGGTCATCAAAGAATTTCTTAAGCATTTCCATTGTTAGGTTTGACATGTGTGAAGGGGCTCCGTCTTGTTGAAATCAGCAATAACGGTCCTGTATCCAGGAGCGTGCAAAGAGAAAACTGCACCCGGGGCAAAGTTTTTAATTGGTGCTATTTAGTTGGTGGCTTGCATAAAATCTATTTTATACTTATACAGTGAACCAAGTCTGTTTTCACATACTTTCTCATATATGGCATCTATTTATAGACTTGGTTCACCATGGGAGTTAATAAAACAGATTTTATGCCCCTTCTACATGGACTATATATAGTTTTCTCAAAATGAACTTGGTCTACTATGTTTGTTAGCCCCTCATTTATTGTATGTACTATAAAAAATTTAAGTCACATAAAAAATTCATTATAAATACAAAGTAACAGTAACTGAAATTCAGTAACTCTGACAATAATAAAAAAATAATAGATAAAATGTACACATAAGCCAGAAGAATTGTTTGTTATACAAAATCGTTGAATTAATCTGGATAGGCAATATTTTTGCAGATTTGAATGTTAATATTTTATGGTACTGAATCTGAAATTTAACATCTAGCACTAAAATACATATTAAAACACACTTTTAAATATCAGAGTTCCAAATTACACTAGGAATGGAGATAAGAAAAATAGCTAATAAATTGGAAACCAGTGTTTTCTTATCAACTAAAAAAAGATAGATAGAAAAATTAAAGGATAAAGCAAGTCATATTTTCACATTTAATTACAAGGAGGCAAGTAAGAACAACTAATTATTTCAATCCCTTTTCTAAAAATAACGCAAAAAGGGGGAAAAACAATAAAATATTTAAGTAAATTCGAAAAATTAAATACCATACCCATTTGTAAATGTAGTACAAAACAAAAATTACAATATTACAATAAAACTTAGTTAAACTCATGTAAATTTGCATTTTCCATTATCATGTTTTACGTAACATAATTTAGATATAAAAGTTTAATAAATACATTTCAGCATATAAAATTGCACAAGAATGATACCTTTTTCTGAGGAAGTCCACAACATGTTTAAAATCATCTATACAGTATTCTCTCTTCATTTCACCAAGAACAAAATCACTGCCAGATTGCACTGGTACATGTAAAAAGGAATATACCCGAGAATGGGATAGAATTTTCGCCATGTCCTAAAAATGAAAAAATCTAAATTTGATTGTAAATTAAATATATCAAATACTTACAAATAATTAAAAAAAGAATATATATATGTAAAAAAAACTAACAGAGTGGTTACAGACTAATAAATATTATTTTTAATTTTTAGCACTTTAACTACTGGAAGATTGCTGCAGTGAAATGAACTTTTCACTGATAGGCCAACACTTATCTCACAGTAATAGCTTATGTGCTAAACTAACTGGTGTGCCTTATAAACTGAAAAATGTAAATCACACTCTGTTGCACACGAAGGAAAGTTTTGAAAGGATCACTGTAGAGAAATATGTTATGGATAAGAAAGTACATGTGACTGCCAATAGTCAAGAGGACACCAAAGTATTAAATTATTTTCAAGCTTCCATATTTAAAAAGTTATCCTCACACTTACATACATTCACAAAATTTTCTCCAAACAACTGTTAAAATCCTTATCTTCTAAAATCAATTGTACTAAAAGATATAAATAATAATAAATGTTGTTTGAATCATTTAATGCTAAAAAAAAGAGATGAAGTATGAACTAAACATAAAATATTATATTTCAAATGCACAATAACAAAAATTTTGAATTTGATCTTTATGACAACATGTAAGACATTGGCAGTTCATGTTTAGAATATCAATGTAAATAAAACACTGAAATGATATATATATATATATAATTTTTCTTCATTTCAAATTGCTTGGTGCATTAGCAACATCACAAACATAATTTCTAAATCTGCAACATGCATATAAAACGGTTTGTTACTACTGGCATACGCTAAAGAGAAACTTTTTCTCAACAACCATCAAATTAAGCTATACACTTTAACAGACTAGGTCTTTAACTAATAAATTATAATAATAGATTATAAATATTTAAACTAATAAATTATAATATGCATTTTTTAATAAAGAGTTTTATTCTTGTAAATACAAGTTTTAAAAATTCAAATGGCCAGGACGGAGGGAATTTCAGCGTGTGGCAGTAGAAATTTAGAAAATTTTAAAATAACAAATACAGCAGAAGAAAAAACTAGTCAAATGTGCCAATCTCTAAACTTTCTTCTATTTTATACATGTTAATACTTCAAGATTCGCTATCAGAGTTCCAAAATTAAATGACAATCTATGCCCATCATGAGGATTCTAAAGATATGAAATTCCGTTCATTAATTCTTGAGGTATGACTATTGCTACAGTCGTGTAAATCCTGCAAAATGCACCATGGCAGCATCACCTGTTGGGTGATTTACACTAAAATCTAATCAGCAACAACTTATATCAATGTCTAACTGAATCTGAGGTTTGATGAAAATCCGTGCAATACTTTTTCAGATACAGCTATTGTGAAAATCTTGAAAAATCCAGCATAGCAGCACCACCTGTTGGACAATTCACACCAAAACATAATCAGCACCAATATTTATCAAGGTATACCTGTAACTGAAGTTTGATGAAATTTCATGCGTTACTTCTTGAGATTGAGCAATTGCGGAAATAGTTAAAAAATGCAACTACTCTTTAAGCGTGTATGTGTGGGGAAGGGGAGGGGAAGCCAGAGCAAAGGCAAAATGCCAAT
This sequence comes from Maratus speciosus, assembly GCA_963932465.1. Taxonomy (NCBI): domain Eukaryota; kingdom Metazoa; phylum Arthropoda; class Arachnida; order Araneae; family Salticidae; genus Maratus; species Maratus speciosus. Next base: position 149,287,410 of record OZ010788.1, read on the forward strand.
TCCGGGTGGGAAGAGAAATCTTCATGATTGATTATTTATTGTGACAAAATGACAAAAAAAAAAAACAGTTTTATTTATTTTTTTATTAAACAGTTTTAAAGAGTTTTTAAACTTTGAGTACTGTGGGGTGGGGGAGACAAAAACAGGTAAGCAAAATATTAAGAGGATGAAATTCAGATGAAATTTTAATGAAATGAATTGGCAATGAAATTTAGGGTCAATTATTTATCTTATACTATATGAGCAAAAATTGTGTGTATGTAAATCTCATCTTAAAAGCGGCTCTAACAATTTTTGACTAAATTTTGTATTTTACCATTTTCAACCACGAGATGACCATTGGGCAAGGTCACATGTTCAAGAAAATTCGATTAGTGGGTCATAATAGGTCAGGGTCAAGTTAATTATTTATAAAAAATGGCTCAATCCATTTTGACTAAATTTTATATCCAACCACTTTGGGACACGAGAAAACTATTGGGATAGGTCTCGTGTTCGAGAAATTTCAATTAGAGGATCATTTTTGGGTCACTTCAGGTCAAGCTAATTTTATCTAAAAAAAACGGCTCTAACGATGATGACTAAATTTTGTAACTACTGTTTTGGATTACGAGAAGACGAATGGGCTAAATCACAAGTTAGAGAAAATTGGATTACTGGGTCAAGCTAATTTTATCTAGAAAACGGCTCTAACGATTTTGACGAAATTTTGTATTCTATCGCTTTCGGACACGAGAATACCATTAGGATAGGTTGCATGTTCAAGATAATTCAATCAAATAGATCAATTAGTGGGACATTTTGGGTCACAATGGGTCAGGGTCAAACTAATTGAATCTTAAAAATGGTTCAAAACATTGACAAAATTTTATATTATACCATTTCTGAGAATGAGAAGACCATTGGGCTAAGTCACATGTTTGAGAAAATTCGATTAGTGAGTCATTTTTGGGTCACTGTGGGTCAAGCTAATTGTATCTAAAAAACTGCTCAAACGATTTTGACAAAATTTTATATCATACTGTTTCCGTGCATGAGAAGATCATTGGGTTAGATCACATGATCGAGAAAATTCAATTAGTGGTTCTTTTTGGGTCACTATGGGTCAAGCTAATTTTATCTAGAAAAAGATTTTAATGATTTTTATTAAATTTTGTATTCTATCATTTTCGGGTTTGAGAAGACTATTAGGCTAGGTCGCATACACAAGAAAATTCGATTAATGGGTAATTTCAGATAACAATGGGTCAAGGTAAAGCTAATTGTATCTAAAAACTGGCACAAATGATTTTGACAAAATTTTTTATTACACCATTTACCAGCATGAGAAGACCACTTGGATAGGTTGAATGTTCGTTAAATTTAGATTAGTGGGTCCTTTTTCAGTTACCTTGGGTCAATCTAATTTTATCTATAAAACGACTTTAACGATTTTGATTACTTTTTTGTATTCTATCATTTTCGGATTCGAGAAGGGCATTGATTAGGGCGAAAAATGTTATTTGAAATATATTAAAAAAAATTCGATTAGTGGATCATTTTGTGTCACTATGGCTCAGGATCATGCTAATTGCATCTAAACAACAAGAATGGTACAGTGCGAATATTGAATTGAACACTATGCTAATTTTGTCTGAGCTTAGCTCGGCATCCCTGCTAGTTCACTATAAAGTAGTAAATACAGGGTTCATACAGAGTAAGAAAAAGATCTAATGAGTACCCAAAAAATCCAAGGAGTCCAAAATTTTTTAAAGATTTGCCATTTTATTTTGTTGTCGATGTTTTTATTTGCTACACCGTTATGTGGTATGCACACTCCAATTTTTAATGCCCAATTTGGAGAAAATAACATTTTGAAAACAAATTTTACTGTATTAGAATCTAATTGTTAGTGCTGAAATTGCACAGTATTCACAATATATTGCTTATTGATTTCGTAAGTTTAAATACAAAATTGACAATCTACTTTTTTATGCAGTGACCAATGGTCATGTCACAGGGGTGATTTTGAGTAAAAAAAATTTCTGAAATTCACAGGAAATCTTCTGAAAAGTTACACCAGAGAGGGTAGGAGGGGGAAATCCACTTCCGACACTAGCTATGCGTTTTCTCCATGTCTCTTTGACGAAATTCGTGTTTTTTTGCGATCTTTTGACGAAATTTGTGGGTTTTTTCGCAAGCTTTTGACGAAAATTGTGCTTTTTTTCGCGATATTTTGACGAAATTTGTGGGTTTTTATGCGCTTTTTTGACGAAATTTGTGGGTTTTTTTGCGATCTTTTGATGAAATTTGCCATTTTTTCGCAATCTTTTGACGAAATTCGCATTTTTTAGAAAATTTGTGTTATATGTGATCTTTTGAGGAAATCTGCTTTTTTCCCGATCTCTAACGAAATTCGCTTTTTTTCATGATCCTTTGAGTAAATTCGCGTTTTTTGCTGTCTTTTAAGAAATTATCGTCCTTTTAAGAAATCCGAGTTTTCCCGCGATCTGTTGGAGAAATTCGCGTTTTTTCACGAGCCTTTGACAAAATTTACGAATTTTTTCCGCGATCGATTGACGAAATTTGACCTTTTTTTTTTTTTTTTCTTCTTTGGGAACATATTTGCAAAAGCAAATGCGATTTTTCCAAGATGAATCTTGGCTAAATGCCAAACATCGATAAAATTTAAAATAAAGGTCGGCTAACAGTGTTGAAAATGGTCTTTGCGGACCTAATAATTAAAAAACGGACCTAGTGGGAGCCCTGCTATTAAGATTACCCTACCCAATCAATGTTGTGCTTCAGATTGAATGACGTGCATAAAGGATTTACCATGGGTTTTTCAATCACGATTTTTTTTTCCTCGGCAGCAATATCGCTTGCGTCCGAAGCCGCAATAGAATATAAGGAGTTTCTAAGTAGTGGTTTGCTTATCTAAGTAGTTCTAAGTACTACTTGGCAGTGTTTTCATTTCTAAGAAGTTTCCAAGGAGTCTAAGGAGTCTGTGCGAACCCTGTAAATAGAGTAGAAAAAGTTTACAAAAATTAAGTTTTAAAGATTTTAAACTTTGGTATTGTGGAGAAATGAGCAAAAGCAGGAATTGAAATTTGAGAAGGAGGGAGGGGGTAAGATTTATTTTTAAATCAGAAATTCAAAGAAATGCAGAAGAGTTTCAGCCCTGATTAAGAAATAATACAAGAATAAAATTAAGCACTTTTAAGGACTTTATGCAGATTTTGCATAAAAATAAGTACTTTTAAGCACCAAAAATTCTATTTGAAAAATGTAAGCACTTTTAAGGACTTTACGAACCCTGTATTAAAAACAATAATTTGTAATTTTTAAATGCAACAAAATTAAACCAAAATTTTAAGTTGTGGATATTACCTAACACAGTGGTTCCCAACCTATTTAATGCCATACCCCTCCTAAGCATATATAAAAAAAAAAAAAAAAAAAAAAAATTATGACTGAATAAATTTCAAAGTTTAATTTAAGTTAATATTTTTGTTTTGTTTTAAAGCATTTAATTACATTTATATTTTGATACTTGAGTCTGTTTTTCTAATGGTGTGTTTATGCAGGGTTAAGAATAACTATTGGTAAAGTGGTATTGAAATCATTATTTATTATAAACTCACTTGAAAGCTCTATATACAGTAGAGCCCCGATTATCCGCGAGCGGATTATCCGAGGTGCGGTTTATCCGCGAAGCGAAATTTTTTTTTTTTTTTTCCATTTAAGCCAAATTTTTAAATTTAAGCAAGGAAAATACAGTAAGCCCTACTAATAAATATAAACAGAAAAATTCATGTATTCAAAAGTAATAGAATATTTCTAGATTCGGTTGCCATGTTTAAAATATCAGTTATACAGTCTTGATGTCTTTTCTTGATTTTATTAGCTAAACGTAAGCACAGCAATTAAAATATTTAACAATTAACTAAGAATATTATAATAAATTCCAGGGGAGCATATCAAGAATAGCTTCATTTTTGAGATAGAAAAGGTGTTTCTAAAGCAAGAAGCAAAAATAAGTGATTGATTTTTTTACAAAGGTGTAACTTAGCACTTTTTGTACAGTATGTATTGCATTGTTCCCATCTTTGTTTACTGTTCTTTATTTTAGTGATTTAGACGTAAAGCAAAGGTTTCGGCTGTACTGTGCATATGTATGTATTTTAAACATTTTATTATGTTTTTTGTACACTAAAACATAGTTTTCATGTTGAATTATTATTTTTTTTTTGAGCTTGCACCCCATTTCCTGTCTTTTTCGGGTTATCTGCGAATTTTGTTATCCGCGGTGCCCTTGCCACCCAATTCCGCTGATAATCGGGGCTGTACTGTATTTAAATTTGGATGATTTTTACCTTGTCATATAACACAAAAACTAATGTCACAAGAAATCTGAAATTGTGCAAGCAAATAATCATTATGCATAAATTAAAAATGCATGTAATGCAATGTGCTTGTATGGATTTTCCTGAAGCAAGAACTTACACATTTTCTCCACCAGACTGTGTATTCTCGAGTGCTTGAATCACCATATTGGCGATTCAAAGCATTTAATTTTCAAGCATTTCTTTAATGCACTAAAAATATATAATTAAAATGCAGTATTTACTCATGTATTTATACTTGTATAAAAATGGGATGTGCATTATAAATGGAATATTTTCAACAGCTACAGTTGACCTGTATACTTTTGTAATTGAAAATATGTTTTCTATTATCAACTTTTTACGAGAGAATCATCATGACCTCTACTTTGTATGGACATGGTAATCAGATTCAGGAGCAGATCCAGCCCTAGATTTTAGGGGGTTGGGGGACGTCATGTCTATTAAATACGTTTTTTCTCAATATTATCTATTTTTATGCAAAAAATATCATGTTTTGTAGACATTTTATTGATTTAGATGTGTGTCATGAATCTCCATGGGTCTCCCATTGGATCTGTCCTTGCCTTAAATGATTTATTCATATACTTTATAACCAAACTTCGGTATACGTATACGCTGCATGAACACAACATGTATGTACTTGATATACAAGGTAGAACTTCATACGAATAATTCTTTTTCTTTGTAATTTCAGGAAATTTTGTTTCTATACACCACATTTTATTCTAATTCTTACCTGAATAGTTTTAAGAAAATAAATAAGGAAATAGGTGTATAGGCCTCCAAAATCATTGGGCTTACAGTACCCAGCATTAATTCGCTTGCTCACCATAATCTAACTTAAATATAAAAAGCAGTTTTTTAAAAATCCGTCTGGTTAAATTTTATTTTTAAATATCCAGGTCTGATCTATGCTATAAATCATTTTTATCACAAAATCTTTAGTAACAATTAATTATGCCAATTCAAAAATATGATTTGTGAAAGAAAATTTACAGGCAAAATAATTAATATGGCAATGTTCTGAAAGCTATGAAATCTTCTACTCATAAATTGCTGATTGTAGTTTAATTTTTTTAAAAATAAACTCAAAGTATGTTTTTAATGAATTTGCATAGTATTTCAAATTAGCAGTAGAAAATTTTTATTACATTTTATTTTCTTAATGAACATAACATCCATCATCGACTTGACTAGAGATGGAAATGGTCGGAAAAAGACGGAAATTTTGGGAGGAAAATGGGGTTTTTTCAATTTTTTTCCCGAAAGGTTGTTTTTCAAATTAGAAAAATTGAAATTTCATTTATAAAAAAAGTAGTCAAAATTTTATAATAACTATATTCTGATACTTTTATTTATAGATTTTTTCATGTTTACTGCCGGTCCATTCCAGGTCAACTCAACACACTCTATTAACCAAACCATCTCAGATTTTCATGAAATTCGGCACAAATGTACTATTCATATAGACTTGGAAAAATACCAAATTTCATTGAGATATGTCAATTAGTTTTTGAACTATAGCATGTAGCGTTTTTGAAATTTTGTTTAAAAACTGGAAACGGAAATTTTTTGAATGGCTCTAGGAGCTCTCCTAATTGAGCTAGAGAGCTGTGAGAGATGTAATTTTACAGCATTTTACATGCTCTTTTCTGTGGTATACAACATGATATAAGTTAACACAAAAAATTTTTTGTTAAAATAAAAAAAAAAATTTAATTTAAAATTTTTCAAAAAGTACATATTTTAAAATTTTTAAATTAATTCTATAAATAGTTTGTATTGTTGTAAATCATTTGGCAAAATAAAAATTTGGGATGACAATGGGTTCATTGTCAAAATAATTAAAAACTAAAACTTGTTTACCATTAATTTCCTGTATTCAGCTGAATAATTCAAGAACGCTAATATTTACACTTATGTGAAAACAAATATGAGCACTAACCTGAAGAAAGAATGCAGTAATGAGTTTAAAGTAAAATCTTTCATTAAGTAGTAGGATATATTTATTATTTGAAGTTTGAAAAAGCCACATTTGTTTGGTATACATCACTTTCTTGTAAAACATAATTTCTTCCAGTGGGAGTCACAGGATTCACTTTAGTCAGAACGTCCACTACTGACATCCACAGAACATCAGCGTTTCTTGGATATGAGAACGATGTAGATGGCCCAGAGGGATGAAGAAAAGTTATTTTTACTTCATTAAGTTCTTCGTTTTTCTGTAAAACATACCCAAGCCACCAGTTTCCTTCATAGACTGCGGTAACATAGCCTGATATGTCTTCTAATTTAAGTTTATCTGGAGATTTTGATACTTCCTTTTCCCATTCCTTAAAATCTTCTGAAAAGATTTTCACTAACAATTTTGATGTAGTTTTGGGAATAAATGCATGGCATTGCTGTGTTCCTTGGATAGTCAATGCTTGATCAAAGCGACTTTTCAAGAACAATTCTGACTCAGCATATTCCTCTTGGGTTGAGTAGACAAAGTTCACCTTGGTAATGTTTTCTACTGCCCATTCAAAAAGTTGTCGTGGGGTTTGGATTTGATTTTCATAGGGTCTTTGCAAACTAGCACGAGCTGCCAGTCTCTTTACTGAACCGCCTACTCCATCGCAAGGACCTTTTCCATGTGAGGTGGCCGAAAAATGCCACTCTCCTTTCACTTTAAAATCTTCCTCATGAAAGCAGAGGTTCAAAAAGTTTTTCTTATTCTTGTATTGGGCAGCAGAACCGTCTGAAAAGTAAAAAATCTTTTTTGGAAGTTTTTGAAATTTGGATGTTAGAAAGGATATGAGCTTTTTTTGAAAGGTGTAAACAGCCACTGTGTTGTGCTCTAGGCAATCAGAAACAACTACATAATTCAGATGTTCAACTTTGCTTTCCCTTTTGAAATATATTACGAAAGGATGAATTGTGACCTGTTGATTTGTCCAGTGATAGCTCTGTGCTTCGTCTTGTAGCACTATGCTATAATTTTCAGAAGAATCACAGTTGACAGCAAATTCTGATTCTTTGAGATTTTCTTTTGTGTAGTTCAGGAACGCTCCGTGTTGCTTGGCAATGAAGTCATGCCGAACCAAAGAAGTCAACTTACTGCAAAATAAATCAATAAATTCTTCTGAAGATTTCTCCAAGATCTCTAGGTTACAACGATCAACTGAAACCCATTGGCGGAATTGAACTTTTTCAATTAAATTTTCATCAAAGGATTGTTGCAAAATTGTACGTATCTCAGTTTCACCTGTACAGTAAACACAGTTTCCCATGTTGCAATCAATTGATGATGGGTTACAAAGTAGTTTTGCAAGACACTGCTTGTAATTTTTGATGTTGCCATTTGTTATAGTATTCAGTTTAGCATTTTCTATCATCAGTTTGACGTTCTGGTGAATTGTGCATACACAAACGGAGTGTGTGCCACTCTGGCCAGCTAAAATGCAATGTTTCGGTCTCAATTCAGCAAATTTTGAAAAACCTATCTTTATGCTTGGAAACTTGTCTTTGAAGTGTTTGTAAGCTTCTTTAAGGTTACACAAAATTAATCTTTTCGAAATTTTTGATTTACTTCCATCTGATTGAATAACTGTCACAAAATCTTTAATACCCGGCATTGCCCTGCTAACTTCATCGCTTTCATAAAATGAGTGTACAGTTCCAACAGTTTCTATTGGCAAGCTTTTCCCTGGTTTTGAATTTGGACCTTCTAAAATCCCTTTTTCTTTCAAAACTTTTTTTGACTGCCGGACCATGTAGTTGGGTGCATTAAATTCTCGCATTATCTTTCTAATGCCCCAAATTTTCAGGTAAACATGTTAGAAGCATTAGCTTTTTCATCCTACTCGTAGCACCCGAAAAATTATTTTTCAGATTTTGGAGAACTGATTCGTCAATATCATTATCATTTTCTGATGAAGAATTTTCAGCGGCAATAAAGAGTTTACGTTTCATAGATGAGGAAATTTTTTTTACCTTTGATGTGGCATAGTGCTTGGATTTTATTTTTTTCTTATCAATGGGAGACTCACCTAATTCTTGAAGAGATCTGTTGAGTGTCTGAACAACAACTGAATTTGTTGTGAAGTCTGGGTCTTTGTCTGAGAATGTTTCTGAGCCAGAAGAATCTTCAGCATTTTTATTACTGATGGGCTGTGCATTTTTTAACGTAGTAATTTCTTTCCTACATTTATCGCATATCTTTGAGCCATTGGCTATTTGTGGAAACAATTCAGGCATCCATGCTGTGACATTTCTTAGCTTTTTTGCGTCTCTAATAAAATGATTTGATTTCATTAATGGATTACAACACTGAACTCTCAACAAATTATTAGATTCCATAATGAAAAAAAAAAATCACTCAAATGATCTTTCAATGTAGCTCAGGTATAAATGACTTGTTAAAAATAAACCAATAAATTAAAAAATATATTAAATATACATGAAGGATTTCAATTTACTTTAAAACTCTTAATTTAACACAATTTTACTGGCTTGATAATTTAACATTAAATAAATGTTTTATCATTAAGCCTGAAAAGGAAAACAGTATTAAGTACAACTCAGAACAAAGGGTTCTAGTCACTGAATGACAGTCTGATGCAAGCATCAGTGCTAGGGTTGTCAGATTGCGACTGATGCAATATGGCAACCCTGATCACTGCTAGAACAAGTCTGAGCCAGATTGAACTGGTTACAACCAGCATAAACAGTCTTGATAAATATCTCCACAAAACTAATGCACATTTGATGAAATATTACTGTTGTACTAGAATTATATGATTATTCTGGTACATGGTATATGATTATTAGAATTATTCTTTTTACAAACTTTTATTTATAGTAACATTTTTATTTGTTAAAGTGTTATTAATATTATTTTATTAATTTTTATAAAAGTAAAGTTAAAATGTATGAGCACCTTAACTTAACCTTAAGTTAAGGTTTTCAAAGTATGGGTTAATAAGAATTTCCAGCAGATTCAAGCCTGTGATTTAATTGTTTTAGACTCTACTAAATTCATTCTTCAGGTTAGTTCTCAAATTAATTTTCACATAAGTGTAAATATTAGCGTTCTTGAATTATTCAGCTGAATACAGGAAATTAATGGTAAACAAGCTTTAGTTTTAAATTATTTTGACAATGAACCCATTGTCATCCCAAATTTTTATTTTGCCAAATGATTTACAACTATACAAACTATTCATAGAATTAATTTTAAAATGTTAAAATATGTACTTTTAGAAAAATTTTAACAAAAATTTTTTTTTAAATTTTAACAAAAATTTTTTTGTGTTAACCTATATTATGTTGTATACCACAGGAAAGAGCATGTAAAATGCTATAAAATGACATCTCTCACAGCTCTCTAGCTCAATTAAGAGAGCTCCTAGAGACACTCAAAAAATTTCCGTTTCCGGTTTTTAGACAAAATTTCAAAAATGCTACATGCTATAATTCAAAAACTAATTGACATATCTCAATGAAATTTGTTATTTTTCCAAGTCTATATGAATAGCACACCTGTGCCCAAATTTCATGAAAATCTGAGATGGTCAGGTAAATTTTGCTTTAAAAGTGTGTTGATTTGGCATGGAATGACCATGCCCCACATGAAAACATTACCACGGAAATCTGATCTGTAAGTAGGGATCTGTTTAGGAAGAACTTGAGTCTCTTAAAAGATCTTTCATAATTTTTTCACTTTAAAACATATGACCCTTAAGCAAATTATTTCTCTTAAAAACAGACATTTCAGAAAAATTTTCAATCTCCAAATTGAATTGTTAACAAATGTAATGATTTTAAAATTTAAGCAACCTGTTGCATAATAGCTGAAATCACCAGTAAATCTATTATCTAGCTGTATATCGGTATGAAGAACTTTTTCAATAAAGTCTAAATAAGAACTTAAATATAATGATAATTTCTAATTCACAAAATTCTTATTACATTTTTCACAAGAAGACATTTTTTACAAAAGTTCACAATTTCACAAAAACAGGATCTTGTGAAAAAAAAAAAAAAATCCAAGCAGATGCCTGGTAAGATAATTAATGCAACTTCTCTTGTTAAAAATTAAAATTTATATGCAAAATTATTTCAGTAATACCAATTAATGAAAATGGTAAGCTAGAAAATTTAATATAAAACATGGTACATTTATTTTTACTCACATAGCTGTAATTTGTCACTATTATTAGAAAAAATTCTTTTCTTAATAACATGCAGTTGAAATCATTTACTCTTTTCTTTCTTTTCCTGAAATATAGATTCTCAGAGTTGTCTAACTGTATTTTTTTAATATAAAACCACACAAACTTTGCAAAAAAAATATAAGCAAATTTCTGTGAAAACTTTAATTGAAAACAATTTTTAAACATATGCAAAAAGCAACATGTTTAAAAAATTTCATTTTAAAAATATTACAACTTTCATATTAAGAATCTTAAACTGAAACATAGTTTCAGTTTAGACAGGAAAACTGTACCAAAACTAAATATACAGGAAATGAAAAAAATAATTGGAATGTTGGAAAAATGTAATATTGTAAAAGAATACCAATTTTTAAACAATGGAAGATTTGAAAATGATAATATTCATAATAATACCAGAACTACTATAGTTTGTTTCTTTTAAACTGGTATCATTTATGTATTTGAAAAGCAATAATATGTACTAGAAACTAGATGGGATGTACGATACAGTTTAAAATTGCTTTCAAACTGCAGTGATATTAGTTGAAACTTATAATATATTTTTTTTTAATTATCTCTACTGATAATTACACAAATGCTACTGAAAAATCATTTCAACAGAAATATGTTATATTACACACATTGGTGATAAATTCAGCAAGAAAAGCTATTGTTAAAACTCTGAGACTGAAAGGATAAACTAAAAAACTGACCTATTTTCTCTATCTCTCTTTTTTTCAGTTTGCATAAATATTAAAGTTTATTATTTTATATTTTTAAAGAAAATGTAACTTATGTTTGAAAAACATTTGTGAGAAATCATTTTCTCCAAAATTTCCAATTTTTCCTGAAAAAAACTCAAAAAGTTTTTTGCCATAACCTCAAAATTTCCAGAAAATTTACGTCTCTAGACTTGACATACCAATGATAAAATGTTTTTTCTTTTTTTCCCCCCCAATTTTAAGCACACATATAATAAACTAATAGAAATTGTATGTCAAATACTTAGAAAATAGAATAACAACATGATATGGTAAATGCTTAGAATTTTGTTGCGCAAAAATAAAATTCAAGATTCTTAATTAAAATATATATGAGATTTTACCATTTAAAAAAATATATAAATTTAATTTCTCTCTAAAAGTTTCAGTAAAATCCACCAGGTTGTATGTTATCAAAATATATAAGTTCAGTTTCTTTTGAGTAATGACTTTAAAAAGTTTTTTCCCCTTTCTAGCAAAAATATAGTATCTTTCTGCAATCCCCACTTTGTGATTTATTAATTTACTAAGCTTGTTTATTTAGTTTAGAAATTTGATATATTTTTTAAACTGGAAAGTTATATAAATTACTTATACTTAACACAACAGTTAAAAAACTTTAAAAAGATTTTTAAGTAATTTTTCTGATTATTGTTGTATTTTGAGCTTTTAAATAAGAACTTTTTAAAAATTTAATAAGACACATTATTTTATTTTTTAATTTTTCATGTATTACTTTTATCTTTAGACTGTAACATTAAACTTCAATAAATAAATAAATAGAAAATTGGTTTATAGTTTTCTTAAATTGCTATTCCGGTGGGACATATATGCCCCAAGTTGGGAACCACTGGTCTAACAGACTATGCAGTATGATGAAATTCTGTGCATTAGTTCTTGAGAGGTAGCTATGGCAGAATTTGTGAGTCAGCAGTGAGTCAGAGTGAAAGTCAGCATAACAACATCATCTGTTGGGTTGTGTACACCCAAACCTAATCAGCATTTATTTATGTAATGATCTAATAGAATATGAAGTTTGATGAAATTCTGTGCATTATTTCTTGAGATATAACCAGGGGTCACTCCAGATTTTTGGAGAGGTGGCCTTTTTATATAAAATTCCATCCTTCTTGCCCTTTTTCCAGGCAGGATTCCATCGTCCTTTTACTCCTGGGTAGAATCCTACCTTTTTGTATTGAACTTTCGAGGGATGCCACTCAGAAAACAACAAAAAAGAGGAAATTACATGTCAGTAAAATTTATGACATTTCACAAGATTTATGTGAGAATTTTGTAAACTACACTGTTTATAATAAACTAAATAAATTATAAAGAAGGTATTACTTATAACAAGGTATTTTTTATCTATCTTAAAAAAAATGAAAGAAAATGAAAACTTTTTTTTTGTAAACCTTTAACACTTGCAACCTTCCTAAACGCATGCCGGCCAAACAGTTTGAAATATGCTGTTAATTCATTGTGCATGAAAACTTATATGAGTAAATAAACATCATTTTTCTTTAGTTCACAGTATTATATATCAATTGAGGTAACCAAGCATGAAGAATTTTATATTGCATCTTCATTTTAAATCAATTGAGGTAACCCAATAACAGATTTAATGAGCCCAGTGATGAATTTTGCTATCAGAATGACAAAATATGTCTATAAAAATCAAATAAAAAATATATATTGAAAGGTCTTTTTTTAGGTTTTAGATTTTAATAAAATAAATTTTGACAGTCCTGTTGTGGAAGGAGCAAAATCGAATGCTGTAATTCTTGTTGCAACTGGCACTAAATCATTAAGGATTTTTTTTATTATTATTATTATTCCCATCCAGAAAATAGGTTGTAAATTTTGGGAGCAATTGATGATTTTGCCCCCCCCTCCCCCCTACACTTAACTTAACTGAATCGTTTGGTGACTTAACAAAATCTACAATATTTTTTCCCACAACTGATTGACAAAATTTTATGTTTTTTCAGCAACCAATTGACAAATTAACAATTTTTTGTGAATGATTAATAAAATGTGATTTTTTAAAATCAATGATTAACGAAATTCACAATTTTTTATGCAATTGATTGATGAACTTCACTGTTTTATTCCACGAATGAGTAGCGAAATTTTGTGGTGTTTTTTCAGGATTGTTTGACAAAAATCACGGCTTGATACCGCGATCATTTGGCAAAAATTGCTGTTTGATATTGCGATCATTTGACGAAAATCGCTGTTTGATATCATGATCCTTTGATGAAAATCCCAGTTTGATTTCACGATCATATGATGAAAATCACTGTTTTATTTTACGATCAGTTGATGAAAATAGCTGTTCTATTTCGTGATCATTTGATGAAAATAGCTGTTCTATTTCGCGATCGTTTGACAAAAATCGCTGTTCTATTTCATGATTGTTTGGCAAAATTTATTAGGAGATACAAATATCTCCCAGGGGTTGGAATAAAATTAGCAGAGTTAATGCAGAGAGGAAACGTTAAAGCTGATTTTTATAACCACGATGAAAGAAAACTTAAGATTGATTTACTAAACTAGATTTAACTGAAAAGGAAATTTAAATTACTGTGGTGGTTCAAAATAATGACAACAATTTAAAAACTAAGTACATTTATTAAAAACTTTAAGAAACAAAAAGAACATAGAAATAAACTCATATAGAAAAATATATTCATTAACAAACATAAAAAAAATGACTTATCTGATTTTAACAATATTTAGGCTCGTGTAAATCCCATGACACAAGAAAGTAAAAATATCACATAGTTAATATCATAAATTAAGAAACTATCATCATATATTGCAAAGGAGAAACAATGATGCCACTGAAGCTCACTATCAGACTGGTAGATTATTTATCTCTCAGCTCTCACGATTCTATAAATAGGGTAGTCCGACCACTAAGTGAACAGCCCCCAGTGAATGAACAATTTGTATATATTTTAATAGAATAAGGTTTAAAAATCTCCCCAGTAGATGGGGTTACAATATTGCCTTAATTCTATTCAATAGGAAGTTATCGCATTGCTGATTGGTTACTAAAGTCACATTACTTTACTTTGAGAACATGTTTTATTTTTCATGTCTGAGAAACATTGTTTCTATGCTGAAATAATAAGGTAAGTGCGATGTCATTTCATATGTTTGATAAGAATTTACTGTTTTTATTTGCATTATGCACTAATTTTATACACTAAATATATATATTATAGCTATATTTCTAATTGTTTTAACCATTGTAGAATATGTACAATTTGAGAATAGGGTGTTTAATAACTGGTTAGGCAAATGTTAAAAATCCAATGAATGAACAGCTGTTCATTCACTGGAAGGAATACATTAGGCTATTTTTCGTAGTGAATGAACTATTTTGGACTTTATGTTTTTGTGGTTTATTTTATACCTATGTTTCGAATTAAGTGCTTTTCCAACAATAGTAACAAATTAAAAGTTAACAGATATAAAAAGGTAACAAAATAACATATGCACACATTTTTTAAGGTAATAATTATTGATATACTTGATAACTATTGATAATTTTTTCTATGTTTTTAGATGATTGATAGAAATATTCTCACTGATGACCAAGAAGATTCCTCAAAAAGAAAATATCGGAGGTTCAAGTGCTTTACAGAGGACCTTAAAAATGCTGTACAAGATATGAGGCTCAGGTCAGCTAGGTCAGCTCAGTTTGAAGAAGGCATTTCTTCATTTTAATATTCCAAAAGCAATGTTGTCTATGAAACTGTGAGGGAAAACAATTAAAAGTAAGCGTATGTAGACCTGCCAACCTTTGAAAATGGGAAATCGTAGCACACAAAATTAAAATTAATCTGGAGGTTGGTTGGTTGTTTTTTCGTGTTTCGGAGCCATCTTTTGACATTCGTAAAATGAATAAGTTTTCAGTCTTTCAACTCAGTATAGTAAATTTTTTCCTCTGAAATTTTTTATACGATTTTTAAAGTTTCTTCTCGTTTTGAAGCGTTTTTTTTACGCTTGTAAAGGAGCTTGGTTCCAATTTTTTAGCCCAACACAATCGTAATTCACATTTTTCTATCACGATTCTTTGTTTTTACCACAACTTTTGACAATTCGCATTTTTTACAGCGATCCTTTGACGAATTCTGTGTTTTTTACCACGATCCTTTTAAGAAATTAGTGTTTTCTTTCCGCGATCCTTCTGTGAAATTTGCATTTTCTTACTGATCTTTCGATGAAATTTGCATGTTCATACTGATCTTCGTTTGACATTTCGACGAAATTCGTGTTTTCTTTCTGGAATATTTTGACAAAATTCACGTTTTTACCATGATCCTTTGACGAAATTAATTTTCTTCTGCGACCAATTGACGAAATTGATTTTTTTTACACGGTCATTTGTCAAAATTCACAGTAGTTTATCACAGTGGATCGGCAAAATTTTTTATATCTTTTCGCGACCTATTAACAAAATGCACTACTCGTTTTTGCGACTTTTTGACGAAATTTGCAATATTTTTCCCTCGATAGTTTATTGAGATTTTTGATTTTTTGCTCAATCTTTTGACGAAATTCGCAATTTCTTTCTGAACTCTTAACGAAATTAGCAATTTTATTCAGCGCCATAATCGCTAGAAGATAATCACTATTTGTTTCTGAGATCTTTGATGAAATACCAGACATTTTTACACAATCATTTGAAGAAATTCTCATTATTTTCCGCGATTGATTCCCAAATTAATTTGGGGAAATTCCTTTAAAAAAAAATTTGCGGACTTCCAAGAAATTTCAAAATATACTCGCAAAAGAATCATAGGTCTGTGGAAGAATTAGCAGGGGGAAATACTGCACAGCATTTTTCATTATGCAGGGCTTTCTTTTTCCGTGTGCAAATCGTGCAATTTTGCACACTATTTCAAACCTTGCATCTGAAAGAAACACCCCTCCCCCTCCGGAAATTCTTAAAATGGCACCCCTGTTTCTAAGGAAGGGAATTCCTGTATAAATATTTAGAGAAACACAATTCACTCGTTGTTAATATTACATAAAGAGGGTTTTATGTTAAGAAGTTTGTTTTGCAGCCGATTTTTTTTTCCATGAGCATTTTTTAAAACGTTCGGAAATGATTGAAATTTTGGCAAATTCGGAACAGAATCACTCAAAATATGCTGCACAGGATAAAAATCACAACTAGAAACAAAAAATGAGTTTGTGTTTTTTGTAAAAAATCGTAGTTTAAGACAGATTTTCGTAGCATCGTAGTTTATAGGTCCAAATCGTAGCAACTACGATTATTTTGTAGCAGTTGGCAGATCTGCGTATGGGACATTGACTGTGTTGTCCTCTGAAGAAGAAAAACTCCTTGAACACTGCATAGTTGGAAAGGGAAACTTGGATTTACAATGCATAAGGATGAAGTAAAAGGTAATGTTTTATAATTTCAAGAAACAAACAGGAAAGAAAAATCCATTTATAGACAAACATCCAGGCGAGAAATGGATGGCTATCTTTATAAAATAGCATCCAAGGTTGGAAATATGAAGTAAGCACCATGACTATATGTGGACCACAGGTCCACTTTTGGTGAAATTGGAAGCGGCCTGCAGTAAAGTATAAGATCTATTATTTTAAGGATAATATGAAAGGCATAAAAAAAAAAAAAAAAAAAAAAAACTTATTTCAACAACATGCTTTCATTCATCTGGAGTTATTACTGAAATAGAGAAGTACAGGGCCATTGGTTTCAGGAAATAGAATTAGAGATTTTTTCTTCTGTTTTTTTCTTTTTTTTAATTTGTAATTTATGATTAGTTTCAAAACTTAAAAGTGACAATTTTCCAAGCTAATTTAATGTTCTGGGTTTAAAAAGACCGTAATTCAGTAAAAACACGTTATAAATTATTTGTACAAGTTGCAAAATAAATAAAGAACTATGAAATTTAAGTATTTTTATATTGCTGCCTGTTCATTCACTGGAAATCTTTGATTTCATTCACTGTAACAACTGTTCATTCACTTGGCTTTTGTATCGATTTCTATTAAGACGTCCCTAGCATCACAAACAAGTAAAATATAAAATTCCTTTTGTTATTTTTTAATCATTTGTAAACCAAGAAATGTATTTGCACTGTCAAACACCAATAGGTACTGTTTATTAAAACGTAATGAATCATTTTAATTTTAAATGTGCTTAAGTATTCATTTAATGGTCAGACATTTATACATTCTAGAAGAGAACTTGAAAATTGAAAAATATCACCATGTGTAAATGGTACATATGTAACCATTTCAGAGGTTTTCGTAGAAAATAAAGAACGGTGATAAAGCACCGGCGTTTCATCATCTTGATAATCCAACCAACGAAGTCCAAGCTGATTCTCCGCTTATTCAAATTCCATAACTAATCATATGAATCTATTTCCAATTCGTCTTACACATATTCATAAGATGTTAAAACATAAACGGAAACTTAAAACCCCATATGACGCAGAAATTATATCAGCCAGAAAAACCGAAGCATTGAACTAATCATTGCAGATAATGTCGTTCAAGGAAAAACAATACATGATACAAACAGAAACCGGTGGAAGGGAGATCTAATTCAAAACAGCTGCTAGTACACCTTCCAAAAACTAAAAAGAACAAATGCCATTAACGTTTAGATATCCAAGCATATATCTGTTTCGGGTGAACGAAAACCAGACTTCCACGTATTGCAAAACAACGCCCTCTCACGGCTTTGATAACATGCTTCCAGAAGTTTTAAAGCGATGTCATTGGATTTGCATAAGCAAGTCATGATCATATCAAACCATTAACGCCCTCTAGTAGAGGCAGGAAAAACCACTTCGAAGTCAAAGAGGGAAAAGAAAGATATTGCAATACGAATGTAAACAAATGCATTTCTAAATAGACGGAAGTCAAATTAAGAGAATGCAGTTGGCTGGAAAATTATTTCAATAAACACAAGAAACTTATTTTAATTTAAATAGATTATTCATTAGATTAGTCTTTAGATTACTTATATTAGAATATAATATGAGACTTTAATAATGAATTTAAGGAGGTGAAAAAAAGGATAAGTAAGCTGTTTCAAATAAAGGTAAGTGGGCTTATAGACTTAATTAAAAGGAAATATTGGTTGATTGGTTGAGTGAGATTTTATGGCGCAAAGTCCCTATAAAGACATGCTGCGCCAAGACAAAGTCAAAATGAGAACAGAGTGTGAGTAAAAAATCACTAAGAACAGGAGGAAAAGAACAACGTAATTAAATGAAAAACAACAATGACATATACAATTAAAAACAAATAAAACAGTCCAAAGATCTTAATTAAAAGACACAAATTATTATAATTAAAAACTGTAAAAAGTTAAAGTAATAAATGGTAAAATATAAACGAAGTATAAGATGATGTACAAATACTACATAAAAACGAGTTAAAAAATCACAGAATTAAAAACGTAAAATCAATTAGGCACAAACTCTTCAAAAACAGTATTTTCGTCATCTGTACTCGAGTCATAAGATTCTGACTCCATGGCCTCTTCCACGTAATTTTGAAACTGTTTGGGATCTTTCAAATAAGTAGCAAATGAGCTATTGCATGATTTTCTCTGTTTTTTCTTCACAGTTTTCCACTGTGAAGAGGCTTGTGTTGAGGAATTTCCGGATATTTTATTCTGTACATATGATTTTTGTGTTGGTGAAACATTAGGTTTTTGCATCTTACCTGCAGAATTCAATTTTTGCTCGGTTTTCTGTTCACTTGGCTTCTGAGTTGGACAAATAGGTTTCACCAATTTGGTTTTACCTGAAACTGATGTTTGTTTGGTCTCACGTTTGGTTGATAATTCAGATTGAACTGATGATTTTTGTAATCGACTATGAATGTGTTCAATCTTCACAGGTTTTGATGTTCGGCATTAGTCTTGTACTAGTGGTAGAATGTACATCACAGATTTTTCTTTTTAGAGTGCTAGATGATGGATTCTCAGGTGAACAACTTGGTGGAGAGGAGGATTCCGTTTGGGTGCTTATGTGTCTTACAGATTTTGATTTATGCTTGAATAAGCTAGAGTAAGAAACTCCAACAGATGGGGTTCTAGTCTCAACAAGTTTCCGAGCATCAGGGTAAGAAAGTTTTTGAGTAAATTTCACAGTAAGAATTTCGTTTTCATGGATCCATTTAGGACAAGTGCAAGAGTATGCTGTATGATCACCTTTACAGTTTGCACAGTGTTCGTGTTTTTCACAGGATTTATCGTCATGGCCGACTTCTGCACAACGTGTGCAGGTAACAGATCCACGACAGTGTTAGTATTGCCATAATGCTGGCATTTATAACAACGGAAAGGGTTTGAGATATAAGATTGGACTGGACTGCTTAGATAGCCAGCTTTAATACTAGTTGGCAAAATAGGGCTATTGAATGTTAGAATAATGTGTTTTGTCAGAAGCACTTGTCCATTCCGGCGAATAGTAATACGGTGCACATGTATGATACTTTGTTGTTTTAAATTTGTTGGAAGTTCTTCCTTTGTAGGGAATAGAAGTTCTGGTTCTGATATTACACCACAGATTGTATTTAATGTTTGATGTGCTTGAACAGAAACTGAAAAGGAACCTATAAATGTGCAATTTAAGAGAAATTCAGAATTTTTAGCTGAAGTGACCTCCACTAGCAAATCCCCAGACTGCATCTTTTTAAGTTTACAATCATCTCTGAATACAGATTGGAATGTTTTAGCAATTAGAAAAGGTGAAGTTCTTTTAAAAGAACTATCAGATAAACTATCAGTGTGTTTTATTATAAAGAAACGTGTAAATAATTCATTCTGTGCTGTTTTTTGCTCTCCACAAGGGAGAGAGATAGAAGGAAATGAATTTTTTCCATCCATATAAGAAAAAACAATGTTTCAGACCCTGGCCACACCACCCACCACCAAGCCTAACAAGGGGATACACAATCGTGCACCAGTGCTAACCAGGGCCCATATGTTCACAAGACAATCCTATGTCAGCTTCCACCCTTAACGAGATGACTAGTAATTGACCACTGACCACTCACTTGATCCCTTAGTCAGTGACAAGTCAGCTGACCAGCCGATTGATGCATACAGGATCAATATGCACCTTCCGTCTATCTGAAGCAGAGGCCAAAGCAGTGTGTTGGTTTCCCTCAACTGCCAGGATCTCCCTTTCCAGGGACAAGGGTCGCCACACACGGCAAGCACATGGGTAGTTTACAATTTTCCATGAGTCGTTATACAGGATGATATCGGCACATACAGAATTGCCCTCACCTTCAAAGAGGAAAGAAAGACAAGAGAAATATGAGGAAGAAGGAAAAGAGAAAGATCGCTCAGGTACCTGGGTTGCGAAGCCTGTGAATACCTAAAGAAGGTATTCCCCTGGGGGGAAAAGGAAATATTGAATAGGAATATATGGATATGTGTACAGTGACAAGACTGGGGTTGCATATTCCTAACAAAAATCGCTGTTTTATTTCAAGATCATTTGAGAAAAATAGTGGTTTTATTTCGAGATTGCTTAATGAAAATTGTTTTTTTTCTGGTTTTTGATCAATTGGTGAAAATCACAGTTTCTTCAGTGATCATTTGACAAAAATCATGGATTCTTAAATACTGAAAAAAAAAAAAAAAAAAAAAAAAAAGGCGGAAATTTGCCTTTTGGCAGTAAAGTGGCACACCTGACTTTCAAAAATTCTTTATCTATCTTCAATTTCTAGAACGCTAGTATGGTATGTCAGGAATAAATCTCCTCTTTCCATCCCATTCTCTTTATTCCTCTGTGAAATGTCCTAATATGTCAAATTTTGGACTTTAAGTGATGCATTATTTCCATTGAACAAGACATAAACAGTAACTACAGATCATCGATTCATTTCACCTTTTCTAGAGTGAAATAGTATTAGAACAGGCGTTCTGGACTTCGACCATACGGTTATACAGGTTCTATTAAAAAAATTTAGAAGTAGCTTTATAACTTTTATTTTGTAGTTTTTGCAACACATTTTGCAAAAACCAGGAAAAAGTTATCTGGTGAATAAAAGTTGAAGAGAGAAAAGTTTCAAAAGGTTGTAGGAAAAGGGAGAAATTATAGTAAATATAGCAAAGAAGACAAAAGATTATTTTACAATAAAAATCAAGAACATATCAAAAGATTGTACGAAAAGGGAGAAATTGTTGACATTACAATCCCTTATTATCATCACTGTTCACTCATTATAATATTTACCCTACTTTCACTTTATTTCTTTATTCAGTTACTTTATTTAGTTAAAGAATACTGATCTTTCCATTTAATTAGTTTTTTTTTTTACTTTATTCAATATTATCTTTATTTACCTCATTCTGTTAAAACATACTTACCTTCTGTTTTAAAATATATTTTTATATGTTTTTATATTTCTAAATTACCATTCATTACTTTCTTAAATTTTCTTTCGTATCTCTTAAATTCTGTTTCAGATATTGTTCATTTCCCTTGATCTTTCATCTATGAAAAATAGCTTCAAGTTTCTTGCACTTTTGCCATAGTTTTTGTATTGAACAGAAGATGGCATTGTGTGACTGGATCATTGTCATAATAGTTGCTGTCTTCCCATTGTTCTTTCTAGAAGCCGATTGGAAGTTCGACTAACATGTGTGGATGCTGTATTTCTGAATATCCATTCTGAATAAATTGCTTTGCTTGCTGTTCTTTTTTGTCAGTTGTATTTCCTTTATGTACTAGGAAGCTTTGGATAGTTTCTTTATGTTCTTGTTACTTCATCACAGATTCATCTAATTCAATAGTTATTTAAACGTTTAAGAAAGATTACAGTTATGTTTTTAACTTATTCTGAGAGACTGTTAAGTTAACTTCATATCAAAGAATTCTTGTTGTTTTCAACAAAAACGTTTAATACAGTCTTTGTGTTTTTGACAAGACTTCGTTACTACGTCCTTGCATTTTAGGCAAGACTTCGTTATGATGTTGATGTGTTTACAGAATAACTGTCCTTTATATTATGATAATACGTAATCTTCCGTAAGCTGTTTTTCCTGCTATGCTGACCGGTGGTGAGGCTCGGGAGTTTTGATAAAAAGTGTGTCATTATCTTCTGTGACGACTTTGGTATTTTGAGGTTTCTTCATTTGAATAGCAGAAATGTTTTTCAACCAAGTATGAATAAGCTAGAGTTACCTTTTCAGAAGTTTTTGACCTTTTACAGTTTGAGCCCTTTTTTTCTCTGGTACTACTACTGGTTTGTGGGTATCATAATTTATATATTTTTACCGTACTGTGATATTTTTAAAGTTTCAGAAAAGTTGTTTTTCTTTTATTTTACATTTTTTTTATATTAAAGATAAGCTGATGTTTGAAAGATATTATGCTAACTTTTATATTTTATTTATTTATTGTTAATGTTTTCTTTTTAAGTTTAATAAATGATTTGTGCTTTTAATATATTTATCTGTCTTTATTTCCACCACATATTAGAACTACTTTATTTTTCAGATGTTTAAGTTTTTGAGTAATTTATTGAGTTTAGATTTAATATAATTTTTAATAGATCATTTTTTTTTTTTACGGGGTTTATAAATCAGTGTTACGCTTTCATTGCTACTTCATGCACTCTGCTACCCATTCAATAATCCTTAAGCACTATCTTTATAGTGCTTAACAGAAATTACCGTAAATATAGTAAATGAGGCAAAAGACTATTTTACAATAAAAATCAAGAACTTAAGTTTAATTAAAATATTTTTAATAATTTTCATACAGTGATGTAAATTATAAATGTTATTGTATTATTAGAATTACGGAGACTTTAGTAGCAATCGTTTCTTTAAGCAGTTGTCAGACTCCCTTTACTGCCACTATATTGTTGTATGCATTTATTACAAAAATGCCCTTTTTATGAAATGATGAACCATTTTCAACAAAATTGCCCTTATTATGTTATGTGCACCCTGTCCTTTTATGTGTTCTAGAATGATCCCTGGACATAGCTAGAAACAACATAGCAGCACCATTTATTAGGCAATATACACCCAGATCAGTGGTCATAAAATTGCTTTTATTTTGTAGCAGACTACAAATACTTTATAAAAAATGTAGCTAACTACAACCATTTGCTTTAAAAAGCACAGATTACAAACTACTTTTCAAAACTAGTCTCTACTTTGCTACTTTCATATTTTGTCAAAGGATTCAATCAACACTAGAAATTAAGGACACAGATTAAGTAATACTTTGGCCTATCATTATATCATATCTGCTGGTATATAATCAAATAAATGCAATATAACACAAGACATAAAAAAATTAAGCAAGTTAACATGCAAGCATTTTTTGTAACAAAATAAAAATACAGAAAAATAACCACAACTTTAAATTTTGGTTTAATTTTTCTGCCTTTAAAAGTTACGAAAAATTATTTTTAATTAAAAAATAAATAAAAGTCTGCATATTTTATTTTGACTTAAGAGTGATATTTCTAAGCCCATACAGACTTTAGATCTAGGGGAAACAATTTTTTGGAAAATGGAACTGCAGACTGAAAATACAGTTTCAGAAATATGTGATTTTTTGAAAAATCCAAAATTTTGATTCCCAATATCTAAAAAACTAAGGTTTAGAAAAGAAAAATTTTGCATGTGTTCAGACCAAAGTTATGGTGGTATGTATACAAAGTTTCCTTCAAAATCTGTATCAGTGGGTTACAAATAGGGATTACAATTGCGGGACCCCATATCCCGTTGCATTTTTAATCCCGAAAATCCTGGGATTTTGTCTTTAAAATCCCAGGATTGTCTTTTTTTTTTTTTTTTTTTTTTTTTATTTTTCAGGAACAATATTCAGCTGAAATTAAAAAATATATTTATACACTTCCACTTGTGGAAAGAAAGTCAATTTTTATGAAATTTATATATCATTGAAAAAGAATACATACCTCAAGTATTTTTTACATATATTTCTAAGCGATTAAATCATTTAACATGAAATCTTTTGACTTTCAAACAGATGTAACCCGCTCAGCTTATTATTCAGAAAAAATGAAATCATTTGTTTATTTCGATTTCACTGCGTTTAGGAAGCCAGTCATAGCAGCAACTGGGAACCAAAAAACTGGTTTTCGAATATTAGTGATAAGCATCGCATTTGTGTTTCATAGTCGTTATTATGTGCTAACTTCTTTGCTTTTCATGCGTTTATACTTATTTTGCTTTAAACTTGTCTAATGAAAAGGATTTTGTAGCTCATAGGAAAGATAATGATACATCTTCAGTATGGCACTGCTATTTAACGCCAAAAGACGGAAAAAGCACTAAATGTAAAAGATGTAACACAGTGCTTAAAACATTAGGTGAATTGACCAAGGAGTTGCATACACAAAACATGGTACTAAAGTTCAGAAAGAATATAATACAACCTCTCCCCTTTTCACAAGTCAAGATTGCGCAGGAGATATATTGCTTTCTAAAAAGCGGAAAATAGAGGGTTATTTTAGTAGTAATAAAGAATTACGGGACTTAATTTTATTGCGAATGACAGCTAAAGACAGTTTCTCATTTAACTTCAACTGATTTAAGAAACTTACTGATAGCTAAAGGCTATAATGATTTGCCAAAATCTGTAGTAGTAATTTGAAATCTTGTAGTGAACTATAGTTCCATAATAAAGGAGTTAATTACAAGTGAAACTTTTAAAAATTCAGGAAAAAAATTTAGTTTGACTTTTGCTGAATGGACATCTACTGCAAACATACGATTTATGAATATAAAGGTTCATTTAAGAAATTTAAATTTGAACAAATCTTGGAATTTAGGCCTTATATGCATATCTGGATCTTTTACAGCAAAAAAGTGTATTGAAATGCTAAAAGAGTGTCTAAAACAGTATGACATTTCACTAAAAAAGACAATGTGGCTATCATAACTAGGACTTGGATGAAACATTAGATGCAGTCATATTTCTTAGATCATATTTTCAAAGGAATTTACCGATTAGTTAAGAAACAGTGAACTATTCAAACTAATCTTTTTTTTTTCTCGTCATATGTAATACTTTTTTATATCATGCAACATTTTCAAATTTTAACAACTATCTCTATTTAGAAATTTAAACTATACATGTATAAAATTTTTATTGTATGTGTGTATTAAATTGTTTTATTTCAAGAAAAAAACTTCATGATAAGGAAAATCTTGCGTTTGCGATATCCTAGAATTGTAAACTTTAATTATGTGGTTATGAGAAAATTTCAAAATTTAATTAGTGATATTAATTAGTTTTTAATATTATAAATATTAAGCCACTCAAAAACTTGTTTAACAGGTAATAAAAGAAATTATCTAGAAGATGAAACATAGATGTTTCATGTTTTTTGTTACATTTTTAAACATCAACAGCATATTTGTTTTAACTTTCAATTGTTGTAATTTATCCTATTCTTTTTGATATTTAATTAAAATTAAAGTTTTTTAAATTGGTATATTTTCATAAGTTAGACTGTACTTTTGCTTTAATTGTCTTTTCTAAAATATAATGATATTTAGCTATTGTAAAAATTAGTGATATTAAAGAAATTCTAATTTTCGTAATCCCGGGATTGAATCTAAGCAATCTTTAAATCCCGGGATTGTAATCCCTAGTTACAAACCATAAAAAGAAAAAAAAGGTTGAATTGGCATGGAATGACACTTTAGCATTTAAAAAAAAGAATGGAAAACAAAATTAAACAAAAAATACATGTTTTAAACAAATACATGTCAAAATAAGGAAATGGTTACATCAAAACAATTTACTTAATAATTAAGGAACTTAAATAATATAATCTTATAATCAATAAAAATGTCAAACCTTCTAAAAACTTTCAACACAAATTTTCTCCAAGTTATATTTACTTTATAATTTATACCGATCCAAGAACAAAATGAAAATAAATGCAACTCACTTCTAAATGTTCCAGAATATAAGGAGGATTTGTCATCCCTAACCGCAACATAGCATCTTCAGGAATCACTTCGATAAGTTGATATAAAAGCCTCGGTAGTGTTTCCCCAATATCTCTTCCATAGGCACCAGTATCTTCTGATGTAAGCCATATTTCTTTTACACCTTCTACATAAGATATGCAATAATAGTTAACAAATGGCTGAATTTTTTTCAAATGTTGAATTTACAAAAAGTTTACTAAACAAAATCATCCCATATTTGAAAATATATTATGTTAAGCGAAATATTCTTCTAAATGTGTCGCCTTCTGCTTGAAAAGTGGACTTTTTTAAAATATGGAATTATTATTATGCACATCATATTTTTGTTATAATTTTATACATTTTTGAAAGAGAAAGATGTTTCTATAATGAAAAATCCTGCTCAAAAAGAACGTTTCAAAAAAGAAAGAAACTGAAAATCTTTTTTAATAACTTCTGGTTAGAAGTCAAAATTTTAACCAATCAGGACATATAAAATCTAAAAAGTGCTAATTATATGTTGATTTTAACAAAAACACAATTATCTTGAAAAATGAAATTAACAAAACAAGCTTTTTTTTCATACAGAAGGGCCACACAGTTTTTTTTTTTTTTTTTGTCTTTTTCAGCGTGACTAAGATGCCCAAAAAATTTAAATTAAAATAAAATAAAAGCAATTCACCAGAAAAGGCTTGTTCAGCTCTTTTCACTATTTCTTGAATAGGATAACTACCCAAATTACCTCTGGCAAGCTTTGTCTTACAGTATGTACAATGATTAAGACATCTGAAAGATATATTTTATAAATGATTAATATAATTTTAGATTATTATAAGAAATTTAATAAAATATATTATACACACATCATATATTTAAATATAATGAATTAAGAAGTATCACATTCTAATACCTCTCAATAAAATAAGTTCAAAAGTCATATAAATGATTTTTAAAAAGGAAAGAAAAGCACATGTTTCAAGACCCTCTGGAAATACATTTTATTTATAATATCAGTTATCGGTCGACTATATTAATGCAATACATATGTCACAAGAAGACATTATGAGATTATGTTAATAATAGCCAACAGATGAACGTAGGAATGCTGTTCACAGAAATTTTTCAAATTTCAGACAATATTACAGAACTAAAAAATTTTTTTTCCTCCATTTCATTTAAGGATATGAATTCTGAAAATAATATACTAGATAAACTTAAAATCAGTATTTTTGTAAACTAATTAGTTGACATTAAGCTTGATAGGGTAGTATTAAAAATTATGCTAATTCTCAATCAGTCGACAAGCTACATAGCTGCCACTTTCACATTTTATTCCTACCAGTGATGGAAATTGGAAAATAAATGGTAGGTGTCAAATGATAACTACTGTAAATATCTTAGGCGTCAAATTAAAATTTTTACTTGCAATTTCTAAAATTTATTTTTTACATTACAGTAATATTCTATGCTACTTTTTAGAAAAGCACAAATATACTTGTTTCTATTTAAAACTATTGAAGTTCTTAATCTGCAAGATTATAATACTTGAAGAAACTGTAAAACTGATATAAAGCATTTTTAATTATTAGAAATTATAATTTATTTAATTTTGAACTATATTTAGAAATTAATAGAAAAATGCACTTAATCATAAAAAACAAAACTAAAACATGACAGCAAATCAAAAGCAAAATTTCATCCAATGCTAATAATAACAATTGAATTTAGTGTTAAAAAAAAAAAAAAACACATAATGCATCTGCATTTGAATATTGTAACATGAAATGAAAAGGTGTGCCAATTAATTAATTTATTTTTTGCTAACTGCTAAATAAAAGTTTAAAAAAATAAGCACTAAATTTGACGAACAAGAATAATTTTGTAGTTGTCAAATGCAATAATTTAGTTACATTTGATGACTAACGACTGCTAATTTCGAACACTGATTCCTACAACTATTTTTGAACAAAAAAATTTGTCCTATTTAATTATCAAAGACTTATAAAAGTTGGTAGCTATGAAGCTGATGAATAAAATTTAAATTCTTCTATTGCATAAGATGTATTTATTATACATTTTTAATAAATAAATTTTTAATTCATTATTAACAATCCACGAATAAATGTTTAGAAAGTAAATTTATTTATGTGTGTACATATGGGTGCATACGATTTAGCTAATTTTTACAGAAAATTTAAAGACAAATAGTTGTATGAGCAGACAGTTTCTAATTTGATGCTGCTATGAAAGCCAACAGCAGGTGACAAATATTTTAGTAGTGATTTTTAAAATCTTTTAGTAGCTACTTTTTTCAAGCTAATAATTCTTTTTGATAATTTTACTTGGTTAAATATGCAATACAAATGTATATAAAAGTAATGTAATTGCATAAAATTGTATAGTAATGAAAATAAGTATAATCTCTTTTTTTTTTTTATATCATACATAAAATTTCTGACTTGAAAAAATATATTTAAAATTGGTGTTTACAACAGTTAAAAATAAAGAGGATACATGAATTATTCACTCTAGATAATTCATTCAATTCATTATAAATTATTCCCTTTAAGTACAACAGTTATACCATGGATGTCCTATAATACATTACATAAGCAAAAAACTGTAGTAAGGATGCATAAAAAAATGGTATTTTTATGTTAGCCAGGTGCAAATCTCGCCAATAGCAGCTTTTATCTTTCACATGTGCAAATTAGAAACAATGCTTTGATGTTGAAATACAGCTTTTGGTTTATATTATTATTATCTTTATTGGTATTTTAAATTAAAGTGTGAAAAGTTTATATTTTTAAATAAATGAACTCAATTCAAATGATGGCAATGGGAACAGGCAATTTATCACTTGCGTCCGGCTAACATAAAAGTACAAAAAAAAAAAATTGTAATGATCCTTCTACATGAATAACACTTTTCTTACAAGAAGAATCCATCCAAGGAGCATCCTCTTGATGGATATAATTAATTGCAAATGAAACATTTTTTTTTTGAATTAAATTCATTAAAAGAATCTATCTTATTTCGAAAAAGATGACCTAATTTTGTCAAAATAAAAAGGACCTATGTCTTTGGAAGCGTCACAAGGGCAGAGGATTCATAAAGCCCCAATATCATTGGATACTGGATATAAAATTTAAACATAAATAGAATTTTTATTTTATTTTATGATATAACTTTTTTAAGTTATGTGCAATGTAATATTTCTGGACATATTACAGATATGATAATGACAACCTCAATACTATATGCCTTGAACTGATGTTGAATCTAATGTTAAACAAAATATTTTTCTAAGCATCATGATTTCGGATTACAGTGAGAATTAAGAAAGAAAGAATGCCATGAAAGAACAACTTAAGGATAATTTTTTAAAGGCAGCTTTCCACATTTAATAGCAATATGGGGAATGGGGGTGACATGCATTAATATTTATCTTTTCTATCTATATTAAGATTTGGAGGAGAAAATTAACCACAATAAATTTTACCACAGATTATATATTTACATGAAAAATGCTTCACTAAGTAATGGGGTTCACTGTTTTAGCAATACAGTACAGCCGTCCCTCCGACTTATGTAAATTCGTAATTACGTAAGAAATTTCGAAAATTACATTTATGAACATACTAGCGCGTTTGATACACATTTGCATATTTTTGATAATTGTTTTATAAATAAAATATGCAGATAAAAACCACAACAATAATATAGTTTTATATATAAGATATAGTTATATTGTTATTGGGATATACAATCAAATCTTTAACAAAACACAAATCTAATTAAAATAAGGCAAAAACAAAAATCCTGTTTAACCATTACAATTTTTTTAGCTGAATTCAATACCATAACGAAACCTAATTTTAAAGTTTCGGTGAAGAGGAACGAGTGTATTTTTTCTTCCAGCTTCAGAGCTATTCATTTGATGTAGATTCAAAATTGATAGAAATTAATTCATCAATGTTAAATTCATAAATCTCATATTCCACAAGATACTTTTTATTTGAAAAGTGTTCTTTCAGTTTGTTTTTATATTTTTTTCATACTTTTATAGTTTATATCCAAGTAAAAACTTCTGTATGCTACTTTATTTATAAAATAATACTGCATAAATAATGTATATATTATATATATATATAATAAATATTGCAGTTTCTGATGAAATTTTACCTAAGGAATTTACAAATTCGACTTGCGCAAAAGTTTACGGAATGCATTACTTACATAAATCGGGGGATGCCTGTTATGCAAAATTTAATTCAATAAAACATTACGATGTTTTTATGGTCTGACTGGTATATAAATAAAACATTTTTTTCACAAACACATTATTGATAAAATTCTTTTAAATAAAATGTTCACATTAACAAGGTCACCACAAGAAAAGTAGAATAAAAATAATAGCTGTAAAACTTTAAAAATAAAGTTATGTCACAGGCAAAAATTATTACACTTTCAAAAGAATATTTTAGTACCTTTGAAGAACATTTCATAAAGAATGTTGCAAATAGTCTACTTTTAGCCACTTGTGACAATGCTAAATTAAGTTTATCATGAACTTTAAACCCAAACTGCAGTGATAAAACCACCTGTTTAAAGAATTTAAATCTATATTTTGTATATTTAATTATATTACTTATTAAAAGAAAATCTGCTGTTTTATATTAAATTTTGAAAAAAAAAAAAAAATGCAGCAGACTTTCATGTAAAGCCTTCATCAATTTTTTAAGACATAGAAAAAGAAAGATGAGTCAACCAGTCTGCATTCTGGCGGAAGAGATGCATAATGAATCTAATTCTTTAAACAGACTCTATTGATTAATAATGTAATTGATAAAAACTTTCAAGATATTTTCAAAGCATTATTATAAAGAATGAGAAAATTATCACCTCATCACACATACCCAGTATTTATTGGGATAATTTCAATAAGTTCATTCCTTCTAACTTTAGGAAGTTGTAGTGAAGCCCCACCAAGCTTTTTTCCAGAAATTTTCTTAGGTCCTAATAACTGTACCGAATTTCCTGAAAAAGAAGAAATAAAAATTTAAAATTAGACTTTCAGGGTTTCTACTTATATAGGAGGATGAAATTCCCCGACTTTTCCAGGTATATTTTAAGAAAATTTGAGATTAGCGATGCAGTGGCGCTGAACACATTGAGGTTAACATAAATATTGCATCACTTGAAAATACTAAAAATTTTCCAACTACAGGTAATATTGATTGGCATTTCAACTTATGCATCTCCTCTCACAACCCCCCCCCCCCCCTATAAAAAAAGTTTGCTTTTAGGACTATAATAGAAATTGTTCTTTAATATTTTATGATTGTTACAAACTTTTAAATTAAATTTTCTGCAAACTGAGAAAAAAAAAAAAAAAGCTTTACAATGTTTTTGTACTAAACTATAGTTCACTTCAGCAACTATCACAAACTCACTAAGTCCAACTTTAGACAAAGAGAAAGGGGGAAGCAAACATTCTGCACATTTAATAACAGGAATTGAGAAGACATGAAATGATTTATTAGTTATATTGTCACTACAAAATAATTAATATTGTATGAATTTTTCAAAAAATATATCAGTATGAGATTTAAAATTTTTAAACTGTGTGTGGGGAGTGGGAATGGTAAAAGTAAGAAGTGAGATTTTCAGTTTTTACTACTGCATTTCTTTATAACAAATAATTCCTAGTTTGTACAGAAACAGTTTTCTACATAAAACAGGTTTTTTTTTTGTTTGTTTGTTTGTTCAATCATTTTCAGATTATCTTCTTAGAGATGATAGTTTTGTGAAATTTTGAAAACATAAAGCAAATTTATTGTATTTACTTTTACCATTTTAAATCATTGATGTTTCTAACCACACTAGATATTGTATGTGTTGTCATATTCATATTATTATAGTTATGCCTTGAACATATATATATCAGGGTTGGCATTTTTGCCAGGACAGTGGCAAAAACTGGAAAAAACCAGGACAAAAATGGAAAAAACTGGCAAATTCTTATTTGTCTTTAATGTGTAATTAAATCTATAGCTAATAAGGTTAATAATGGTATAAACAATTAAATTTAATAACATATCATTTAATATTTTTATTTAATTTAATTAAATATAATTAAATATTTTTACATGTTTTAAATTTTTATAAAATAGGTGGGATTCAGTCCAAGACTTAGGAATTTAAGAAACAGATTAAAAATCGGATATTTAATTTTTTTTTTCTTAAGTAAAGTATTTTGTCGGACATTAATATTTTTTTAATTATCAAAAGATTTTATATAACTTTGCTACTTCTGTTTTATGGAATGAGCCTTAAAAATATGCAAATATTTAAGTCTTTGGTACTAATTAATAATTATTTATCTGATGAAACTAGTCTGTTACAGATAAAAAAGTAATTAAATTAAATTGAAAATTATATATTGAAAAAACTCTCTGTTATGCCTTGTTAGGAAACAAGAATTTTCCCCCCTCCCTCTTACACTCTAAGAAAGGGACAAAAAGTTATATTCTTTACTTTCAGTAAGGAGCCTGTAGTCATTTTATCTTGTTTGCCAGTGTATCCATTTTCTACCCATTATCCAAACATTTTTTTCAAATTTTTCATTTGTGCAAACAAATTCGAAATAAACTGTCAACAAATACTCTTTCTAAACTAGTTATTGTTATGCTATGCTAAAACAGCAAAAATTAGGTTGTGATGGAGATATCACTGAATTATTTGAAATTTAATAGTGTTCTGCTTTAAATATAATTTTATATTAAAAAATTGAATTTAGAATATAATTATTTATTTGAATTTCTAACACATATAAACATAAATTCTTTACTCATTTAGAGCCCCCACAGTTCTATTATGTAAATATAATTATTAATAATTGCATAAACATGAATAAATAATTAAGTTTTCTATTTATTTATATAAAATTAGTATTTTTTTCATTTATAATTTTGTTATAAAAGTTAGTATTCTTTCATAAAATGCATAATTATACTTATTTAACTTAAGAATTCAAAAATAAATTTAGAATATTGATTTAACTAAGTATTAAGTTTCTTTTTTCTTTCATGAAACATTTTTTTCTCTTTTGCTGGGAAAAAAAAAATTAAATGGGCAGCCTATTTTTGCCACCACTTTGGCAAAAACCTATTTTTGCCGGGACGGTTTTAACCAGGTTTTTTCCGCCTATGGCAAAAACTTACCAACCCTGATATATATGTACACTTATTGCATTTTACGAATTTCATTTTAGCATAACATATAGATTTTTGTGTTCAGATTTATATTACAACATAATATTTTAGTTGGAACACATCCAACATTTTTAGGGCATGCCCAATTTGTAGCTTGAGGACTTGAAAGTCAAGCAAGATGAAAAATCTGGAACTGCAAAATGTTTAACCTGTGCACAGCAAATTCCAGATATTAATCTCTAATGTATTTTAGAGCTTTATGATGATAATTTGATCATCGAAATTTTAAGTTATGGTATCTTATACTGCAAATTCGAAAATTTGTATCTCAATTTATACTGATCAGTGCATATGCTTTAACATTTTATGAGCTCATTTATCTATGTGTCATACATATTCAGTTGCAACATTTTTGTTTCTTTTTCACTTATGTATGTGTCATTGTGTATTGTTACTATGCTTCAGGTAGGTGTGTTGAGTCAAAACTCTTGGGTTATATAACTTTGTCTGGGAAAGTGGGAGAGATATGTGGTGAAGAAATTAAAATATCATTACATATCATTATTTATCCCCCTTTTAAAATTAAATTCCCCTTTTTACAATTCTAAATTTAATCGATACTTCTTTTCCTTTTCAAAAAGTATATCTATTTTGCTTCTCTTTTGCGCTTAGTAATTTTACATTCACTTTATATTCTCAGGATCACTTAAAACGGCCAATAAAATAAATCAAAAACAAAGCTACTTTCTCATCTTAAAAGCATTGCTTAATTCGCCATTTGATAGTCAATACAAATACCTTTTCGGCCTGAAAGATATCCTGTTAATATTAAAATTGGTGCCTGACATCTGCGTTGCTTCTTCTAAAAATATATTTCTCAATACCCAGCCTTGTGATATCCGATTATTTGTTAAAAATTTCAGTTACTTAAGCTAATGAATCGTTGGACTGTTTTTGAATTCAAAATGTCCGTTAGGTGACGTATTCTTTGGGGTTATAATTGTGCAAAGTTCAAAGATTTGTGGCTCGACGCACTTACAATCAAGGCTGTTGCGCGGCATTCTATCTCTGGCTACACTACTGTAAAGATGTAACACTATTTCTCTACCGTATACCGGGGTTCACCCCCGCGAGAATATTATATTGCTCGCTTGTCTTTAATAAAATGCCACATACATATTTTGGACCTTTTATCTGAATCTCGGTCATGGCCCGAGTTATTCACACATATATGCAATGTACTTGATAATTGATCTGACGAAATGTATTTAACTCAAAATTAACAACTCAAGTTATCCGGTAAAGTAAATCTATACAACACTGAAGCCAAGGAAATTAAACAGTTTCTACAGTTTAATCTCCCTGGCTTCGAAGGCATGTTTAAAAATCCAGCGATCTACACCACACACACACCCCCCCTCTCGCTTGTAATTGGCTAAAAGTGTGAACATTGTGTGCAGGATTGAGCTATTGCTCTTGCATGGAAATATGGCAAAAACAAAAGAGCAGAAACAATCGTAAATGCTAGCTGGTGACAATATTAATACCAAATATATAAGAAAGTAGAGAAATATAGAACAGTTAGCGAAATATAGAACATTTTGAAGGTTATTTTATAAATATAGGATATATAGGAAATATAGGACAACTTTGACCACTGTTCATGTTTAAATCTCAAATACAGGTGTTAGTAAGTTCACTCATGGAGAGAAAAAAACGTTAACATGTATAAGATGGATCAACACTCTACAAAAACTGCTGGAAAGGATATAACTCAAAGAAGCTTAAAAAAGGAGGTTATGAGCACTTAACTGTGAACCTTAAGTACGATTTTGTTGATCCACCAATAAGAAAAATGAGTGTTCATGCATAAAACATTAAAAGAATGTAAAGTTCTACTCAGTGAAGCAATAAAAAACAATAACACACAGCTCACGATCGAAGAATTTATGTAAAAAAAAGTACCTAGGGAATAAAATATTTCTGATGAAAAATGAAAGGAACTTCAGAAATATGTGCTATAATGTAAGGCATAATATAAAAGTTATTATTGTGGAGATTTGTAAAAAATTGTTATGAAACATTGTAATACATTCTTATTAACACAAAATATTATATTATTTAACGTTATAATTATTTTTATACCTCCAATATATGTGCATGCTATAACCTTGGTAAAAATGACTGCAACCTTGGCATAATCGAAATAGTGTGTGTGTGGAGGGGGGAGTCGCTATAACAAGGAAGTACAGTGAAATACTTTTAACACAAAACTGAGGGGACCGAAAATTTTTTGTGTTAAAAGAATTTCGCGTTAAAAGATTCTTAAAAAAAGAACAAAACTCACAAATATATTTTTGACGTCATCAAATTTTATTTCGATTTCCTGTTAAACTACTAGTAAGTTGCAACCATTAAGATAAAAAGCAAGTAAACAAAATATTCTTTTTGAAAAAAAAAAAATCAGATATCTTTTTTTGATGTGTCTTTTTCAACATTCTGAGATCTAACTTGTTTGAACCAAATAAGTTAAGCTTCTCCAAATCTTTGTGCTTAGCAGTTCTCATACTTTTACTCCAGGCTTAAACATACTGCGCTTAAACAATAATGTAATGGGATCCCTGTTTTTTATTATTGTTGATAATGTAGAATAGCCAATGTGAAACTCTTTGCAGATTTCTGCTTAAGCAGCTTCATCTTCATTTGAAGCGAAATAGTAGTTTGTTTTTGTACCTATTTCTCAGTCATTGTGCTCATAAAACATAAGCTAATTTACAAAAACCACGAAATTCTCTGATTTTCACCAAAAATTCAGTGGTTTTAACACAAAATTCACCAATTTCAACTTAAACTAACTTGCTCGAAAGCAAATTTTTTTCGTGTTAAACGATTTTTGTTTTGTGTTAAAAGAACAAATATGCATTAAATTGCATCGTATACTGTGTGGACTGCTATATCATTTTGTGTTAAATGTATTTCACTGTACTCAAATTTTGCACTTTATATCTTTCAACAGGTTTGCTAGCTTAAATAAATGATATTAAGTTTGGCTTTGAGTTTTATGCTCAACTTTAAACCTTATACAGCTATACAAAATATATTTACTGTGACAAAAATGTAAAGAAAACTCATCACTTAAAATTAAAGTGACACAAATATAAAATTAAAATGAATAAAAAAAGTTTTGGAAAACCTTTCAATTTATCTGTACTGAAGTTATTCACAAACCTTTTAAGGTTTCTTCAACCACTTCTACAACCCTGTCAATCTGCTGCACACCTACAATACTTAAGCCTTTCAAGTAGGGAGTTTTTGGAGCAGCTTGAGAGACACACCCAGCAACGACAACAGACTTTCCATACTTGTGACCTTCTTCAATAGCATTACGAAAATGGTCTTCAGCAGGATTCTTAACAGTACAACTATTTAAAAGCCACACATCAGCTGCAGTTGAATCATCTTTAAAAGAAATATATATAAAGTAAGTAAGGGAATATAATGCAATTAAAACAAATATTTAATGTATACATAAACTTCTAAAAATATTCCATACATATATAAATTTCCAAAAAATAATTGATCAATCTTATTACATTATGAATATATGTAATAAGTTGTGTATTTTCCTCCTAGACTTAGGAGATTTTGTTAATACTGCATACAACTAAACATCAAATCTAGCAAATCTGTACTCATGAATATGCAATTTCTGTTTCATAGAAAAAAAATCAAAAACAGTTAAAACATATTTTCCTTAAAGTTTTTCAATTAAAATTTACTGATTTCAATATTTGTCAACTTATTTATCATCCAAAGAGAGGGCTACTTTTTATGGAACTTGGATTAGGAAGAAACCTTTTATTTGAATTAAGAAAGAGATGACCAGTTTATCTTTTAAAGCATGCCAAGTATGTTCATGAAGATACACAAACAACTGAACTTTTAAAATGACAGATTGCTCACAACTACAAAAATTAAATTTTTAGAATGATACATTTTAAATGATTAAGACAGAGCTAGAGGTATAATCAAAGAGAGGGTTGTCCATAGCTTCCAGGCACCTTCCAAAATAAAACAGAAAATTAAACATATAATATATATAAATAAAAGCTTAAAATATAATTTTAAAAAGTCCTTCAGGTATGTTCTAGAAGGAAACAATAGCTTCCCTATGCCTTACTTTTAAGAATTCAATTTATTTTACTCAAACACACAAAGGTAAAATGAGTGGAACCCAATTATAGAAGATTTTCAGTTTTTGACAATACTGAATTTTAATGTGAATTTCAAAAAAAATTAGTCAGCTATTGCTAAGTTGGCTTCATTTATGGTAACCTATTTTGGAAATATTTTGCCAAGTATCAAGAAGCTTGGTGGGAATTTGACACTGCTAGATACGAGCCATGTAGTTTAAAGCATATAAGAATAGCAACAATGGTTACACAAAGTAAAGTAACTTTGCATTGCAAGAAACTATATTTTCTAAAATTTATAAATTAAACTCAATTATGGAAAAAAATCCTTATTTTTAATTTGTTGTCTTGTTTCAACATAGCAGTCACTCTAGAATTTTAAACTTCTCTATCACAGTCATGTTTCAACATAGAGTGAAAATAAAAAATGGCCTGGAATCGTTATATCAAGGCCTAACACTTTAAGAAGAAAATAAATTTAAATTTCTAATTTTTTTTTTTGTGCATACATTTTTTTTTTTTTTTTTATTGTTATGGGGCTTGCACTTTGAAACAAGATTGTGGATAAAGAACGAACTCAGAACGAGATCTTGGTAAGAACTCTACATATGATCAGCCACATCCAAACCAATTTATAAATAATACAAGTGCTATCACATGACAAAAACCACAAATACATATACAAATCAACATTTAAATGAAGGGTGGTTTTGTTTTTAGGGTTTGGGATCATGATTAGTGTAAATGTATAGTGAAATTTTCCACAATTGCTTTGTTCTGGATGTCTGCAATAGGTGCTTCTAACATATTGCAATGGAAGCTATTTCAAAATGGAACTTGTTTACTTTCATGTAGACTTTCACTCATTTGATTTAAAATGCACTTGTTTATCCCACCGACCAATTTCGCCAAAACATAAAAATTAACGTAATTTTTATTTTAAATAATGAAAGAACTAGGGATGCAACGGATATCCGGCAAATATCCGATATCCGGCACATCCGGCTGATTTTTCAAAATCCGAAATACCGTCGGATATCCGAATCACAATCACCGGATATCCGACTTCTCTGCCGGATATCCGGCAATGCGTAACAAAGCAAATATATAAGGATAAGAGAAATCGTTTGACCCAAACAATGCCGAACGACTTTTGTTTATAATGCAAAATATGAAAGTAAGTCCACTATTTATGAGTAAAAGGCAATTCCCAAAAGTTTAAAGAATTACCAGCTTTCCTAACATTGGTATTTGAACTCTCTATAATAAATTTAAGAATTTATGTTTACATCTTTTAGAAAATTGTACCTTTACTTTCAGAATGTGAAACAAAATCTGAAGTTTTTTTAATTAATTTTTCAACTACATTTCTGCAGTGAAAAAGTGGTTTAGTGGTAGAACACTGGAGATCTATTCCAGAGACCCGGGTTCGATTCCCGGCTTGGACATTTTTCACTAAGTTGGTTTACGCTTTGTTAGCAATGTGATAATTCACATCATTAATATTCAAAATCTGAAGTTGTTTATTAAAGTATGACTTTATTAATTTTCTTTCTCTCTTTTAAGTTTAACAATTAAACAGGCCTATTTTTACTTTCTTCTATCTTCAATAGAAGAAAGTATTGTAACTGAGATTTTTTTTCGATTTCTGGTTTTCGGTGGGCTTAGACGTTTTAGGGGTCAGAGATCCCAAAACATGCTTATACAAAATGTCTGTTTGTCTGTCATCATACCTACCATCAAAAAGTGTATGAAGTTATGCACAGAATTGAACCAAATTTTTTGTGAATATTTTTGGCTATAGCCAGCTGGCCCTTCTTCAATATTGGAACATTCCACTGGAAGGGGGCTCTGTAATCGTGATTTTTGTGCCATCAAAAAGTGTATGAAGTTATGCATAGAATTGAACCAAATTTTTTTGTATGTTTTTGGCTGTGGCCAGCAGGTCCTTCTTCAATATGGAAGCATTCTGTCAGAAAGGAGTGCTGCTATAATTGCGATTTTTGTGCCATTTTCATTATTGTACTGTCGAAAAGTGTTTGTTAAATATGTAATATGTTATCCATATAATCGAACAAATTTTTTGTGTATGTTTTTGGCTATGTCCAGCAGGTTCTCCTTTAAATTAGAAATATTCCACCAGAAGGGTGCGCTGTAACAGTGATTTTTGTGCCATTTTCATTCTTGTATGTACCATCGAAAATTGTATGAAGTTATGCATAGAATTGAACCAATTTTTAGGGGTATGTTTTTGGCTATGGCCAACTGGTCCTCCTTGAATTTGAAAATA
This sequence comes from Maratus speciosus, assembly GCA_963932465.1. Lineage (NCBI taxonomy): Eukaryota > Metazoa > Arthropoda > Arachnida > Araneae > Salticidae > Maratus > Maratus speciosus. The sequence continues at coordinate 149,327,442 of OZ010788.1, forward strand.
GTCTGCTGGAAGAGGGCGCTATAATAATGATTTTTGTGTTATTTCCATTATTTTACCATCGAAAAGTGCATGAAACTAAGCATAGAATTGAACCAATTTTTTGTGTATATTTTTGGCTATGGCCATCAGTTTTTCCTTGAATTTGGAAATATTCTGCCAGAAGGTGTCACTGTGACAGCGTTTTTTGTAAAATTTTCTCAATTTTTTACAGTTTTTGTACTGTATATTGGTGGCTCGTGAAGTCATGGGAACTTTGCATCCTGCTAAGCTGTCTATTCACAATCAGCTGATGTACAACAGAATAACGAAAAAAATTATTGATTTTAATAAATATCATGATTGAGATTAACTTATTCTTATTTTGATTAATTGACGAGCAGAAATCTTAGATCAAAATCAAAGTTGGTATAATATTGAACTAATAATATCGAAGTATTAACATTTAAAATTACTTTTACAAGTATTAAGACGTATGAGATAGAAGAAAGTTTTGGGATTGGCACATCCAATTAGTTATATTTGTAACCAGAGTTATATAATATAGACGCACGCCGTGCGCGGAAAATTTTCCGCAAAATTCGGAACTTTGCGGAAAATTTCTTAGAAAAGGAAAGTAGTTTTTGTTCTTGTATTTTTTTTTAAATACCGAAAAATTAAAAATGTTCTCCAATTTTATGTACGATTTATTTATTGTTTGATAGGGGTGATTCTGTTCTGAATTTTCCGAAAATTTAAGGCATTCTGTTCTGAAAATTTAAAAAAAAAAATCGCCCATCAGTCCGAAAATTCAGACACAAAAAAAAATCACTGAAATATATTGCGTATTTCAACAAATGATCGCCGAAAATAAACCAATTCCGTCAATCGTTCGCAGAAAAAATACCCAATTTTGTCAAAGCATCACGGAAAAAATGAACATTTCGTTATAGGACCGCGGAAAAACACTAATTTCTTTAAAGAATAATCGTGGACAAAAAAAAATTTCTTGTCAAAGAATAGCAGAAAAAGCGCAAATTATGTCAAAGAAGTGCAGGAAAAAAATGAATTTCGTAAAACATAGCGGAAAAAGCGCGAATTTTGTCAAAGGATCGTGAAAAAAATCCCGCAAATTTCATAAAAGAATCACGGGAAAAAACTAATTTTGTTAAAGGATCGTGAAAGAAACACAAATTTGGTAAAAGGGCCGCAGAAAAAGCACGCATTTAGTCAAGGGATCGTGAAAAAAAATGAATTTTCTCAAAAGGCCACAGAAAAAACACGAATATCGTCAAAGGATTGCGAAAAAAAAGCGAATTTCATCAAAGAATCGCAGAAAAAAGCAAATTTTGTGTAAAAGCGCAGGAAAAAAACTAATTTCGTAAAAGCATAGCAGAGAAAGCACGAATTTTGTCAAAAGATCATGAAAAAAAATGAAAATTTCGGCAAAGAACTAAGAACCGCGGAAAAAACTAATTTCATCAAAGGATTGCGAATTTCGTCAAAACGCCGTGAAAAAAGCTTGAATTTCGCCAAAAGATCGCGAAAAATGCAAATTTCGTCTAAGGATAGGAGAAAAAAAGCGCATTTTGTCAAAGGATCTCTAAAAAAACGCGAATTTTGTCAAAAAAAATGCAAATGTCGTCAAAATATCGCGGAAAAACAGAAATTTCGCCAAATGATCGCGAAAAAAATGAGAATTTCGTCAAAGGGCTGCAATAAAACCTCATCGGTCTCTTTAATGATGATACCTAAGAATGGACCTCTCCTTACAAAATGAGCCCCACCAGTGGCGGAGAGGTTCTGCTCTCGAAGCTGGTAGAAGGGAGGTGCTGGGTTCGAACGCAATCGCGCCCGTCGGCCTAACCGTTTCGGAGTTTTCATGGTTTTCTTCGAAACCGTGGATTCCCATGTGTAAATACGGGTTAGGTTCCCTTAGAAAGACCCCCACGAAGGGCACTCCCCCCAGGGCCTATATCCCACATGTTGATAATCGGCCGTCATAAACACAAACCAAACCTTACAAAATGTGATTCCGTTGTTTCAGAAGCAATGTCCATTATTGCCTTTTGTGAGAAGAGGTCACAATATTAAGGATTGGGCTGTTTCTAAATGCATTGACAAAATAATTGATAAGAATTCACCCCTTCATATCATGGATTTTTAGTTTTATTATTTTTTTAGCCAACATAATTATTCTGTAATTAATATTAATTAATTTTTAAATTAAACGATAATTATTTTAAAACTACTATTTAAAATTCATGCAGTCAAAGTAATATAACACGTCATTTTATTAAACATTAAATTTGCAGAAAGTTTTTGACCCAATATTTATGTGCGTAGAAAGTTTTTGGTTTTATGCGAGTCTGTTTGTAACTTCATTATAAATAAAATATTTAAAATTAAAAGTAATTTTCTTTTTACTTATAAATATCACAGTAATTTAACTTAAAATAAAACTAAATGTGATTCAAAGCAAAACACTATTAAATAATTAAAACAGAAAAAAGGCATCAACTAAACCTTTATTTGGAGAAAATCACTCTTTAATCATGGGTATATTAGTAGATATTTTATGTTTAAATTATAAAAAGAATGTATGTATTTCTTTGTGAAAATACTCTACAATTATAGGCATATTTAATTGGTTAAAATTTGTTACACAAATTATCAGCATTTCATTGTACAAATTAATTATTAGCAATTATCAATATACTCAATCCCATATCCAAATCCAGTAGCAATTATCAGCATTTCATTGTACAAATAAACAGAATATTTTAATGTTTAAATAACATTTTTTATATAACATTATTAATATACATTACATGGCTTGAATGGCAGATACATGTCTTGAATTTCAAGATGGGATGGTAGGATTTGTGCCCTAAAGAATATTGGGTGCGGGAGACTCCTGTTTCCAAAAAAAATCATTTTCCAAAAATGTTTCTTTGTAAAACGACGATGAAGTCTCAGGACCGGCTGACAAACTTCGTGATATTTTCCACTATCAATTGGCAGATTTCACAGTTTCTTCTTACAACAAATTGACAAAATTCATGTTTGTTTTTCTGCATCTGACAAAAAAATTTTGCGATTTTTCTCCGCGACCCACTGTATGAATTTTGCGATTTTTTTCTGGAGACAGATTGGTGAATTTCATAAATTTTTTTTCGCAATCAATTGACAAATTTAGAAATTTTATTCTGTGACCGATTGGCAAATTTCCCTGTTTGTTCTTGTGACATACTGATGAAAGTAACGATTGTTTTTCTGCATCCGATTGAAAAATTTTGCATTTTTTTTCTGTGACCAGCTGAGGAATTTCACAGTATTTGCTCGTGACGGACTGGTAAATTTCACGATAGTTTTCCATGATCGATTAACGAATTTTGTGATATTTTCCCACTGTCGATTTCCCATGAACTTCAGTTTTTTTCTTGCAACCAATCGACAAATTATTTTATTTATTTTCACCATGATTGACGAAATCAGCAATGTTTTTTCTATGACCGTTTTACGTATTTTGCGATGTTTTACCTGTCTGCCCAAAATAGGAAATAACTAGAAGGGCAGCAACGGCCACTGGAGACTAAGCTCCTAATCAAATTGGCCAATAGTCAGCACTAAACAAAATGAGATTACACTTGTGATGCACATGAAAAAAAAAAACTTTGATGAACTTAAAAAAGAATATAATTAGAAACAACAAACTAGTTGTTTCTCGCAATTAACAGAAATTAGGACATGACTTTTTGAAATCAACCTTTTCTCGTGTAATAGAAGAAATCAATTGACTATTCCCTTTTCAAACTTTGGATATGGATTTCATAGCGTAGATTCCAATGTGTAGAACATAGTTCAATTAATGAAAATACCAGTGATTACAGTTTTGACTATAATTCCATTAAGGATATAATAAAAAAATTTGTTCAGAAGTGACATACCATCACAGATGTGCATTATTCATGTAAGTTAAAAATTAATGCACATCAGATTTTACAAAGTTTTCTAAAACTTTTTAAGAGAGCATAACCAAGTGTTTCCGATAATTTCTAAAGTTATAAAATCGCTCTGTACTGTTTGTCAAAAGAGTAACTTCTGAAAGAGGCTAAAGTATGCAAAATGGAATAAAATCTAAATTAAGAAATTCATTTAGCAACCCGATTGTTAATTGCCCATAACATTGGGTGAAAATTGAAAAATAGACATGGTATATATAAAGCTTGATTCTGTTACTTTGTTTTAATAAAATAAAAATTTTGAATAATTATCTTGAGTTGTTAATTTAAATTGTTTCAATGGTATTTTGTCATGTCTGTATAAATGTAATTCTTTAAGTAGCACATAAAAAATAATGGGGTGTAAAGATTTTTTTTCCCTTTCTAACAGTTCAACTCCCCTGCATTTATAAATTTTGGGTACGAAACTCCCCTCTTGGGAAAACCTGAATTCAAGCCATGATATTCAAAGATATATAGTTTTTGTAAATTATATTTCAATACATTTAAAATGCTTCAATGATGTGTGAAACATGTTTGTAATTTATTGTTTTGAAATGACATTATATAGAGAAATAATTCAATATATAACTAAAAACATATCTAGGGCCGGATATCCGATCGGATATCCGGCCGGATATCCGAATCCGGCAGACGAAGGAGCTTCGGATATCCGGTATCCGATATCCGGCAAAATCAATATCCGGTGCATCCCTAGAAAGAACTAATACATTAGTAAAACATTAATAAAAATACAAATAAAACATCGCATTAAAAATCACTTGATGACATAACAAACACATGTAACATATTTAACTTCAAGTGAACGTGACATTTACGATCAACCATTACTGGAATTTAATCTTATAGTTTGATTATAGTTCTTTGGTCGATGTGATAATCAAGTACAGTATAGGACCCATTATCCGGAATTCCAAAATCCGGAAGGACCTGAAATCCGGAAAAAAAAATTATTTGAAAATTTTGTAAATTTTTACTAAAATTTTAGAATTTCTGAAATTTTTCGAATATTTTACAGATTTTTATTTTTTTTTTCAGTCCATTGTGTTTCAATGTGTAACCACTAAAATATCTTACTTCAGCGGCGGGGGAACATGGACGCCCCCCCACCCCCCACCACCACACGAAATTAAGAAGAAAATCATCTTTCTCACAAATTTTAGTATAAAATTAATTTATATTATGATTCGTTTAAAAAAAAAAATCATAAGATATTTCACCAGGGGTGATTCTGTTCCGAATTTTCCGAAAATTAAAAAAAAATTGGTCTTCAGTCCGAAAATTCGAACATAAAAAATATTGCAAATTTCGACAAATGGTTGCCAAAAAAAATCAATTACGTCAATCGTTCACGTAAAAAATCGCTAATTTCGGAAAAGGATTGCGGAAAAAACACTAATTTCGTCACGGGATTGCGAAAAAACACGAATTTCGTCAAAGAGTCGCGAAAAAAACGCGAATTTCATTAAAGGATCGTGAAAAAACCCGCTAATTTCGTCAAAGAATGGCAGAAAAAAGCTAATTTTGTCAAAGAATCCTGAAGAAAAGTGAATTTTGTCAAAAGATCGTGAAAAAATGCAAATTTCGTCAAAGAACCGTGAAAAAAAAATGCTAATTTCGTCAAATGATCGCGGAAAAAACGCGAAATTCGGGAGGACCCGAAATTCGGAAAATTCCAAAATCCGGAAAGCCTTCAGTCCCAAGGATTCCGGATAATAGGTCCTGTACTGTAGTACCAAAATACATAACAATCATTCAAATATATGTACACTTAAAATACATACATTTAACCCCTTGAGGAGCAGGTGATTGTGTTCCTGTAATGTTGAACTCACACCGGAATCTTTGAAAAATTCTATTTCAAAATAAGTAAAAGCAATTTTATGGCTTTTTTCCACCAAAGTTAGAAAGTAAAATTTAATAAATTTTTTCTGGTGTAAAACTTCATTAATCGTAGGTGGTATATAATATATACCGGTGCCCCTCAAATCCATATATTCAGGGTTAGAAAAAAAACAGGTTTTTTCGAAAATCCCAGCCCACTGGGCCCACTAGTCTAAAACAAGGGTTTTTTCAGGCTTTATTCAGTTTTTTTGGAGAATACTTTAAACTTTTAGTTTTCATATACATAATACCTAAATTCTCCATTTATCAGTGAAACCTGGGCATAATTTTGCATTAATTATGAATTAACAAAAAATATATAAAAAGAAAAAACCAAATTAATTTAAAAGTTACATCTGTATATCATGGGTCTAGTTTGCTGCACTAAGGATATATTAAGTGAACCACAACTAGATTTCTTTATATAATTCTTACCTTAAGTTAAACATGTTAACATTCATCACTTCAAATCAGATCCCTTATTTTTTTTTTTTTTTTTGAAAGAAATGGGATTTGTAATAACATTTTTGAAAATTTTAGAAAAATTTGCTACATATATATTGCAATAGCAGGGATATGCTTAGGAAAATTTTAGGTCCTTTAAAGGACCCTTCACAAAATAATTTATCTTAAAACAGGACCCTTCACAAAATTTTTTATCCCCAAACAGGACCCTTCACAAAACATTTTATCCCCAAACAGGACCCTTCACAAAACATTTTATCCCAAAACAGGACCCTTCACAAAATTATTTGTCCCTTAAATAGACCTTTCACAGAATTTTTTCACCTTCACATTGAACTATTCACAAATTTTGCCATTTACAAATAAAATCTGGCCTGTAAATAAGCAGTTGAACTCACCAAAGACCCAAAGAGCATATTACTTAGCTTTTTGTATATATGAAGGATAGAACATGAAGACATTGATAATTTAAAATTCACAAAATTATGACTAGAATTTTCACAAAAATAAGAAAAACTTAAGGGCATAAAATCTCGGTCAAGTTCGTTAATGGGCAAAATCGGACCAAGGGGATGGAAATAGGGAGGGGTTTTGTGAAAACCGAAAACCCCCCATAACTTCTTAATTTTTGTACATATAAAATCAGTTTAAAGTTTTTATTACTTCTAAAACTAGGGCCAAAAACTTATGTATCAAAGATTTTTGATAAAGTTAAAAATGGGCTCAAGGGGCGCAAAAAATAGGGTTTTTGGGAGAAAAAAATTCATAACTTCATCAATTCTCAAGATATCAATTCCAATTAATTTTATTATAAATCTCCTTAATATAATCTATAACTTTTATATTCACAAGTTTTTGATAGGACCAATTCGTACTGCAAAAAAAAATTAAAAACGAAAACAAAAAGGGGGTTTGAAGAAGTAAAAAATCCATAACTCCTTCAATTCAAAAGATATAAAATCCTCATGAATTTATCATATATCTTCTTAATATTGTCTACAACATCTATATAGACAAGTTTTGGATAGGACCAATTCTTACAGCAAAAACAAATTAAAAATACATAGCGGTTGAAGAAAAAAATCATCTAAGTAAGGGTGTATTCAAATCCAAACTGCTTATTTTCTGACTCATTTTACAATTCATTTTTGCTCTCAAAGGCTTCCAATTGGTACGTTTTCTTACTCAGAAACTATATAATGCACCGTAATGGTCGATTTTTTTTTATAGAGGCAGAATATATTTTAAAAAATGCTGTTAAAGTGGGCATTTTGAACCGAATTTCCCGAAGCGGATTGTGTTCGAAAAATCATTGCATTAAGGATGCACTAAAATCTAAACTGCTTATTTTCTGACTCATTTTTAAGTTCATTTTTGCTCTCAAACGCATTTAATTGGTAGATTCGCTTATTCAGAAGCTATATAATGTACCGCAATGATCGATTTTTAGATAGAGGCAGAATATATTTCAAAAAATTATGTCAAAGTGGGCATTTTAAACGGAATTTCCCGAAGCAATTGTGCTATCACTTTCTTCTGGACACGATAACTTCCGCAATTCTGCACAAATCTCTTCCAAACTGATACATAAAATCAAGGGACATAAAATCTCGGTCAAGTTCGTTAATGGGCAAAATCGGACCGAGGGGATGGAAATAGGGAGGGGTTTTGTGAAAACCGAAAACCCCATCTAAATTTTTGTACATATCAAATCAGTTTAAAGTTTTTATTACTTCTAAAAATAGGGCCAAAATTTTATGTATCACAGATTTTTGATAAGGTTAAAAATGGGCTCAAGGGGCGCAAAAAATAGGGTTTTTGGGAGAAAAAAATTCATAACTTCGTCAATTCTCAAGATATCAATTCCAATTAATTTTATTATAAATTTCCTTAATATTATCTACAACTTTTATATTCACAAGTTTTTGATAGGACCAATTCGTACCGCAAAAAAAATTAAAAACAAAAACAAAAAGGGGTTTGAAGAAGTAAAAAATCCATAGCTCCGTCAATTCAAAAGATATAAAATCCCCATGAATTTATCATATATCTTCTTAATATTGTCTACAACATCTATATAGACAAGTTTTGGATAGGACCAATTCTTAGAGCAAAAACAAATTAAAAATACATAGCGGTTGAAGAAAAAAAATCATCTTATTAAGGGTGCATCAAATCCAAACTGTCTATTTTCTTACTCATTTTTAAATTCATTTTTGCTCTCAAACACATTTAATTGGTAGATTCGCTTATTCAGAAACTATATAATGTACCGCAATGATCGATTTTTTGATAGAGGCAGAATATATTTCAAAAAATTATGTCAAAGTGGGTATTTTGAACGGAATTTCCCGAAGCAATTATGTTATCACTTTCTTCTGGACACGATAACTTCCGCAATTCTGCACAAATCTATTCCAAACTGATACATAAAATCAAGGGACATAAAATCTCGGTCAAGTTCGTTAATGGGTAAAAGCAGACAAAGGGGATGGAAATAGGGAGGGGTTTTGTGAAAACCGAAAAAACCCCATAACTTCTTAATTTTTGTACATATCAAATCAGTTTAAAGTTTTTATTACTTCTAAAAATAGCGCCAAAAATTCATGCATCACAGATTATTGATAAAATTTAAAATAGGCTCAAGGGGCGCAAAAAATTGGGCTTTTGGGAGAAAAAAATTCCTTACTTCATCAATTCTCAAGATATCAAATCCAATAATTTTATTATACATCTCCTTAATATTATCTACAACTTTTATATTCAGAAGTTTTTGATAGGACCAATTCGTACCGCAAAAAAAATTAAAAACGAAAACAAAAAAGGGGGGTTGAAGAAGAAAAATTTTCATAACTCCGTCAATTCACAAGATATAAAATCTCCATGAATTTATCATATATCTTCTTAATATTGTCTTCAACATTCCTATAGACAAGTTTTTGATAGGGCCAATTCTTAAAGCAAAAACAAATTAAAAATACATAACCAGGGTTCATACTCATTTTCCCCCAAAAAATCCCCTGAGAATCCCCTGATGTATTTTCCAGGATGAATAATTTTTCCATGTCGACAATTAACGACATTTTTAAAAATCAGTATCGAGCCCCAACCTATCCCCAAAAATAATAAATAAAGAGGCAATCAGTAAAAGTAAAGATTATGCTTCAGATATAAAATACAATTTATATATATTTTCTACCTACCTAAGTTGTATCTGTAAAAATTAATCCAAAAATCTGCTGAATCACAAGCACACTAACATGTCTGCTTTTTTCCCGTTTTAATAAAGCACTACAAAGTTAAATAAAGCAAACTGCATATTTCTGATGATTAGATTAACAGATTACACATAATGATTTTTATGTTTTACTGACTTTTCTAGCCCTTAACTAAAACTTTAAGCTTAATCAATTAAAAATCCTTCTCAAAAATTTTCTTTTTTATACTCTTAAACCTTTTCTGCACCCAATAGGGAAAAAAGAAATAAAATCTGGCAAGCCAAGCGTTTTAAGTTTTTACTTTAAAAATTAAATAAGTTTATTATTTTTAAATTTCAAAGTTTTCAATACCTTTTTAATCTGAAAAATAATCTTTACAGGGAAAAAAAAAATCATTAAAAAAAATTGACTCCTAGACCCTATGAGATTAAAGAAAACCTTCTCTGAACTTTCCTTTCTGGCAGAAACGACAGCAAAACTTGTAAGTATCAGGTTTAACACATTCAACCCAAACTGCAAATTCTGGATTCACATTTTTATCTGTCCAGTCTAAATTAAAAACAGTTTTGGCAGAGCTCATTTTGACATGAAAAAAAATATTTTCAGAATTTCAAAATAGAAATATCAAAAATCCAATACTGACGAATTCATAAATGAACATTTATCCTTTTACAATCCATTAAATAATGCATTTGAGTTAATTGATATTTGACTTTCTGTCTACTTCAAGATATATTTCATCTATTTTAAACTATATTTCTACAAACAATCACGCGATAATACACATAATATTGTCTATTTACATCTATGATCTGCTCGCTTGACGATCATATCATTTTCAAAACAAATTTGAAGCTGTTGTCAAATTCAGACTTCATGAAGGAAGAATAGTTAACCATGTAGAAAAAAATCTTTCTCCTGCAGTGCTTGGTGGTGTTGAAGGCGTGTCTGGTTTTTGAGTGGATGTTGCCAGACGTTAGAAGGCATGGCTAGTTTCCGATTCGATGTCTCACGAGGTTTGAAGGTGGGTCTTAGTTCGATTGCATTATGACATCACAAAGCATGTGAATAGCAGAGAGTACCCTTATTTCCCAGAGTAGACGATCATTTCGCCAAGTTTCCCCAGGTTTTTGGTATTTTTTAGATTTTCCCCTGAGATTCCCCTGATTTTTAAGACCCGAATTTCATCCCCTGACTTTCCCAGGAATCCCATATTCCCCTGATGAGTATGAACCCTGATAACGGTTGAAGAAAAAAATCATCTTATTATGGGTGCATTCAAATCCAAACTGTCTATTTTCTTACTCATTTTTAAGTTCATTTTTGCTCTCAAACGCATCCAATTGCTAGATTCTCTTATTCAGAAACTATATAATGTACAGTAATGATCGATTTTTTGATAGAGGCAGAATATATTTCAAGAAATGATGTCAAAGTGGGCATTTTGAACAGAATTTCCCGAAGCGACTGTGTTAGAAACGAAAAATTTTGCCCTACTGAAAAAATAATTGTTTATTAATCAAGTTTTAATTAATTGAAAGAAAAACAAAAACACAGGTCGCTTATAAATCTTTTCATAAATCACGTCAGGCATGTTTCATATTTTTTTTAAATTAAATATTAATCTGAAAATGTGCCAGAAAATTTCAAGTTGTTGAGTATGGAAAAATATTTTTTTAATATCGCCTTAACATGATTCTGATAAAACCAGCTATTTTATAAAAAGGAAATAAAAACTCGCCAAAAGCAGACAGATAAAACTGTTAAAGTGGATTTATATCTAATAATGATTTAGTTTTTGTTGGTGAAATTAGTATACTTAACTTCGAAATCTACCTCTGCCTGTAGGCCGGGCCGGCAGGGATTTTTAAATGTTAAATTAGATTGGAAAGTCAGTGTCAGTGATATTTGTAAATTTAGATTGCAAATGGTGATACCCTTATTACTAGTTTTGCTGCTTTATCAACTCCAAAATGTTTACGTAACTTGCTCCAAATCAGACCAAAAATGCAGAAAAGTATATTGCTCGATTGAAGCAGAGGTAGCTGGTACTGAATGTAAAGAAAAGAAAAAATGACAAAATTCAGGAGAAAATTTATCTGTTTCATTCTTTTTTGCATAATCTGAACAATTTTTGTATTGAAAACTCCTATATAACACTTTCATTGAACATTGAAGAAGGACAATAATTGGGATGATTAATCTTAAAAGCTATAACAATGCAAACAATCAGGATGGGGTTCAAGTGTCATCTTTTTGCATGCATTAAGATTTAAAGCATTTGGATACATTTTAGATTACAGGCATGAAAATCTTCTTTCTTTACGGCTTATTTCTTTATTGGTCATTTTAGCTCTGCTTAGAAATTCCTTTAAATCTGGTTCTTTTGAATTATATTTAAATTGGTATTTATCTTTGCATTCTTATACCTTAGATCAGAGGTTCCTAAAGTGTGCTTCGCGGAGCACTTGGTGCTCCATGTGAACTTTCCAGGTGCTCTGTGTGAACTTTCCAGGGGCTCTGCTGCACTTTAGAAAAATAATGAAAATTTGATAAAACCAACACAAGGAAGTTTTTTTTTTTTCAAAAACGTGGATAGATTTTCTTGTTACAATAATGTTTCTGTATAGATAACTATCTACAACTACTTGAAAACATTTAACATATTAAATTATTTTTCTCTAAAAGTTACCAGTGCCAAAATTAATTTCTACTTGCACTCTATTTTTAAGTTTTTTGATCAAAAAATGCAATAAATGAGACACAAACGTAGATTTAATGGAAGAAAGCGAAATTGTATTCTGAAGGATAATTTGGATATTTGAATTTCTCAACTCCTCTCAGTGTTATCTGAGGTGAAGTGTTATCCAATGCTCAACTGCGTCATCATTTGAAAGAAACCATTCTGTTTTAAAAGATAAAACACCTGATTGTTTTTCAATATGAAGTGCAAAGTAATGTATGCATGCTTCAAAAAAACTATCACAGCAATTTTTAACGCTGTTCTCAAATCCAAAAGGGAACTTTGTGACATAAATTTTAATTTATTTTTGTTCGAAAATGCATGAAACTAACAGGTGTTGTTGTTCAGGAACTATGTAACAGAACTGTGTTTTCCGTTTTTTTGCAAATGCAATAGATCTTTTAGAAAATATTGTCAAAGTGGGCATTTTGAACCGAATTTCTGCGCGAAAGAAGAATAACCACTTAACGAAGGGTGAAAAAAAGTCTTTGTCAGGTGATCAAAATCACTTATAACTCAATAGATAATTTATTTATCAAAAGAGGGGAAAAACAGTTCGATTCCAAATCGCTTCCATAGTTAGGCCTTCCAATTTTATATCTTTCCTTTAAAAACGAATTTGTAAGTGTGTCAAAACGTTTTTGCGCTTGCTGAGCAGAGCAGTTGAGAACCTTAAAACAAATATGAAATGTCCAGGCGCAGACTTCACGAGGGCGAAATAGGCAATAAGATATACTTCTACCACTAATTAAAAATTTTCCTTTTGTCTTATTTAATCACTGTGATTACTTAGGACAAATATAATGTTCTAAAATTAGTGATAGAAGTTTGCCTGGTTTGAAGGAGCCGCTGCACTGAAACTCTCAGAGCTCGAAATCCCATGTTAGCCTACGGGAAAACTTTCAAGCGTGATTACTACCCATTGCCTAATATAATATTAAAATACCATTTACACCATCAGAAAGTAGACGTCAGATGCTGATGATGTGCGTTTTTAAAAATTATCTACGTAAATTTTAAGTATTTTTAAGAAGATGATAAATTTTAATCAAATGGAAATTTCAAAGTTTATAGGGATTTTTTCTGTACTTCTTACTACTACCTCCTCCTTGGTATTTCAGAACTCACTAAATAGCCTGTGAATTTCTTTCTTTGCATTATCTGTCGTATGCATTCTTGAATAGAAAGGGAAACTGGAATACATTGATACAATGAAGCTTGTAAATGATAATAATGTCTAACTAAAATAGCTCGAATCAACTTCAAGATAAGGAAAAATATTTCTTTAAACCCCACATATGCAGAAAGTGATACATAACATATGTAATACAATAGAATTATAAAATATCTTGAAGGGACTAAAAGCAGTTCTATCAAGTGACTGCAACTTATGACTTGTATGGGCTAACAGAGTTATGCCATTATCTTTACAAAGTTGCTAACCCTCAACAGATTTCAGTTCAATTTAAATTTATCAGAATAATGCATAAACAAGAAGTGTTGTTTCAAATAAATTTTTATATTATATTCAGTGCATTTGAGATTAAGAACAAGATTTATCTGATTTGAATGAAGAACAACATTGATTTCTATTAAAAACTAACTGTTGTACAGTTTAAAAGTGTTAGATCATCAAATTAAACTAAACAGGGAGGTTTGACACGTGCCAAGCCTCCCAAAATTGATATGGGTCGAACTTCCCTTAACAGCCATTTTGGAAAAAAATGTAAAAACACATTAAAATAAAAAGTAAAAGTAAGAAATAAGTATACTGTCTTTTAGTATATTAATCTAAGTACTCAAACAATTCAATTTAATTTTATATATTTAATGACAGATGGCACAGGAAAGAAGAGCTTGCGACAACAAAAAAATATTTTTGGCTGAAAATGATATTGCATATGATTCTTGCTTAATTCTGCTTGCAAATGGCTACCAGACAAAAACAATATGTTATTCTGCTTGCTACCATACTGTCATCTGGCACTCATCAGCTAAATAAATGTTTAAATATCCTCCCTTGTTTCCCCTATTTACTGTTTGCTAATTATGAATTTTCCCTCCGCCTCCCCTACTTTTTTTCTTTTTACAAATAAGATTTGGAGTGCTGATTTTCTGTTTATATATATATATATATTGTTGTTGTTTATGAGTAAATCTCTAAATTTTCAAAAATTAAGCATAAAGTGGTTATAAATGACCAACAAAGAAACAAGATGGCCAACTCCGGGCGAATACGGCAGCTATTCCTTGCCCTTTTGCCAATAATAATTTACAGACGTAGTCCCTCCTCTTTTATTTAAATTGCTTAGGGCATGAAATTTCCATGTTTGGAGCACTAGTACACTTATACAAAAAAAAAAAAAAAAATAGTGAACATGTCGAAAATGGATCAACAACGTACACTGACTACTGAAAGAAGTATAATATAAAAGAGCTTGAAAAAAAACCAGATTACAAGCACTTAACTGTGAATTATAAGTGCAATTTTGGGCACAGATGTCATATTCGCCCCATATTGGCGCGATTTTTTTTAGTTGTCAATTTGGCGAAAACATCAACAGCATAAACAACATAATCCGGGTTACCACATCAAGAAAAATAACGATACTTTGGCGCCAGTTAAGTAGCCGTTGCGTATATGACATTGGCGTCAGAAAAAAATCGCGCCAATATGTGGTGAATATGACATCTGTACCCAAATCCAACAACGGGTGCTCACACAGAACATGTTTAAAAAATGTGGAGTTCTGCAAAATGGCAAATAAAAAACAACAAAACACAACTTGAATCATATCTTATAGGATTTGAAAAAAATGTTTTTAATGAATTATTAAAATTAATTTTGAAAATAAGGCTAATCATGTAAAGTGTAACATCAAAAAGTTATCCCTGTGAAGCATTTTAAGAAATCAGTATGAATTTGTTATGAAACATTGTAAAATATTCATAAAAACATAAATTATTATAAAATTGTGTAAGAAAATTACTTTTTATCATTAAACTAAAGTTATAACACACTAAAAGTGAAAAACCATTAGTCATCGATAGTGTGTAAGAAACATGTAGATCTGTTTATTAAATGGTTTTTATAAGCCTTTAAATGTACTTTTTTCATTTTTAGCATGTTATAACTTTAGTTTATTAAATTATCACATTACTTATTGCTATAGTATTTATTTTTACATATTATATGTGTGAGCTACATTCACTAGCATGAACTTTGCAAAATTGACTGAAACCTTGGCATAATCGTAAATGAGAGGGCCACTATAAGAAGGAAATACTGAATTTACATCATATAATAAAATAAAAAAAAAATTACAGAAAAAGTTTGCAGTGTTCTTCATTTTTTTACATGTAAAAAAGTTATACAACAAGTATCTTAACTCATTTTAAAACTAGGATATCAGAATGGTAAAACTGGGACAAAAAATCTTTTCATCTGAACTCTGTCAATAAAAAACTAAATGTCAGGCAGGGTTTCCTGAAACTGCCTGGGAGAAACTCTGATCATATATCAGGTTAATATTCAGACTTTCCCCCAGACAGTTTCAGGAGGGTGCTGCACCCTGCCTGCCCTTAGGTTTACAAAATAGCACCCCTCTTGCCCCTCATTAAAAAAATTAGCTCCCTTGTTGCCCCCTCCTGAAAAAGTGCCTTTACTCCTTTGTTTATTAAAAAATTTACTCGCATAGTAAAATTTAACTCATTGCTGTCTTTAAAATAGTGTTCTGTGTATTAAATATTAAAAAGTAGTTTTAAAAATCAAAAGAATGCCTTTAAAAATTTCAAGAAATGCCCTTCGAAATCCAAAAGTGCCCTTTTCCCACAAGCAGCACCCTGCTCTTTTTTAAACCTGGGGGAAACTCTGTAATATTCCATAATGA
Organism: Maratus speciosus; assembly: GCA_963932465.1. Classification (NCBI taxonomy): domain Eukaryota; kingdom Metazoa; phylum Arthropoda; class Arachnida; order Araneae; family Salticidae; genus Maratus; species Maratus speciosus. Next base: position 149,343,643 of record OZ010788.1, read on the forward strand.
GATACACAACTGAAGTTGGCATCAAAGATTAATGATCACTTAGGATACCATTAAATATTGCCTTGCCATGCACACACACACAAAATATAACAACTGGCCAGAAAGTACAGTAAAACCTGCTAAGATGGAATACATAAAAAAAAAACAGTATTAACCAGTCTTCTGTCCTAGCGAGGTATAATAGTAATATATTCTTATAAAAATGAAGTTTCAACCATGAACTTTCTCAATTTAAATCAGGATTCTATGATAGACAAGCTCTTTTTCAAAGGGTTATACTGTGTTTAATTTTATGCTAGACTACCTATTGTTAAAATATGCTAAACAGTCGTAAACCTGATTATGAACTTATTACCCATATATTATATTTCTGGTGTGGGATTAGTTCATGTGTAATAGGGACATATCATAACAATGTGAAAGAGTATAAAAAATTGTTAATAATTACAAGGTTAGCACAAGCAATTTACTACAAATTGAATTATACCTACTGCAGGCATGAAGTAGGGGAAGACAGGGTACAATGAAACACGGGGTACAATGAAACATTACTTGTAAAATCAGTCAAATTTGTCATAGAGAGTTGCAGTTTATATATATGTTATACAACTATATGTTCCAATTACTGATGTGATTTGGATACATTCACACTTCTACAACAGTAGCAATAGAAGATTATTGCTTTTACGCCATTGAAAGTAACTTTCTTTACTGAAAGTAATTTTGTTTATTTTTCCTTGTTGTTATATGTAATAATTATTTTTTCTATACATTGTTTTCTTTGGGTTGTTGTCTTCATACCTCCAAAACCAAACTAAAAAAAATAAATATTAGAAGTTTGAAAATAAATTTTTATTTAGTAACCTCAGTGCGGGGTACAATGAAACACTTCCAGACGGGGTACAATGAAACATGTTTTATTATAGTAATAAAAGTAGTAAATAGAATATATTAGAAGTAAGAGTAGGAAAACAGAAAAAAAAGAGTTTTGTTCTAACCAGGTCAGTAAAAAATGCTCTTGTTAAGCAATTAAAAAACAGAAAGAGAAAAAAAAAGCTGAGAAGGGATTGTTTTGTAAACAAACTCTGCCTGCTACAGACTCTGATGATGATCCAGATTTTTGTCCAGGCCCAGCTGGTCATCGAGGTACTAAGAATGAGATATTCACAGATTCACACACAACATGTATGGCACAAGCAGTATCCGTATAAATGAAAACATAAGGAAATATATACTGTTGGAGAAATCATACATTTAAATGAAGTCGAATGTGAAATACTTGATATAAAGACTCCAACCTAGGTTTTTTTTTTTTTTTTTTTTTTTTTTTTTTAGAAACTTACATTTAAAAAAAAACTCATTCTGTTGAAACTACCACCCCATATTCCTTCAGGTTCAACTGAAATATAAACAGAAATGCTAATTTTTGAAACTGACTTGCGCCAATTTAATGTAAAATGAAAGGTATTTCTTAAACTAATAGAATTTTCTTATTTTTCATCTTAGACTATACTATTTTTATCAATTTCCTTATTAATCAAGTTTTGTTTTTGTATTTATCTCATTTTTCATAAAATAAACTATACTGGGTGAAAATTGCTTCTATCATTTGGAGTGTTTCATTGTACCCCAGTATGTGTTTCATTGTACCCCGGCATATGGGGTACAATGAAACACTGTAAGACATTTATTTTTTGTTATTTTTCAAGCATAAAGATATTGTTTAGAACCTAATAAAAATTTATTTAGATGGGGAAAATACAAGATTAAAAATATGCATTAATTATATTTTTGTGCATGCAAAATTGTGGATAGGAAAAAAAAATTAGTAAATTTTGTTTCATTGTACCCCGTCTTCCCCTATGATGTTACGAAAGAATTTTAACTTCGTGAATAAGTATATTTTACCTGTTATAATGTAACCTGCTTCATTAAGCAATCCAGCCATGTATTCACTGTCAGAACTGTTATGGGCACATCCCCATGTTTTGACAAACACTTTTTGTGTACCTAAAAATTAAGAAGCAAAAAGTAAATAAAAAATCATAAAATTAATGTTAAGAAATTAAAAGTATGACATGCTCACTAACCTGGAATAATACTATCAGCAACGATTTCTTCTCTAACATTGTCGTTATTACGGGTGACTTTAGAAAAAGGTGTTTGTTTTTTCAAAGTCGCCAAGCGCGACACTTCAGGCAAAAGACCTAAATCTTCAATATCATCAACATCAGCAGTTTCACAGTCTTGAACCATTTTTATTTGGGAATATAATCAGTCTATTTTCACGATCCAAAACATATCTACATCAATAAAGCTATATTCAGATAACTGATTAATAAATGCATTCAGCTGGTATCAAAATAAATTAGTTACTTAATATAACATGCAAGTCAAGAATATATTAATATTCTACCTTTAATATCGATTAAATTTAAAACGAAAAACACGTTTTACAGAATTTTGAAAACATAAACAACGTCACATTGAGATATATTTATTTTGTCGATGAGTCGGCTAAATAACTAATCTTTTGAGACGCCGAAAGTAGTTTCCCCCTTTTTTTTTTTTTTTTTGCATTTTTCTTGTTTGCGATTTAAAAAAAACTATAGAGGGCACTAATTAGAGCTGTGTGTACAGGAAAATCGTCCCTTTAACTAATGGTAAAGTTCTATTCAAATATTTATTTATTATGAACTCATATGAAAGTTTAAGACATTTAAATTCGGGTAAAAGTAAAGTACGGTGCTCCCGTGCCCCAGCTTGCAGTCCCCGTACCGTCATTTCCTACTTATAAATAGAGTTGCAGAAAACCCGCAGTTTTTTAGGGGCGGGAATAAACCCGGAATTTTAGGGAATATTGGAAATTTTGAAGGAGTTTTGGAGATAAACAAAACCAATTATTTTTCAATTTGAAATTTTTATTTTAAAGAAATTTCAGGGAAGAATGTTCCACAAAGATAGAATTTACTTTATGAATTCACAAAACTTATGATTTTACAGTTTGAGTCTTTATAATTTATTAGCTTTACAACAATGGCGGCTGGCTGTAAATAAGTGAGGATTTGAATGTTTTGTAGTATTTCTCTAATAATTAAATTTCTCTAATACATTTATTTTCATGCTCGTGTATCTTACAATCTCATCGCTCCATGGATGAAGGAAACGATATTTTTTAAAAGTTGAGAATTTATACCAGTTGCATGGCAACAAACGATATCTGATACTTAAATTTATTATTCTTCATGTTCTATTTGTTCGTCTTGTGAGTGTTTTATTAAATGTTGTGGTGTGACTCAAAATGGCTTATTTATTCAATATAAATACGCAGACAAGCGCCAAATTGGTGACCCGTACTGGAGCACGTTAAAAGAACTCTGTAATAAGTGAGTAATATTTCATTTTATTTTGGAAAATGACAGAAATTAGCGCTGTTCGTTTTCCACCGTATAACTTTAATGATGTCGGTCTTTGGTTCGCAATGTGTGAACATTCATTTGAATTAGCTCATCCAAAGGCCATAACAGAAAGTCGAACTAAATTTAATTATATTTCGGCTAACTTACCTCCAAATGCCGCATCTGTTGTACGGGATTTAATTATCAAACCGTCCGATAATACACCATAAGAGGATTTAAAAATGGAATTAATAAAACGGACAAGCGACTCGTCAAAATCTGAAATAAGGAAATTGTTAGCTGGTGAACAGCTCGGTGATAGTAAACCCAGTGATCTTTTAAGAGTAATGCAAAGAAGAGCTGAGTCCCACAATGTATCCGATGAATTGATGTTGGAATTATTTATTTCGCATTTACCGTCATATGTACAGAGCATTTTAGCATCTATCTCACCGTTATCACTTGATAAAGCAGCCGAAGTTGCTGACCGAATTTTGGAATATAATCCCACCGCAATAAATGCTGTTTCAGTACCATCAAATGCTAATTCAGTACCATCAAATGCTAATTCAGAAATTTTATGTGAAATTAAAAAACTGAATGATCGAATTAAACAACTGGAATTACGAAGGTCACGAAGCCCTTTTCGTCGGCGTTCCTTTGGGAGGAATTGTAGCATTTCAAAAGATTCCAGACAGCAATGTTGGTATCACGAAAAATTTGGCGAAAAGGCCAAGAAATGCTCCGAACCTTGTTCATTTTCAAAAAACACAGACTGCGAGGTGTAACGGCGACAGCCACCTTGCATAAAATATCTCGTCGCCTCTTTTTAAAGGATCGAAAGACCAATATAAATTATTTATGCGACACAGGCTCCGACATCAGTATTATTCCTACGTCCTTTTCCCACAAGAAAAATACCCCTTTTATGACCCTAACTGCTGCGAATACCTCAAGAATCAATGTATATGGAGAAAAGCTTTTGACACTTGATTTCAATCTCAGAAAAACTTTTCGCTTTCCCTTTTTAATAGGTGATGTAAGCACTCCAATTATCGGTGCAGATTTCCTATATCATTTTAATTTAATTCCAGATCTTCGTAATAAAAAGTTAGTGGATAACGTTACAAATTTAGCTACTCCCGGTCATATACATACAGCATCTGTTCATTCTATCAAAACTGTTTCGGGAAATAGTATTTATCATAAATTACTACTTAAATTTCCAGATATAACTAAACCTCCTCGTGCTGATCAACAAATAAAGCATTCAATATTTCACCATATAGAAACTACCGGATCTCCTGTCCACGCCAAACCAAGAAGATTAGCTCCAGACAGATTAAAAACAGCCAAAGCCGAATTTCAGCAAATGCTTGAGCTTGGTCACATTCGGCCATCCAAAAGCAATTACGCTTCACCACTTCATATGGTTCCTAAAAAACATTCTACAGATTGTGTGAAAGTTACTCATTAGTGGTATACGCTTATGTGCATTATATTTACTAAGTAAATATTCATTTGTAAACATTCACTATTTATTACAAAATTACAGGAACAAACACTAACATAAAACATAAAACAACATATTCAATAATTCTTATCCTAGTTCTGTTATTTTAACCATTGCCAATATCTGTAAGTAAAAGTGGTTATTCACGTGTTGCCATTAAAGTACATAATGTTAATTTTGAATACACGACAGTTTCCTCCCCTTTCAATTAACAGCACAATCTTTTTGGTGGTTTCCGGATCCTTTTAGATCTTCTTAGCTGCATTGGATTGTGAACAACTTTGGGTGTTGCAGCTGTAGGAGATACGACTGGAGGCAACTCTTTGGTGGTATTCCTGGAGGTCCCAGGTGGCTCAATCGCTGCGTCTCTCTCCGTTGATGTTATTGTTGTATCAGATTTTTCATTCACATTTACTATTCTTTTTCTATATTCAACATCATTGTCTACGTCTTCGCCTGCTGATCGAATTTGATCGACATGTCGCCTAACCAAATTACCTTGCACATTTATGGTATAGTATAATTCACCATCTCGGCTGATGATACGACCGAATTTCCATTTGGCATTGGCTGCAGTATAATCTCGAACGGCTACTTTATCACCCACTTCAAAATACCGATCATTAAAATATATATCCTTCCTAATCTTGTTTTGAATTCTTTCTTTAGGGTTAGGAATTAAGAGGTCAATTCTCGTACGAATTTCTCTTTTTAAGAACATACTTGCTGGAGACTGCATGGTAGTCATATTGGGTGATTTCCTATATTGTAACAAAAAACAGTTAATCTTTTGATTGATACTACCAGGGTATTTTTGCATTGCCCGAAGAGATTGCTTCAAAGTATGTACATATCTTTCTGCTTGACCATTGCTGGAGGGCTTGAAAGGTGCACACGTTTTATGTATAACTCCATTATTTTGCATAAATTTCTGGAACTCGTATGATGAAAACTGCGGTCCATTGTCACTGACTAACATGACTGGCAATCCAAAACGAGCAAAACAATCTCTTAGACATTCTACTGTTTTCAAGGCAGTTGTCGATTTCATAGGGTAGACTTCGAGCCATTTTGAATATGCATCTACAATTAATAAAAACATATGCTCAAATATTAGCCCGGCAAAATCAATATGAATCCTTTCCCATGGAGAGCTTGGATACTCCCAATGGTGTGTTTTTGACCTTGGAGGATCATCCTTAATCCTTGAACAATCAGTACAGTTTTTAACAACATCTTCGATGTCTTTATCTATGTTCTTCCAAGTGACATAGGATCTAGCTATTGCCTTCATTTTTACGACTCCCAAATGTCCCTGATGAAGTTCTTCCAAAACCTTGTCATGATATTTTTTAGGTACACAAACTCTTTGGCCATACATAATGCAACCATCCTGGAGAGTATATTCGACTTCCTTCCCTTTTAAAGAAGTCCCCTTTTTTAAAGCATTTAGCAAAGGCGCCAAATCTTTGTCATTTGCAGTTGCTTTAGCTAAATCTCTTGCTGTTATTGGAAGTGTTTCGATTTGGGAAAGTTGAAAAACTGAAACTTCATCTTTTAATTCTAAGTCTTCAGATCTTAAGGGTAATCGTGAAAGACAATCTGCATTACCATGGTCCTTAGTATTCCGATAAATTATGTCGAACTGGTAAGCCTGCAATACTAGAGCATAATGCAAAAGTCTTGTAGCAGACAAAACTGGAAGACCCTTTTTGCAAGCAAAAATTGTCACGAGAGGTTTGTGATCTGTAATGAGCGTAAATCTATTTCCTTTAAGGTAAAGATAAAACTTTTTTACAGCCCAAACTAGAGCTAAAGCTTCTTTATCAATTTGTGAGTAGCGCTGTTCGGTTGGCGAAAGTGTTCTTGAAGCAAATGCAATAGGCCTCTCAGAACCATCTGGAAATCGGTGGGAGAGCACTGCACCCAAGCCGACTGGAGATGCATCAGCTGCAAGAAAAATAGGAAGTTTGGGGTCGTAGTGTGCTAATACTCTATCAGAACAGATTTCATCTTTTATATTTTGGACTGCTTCTTGACACTTTTTATCCCATTTCCAAGGAACACCTTTTTTAGTTAAGTTATGCAATGGATATGCTAAAGTAGAAATTTTGTTTGAGAATCTAGAGTAAAAGTTAACTAATCCCATAAAAGATTGAATTTCCTGAACATTCTTAGGAATTTTAGCATTCTTAATTGCAGCAATCTTTTCATCTGTTTTACATAATCCTCGGGCATTTATCTTAAATCCCAAAAATTCAATTTCATTTTGGAAAAATTTGCTTTTAGCTTTATTTATTCTCAATCCATGTTGACGACATCTGTCGAAAAATTTCCGTAATCTTGACAAATGTGTCTGGAAATCTGGTGCTGCTATCCGTGCATCATCATAAAATACTTCAACTCCTTCTAAATCATGAAATAGACTTTCAATATATTTCTGTCAGATAGCAGGGGCTGAATTAACTCCATACATTAATCTTGTGCATTCGTAAAGTCCCTTATGGGTATTAATCGTTAATAACTTTTGACTGTCAGGGTGAACCTTCATTTGTAAATAAGCTTGACTAAAGTCAATCTTTGAAAATATCTTACCATCACTGAGCGAAGCAAATATTTCTTCTGTTTTTGGAAGAGGATGTTTTTGAATTCTTAGATTTTTGTTAAGAGTGACGGAATAATCAGCACATAGTCGAATTTTTCCATTTGCTTTAACTACTGGTACTATCGGAGTCGCCCAATCTGAAATATTACATTTTTTAATAACTCCGTCTTCCTCAAGTCTTTCTAATTCTTCTTCAACACGCTTTTTCATTGCAAAAGGTAATGGTCTCGGTCTGCAAAAAACTGGAAAGGCATCCGGTTTCAACTCAAGACTACATTCATAATTTTTTATTTCGCCCAATTTTTCACCAAATAACTCTGCGTATTCTTCTAATAGTTTTGTAAGATTTCCCTGTTCTATAACTGTAAGAGCTTTTATTCTCGCCCAATCTAAATTGATTTTATACAGCCATTCTCGACCCAAGATGGTGTCTAAGTTTTCTTGAACTATATACAAATTTAAATACTCTATTTGATTCTTATATTTTACTTTAACCGTTGAGTAACCTAGGGGTTTAAGGATTTCCCCGTTGTAGGTCTTAAATGTCAAGTCCGTAGGACAGATTTTCTTTCTCGAAATCTCTTTAAATTTCTTCAAACTCATTACCGATACCGTACCGCCCGTATCAACTTCCATTTCAACAGATTTACCTTCAATTTCCACAATTACTATTATAGGGGGTCTCTTAGGAAATTCTTCTTTGATAGAAACGTTCTCAACTTCTAAACTATGAAGTGGAACTAAATTTTGAACTTCTGTTTCGCTTACATGAAACTGTTTTTGTTTCACAAATCTAGTTGGTTTAGCCTGTTTAGCGAAGTAACAAGCTCGTTCAATGTGACCAATGCGTTGGCACGCTCTGCATTTACTAGTTTTAAACTTACAGTTATATTTATTATGATTTGATCCGTTACATCTAGAACAATATACTACGTTATTTTTCTTTTGTGTGTTCCTAGGTTGTGTTGTTTTATTTTTCCCATTATATACACCAACAGCTTTAATTTCTTGAGGCTTACTCATTATATCATTAACGCCTTTAGTGGCTCGTTCCATTGCTAAAGCGATCTGAACGGTTCTATCGAGATCGATATCGTCTTCTTCAAACAGTCTATCTAAGATTGACCTATCTCGCAACCCACTAACGAAGACATCTCTCAGCATAGTATTCAACATAATTTGATTGTACTTGCAAGGAACTGCTAAAGAGCGAAGTTCAGCAAGATAAGAACTAATGCTTTCCCCTTCATTTTGTTTCCTGTTCAAAAACGTATGTCTACTGGGTATTATTAATGGTTTAGGGTTCAAATGCTCTTGTAAAATATTTTTAAGCACTTCATATTCCTGATCACTGGGATTCTTTGGAGCAAGAAGATTTTTGAGCAAGTTATACAGTTTTGCTGATAAACTTGATATTAGTGTTTTTGCGCGTTTTTCCTTAGGTACATTTTGTATGTCTAAAAATGCTTCAAACCTATCCATGAACGTATCGAAACTTTCTAATGATTCATCATATTTCTCAAATTGTACACCAGAAACCTTATTATTCTTTTGGGTACTTTCCCCTTTTAGCGCATCCATTAACGCTTTATTTTGTTTAATTAATTCTTCTACTAACTTTTCCATTTTTACAGAATAATAAGAAATTTCTTACCTTGGCAATCTTCCGAAATCATAGAAGTATTCTACGTATCAATATTTATAAACTTGATGAATCAATCCCATTTCTCGTCGCCAGTGTGAAAGTTTCTCGCTAGTGGTATACGCTTATGTGCATTATATTTACTAAGTAAATATTCATTTGTAAACATTCACTATTTATTACAAAATTACAGGAACAAACACTAACATAAAACATAAAACAACATATTCAATAATTCTTATCCTAGTTCTGTTATTTTAACCATTGCCAATATCTGTAAGTAAAAGTGGTTATTCACGTGTTGCCATTAAAGTACATAATGTTAATTTTGAATACACGACAGATTGGAAGCCTGTTGGAGATTACCGAGCACTTAATGCACAAACAGTAAAAGATAATTATAGCATTCCAAATATTTTAGACTTTACTTCGAACCTTCATGGTACAAAAATATACTCCCACCTTGATCTCATAAAAGCTTACCACCAAATACCAATTCATCCAGATGATGTACATAAAAGTGCCATTATTACACCGTTTGACTTATTTGAGAGTACAAGAATGCAATTCGGCCTTTGCAACGCATCTGCTACATTTCAACGGTTCATGGATCAAATTACACGAGATCTTCCATTTTTGTATGTTTTCATTGATGACATCCTGGTAGCATCTCGCACACCAGAAGAACATCTCGAGCATCTGAAAATCATGTTTCAGCGTTTGCAAGAATACGGATTAAGCTTGAAATCATCAAAATGCATTTTCGGCGTATCATCCATAGATTTTTTAGGTTTTAAGGTATCTGAATTTGGCATTGAGCCCCTACGAGATCGTGTTGATTGCATTTTAAAATTCCCTCAACCTACTACTCTTACACAGTTAAGACGATTTCTTGGGTTATTTAATTATTACCGCCGATGTATATCAAAAGCTGCTCACATATTGGCTCCATTAAATAAATTCTTGGAAGGAATAAAGAATTCCAAAAAGTCTAGAAGACGCTCTGAAAAAAATTCACACGACTCAATTCAATGGACTGTGGAGGCTGAGCCATAGGCGTAGAGTTTTCAAAATTATTGGAGGGGCTCAGCCAGTGGCGCAGACAAGAGGGGGGGGGAGTGTCTACACCCCCTTTAACAGGGATTTAATTTACGAAGTAATGGATACAAAAATAGTAAAATCTGCTAAGACAAAATTACAAATAACCGCTGAAAGTTTTCGTTTTATACAGGTTTCCGTCTGCCATAGCAGGTAAAAATTCGAAGTGTTCCTTTCGATGGGGTCATGAAATGTTTGCCATTAGACAAGATTTATTTATAGACACGTTTTGATTACACAGTCTAACCTTATATCCATATCCATACAGTAATACCTTTGTACAAGCAATCGCAAGCGACCGAAACAATATTCCGTTTAAGACAGGTTTCTGGCTAATTAAGTAAAATTGCACGGTAATCTTTTCTTCTGGAGCATGAAAAGTTTCCATTTAAGACTGGATTATGCCCCAGACAGGTTCCGTTTTGACAAGTTTTACTCTACGTATATCATAAATATCTATATATCTAATAATAAAAGACAAAAACGCTGCTTGTGTGTGTTTATTGCCGATGGCTAGGAAAATCTACTGCCCGCAGAGGTCTGAAAATTTATATGAGAATAGTTCAATGAGGTATGGATGCCCCTGAGGCTCACACTTTTAATTTTTTGATAATTGGCCGAGATAGTAATTAAAAACTCCTAAAAAAAAGAGATTTCATTTTTTTAATTGGCGGAGGCGCGCTGGTGCATGAACAGAACCTGCTTTTCGAGAGGAAAGGAAGGAAAAACTAAATACATCAGCCGTGCCGTTTAAAATACTGAAAAACGGACTACTTATTCTTATAGTTCGTACTGTTACGTCTCAAACGCCTCAATCAGTTAAAAAAATATGGTTCTTAACTCTTTGAAAAAAAAAATTTAAACAGGGATTTCTCAGTCGACTTTTTGTCCCTTTCGCCAACGATTACTCAAATTTTAAGGGTACCGATTCACAAAATACACGTACACTGTTAAAAAAATTTCCGTTAAAATGCGTAAATTGCACTGGCGATCGAGACGCCAGTACTATTTCCGTATTTTAACGGAATTTTTTTTCCGTAAATTCCACAAAAAATTTCGTTTTTTTTCACAAAATTTACGGAAACAAAATTCCGTTAAAATGCGGAAATAGAACTGGCGTCTCGATTGCCAGTACAATTTCCGTATCTTAACGGTAATTTTCTTTTTAGATTGTTTTTAAAGCTAAGATCTTCTTATCGTCGGTGGTGCAATCGGTTTTCTAAAAGACTAATTTTAATTCTTTAAACAAATTTGCGACCGTAGGTCACTTCGTGCCTCACTGTGACGAGACTATCTTTTTTCCACAATCTTTTTAGAGCATTTCCACAGACTGGATTTTACATCTATTACAAAAATTTCGTACTGTTCAAACGAGTAGAAGTATTTAAAAATAAAAATAAAATCTTAGAAAATTAGACGAAAACGCTCAAAAACGGTCTCGGCGCGGTTTCGCTTGGCTTCGGCACACATTTTCACTATTAAAAATGCATGTTTTTCATGAAATTTTATAGAGTACTCGGGTACAGTTAAACTTATAGCATATTAACATTTCGGACAGTTCGGAAAACGAAAAGTATCTTTTGTTTGTTATATTAAAGAACCCGACGCGAAAACAAGAAAACTAGTCTGATGTGACAATCCTAAAACTTTCTTCTATCTCATACATGTTAAAACTTTAAAAATCGCTATCACAGTGCCAAAATTAAATGACAATCTATGCTCATCTCCATCATAAGGATTCTAAAGATATAGGTTCATTAAATTGTGTGCATTTTAAAAGGAGAACTTTGAAACAAACAACTGAATTTTGGCATCCACCCTCTTAGATGTCTGCAAGCAAAATTCTCAGCTCAAAGAGCATAAAAGCGACACCTGTCGCGCTGTATCACCAAAGCTAAAAAAAAAGATCTATGTGAAAGTGTAAGAGAACATGAAGTCTGATTAAATTCCGTGTATTAGTTTTTGAGACAGAACAATTGCGGGAATCGTGAAAAACGGAGCATAGCAGAGCCACCTATTGAGCGATTTACACCAAAACGTAAAAAGAACAACATATATCAACGTCTAACTGAATTTGAAGTTTGATGAAAATTTGTGTATTAGTTTTTAAGATAGAGCTATTACGAAAATCATGAAAAATTCTGTATTGCAGTGCCACCTGTTGGCCAATTTACACCAAAAAGTAATCAGCACCATTTAATATCACGGACTAACCTAATCTGAAGACTGATGAAAATACGTGCATTAGTTCTTGAGAATGAGCTATTGCGGAAATCGTGAAAAATGCAGCTTAGCAGCGAAACCTGTTAGACGATTTACACGAAAACGTAATCAGCACAAAAAAATATCAAGATGTAACTGAATCTGAAGTTTAATGAAAATCTGATCATTAGTTTTTGAGATGTAGCTATTAAGAAAATCGTGAATAATGCATCATAGCAGCGCCACCTATTGAGCAATTTACAACAAAAATTAATCAGCACCAAACAATATCAAGAACTAACAGAATCTGATGTTTTCTGAAAATCCGTGCATTACCTCTTGAGATATAGGGCAATTTGCACCAACAACTATTAAGCACCACTTTATCCTCCTGAGACCTGGCATCCATTTAAATGGATGTTTTGCTTTCGCCTTCTATTTCGTTAAATTTCATTGTAGCAATCTAAAACCAGTTTGGCATGGTAATGTATGAATCAAAAATCAACATTCAGCTTTTGGATTTTGGCAACAGTAACTACTTTGTTTACAAAATGGCGTAAAATGAGTCAAATTGGAATTCTACGTTCTGCTGGTAAGTTTCGTTTTTATGTTATTTTAATTTGTTTAAACTTTTTTTTTTTTTTTTTTTTTTTTTTTTTTTTTTTTTGCAATTTTAATAGCAAATGTTAATACTTGCCCTATGTTCTTTATAGTAAATTCTATTCTTTCTCATACTTTTAGCATTTTTTAAATTATTTTAAAGCGAGTTATGGCCTGAACATCCATTTAGATGGATGTGCTGTAAAACAAAATTAAAAAATCGAAATTTATTAATTTCTTAAAAAACATCATTTTTATGCCTATTTGTTGAAAAAAAAAACTCATATTTAAAAAAAATATATGCATTATATTTTACTTGGGTCTCAGGAGGATATATCAGGGACTAATCGAGCCTAAAGTTTTATTAAATTCCGTACAATAGATAGAGCGCCCAAAAAATTTATGTCACACATACAGGCAAACTCACAGACGATTCACAGATAGACATTTTGTAAAAACATGTTTTTCGGGATCTGTGACCGCTAAAAAGTGTAAATCCGTCGAAAACTGGAATTCGAAAATTCTCCTGAATCCAATACTTTCTTCTTGCAAAGATAGAAAGTAAAAAGGAAGAAGAAAACACACGTCTTTTAGAATCAATATTTTTTTCACGAAACTTTTACAGGGGCTCAGAAACGGTTATACAGTCGACGCTCGTTTTTACGAATCCGTAGGGAACACTAAAATTGTTCGTAAAATAGAAAGTTCGTAAAATAGAAAAACACCAAAAAGGATATGAATACGTACGTTATTCCGTTATTCTTATCTAATTTTATCAAACTGCCCCCTCTTCATAGATGAAGCAGTATTTCAAGATTATTTATTATTTAATAAAGTTATACATATACAAGAAATAAATGCAAATTTATACACAAAAGATAATTTTAGTACACTGAAACATGCTTTGAAAATATTAGATTTGAAAATACAGACTGGATTAGTTCATAGTAGGTGAAAATACATAGATGAAAACATAGATAAAAAATTAGGAGTGGAAATAATCACTTATCTTTTTTTTAATCACATTTTGGAAAATATATGTTTTCATTTTAACTATGCTTGAAATCCTTTCACAGTTATTGTTCCTGTCAAAAAAGTGCCTTAGTCCTGACAACCACTTCTTGAAATTGTTGCTATGCCCTCTCCCTCCGAAAGTGATTGGGAAAAACAACACATTCTTGGAATGCACCTGATGTCTCATTGCACCTGTTGAGAGTTTAATTGACGTAACACTGCGTTCAGATATTTTTAAAAAATGCTGAAGCATGAAAACTGAGTTCGCAAAAAAGAGATTTTCATAATCCTTAGTTCGTAAATGGGAGCGAAAAATTACATTGATTCTATGGGAGTGTATTCGGGACCACTCTGTAGTTCGTAAAATCGTAAGTGTTCGTGAAAAAGAGGTTCGTAAAAACGAGCGTCTACTGTATTTATAACGATAAAAATTTTAGAGAGTTCCAAAAAAAAAAAAACTATTTTTAAAAAAAATTATGAAACGACCGTACGTGAAAAACAGAAAATAACTCCTTACGAGCGCTTTTACCATTAAGGCTAATGTCAGACGAACGTCTTTTTACACTCTTTTTCCCCTACATATCATCCCTACACAATGTCGCTAGCATTTCGTCTGACATTAGCCTTAAAGTCAATATTTTTTGGAGAATTTTTCGTTTAAAAATATAAATTCGGCAAAATCGGATTAAAGGTATAAAATCATACAAATTTGTGCTTTATTAAAGGTTATTAACACGGTCCCGGGCAACACCGAGCGGGTCCGCTAGTCTATAATAATAAGGAAAGAAGTTTGTCTGTCTGTCGGCCATGTTCTGGAAAAATCGCTGCGCGTAGAGCTACAAAATTTGGTATGAAGGTACCTCTATGTAGCCCGATTTCGAAGTTTTTGATTAGACTTTTTCAATATAATTTTTAATGCTATTTCTAACGCTTTTTCGCGGTTCGAGGCGATTCTTTTTTTTTCTTATTATTAAAATAAATCCGATTTCAATCTTTAAGCGCATAATATAGTTAATTTTGTCCTCTTTTCAAAAAAGTTTATTCGGAATTCGTACAGCGATTTTTGAATTTTTCGCAAATATTTGCATGCGATTTCGTGTTTCGCAGCGATTTTTTTATATAAAAGAAATTTGGTTTCAATTTTTTAGCATTATACAGTAAATTTTGTCCTTTGAAATTTTTGAATTTTTAATTCTATTTTTAATGCGAGTTTTTGTGATTTTTCGCAACGAGTTTTGACACTCGTGAAAGAATTACGTTTAAAATGTTTTAGAACACTTGTAGTAATTTTTCGTCTTTGCGACTTTTGGAATTTTTAGCGTTTTTTAATGCAATTTTCAGCGGTTTTTCGCGTTCCGCAGTGACAGTGATTTTTTGCATTCCGTGGAGATTTTTTGACATTCGTGAAAAAATTCCGGTTAATGCTTTTAGTCCACTATAGTGAATTGTGTTCTGAGCGATTTTTGAATTTTTAATGCTCCTTTTTGCTTTTGTTTGCGTTTTTTTCGTATTCCGTAGCGATTTTTTGGCATTAATAATTTTTTGGCATAATAATTTTTCAGTTTCAAACTTTTAGCCTAATATAACAAAGTTTCTTTTTCGCAAATTCTGAAAAAAAAAAAAAAAAAAAAATTCGCATTTCAACACGATTTTTAGCGTTTTTACGCGTTCCGTGCCTTTTTTTTTTACATTTATAAAAGAAATTCGTTTCAACCTTGTAACACACTGTAGTAAATTTTTTCCTCCGCGATTTTTGATTTTTTATCGATTTTTAATGCGATGTTTAGCGTTCCGCTGCTATCTTTTGACATCCGTAAAAGGAATTGGGTGTCAAACTTTTAGCCCAATATAATAAATTTTGTTACGTTTTCAATAAAGTTTATTCGAAATTCGTACAGCGATTTTTGAATTTTTTGCGAATATTTATGCATTGTTTAGAGATTTTTCGCATTCGCGGTAATATTTCTGCATTCTTAAAAGGAATCATGCTTTAATATATCAAAAAAATCCCAAAATAAGACAATTTTGTCACTTGCGATTTTTAGAGTTTTTTCGCGATTCGCTACAATTTTTCCAAATTAGCAAAATGAATCCGCTTATCTTCTATCCCACAATAGTAAATTTTGTTTTCTTTTCATTTAAATTTATTTGGAATTCGTGCAGCTTTTTTTTTTTTTTTTAATTTTTCGCGATTTTTTATTACGATTTTTTGAATTTTCGTGTTTTGTACTGTTTTTCAACTGACCGGACGACGCCGGGCATGTCAGCTAGTTAGTGTATAAATGCATAATATAAATAATACAGGTTTGCGCACGAGAAAGCGGCCCTGCTGTGTTTGCCATGAATGCGCATGTACAGATAGATACTTTTATATGAACATCGAAAAGTTTGAAAATAACACGAAAATCATATAACAGGAAATAACACGACAGCACGGGGGAAAATGAAGTTTAGGACTGGCCCGGGTTTACTCAAAAAATTTAGACCCGGTCCCTACTCAGCCTGATAATAATGAAAGAAAATAGAAAATGGGCCTGAGAAAGGGTTTCTTGCTCGGCCCGAATAAGAACAACTGAATATGTATTGTTTATTGTTACCAGATCCTGGTGAATCGTCATTTACTATGGAGAGACCGCTTGATTGATTTGGACTATTTTAATAAATATGACCTTTATGCATGATTTAGAGACAAATAATTTCTTCCTTTATATTCTATGCTTTGGAGACACTGGTGATTTTTCCTGGCTTCTAGTTTCATCATTTGCAGCAAAACTTAAAGCCTCATCCCCTTCCCTCCCGAGTTCTTCAAAGCTTGTAAATTGGAGTCCCTTTCTTTGTAGCTTCGGAAAATAGCGAATCACCTGTGCTCTAATCAGATCATATCGGACACAATATGTTGTCCGTTAAAAACGTGAATTTATTGCTCTATTGTCTATGACGCCGAATTAGAAAAAGAATTTCTTCCCAGAAAGTGTGCCCAGTGTCCAAAGAAGGAAGAAAAACCCACCATGGAGAGTGCTTTGTTTTTTCTCATATGCCACAATAAAATTCTCCAGTTGTTATACTTGTTTACAAAGAATAAAAGAAAATAACGAATTTAGAGAAAGAACAATTATCCATCGAAAACATACGCTAAAAACTTTTGTAAATTATATGAAATTCCGAAATCTGAGTTTTTTCTATGTCAGTTGGCGTGAAAAAATTTAGCCCATCTGAAAAATTATTGGAGGGGCCCGAGCCCCACGGGCCCATATAACTCTACGCCTATGGGCTGAGCAGGCTTTTAATGACGCCAAACAAGCTTTAGCCAATGCAACTCTCCTACGACATCCCATTCCCGGCGCAAAGTTAAGCCTTTGGATTGGCGCAAGCGACAAAGCCGTTGGCAGTTCTCTTATGCAGCTTAATAAAAAGTATTGGAAACCCATTGCTTTTTTATCAATCAAGCTTTCAAAAAGTCAGCAGAAATGTTCTACATACGACAGAGAACTCTTGGCAATGTATACATCAGTAAAACGTTTTCGACACATGCTCGAAGGAAGGAACTTTATCATATATACAGACCAAAAGCCTCTCATATATGCCTTCAAACAAAATCCAGACAAATGCAGCCCGCGCCAATGGCAGCATCTAGATTACATATCTCAGTTTAGTACAGATGTACGTCACGTAAGCGGCGCCAACAATACAGTTGCTGATGCTTTATCTCGAATTGAAGTAGATCAAATCTCCAGCTCATTTTTAGACTTTGAGGAGTTTGCAAAAGCTCAAGAAGATGATGTAGATCTACGCAATTTGCAAAATGATAACAAATCTTCTCTTGTGTTTAAAAGCATGCCATCTCCAATGTCTGCCACAGAACTGATTTGTGATGTATCAACAGGTTCTCCGAGACCATTCGTACCAGCGAATTTTCGTAGAACGGTATTTGAATATTTCCACAATTTAGCTCATCCTGGTGTTGCAGCATCTTTAAATCTTATTGCATCACGATATGTATGGCCCAATATGCAGCAAAATGTGAAAGAATGGGTCAATAGTTGTAGTGCTTGCCAACGTTCTAAAGTACACAGACACATGAAAACAAGCCTAGGTACTTTCGCATTACCCGATGCAAGATTTTCACACATTCACATAGATTTGATAGGTCCATTACCTCCATCAGATGGAAATGTATACTGTTTAACAATAATAGATCGATTTACAAGATGGCCAGAGGTGATACCTTTAAAAGATATAACTGCAGAATCAGTTTGCCGTGCCATTTTTGACGGATGGATATCTAGATTCGGTTGCCCCATCATAATAACAACCGACCAAGGTAGGCAATTTGAATCAAATCTGTTCAAAGAACTGACAAGATTTCTGGGCACAAACCGCGTACGAACGACAGCATTTCATCCTCAAGCAAATGGTTTAGTTGAACTCTTCCACAGAGTCTTAAAGAGCGCATTAAAGGCTCATGAGCATAGTAAGTGGACCGAGAGTTTACCTGCAGTTCTACTTGGTATACGAGCTGCGGTGAAACCTGATATAAAAGCTTCAAGTGCTGAGTTAGTTTATGGCATTTCACTCACACTACCAGCTGAAATGTGTTCAGAAATCCCATCTTTGTTATCTTGCGACAATAATTTCATCCAACAATTGAAAGAGAGAATGAATAGTTTAAAACCTTCATATGCATCTGCTCACGGACAGTCAAAAATTTTTGTTCACCCTAAATTGAAGGATTGCACGCATGTGTTTCTCCGATTAGACAAAGTCCTTTCATCCTTATCTCAACCTTATTCTGGCCCTCATGAAGTTCTATCGAGAAATGACAAGCACATAACCATAATCATAAATGGAAAGAAAAGTTGTGTTTCACTTGATAGAGTTAAACCTGCATTTGTGTTCAGTGATTTACCAAGTAATACAGATAATCATGAAACTAAAAGTTTTCCAGTAGATAGCCAGCCAGTAAAATCAGAAGAACCAACTACCAAATCAGGCAGACGAGTAAGATTTCCTAAAAGACTGATAACTGAAATAAACTATACTTCATACAATTGATTTTTTTTTATAAATATATTGTGTTATTTACATTCATCTTGTATTTTCACATTGTTTTTTTTTGTTGTATCGTTCCTTTGTCACTGGAGGATACTCATGTAGTATTTCTCTAATAATTAAATTTCTCTAATACATTTATTTTCATGCTCGTGTATCTTACAATCTCATCGCTCCATGGATGAAGGAAACGATATTTTTTAAAAGTTGAGAATTTATACCAGTTGCATGGCAACAAACGATATCTGATACTTAAATTTATTATTCTTCATGTTCTATTTGTTCGTCTTGTGAGTGTTTTATTAAATGTTGTGGTGTGACTCAAAATGGCTTATTTATTCAATATAAATACGCAGACAAGCGCTAAAGTTTCTTTAAAAAATAATTTTTTTCAGTTTTTGTTGGCTCGCACATCTCGTTTTCAAGCATATTTTATATTAATTTTCTAACGAGTTGCTTTGTATTTTTGCATTGATTTCTTTTAATTTTGCTCATTTTCTTTTTTGTTTACATTTGTTGATTCGAAGAACAGAGGTGAAGTTTATATTCATGTCGGACCTCTCATTTTCCTCTTTCACTTTTTACTTATCGACGATTAAAATAACAAATTTTGTAATTTTTCTTACTTAATATATCTGCAGCTTAAGCCTGTATTTCGTTAGTTTTCATGTAAACCGTGCTATTTTTTTAAATATTTTATGTTTTTAGTTTGGTTTACATTGAGAAAAATTGAAATCATTAAAAATAATTGAAAATAATAAATTAAAAAATGTTCATGCTTAAAACTTTCTGAAAACTCCCGGAAATTTAAAAAATTTCCTTCCCAAAAACCCGGTTTATTCCCGGGAATAAACCCGGTTTTTTCCACCCTTTGCAACTCTACTTATAAATATGCATAATTTTCATACTAGAATATTGATATTTATTTGTAAGAAACAGTGTTTTTCGTTTCACTTTTTTTCACTAGAATCATGTGACAGAAAACGAAATTCGTGAAAAGTGACTTTCGAAAATGAACTTTCTTTGAAAGGGTGAATATTCGTATTTTTTAAAGATTGCACCGTTGGAGACAAAAATGAAGGTAAATGTCATCCGGTATATTTTTCTTTGTATCTCGGTTTCCCAAGTCGATGTGTAATTTTTAAGTAAAGTATGCCGAAAAAAGGGAGGTCGTCAGGCACATTAAATGTAAAAAAAAAAAAAATAAATAAATAAATAAAATCGTTATTATTTCGGTTACTATATCGGCAACAAATTTTTAAAATCGTAGCGATAAATATAATTTCATGATAATAAGGATTTATTAATTTTAAATTAACAATTTTGATTTATTAATTTAAGGATAAAATGTTTTAAAAGAGATATTAAACGAAACCCTCTGTGCGATCTCCGATCACACTTACCCACTTGTTTTATTAAATGGCGAAGTTTCGTTACCGTTTTCTGGATGTGTAATGAAATGTTTCGTAATCTCTGCTTGACGCATGATTTTTCGTTTTTGTTACTTACCCATCATACCTAGTATAGGGTAAGTCTTGTAATCGTTTTAAAAATCGAAAAATTTTTTGACGGATTTACACGTTTCAGACACTGGAGATTCCGAAAAACATATTTTTAGAGAAAAAAAATTTTGCCGTCCGTGTGTGTGTGTGTGTCTGTAAACGCTCTATCTCCCGAACAAATTGAGATAGAGACTTGAAATTTGGTGTGTACTTAGTATGTAATAATGGGAAGAAGCCTATTGAATATCAATAACCTCGATTATCCGGAACTAATTTTTTTCGGACTCCCGAAAGTTTCGTTCTGATAAAATGTATATAAAATTTTTCGACATTATTTATTATAAGGAATGAATATACAAGATAATAAAAAAACATAAATTTTGTATTAAAAATGAAGTCGACCGGATAATTAGTTGACGAGATATCGGTAATGCTATTTTCCACACTCTTTGATTTTTCATGCCCCTGTATTTCATTCAAATTTCAATTCAAAGATATATTTTAATTGGAAATGAGACGCTTAATCCGACGCTATAAACTGTTAGTTAATATTATTATTTGTGGAGTTATAAGGATGGGTTTTTTACGCAATTCGGTACTACTTGATTATCCGTCGACCAAAAACTATCCCTAAACTATAACATTAAATGTCAATAATGGCATCATAAATGTCACATTCACTTGACATTAAACACGTTACACGTGTTTGTTACGTCATCAAGTGATTTCCAATTCGAAGTTTTATTTGTATTTTTATTAACCCTTTATTAATTTGTTCTTTCGTTATTTAAAATAAAAATTATGCAATGAATATATAATAATATAAAAATTCACTCAATATAAAAATTCACGCAATATAAAAATAAACAATGGCAGCAGCTAAAGAACAACAATTACTATACTTGGGGATAAGACCCGCTAAAGATAACAACGTGTCACAATGGCAGCTAAGGAACAACTGAACTGGGTCACATGACCGCAAAGCTGCGGAGCTCGTTCGGCGTGCTCACAAGGTCCGAACATGCCACCCCACGTTGCAATGTGCGTAGCACACTCAAAATTTTAAAAATACACTATAAATACAAGAACTAAGTAAAATACCAATACCATAAAATTATATTATAATACAAATACAATAAGGATACGTTGCAATAACAAGGACTATACAATACAATAAAATGCAATTCTAGGTTAAACAAAAATTAAGCTATTTTCTAAAAATAGTTCTATATTTTTCTTAAGAAAAGTTGAATGTAAAATAACATGTAAATCTTAGATGCACTTTAAAATAAGTAAACAAGCAGAAAATAAGTATATACATTAGATTCATTAATATTTCTCAAGGAATATTTTGTTACTAAGCTAACAAAGATCACGACATAAACCTTATGGAAAATCCCTTTTCTTTGATTTTTATATTTAATCGCAAAAGGGCCACAAAATATCAGCTCATGTATGGTTAAACGTAAAATTTGGAGCTACTCTTTCCGATGGGAGGTCACCCATTATTTGTTTGGCAGTTACTGGGTTGTTCCTGAAACAGACAACGCAATCATGCACTACTTTACGCGCTACATTTTTTCCACTTACGGGCCAAAACTGCATACGTACGTAATGTACTAAAGTTTGGGGACCAATATTAAAATATTTCCTGTGAAAATGCTCAAATATCAGTTTTGTGAGCTTATGGCCTTTCGGCAAAATGATTTGATGCTTCTTATCAAAGTTTAAATCTGAATTTTCCAATCTACCGCCAACTCTTAAGATATTATTTTGATCCAAAAAGGGGGATAAACATTTAATTTTACTGGAAGGGGGAACCCTTGATTCCCGTTTTAAACCCTTAATTTCTTCCTGAAATTCCTCATTTTGTACTAATCTAATTAGAGATGTTTCTGAATTTTTTATTTCTGGGATTGTGAGGCTGCCTCTGCGCCGATCTGCTGACTTACATTTGCAATTGTGAAAAAAACCTATAAACATATGCCAGTATGCGAAGAATACTATAGTATTTACCACTTATGTTGAGGAAAAAATTTGCTTCTTCAGGATTCCTGAAAAGAGAAAGAGAAATATTAGAATTAGAGTCAGTACAATTATTTTTATATTTTGATTTAGTATCTGGAAAGTAGTCTGTTTCTGGAACAGAAATAGTTTCTTGCTCAATCACTAAGTCATCAACTGCTAGGAATTTTGACCCTTTAAACCACATTGAATTCTCTACAAGGGAATAAACACTCGCACCTCGAATTAAGAGATTGGCAGGGTTGTCCTTGCTGGAGCAGTGATACCAAGAGTTCGAATCTGAAAGTGCATTGATCTCTATGACACGGTTTGCCACAAACTGCTTCCATCGCTTTGATGAACCTTTGATCCAGAATAAGGTTATTTTGGAATCAGTCCAATAGTAAACTGTAGATGTGACTTTTTTAAAATCTAGGAAGGGTTTTACTTTATTAGTCAGTCTTGCACTTAGTAAGGCTCCGAGAAGTTCCAGCCTAGGCAGAGTTATCTCCTTTATAGGGGCAACACGACTCTTTGAGGTCACGAGATTGACTTCCACCCCACTCTCTCTTTTTATTCTCAGATGAATAGCAGAGCCGTACGCTATCTTATTAGCATCAGAAAAGGCGTGTATTTTTACAGCTATTACTTAATTCAAGAAACTAAGAGTTTTCCTCGGAATTTTTAGTTCTGCTAAATTTGGAAGTTCTTCGAACCACTTTAACCATCTTTCGTGCACATTAGTTGGAAATTGTCCATTCCATGCTGTCTTCTTTAGCTATAGTTCTTGGATGTAAATTTCCAACTGGGCGAAAAATGTCCGGACCAGGATTCGAACCCGGGACCTCCTGGCCGAAGCCGCCAGTTCTCTGCCATCTGAGCTATCCCGGACTATTCTGGTCGAACTTTTTCACCCAGCTAACCTTGATGATTACAGCATCTGGTCTGAAACCTGGTTCAGCTCAACAGAATAAAGCTCAGGTAATGGAACTCCAGAAATCGCTGGATACGAAATTACACTAGATTAATATTAACACAATTATTCTAATTGGTAAACAAATCATATTAGATGTAAATTTCCAACGGGGCGAAAAAATGTCCGGACCAGGATTCGAACCCGGGCCTCCTGGCTGAAGCCGCCAGTGCTCTGCCATCTGATTACCAATTAGAATAATTGTGTTAACATTAATCTAGTATAGTTCTTGGAACAGGCATTTGATTCTAATCGTGAATGGCGTGAGCATGCCTAATGGATCGAAGATTTTACCAACTGCGTGCAATAGTAGACGTTTTGAGCTTTTTTGTGATGACAAGAATTCTATTAGGCTTTTAACTTCGAATGTCAGACAATCTTCTTCTGTTTTCCAGGACATTCGTAATACCTTGCTTAGATTGCTTTCTAGGCTTATTGCAGCATGTTCTGCTTGAATATTTAAACCTTCCTTTTGTCAGCACTTCAATAACGCTTCATCATTGGTTATCCATTTTCGAAGAGTCATTCCTGCTTCAGACATTATTTTGTTAGCATTCAGGGAAACACCAAGAGCGTCTTGCAGCGTATCTTCGCCAGAGATAAAATCATCCACATAAATATATTTATCGAGTAGGTGAACAGTTCTTGGGTATAGGTTCGTAAACCGCTTGATATGCTCCTTTATGGTAGGTAATAGAAGGAATGGAGAGACATTGACTCCAAAAATAACATGTTTAAATCTGAAGAGTTTGAAAGATTTTAAATCATCATCATACCACAGAAAACGGAGAGAATCACGATCTTTTTCTGCGAGTGATATTTGAAGGAACGCCTTCTCGATATCAGAAGAAAAGGCAATTTCATATAATCTGAAGTGGATTAAAATATCAAACAGAAGTGGATTTAGGTTGGTGCCAGGCCATAAACAGTCATTAAGGGACAAATCATTGTTATCATGAGAGCTTGCATCGAAGACGATTCGGACTTTTGTAGTAAGTTTATCTTCTTTACAGACCGCATGATGGGGCAAATAATAAACTGCCCTGTCTAAAACATGCTCATTTTCTTGCACCTGCTCTATAATTCCTTGTCTTAAACAATCCGTGATTATTTCAGAATATTGTCGAAAAAGTTCTGGGTTTCGATAAAATTTTCTTTTTAGACCTTCCAAACGCTGTTTCACAACATTAAAGTTATCATTTAATTCCTTCTAGTCTCTCTTCAACGGTAACTGAACTTCATAGCGATCACCTACAAATTTGACAGTTTTATCGAAAATTTGTTGCGCTTGATCCGTTTCTGATAATTTTGAATCGTCATGTTTAATGCCTATAGACTCAAGCTCCCAAAATTGTTTTAAATTATCATTTATTTCATCGAAATCTCTAACAAAATTGCACATAGCAATATTGTTTGTTTGCGTCTTCTCTTCTAGTGCCCCAGTTGGAATCCATCCAAAAACAGAGTCTTGCAGAAAAAGTTTATCGTTAATCTTAACTGAATTAAGTTTTAAAATTCTGTAAAATAATTAAGCCCCAATTAATGCGTGAATTTTTCCCGTTTTGAAAAATGTGGGGTCATCCAATTCCACAATATTCGGTAAATTAATGTCCGATACATTTAATTGCTTTGATGGAATTACATCCGTGATTTTGGGAACAATAATGAAATATATATTCCCCCTGAAACTGCCATCTGAATTGGTAATCACACTTGAAATTTTATTTTTTACATTATAAGCATAACCGTTTAATGTGTAACGGGGTACATTAATTATCCTTTTTTTAAATTTCAGCATGTCAGCGCAATCCTTAGTTAAAATATTGACATTGCTAGCATTACCCAAAATTACTCTAAACTTTCGTTTATTTCCGAAATTATCTTCTATATAAACGAAGCATGTACTCAATAAAATTGATTTTCTTTCTTTACTTATATTATTCAAGGTCTTTAAAGATTCATCATTATTTACCGAAATGTTTCCCGTTTCTTTATTTACAGCACTGCAAGGGGGGGGGGGGTGAAATTAGGGGAGCGTGGACGGTCAATTCATTTTTTGATTTGTTTTTTTTTTTTTTTATCTCGATGGAGCGATGAGCTGTGTCGCAATCCACACGTATTACAGTTATATTTTGAAATGCAAGAATTTACAAAATAGGATTTATTCAAACAATTCGTGCACAGCTTATTCTTCTTCACGAAATCGCATCGCTCCAATACATTCATTTTTAGAAACTGAGAACATTTGTTCAAATTATGAAAAGCCAATTTGCACAGAATACAAGTTTTTCCATTTGATTTATCGTTCGAATTTAGCATGAATTTTTTTTGTTTGTTCGAAAGAGAAATGTTTTTATTTAAGGGTTTTTGAAGCAGAGTACCTATTTACGCTTTCTAACGTAGAACTCCTCTTTTCCAAAAATGACATTAATTCAATGAAATGCGGGTATTCTGATTTGTTGATCGAATATTCAAATAATTTTCTAGTTTCCTTATCTACCTTTTGCAATATAATATTGATAAGGATAGCATCAGACAGATTGTTTTGTTCATACTGTAATACTTTTAAAGCCCTCAAATTTTTATTTACACAATCAATAAAGGATCTCAATTCTTTAGAAGACCCGTAATGTATTTTTTCATAATTAATTATGGCTGATAAATGAGTGTCAATGAGCAAACGTTGATTTTCGAATATTTTAGTAAGTGCCATAAACAATGACTCAAAGGAATCATCTGCACTTTCTAATTGTTTTGCTTCATTTTTTAGCGAAGCTCGCAAATAAAACAGCCTCTGTGCGTCGTTTAATTGGACATTATTGATAATTAAATTAGTAAATTGTACTTTAACGATTGACCACTCTTCATATTTACCATTGAATGTTGGTAGTGGGATTTCAGGTAATTTAACTTTAATATTACTCACTAGGGGGCTCGGCCCCCTACGAGCTACGCTCGCCAACCCCCGTCCAGACACCGCAGACTCTAAATGCACGCTAATTTGATCGGTTTTAAAAAGATTTCGAAAGATTGAATTATAATTTAAAAAACAGTGGCGATCTCCCTATAAACGAATTTCTATTCATTTCTCTTTGATTGGGGAATTTTAACGCCAAATCCGCTGCTTGATTATCCCGTCGACTAATTTCGCCAAATTATATAAATCGCCAAACCACTCGCCAAGTTATACAAATTGACATAATTTTTATTTTAAATAACGAAAGAACAAATAAATTAGTACAACATTAATAAAAATACAAATAAAACGTCGAAATAAAAATAACTTGATGACGTAGACACGTGTAACAACATTTCAAAATAAGCTAATATAAAAGGAATGAAGTAAACAGAGTCTTTGTCTCCTGGTATTTTTTAACAAAGCGAAAAGAAAATTCTTTTAAATGAGACATTTTAAATTAATCGTTTTTAATCTGACGTAATTTTTACCAAGCTATTCTTTCTCTTTTAAATATTCACGTGAAAATACTTTTGTTAGAAATGAAACATTATTTGCGCTTCCCTAACAAAAATAGTTGAAAAGATCCTCTCAAAATATCAAATAAATGTCTAGCGCAATTTCTAAATTTAAACTGTTTTGCAATATTATTTTGTGTTCATTTTATGTAATAACTAAAATGTGACGTAAATATGACGTAATTTCTCCTATTTAAGACTTGTAACGCATGTTAATGAATTTATTATTTTACAATATCCTTTCTCTTTTAAAATTCACGTGTATACTTTTTATGACGTAATTTTTAATAAGTTCCTGCTTTTTGTACATAATTATTTAATTCTAATTCCAAATGATTATTTCTGTTTATAATAGTCACGTGTAAATAAATTTTTAATTTGAAGCAAACATTATTGTTTGCGCTGTTTATACATTTGGCAACAGTATAAATTAATACCATCTCTCTATTCTAAAAAAAAGTAACTACCTCTGTCACCGCCGCCGGTTTTGAATTTTTTGTGACCGGAGGTCTTTCTTCGTTAATATTAAGAAAAATAATGCATACAAAAACATGAAAATCGGTAGTATTATACAGAAATGTTTGATAAACACGCTGATGCAGACAGTTTTCAAATCGAAGAATTATTTTAAGAGATATTTAATGCTAAAGTTGGACAAAATCGTTCCACTAAAAAAGTTTTATAGGAGAAATCTATTCATGGGAATTTAATCATTTTTAGATCATTTTATACGTTTGAAGTTCCCGGTGTGCAGATTGTATTTCTTTTTTTAATTTGGCTAATTTTTTGAGGTTTTATTTCTATTTTAAATTCAAATTTTCAGCATTTCTAGAGATATTTTTTACAGATTTTAGAAAGTGATATTAATTTAAACTGTTGCCAACTGTATAAACAGTGGAAACAATGTTTGCTTCAATATATATATATATATATATATATATATATATATATTTATACGTGTAATAAATTCAAAATTTATTTACACGTGACTATTATAAACAAAAAAAACATTTGGAATTAGAATTAAATAATTATGTACAAAAAGCAGGAACTTATTAAAAATTACGTCATAAAAACTATAATTACACGTGAATTTTAAGAGAGAAAGGAATTTGTAAAATAATAAATTTATTAACATGCGTTAGAAGTCTTAAATAGGAGAAATTACGTCATATTTATGTCACATTACAGTTATAACATAAAATGAGCACAAAATAATATTGCAAAACGGTTTAAATTTAGAAATTGTGTTAGACATTTATTTGATATTTTGAGAGGATACTTTTCAACTATTTTTGTTAGGAAAGCGCAAATAATATTTCATTTCTAAAACAAGTATTTTCACGTGAATATTAAAAAGAGAAAGAATAGTTTGGTCAAAATTACGTCAGATTAAAAACGATTAATTTAAAATGTCTTATTTAAAAGAACTTTCTTTTCGCTTTGTTAAAAAATACCGGGAGACAAAGATTCTGTTTACTTAATTCCTTTTATATTGGCTTAGTTTGAAATGTTTATCTTATTTTACTTAATCAAAGACGAAAACAGCGATTGACGTATGTATTTTTGGTACTGCTTAGTTATCCCGTCGACTAAAAATCTATCATTCGCCAAACTATAAGATTAAATGCCAATAATGGTTGATCGTAAATGTCACATTAACTTGACTTTAAGCTGTTACACGTGTCTACGTCATCAAGTTATTTTTATTTCGACGTTTTATTTGTATTTTTATTATTGTTGCACTAATTTATTTGTTCTTTCGCTATTTAAAATAAAAATGATGTTAATTTGTATAATTTGGCGAGTGCTTTGGCGATTTATATAATTTGGCGAAATTGGTCGACGGGTTAATCAAGTAGTTCCGCAGCGGATTTGGCCTTAAAATTCCCCAGTCAACGAGAAATGAATAGAAATCCGTTTATAGGGAGATCGACATTGTTTTTTAAATTATAATTCAATCTTCCGAAATCTTTTTAAAGTTGATCCAATTAGCGTACTTTTAGAGTCTGCGGTGTCTGAACGGGGGTTGACGAGCGTAGCTCGTAGGGGGCAGAGCCCCCTAGTTTTCTAAAATAATCTCTCTATTCTAAAAAAAAAAGTAACTACCGCTGTCACCGGCATCGGTTTTGATTTTTTTGTGACCGGAGGCCTTTCTTCGTTAATATTAACAAAAATAATGCATACAAAAATATGAAAATCGGTGGTTTTATACAGAAATGTTTGTTAAACACGCTGATGCAGATAGTTTTCAAATCGAAGAATTATTTTAAGAGTTATTTAATGCTAAAGTTGGACAAAATCGTTCCACTGAAAAAGTTTTATAGCAGCAAAAACTATACATGGCAGTGTAATCATTTTTAGATCATTTTATGCGTTAGAATTTGCCGGAGTGCAGATTGCATTAATTTTTTTTTATTTTGACTCATTTTTTCAGGTTTTATTTCTATTTTAAATTCAAATTTTCAGCATTTCTAGAGATATTTTTTACAGATTTCAGAAAATTGTACTAATTTAAACTGTTGCCAACTGTATAAAAAGCGCAAGCAATAATGTTTGCTTCAAATTAAAAATTTATTTACACGTGACTATTATAAACAGGAAAAAACTTTCAAATTAGAATTAAATAATTACGTATAAAAAGCAGGAACTTATTAAAAATTACGTCATAAAAAGTATACACGTGAATTTTAAAAGAGAAAGGATATTGTAAAATAATAAATTCATTAACATGCGTTAGAAGTCATAGGAGAAATTAAGTCATATTTACGTCACATTATAGTTATTACATAAAATAAACACAAAATATTATTGCAAAAAAGTTTAAATTTAGAAATTGCGCTAGACATTTATTTGATATTTTGAGAATTAATTTAAAATGTCTCATTTAAAAGAACTTTCCTTTCGCTTTGTTAAAAAATACCAGTAGACAAAGACTCTCTTTACTTAATTCCTTTTATATTAGCTTATTTTGAAATGTTGTTACACGTGTATACGTCATCGAGTTATTTTTATTTCGACGTTTTATTTGTATTTTTATTAATGTTGTACGAATTTATTTGTTCTTTCGTTATTTAAAATAAAAATTATATCAATTTGTATAATTTGGCGAGTGGTTTGGCGATTTATATAATTTGGCGAAATTGGTCGACAGGATAATCAAGTAGTAACGCAGCGGATTTGGCGTTAAAATTCCCCAATCAAAGAGAAATGAATAGAAATTCGTTTATAGGGAGATCGCCAGGGTTGCAAAAAAGCCGGCTAAAATTAAAAAAAGCCACGCCGGTGGCTTTTATTGGTTTTAACCGGCTTTTTTTGGCCAAAATTGGCTTTTATACAATGAAGCATTTTAATTATAAATGACACATTTTTATGTGTTTTTAATTTGTTTTAAAGATATTTAGTTGAGGTAGAAATCAATATAACCCAATATTTATCAATAATGAAGACATTAATATTGGAATAAAAGGTCATACCAATTGCTTTGTCTGGTTTACACGAGGGTGTAAAAAAATAAAAAAAATCGGATTTTTTTGATTTAAGTCGGATTTTTTTTATTTAAATCAGATTTTTTTGATTTTTTTCCCTGTGTTAAAATATTAAACATCTACCAAGAATTAAGCATTTCAAAAATGAATAACCCTCCAATTACTAACATAACCTATGTTTTTTTGCTTTAATTAATAAAATTTTAATTAATGAATTATAGAAATTACAAAAAACTGCAAATAAAAAATTTCTTTAGTAACATACAACATTATGTGCATTAATATTTTGTAATAATTATGTAAACTGCTTAAGTAATTAAATACTGCTTATATTTTAAAATTATTGATAAATTGCATTTAATTGTAAATTGATTTTACAGATTAAATTTTGTAATTATTAAACAATTAACTGTTTAATTAAGAGCCACAATCTACATTTTTGAAAAATAAGTTGAAAAAAGGTGATTAAATAATAGTTTGATAAATTCATAAAGCAGCCAGTAATTTTACACAGGTTCTAAAGCGTATGTGTATCAAATTGATCAAAAATTGTAGCAATATATACAGCAAATTTATAAATAGATTACAAAAATTGTATTTTTGAAATTTAAATCAGATTTTTTCCCCACACCATTAAAATATTTGAATAGCTACTAAATATTATAATGCTTTGAAGTTATTTAACATTTTAGTTAGATGTTTTTTAAATGTATAATACATCTTTTTACACAGTTTAATATTGTTATAATTAGGGATGCACCGGATATTGATTTTGCCGGATATCGGATACCGGATATCCGAAGCTCCTTCGTCTGCCGGATTCGGATATCCGGCCGGATATCCGATCGGATATCCGGCCCTAGATATGTTTTTAGTTATATATTGAATTATTTCTCTATGTAATGTCATTTCAAAACAATAAATTACAAACATGGTTCACACATCACTGAAACATTTTAAATGTATTGAAATAAAATTTACAAAAACTATATCTCTTTGAATATGATGGCTTGAATTCAAGTTTTCCCAAGAGGGGAGTTTCATATCCAAAATTTATAAATGCAGGGGAGTTGAACTGTTAGAAAGGGAATAAAAATCTTTACACCCCGTTATTTTTTATGTGCTACTTAAAGAATTACATTTATACAGACATGACAAGAAACCATTGAAACAATTTAAATTAACAACTCAAGATAATTATTCAAAATTTTTATTTTATTAAAACAAAGGAACGGAATCAAGCTTTATATATACCATGTCTATTTTTCAATTTTCACCCAATGTTATGGGCAATTAACAATCGGGTTGCTAAATGAATTTCTTAATTTAGATTTTATTCCATTTTGCATACTTTAGCCTCTTTCAGAAATTACACTTTTGACAAACAGTACAGAGCGATTTTATAACTGTAGAAATTATCAGAAACACATGGTTATGCTCTCTTAAAAAGTTTTAGAAAACTTTGTAAAATCTGATGTGCATTAATTTTTAACTTACATGAATAATGCACATCTGTGATGGTATGTCATTTCTGAACAAATTTTTTTATTATATCCTTAATGGAATTATAGTCAAAACTGTAATCACTGGTACTTTCGTTAATTGAACTATGTTCTACGCATTGGAATCTACGCTATGAAATCCATATCCAAAGTTTGAAAAGGGAATAGTCAATTGATTTCTTCTATTACACGAGAAAAGATTGATTTCAAAAAGTCATGTCCTAATTTCTGTTAATTGCGAGAAACAACTAGTTTGTTGTTTCTAATTATGTTTTTTTTTTAAGTTCATCAAAGTTATTTTTTTTTCATGTGCATCACAAGTGTAATCTCATTTTGTTTAGTGCTGACTATTGGCCAATTTGATAGAGCTTAGTCTCCAGTGGCCGTTGCTGCCCTTTTAGTTATTTCCTATTTTGGGCAGAGAGGTAAAACATCGCAAAATACGTAAAACGGTCATAGAAAAAACATTGCTGATTTCGTCAATCATGGTGAAAATAAATAAAATAATTTGTCGATTGGTTGCGAGAAAAAAACTGAAGTTCATGGGAAATCGACAGTGGGAAAATATCACAAAATTCGTCAATCGATCATGGAAAACTATCGTGAAATTTACCAGTCCGTCACGAGCAAATACTGTGAAATTCCTCAGCTGGTCGCAGAAAAAAAATGCAAAATTTTTCAATCGGATGCAGAAAAACAATCGTTACTTTCATCAGTATGTCACAAGAACAAACAGGGAAATTTGCCAATCGGTCACAGAATAAAATTTCTAAATTTGTCAATTGATTGCGAAAAAAAAATTTATGAAATTCACCAATCTGTCTCCAGAAAAAAATCAAGAAATTCGTACAGTAGGTCGTGGAGAAAAATCGCAAAATTTTTTGTCAGATGCAGAAAAACAAACATGAATTTTGTCAATTTGTTGTAAGAAGAAACTGTGAAATCTGCCAATTGATAGTGGAAAATATCACGAAGTTTGTCAGCCGGTCCTGAGACTTCATCGTCGTTTTACAAAGAAACATTTTCGGAAAATGATTTTTTTGGAAACAGGAGTCTCCCGCCCCCAATATTTTTTAGGGCACGAATCCTCCATCCCATCTCGAAATTCAAGACATGTATCTGCCATTCAAGCCATGTAATGTATATTAATAATGTTGTATAAAAAATGTTATTTAAACATTAAAATATTCTGTTTATTTGTACAATGAAATGCTGATAATTGCTACTGGATTTGGATATGGGATTGAGTATATTGATAATTGCTAATAATTAATTTGTACAATGAAATGCTGATAATTTGTGTAACAAATTTTAACCAATTAAATATGCCTATAATTGTAGAGTATTTTCACAAAGAAATACATACATTCTTTTTATAATTTAAACATAAAATATATACTAATATACCCATGATTAAAGAGTGATTTTCTCCAAATAAAGGTTTAGTTGATGCCTTTTTTCTGTTTTAGTTATTTAATAGTGTTTTGCTTTGAATCACATTTAGTTTTATTTTAAGTTAAATTACTGTGATATTTATAAGTAAAAAGAAAATTACTTTTAATTTTAAATATTTTATTTATAATGAAGTTACAAACAGACTCGCATAAAACCAAAAACTTTCTGCGCACATAAATATTGGGTCAAAAACTTTCTGCAAATTTAATGTTTAATAAAATGACGTGTTATATTACTTTGACTGTATGAATTTTAAATAGTAGTTTTAAAATAATTACCATTTAATTTAAAAATTAATTAATATTAATTACAGAATAATTATGTTGGCTAAAAAAATAATAAAACTAAAAATCCATGATATGAAGGGGTGAATTCTTATCAGTTATTTTGTCAATGCATTTAGAAACAGCCCAATCCTTCATATTGTGACCTCTTCTCACAAAATGCAATAATGGACATTGCTTCTGAAACAACGGAATCACATTTTGTAAGGAGAAGTCCATTCTTAGGTATCATCATTAAAGAGACCGATGAGTTTTTATTGCAGCCCTTTGACGAAATTCTCATTTTTTTCCGCGATCATTTGGCGAAATTTCCGTTTTTCCGCGATATTTTGACGACATTTGCATTTTTTTGACAAAATTCGCGTTTTTTTAGAGATCCTTTGACAAAATGTGCTTTTTTTCTCCTATCCTTAGACGAAATTTGCATTTTTTCGCGATCTTTTGACGAAATTCGAGCTTTTTTCACGGCGTTTTGACGAAATTCGCAATCCTTTGATGAAATTAGTTTTTTCCGCGGTTCTTTTCCGAAATTTTCAATTTTTTTCATGATCTTTTGACAAAATTCGTGCTTTTTCCGCTATGCTTTTACGAAATTAGTTTTTTTCCCTCCGCTTTTACACAAAATTTGCTTTTTTCTGCGATTCTTTGATGAAATTCGCTTTTTTTCGCAATCCTTTGACGATATTCGTGTTTTTTCTGTGGCCTTTTGAGAAAATTCATTTTTTTTCGCGATCCCTTGACTAAATGCGTGCTTTTTCCGCGGCCCTTTTACCAAATTTGTGTTTCTTTCGCGATCCTTTAACGAAATTAGTTTTTTTTCCGCGATTCTTTTATGAAATTTGCGGGATTTTTTTCACGATCCTTTGACAAAATTCGCGCTTTTTCCGCTATGTTTTATGAAATTCATTTTTTTCCTGCACTTCTTTGACGTAATTTGCGTTTTTCCTGCTATTCTTTGACAAGAAATTTTTTTTTGTCCACGATTATTCTTTAAAGAAATTAGCGTTTTTCCACGGTCCTTTAACGAAATTTTCATTTTTTCCGTGATGCTTTCACAAAATTGGGTATTTTTCTGCGAACGATTGACGGAATTGGTTTATTTTCGGCGATCATTTCTTGAAATCCGCAATATATTTCAGTGATTTTTTTTGTGTCTGAATTTTCGGACTGATGGGCGATTTTGTTTTAATTTTCGGAACCGAATGCCTTAAATTTTCGGAAAATTCGGAACAGAATCACCCCTATCAAACAATAAATAAATCGTACATAAAATTGGAGAACATTTTTAATTTTTCGGTATTTAAAAAAAAAAAAATACAAGAACAAAAACTACATTTCTTTTCTAAGAAATTTTCCACAAAGTTCCGAATTTTGCGAAAAATTTTCCGCGTGCGGGAGTGCGTCTATATTATACAACTCTGGTTGCAAATATAACTAATTGGATGTGCCAATCTCAAAACTTTCTTCTATTTCATATGTCTTAATATTTCTAACAGTAATTTTAAATGTTAATACTTCGATATTATTAGTAGTTCAATATTATACCAACTTTGATTTTGATCTAAGATTTCTGCTCGTCAATTAATCAAAATAAAAATAAGTTAATCTCAATCATGATATTTATTAAAATCAATAATTTTTTTCGTTATTCTGTTGTACATCAGCTGATTGTGAATAGACAGCTTAGCAGGATGCGAAGTTCCCATGACTTCACAAGCCACCAATATACAGTACAAAAACTGCAAAAAATTGAGAAAATTTTACAAAAAACGCTGTCACAGTGACACCTTCTGGCAGAATATTTCCAAATTCAAGGAAAAACTGATGGCCATAGCCAAAAATATTCACAAAAAATTGGTTCAATTCTATGCTTAGTTTCATACACTTTTCGATGGTAAAATAATGGAAATAACACAAAAATCATTATTATAGTGCCCTCTTCCAGCAGACTATTTTCAAATTCAAGGAGGACCAGTTGGCCATAGCCAAAAACATACCCCTAAAAATTGGTTCAATTCTATGCATAACTTCATACAATTTTCGATGGTACATACAAGAATGAAAATGGCACAAAAATCACTGTTACAGCGCACCCTTCTGGTGGAATATTTCTAATTTAAAGGAGAACCTGCTAGACATAGCCAAAAACATACACAAAAAATTTTGTTCGATTATATGGATAACTTATTACATAGTTAACAGACACTTTTCGACAGTACAATAATGAAAATGGCACAAAAATCGCAATTACAGAAGCACTCCATCCTGACAGAATGCTTCCATATTGAAGAAGGACCTGCTGGCCACAGCCAAAAACATACACAAAAATTTGGTTCAATTCTATGCATAACTTCATACACTTTTTGATGGCACAAAAATCACGATTACAGCGCCCCCTTCCAGTGGAATGTTCCAATATTGAAGAAGGGACAGCTGGCTATAGCCAAAAATATTCACAAAAATTTGGTTCAATTCTATGCATAACTTCATACACTTTTTGATGGTATGATGACAGACAAACAGACATTTTGTATAAGCATGTTTTGGGATCTCTGACCCCTAAAACGTCTAAGCCCACCGAAAACCAGAAAACGAAAAAAATCTCAGTTACAATACTTTCTTCTATTGAAGAGAGAAGAAAGTAAAAATAGGCCTGTTTAATTGTTAAACTTAAAAGAGAGAAAGAAAATTAATAAAGTCATACTTTAATAAACAACTTCAGATTTTGTTTCACATTCTGAAAGTAAAGGTACAATTTTCTAAAAGATGTAAACATAAATTCTTAAATTTATTATAGAGAGTTCAAATACCAATGTTAGGAAAGCTGGTAATTCTTTAAACTTTTGGGAATTACCTTTTACTCATAAATAGTGGACTTACTTTCATATTTTGCATTTTAAACAAAAGTCGTTCGGCATTGTTTGGGTCAAACGATTTCTCTTATCCTTATATATTTGCTTTGTTACGCATTGCCGGATATCCGGCAGAGAAGTCGGATATCCGGTGATTGTGATTCGGATATCCGACGGTATTTCGGATATTGAAAAATCAGCCGGATGTGCCGGATATCGGATATTTGTCGGATATCCGTTGCATCCCTAGTTATAATTAACAATAACCATTTTTTACAAGTGATTTAGTGATAATTTCCATTAATGATTATAATGCTTTTTCACACCATTTTAAAAAATCAGAAAATATGTGATTTTACCATCTGATTTAAATCAATTGATTAAAA
Organism: Maratus speciosus; assembly: GCA_963932465.1. Lineage (NCBI taxonomy): Eukaryota > Metazoa > Arthropoda > Arachnida > Araneae > Salticidae > Maratus > Maratus speciosus. Next base: position 149,380,684 of record OZ010788.1, read on the forward strand.
TCATTGACACTCTATTGCTGTGTTTATTGTATATAAAAGAATGAATAACTTGATTATTAAAAGGAAATTATGACATTGCAAGTTATATTAGATTTAAATATCATTTTTAAATTAAATGCTTTTTATGTTTGTTAGATAACAACCATACTTTTTACAAACTTACTGTGCTTAAAATTTTTCACAATACTCAGGAATTACGCTTAGAAACAATTATTTAAAGCTTTGTTTTGCGTATTCATAAGTCACAATACCTGTAGAAACTTTCCAAATTATGTTCATCTTAGATTTGAATACTTTTTTATGTCACTTTAAACATATAGAAAATTTTTGATTTTAATCAATGATTTTTTTAAAAAATTCACTTGATTAAAATCATGATTTAAATCGCTGATTTAAATCAACTGATTTAAATCGTTGACACCCTAGTTTACACTGACCTTAACAATCTTTTTTTTAAATTTTTAATGCTTTATAAAATTAAAAGGGACAATGGTTGCTTAGTTATATATTTTATTAACTAATTTTAAGGGATATTAATAATACAAGTATTATTTTATTTCTCATTAACATTTATTTAAAATTGCACATAAAGTCATTTAATAAAAACATCATTTATCTCTATTAAAGCAGTATTATGAATAACATATGCATTAATTTATATGCACTATTTTAAATAGTAAGTAGCTTTTCAAAATTCTAATTCAACATGTTTAATTTGGAGAATTTTTTTTTAATTGTTCTCTTTATTTTATGCACTTACATGTACTAAAATTTCTCAAATGTTATATCCTTTCTAATTTCTAATTTCTCTTTCAACATTGTTCATTCTACGATTTTAATCTGTCCATATGGGCATATCTGGAATAAGTTACATAACAGCTTAGTAGCAGAAAGACTTTTTACATATATCATTTTTATAAGTATTTTTTATATAATGATTGCTTATTTACTTATTATTGCTCAAGTATTATATAAGATAATTTCAGTTATTAAATACATATAAGCTATTTAGTTTTAATCAATTTTAAAAGTAAATATCAGATGTAAGAATGTTTCTATTTTAATGTGTGACATTTTCTTATTCTTTCATATAAACTTTAAAATGTGTGGTATGTGTAGAGCCATGATAAAGAATTCCAAACCAATACTTTAGAGTCTTAATTTAATGTATTCTTCTGAATATTCATAATTTTTTTTCAGACATAATGCTTTCACAGTTGTATTCTAACAGTTATAAGGTCTTATTTATTTGACAAAATTTAATAGAAGTTAATATTTTTTTCATAGAAAATATTTATAAGTGTATTAAAAATAAATTAATCCAAAGTTTATATGAATTATCTATAAACCACCTTTCTGAAAAATAAAAGCCGGCTTTTTTCAATTAAAGCCGGCTTTTTTTAAGCGGCTAAAACCAAAAAAAGCCGGCCGGCTTTTTTTGGCCTGGCTAAAAGCCGGCAACCCTGGAGATCGCCACTGTTTTTTAAATTATAAGTAAATCTTTCGAAATCTTTTTAAAGCCGATCAAATTAGCGTGCATTTAGAGTCTGCGGTGTCTGGACGGGGGTTGGCGAGCGTAGCTCGTAGGGGCCGAGCCCCCTAGTGTAAAAAATATCTCTAGAAATGCTGAAAATTTGAATTTAAAATAGAAATAAAACCTCAAAAAATGAGTCAAAATAAAAAAATTAATGCAATCTGCACTCCGGCAAATTCTAACGCATAAAATGATCTAAAAATGATTACACTGCCATGTATAGTTTTTGCTGCTATAAAACTTTTTTAGTGGAACGATTTTGTCCAGCTTTAGCATTAAATATCTCTTAAAATAATTCTTCGATTTGAAATCTGTCTGCATCAGCGTGTTTATCAAACATTTCTGTATAAAAGCACCGATTTTCATATTTTTGTATGCATTATTTTTCTTAATATTAACGAAGAAAGTCCTCCGGTCACAAAAAATTCAAAACCGGCAGCGGCGGCGGCGGTGACAGAGGTAGTTACTTTTTTTTAGAATAGAGAGAAACTTATAGATTCAATGCTGTCAGCATGCACATTTATTTCAGAAACTTTAAGATTTTTAAGAAATATGTTGAGACTTACCTCAAGTTTCTCGAGACGATCTTCAAGTTCATCTAATTCGTTTTCGATTTCGGGTACGCCCTTAATTTCAGGGATGTCATAATATTTAACCCGTATTTCAGATACCTTTGCTTGAAGCTCAGGTAATTTTCGAATCTTTATTATGACTCGAGTAATTAATTTCGTCTGTATTATCCTTTACGAAATTTTCTAATTTCGTTATAGTACCTTTTAGTACCTTTTGCTCTATTTAACTTTTCCATATCAGCAATTTCTCTGCGACATAGACGGACCACAAAATTGTATGTAAATACTGTATATAACTTTAAGATTGAAGACGAACAGTTTTTCCTTTCACATTTTTTATAACACACAGCACACAAATGTTACAAACAATCACAAACACTGAAGAACACATAGAATGATAAAGTGACTTTGGGGGTAATAACCCGCTATTAGAACAAGTGACGTTCGTAAAACATATTGTGGGGAATACTTCCGCTATAAGCAACAGAATAATTGGGGATAAGATCCGCTATAACATAAACAGAATGATTGGGGATGAGACCCGCTAAAAACACAACGTGCAACAATGGCAGAAGCTAAAGAACAACTGAACTGGGTCACATGACCGCAAAGCTGCGGAGCTCGTTCGGCATGTGCACAAGGTCCGAACAGAGTTATTGCGGAAATCTTGAAAAATGCAGCATAGCAGCGCCACCTGTTGGGCGATTTACGCCAAAACGTAAACAACGCCAATTTATATCAAGGTATAACCGAATCTGAAGTTTGAGAAAAATCCGTGCATTAGTTCTTGAGATAGAGCAATTGCGGAAATCGTGAAGAATGCTGCATAGCAGCGCTACCTGCTGAGCGATTTACACCAAAAAGTAATCAGCACCAATTTATATCATGGACTAACTGAATATAATTTTTTATTAAATTCCGTGCATTTGTTCTTGAGATAGAGCGTCCTCAAAATTTGTGTCGCTTACAGACGGACAGACAGACTCATAGACAGACAATTTGTAAAAACATGTTTTTTGGAATCTCTGACCCCTAAATCGTGTAAATCCGTCGAAAACAGGAATTAAAAAAATTTCACGAATCCAATACTGTCTTCTTGTAATGATAGAACAAAGTAAAAAGAATATACGAGAACAATTTCAAAGTGAAGAAAAAATATTTTTGAAACTCTAGTTTACATTGAAACATATTTACATTGCTACTTGAAGGTGCAAAATGGTAGAAAGAAAACGGTCGGGAATACATAATAGGTTATCAAAAAAAGAAGTAATCTGCATTTGTTTTTTCTTGGTAAGTGACCTTCTTTCGATATCATTCTCAGGTTTAGCCAAATGTTCAAAAGTGATCTCAGGAAAATTTTCAGTTAATTGATAAAATTTCCTAATTGTCACCAGCATATCACAGGCATCTTGCACTTTTGGTGGAGAGATTTTTTCTTCCTTTTCACTCTCACTAGATGCTCCTGGATTTTCTGTTACATCATCGATTACTTCCTGATCGGTCAATTTATTAACAATTCTGACTTCGTTATCTGTTCCGTGACGTCAAAGGCGAGATTTCTACTCTTTCTATCTTAAAAATAGAATAGAATTTTTTGGGGGATTTCGTTGTCTTGACGAATATTTGGCCATCTTAAGGAATGAACTTTTAAACTGTACGTATTAAACAATTTCTGTTATATGCACTTCCTATAGACCTTAACCGGGGATTTCGTTTTTGTACGTAATAACGAGAAATCCATCTTAAACGGAGTCATCTTAACTGAAGTTCACTGTATTTTTTTTAGTGTGATTATTAATTAACAATATTTGCATGAAAATAGCGTATAAAGAAATAAAAATGTAAAGAAATGAAAAAGAATTATAATGCAAGAGAAATTTATTTATAACAGAAGTGCACGCAAATTTAATTGGTCATTATTCAATTCTTAAACATTCACACAATGATAATTTCAGTTTTGGTTTATGATAAATATTTTTATATTCATTCTACAACTAACTATTTTACCATTTTATGAGAAAAAATGCAAATGAAATTATTTACAAACAAATAAATACTTTGTTTAGACTAATCAAATTAGTGTTAACTTATATTTCTCCAACCGCCAAGAATTTTTATTAATGTATTGTTTAAAACTGTAATTACACTTTTAATATTTGAATTTAATAGATCTTTTTTCTTAGCAAAAATTACTTTACTACGCAATATGTGCAGCATATCAAAATTCTTAAAACACAATTAAGTTCTCTGGAAAATTTATAACTGATGAAATTACAAGCATATTAAACTTGTTATATGGATCTTTAAAACACAATTCAGTTCTTTGTAAAATTTATAATTGATGAAATTACTAGCACATTAAATTTGTTGTGTGGGCATTTAAAACACAATTAAGTTCTTTGGAAAATTTATAATTGATGAAATTACTAGCATATTAAATTTATTATATGGGCCTTTAAAACACAATTAAGTTCAAATTACTCAATAATTGCTGTAAATGATAAACATAATTTTTAAAAAGGCAAAATACCGTTATTTATTTATTTACAGTTTGACATGTTTAATTGCCTCAGATGCCAACACTCTGAAGAAAATAAAATGATAAAATATTTTCACAAAAATTCAAATTGAAAAACTAGTAAATTAGACAGATTAAACTAGAATAAAAAGAAAGGTAATTTCAAAGTATAAAATTCAAAGTTATCCTCTTTGCAATATTTTCCTAATTTTTTCGAAAGATTGAAATATAAACTCAATAAATACAATATCTCCATTGTTGCAAAATTAAAAAACATAATATGTAAGAAAATAGATCCAATTGATCCAAATAAATTATCAGGGGTATATGAAATACCTTTCATCAAAGAAGATGGAACAGTGCAATTTTATATAGGAATGACAAATAGAAAGCTCAAAACTAGCATCAAAGAACATATAGCAGACTCAAATACAGCAAGAAAACTACAGCTCTGGCCAGATTATGTAACAGAGAACCTTTAAAAATAGATTTTAAAAATAGTAGAATAATTTATCCATCAATATCTTATTTGCCATCCGTGATCAGAGAATCAATAGAGATCTTCTTATGCAATGAGAGTATTTGCAATGATTCAGCATCCATGGAGCTCTCTAAAATTTGAAGAGAAATGCTACACAGAATCATGAAACAATAGGGTCATTCCACGTAAAATGAGCAAAAATTTTAAAAAAGTTGTGGCCACATAGTAACCGATTTTAATAAAATTTGATACACAGGTTCAGTTCATATTAAAATAGAGCACTGCAAAATATCTTCACAAGAAATTAATTATTTTAGCAGTTATAGACATTTAAAAAACTTGTGATAAAGAATGACATGTGTGCAGTTGTCCAAAGTTGCGAGTTTGCAGCTCTGTACCTTGAAAACTATTTAACAGAAATTATTTTTTTTTATAATATTGTAACGTCTGAAAAATTATGTTCTTATTTATTGAGTAATAATAATCTGATAACACCATGATTAATCTTTAATTGGTTGTAAAAATTTAAATTTTGTGAATTTTGGGAAAATTAGAAACGTTATAAAAATCAAAAGAATTCAAAAACATCTGTGAAATTGATGCCTGATGTAGTATTATATATGAAGATCAAATTTCTCAAGTTTGAAAGTTGTCATTTATTTCCTTCATCTTAAAAAAAAAAAAAAAAAAAAAAAAAAAACTTAGAAAAAAAAATCACAAAATCATAATTTTTCCTCTTATGTATGAGCAAAAATATAAATAAAGGAAACGTCCGACATTAACAATATTGCACAGACATAAAGATCAATAAGTCCGTGATATGCTCAAAAAAATTTAAGATTGTCTTTTGATTCCTAACATAGCAAAAATCGGTTCAAAAAGGTAATATCTGTTACATTCCATGAGCTTTTCCTTTTTGAATTCGCGCTCGTTTCTTAAAATATTGCACGATTTCAAAGGGAAGAAAATGAGTGCTGCCATCTATTTTTGGTATCTGGATTTAGGATTAATATGTAATATTTTGTCTAACCTGATCATATTTCTTTACTTTAATTAAAATATTCCTGAGGTAAAAATAAACTGAAAGTAAGAATACAAGTTTCTATATTTAAAATGTACACTTTTATCTATAATATCAATTATTTTAAAAGTTTTAAAAAGCTTCCCTTCACTTTCAAAGAAGTTATAGAAATATTGCATTTTACCCTTAACATTTTTTACTATTTATTTTTTTCTCATTAAGGAATAAAAAGGCAAGAATGAAAGTTTCGATATTTAAAATATATACTTTTAGCTATAACGTCAAGTAATTTTGAACTTGTCTGAACTGTCCTTCATATTTAAATGAGCAATAGAAATATTGCATTTTCCTCTCAAAAATTTTGAAAAATATTTTTTTTCTCATTACGGAATAAAAATACAATTACTAACTTACGCCAATCTGTTACTTATTATTCATTCCTAATAATAAATAATTTTTAATATAGTCTTTCCATTCCTAAGGCTAATAATCAAAATTGAAATTTTAAGCATTTAGACAAAACCTCGATTTTGCATCCACTTTTAATGTAAATTCTAATGCTTGAATAAACAATCCTGAAATTTATTGTTTTGCATTTACTTATAAATAGATATGATATACTTATATAATGTTTTTCATTAAAATCTCTGACATGTCTGGCACAGCTGATTTGCTCCTTTTGTATGGAATGACCCAATAATGTAAAATAATTCACGTCCACAAACTTCCATTTTTACTTTCTTCTATCTTTACAAGAAGAAAGTATTGGATCCGTGAAAATTTTCGACTTTCTGTTTTCAACGGATTTACACGTTTTAGGGATCAGAGATTCCGAAAAAACAGGTTTTTACAAAATGTCTGTCTGTGTCTGTCTGTACGTATGTGACACAAATTTTGTGGGCGCTCTATCTCAAGAACTAATGCACGGAATTTAATAAAAATTTATATTCAGTTAGTCCCTGATATAAATTAGTGCTGCTTAGTTTTTGGTGTAAATCGCTCAACAGGTGGCTTTGCTATGCAGCATTTTTCACGATTTCCACAATAACTCAATCTCCAGAACTAACGCACGGATTTTCATCAAACTTCAGATTCAGTTAGTCCTTGACATGAATTGACGTTTTATACATTTTGGTGTAAATCTGTCGACAGGCGGCTCTGTTATGCTGCATTTTTCACAATTTCCACTATAGCTCTATCTCAATAACCAATGCACGAATTTTCATGAAACATCAGATTCAGGTATACCTTGATATCAATTAGTGCAGTTTATGTTTTAGTGGAAATCGCTCAACAGGTGGCGCTGCTGTGCTGCATTTTTCAGAATTTACCGCTATAGCTCTATCTCAAGAACTAATGCACGAATTTTCATCAAACTTCAAATTCAGATACACTTTGATATGAATTGGTGATAAATTGATGTAATTTCTTGTACTATTTAAAGGATTTAATCAACGTGATTTATATAGAAGAAAGTTTTGTGACGGCCACAACATGCTAGTTTATATTGCAGTTAATTTTAATATCCTTGTGTTCGCGTGATTTTTGTTTTTGTTTACTATTTTTTCATTTTGAATTTTTGCGAAAATATTTTATCATTTTATTTTCTTGAGAATGTTGCCGTCTGATGCACTGAAACATGTTGAAATGTAAATAAATAAAGGTATTTTGCCTTTTTGAAATTCATGTTTATCACTTATTGCGATTATTGAGTAATTTGATATTTTGAAGTGATTTTTATATATAGTTTAAAACACAATTAAGTTCTTCGTAAAATTTATAATTGATGAAATTACTAGCACATTAAATTTGTTGTGTAGGTATTTAAAACACAATTAAGTTCTTTGGAAAATTTATAATTGATGAAATTACTAGCACATTAAATTTCTTATATGGACCTTTAAAACAGAATTCAGTTCTTCGAAAAATTTATAATTGATGAAATTACTAGCATATTAAATTTGTTATATGGGCCTTTAAAACACAATTAAGTTCTTTGTAAAACTTATAATTAATGAAATTACTAGCATATTAAAATTGTTATATGGGTCTTTAAAACATAATTAAGTTCTTTGGAAAATTTATAATTAATGAAATTACTAGCATATTAAATTTGTTATATGGGCATTTAAAACACAAATAAGTTCTTTCGAAAATTCATAATTGATGAAATTACTATTGTTCTTTAGTCCTGGTTCAGAACAGAGCACATATCGACATTTGATTACTACGAGGGGCAGTCGGAAAATAAGTTTCTCCTGTCGACTGTGGTCAGAGTTGTGTATAAAAGTCACAAAATAAAATGAGACATTAAAGATAAGACATATCTTTATTTTTCTACATAATTACCAAGTACCTTGAGACATTTGTCATACCGCTTGATAAGCTTCAAAAAGCCATCCAGGAAAAACTCGGTGCTTTTCATACGGAAGAAGCGTTGAACGGTTTGTTTGACTTCAGCATTGCTTCCAAAGCACCTTCCGCCGAGATTCTTCTTCAAAGCTGGACACAGATGGAAGTCACTTGGTGCGAGATCAGGACTGTATGGTGGATGGTGTAGGCACTCCCAACCAAGCGTTGAAATATGGTTTTGCGTTGCCGTCGCCGAGTGTGGTCTCGCATTGTCATCCAACAGCAGAGCGACAGATCTGAGAAGGCCATGCCGCTTTGTCCGAATCATCTCTTTCAATTACGACAGAGTGTCACGGTACCGTCCAGCATGGATAGTTCCATCCTCCAAAAAGTCCAGCAACAAAACACCTTGGGCGTCCGAGAAAACGGCGAGGAGCACTTTACCCGCGGACGGAGTTCTTTTGAACAGGTGATGATGGATGTTTCCACTCCATGGATGTGGCCTTCGATTCGGGCTTGAAATGGTGGATATACATTTCATCCCCCATCACAATCCAGCCGACCTCCACCCAATGGTGTATCGGTGTCTTGCACGTTCGCGTTCACCTGCTTTGTCGTCTTTCGCCCATAAGCCGTTCAACGCTTCGTCCGTATGAAAAGCCCTGATTTTTTCCTGGAGGGCATTTTTGAAGCTTATAAAGCGGTTTGACAAATGTCTCAATGTATTTGGTATTTATATGGAAAAATAAAGTTATGTTTTATTTTTAATGTCTCTGTACATTTTTTGTCTTTCATACATACCTCTGTCCACAGTCGCCAGGGGAAACTTATTTTCCGCCTGCCCCACGTATTTCATAAGTTCAGCAGCTATCTCACAGATAAAGACGACGGTAAGACACGAAACAGCCAATTTATTGAACCATGCATTGAATTTTTGTCAGTTGGAGCATTTTTGACAGCTTCTATAGTTAAAGGGTCTCTTTAAATTTTCTTACAGATCAAATACATTTTCCATGTCAATGTGTTGTTCGAATTAGCATATGAGTTACACAACACTAGATGAGCCCACGCGTTAGATTAACAGATAAAACCCAGTTTTTTAAGTGAAGTATCCAACTATCATGTTAACTACCTTCATTAATGTATGGTGGGGATAATTTTAATTCAATGTTTATGTGTGGATCCCTTTAGGCAAAAACAATAGAAAAAAAAAACAGAAACTTGAAATTTCGCAATATAATAATTTTATTTGTATACATATTCGCTCAGCGAAACATGAAAAGTTAAATAACAAGTAAATCAGCAGTATAAAGACAAAATGTAAAGCACATAACATGAATAAAATATTCTTTAGTAAAAAAGTGAAGTATAAATAATAGGCACAGAAACAAATTTCTAAATGATATTCTTATACAGATGAGGTATACAAGGTCATAAAAATGAAATTATGCTTTGAAAATTACACAAGGAGATATGTCTTTGTTCAAAAATATTAGTTCTTATAATGTCTAAGCTCTAAATAACGTCTCACGTACACCATTAAAATATACAAAAAATTACACGTTTCGAAAGATTGAAACGCTTTTCTTTAGGCAAAGTCAGATGCTACTACTTAGGATATCAAAAAGCAGAACTATTCTATAATTAAAGCACATGCATTTGTCAGATGAAGCCAGTCTTTAGAAACGTGTGATGCTTTTTTTACATATTTTGGTTTATTCAAGAAGTTAATATTTTCGTATTCTGTTCTGAGCGAGTATACAGAGGATGTACATTCCCAACGGTTTTCTAATGGTTAATTCCTAAATCGTTACTCATAGGCATATAGTTCCAATTACAAAAGTATTTTTAATGAGGTAAAGAAATTTTTTTAAAGCGATTTGGGTCAAAGAAAACATTTCTTAAAAAATTACGAAATTTAAATTTTTATACGGTCCCCCGGTCCTATAAGTTATATTTAGTAAAAGTATCTTATTACTCTAAGAAGTAAGGCAAAAAAAAATCCAATTCTTCTCCGATTAAAACTGACCGAGTAATAGATGTTTAAAGTTGAAGCATCTTTTTTTTTTTTTTTTTTTTTTTGCTGCGAAGTAGGGGTCATTCACAAATTTACTAGAAATATAAATAATCGTCACACATATATATATATATATATATATATATAATAGTTGAGAGTGAAATTAACATAACAATACAAATTTGAAATCTATTTTCATTCTGACATATTAAAGCAAAATATACAACTTGTACTGAAAATATAAGTGAAAAAAAAAACCCAGAATTTTTGTTAAATGAAATGATGGAAAGCAACAGTCGAAATTCTTTACAAAATAAAACATATGTTAAAATATAAATATTTTAAACCAATCTGAAACTTAATTAACAAAAATTAACAATATCGTGAAACTTGTACGATGAGACTACTTTCCGTTAAAGTGCAGATACACGCGAAATAAATTCTTCTAATACTTTAAGCACTTTGTGTACGTCCCCTAAAAGTATGGCCCAATTCATCTGTGTTCAGATGCAGAAAACTGGCGTAAGTCATACTATTCAAAGTTTCATAACTCGGTCAATTTTAGAGTTAGCCTTATTATTATTATTTTTTTTATTACTTGTTTGTGTAATAGGAATTTTTTAATAAATATCACTTATAGGACCGAGGGACTTTATAAAAAATGAAATTTCGTAACTTTTAAAGAAATGTTTTTATTGATCCAAACGACTTTTAAAATAGTTTTTACCTTATTTAAAACATTTTTGTAACTGGAACTATATGTCTATGACTAACTGTTTAGTAATTAGCCATTGAACACCGTTGAGAGTGGACACCCTGTATGGTTTTATTTTGAATACAATGGAAACCTTTTAAAACACACAAGTTATATCCATTGTATTGGATATTGAACCATTATTTGAAATATATGATTTGCTGCCATTTGCTAAAAATATCCCATATTTTTCTATTAAATAATTGTTACGCATTTGGTAAGTTTTTATTTTTTTTTATATGGTGTAATTTATTTCAGAAGAGCATAAAATCATTCATTGCTACAGAAAATTGCCGAAATTATACTTCCTGAATTCAGAGGTGTGCGCAGGACATTGTATGTGTCATAATGGTACGAAACAAACATTTTAGACCATGCGCTCCATCAGATTTATTTTAAAGCTATTTTTTTTTTTAAAGCACTCTAAAAAAAATTTCTCAAACAAGAAGAAAGTACAGGCAACAAGTTCCCGGAACACTTCTGTGATTTGGAAGAGATATTTTCTGCTATTTGAAGAAATTTCAGCTTTTTGGCTGGAGAATTTCAGGAAATTTTGATGTTAGGTTTGCTAATTTTTCGTTCTTTTGAAGGGACATACGAAGAAATTCCGTTTCTAATACGAAAAAGTACAAAGAAACACAGTTGCCGGAACACTTCTATGATTTGGAAGAGATATTTTCTGCTATTTGAAAAAAAATCAGTTTTTTGACGAAGAAATTTCGTTTTTAATACAAAAAAGTACAAAGCAACACAGTTGCCGGAAATCTCCCGTGATTTCTCGAAAATGCAGCTTTAGTTTGGAGGATTTCTGGTAATTTTTACATTAGATTGGAGAATTTTCTGTATTTTGGGGGAAAATGGGTAAAACGAAGTGGAAATTTCCGTGTTTTAACAAAATATAATCAATGGAAAAATTCGTTTAATTCACGGATTTTTTTGAGAGCGTACTAAAAAGCTCTTACTTAAAATATTTTACAAGCAAAATTTTTTATTACAGCAGCGGCGTCTTTCTCATTCTCGGTGTTAAACTTCGCTATTAAAATCTTTATCTATCAAGCTCAAAGTTGGTATTGTGCATTCGCGAATATATGATTTTTTGTGCTATTCTTTAGTAAATCTTGAACGCAGAATAGGAGGGATCCGTTGTCCAAATTTCATTTCATTATGAAATGAACAACGTCCTATAAAGTCCTCTGAGTTTAAAAAGTTTAATTTCGATAACATTGTGTCTTACGATCAATTGCAAACATAAATTTCTATTATGTGATTCGTGAATATGTATATGTAACAGTTGTAAATTTCCAATTGGGTGAAAAAAGTCCGGACCAGGATTCGGTCTTGGCTGAAGCTGCCAATGCTCTACCGACTGAGCCATCCCGGACGAATCTGGAGGACTAATTCACCCAAGTAACCTCGATCAAAGAATCTGGTCTGATGTCTGAATCAGCTCAACAGAATAAATCGAAGGTTGTTTTTGAAACTGTAGTAAATGCTGAAGTGTAATTATATTAGATTAATTTTTAACACAATTATTCAATTGGTAAATAAATCATAAGAATTGTAAATTTCCAAGTGGGTGAAAACAGTCTGTGCCAGGATTAGAATCAGGGATGTCTTGGCTGAAGCCGTCAATGCTCTACCAGTTCTACCAATGGCTCAGTTGATAGAGCATTGGTGGCTTCAGCCAAGACATCCCTGGTTCGAATCCTAGCCCGGACTTTTTTCACTTTTTCAACTTTTTTCACTTATTGGTAAATAAATCGCAACAATTGTAAATTTCCAAATGAGTGAAAAAAGTCCGGCCCAGGATTCGAATCAGGGATGTCATGGCTGAAGCCGCCAATGCTCTATCAGTTCTACCAATGGCTCAGTTGGGTAGAGCATTTGGCGGCTTCAGCCAAGACATCCATGATTCGAATCCTGGCCCGAACTTTTTCACCCACTTAGAAATTTACAATTGTTATGATTTATTTACCAATTGTATAATTGTGTTAAAAATTAATCTAATCTAATATGTATATGTGTTATAAAGAGTTCATAACCAACATATTTCTCTTGAATAACAACTAATAACAAAGTTTAATTGCAACAGATTTAGGAAATAAACAAGAAAATATGTTAAATACAGAAATAACACGATACATATATAATGAACATGAAATATGATGCTAAATTAATGAAACAGTAGTCAATCAGGGAAGTATGAAATATTTACACATCATATAAATATGAAACATATAATATTTTATATCATTTTACACATAATTTATGTTTGATGTAATCTCTTTATAAATGCATCATTCCCTCTACAAACGTATAACATGAAGTTTATTGAAAACATTTAAACAATGTATGCAGTAAAAATTAAAGAAGTACCTAAGAAATGATTTAAACCGCTTTTCCCTCTCCACAAATGCAGAATAAAAATAATTGAAGATAGCATGCCAAATGTTTATACATTTCATTTTTGTGCAATTTCATTCGTTACTGTAAATTGCAATTTATATTTGGCATTTCATTTATAAATGGAAGCTGTAACTGGTGATTTAAACCAAAGAAATTCTACTATTGAGTATTTTTTGGAGACAAAATGCTCAGAATAGTCTATATGTCCTTTTTAATACGATATGATCTGTTTAATGTATGGTTAGTCTATATGTTGTTACAATCTCTTAACACTAAATATTTTCTCACTTCTTTTTTGTTAATCAATCACTGATTTCAGATGCAAAGATTAAACTAGCCATATCGCCTTGCAATCGCTATAACTATTTGTTAAACTATTTCTGAAATGTTAATTAAAATTTAATCAAGATTACGTTAAGACAGCCATTATTTCGTCATTTGTTCGATCACTACAACGTAGTTTGTTAATGATTTATCAAGATTTACGAGTAAATAATAAAACAAAAAAGTCCTTCCGGCCAGTGCCGGGAGGAAGAGGTAGCTTTCATAATCCTTATTTTAAAAAAGCCAACTTATATCATGCAAACACACGAAGCTCAATTTAGTGGAAACCGAATATAGGAGATTCAATACTAATTTTTATCAATATAATGAATGAGAATTTCGCGAAATTAGTCAGCTTTATCCAAGCTGCTTTTCTTTAAAGTAACTTATATTTGTTTGCCAAATTCGGCAATTTCTTAAAGTGCCTGTCATTTTAAAACAACGTGGTGGATGAGGCTAAGCAGTGAACTTGGTCGCGACCTTAGTAATTGCTGTGCACATGCTCACTCACATCGGAATCGGTTAATATATAGGAGTGCTGTCGCATGCAAAAAATCAGATTTTTCAAAATGTCACCCACAATAGAAATTGAAACTGCTATATCTGAGCCATTTTTTAAGGTAAAGACAAACAAAAAATGCTCCTGAATCCTTATATCAAGATCAAATACTTAAGAAAGAAACCTTTTTCAATTTCTAATTTTTTTGCACCTCACTTTAAATATATATATATATTTTTTAATTTAATGGCCGCCATTTTGAAACAAGATGGCTGATGAATCTGGCCAGCGAACTTGGTCGAGGTGTTGATGTATACTATCCACATGCCTTCTTACATCGAAATAGGCGAATACGTGTGTTATCGCGTGACAAATACAAGATCGTTTCAAAATGTTAGATATGCTAGAAATTCAAAGTGCTATAAATCAACCATTTTTTAAGATATCAACAAAAGAACAAATTTTCAGAAATAAAAACTGCTCCGGAATCTTTGTATCAAGGCCAAACACATAAAAAAAAACCTTTTTCATTTTCCACTATTTTAGTACCTCATTTTAAATTTTAAATTTTAAATTAAATTTTTTTTAATGGCAACCCTTTTGAAACAAGATCGCGAATGAAGCTGGACAACGAACTCGGTCGAGACATTGGTATGTACTATGTACAGACCAAGTTACATCCAAATAGGTTCATAAATACGCCTGTTATCGCGTGACAAAAATCAGGTCGTTTTAAAATGTCAGCCACAAGAGAAATTCAAAATGCTATTACTCAGCCATTTTTTTTTAGATATAGACGAAAGAAAAACTGTTCCGGAATCTTTGTATTAAGGTCAAACACATACAAAAAAAATCTTTTTCATTTTCCAATTTTTTGGTATCTCATTTAAATATTTTTATTTTTTAATTTTTTTAAATAGCCGTCATTTTGAAACAAGATGGCGGATGAAGTTGGCCAACGAACTCGGTCGAGATATTTGTATGTACTATGTACACACCAAGGTACATCCAAGTCGGTTTATAAATACGCCCGTTATTACGTGAGAAAAATCAGGACGTTTCAAAATGTCAGCCACGCTAGAAATTCAAAATGCTATAACTCAGCCATTTCTTAAGATATAGACGAAACAAAAACTGCTCCCGAATCTTTTTATCAAGGTCAAACACATAAGAAAAAAATATTTTTTCAATTTTCAATTTTTGGTACCACATTTCAAATTTAAATTTTTCTTAAAAATTTAAATGGCCGCCATTTTTAAACAAGATGGCGGGTGAAGCTGGCCAACGAACCCGGTCGAGACATTGGCATGTACTATGTATAAACGAAGTTACATCCAAATCGGTTCATAAATACGCCTTTTATCGCGTGACAAAATTCAGGACGTTTCAAAATGTCAGCCACGCTAGAAATTCAAAATGCTATAACTCAGCCATTTTTTAAGATATAGACAAAACAAAAACTGCTCCGAAATCTTTGTATAAAGGTCAAATACATAAGAAAAAAATATTTTTCCATTTTCAATTTTTTGGTACCACATTTCAAATTTTAAATTTTTAAAAATTTTTTAAATGGCCGCCATTTTGAAACAAAATGGCGGATGAAGCTGGCCAACGAACTCGGTCGAGAGATTGGTATGTACTATCTACACACCGAATTACATCCAATTCGGTTCATAAATATGCCTTTTATCACGTGACAAAATTCAGGACGTTTCAAAATGTCAGCCACGCTAGAAATTCAAAATGCTATAACTCAGCCATTTTTTAAGATATAGACGAAACAAAAACTGCTCCGGAATCTTTGTATAAAGGTCAAATACATAAGAAAAAAATATTTTTCCATTTTTAATTTTTTGGTACCAAATTTCAAGTTTTAAATTTTTTTTAAATTTTTAAATGGCCGCCATTTTGAAACAAAACGGCGGATGAAGCTGGCCAACGAACTCGGTCGAGACATTGGTATGTACTATGTACACACCGAATTACATCGAAATCGGTTCATAATTACGGGAGTTACAGTGTGACATAGGTCAGATATATATATATATATATATATATATCAATTTTGAACGGAGGGTGGTTTCGGGGTCTGGGGGTCATGATCGATGAAAATATACCAAAATTTTTTGAAATCGCTTTCCTCCGAACGGCTGCAATAGGTAGCTTTTTTGTAAAGAAAGCTACCTAAAAGCGTGCCACCCACACTACCTTACATTACACATTGTGATGCACTTGATCGCTCAGCTGGCTTTTAGAATTTAAGAAGCTTATAGTTTAGTAGTCTTAGCTAAGGATGCTGGTTTTATAATTTATTTGCAGTATGTTCCATTGAACACGTTTTGTAAGAATGATTTGGAGAATAGGTTAAAGCCATATTCTAAACCAATCTTAGAGTTAGAAAAAAAAATCTTTCTTAAGGTTTGCTTTGAATTTAGTTTTAAGCAAGTAGGGTATGCTTTTTTTCATCTACATAATAAAATGTATATTATGTGAGTTAATGTTGACTTATTTTTTGCACTTATGTAATGAAAATGTGTAAACTATCTATAAAATAACAAAAGTATGATTTCATCTGAGTTTATATTGCTCTTTTTAAATTATATCTTGTTATAAAACAAGTAAAAAGAAAAAAATATATGTTTCAGTTTCCAATTAATACAAGTATATGCATGCATAATATAGAAGTTCAAGTTATTTGACGCAGAGCAAATATTTTAGAATTGAAAAAAAAAATGCAACTTTCTACAGCTCTTACACAAAACATTAATTGACTTCAGATATTATAAAGAAAATATTTATGCCTGGGTAAATATTCCAGATTGCTTAAAAAGAAAGCTATATTTTGATTCAAATTAACTCTTTAATTAGATGTTCCACTTCTTTTTGCTAATTCTGTTCGTTTTCTTTCTTTGTTTTTTCTTTTTTCGAAGGATCTATTTTTAAATTAGAAGATAAATTCGAGAATATATGAAGAACTCAGATGATAAAGCTGGTAAGTGACAAATCATCATTTTGAGAAAACGCATTTTGAATAATTTTTATAATTTAAAATTAAAATGTTTCATTGTCAACTGCCTCCTTTAACAATCAAAATCTCTGTGAGTATTTGTTTATTCAAATAGTAATTTAACAGATGGTCGAAGATCATTCAATACCTCCAATCACATGATTAACTCAATTTTTTTTTATTTTGTCACATATCACCTTTATCTTCCGAGTTTTTCGTATGTTAATGCAATTTTAGTAAAAATACAGATAAATGTAATGCTAAAACGCGATTAATTATTTAGATCGTATTAACACAAAATTCTGGCACAGCGATGGATATATAAAAATAATTAGAAGTCCCATAGCAAACTGTTATTATTAGAACAATGCCGTCATTTCCTTTGTATTGAATTCATTTCTCTCAGTAGGGGAGAGTAGTACACAGTGAGACAGCAGCCACTTTGACATATTGTTTGTCCAAGCTGGCACACACACACACACACACACACACACATAACGACCTCATCTTATGCAACATGTAGATGTATTCCGGCACTTCAGTTACTTGTCCAACAAAATAGTAAATAACTCTTTATTTTATAGTGATTAAAGTTACATAAACGTCCATTTTAGAGTTTATTTCCTTCACTATGACAAATATTTACTCAACCAAACCTAGCTATATCTAACAAAAGACTATTTCGACAAAAACTTTTTAAAGCGAGGAAATTGGCGTAACAGATGTGGCATCCATTTTGTTACAACGTAACGAAAGTACACAGTGAGACACACAATTGTGGTACACAGTGAGACGTGTCACATTGTGTACCTACTATGTAGTTCTGATGTTAAAAAAAGTTATTTATTAATAAAAGGTTTTTTTCTCCATTTCTGTGTGTGTGTGTGGGCGTGCGATGGCTAGGGAAATCTACTAAACGTATGATGCTGAAAATTTGCATGAAGGGTAGCCCACGGTCTGCCATTGTCTACCCGAGGCTCATATTTTTAATATTTTGAAAATCTAGAAATATTAATTAGAAATCATAAAGTGCAGAAAATTATTGATAGAGTGTAAAAATGTATGATTTATGAAAATATATACATTGTCTCACTGTGTACCACTTGTGGTACACAGTGAGACAATTTCCGATACTCCGTTATGCTGCTTCTGTTTTTTTATAAATAACTTTTTTAAACCATTTATACATTAATGTGTAGCGTATTTGTGTAACTTAAAGATGTAGCAAAATTTTTTCAAAAGAATAAAAATCGTCGCCATTCGTTAAGTAATAATAATTTTCGTCTCACTGTATACTACCCTCCCCTATATTTAATACATCAACGGAAATAAACAGGATAAAGTTCGTATAATGGAATATGCATTAGATTAACTCAAAAAGTATTTTAAAAAATTGAATTGAAATGTTAACTTAGTGGGAAACCATAAAACTTTTGGTAAGATGACATCATGTGACTATCAAAACAAAGATGAAAAAAGCAGGATTTATTGAAACATAATTGAATCGGTCATTTTGAAAATGGTCAACTCCTATGATGCATAGGAGTTGATCCCTTTTCAAAATGACAGATTCCATTAACTCAGTAATAAAATATAAAACATGGAATATTACACATGCAGTACATTGTTAAAAAAAAAAAAAAAAAAAAAAAAAAAAACTGTAGTTCTACAGATGCAAAGTTACATGCTTACAAAACTTCCATCTGTAACTGTACAAAAAAGCTGCAAATCTACAAAACTAGTTTTTGTAAAGCTACAGAAAAGTTCTTAGGCATACCAGTTTCCTTAAACATTCTTAGTAACCTTACAGATTTTTTGATTTTCGGCTCAAAAGTGTGTCTGTTACAGGAATTTTTCTTGTTGCCGTTATATAAAATGTTTTAGGAATCTCAGTTTCCTAGAAAAACTTTAGTAAATTTACAGATTTTTATTTACAGTGTACTACTGAGAATGAACAAACTTTTGGGTCAATGCAATACAACTTTGTTCACATGTACAGTCGGCCAAAAGAAAAGAAAAAAATTAATATCTCCAAACTGCCCCCTTACCACCCACAAAAAACAACAACAACAAAAAACCCCGGAAATGACCATTTAAGTGGAAAATTATGACTTCCTTTAAAATATGTTTAAATCAATAAGCTTATGGATCGATAATACTGAAATTGTTAGAATTCTGAAATTTTTAATACGAATCTTAATTTTGACATCACATTTGAATTTTTCGGTAAATTTTCGATTACCCTAGGTCACATAGTTCTTGAGAAAATCGCATTTTTTCGTTACAGATAAATTTCGATTTTCGGGCGTTTAGCAAAGGAATTGGGAAGATCTGAAGGTACCTATCGTCACAGAAGTATAAAAGGATTGTTAATAATGATTTTCAAAATAAAATATCGGTAATTAGCCGATGTATTAACTCTTGAAGACACGGACGGTTTGGATATACATAAAGACGCGGTTGGTATACTCTATGCGCCATCGGCTTTTAAAGCCTAGATAACT
Organism: Maratus speciosus; assembly: GCA_963932465.1. Lineage (NCBI taxonomy): Eukaryota > Metazoa > Arthropoda > Arachnida > Araneae > Salticidae > Maratus > Maratus speciosus. The sequence goes on from OZ010788.1 coordinate 149,400,673, forward strand.
TTTAACACTAGAACCACCATAGCGGTCATTTTGACCGGTACCAAATAAAAATGCTTCGATTCCCACCAGAGATTTCTTTCTAAAATAAGTTAAATATGTACCACGGAGAAATAAGTTAAATAAATAAGTTAGATAAGTTTTTAATAAAAATTCTGGTGTGAAATATTTTTATAACACTTGAGTAAAATTTCTGGCGGTTCTAGTGTTAATGATATATTTGTGTAATGCAATGCCAAGTTACTAATTCATATATTTATTGCAAGGAATCCTCTGTGAGCGAGTAATACTCACACTTGACCGGTTATTTCTGGGAGAGTTTGGTGATTAAAATGTACCGGGTGCTCTTTCTCTCTTTTTTTTCCGACTGTACATTAGAATATTAGAATTCGAACTTCAATCACTACGGTTCTAGAATACCAAAGACGAAAAAAAGAAGAGTAACCTGTTCTTACATTCTGTTTTAACTATCTACATGGTGTTGAATTTTGCTGTAATCAATGAAGAAATGAAGATGAAATGTGTTTCAAATTTTAGTTCATTTGTCAACGAACAGTTTTCCAAACTTTACTTTTCCTGACTTCCACAGAAACAAGACACGGGTAACAGGAATGCATCTATATAAAATCCACGGTGAGCTTCCCAAGAAAGTAGCCTATAAAGTTTATACTGTTGGAGACAAGCCGAGATGGAATGGACACCACAAGTAGCTACATAACCTGGTGGATGTCTGAAAAAATATACATAATATTACTAATCAAGCAAAATAAACATTTCTTACAACTACGAAATTAATGTATCTCTACCTTTCTTCATTTACTCTGGATCCAATGTATCTCTACGTTTCTTCATTTACAGTGCGTTAAGAAATTATAAGACCACTAACGAATTGGTGCACTTCTGAAGAAGAAGACACAATATGCAAATTTTTAACGTGTGTATTTAAAATTGATCGTAGAACGTCTTCTGTTATAATTGATACATTAAAATTTAAGTTACATTTTATTAAAATCATCTAATTTTTTTAAAACGTAATTAAGGTGACTGTTAAGAAATTATAAGACCAGCTGAGGAAATTAGCATATTGTACGTCACATCAGAATCATTGTAAAACGTTTGCGTTTGTATATCGTGAAAGTATTCCCGAGAAGCAAAAGTGCAGGTTTAGATAGTGTTATTTACGATATATTTGAAGATGCCGCGGGGTAAAGAGTTGCCTGCGACCGAAGTAAGAAAAATTTCGTTTTATAAAGTTGCTGAACGAGAAATAGCTCGGTTAATGAAGTGCTCTAAAACTGCCATTCACAATGAAATAATTAAAAAAAAGTATTCAAATAAAATTAAAGGATCTGGAAGAAAATGGATTTTGACAGCACGGGATGATCGACAATATTTCGATTATCAGCTCAAAAATGTCTTTCAACTCGGCAAATTTGGAATCGTTTCAGCAAAAGAACCTCACACCTAACAGTTTAGAAGAGTCTGGAATCAAATAGTAATGCAAAATGTATGAAACTGTTGAAAAAACCGAGGTTAATGAAACATCATAAAGAAGAAAGACTAAGATGGGGTAAAAATGTCATTTCATGGACAAGAAATGGAAACAAGTGATATTTTCAGATGAAAAAAAATTAATCTTGACACTCAGGAGGGTTATAAACACTATTGTCATGATCTGAGGAAGGAACCGAAACAATGCTTCAGTCGACTAATGGGAGGAAGATCAGTAATGGTTTGGGGAGCTTTTAGTCATGATGGATTATGCGATTTAATCTGAATTTCAGGACGTATGAACTCTGCGCAATAACAGGCTATGTTACATGATAATTTGATACCGTTTGGACCATTTTTAGGTGGTGGTAACTCAATGTTTCAGCAGGACAACGCTTCTTTTCATGTGTCTAAATCCACCCAGAAATAGTTTAAAAAAGAAGAAAATCATGTTTTGTCATGGCCAAGTCGAAATTCAGACTTGAACCCCATGTAAAATATTTGGGGCGTATATTAAGTCGCAAAGTTTATGCTAATAATAAACAGTTTTTATCTGACAATGAACTAGAAGTAGACACTGTAAAAGAATGGCACAATATTTCTGAATCTGTACTTAATCACCTAGTCACTTCTATGAAAAACAGAGTGTTTGAGGTTATAAGGAAAAATGGAGGACCAATATCGCATTAATTTACATATTAATTTTGTTTTTAGACAAGTGGTCTTATAATTTGTTAACAGTCTATTTTTCAATCATTGCTTATATTGTTGTTAACATACTTATTTATTGCATTATTCAAAATTATTGCAAACTAATTTTAATAAATATGTTGTATTTTGATATCTTATGTGTTTAGACTATAATTAGAACCTTTATTTACTTCATAATTTTCAAAATCAAAATGGTCTTATAATTTCTTAACGGACTGTACTCTGGATCCAAAATTCATTTCAGATCAATTTCATTTTGAAAATATTTTGCATTCAGACTTAAATTATGTTTTTCATCTTTTTTTTTTTTTTCTTGAAACTTTACTTTTTGAGTTGTGCCACTTTAGAAATAATGATAGAACATAGATAGAATAATGCGACATGTGCTTATATAGTGTGATTCAAAATGAATGGGACAAAAAGGCAAGCAACGTTAAATTGCTGTAATGGATTTAATTAGAAAATAAAAATATGGCGTGAAAGTACAACTATACAGGTTTTATCTAGAAGCAATGAAAAGTCTGCTATTATCGAAATCGTCACTAGAGGCGCTGTTATTCAAAATATCGACGACCAAGCAAAAGAAGCCTTACTGTGTGTTAGAATGCACAAAAACTACATCAGGTGTTGTTGATTTAACACCGTGCAATTTTTTTTCCTTTGGGGGTACGTGAAGGACAAAGTGTTGATGTCCCCACTTTCTTAAGACTTTCATTAATTAAATGAGCGGATAAGTGAAGTGTTGACTCAATAATACCGGATATGCTAGCAAAAGTGTGGTAGGAGTTGAATTACCTCATAAACACTTATCATGTCACGGTAGGGGCCCACATCTTTAGAAATTTGTGTAGTTATAGTTTCACGATAAATTTGAATTTCGAAAATACAGTAGAACCTCGATTATCCGAAGTAATTGGGCTGGACCATCTTTCGGAAAATCGAAAATTTCGGATAATCGAGAATGCTCCAATTTTAAGGTTAAGGAGAAATATATGCGCCATTTCTTACTATGGTAACAACTGCTTAATAAAAATAAAGCAATAGCAAAATAGAAACAAGAATAAATTACCTGAATTTTAATTTTGAAATTAAGTACCTTTTACATGTTTCACTAGGGTTAGAAACAATGTTTTGTTTGTCACAGTTTCGATTGCCTTTGCTTTGAAACGGTATCACGAAGTTTTTAAATGTTATTAGTTCACGAGTATTACAGTCTTTCTGCTGCTCCAGCAATGGCAAAAACATTTTGCAAAACATTTAAAAGCTTCAGAATTGCTAATTTGTTCGTTTTGTTCGTTCCACTCTGCAGCTTACGGAAGCTCAAGTTAAATTCAAAGGAACTCTACGAAAGGGTATGGAAAATATTTACATGTACTCGTAGTTCGGAACGGGCCGCTTGCACACATGGAATATGATATTTAAAAAGAGCTTTGAAAATGGATTTTGCACACAAGAAATGTGGTACAAAATAAATAAATAAATAAATAAATTTTAAAAATGGATTTCGGTTAACCGAGAATTTCGGTTAAAAGAGTTTTGGATAAAAGAGGTTCTACTGTATACCCATTACAGGTATCATGGAAATTTTTTCTTTCTGTCTCGTTCATTTTGAATCCCTCTGTATATATATGCAGGGCGTTATTAGTTGTTTGCGACGCTAAGACAAATACAGGATGATTCAAAATGATTACTCTGATTATAAACGACAATGTTGTAAACAATTGTAGTAAGAGGCATTTTGGAGACGATACATTGTCGTCAGTTGACATGAAAAATGATTCGCCATAACGTTATTTGAAGTTTACGTTTTATTTGTTTTTGTGACCTCGTGAAAATGATAATAAACAAGTAAGAAAAATCATGCGTACAGCATAGATTATGAAACACTTTCCAACACTCCCTGAAAGCTTTAACGAAACTTCGTTATTTAGGGAAATAAGGTAAATAAGATAACTAAGTAAACATTTAAAAATCTGATTTCAGTAGTTACCGCCCATGGCCAAATATGTATACCAATTCTTTTGAACAGCCCTGTATTCGATCTGTATGTTATTATATATACTATATAATGGGAAAATTTAGTTTAGCAAGAAAATGCATAACAGGTTGAAATTCATCTTTCAGCAGTTTATACTAATAGATGGAAACATACTTGAATACTTTTGTACAGCCCTGTAGTTTACCTAGTACCTTTATTACATGCCAGTATTTAGCTAAAATTTAATTCAAACTAAAACACGCTTAAAACTACTGAAATTACATTTCCAGAAATTATCACCCATAGACGGCCATTTATCCAACTCTTTGCGTGGCCCTGTATATCATTTTATCTATATTCTACAAATATTTCTTAGTACACTAAATTCAGTTCAGCGTAAAAATGCATAACTCCTTTAAAACCCACCTTTAAGCAATTTATGCTCATACTCAGTATCCTTTACGAATTCATTTCTGTGGCTCTGTATATGAACTATAGCATTTATACGCACTTTATAGTATGCATAAATATAGTGAACAAGTAGGTAAGTGTGATCACAGATCGCACAGAGGGTTTCGTTTAATATTCCTTTCAAAACACTTTATCCTTTTGAAAAATCTGTTAGTTTCACATTTCGCAACCAGGGGCGCACTCTATTCTAAACAAACCTCTATCCGAACGAAACTCCGTTTTATATACTATACGTAGATATATTAGTCGAGGGGATTGGGCCGATAGTACCCGAGATAAATAGGCGCCCCTGGCGGTAAAAAGTGGAACTAAAATATGTAAGGCTATGGTGCATAATATGAAAGAATGGTCAAAGGGGTGTCGGCAAAAGTTGGACAAGTGCTCCCCGGGTGAAAAAGGCGGAGGTTAGAAAAATTGCTTAAAATACACAAGTTAGAGCCAGGAGGAGTAAATAATATAAGACTTTTTGAAAATTTCATGATTTGCCGTGTGGTCTAAGGTATTCAGCTATACGTATGCAAAAATTCATGCATCAAACTTAATTATGGTCTCTCTTAGAAATAATTGCTTAAAATACATATGTGGTAGCTCAAAGGGTTAAACGTAAGACTTTTTCAAGATTTTATGATTTGTCGCCTGGCCTCAGGTGCTCTGCTTATAAGTATGCAAAATTTCAAATCTCTAATTTAATAAGGGGCTCAGTTAGAAAGAATTGCTTAAAATACGCATGTGGGAGCCCAAAGGATTAAATGTACGATTTTTTCAAAATTTTATCATTTGTCGTATGATATGTGGTGTTCAGCTTTAAGTATACAAAATTTCACGCCTCCAACCTAAATAGGGGCTCACTTAGAAAGAATTGTTTAAAATACACATGTGGGAGCTCAAAGGGTTAAATGTACAGCTTTTTCAAAATTTTATGGTTTGTCATTTGATGCGAGGTGTTCAGCTATAAGTATGCAAAATTTCACGCCTCCAACCTAATTAGGGGCTCACTTAGAAAAAATTGTTTAAAATACACATGTGGGAGCCCAAAGGGTTAAATGTACGACATTTTCAAAATTTTACGATTTTTCGTATGATATGTGGTGTTCAGCTATAAGTATGCTAAATTTCAAGTCTCCAACATGTATAGTTTCTGAGAACGGGCTCTGTGACAAACGGACAGACAGACAGACAGAGGAGCGAGACGAATAGGGTTTCATCAGATGAACGAAACCTAAAAAAGCGCATATCATAATTAAAAATGCATTTCGAGCAATCATTACTAATATACAATAATTCGGATACAGTATAGTATCTGAAATCTTTTCAAATACACCGCAAACAATTTCCCCTATACCATTATGAACGGAATACTTTTGTGTGGCCCTGTAAATGAGCAATAACTATTCTTTGCACCGCATATTCAACAGAATGCATATTTTAGTGCGCTTCATAAATGAATATCAATTTTACTATGTTTGGAAGAGTGTAACACCATTAAAAATCATTTGAAACGATTTTTTCCCATTGGCCGTAATGTAACGGAAAACTCTTGACTGTCCCTGTAAATGAACTAAACATGCTACATACTTCATTTGAAATAGGGATCGTGCTATGGTAGAGGTCACTAACATCCAAAAATTTCAGAACGATCCGAGCGTATTTACGAGAGTTAGAGCGTGGACAGACGGCCAGACGGCTAGACGGCGGGATGGACAAACGGCCAGACGGACAGACAAACCGATGTCATAAATACTTTTCAACTTTGTTGGAAAGTGTTAAAAAGGGCCACAACGATTTCACAGCGAAATCGGGGACGTCAGAATGACTTCACGGTGCATCCAGCAAGTGACAGCCACATGAGAGCATTATGTGATAAAGTATGATTATGTAAATTAAGGAGGTTATATTTTGGTCACCTTTGTGACTACGAAACTTGCGATCATTTGTGACATGACAGTGACATTACACCAATCGTCTGCGTTATTTAATTTTTGTGACACCCGTTGGTTACACGGGTTAAATTTAAGCGAAAACCCATTTCACGGCAGACATTGTGAAGCATGATCGTAGTCACTAATGCCCTGCATTTCTATCAAGTTATAGTATGAGCCATACTTGGAACATATCCAAATATCTGCAACCTGTAACAGTTGCCTGAGCAAAGAAAGAAAATAAAGAGATGTGCAGCTTTGTTTTTGAAACCGAACAAAAAACAAATGAACTTCAGGCGACATCTTGTGACCCCAAGGGGAATCACAAAGAGCATTTATCAAGTACACAAACAAAATTTTAAATTACCATCTGTATTATGATCAACGGTTTTCATCTTATCACTGTTTACAATGATGTTATTTAATGTATTTTCAGAGCAATGATTTTGAATCTTCCTGCATTAAAAAAATAGTGCAATACTTACGTGCATTCTTCTATTCTTACTGTTTGTGTATAATTAGCTCCCGTATCTTCAAATTCGACATTTACGATAACTTTCCACAGACCAGCTGTGTTGAGAGCCCTTAAAGGTTTTGCGTAGTACACGTTCGCATTGCAGCCGGTTGTGTTCAACATTTCGCCAGCGTTAGGTGAAATCACTTTGCCTTCGAACGAGTAAGAGATCGAAGTTGACTGCAGAGGAGCTGAATTTTCAAACACACTGTGAAGAGATTGGTCATCCACAATGTTGGAAGCAGCGCTGATATCCACTAAGAAATGATCCAGAGGATGGCGGTTTCTTTCTATTGCCTCTCGAATTGCATCTCTGAAACAATAAAAAGAAAGGAAATTGTCGGACTGGTATCAATGCATTCGAAAGATTTCTTTTAGTTAAAAACGATAAATAAGAGCCGCTTTTTGCAGCAAAAACGAGTTAATTTTTAAAAAATTTGATTAATTAAAATATATATATATAAATAGTTAATTCAAATTTTAATTTGGCATGTTTACTAAATTAACAAGTGAAGTTTCATCTACGCTAACCAATAATGAATTCTTTTGTTGTTTTTAAGACCATTCGCTCCATTTAAGTTTATATTTGTATCCTACCTTACCATCCTTCAGAAATTTTTGTTTTGACTCCTACGTTACCATGAATAAACACAGATATTAACAATTATTCATGATGTAACTATTCTTCAGTAATATAAAAATCACAATTAATAGATTTAAAATATACAGGGTGTCTACAAATTAGTTGGGCAATTTCATAAGTTAAGAACTTCCGAAATATTAAATGAAATTAACTAATTGAAAGTCAGAGTAGTAGTAATATCGCTTAAGTTTATTCATAGATGGCGTTAGGGTTTGACACTATAGCTTAGCGTGCGGAGTTGTTATTCAATGGCCACCACGATCACAAGATCTTTCACAGCTTGATTTCGGTGTATGGTGTTTTGTAAAGGATCAAGTGTACAAGCCGCCACTTCCTGTATCCATTCCTGAACTAAAATAAAAAATCTGCACTGCAATTAATTTGATCGACGGAAACATGCTGACAATTTTGTTGCAAGAAAGGATTTACCGATGGGACATTTGCAGAGTCACGAAAGGAAGTCACATCGAACATTTGTGATAATGGTGAACTTGAACCATTTTTCTATCTTACAACAATATGTACTGTAATTTTTTTTCCTGTCAATTCCTGTGAATAAATCATTCTTTTTTCTCAACTAATTTGTAGGCACCCTGTATTTAAAACACTTTTATTAAATATTTTGATGAGGGACAGGAGTAGTTGCATAAAAAAAATTGAATGATCCATAATAGATCAAAAGAGATTTTATTGTGTGCTTAAATTATATCGATGTAGCAATAACTATTGTATTCTGAAGTTCACTTTCACCCATGAAATTATGTTCAATGGCTCTTTTTTTATGAAAAAAATGAAGTCACTTGAAAAAAAAAGCATACTTTTAAAGCTGATCGTAATTTTGAAAAAAAAAAAAAGTAACAGAACTTAACAAATCTTTAAGAAATGGGTTTCTTAAACATGTAAAGGCTGTTAGAAAAACTGTAGCCAAATTCTAATCAAAGTTTATTTCTGGACATACAAAAAAATAAACGATTTTATCCCATTAACCGCTGGTGTTGCGTTGACGCAACGGTCAAAATAACTGCTCATCCTTAAATAAATTAGTTTGCCACAACTATTTTAGAATAAAAAAATTCAGATATTTGTTGGCAGAAATTTTGCTATTTTAAAAAAGCGAAAATAACCTTTCTGGATTTGTGGTGGCAAACGACTTTCAACAAGCAATTTGAAAATTCCTAGTTTATAGTTTTTGCGGTTAATGGGTTAAGCGAACAAATAAAAATAAATGAAACAATAATTATAATGATAATAGTAATAATAACAATAATATACGATGAACCTTAAAAAGTATGAATGCATGAACTTGTATCATCAAGTTTGACCATATACAATAAAGTTTTAATTTTATGAAGGTTATGGAAAGTTACAACATTCAGGAAAGAAAAAATGTTAAGTTGCTCATAAAATTTTTTGGTAATTTATCCACATTTATACATTGTAAAAGGAAAATGTTTCTGGATCGAGCAAAACTTTGCGAAAATATAGGGGAGACTGGGAGGGTTGACCGTAGGAGAGGCTTGACCCATCCTTCAGTTTTCAACTTTTATTTCCTTTAAATAGTACCCATAGTAGGTAAATAGAAAGGATGGAAAAGACTAAAAAGGATGAAAACAGCACCCTTAAGAAATGTTAGGTATTCATTCCTCTGCAAAAGAGCATAACATTGATCAAAACACTTTAGGAAGGTATGCAAACAAATTTCACCAAGATGAACACAATGAGAGGGAGCGAAACTATATGGCAACTAATAAAGCCAAATCGAGTGTAAAAAAAAGCGGGTGTTTAAAACGGAATCTTTCTCCTATGCCTTGAATTCCGTCTAAGCAGGTTAGTTTACACATCACATTTTCCCAAATATTTTTAATAGTAATTAAATCTTGTAGCATAAAGTTATTCTGCCCCTTTTAAAAGCTGATTTTATTTCTTTTAGCAAATATTTCAATATACAATAAAGTGGGTCAAGCCTCCCATATTTGGGGAGCCTTGACCCATTATTTTCTCATGTTTAAAATCAATCATTTTTCAAGTTTCTTACGTATAGTACACTTATGTCGCAATTTTATTTTGATAACTAATTGTATAACGAATAAAATGGCACATGAAACTTTATTATAAGTTCAATATTTAAAAAATAAGAAATCATTTTGTAAAAAACGGGTCAACCCTCCACAGTTTCCCCTAATGTAACCTCTTACATAAACGTGGATAACGTGGAGCTATCCACGATTCCGAAAAAAACATTCCCATAATGAAGGGAACGAATATTTTTTCCAACTGGATTATATCATATTCAAAGCTGGAGTAGCACAGTTGAAGTTTATTCCAACAGTCCGTCTGGACATTTTTCGCTCTGTTGGAATAAACTTCAACTGTGCTACTCCAGCTTTGAACATTCCCATATTTTCAGAAACCTTTCTTTCCGAGATTTAAAGCAGCATTTCTCAAACAAAAGTTTCTTTTACCGCCCGTTTAAATAAATAAATAAATCAGAAACGTTTTCGAGTAGTTTTTTCAATGCATTAATCAGTTTCCAGATACTATCAATTTTCAAGTAAACATTTTCATGCTCAACAAACATGTTAAACAGATGTAAATTCTAAATTAACAATTAACATTAATCTTAAAATTAAAATTTTTTTGTTACTCTTTCATGTATATCTTCTGTTACACAGCTGGAAATGTTTATTCGAGAATTTATAGCATTCGATAAACCGATATTCGGTCTTGAGAAAACGGATTAATGCACTGTAAAAACTACTCGAAAACGTTTCGGTTATTCTTTGTTTTGAAACGGGTAGCAAAATAAACATTCATTTCATGAAATGCTTCTTTATGTCTCGGAAATATATTGATTTCTGAGTTTTCTGAAAATAAAAGAAAGCTTTTCGAAATCATGGATATTTCGGAAGAGGTATGTTATAATTTTGTAAAGTTTTGATAGATCCAGAAACATTTCTATCTCTATCTCTATCTCTATCACTATCTCCATTTTTTATTTTTTATGGTGTACATAGCAAGGAAAATGTGAAATGTACTCTGATTCTCGAAGCATATATATATATATATATATATATAAATAATTTCAATTTAGATTATTTCTCTTTTCAAAATTTATTGAATCTTGGTACAGGCTTAAACGAACAGCGTTTTCTTTTTCTAAATAATCTAAAATATTTCGATGAATTTCGAAGGATATGGATAATGCAACGATGTAAAACAATCGATAAATTTATATGAGGACAAATGTTGTACAAAAAGATATGTTTTTTTAAAGGATTAAGTCAAAGAAAAAGGTGAAAAAAGTCTTTTTTCCAAGTTAGATGCTGAGTACAAAGTCAAACAACCATAAAATCTGTGACTGAACACAAATAAACTATTTGAAATAATCCAGAACATCTAATCGATGTATACTTCAAAAAAAAAGTTTTCTCCGGTAGGTTAAAGGTTTATATTTTTGCTCGAGTACACAGAGATTTTGAACTACATGTTTAGTTTAATGCCAAATGTCTATAGCTTAGCCATTGTAACGTCAATTTTTTTTATCTGAATTATTATTACGACTAAAATGGATACTAGAGATATTTATTTTTAAACAGAAAATTTTACTTTGAACTCAATGCATGGCACTTAATTCTAGAAATATATTCCAAAATTTTTTTTGGAATATTCTAAAAAATATGGCAGTCACTGTAATGATATTTGTATCCATAAATCATGAATACGTCAATCACTATAAAGAAGAATTTCTCTATAACGGGATCCTGTGCGCTTCGTGTCCATAAATCTTTAATATGGCATTCACTATAATGGTGATTCTCTCTATAACGGGGCCAAATATGTATGTCAAAATTATGCATTTTGGCATATGATAAAAATTAATGAAAATAATTGACTTACTTCGGATATTCTGGATCCTGTAAGCAGTAGGTTAAATTATTATGTTTTGCACAAAGGGGTGTATTATCGGTATCTTGATAACTAGAAGATGGTGTTGTCGTTGGTACACTTGTAGTTGCAGGAGTAGTGGTGAATAGATGAAAGGTAGGTTCTTCGCTTTCTGTTGTACTTGTTGTCTTCATAGTAGTAGTGGTAGTGGTAGTTGTACTTGTTGTACTTGTTGTCGTGGGCGGTGTAGTCGAAGGCGTCGTCGTCGTCGTCGTCGTCGTTGTTGTTGTGTTGGGTTGTGGAGGTGGTATCTTATACCTTGTTCCATCTGGTTTTCTTGACCACCATGCAGCAGTGCTTTTGGAGTTAGACTTGTCTGTGGGTGAATACTGGAAAGTGTAAGATGGCGTGGTTCTATGGTTTTTCAGCTCATCTCTCGTGGATTTTAGAAGAGGAGGAGCTTCGGTGGATCGATATATCACTGTAGTGGCTCTCGTGGCGACTGGCGTACTTCTTGGAGGTACTCTTGTCCATAGCTGAAAAAAGAAAGGAATTATCATTATTAGTGTCCGTGAAAAGAAACGATGATATGTATTTTACATTGTAACAATATTTTACTAAATTATGTACTGATCATTTTGATTCAGCACATTTCACTACCATGTTGTTATTGGGCGGTTTTCTTCAATTAATACCTTTATTTTGTTTCATCGGCTTAAACTTCAGAACGTGGTACATTTTTAATACTGAAATTGTCATAACGAATTTGGCGTTCTTTTCACACTTTCTCCATAGACTTCAGAAAACTTTTTTCTTGTTTAAACCCCATTTTTATCTTTCCGACATAGAAAAAAAGCAAAATTTCTGAAAAGACTATCATCTATTTTTTAATATACTTAATATAGTCCGTCTCAAAAGTTTATGCACTCTTCAAATACGGTTAAAAATCTCTCTATTCTAAAAAAAAGTAACTACCGCTGTCACCGCCGCTGGTTTTGAATTTTTTGTGACCGGAGGTCTTTCTTCGTTAATATTAAAAAAAACTGTTGCATGCAAAAATATAAAAATCGGTAGTATTATAGAAAAATGTTTGATAAACACGCTGATGCAGACAGTTTTCAAATCGAAGAATTATTTTAAGAGATATTTAATGCCAAAGTTGGACAAAATCGTTCCATTAAAAAAGTGTTTTGGAGCAAAAACTGTACATAGGAATTTAATCATTTTTAGATCATTTTATGCGTCAGAATTTCCCGGTGTGCAGATTGTAGTTAGTTTTTTAATTTGAATAATTTTTCGAGGTTTTATTTCTATTTTAAATTCAAATTTTCAGCATTTCGAGAGATATTTTTTACAAATTTTAGAAAATTGTATTAATTTAAACTGTTGCCAACTGTATAAACAGCGCAAACGGTAATGTTTGCTTCAAATTAAAAATTTATTTTACACGTGACTATTATAAACAAAAAATATAAAAAGCAGGAACTCATTAAAAAATACGTCATAAAAACTATAGTTACACGTGAATTTTAAATGAGAAAGAATATTGTAAAATAATATATTCAGTAACATGCGTTAGAAGTCCTAAATAGGAGAATTTACGTCATATTACACTTATTACGTAAAATGAACAAAAAATAACATTGCAAAACAGTTTTAATTTAAAAATTGCGCGAGACATTTACTTGACATTTTAAGATGATCATAATATTTCATTTCTAACAAAAGTATTTTGACGTGAATATTAAAAAGAGAAAGAAAAGTTTGGTGAAAATTACGTCAGATTATAATTGTCAGATTCAAATTATAATTCAATCTTCCGAAATCTTTTTAAAGGCGATCAAATTAGCGTGCTGTTAGAGTCTGCGGTGTCTGAGCGGGGGTTGACGAGCGTAGCTCGTAGGGGGCAGTGCCCCCTAGTAATTGAAAAAGAAAACAGATGAAGACAATTTACAATAAATACTCGACATTTAATCAAAAAAAGCAATTTAACAAATTACAACGACCATTTGGAAAATGATTTTTTCAAAGACTAAAATTTAAGACATAAAAAATTGCACGGAGTTGATCATACATTGTGTACGCCAAGGATTACATTTTTTGGTACTGTAAATTTTTAATCTTCTACGGAGCTGGTCATACATTACGTACGCCATGGATTAAACATTAATATTCCTGGACCAATTTTAAATGAAATTTCATTCTTAAACTTCTAAACATCCCACAATATTACTTTTTACACCGTCGTACAGAGAAGAAAATGTACTTTTAAATGCAGTTTGAAATCTGTATCTCAATTTGTTTCTGAGTTATTAATTTTTTCTTGTAGTTTTTACTAGGGGGCTCTTCCCCCTATGAGCTACGCTCGCCAATCCCCGTTCAGACACCCCAGATTCTAAAAGCATGCTAATTTCATCGGCCTTAAAAAGTTTGAATTATAATTTTAAAAAACAGTGACGGTCTCCCTGTAAACGGGTTTTCATTTATTTTCCTTTGTTTGGAGATTTTTAAGACGAAATCAGACGCTACTAAGAGATACAATGGCTGTTTTCACCTTTGATTAAAAAACAAGAAAGAAAAAACATGCGTACGGCATAGATTATGAAACACTTTCCAACACTCCCTGAAAACTTTAACAAAACTTCGTTATTTAGGGAAATATGGTAAATAAGATAACTAACTAAACATTTAATAAAAAAGAAAAGTGCCCAGCTAAACTGATGGCATTGAGCTCACAGGCTATTCACACTAATTGTATATTATACTCTTATTTTAAAGAATAATGCCCCTCAAAAAAATAAGTGAAGGGGAATTAGCCCCCGTTTCCCCCTTTATACTTAATCAGTGAACCTCCAAATCTAATCAGGGAAGCTCCTTATCATAATAAACCGGTATACCAAATTTGGAGTAAATCGAATAATCCTGCAAAAAAACCCCCCATTTATCTAAATTAAGGGGGTGGACTAGCCCCCCTCCTTTATCCTTAACCAATGAATCCCCAAAACGAATAAGTGAAGCTCCTTAACATAATAAACCGGTATACCAAATTTGGAGCAAAGCGAATAATTCTGCATGAAAAACCCGTTTATATAAATTAAGGAGGGTGGACTAGCCCCCTTCCCCCTTTATCCTTAACCAATGAGCCCCAAAACTAATCAGGGAAGTTCCTTAACATAATAAACCGCTATACAAACTTCGGAGCAAATCGAATCATTCTGCATGAAAAACCCATTTATCTAATTTAAGAGGGGCGGGCTAACCTCCCTTTTCCCCCCTTTATCCTTAACCAATGAACCCCCAAAACTAATCAGGGAAGTTCCTTAACATAATAAACCGGTATACCAAATTCGGAGCAAATCGAATCATTCTGCATGAAAAACCCATTTATCTGAATTAAGGGGGTGGACTAGCCCTTCTTTTCCCCCTTTATTCTTAACCAATGAACCCTCAAAACTAATCAGGGAAGTTCCTTAACATAATAAACCGGTATACCAAATTCGGAGCAAATCGAATCATTCTGCATGAAAAACCCATTTATCTGAATTAAAAGGGGTGGACTAACCCCCCTTTTCCCCCTTTATCCTTAACGAATGAACTCCCAAAACTAATCAGGGAAGCGCCTTATCACAATGAACCTAGAAAAAAATTTTGAAGCAAATCGGATGTTCCTATCAAAAGTTATCGCGTTACGTACATACATACATACATACATACATACAGAACGGGCGGGCACATTAGCTCTCAGGCTTTGATAGCCTGTGAGCTAAAAAAGAAAAGTGCCCAGCTAAACTGATGGCATTGAGCTCACAGGCTATTCACACTAATTGTATATTATACTCTTATTTTAAAGAATAATGCCCCTCAAAAAAATAAGTGAAGGGGAATTAGCCCCCGTTTCCCCCTTTATACTTAACCAGTGAACCTCCAAATCTAATCAGGGAAGTTCCTTATCATAATAAACCGGTATACCAAATTTGGAGCAAATCGAATAATCCTGCAAAAAAACCCCATTTATCTAAATTAAGGGGGTGGACTAGCCCCCCTCCTTTATCCTTAACGAATGAATCCCCAAAACGAATCAGTGAAGCTCCTTAACATAATAAACCGGTATACCAAATTTGGAGCAAAGCGAATAATTCTGCATGAAAAACCCGTTTATATAAATTAAGGGGGGTGGACTAGCCCCCTTCCCCCTTTATCCTTAACCAATGAACCCCCAAAACTAATCAGGGAAGTTCCTTAACATAATAAACCGCTATACCAACTTCGGAGCAAATCGAATCATTCTGCATGAAAAACCCATTTATCTGAATTAAGGGGGTGGACTAGCCCTTCTTTTCCCCCTTTATTTTTAACCAATGAACCCCCAAAACTAATCAGGGAAGTTCCTTAACATAATAAACCGGTATACCAAATTCGGAGCAAATCGAATCATTCTGCATGAAAAACCCATTTATCTGAATTAAAAGGGGTGGACTAACCCCCCTTTTCCCCCTTTATCCTTAACCAATGAACCCTCAAAACTAATAAGGGAAGTTCCTTAACATAATAAACCCTTATATCAAATTCGGAGCAAATCGAATGATTCTGCATGAAAAACCCATTTACCTGAATTAAGGGGGTGGACTAACCCCCCTTTTCCCCCTTTATTCTTAACCAATGAACCCCCAAAACTAATCAGGAAAGTTCCTTAACATAATAAACCGGTATACCAAATACGGAGCAAATCGAATGATTCTGCATGAAAAACCCATCTATCTGAATTAAGGGGGGTGGACTAACCCCGTTTTCCCCCTTTATCCTTAACCAATGAACTCCCAAAACTAATCAGGGAAGTTCCTTAACATAATAAACCGGTATACCAAATTCAGGGCAAATCGAATGATTCTGCATGAAAAGCCCATTTATCTGAATTAAGGGGGTGGATTAACCCCCTTTACCCCTTTATCCTTAACCAATGAACCTCCAAAACTAATCAGGGAAGTTTCTTAACACAATAAACCGGTATATCAAATTCGGAGCAAATCGAATGATTCTGCATGAAGAACCCATTTATCTGAATTAAAAGGGGTGGACTAACCCCGTTTTCCCCCCTTTATCCTTAACCAATGAACTCCCAAAACTAATCAGGGAAGCCCCTTATCACAATGAACCTAGAAAAATATTTTGAAGCAAATCGGATGCAAATCTATCAAGAGTTATCGCGTTACGTACATACATACATACATACATACATACAGAACGGGCGGGCACATTAGTTCTCAGGCTTTGATAGCCTGTGAGCTAAAAACTGATTTCAGCAGTTACCATCCATAGCCAAATATTTATTCCAATTCTTCCGAACAGCCGTGTATTTGATCTGTAGGCTGATATATATACTATATAATAGAAAATTTAGTTTATCAAGAAAACTCATAACAGGTTGAAATTTCTCTTTCAGCAATTCAGACTAATAGATGGAAACATACTTCAATACTTTTGTACAGCCTTGTTGTTTACCTAGTACCCTTATTATACGCCACTATTTAGCTAAACTTTAATTCAAACTAAATCACTCTTAAAACTACTGAATTCGCATTTCCAGAATTTATCATCTATAGGCGGCCATGTATCCAATTCTTTGCGTGGCCCTGTATATCATTTTATCTATATTCTACAAATATTACTACATGCAGTTCAGCATAACACATTTTAAACCCACCTTTCAGCAATTTACGGTCATACTCAGTAACCTTTACGAATTCTTTTGCGTAGTCCTGTATAACAACTATAACATTTGCACACACCATATAGTATACATAAATATAGTGAAATTTAAACGCGCATATCATAAATAAAAATGCATTCCCTGCCATCGCCGCTAATATACAGTACTTCGGATAGAAAATACTTGTCTGAAATGTTTTGTATGTTCCTGTAAATGCTATGCACTTCGTATTATACATGAAATAACTTAAGTAAGCCTCACCGACGTATATCAATTTTATTATATATGAATTTGTATAGTCAAAATAAGCCACAAACAATTTCCCCCTATACCGTTTGTAATGCAATTCTTTTGAGTAGCCCTGTGGATGAATAGTAACTATTCGTTGCACCGCATATGCTATAGAATATTCTGCATATTTTAGTGCACTTCGTAAATGCATATATTTTTTATTATGTTTGAAAGGGTGTAACATCTTTAAAATTCATTTGAAATGATTTTTTCCCATTGACCGTAATGGAACGGAATACTTTTGACTGTCCCTGTAAATGAACTAAACATGCTACAAACTTCATTTGAAATAGGGTTCGTGCCAGGCTAAACGTCAATATCCAAAAATTTCACTGCGATCCGAGTATATTTACGAGAGTTAGAGCGCGAACAGACAAACCGAAATCAATAACATTTTTCAACTTTGTTGGAAAGTGTTAAAAATTAGTTAAACATTTGAAAGTAAGCTAATGTAAAATGAATTAAGTACACAGAGTCTTTGTCTCTCGCTGATTTTTAACACTGTTATGAGAAATTTCTTTTAAATGTATCGTTTTAAATCTGACGTAATTTTCACCAAAGTTTCCTTTCTCTTTTTAATATTCACATGAAAATTTTTTTGTTGTTAGAAAGGAAATATTATTTGTGCTGTCTTAGAATTTACGATAATAGTTGAAAAGATTATCTCAAAATATGAAATAAACGTCTCGTGCAAATATATTTTTTAATTTAAAGTGTTTTGCCAACTTTTATTTATTTGACCTTTTTAAATATGACGTAATTTCCTTCATTTCCTGACTTTCCTTCATTTCCTGACTTTCATTCATCATGACTTTTAACGCATAATAATGAATTTAGTATTTAAAAATTTTCTTTCCCTTTTAAAATTCACGTGTAACTGTAGTTTTTATGATATAATTTTCAATATTTTTCTGATTTTTAACACGTAATCACTTAATTCCAATTTGAAAGTTTTTTTCTGTTTATAATAGTCAAGTGTAAATAAATTTTTTATTTGAAGGAAATATTATTCTTTGCGCTGTTTTTAAAATCGGCAACAGTTTAATAAAATTGCCCTTTTTTAAAATGTGTAAAAAATATCTTTCGAAATGCTGAAAATTTGAATTTAAAATTGAAATAAATCTTCAAAAAATGAGTCAAATTAAAAAGATAATTGCAGTCTGAACATCTGAAACTTCCAATGTATAAAACGATCTAAAAATGTTTAAATTCCTATGTATAGTTTTTCTCCTATAAAACTTTTTTATTGGAACAATTTTGACCATCTTTAACATTAAATATCTCTTAAAATAATCTTTCGATTTAAAAACTGTCTGCATCAGCGTGTTTATCAAACATGTCTCTATAATACCACCGATTTTCATATTTTTGTATGAAACAGTTTTCTCAATAATTACGAAGAAAGAATTGCGGTCATAAAAAATATAAATGCCGATCTAGTAGGAGTACACCCGGATGATCTACGCAGATTTTCATTGGTGCATTTCCAAATCAAAACTTTTTTTTATATAGAGAAGGATTACTTTTTTGTCATAGTGGCAACAGAAGTATCCATCTCTGTTGAAAGTAAAAGGAAAATACAGATTATCGTGTAGACCAATCAGAAAACGAATAAAATGCGGGATTCAACTAATAAAACGCTTCAGATATGTTTTTGATTTCCTACCCTGACCGAGGACAATAACCATTTTCCCAAATGGTTAATAAACAGTTTTTCTTGGTTAAAATAAAAATTACATTTAACTTTTATTTAATTTATATTTTTCTTGAAGAAACACTGTCTCAAAAGTTTAAGCACTTTATGCAAATTTTTTAGAAACACGGGATTGGACGGGAGTAATGAGGTTGTATGACGTCAATTTCCAATTTTATAAAAATATAAAAGTGAAAAAATCATTTTCACTCGTTTTAAAAAGGCCGAAGTGTAAAGAATTCACAAAAGGTTAGATTTTAAAAGTTCTTTAATTGAAATTAAAAATTAAAACTGTTTCTCAAATTGCAAAAAATTTAAATTGACCAAAGCGATGCATCTACTATATCAAGTACTCTCTAGAAATGATAATTTCAACCGGGAACCAAGATGTGGACGACGACGTATGACGTTTGTTGAGACAGATCGGAGAATACAGAGATTCGTGTTTAGATAAAATATACCAATACAGCAAATTAAAAATAATCTCGGTGTACAGGTGTCGAAAGATACTGTACATCGACGTATTAAAGAATGGATTGCATCATACTAATGAAAATGGCTTGCAAACCATGTCTCAAACTACACAACTAAGAAGCAAGAATGAATTGGGCTAAAAAGCACATGTTGTGCAGGGGACAAGTGACTTATTTTTTATTCTGTGATGATGAAAAATAGAACCTAGATGGCCCTGATGGGTGGATCATGTATTGGAATGATCTATGAAAGGAACCAAGGAGTTTTTTCGACAGCCAGCACGGCGGTAAGCCTGATATGGTTTGGGGGTTATTCGGCTTCAACAGCCTGACCTTTCTGGATTTTCTAAAAGGAGGACAAACTCCCCCAAAATGTCAAGAGATGCTGAACCGACATTTCCTTCCATTCGGTGGCATTTTTTTTTTTTTGGGGGGGCGGGGGTGAATGAATCTTTGAACAAGGTAATGCCTCAGTCTACATATCACATAGTACATAACCGTGGCTTTCACAGATTTTTTTTTTTTTTTTTTAATTCTTGACTCGTCAGCTTTAAGTTTTGGCATAAACCCAATTGAGAATGTCTATGGCATTTTAACCCGTCACGTTTACAGCAGCGGATGACTCTCTTGAAGAATTCAAAGAGGCCATAGAGAAAGCATGGTACTCCTTGCCGCCAGAAAGCCTACAAAAACTAATAATTTCGATGGACGGACGTTTATTTGAACTAATCTGAAATCACGGAAAAATAATTTGTATGTAGCAGTTTTGTAAAAATGATAAACGTAGTTGTTTTTGCCATTCTACATAAACTTTTGAGACACTTTTGTTTGAACATATTTTAAATTATTTTACAAATGTGTAATTTATTTATTTTTTTACTTTTGATACCATTTAAATGAAGTTGCGAAATCTACAAATAAAAAAATGTTTTTTATTTTAACTTTTTATTATTCATTAAAAATCAACATTTTATGCTTGTGCTTAAACTTTTGAGACGGACTATACAAATTACATTTAAAAAAAATGCATAGAAGCAATTTTTTATTTTATAAATAAACACTGGAAAATCAATTTTAAAAATACATATTAGCAGCATGGTTTAGAATGAAGTTGGTAGGTTTCCAGTGGTTCTTAAACTTTTAGTTACCACGGACATCTTTTATGATTTCCACTTTTTTCGCAAACCGCATACAAAATTTATTAATATTCTTTAAAATATCGAATAGAGGATATATAAATTTACCGGAATTTACATGGAAATTATACTGTATTTTTAAACGATGTTATTATATTTAATTCTTTTCACTTTACTTTTAAAAATTCTCATACATTTTAGATAAGCAAAAAATTTGAACAGAACGCGAAATCTTTGCTTAACACAGTGTAAGAAACATTGGTTTTACTCGTTATATACCACCGCGGTGAAAATGAAGCACTTCATTGTGAACAGCGTTGCGAGTGTTGCTGAAGAATTTTTAAATACAGGGTGTCCATAATTAAACGACCCTACTTTAAACTTGTCTACAGACGAAACTATTGGTCAGAAAATTGTGAAATTTTGTGACGGACATAATGAAGGAATGGGAATTTGCTTGAGAGAAAAAAAATAAATTAGTTCAAAATTTCGCCACCAGGTTTTTTTTAATGAATTACATATTTTTAAAAGTTTTTACGCTTTATTTTTCTCAGATTAAATAAGAGAAATATACAGACCACGCCCCTGAAAAAAATAAAGCGTAAAAACTTAAAAAAATTATTGGTGTTCGAATTGAACGGACCGTACAAACTCCGATAAAAGCAATTCGCGTACAACAGCCGCCATTTTTTTCACAGAGCTCTGGCCTAGTATTCAGTGGGCGGTGGCTAAATGAGTAATTTATAAAAAAAACACCCTCTGGTGGCGAAATTTTGAGCTAATTTTTTTTTCTCTCAAACAAATTTTCATTTCTTTATTATGTCTGCCACAAAATTTCACAACTTTTTTACCAATAGTTTTGTATTTAGACAATGTTAAAGAAGGGTCGTTTAATTATGGACACCCTGTATAATGTGTAATGCGAGAAACAAATTGAAATAAAACCGGGTTTTCATTGAAATAATTTTACTTTGGTATATGATATCATTTGTTACTTCTTTATCAGTGCCAAAAAGATGAACGCAAGTGAGATGACGATAATCTCAGCCCGTTGCAAAGAAGCATCGTTGGGGCATAGGAGATACAACCAGTGTTCTCGCTGGCTTTTGACCAACATTAGCGATATAGCGAATAAGAACTAAAAAACAGTAGCCAAATGAAAGTAAATGTTAGCAAATTAGATTCGGCGTGAAACACTGAAAAATCTGTCTTTAACCCCTTATTGTATCCATTTTTTGAATATGTTCTGAAATAACATAATTTTTTGTAATTACTGAAAAAATAGAAATTCAACTATCCCCTACAGAATCTATTAAAATTAAATACATTCTAAATGCCCCCTAAATGTGTAAATGTTTCAGACATTCTTTTAGCAGCCTGAATAAAAGTTAAAAACAGCTATCTTTGATTTACCGTTGTGAAAACATACACTAAAAATTGCTGTGAGATTTCGACCGATACAAAATATTGACTTTCCAATGATACTCTACGTACAACTAATAAATAGTATGGTTCATTTCAACACCACATTCCAGCAAAACTTTTCAATATTTGGCACTTGTTGCGAGTAATTTTGTTTGTTTTTACCAAAGCGACACCGGTGCATAGACAGTGATTAACTGACAAAAACCTATCGTATAATCCTTTTTGTGTCTTTGACTGTTGCTAAACTGAATTGATATTGAGTCTGTATCTCTATAAATAGAGCAATGTAAATGGCACGGTGCGTTTGAACGTGTAAAGCTACATCAATTGTTCAGGAACGCGGATAAATCTCGAGTGTATTGGCACACGCACAAACAGAGCAGAAATTGAGCACTCGCAATTTGGCGAGTCTGATTTTTAGTTTACTCGCCAAATGAAACATTTTGTCGCGATTTGGCGCAATGGCGAGCGGCAGCAAGAGCACTGGATACACCTCGACCGTTGTGTATAGGAAGCACTTGGTTAAAAGGGGTCAAACTACAAGTAACTATATTCATGCAAGAAATGAAAATATTTTCCGATCAACCCAATATGTTTTTGAATAGAATAATATTTCTAAATATAGACAGATTTTTGTGGAAAATTATTTATCAAAACGCAAATGAATATAATATATAAAAATTTCTTTAATATAATTATGCCTTTTGTAAATCTCTGATTGTTGCCTTGAAGGTTTCATCAGAATCTCCAACAAAGCTGATCTCTGGCTGCTCAGTGGATGCTAGGTTGTCTTTTCCCTCTTCTGCGTCTAATTCCGATGCCTCACTGTATTCAGAAACTGAAGAAGATTCTTGAGGTCTAGCAACAGACCAAGATGGCGCTTCTTCCGGAAGGTGAAGAGCCGCTCTTTCGCTACCTGTGAAGAAACCAAAAAATATGTAATTATTACATAAATCTCGTACTAAAACATATCAGCACATATTGATAAGCAAGCAAAGTTTAAACAGCATTAGGTAGTGCGAGAATTTTGATTAAGAGAAATATTGAAACTGCCTGTCTGCCACGCTACATGTCGCGAGTTCTGCTCCCGGCTGGGCAAGGTTCACTCAACCTTTCATCCCTTTGGGGTCGATAAAATGAGTACTAAGCTTGCTTGGGATCTAAACACCGAGGGTCTCGCGTTGGATTGACCACCTGGTCAGAGCACATGCTGCATAGCACCTCGGGGTCCAGCGTCAAGTAAACAGAGTTGGGCACTGTAGGCCCTGATCCTTCATGGATCGTACAGCCAGAGGTTTAGTTTTTTTTAGAAATATTGAAACTCAAAGAGATTTTTATAAATTTATTTATATTTTCTGATTGCGATTTTATAAATACCATTTCATATTACATCAATGACCGGAACTCATGGCTATACCATATTTTATCCACGCTGTTTTCTTCTCTCAAATTAAACTTTACACTTGTGGCTGAAAAGTTTTTTTATTAGTCTGTATTAGTGCTGAATTTATAGATATGGGGTGAAATGTTAATTATGTGCACTGATAGAAAAATTTTGTGATGGGTTGTTCTAACTTTTGCTGCTGCAGTAGCTGTAACCATAAGATGGTGAAATCTCATTCCAACATTTGGAGTTCTGGTTGAACCACAACTCCAAATGGTGGAGCGAGATTTCACCCAGCTCTGTATACAGTGTGCCTGATAAAGTTCGTTGTCAATCCAATAATTTCTGAACGGCAAGAGCTATGGTCATAAAAGTGGGGTCTAGGTATAGTAAAGTTGCCATGCGCTACTCAATAAAACCACCTACGGTGCCACCTGGTGGAAAACTGCGGAGTTAGCACTCTTATCCTGAAAACGGAAAGAGATGGGCGAAAAAAAGCATCATTGATTTCGTACAAAAAGACACCTTGTGGACATTAATGCGAAGAATAGAATGGTTAAAACGCGCATTTGTTTTTTCATGATTTTCTACACTGTGACGCCGCGAGAATTGAACGGAAGGAGAAATGATTATGTTTCAGACAAATGTGCATTCAAATGTGCATTGCAGATGACAGTGAGAAGTTTGAATATCTCAAATAAAAGTAAATTGTATAACTAGTTTTTTTTTTCTTTCTAAGGTCGTTTTGTCACGTCGCAGTGTAGGAAATCACGAAAAACAAATTCGCGTTTTAATCGTTCTATTCTTCGCATTAATGTCCACAAGGTATCTTTTCGTGCTAAATCTATAACTCCTCTACAACTTTGTAAATCACTTACTTTCCTTATCTGTTTTCGTTTTCGAGATAGGAATGCTTTCCACCAGGTGGCGCCGTAGGCGACTCTATTCAGTAGCGTATGACTACTTTGCTATACCTAGACCCTACGTTTATGACTATAGCTCTTGCCGTTCAGAAATTATTGGGGTGACATCGGACTTTAGAGGGCACACTGTATATAAATTATGAGTAAAAAAGAACTTGCATGAAACCGGAATTTAAGTAGAAGTGTAAAGCATTATTAGGTAGATTTCGTATGAAATACTACCTATTGCAATCTTCCCTATGATGGAATTTCGGAAATTTCTTTGCGATCATGACCACTAGAACACAAAAACACCCTCACCCAAAACTTTATCTATCTATCTATCTATCTATATCACTTTTTTATGGAAACGATAACTTCCGTAATTCTGCACAAATCTCTTCCAAAATGATACATAAAACCAAGTGGTAGAAAATCTCGATCAAGTTCGTTAATGGGCAAAATCAGACCAAGGGGGTAGAAATAGGGAGGGGTTTTGTGAAAACCTAAAAAAACCCATAACTTCTTCATTTTCATACATATCCAATCAGTTTAAAGTTATTATTTCTTCTAAGAAAAGGGCCAAAAATTTATGTATCACAGATTTTTGATAAAATTAAAAATGGGCTCAAGGGGAGCAAAAAACAGGGTTTTAGGGAGAAAAAAATTCATAACTTCATCAATTCTTAGGATATCAAATTCACTTAAACTTATTATAGATATTCTTAATATTATCTACAACTTTTATATTGACAGGTTTTTGATAGGACCAACTATTACTGAAAAAAAAGATGGGGGGGGGGGGGGTTGAAGGAGAAAATAATACTAGATTTATCTCTAATCTTGATTTAGTTTTTGTTGATGAAATTATTACTTCGAAATCTATCTTCGCCTGTAGGCCGAACCGGCAGAATTTTTTATCTTTCTACAGTGTATAAACCATTTGCAAATCTTTAAGTAATATAAGTTAGTGATGGGCGATTCTCGAGAATTCGACAATCGAGAAAAATCGTCATCGTAAAAAATCACAATCGATACAGCCATCGATTAATTCCTAGAAACTACAATCGAGATGTTTTACAATCGATTATAACGAGAAAAGCTGAAAACAGTTATTGGAAAACTTAGCTATTATTCTGGCCGACAATTTCATTGTAGTGATAGGGCTTAGTGATGGGCGATTCTCGAAAATTTACCAATCGAAAAAAATCGTTATCGTAAAATACACAATCGATACAGTCATCGATTACTTTCGAGAATCTACAAGGGAGATGTTCTGGAATCGATTATTGAAATCATTGTTTTTACATATATATAAAGCAGATTTTATTAAATATAGGGTAACTGAAAACAGATGGACTAAAAAAACAACAAACCAAAAGGAGGCTATAAAGGAGCCATAAGACTGGAACAGTCTTGTAAGGTTGCCCCCTGGTTGAAAAAAGCTGAAAAAACGCGAGTAGCTATGAAGCGGTAAGGGGAGTTTAAGTATCAAAAATTAGAATTTTTCGGCAATTAGCCCCAAAATGGCCAAAAAATAAGAATCAAAAGCACCCCCTAGTGGCAAAAACATGAACTAAAGGATGATAAAAGGGATCAAAAATTTTTATTGATTTTTCTACGTCATTTGAGA
This sequence comes from Maratus speciosus, assembly GCA_963932465.1. Classification (NCBI taxonomy): domain Eukaryota; kingdom Metazoa; phylum Arthropoda; class Arachnida; order Araneae; family Salticidae; genus Maratus; species Maratus speciosus. Next base: position 149,426,926 of record OZ010788.1, read on the forward strand.
TTGGATCTTTAATTTCCCCATTTTTAGAAAGTCTTCGACTGGAATACATTAAACGAGCCCCCGCGGGGAGCAAAATAGGGGGGGGGGAGGGGCAAGGAAAGTGTATAATATGAATAAGTGGTCACAGGACTTTCCAACGATATGTCACATGAGGGGTGTCGGCTAAAATTAGAAAAGTGCCCCCACGCGGGGGCAAAGTAAGGGGAGGGGCGCGGGCGATATATAAAATGAAATAGTAGTCACAGAGCTTTCCAATGATATATCACATGAGGGGTGTCAGCAAATGATAGAAAAGAGTCCCAACTCCCAGGATTCCAATTATCGTGCCCCCCGAAATATACCCTACCCATCCTTCTCTTTGAAATTTTCATATATTAAAAATTATTTATCGGAGGGCTCCGTAAAAAAATCCGATCTAAAATGTTTAAAAACGCTACGATTTCAAAAAAGTTCGAAAAGTGCCTCTCTCGGGGCGCCGAACTAGGGAGGGAAGAAGAAAGGTTCATAATATGAAAGAGTAACTTTCCGATGATAACCGAAAACTTTTCGATGATATATCAAATGACTGGTCCAAAAAAAGTTTGAAATCTACCCCTCCCACGTGGGTTCCCTCTTTTATCCCAGAATATACCCGGAAATCACGCAGCCCCGCTTTTAAAATTTTATATTTAATAAATAATATTTATCGGAGGGCTCCATTAAAAAACCTCATTTAATGATATTTATTGTAGAAATCTCTACAATTAAAAAAAAAAAAAAATTCACCCCCGCCCCCTTCCGGAATTCAACTCTCGGAGGAGAAAGGTTCATAATATAAAAGTATGGTGAAAGGACTTTCCGATGATATGTCAAGGAGAGGTTTGGTAAAAGTTTGAAAATTACCCGCCCTCCCTTTGTCCACTCTCGCGCCCCCCAGAATTCACTCACCTTCCTCTTTGAACTTTTTGCATTTAATAAATAGTATTTATCTGACTCTCCAGGTATGGGGCAGCTTGGCAGAGCTAAAATAAGAGAAACATTGAAAATTCGGGGCAAAATGACACTAAATTTAACAGTAAAGATTGAAAGTAGGACTATACAGAACTGAATACATAAACCACTATGCTTCATAACCCACATCGGTTAATAGCAATAAAAAGATAAGTGCCAGTTAAACTGATGGCATTGAGCTCACAGGTTATTCACACTAATTGCATGTTATACTCTTATTTCAAAGAATAATGTCCCTCAAAAAATAAATGAAGGGAAATATCCCCCGTTTGCCCCTTTTATACATTATCAATGAACCTGCAAATCTGATCAGGGAAACTCCTTAACTATAATAAATCAGTATATCAAATTTGAAGCAAATCAGATAATTCTGCATGAAAAAAAGAAACATATCGCTAAATTAAGGATGGTCTAACCAATTTAACCCTTTTATACTTAACTAATGAACCTCCAAATCTAATCAGGAAAGCTCCTTATCAGAACGAACATAGAAAAAAAAATTAAAGTAAATTGAATAATTCTCCATGAAAATCCATTTATCTAAATTAAGGGGAGGGACTTGCCCCCTTTTCGGCCTTGTATACTTAACCAATGAACCTCCAAATCTAATGAAGGAAGCGCCATATCGGAATAAATCGGTATATTAAATTTGAAGCAAATCGAATAATTCTGCATGAAAAACCCTTTAATCTAAATTAAGGGGGAGACTAGCCCCTCCCCTTTATACTTACCCATAAACCTCCAAATCTAATCAAGGCAGCTTCTTAACATAATAAACCGGTATCCCAAATTTGGAACAAATAGAATAATTCTGCATGAAAAACCCATTTATCTAAATTAAGGGGGGGGGGCGGACCAGCCCCCTTCTCCCCCTTTATCCTTAACCAATGAACTTCCAAGTTTAATCAGGGAAGCTCCTTAACATAGTAAACCGGTATACCAAATTTGGAGAAAATCGAATAATTCAGCATGAAAAGCCCATTTATCTAAATTAAGGGGGGGGGGGTCCAGCCCCCTTCTCCCCCTTTATACTTAACCCGTAAACCTCCAAATCTAATCACGGCAACTTCTTAACATAATGAACCGGTATACCAAGTTTGGAGTGAATCGAATAATTCTGCATGAAAAACCCATTTATCTAAATTAAGGAGGGGGTCTACCCCCCTTTCCCCCCTTCATACTTAACTAATGGACCTCCAAGTTTAATCAGGGAAGCTCCTTAACATAATAAACCGGTATACGAAATTTGGAGCAAATCGAATAATTCTGCATGAAAAACCTATTTATCTAAATTAAGGAGGGGGGCAGCCCCCTTCTCTCCCTTTATCCTTAACCAATGAACCGTCAAAACTAATCAGCGGAACGCTTTATCAGAATGAACATAAAAAAATTGAAGCAAATCGTACATTTTAATCAAGAGTTATCGCGTTACGTACATACATACGTACGTACGTACATGCATACACACAGAACCGACGGGTACATTATCTCTCAGGCTTAGATAGCCTGTGAGCTAAAAAGAGATTGGATAAGCAGATGGACTCCTTTGAGAAATTATGACTTAAACCAGAAATGCGGTAAGTTTTGACTCTGAAAGCTTCATTTCCATCTCGCATTTCGGCAAATCTCATCTTGATGATTTTTCCGGCATTTCGACGCTTCCAGATGGGAAGCTGCTCGATGGTTGGTTCTCTCGCGGTTTTAAATCTTTCGAGATGGGAAGTCTGTCGAGAGTTTATCTCGCCGTTTTCAACCTTTCCCGATGGGAAGCCTCTCGCTGGTTTCTCTCGTCCTTTTCGAAATCTCCCAATGAAAAGCCTTTCGAGGATTTCTCTCGCGCTTTTCAACATTTCGCTATCAGAAGCTTTTCGAGGATTTCTCTCGTCCTCGGCAGAGATGAAAAGTAAGAAAATTTATCGAGAGTACCAAGGGACGAGATAGAGAAAGAGGCATGACAATGAGCTGTGAAATGAAGCCATAATTTTCAAAGTTTCTCTTATTTTAGTCCTACCAAGATGTCACATACCTGGTGCCCTCCGATAAAAATTATTTATTAAATATAAAAATTTCAAAGAGGAAGGTGGGTCGGGTGATTTCGAGGGAGGAGGACGTGAGAGTGGAGTCATGCGGGGTGCAATTTAAAAATTTTTACCGAACCCTTCCTGTGGCATATAATCGAAAAGCCCTTTGACCACACTTTCATACTATGAACCTTTCTTCGCCCAAAGGGGGATGGGGAAGGGGTGAACAAATTTTTAAAACGGTAGCCGATTTCTATAATAAATTTAAATATCACTTTAGATGTGGGTTTTTTATGCAGTCTTCCGGTAAATATTATTTATTGAACATAAAAATTTTAAAGTGGCGGCTGTGTGAATTCCGGGGCGAAAGAGTGGTCCCACAGGGGGAGGGAGGGGGGGGGTAATTTTCAAACTTTTTTTGGACCAGTCATGTGATACGTCATCGGTAAGCTCTCGGATGACTCTTTCATAATATGAGACTTTCTTCCTCCCCTCCCCAATTTGGCCCCCACTGCGAGGGTAGTTTTTTCCGTTTTTATCATTTTAGATCGGATTTTTTTATGGAGGCCTCCGCTAAATATTATTTATAATATATGAAATTTCAGGACACTTTTCCAAATTTAGTCAAGACCCCTCATGTGACATATCGTTGGAAAGGTTTGTGACTACTTATTGATGCTATGCACTTTCGGTGGCCGCCTCCCCACTTTGCCCCCCCCCCCCGGACGACACTTTTCCAAATTTAGTCAATACCCTTCTTGTGAGATATCGTTGAAAAGGTTTGTGACTACTTATTGATGTTATGCACTTCCGCCGACAGTCCCCCCCACTCTTTCACCCCCGGGGGACACTTTTTCAAATTTAGTCAAGACCCTTCGTGTGAGATATCGTTGGAAAGGTCTGTGACTACTTATTGATGTTATGCTCCTCCGGTGTCCATCCCCCATTTTGCCCCCCCAGGGGACATTTTTCCAAATTTAGCCAAGACCCCACATGTGAGATATCGTTGGGAAGGTCTGTGACTACTTATTGATGTAATGCACCTCCGGTGACCGCCCCCCCACACTTTTCCCCCACGAGGGTGTTTTTCTAAATTTAGCCGAGACCCCTCATGTGACATATTGTTGGAAAGGCTTATGACCACTTACTCATGTTATCCTCCTCCCGCACCCCTCCCTCCCTTTGCCCCCACGGGGAGGGCATTTTTATAAATTCAGATCCAGACTCCTCATGTGACATATGGTTGGAAAGGCCTAAAGACCTGTGACGACTTAATCATATTATGCAGCTGCTGTGCTCCTCCGCTCGCTTTGACCCCTCCCCCCAGAGATCTGGTCCGAGGTTCATTCGTTTCGATATTATATTTTTTACAAGATTTTGTAGTGCGTGCACACCACACCCGCCTGCTATCATATATCAGTGCCGTATATAGCGGGTAACCTGTTCGTGATTTCATATTACAAGATTACGTATAAATTAGGAGGCCGGTTAAAGGAGGGGCCCGCTAGCGGTCGAAGTCACCTAGTCTTTATTAACATCGACTCATTCCAGTTCACCCGCAGACAATTCTTGATAAATGTATGACGTATATAATACATAATATATGATTTATAAAAGAAATTTGCAAACTGTAGTCATCGAGAAAAAATTTACACAATCGAAAAATATCGAGAGGGTCCATACAATGGAGAAAATCGAGAAAAACATCTCGTTATCGCCCGTCACTAATATAAGTCAATTTTGTCTCTCAAATCATGTATCATTATCTTTAGTCTTTAGGTTTTTTATTAAATCGCAAATTACCAGCTTTTACGCAAAAATTGTTTAGCATACATATTGAATATTCCTGAAACATATAAAAGTCTTGATATAAATCAGGGATACTTTTAATAATGAAACCTACTCCTCCCCTCCCCTCACAAAAGCAAGAACAATTATAAAGTTACATATTTTCCAAGAAACTTTCTTGACGCAATCTCATTCGCATTTAGCATACAGATAGGATGGTTCAAGTACTTTAGTTAAACTTTTATTCAAAAATATCAGATTACCCCTGCTTTATTTAAGGCTCCTGTCCCTGCCGACGAAGACACTCACGAGCTAATGTTAATCCTATGGGGAGGGATTTTTCTAATATCTCGTTTGAATTTCGACATTTTTAAATAATTTTTTTTTGCATTGGATAGCCGAGATCCGTCTCTACATCGCACCTTTTTCACTTTTTCGATTTGGGTTGCAGACATTTTTTAGAATGACACTTTTATTTTCAGAACCGGTTTTGAAAGTGAAAGTAACTTTATAAAAAATATCAGAGACCAAAATCGAAAAAGTAAAAAAGGTGCGATGTAGAGACGGACCTCGGCTATCCAATGCAAAAAAAAAATATTTAAAAATGTCGAAATGCAAACGAGATATTAGAAAAATCCCTCCCCATAGGATTAGCATTAGCTCGTGAGTGTCTTCGCCGGCAGGGACAGGAGCCTTAAGTCTGCTACGAACAATATCTAGGAGCAAGTAGTGCATCCGCCAAGTATGTACAGTCGTGGAAAAAAAAAAAGTAAATACCCCCTACTAACTCCTCAATAAATTATCGTAGAAGAAAGCTACTGGTACCGAACGATTGGAAATAAAGTCTACTTTTAAGTGATGTATATAAAATTTGTTTAGGGGGCCATCTACATATTAAAACAAACCATAACTTTGTTTTTTTCAATAGCAGTACACAATTCTGACAGCATAAATGAACTCCACACCCTTCAATTAGTCTAAAAACAAATTTTTACGCAATTCGTACCATAGGTTTCCGAGAAATTAATTATTTTAAAACGAGCGTATTTTAAGGGCTGTATCCAAATTAAAGTTCGGTATTCGATTGTTGACCGAGAGAGCTCCCTTCTTAATCAAGGCACCTTAAGCAGTCAATTAAGCCTGTTAGATTACAGGATAGCGTAAGAAATTTCAAAATATTTAGTCACTTCTATCCTAGACGGCCCCTTAAAACATCATTTTACCGTTTTTAAGCATAATTTGAAAACTATTTGGTAGAAAAATGTGAAATTTTGGATTTCTATAAAGCAGGACTTAATAAATCTGAATCCATCAAAAAAATTGTAGGTTGCAATTCATAATTTTTTTTAAAATATTAATTTCATAATTCATAATTCATATCAGAAAATTATAAAAATTGCAAATTCAACGGATTTATGTTTGGGTATATTAGTATTATTGCTACACAAAAAATTAGAACATTAGGATCATAATTTCAGAAGTTATAAATAAAAATATGAAAATGTAATTTAACATTAGAAGCACTCAATTTTGAATGTTTATAATTCAAAAACTTATCATTCAAATAATGACTTAAAATTTGGTGTCTGGGCATAGTTTGAACCAAAGATTTGAAATATCTCATTAAAATTGGGTATTGCCATTGAAAAAAATGAAGTTTGGATTCGTTTTAATATGTAGATGGCCCCTAAGCAAATTTTATATACGTCATTTAACAGTAGACTTTATTTCCAATCGTTCGGTACCAGTAACTTTCGTCTACGATAATTTGTTGAGGAGTTAGTAGGGGGGTGTTTACTTTTTTTTCCCACGACTGTACTAAGTATTGCTCCCGCCAGCTATTTGAAAGGCTTCCATACTATTTAAATTTTAGATCTTTTAAAACTGATGCCATACATCAACATTTATTCTTAAACCCTAAAGGAAATGCTTAAAATTTCTGAAATAAGTTTGAAGAAATGAATTGCAATAAAAACCTGTTATTTGTTCCAATATTCTCTCATTTGGAAACTGAAGTATGTTTATGCGCTATTTTTTTTAACGGATTTTCAATGCGAATTAGCTAAACTCTTTTTTTTCACTCAGTTGGAATAATGTCAATCATTAACGATAGCTTTACCAATAGGTTTTGATTAAGTTAAAAATAATAAAGTTTTATAGTGATTTCACATGAGATAAAAAAGAAAATCTTTTATCATTAACTTAATCAAATGCAAAATATAGAAAATTAAGAGATAAAGTCTTTTTTTTTTTTAAAGTATTGTCTATAATACATAAAAATGTTAGTGACAAATGCTAGTATTTACGATATTTTACACTGACAGTTATAATTTTATTTTTACTTAAGTATGTTTTTGCGAACTGTTCACTTTCAAAAAATTCTTTCAACTTAGATTACGCATTAGGAGCATTAAATACCCATTAAAATCTTAAATTGAAAAGTTTATATCGCTATGGCAACTGAACCATGATTTGAATTATTCATGGTTGAGAAAAACTCAGACAGTAAACATAAAGGAAATCAGATATTAGTTTAAGGGGGGGAAAAAAAGGAGATTTCCATGGATATTGAAAGTTTTTCTTAATAAATATGGCTTTCTGCAAACATCCTTGAAAATTCTATTGAAAAAAAAAAGAAGAAAGAGTGAATTGAAAACGCGATAAAGGGTTTATGACAAATCTGGGTCAAAAGATGGGAGGAGATATGGAATTTTTATGTTTTTAGGAAGACGTCAATAAACTAAGATGCATATTCCTTTCACTTCTAGAACTATTATCTAGAGTACTTTAAGTTTTTTCTTTTAAATGTCTGCATCCTTTTATGTGCTGGAGGTGGTTTGAACTCATATATGTTATTGAAAATTTAATCTGATTTAAATTTCTTACTATTTGGAGCATCATCTATTATCTAAACGAAAATTTAGCAATGTCATTCACATTTAAACTCCCATAGATCTAGAATAAAAGTATTTTCATATAATTTAATGTTTTTATTTTTAAGGCTTCGTACTTAAAAAGTATAAGCGGAACCATTATAAGATCACCCCTGTGTCTGTCTGTCACAGCCATTTTACTCGTACACTATGGAACGTAGAAAGTTCAAATTGGCTGAAGTAATAAAATTAACCCACATATTTATGGATTATTAACCATTCACGAATATGTTTTGGAAAAATGTAGAGGGGCTACTTAAGTTTCTTGAAAAAGAAAAAAAAAAAAAAACCTTTTCTTTGTACATTGTGTGAAGGCATTCGTAACGCCGAACTCAAATATACATTTCTTTTAATTTTAGGTATTATATTTTCAGAGACATTGTCGAAAATGTAATGCTAAGATACGTCCCCCCGAATCTACTGAAATCAAAACTATGAAAAAATTAGGGATAGTAGAAGTTGATTCAAACCTTGCAGGAAAGCTATATGCAATTACCCTTACCTCACATAGTTCTTGAGAAAATCGCATTTTTCCGTTATACATGAATTTCGATTTGCATGTGTTCAGTAAAGGAGTTGAGGACGCTTGAGGTACAGTCGCGGAAAAAAAAAGTAAACACCCCATATTAACTCCTCAAAAAATTATAGTAGAAGAAAGTTACTGGTACCGAACGATTGGAAATAAAGTCTACTTTTAAATTATGTATATAAAATTTGCTTAGGGGGCCATCTACTTATTAAAACGAACCATAACTTTGTTTTTCTCAATAGCAGTACACAATTCTGACGGCATAAATGAATTCTACACCCTTCAATTAGCCTAAAAACAAATTTTTATGCAATTCGTACCATAAGTTTCTGAGAAATTAATTATTTTAAAACGAGCGTATTTTAAGGGCTGTATCCAAATTGAAGTTCGGAACTCGATTTTTAATCGAGAGAGCCCCCAACTTGATCAAGGCACCTTAAGAAGTCAATGAAGCCTGCTAGATACAGGACAGCAGAAGAAGTTTCAAATATCTAGTCACTTCTATTATAGACGGCCCCTTAAACTATCATTTTGCCGTTTTTTAAGCATAATTTGAAAACTACTTGGAATAAAAATGTGAAATTTTGGATTTCCATAAAGCAGGACTTGATAAAACTAAATCCATTAAAAAATCTGTAGGTTGCAATTCATACTTTTTTCGAATATTAATTTCATAATTCATATCATAAAATTATAAAAATTGCAAATTCACCGTATTTATGTTTGGGTATATTAGTATTATTGCTACACAAAAAATTAGCACATTAGGAGCATAATTTCAGGAGATATAAACAAAAATATGAAAATGTAATTTAACATTAGAAGCACTCAATTTTGAATGTTTATAATTCAAAAACTTATCATTCAAATGACTTGAAATTTGGTGTCTAGGCATAGTTTGAACCGAAGATTTGAAATATCTCGTTAAAATTGGGTATTGCCATTGAAAAAATTGAAGTTTGGATTCGTTTTAATATGTAGATATCCCCCTAAGAATATTTTATATGCATCATTTAGAAGTAGACGTTATTTCCAATCGTTCGGTACCAGTAACTTTCGTCTTACGATAATTTGTTGAGGAGTTAGTAGGGGGTGTTTACTTTTTTTTTTTTTTTTTCCACGACGGTACCAACCTTTGCAGAAGTATAAAAGGATTGTTGAAAATGATTCTCGAAAAAAATTGTCGGTAATTAGCCGAGATATTAACCGTTAAAGACACGGACGATTTGGACATATATGAAGGTATGGGCGGAGTACTGGAAGCGCCATCGACTTTTAAAGCCTATAGATAACAACTTTTACTGATATATTTGTGTAATGCAATGCAAAGTTACTAATTCATACATTTATTGTACGGAACCCTCTGTACGCGAGTAACACCCGCAATTAGGGTGTAAAAAAATCATGATTTTTTAAAAAATATATAAAAAATCGGATTTTTTTGATTTTTTCCCTGCGTTAAAATATTAAACATCTGTCAAGAATTAAGCATTTCAAAAATGAATAACCCTCCAATTACTAACATAGACTACGTTTTTTTGCTTTAATTAATAAAATTTTAATTATGTAATTATAGAAATTACAAAAAACTGCAAATTAAAAATTTCTTTAGTAACATACAAAATTATGTGCATTAATATTTTGTAATAATTATGTAAACCAATATTAAATACTGCTTATATTTTAAAGTTATTGATAAATTGCATTTATTTTCAAATTGATCATACAGATTAAATTTTGTAATTTTAAACAATTAACTGTTTAATTAAGAACACAATCTACATTTTTGAAAAAGTAGTTGAAAAAAGGTGATAAATAATAGTTTGTTAAATTCATAAAGCAGCCAGTAATTTTACACAGGTTCTAAAGCGTATGTATATCAAATTGATCAAAAATTGTAGCGATGTATACAGCAAACTCGTACATAATTTATAAATAGATTACAAAAATTGTATTTTTGAAATTTAAATCAGATTTTTTTCCCCACAACACTAAAATATTTGAATAGCTACTAAATATTATAATGTTTTGAAGTTATTTAACATTTAGTTAGATGTTTTTTAAATGTGTAATACTTTTTTTTACGCAGTTTAATATTGTTACAATTAACAATAACAAATATTACATTTTTTACAAGTGATTTAGTGATAATTTCCATTAGCGATTATAATGCTTTTTCACACTGTATTTTAAAAAATCAGAAAATATGTGATTTTATCATCTGATTTAAATCAATTGATTAAAATCATTGACACTCTATTGCTATGTTTATTGTATGTAAAAGAATGAATAACTTGATTATTAAAAGGAAATGATGACATTGTAAGTTATATTTGTTAGATAAAAAACCATGCTTTTTACAAACTTACTGTACTTAAATTTTTTACAATACTCAGGAATTACGCTTCAAAACAATTATTTAAAGCTTTGTTTTGTGTATTCATAAGTCACAATACCTGTAGAAACTTTCCAAATTATGTTCATCTTAGATTTGAATACTTTTTTATGTCATTTTAAACATTTAAAAATTTTTTGATTTTAATCAATGATTTTTTTTAAAAAAATCACTTGATTAAAATCATGATTTAAATCGCTGATTTCAATCAACTGATGTAAATCGTTGACACCCTACTCGCAATTGACCGGTTTATATTATTTCAAAGTTCTTCTATAACAAATTCTATTTCTAATGTAGTATACCAGGTGGCCATAATTAAAGTGCACATGTTGAAGGACTGTACAAGCTAAACCATTTGAAATATTTTAAAAAAGTTTTCGTATTTATTCATTTTACAGCTTGCCGAATTAAGTTCTGCAATAAGAAGAATAATTAAAAAAAATTAAGACACATGGCTCTCTATATAAAAAATGGATAATTAGCTCCTACCAGCTAAATTTCAAAGTTTTTAACCTTTTGGAAAAATGGTTATTGTTCTCTGTCAGGGTAGGAAATCAAAACCATATCTGAAGTGTTTTATTGGTTGAATCCGCATTTTATTCGTTTTCTGATTGGTCTATACAGTAATCTGTACTTTCCCTTTACTTTCAACAGAGATGGATACTTCTGTTGCCACTATGACAAAAAAGTAATAAAAACAACAACAACAAAATTAATAACTCAGAAACAAATTGAGATACAGCTTTCAAACAAATTGCATTTAAAAGTACATTTTTTTCTCTATACGACGGTGTAAAAAGTAATATTGTGGGATGTTTAGAAGTTTAAGAATGAAATTTCATTTAAAATTGGTCCAGGAATATTAATGTTTAATCCATGGCGTACGTAATGTATGACCAGCTCCGTAGAAGTTTAAAAATTTACAGTACCGAAAAATGTAATCCATGGCGTACGTAATGTATGATCAACTCAGTGCGATTTTTTATGTCTTAAATTTTAGTCTTTAAAAAAATCATTTTCCAAATGGTCGTTGTAATTTGTTAAATTGTTTTTATTATTATTATTATTATTATTATTATTTTTAATGGAAAAGTGCTTTTACCAAAATGATATTAAGGTAAATGCACGGAGCCACGTATCAGTAGTGGGCCACTAATTTTTAAAGTTTAAAAACAAGCCCAAAATACATTTCTGAAAAATTACTGAAAGAAATCTGGTTTACTAACATCCTTAAGAGTTAAATTTCCATAAACTGTTTGGAAAAATTGCTTTTTTTTCTGCTGGTACATTTGTTTATTTTCTAGAGTGTCTTAAATTCTTCGTTAAGAGATAAGTTTTTATTTCAAACATTCTATCTTTAATGTTTTATTTTAAATTAAACTACTGTTGCTATACTCTATTACATTGTAAATAATTTGTTTGTTAAGCCGAAAACTTAAAGATTCATGCATCGGAAATTTACAAGTCCCACTACTGGAACATAGAGGAAGGTAACATTTTTTATTTTTCATTTCTTTTTCGAAGAATATATTTTGAAACTTTGAATCTTTATTCTGATATAGGAAGGTTAGGACTAGACTAAAAAAATATATATATGTTTTAAAATTCACTAACACTTTAATAATAATTAGATAAATGTCCTTAAGTGGCCCACTACTGGTACGTTTACCTTAATTGCAGCATTGCCATGAAAGGCCGTTGTCTCAAAATATATTGATTTAAAATGAGTTAATTTTGTTAATATTTGCTAATAAAACACGTATAACATTTAAGCGCCATCTATCGGTAACATTTCAAACTAACCCTTTTTATTGCATAACTCATTTCCGCATACTCTAAAAAGAATAAATAGCAAAGTTAAAAAAAAAAAATTCAAATGGTTTAATTTGTAGAGCCCTTCAAACACGTGCAGTTTAATTATGTCTACCCTGTGATATAAGGTGGCCATAAGTAAACTGACAGTACTCAGAGTGTTCTGTAGCGCAATCTAATTGAGAGAATGACGCCAAATTTTGTAAAAAGATTAAACAAAACAGGGACGAAGGATTCCGAGAACAAAAAAAATTAGTTCCAAAAGTCACCGCTAGGGGAATATGTGGCTCTGTGTAACAGAAAAGAGAGTTTTAAAAAATGCAGAATCAATACTAAACTCGTTAAATGTGCTAAATAAAAGGTAATTTTGTTTCTGTATTGATTATGTATTTTTTAAAATCTCTTTCCTGTTACACAGCGCCACATATTCCCCTAGCGGAGACTTTTGGAACTAATTTTCTTTCGCGGCATCTTTCGTCCTCCGTTTTATTTAATCTTTTTACGAAATTTGGCGTCATTCTCTCAATTAGAACGCGCTGCAGAACACTCTGAGTACTGTCAGTTTAATTATGGCCACCTTGTATATACACAGGGGCAGATTCTTGAATGGGCACTTAGTGGCATCCAAATACACGGCCTCACCTGTATTTTCATATGCAATTTGTTAAAATTAAACTTATTAATTTTCATTAAAATTTTGGCTATTTAGGATAGTGCGGAGTCCATGGAGCCATCCCCAGTCCATGGAGCTGGACTTGATAGGGGATAAAAATCATCTGTATCTATTCTACTTTCCGGGCCTCTTCGTCTCGTCATATTCTAAATTCGTAAATCATTCTTAATTACGACCGACTGCTCACTCTTCTTGTAGTTTCGAAGTGGCCTATTCGCGCATAAAGCTATACGGTATTAAGGTCAGTTTACATGCTTTTTTTCCTTCCCTGTTATTCAAGTACGATTATCCCCTATTCTTCTCTAACCGTTTGTGGTTGATAAAAAACGGATGGGGAGATTCAACAATGGGAAATAAGCGGAGGTGAGGAGATGGATCTGAAATCCTCCAATAGAATGATACTTCAGTATACTTGAAGTGCAATAAAAAATGAAAGACACCGCCTCCCGACAACAAACACGCCGAGCGTTGAAATTTAAATCTATTCCGATATTTAGCGATCCTACCTCGTATGTAGGATCTCTATATGGTATTACACAATCTCGCATATTTGGTGTCTTTCTGGTACTTATCGCCAAAAAATGTTAGAAATGCTTCGACTAAGACACACCTCGGGGCAAAAACGGCTTGACCCCACACAGGAAAATGCTATGTTTGTTCCAAAATAAGTTCACCCTTAAATATTCTCGACATGACTGGCGACTGTTACTGATGGTAATTGGATTTTTCATTTTCGAATTATGCGAGTTTTCTTTCTTTTTTTTTTAAAATATTAATGAAAACATTTGTGGCAGGGTGCGTACAATTTATCACAATTTTTTAATAGAATTTTTCTCCATTTTCAAACGCGAAAAAATACTACAAACTCTGCTATCAGACATGGCGTTTACGAATTTTGCGATTTAAATATTAAATAGAAATTTTCGAATCAGAAAAATAAGTGCCAGACTCCCTGGAAATTCCAAGGAGTATATGCAACTTGATTTGAGGTGAATTTCATTATTATAAAACTTTTAGGAAATAAATCATTCTTAATTAAATTTATTAGAAAGTGCTTTTGTTCTTGAATTGAGTTAAAAGGTCAATTTTTTTTTTTTTTTTTTAAGAAAGAGGCTCCTTGGAATTTCCAAGGAGTACATGCAACTTGATTTGAGGTGAATTTCATTATTATAAAACTTTTAGGAAATAAATCATTCTTAATTAAATTTATTAGAAAGTGCTTTTGTTCTTGAATTGAGTTAAAAGGTCAATTTTTTTTTTTTTTTTTTTTTTTTTTTTTTTTTTTTTAAGAAAGAGGCTCCTTGGAATTTCCAAGGAGTACATGCAACTTGATTTGAGGTGAATTTCATTATTATAAAACTTTTAGGAAATAAATCATTCTTAATTAAATTTATTAGAAAGTGCTTTTGTTCTTGAATTGAGTTAAAAGGTAATTTTTTTTAACAAAGCAATGGGGCCTTGGACATTATTGCTTAATATTAATTTCTTAATTTCAACTTGATACATTTCGGACGTTCTTGAAAAAAAAAATGGTTTTGACAGACAGACGGCCAGACGAGTTTGTCATGTAATATAATGATGGTAGCAACGTTTGGCGCTAAGGCTCATGCTTTATTGCTACTGGATTTTTTTTTAGCTTCTAAACATTTTCAATTTTTATACCGTCGTATCGGGGTAAAAATACTTTCAACTGCAATATTTCTTAAAAGTATTTACAAACAAAAAGTATTTACAGTCAATAAAATATCATATTTCTTATATATTATTTTATTTGCCTTTTTTATATTATGTTATTTGCCTATTTGTAACAGTAGAAAGAAAAAAAAGAATCCTTCTTTTATCTACAGAAAATTTTTTATGCTTGTGCTTTATATATGTAAAAGAGTGAATCCTTTGACCTCCCAAAGGGGCTGTGCCTATATAACGTTATCAATTTTTTGGTAATTTTGGACCCCCTCCCCCCCTTACGATATCATCCCTTGAACTCCCCCTCCCCCCTGGTAATGATATCGTTATCAATGTATAAAAAATTCTTTAGATTTTTGGAATTTTTTTTCTTATGTTTGGAGTGATATACAAATATGGTTACATTTATTTTTCACATACTTTATTGATTCAAAGAGAAGTCAATAAAATATCATTTTATATATGAAATAACAGTATCTCAAATAACACTTAAAAGAAACAGTTATTGTTTAAAAGTATTTAATAATAGCTTTTTGTTACATAATGCATTCAACAGTAATAATGTCTTTTTGCCCCGCACGGGGTGAGCCAGACAGAATTTTTTATCAACAAAACAGGTGGACAACATTCTCTTTTATTTACTTCTTAAACACAAGTATCATTTCAAACATACTTCGCATATGGTTTGTCGAACAGCAGATTGTATATGCATACACGTATGACAGAAGAATAGGAAAGCCAAACATTGGGGGTATTCCATTATTTGGAATTGAATAATTTTGTAATCATTTAATGATTTAAATAATAACTTTGTATTTTCATAAAAATAGATAACATACTAAAGAAGATAACATACTATTTTTATGTAAAGAACAAGTTACAAATAAGAAGAGAAAATTTTGGTTGGATCAAAAATGATAACGATATCAAAAGACAAACTCCCCCTCCCCCTAGAGATATCTTACGATATCATGTGCCAGACCCCCGCTCCCCCCTAAAATGATAACGTTATACATGCATAGCCTAAAAGAAAGCTATAACAATGGGAATTATAAAAGAATTTACTGTTAACGCGTATTATTGTTTACTTTGCTTACAAGTTTAAGAAAATTTTAACCCTTTATACCCTGAATTTTAAATATAATATTTGCTTCACCTGAATAATTATTTACGTTAATGCAGGGCTCAAAATGTACCGGAGCAAACCGAAACGATGTTCCGGTTCGTGAAATTGTGACAAATATTGTTCTGGTTCGTGAAAGTATGGAAAATATTGTCCCAGTTCATGGAATTATTAAAAAATATTATTACAGTTTCATACCTGTAGCTTAATATGCTCTCTGCAACGTTTTTTTTCCTAATTATTTAGAATCTTGAATGCATTTTTTAAAATTGTTTTTTCTACGGTTAAATATAAATTTGCTACCTAGTAAAGTCCCGATTATCCGAGTTAATATGGACGAAGCTCATCTAGGATAAGAAAAAAACTCATATAAACCGGATTGACACTAATCGCCACCAACTAAGGAGATGAAATATAAATTTTCACTTAATTAATTCATTTTTAGGGTACTAGTAACATTTTTTTGATGTACGCGTCCGTTACTCTGAAAAAATACGGGGAATGAAATTGTTTATTTGAAAAAGCCCTCGATAGTTTATTGTTTCTTGATTGTCAATTTTGCTGCAGGTTTTTTTTCCTCAGCAGTATTACACTACTGCATAGCTGCCAATTTTTAAGATTTTTTCCTTACCACTAACACTTACCAGTAAATTTTGCCTAATTCTATCGCCGAAATCTAACAACAATTGTCAACGATTCAATATGGCAAAAATTTGTATTCAATTTTAGAGGTAATAAAACCGTACACTAGGACTGGGCGATGTAGAAATTTCTTAAATCGATTTATCATCCATCCAACATCGCGATTTAGTGCTAAATCGCGATTTAACACCGATTTTACATTTTAGAATATGGAAGCCTATTTTTTAATTTTTAGTAACAAAATACGATCTTTATGTGCCCCCCCCCCCCCTCCTGTATTATTTAGTATACTTGGCTTTTAATTTGTCATATAATTTTGAAAAGAGGTATACTTTACACATAAAAAAGCTTTGAATGTCCCAAAACACTAGTTTTTTTTTCCATTTTAAAAATTAGTGACCTATAGTAATACATTTTATAAACTCATTCTATAAAAAGTAATAGACAAAAATCATTTTCTTTTATGACTTGTTATGCATGCTACAATCTAAATTCCTTAAGGGGCGGGGGGCTTCCCCTAGCGCCCACTCAAATAGCACTTCATTGCTAACAGCCTACATACACTTTTTTTTTTTTTTTTTTACAGATACAGATTTAAAAAGTTACTGAGGTAAAACAGAAGCATATTAAAAGACTTCAATGATGAATTTAACTATTCATTTATCATGATGAGAAAAGCAGTAAAAAAAAAAGGGGGGGGGAGATATGAGAAATAAGGTGCAATTTTATATCTTTTTAACTTTTAGATTAAAATAAGATTTGTTTAACATAAATGCTGACATTTATATAGCGGATGGAGAAGGATTGAAAGTGTGACCCTTGGAGCACATCACTGAAATTGCTGATTTTTTTTCATGGTTGTTGCCATCCTTTAAGATTAGTAATAAAATATAATCTTAAAATATATCTTTTTAATGATAACAAAATGTCAAAAAAGCAAAAAATCGCAGATCTGCAGAAAAATCTAATGAATGCCTCCCTCATTCTGCTGTAAAAATAAAGTTACTTGACTCATTACAGAACTTTATTAAAGTATTTTTAATTAATTACAAAATAATAATAAATTAAAACTAAAATATTCCCATAATACCTAAACATATGAAAATTTATTTTTCATGAAAATAATGCATAAAAATATAAACTAAAAATGGATGAATTTGGATATAAATAGTGAATCAATTTAAGCAAGATACTCAATCCATGTGACTGGCATTGAAATCTGATGTCAAATCTGATGCATGACTATTTTAAAATATTTTAATTAATTACAGAATAATAAAAAATAAAGAATATGTATTAAAATATTACCCAATGATGTGAAAAATGAATGTTTCATTAAAAGAATGCATAAAAATAAAAACTGAATTTCGATGAATTTGGATTTTAAATATGAAACTTTATTCTTTTTTTTCCAGCCATAAATACTCAATCAATTTCAGGAAAAAAATATTAGTAGTAAAAGAAAAATATTTCATGTGGATCACGGCCAAATAGTGATACACAAAACAATGCATGACTATACCTTTAAAATAATTTCATTAATTACAAAATAATAGTAAATAAAAAATAAATGTTAAAATATTACTAAAACATGTAAAAAATGAATTTTTCATCATAAGAATGCTTAAAAGTATAAACTGCAAGTCGATGAGTTTGGATTTTAAATATAAAACTTTATTATTATTATTTTTAATCATATAAATGCTGAATGAATTTCAGGAAAACAATCTTTTGAAACAATGCAGGATTCTACTTTAAAACATTTTAATTAATTACAGAATATTGGAAAATAAAAAATACATATTGCAATATTACTCAAATATGTGAAAACTTAATTTATCATCAAAAGATTGCATTAGCATATAAATTGAAATTTGATGAATTTGGATTTTAAGATTTAAACATTACTTTTTCCTTTCAACTTTTCACTATATAAGTTCTTAATTTCTGAAAAATACACATTCCAATCTCGTAAACTCTGAATCTTGTTTACAAAATGAATAAATAAATATCAATTCTTACTTAAATCATTGTTTTCTTAAATCGCCTTTTTCTTAAATTGGATCCTGCTAAATCGATTTAACACCAGCTTGCCTTGTTTTCATTAAATCGTCTTTTTCTTAAATCGGAAAGCATGGAGGTTTGCGATGTTTGCTTAAATCGGATCGTCCTAAATCGATTTAACACCAGCTTGCCTTGCGTGTCTTAAATCGGAAAGCATTGAGGCTTGCGATGTTTGCTTAAATCGGATCCTCCTAAATCGATTTAACACCAACTTGGCATGTAAGTGGTAGATACATCAAAGTAGATAAATCGGTTTTCCGATGTTAGCTCAGAATCAGTATTTTGTTTTAAATCGATTTAAAGCTTAATGGCTAAATCGCGATTTAAGACAATGGCTAAATCGCGATTTAAGATAATGGCTAAATCGCGATTTAAGATAATGGCTAAATCGCGATTTGACATTAGCTAAATCGCGATTTCCGATTTTAGCTTAAATCGATTTAAGACCAATAGTTAAATCGGATTTCCGATGTAAGCTTTAAATCGATTTAAGAGTTAAATCGATTTAAGGCCCAGGCCTACCGTACACATTGGCAGCTATAGGATTCTATTAGTGTCAAGAAAATTGCAGATATAGCCTCTTATTTTTGCTCAAAATCTTCATCTAACACTTCATTTATAATGGCTGTTTCATAATAATGGAAGCCATCAGTCCATCAGAAGAAAATAACTTGGTTAAAGCGGAAACTCGGTTAAGCAGGACTCGGATAATCAAAACTCTACTGTACTTTGAAAAAAAAAAAAAAAAGAAAGAAAAAAAATAGTCGACAATAATTTTCAAATAGCGTCCCGGTTCGTGGATTTTTCTATTTCGAGCCCTGCGTTAATATCTAAGATATCCAGAACAACATATATAATGCGAAATTGATTTTTAGATAACTTTTTTAGTTAAAACTGATCTAATAAAGTGGTAGATTCTCTTTTTGCAAAATATTTACAAAAATAATTAGATTAATTAACAAAAAATACTGGTGGAAATCCCACAATTCTTATAAGAACAGTGTCAATAAATGTATTGTGATTCTATCTGTAACAGACAAGTGTTTTGCAGTTGCAAATTTTTCGTATAACATTTTTTAAATGGTATAAAAGTTACACCTAGGTAAATGGTTGAGAAAATAACCACATTAAAAAAAATATTTAGCTTCGACTATTTATTTCACTGTGATTTAAAAAGATGATTGAGCAAATTATTTTGTGTGAGAAGTGCAATCTACGTTTATTAAAAGAGGAATTAAATAAATTTTACATTGAATTTTCTTTAATGGTACTTCAAATTACCGTCAGGATATAAAGGGTTAAAGCTTCATTCACTCTGTATTATAAACTAAAAACATGTCCATGAGTAACAGTGACTTCATATCTACGATCACATCGATCATATCGACATCTACTTAATAAAGTGGTTTTTCTTGGAAAAATCTAGATTTCTTTTATAACCGATATTATTAAAAAATACTTCAAAATATGAATTCATCCCTTAAAAAACAAAACAAAACATTTATTAACTCTCGACAAAGAATTATAAATTAAAGATTTACGTATTTTTTTCTTTTGCATGTGCTATAAGAATATCCTTCGCTCGACTTTCCTTCCAATCGTGCCAGATTTAGAGATTCTAGGCCAACGGGAAGTATCCTATAAATTTTGAGATTGAGTTTGTATACATAAAAAACAACAACAATATCAACGTTGTTTAAAGCCGTTACATTTATTGCATTGCTTTACAAGATCGAAATTTTTATAAAAGAATGGTGCCGCGGACCTTATTAGTCCCCGATATGCTATTTTTTTCGGCCAGCAATTAAAGTGTCGTATCTAAAAAATAACGTTCCGTTGTATACGCCAGCCGTAAAACAAAGCAGACATATCATTGTACGCTTAAATACTCTATTGTAAGTTTTTAAACTCCTAAGCATCGCACACTTTAAATTTTTATACCCTTCGTATAGGGGGGGGGGGTGTACTTTATAATGCGATTTGTTTGAAAACTGCATTTCAATTTATTTTTGAGATATTAATTTTTTTGTAGTTTTTAACGCAATTTCTTTAATGTTAGCAACTGAAATACTCCATTTCTGCAGAAAGTAAAAGAAAAATAGTTGGAATATAGTAGATTGTTATATCTTTTTGTTGCCATATTCCCATAACAACTGAAAAAAAAAGTAATTAAAATACGTGCTATTTTTCAAAAATATGAATTATTGATTTCAGATAAAACATGGAACTATTATAAACTATATTTAACTTTAAGTATCTATATTAATGTTACAAACAAATGAAGGCATATGAATCATTAGATAGCCGATTTTTTTGTCGAGTTTCTTGAACGGCAATATCGCTTTTTGCTGGATTTGAGTATTATTCTGCGATAGTGACATCCTATACATACTTTTCTGTAGATGCTGTTTAAGACAAGATCGTAAATGTGGAATTATTCAGCGAATGCGAATGACGTCATTTTATATAAAATATACGCGTGTGTTTTAAGTCTTAAAATTGAAATATGTTTTGTACTATCTATATTTATATAAATATATATATATTTTTTTTTCATCGGGGAAACACTAAATTTAAAAAAAGCAGAATTCCTGTTTTCTAGATATTTGATATTATTTGAAATTAATCCGTTCAGACGTTCCTAGAAAAAAAAAAAAAAAAAAAAAGGTCTTGACAGACAGACGGACATCAAAGTGATCCTATACGAGTTCCTTTATTCTTTTTGAGGTACGAAACCTCCAAAAATTAAAAATATTTGAATATTATAAAAAATCCAGGCTTCTGGCGTCCCATGCAGTGGTTTAGAAGACTCTTTTAACCTCTGATTATCAAGAAGTCTCGCATAAATTGGGACACTTAGCAACACTAGTATCGAAGTACGATATCAATTCAAGCACGCCATACATCTCTGTTATGCCAGGACTTATTCTCGTTTATTCCCAGCGTCCTGCCAGGATGCATGTTTGTCATGGTTTTCTTGAAAATGTCTCGGAGCGTTCCGGAATTATTGAGCTGACTCTGAAATTCCTGTTCATAAATTCCGGAAAATTAGAGGCTGCTCAAAATTTCTAGGGATAGAATTTTCCCAGATTTTTTCACTTATCTTAGATAATTCTAAGAAATTATCTAATACAGAGAAAAAATAATTCCATGATAATTGAAATCCATATTATACTAAAACTGTTAAATTATATGTTTTTCATTGTTGTACAAACCTGGAAAAAAAAAAAAAAAACCCTCCTCATCCATTACCAACTTTACCATCTGCCGAAAATAATCGCATAAAAATGTGCCTATAACGTCTGCTATACACTATAAAAAATTATATGAGGTTACTAAAAAATTTCTATACTGTTAAAAATCTGCAGCAATTTGACCATTTTTAAAGGTAACGGTTACTTGGTGATATTATTACGTGCAGCTGGCCATATTATTGACGATATTGTGGTCAGAATAAAGTTAAATTACTGTTATGTAATGGTTTTCTATAAAAACAGCCGAATTGCTGGATAGTTTACTGCAGACTTTTAACAGTGTGGTAAACTGAGATGCCTATAACTTTTTATGTAAGTGCAACAAAATAAAATCATGTAACCGATTCACGTTTACACTATGAAAAAAAAAATCTGTAATGTTAATAAGGATTTTCTAGGAAACTGCGATGCCTAGAACTTTTTATGTAACTGCTATAACAACAACAAAAAAATTAATGTAATTACCGTTACCGATAAAATTTTTTAATAAGTATACAGATTTCTGTAGCTTTACAAAAACTAGTTTTCTAGATTCACGTCTTTTTTCTTTACAGTGTGCAGAAAAAAATGTAGTAAGCTTACAGTTTAGCAACATATTTCTGTAGCTTTTACAAAAACTAGTTTTGTAGACTTACATTTTTGTTTTTTTGCAGTGTACTAGAATTTAGTCCAGTCGTCTATACATAAAATACTGCACCAAACTTGAAGGTTTCAATATCACCCTAAAATGGACATCATATTTGGATTTTTAGATACATTTTACATTCGGATACCAAGCGGAAAGTCATTCGGTCAAGTACTTTAGGAATTATGTAAGTTTAAAGTTTGAAGCTGGTTCCAGTCGTGCCTGATATCAATCAATCTAATATATAAAAATTAAAATCTGTCTGTCTGTCTGTAATGCTATACAAATCCACAGTTTGGAAGCCAGAATTGTGAAATGTTACGTACATGTGTAATAAAACACGGCCGAGGCAACTAAAGTAATCCGGAATCGAAATAACTTATAGTTAATTTTTAATTAATAAAAAATACAAATTTTTACAGCAATTTCCAATCAAATTTAAACATTTTTCGTTGTAACTGTTGCCAACAATTAAAAATCCACAATAAAATTCTTACCACAACAATTACTTTTCTATTGCAAGATTTCCACGTGAAAAAATGAAATAAATGGTTTGACGAATTTAAAAAAAAGGGGAATATTACATCATAACTTTTGTACAGCAAGATTTCCAAGTGAAAAATGAAAATTAAATAAATAGTTTGACGAATTAAGAACAAAAGTGAATATTATGTCATAATTTTTCTGTTTTATGATTTCCATGTGAAAATTTATATTTAATTAATTTGACGAATTAAAAAAAATGGAATATTACGTCATATTGGAAATATAAAGGACGTGGTGAATATATAACATCATATAAGTCTGAAAAAATGTAGTGAAGCATGATAAAAACTCGATTATGGAAATATTGGCGTATTTTAACATTGCTCCAATGATGAATGGAAATAAGTTCATTTATAGCTGTATTATTTTGCGTTTATTATATAGATTTATACATTTTTATACTGGGTTTTCATTTGATTCATGTGCACAAGACTTCGATTGTTTTTTATTATTTTTTAATGTTGTATGTTAAATTTTGAAATTGGTTTTTCAAAACAAACATTCTTAAAATTCCACGCAACGCCGGGCTACTTTAGCTAGTTAGTAATAATATTAAATTCATTTTGTTTATTCATAATGTTAAATTGATTTTTAATTGTTGCAGAGAAGATTGCAATGCGAGTAGTTTTTGAAGCATAACTCATAAAACTATTGTTAAAATCTAGCTCTAATTTTGAATTCGCATATTTGAAGCTTCTAGAAATCTATTTCTGTTAAAAATTCATAGGTTACAATTCATACCTTTTTTCTAAAATTCATTTAAAAGAATAAATTTTTCAAAATAAATTTCCGAAGAAAATATGACCTATGGCCTATGAATTTTTTTAAACATAAATCAATTTCTGGAAGCTTCAAATACAGAGATAGAAAATTACAGCTCATTTTGCCAAGTAGTTTTCAAGTTATGCTTTAAAAAATTTTCGCATTGCAATCTGTTTTGCAATCTAATATATAAAAATGAAAATTTGTCTGCCTGTAATGCTATACAAATCCACAGTTTGGAAGCCAAAATTGTGAAATGTTATGTACATGTGTATTAAAACATGGCCGAGGCAATTAAAGTAATCCGGAATCGAAATAACTTATAGTTCATTTTTAATTAATAAAAAACCACCAATTTAACAGCAATTTCCTATCAAATTGAAACATTTTTCGTTATAGTAGTTGCCAAGAATTAAAAATTCACAATAAAATTCTTACCACAACAAATACTTTCTTATTGCAAGATTTCCAAGGGAAAAATGAAAATGAAATAAATAGTTTGACGAATTAAAAAAAAAAAAAGGTTAATATTACGTCATTACTTTTTTTATTGCAAGATCTCCACGTGAAAAATGAAAATGAAATAAATAGTTTGAAGAATTTAAATAAAAAGTTAATATTACGTCATGTTGGAAATATAATGGACGTCCGCAGGTAAATATATAACGACATGTGAGTTTGAAAAACCTATTGAAACATGATAAAAAAGCAATTATGGAAATAGTAACATAGTTTAACGTTTTGAGGTTCTCTGAATTTCTTTTCGCCATTTTAAAATCTATTCCATATACATACATGTGTGTATACATGTATATTAGAATTTACACAAAGTTTTAGGTCCCTAGAGCTTGTTCTTAGTGAAGAACTGAAACAAAGATGGCTTTATTGTTTTCTTTTATTTTTTATTTTATACTGTATGTTTAATTTTGAAATTAAGTTTTCAAAACAAACATTCTTAAAATTCAGGGCAAAGCCGGGCGCTTTAGCTAGTGATTAATAAGAACGTAAAACCATGCGTCAAGCATCGATTATGAAACACTTTCCAACACATTCAGATTGCTATAATAAAACTTGGCAGTTTAATAAGGTGAAAAATTATGTTTAAATGAACAATTTGTAGAATAACGTATGTGAAAACACAATTTCAGCAATTACCATCAATAGTTGGAACAATATCTGAATTTTTTCTGCAGTCCTGTATATGAACTATAGATTTATCATATAATACATACTAAGCTAAAATTTAATTGAGTTAGGAAGCGCATGAAACAGTTGAAAATGTACCTTCATTAATTTCCATCATAAAACGGAAATGTACTATAGATGTTTTGTGCAGCCCTGTATATGATCTGTATAATTTTACGCATTAATTAATATTAAAAAAATGTTAAATTAAAAAACCCATACCGCAACGGAAAACGCACTTACAACAATTATTCTTCATAGATAATATTGTAACCCAATTATTTTATGTGTCCCTGTATATGAACGATGAATGCTATGCATACCATATTCTATAGTGAGTATCTTGCACTGTACCTCAGAGATATATATCAGTTTCAATATGTTTGAAATAGCGTAACATGAATAAAATACACAGCAAACAGTTTTTTCCCATAGACCGTAATGTAACAGAATTTTTTTGAGTGGCCCTCCAAATCAACGATGGATGCTATGCATACCATATTCTGTAGTAAGCATCTTATAGTGCATTTCAGAGCTATATATAAATTTTAATGTGTTTGAAATTGTGAAACATCCTTAAAAACCACGGCAAATGATTCCCCCCCCCCCCCCCCCAAGGCCGTAATATAACGGAATTCTTTTGAATGTCTCTGTAAAGGAACTGTAAATGCTACATACTGCATTCATAATACCGAACATGCAATAGTAAGTCTCAATAACATATATCAATTTCACGGCAATCCGACTATGTTTACGTGAGTTAGAGCACGGACAGGCAGACAGACAGATGGACAGACAGATAGGCAGACACACAGACAAACTGAATTCATAAACAATTTTTAACTTTGTTGGAAAGTGTAAAAAAATGAATTTAACATTAGGAGTTCCAAACTTTAAACATTTATAATTTCTAAACTACCTGATCGAATGACTTCCTGTTTGGTATTCGACGGTAAAATTTACCGAAACATCCAAACGATGCAAATGGTCCGAATGAAAATGATGTTTTAGTAAATAAACAATTAAATTTAAAAAACCAAAAAAACCCGACTGCGTAAAAAGCAAACTAATTAATTATTTCTCACCAATGTGAAACAATTTTTTGTTCAGTTCCTACTATTAGCTCACACTCTCGCTATATATATCTTGTTCAAACTTTCAGTCGTTAATAAAATACTTATTATTCATCCAATCAAGCTCAAATTAATATTTTAAAACTTGTAGTGGATTGCATTTGATGTTATTCCAGTTTTTTCGAATATTAATTCGTTAATTAAATTAAATTAATTAATTTTCAATAATCGAGAGAGCCCTCTTCTTGATCAAGGCATTTTAAGCGCCACTCAAGGGGAAAGAAGAATGGGAGAAAAAAAATTCTCTTATTGACCTAAGTAGGAATTGACTTAAAATATTTTTTTTATATTACTTGTTTTTATTACTTACCTAATTTTTTTTATTTACTTGTATTGATGACTTTTAATTTGTGTTTAACTGTTAGTTCCTATCTATAAACACTGTTTTGATGAGGTCTATAGATGTCTATGATGATTAGAGTTGCAGTAAAGCTAGAGATCCACAATATATACACAACTTCCAGGTTGTATAATATTTTAACGGAGCTTCTGACTGTAAAATAGTCAATGAAACATCGTCTTCATTTTGAAAGATCTATCCAATGATAGGCCACTCAGTAGGGTGCGTAATTTTTTTTCGTCTCTACCACCATTTTGTATTTTACGGCCGTCATTTTGAATTTATAAAAACAAAACCTAGCCTGTAACCATCGGGCCGTTAAAACGAATTGATAACTTCATTCATTAAAATCCATCCAGCCGTTGGGATGCTTCGAGGGTATAAAGAAATCCACATACACATATACGCGTGAAACACATAACCCTTCTTTTCAGTCGGGTAAAAAGAAATGAGTATTTTCTTTGATAAAATTAAATATTTTACTACGAATGCGTCTAAAAGTAAATTTCTGGATTTTGCCAGCACTCAGATTAGAACATCAAGTCAAGAGTGCGAATGTTTACATGTAAAATATTGTAACTGGCAAGCATGGCATCAAGTTTGGGAATATATTTATTAATAATCTATTGCACGTTAAAATATTTTTTAAATAGTGAATATGAATATTAAAAATATGCATGAAAATTGTGCGACAGTGAAAAAGACGTTATTTTTAGATTTCGTTGAAAACAAAAATTATAATTGTGTCATAGTGGCGCAATTTCATTAAATAATCATTCGGTCCATTTTTCATTAAGTAATATCAAAGAACTAAGCCTCAATTAATAACGTCATAATTTCATTATCTTAATTGCAAGTTATTGATTACGTGTTGGAATAAAATTCAAATTTTCATTAATTTGAAAATTTGAAATGAAACTTAAGTTAAAAATGATATTTGTTTTAAGAGTTAGGCTTACCAATATAATATTGATTAATTATTGTAATTATTTTTGCTTAATTTTTTATAAATTTAGTCAATTAGTTCTTTTAAACATTTTCATTCGTCGCATTCGACGGGTTTCGACTCGTTACATATTAAAATATACATGGATCAAAAATATGAAAAGCAAGTATGAAAAGTTGCGCCGGTGAAAACGACTTTATGTTTAGCTACAAATATATTTTTTCATTATAAAACTAAAAAAAAAAAAATATTATAATTGCGTGAAAGTGACGTAATTTTCGCTAATTTTTTATTCGGTAAGTACGAAGATTAGAATATTAGAGTTTTAATTGATTACTTAGTCTTGATTTTTTTTACTTTTATTACATGTCACCGATTACTTCATTTTAAAATAAGCTGTATATTAGATGAATGAAGTTTAATTTTTCAATAATGTGAAAAGCTAAAGTTAATAAAAATAATAATATGGTAAATAGAGTTTAAATTATTTTTTTTTTGTTGTTGTTAAAATTAAATCAGCACCGACTGATTAGTAAGATTGATTTTTTCATTGGAGCTATTCTTGCAGGTTTTTTATAAGTTCATTTAATATTCCTTATTGAACTGCTTTATTCCATCGAATTTTGACGGGTAGAGGAGACCGGGGCTGTTGGCGCAGTTTTTAGTTATTGATTTTTATTAATTTTATGTTTAAGTTTTTTTATGAAACTTTAACTGTACTTTTAATGAACAGGCATTGGGCTATAAATACCCGGAGTTTTGAGTTTGTAGCTTTTGTAGTTTATCTTTAGCGGAAGCCTAAAGTAAAAGGAAAATTGTCCGCCAACCTACCCCATCACGGGGAAAGTTGCCTATACTTATGGGGTAAGTTGGCACACGCTTTTTAAAAATATAAATGAAACTAAAATAAGACACGCAGTTAAGAGAAATCAATTTCATCATTACCAGTAAGTTTAAACAAAGGTGTTATTGCCGTACAATGTAAATTCTAAATTATACAGACATAAAAATAATGAATAAAACATTAACATTGAGTAACTTCTATCTTACTCGATATCATCATCAGAGTTACAGTTGTCACAAATAAAAAATCGAGTGTCCGTGTCCCCGTTTGGGCAAGCTTCGTGTGTCCAAAATCTTGCATTGCAACCACTTTTCTCGGTGTTTGCTGTTTTTCAAGCTACCAGCGCACACTAAACACCGAGTCAACTTGCCTCGTGTTCAATGCGCCTACTAGCCTCATAATAAATTTCTTCACAAAAGGACACGTAACCATCTAAGCATAAATAACCCAAGTAAATCCCCAAGTAACCCAAGTAAAGTATGGGGTAGGTACAGTTAATCATACACTAAGAAAAACTGCACAAGTTAAATCGCAGTTATTAAGATAAGTATCAGAAATTAGAAAAAGAATGAAGCAACAAAAAATTACTTATGAGTGCAAAAAACAGAAATATCGTAATAAATGTCCACTGCACGTAGGTAACGCTGCAAAACTACAATGAGGATTGTAAAAAGCAAGAAGAAAGGTACTCTGTGACTGGTTGCGCAATCTATCCACAAACGGGCGATTTATGAGGACTTACCCCTATAGCCAACTAGCCCCGGTCTCCCCTACACCTCGTAATTCAATAATTTATATAAAAGTTTTGCGTTTTCAAATTGTAATGGGAATATAATAGAGATAAAGTACTTTCTGGTATTGCGCGATGCCCCCCCCCTTTTTTTTAAACAGATAGAAATTTAATTTAAAAATAAAAATCACTTACCATTCTGTTGCTCGTCTTGGGAATTGTGTTGACTAGATGAAGAAATTGCTGAAGCATAGGCAAATGGAGATTCATTTTGAAGACCAGTAGATTGTGGAGCAAAAAGTTGTTCAGGTGTCCAATAGCCTGGAGCATTTACTGGTTGCACTGTTTGTGGTCTATATGAGCTGCTAGATTCAGCTGGTCTAAATGAGTTGCCAGATTCAGCTGGTCTAAATGAGCTGCCAGATTCAGCTGGTCTAAACAAGCTGCCAGATTCAGCTGGTCTAAATGAGCTGCCAGATTCAGCTGGTCTAAATGAGCTACTAGATTCAACTGGATTATATGAGTTACTTGGTTCAGCGGGTCTTTTGACAATTTCGGAGGGTGAAATTTCATGCAATGCAGTTGACGGATATCTCTGATGCGACGATGATCCACTGTAAGTAGGAGATTCTCTTGATGGATAATTGTAATAGTTTTGTGCTGGAACATCAGCATTTTCAACAGAAGATAATGGATCTACAGGAGAAAAATTTGATGCATATCCAGCATGGTCAACGGTTGAGCCATCAACAACTTTAGGATTTTCTTGATAGGGACTTTGATAGGAACTAGGATCGTATCCAGTTCCACTATTTGCAAATGATGAAGATGAATCATCAGAGTAGCCTGCATCCGAGTATGAGTTATACTGTTGATTCACATTTTGTGGTGGCACATATGGTTTCTTAGGGTCAGGAAGAGGCCCTGATGATGGAATTGTTTCATCGTAAGGCTGTCTACCAGAATAATTAGGAAGCTGTGGGGTAGAGGGAATAGAGGAAACCTGTGGTTGTTGCTGTGGTTGATGAGGTTGATTTTGTAAATGTGACTGGGGCTGCAATGCTGATTGATGTTGTATTACTGGCTGTTGCTGTGGAATTTGCTGTTGTATTGGATGTCGTATTTGTTGTGGAGGAATCGGTTGCTGTGGTCTTTGGCTAAATTGTGTTGACAATGAGTAATCTGGAACATTATGTTTGTTTAAAAGAGCATTTGTTGGTCCAGATAAGCCAAAGTTATTTCCATACTGATTTTGTCTAGTCGGTACACTATTTCCAGTAGCTAATCCTGCTGCCGCATGATAACTATTTATATCAGCATAAGTGTTTGCAAAAGGATTTGTTTTCGGAACTATACTTGTCGGCACTTTGTTTGCAACATTTGGAGTTGGTTTATTCCTGGAGGATGGAAAATGTTTCATCATTTCATTTATCATAGCCTTCCCTTCTGGAGTCTGACTCAGTTGGGCATAAAACTGAGGATCAGAATTATAAAAGTCTTCAAATGTGTGTTGACGTCCTTGGTTAAGAGTGGATTGGCCTTGCAAACCTAAATTTAATTGTCCTCCTAACTGTTGCGTTTCTGGTAATTGAAAATTAGTTGGCGCATTTGCGTAAGAGGATAAGGAGGACAACTGGGAATTAGGACGAATGTTACCATGGCGTACGTTATTAGGGCGTTCGCCCCTGTTTCTAGTTATTTTTGGTGGAATTTGTTTTGTCGTATCAAACGATTTGGAAGGTGGGCCAGAAGCGAAATTTGCGGGGGACTGTTTTTGTGCTCTTAGAAGTGCAGCGGCTTGAGGATTTTGCTGCAAAAACTGTTTGTAGATTCTAGGATGCAATGGAAGTACATTCTCAGGATTTACGAATTCCACATTAGAAGGAATCGATGCAAATCGATTGTATTGAGGAGGCTTTTGTTGAGTGTTCCTTGGACGTTGGACTTGCTGCCTGTTGACGCTCGAAGCTGTGTTTCTTGCACCATTTGGTCTTTGACCGTTGTTTCTCGGAGGACTTGCACCAGGCCCAGGCGGTTTATATGGTCTCTGTGAACGGGGTTGCTCTAATCTATAACCCCCTCCTCTTAAGTCTAATGTCATTCCACGTAGGTTCTGTTGACTGTTCCCTTGATCACGAATATCAGTATTAGTTAATTGGTTGAGTCTAAGGTTTTTCGCCTTTGATCGAACATTCTGTTTTGGAACTGTAAAAAGTGATGGTTGCTGTGACAACAAAGGATTTACAAAAGGAGTTTGTAAAGCAGGTATTCCCACCATGCTGTTGATGTTTTCATCATTCATTAATGGAAATATTGAAGCAGTAGGCATGTTGGTAAGGTAGACGCCCCTTTGCATACTGTATTCAGCAGAAGGTTCATACTGATGATCTGCAAAAGATGCAAACGGATTCAAACTAACTGCTTGAATTCCACAGAGTAGTGTTGATAACACCACCTGAAAATATAAGGTAGTAAACTATAGTTAATTATTAGAAGGGAAAATCCACAAATTAAGTAATTCAGCAATTTATGTAACAATTTAATCACAAATTATTAGAAATATTAAGAAGAGAATAACTTGAAAATTGTACAAAATTATGTAAATGAAATAAGTAATTATTTAAAAAATTTACAAATCGATAAGAAAAAGATTGTTATAGTTCAAAGTAGATTTCAAGTTCTTTATTTACTTATAATATGCAAACAGCATAAGTTTAATTTTGTGAAACGATATAAAATAATTTCAAGTTTAAATTGAAATATTATTCTCAAAAGAAGTTGAACAAAAAAAAATATGCCGAAATCTAAAAGATAAAATTATTGTTCAAAGCTATCTTCAGGTCTTTATCTGTGAAAAGGTAGTTAGTTATATATTGATTTGCGAACAATTTTTTATCGAATTACACGGTTGTAAAACCACGAGACTCCATATATGCTGCTGCAAAAAGCTTCAAATTTAAATTAAAATATTATTCAACGATATCTTCAGACATTTATCTGTGAAAAGATAATTATATATTACTTTACAAATTATTTTTCACCGAATTGCGCATGTTTTACGCTCTACGGTTACCAAAGTCGAAAGTTAACTGCCTCCACTTTCCATAATCTAATTTATGGCATTAACATTTGCTCTGGTTACAAATTTTATTTTCGTATTTTTGTGAAAACCTATGTTCTGATCTATTTTTGTATTTTTTTCTTTCAAGAGCCGGTCATCCGTTGAATTTTGAGATCAGTCACATTTCGTGATCGTTTTAGAATTCTGTTGATGATGCGGTTGGGCGAATGAAGGACTTTTTTTTTTTTCCTTGCGGATAGCCAATTTTGGGTTCCGCATTCTTGCACGCCTCTAAGCTATTTTTTTTTTTTTTCTGCACAATTGTTTTGTAAACTTGAATTTGCCTTTTTTTATACTCTGAAAACGGTTCAGAAAGAAAATAATTAAAGGAAAAGGAAGATGAGACATGTTACACGATGCACATCTGATTTTTTGCGTCGTGTAGAGGTCAACTTGTCATTCCTTCAATTCTGGTAGAAAAATTGATTTTTCAGTATGCTGGGGAAGATGTTCTGATTGAGAAAGTGACCCCCGGATGTACGCAGTATTTATTTGCGAATTTACATCTATTTATTTTTTTTAGGAGTGAGGGGAGTAATTTCTTTAGCAATAAAGCTTTCATCGGATGGAAAAAACGCAATTTTTTAGAGACAGACTAGCTACTGTTTTCAGTCACCAGAAAAATGGTATTATATGTATGATAAAACTATCCCGATGTCAGAAAAGATTTTTTAATTATGTCATAGTAATTTTTTTTTTTTAAGAAATGCAATTTGCTTGTTCTCTATAAAACAGAAAGGAGTCCGAACTCAGGAAAAGAGCCAGGCACCCGGATTATTTAAAGGGAGGGAAGGAAAATGCCACAAAATTAACAAAGAGATTAAAATGAAAGCATAAAAAAACCAGAATTATCTACAGATTTTATTAACACACCAGAGGATTGTCAAAACATTTCCTGTAAAGACATTTTAAAGTATTTATTCCAGCCCACTCTAGCGAATAACTAAAACATTCCAATAAGGCTCTCTTTCTCTTCATTTTTGTTTTAAAAGAATACTACATAATTGACAATCATATTTGTTGAATGAAAACTTGAAGTAAATAAAAGAAATAAATTACTTTTAGATACGTAATTTTAAATAAAATATAATGTTGTTTATGTAATACTAGTTTACATACCAGACGTTACCCAGGGTCGCGATAATAACTTTTAATATACCTAAAATCAGTGTTGAATGATTTTATATATTCGCAGGAAAATCTTTCTAAACAATCCTAGTGCTGGGGGCAACTTCCTCCAGGGTGCACACTCGCCGCTAGCCCACTCACTCGTCAGCTAGGCACTGCCCCCAGCATACACCCTCACATTTGTATGATTTTGCCTTTTTAAATGAAAATCTATTTAAACGAACGTAGGGCTGGAGGACATACTACATTCGGCAGCGTACAAATATGGATATTTAGTTGTAAAAGAAGTGTTTTTATATTCCACCCCCCCTCATTTCACACCGAGAGCAAAAGCCACTTGCAGATTCTTAACAGCTCTTAACAGTGTGAACTCTTTGAGGGCTTCCGAGTTAACATCAACTTTACGCCCAATCTACGGATGATTGTCTTATTTTTAATGAGCCATCGGGAATAAAAAGTCTAACTGTAGTTTATAAACTACGTAAAATTTAACTTTAAAATTAAAGATTAATATTATGTAAAAATGGTGGTACAATAAGAAATTAATATAATAATTAAGATTTACAAGGCTTAAAATTTATGAAAAGATAGAAAATGATAAGGTTTATAAAGTTGATAAAAGTTTAAAAATATTTAAAGCACAGTTAAGAAAATGAAAAGTTTTGTAAAAGCTGGTAAGAGTAGGTCCGTCAAGGAAGTGACAGATGTTAGGTCACAGGTACTTTTCATAGTCTTTTTTTTTCTTTTAAGTAATGAAAAATTATGTATAGAAAGAGTGTAGAAGTAAAAAATAGGCAGGTGTGAAGACCCAAGCAGATTCCCGATCAAAGCAAGCGAACAGCAGAGTAGATTTTAATTAGTTTCAAGTACTTAGAATTGTCCGAGTGTTAAAATTTTTATATGTGATATAAATTACTCGTCCGAAGACTTCGTAAATAATTTGTGTTAAAATACCGATATTTAGTTCCTTTAAACACAGAAACAAGTTGGAAATTGCTCGTCAAACGTGGCAAATGAGGTGCGTTCGTACTATAACTACTTTTATAATTATTTTTTGCACCCCATTTTGTACTGAATGTATATTTTTTTGCACTTCATAAGTGCATAGTCTGTAACATCATTAAAATGTACTTGCAATATTTTTTACCCATTCCCCGTAATGTAACAGGAACACTTTTGACTGTCCCTGTAATTAAACTATACATCCGATTTTCATAAAATTTGAAATGGCTCGACAAAATTTTGCAACAATTATATATTTAAAATTTCAGACCATTCGGAAGGCCTTAACATCATTAAAATGCACTTGCAATAATTTTTTCCCATTGGCCGTAAGGTAACGGAAAACTTTTGACTGTCCCTGTAATTAAACTATACATCCGATTTTCATAAAATTTGAAATGGCTCGACAAAATATTACAACAATTATGTATTTAAAATTTCAGAACATTCGGAAGGCTGTAACACCATTAAAATGCACTTGCAATAATTTTTCCCATTGGCCGTAATGTAAAGAAAAACTTTTGACTGTCCCTGTAATTAAACTATACATCTGATTTTCATAAAATTTTAAATGGCTCGACAAAATTTTGCAACAATCATATATTTAAAATTTCAGACCATTCGGTTGGGTAGTTTTTGCTCTATTATATGCGGACAGACAGACGGACTGAACGACGACTATAGGTGCTACGTATTTATATAATTACGAACGCACCTAAAAAGAGTGTATCGAGGACTCGAGAAGTGACTTCTAGTCAATTATTTTTTTGAAAGGATTAATATCAATATTGTTTAAAGCCAAAGACGTCTTTTTAAATCTAAATTTACCCGTTTTAAACGTGTGCGAATTGTTTTCGCAGTTGGATTTTCAAACCGGATACAGAATTTTAAAGTATGCATAAAAAAACGAAAGTCGGATGAGTGAGTATTGGAAAGTGTTAAAATTAATATTTTTTTAAAACCAAAGACGTAATTTTAAAGCGTACACTTGTTAACAACAAATCTTTAAGCGAGTGCGATTTGTTTTTTCGAATAAAAAACGTGTAGGGGATGTTTAGTAAGAATATGTAAGGGACTATTTGTTGGATGATTTGTTGACCCATTTCTTCTTCAATATATATAATTTTTAATTTAATTTTTTAGTTTTACAACCAGCTCATCTTAAAACATAACCAGGTATGAGAAAATTTGAACAATATTAAATAATAGAATCTATATGAAGCTCAGCAGGATATCAAGTCATTGGGCCAACTTGTCCCACTGGTGTAGGCTGGCCTTCTAATTCCTTCCGATTTTGACCTCTAAATTGATTTGATTTCAACCTCTAAATTGATTTGATTTTGACTTTTAAATAGATGTGAACCTTCCCCGTGTCTGTTTTTCTAAACATAATTACAAAAAGACGAAAATTGCGAGATTGAGTTTCGGAAAATAATATTTTGAAAGGGTTAATATTTTTTAAAACATCATTTTTTACTAATATTTTTTAAAACTAAAGATGCTTTTTTAAAGCTCAATGTACGCAGATTAAGGGGACTCTTTGGTCACGCGAACGTACTTGCAATAATGTTAAACTTATAAGAGGGTTCTTTTCAAATTCCTCTTTTCCTTTTCAAAAATTTTTAACTGTCTTGGCAGCTAGAGATGAGGCAATAGCTCTAGGAGTACCTATAGACAAAATTAAAATTGGGACTCGTATTTTGCTTTCGGAAGTTGCTTTTAAAGAAATCTTAAATAATGTCATTTACAGTTTTTATTAATAATAGATCATAAAATAAAGTAATACAATAATTTTAGAATAACATTTCTGGAAATAAACTTTCATAAACTTCATAGTTTTCAAAGAGCAACTAGTCTTCAAGTCCTTTTTACATTTCGCCTTTTTTTCGACAGCTATTTACGCAAAAAAAAGGAAAAAAATATTTTGTGAAGTTAGATAAGTTATAAATTTTAGATTAGATAAAAATAAGATTTTTATGAAATTTTATTATTAATATTATTATTATTATTATTATTATTTTCTGTTTATAAAGCCGGTTTCTTCCAATTTACGAGCCTAGACATTTGTCTTATTTGCCTGTTAGTTAATACCGCCTTGCCCAGTACTACACATAATTCTGTATTTATTTATTTATTTATTTTTTTTTAATAGGCCTATGAATGCAGAAAGAAAAGCGCTTGGACTATATGCCCGGATGAAATGGGTCAACTTGCCCCATATCGCCATTTAGTTTTTTTTATCATCGTATCAAAATATTCTGTTAATATTTTAAAAAATCAGCATGTAGAAAATAAGCTCTGGTCTTTTAGATTGCTATTCACCAAAGTGAAACTTTAATTTAGAAACACTAGGCTGCGCTGCCCCCTACGAGCTACGCTCACCAACCCCCTGTTCAGACACCGCAGACTCTAAAAGCACGCTAATTCGACCGGCTTTAAAAAGATTTCGGAAGATTGAATTATAATATAAAAAACAGTGGCGATCTCCCGATAAACGGGTTTCTATTCATTTCTCTTTGATTGGGGAATTTTAAGGCCATTTATTAGTTTAAATAAACAGAGCCTTTTTCTCCCGATATTTTTTAGCAAAGCGAAAAGAAAGTTTTTTAAATAAGACACTTTAAATATATCATTTTTAATCTGACGTAATTTTCACCAAACTTTTTTTTCTCTTTTTAATATTCACGTGAAAATACTTTTGTTAGAAATGAAATATTATTTGCGCTGTCCTAATAGAAATAGTTGAAAATATCTTAAAAAATCAATTAAATGTCTCGCGTAATTTTTATATTTAAACTGTTTTGCAATATTATTTTTTGTTCATTTTACGTAATAAGTGTAATGTGACGTAAATGTGACGTAATTTCTCCTATTTAAGACTTCTAACGCATGTTAATGAATTTATTATTTTACAATATTCTTTCTCCTTTAAAATTCACGTGTAAATATAGTTTTTATGACGTAATTTTCTATAAGTCCCTGCTTTTTTATATTTTCTGTTTATAATAGTCACGTGTAAAATAAATTTTTAATTTGAAGCAAATATTGTTTCCGCTGTTTACACAGTTGGCAACAGTTTAAATTAATATCATTTTCTAAAATATGTAAAAAATATCTCTCGAAATGCTGAAAATTTGAATTTAAAATAGAAATAAAACCTCAAAAAATGAGTTACATTAAAAAACTAAATGCAGTCTGTACACCGGGAAATTCTGACGCATAAAATGATCTAAAAATGATTAAATTCCCATTTTCAGTTTTTGCTCCTATAAAACCTTTTTAATGGAACGATTTTGTCCAACTTTAGCATTAAATATCTCTTAAAATAATTCTTCGATTTGAAAATTGTCTGCATCAGCGTGTTTATCAAACATTTCTCTATAATACCACCGTTTTTCATATTTTTGTATGCAATATTTTGCTTAATATTAACGAAGAAAGACCTCCGGTCACAAAAAATTCAAAACCGGCGGCGGTGACAGCGCGTTAGTTACTTTTTTTTTTAGAATAGAGAGAAATTAGAAACGATTATTTAGAAGTGCGCTAAAAAGTTACCCAAGTGAAAATTTGAAATTTTGAAGTGGCTTTCGTTTGATTGCATCATCGCTGCTGACGCTGTTAACAGTGAAAGAAGTGATAAGACACACGTGGCTTAACTAGTAACGCGACCTACCGGTATCATTCTACTCGGGCACTTTTTGTTCTGGTCAGGCGGCGTTTTTCATCCGACTAAAACCGAAGCATTGCATTGCATTGAAACGATCAGAAAGTATCTAACATCCATTTCTGAAACAACAAATATTGATTACAATTCATTGTATAATATTAAAAAAAGAATTGTAGGAAGCACATTTAGGGTTAAACAAACCTTAATTTATCAATATCTCATGTAAGAATTAAAAAAAAAACAAGTCATCATAAACCTGATTTTTATTCTTTTCAATTTTTTTTTCTTTTTTTGTTTATTTTGTTTAATAATAATGTTTTATTGCTTAAAAATGCAAGAACAGTAATGATTTTAAAATTGTCTTAAATTAATTAAAAATACAGATTTTTATAAACATATTTTTCCCCAACTCCGGTTACCGCGACACTCCGCTTATGACGACATTTTTTCTGATCATTAGAGTATCGGGATAACGAGGTTCGACTGTATTTACATTATTTCAAAAATTTTTTATTATACATATAAAATTAAAACTAAATTACATGTTCGAAAATAAATGGAAAGAATATAAAACAATGGAGAGTGAAAATACAAAAATAAAAATACAATGATCGTGGAATCTTCAGAGGAGCTTCATAAGCACAATTCAGAGTAAAGATATGTTATTATATATTGATATGGAGTATAAAATTTTCTATGAGAAAATCATCAATGTCAAATTTTAGGTAGCTTTCTTTACAAAAAAGCTACCTATTGCAGCCGTTCGGAGGAAAGCGATTTCAAAAAATTTTGGTATATTTTCATCGATCATGACCCCCAGACCCCGAAACCACCCTCCGTTCAAAATTGATATATATATATATATATATATATATATATATATATATATCTATATATATATATATATATATATATATATCTGACCTATGTCACACTGTAACTCCCGTAATTATGAACCGATTTCGATGTAATTTGGTGTGTACATAGTACATACCAATGTCTCGACCGAGTTCGTTGGCCAGCTTCATCCGCCGTTTTGTTTCAAAATGGCGGCCATTTAAAATTTTTTAAAAAATTTAAAACTTGAAATGTGGTACCAAAAAATTAAAAATGGAAAAATATTTTTTTCTTATGTATTTAACCTTTATACAAAGATTCCGGAGCAGTTTTTGTTTCGTCTATATCTTAAAAAATGGCTGAGTTATAGCATTTTGAATTTCTAGCGTGGCTGACATTTTGAAACGTCCTGAATTTTGTCACGCGATAAAAGGCGTATTTATGAACCGATTTGGATGTAATTCGGTGTGTACATAGTACATACGAATCTCTAGACCGAGTTCGTTGGCCAGCTTCATCCGCCATTTTGTTTCAAAATGGCGGCCATTTAAAATTTT
Organism: Maratus speciosus; assembly: GCA_963932465.1. Lineage (NCBI taxonomy): Eukaryota > Metazoa > Arthropoda > Arachnida > Araneae > Salticidae > Maratus > Maratus speciosus. The sequence continues at coordinate 149,466,262 of OZ010788.1, forward strand.
TTTAAAAATTTAAAATTTGAAATGTGGTACCAAAAAATTGAAAATGGAAAAATATTTTTTTCTTATGTATTTGACCTTTATACAAAGATTTCGGAGCAGTTTTTGTTTTGTCTATATCTTAAAAAATGGCTGAGTTATAGCATTTTGAATTTCTAGCGTGGCTGACATTTTGAAACGTCCTGAATTTTGTCACGCGATAAAAGGCGTATTTATGAACCGATTTGGATGTAATTCGGTGTGTACATAGTACATACGAATCTCTCGACCGAGTTCGTTGGCCAGCTTCATCCGCCATTTTGTTTCAAAATGGCGGCCATTTAAAATTTTTCTAAAAATTTAAAATTTGAAATGTGGTACCAAAAAATTGAAAATGGAAAAATATTTTTTTCTTATGTATTTGACCTTTACACAAAGATTTCGGAGCAGTTTTTGTTTCGTCTATATCTTAAAAAATGGCTGAGTTATAGCATTTTGAATTTCTAGCGTGGCTGACATTTTGAAACGTCCTGAATTTTGTCACGCGATAAAAGGCGTATTTATGAACCGATTTGGATGTAATTCGGTGTGTACATAGTACATACGAATCTCTAGACCGAGTTCGTTGGCCAGCTTCATCCGCCATTTTGTTTCAAAATGGCGGCCATTTAAAATTTTTTTAAAAATTTAAAATTTGAAATGTGGTACCAAAAAATTGAAAATGGAAAAATATTTTTTTCTTATGTATTTGACCTTTATACAAAGATTTCGGAGCAGTTTTTGTTTTGTCTATATCTTAAAAAATGGCTGAGTTATAGCATTTTGAATTTCTAGCGTGGCTGACATTTTGAAACGTCCTGAATTTTGTCACGCGATAAAAGGCGTATTTATGAACCGATTTGGATGTAATTCGGTGTGTACATAGTACATTCGAATCTCTCGACCGAGTTCGTTGGCCAGCTTCATCCGCCATTTTGTTTCAAAATGGCGGCCATTTAAAATTTTTTAAAAAATTTAAAACTTGAAATGTGGTACCAAAAAATTAAAAATGGAAAAATATTTTTTTCTTATGTATTTAACCTTTATACAAAGATTCCGGAGCAGTTTTTGTTTCGTCTATATCTTAAAAAATGGCTGAGTTATAGCATTTTGAATTTCTAGCGTGGCTGACATTTTGAAACGTCCTGAATTTTGTCACGCGATAAAAGGCGTATTTATGAACCGATTTGGATGTAATTCGGTGTGTACATAGTACATACGAATCTCTAGACCGAGTTCGTTGGCCAGCTTCATCCGCCATTTTGTTTCAAAATGGCGGCCATTTAAAATTTTTTTAAAAATTTAAAATTTGAAATGTGGTACCAAAAAATTGAAAATGGAAAAATATTTTTTTCTTATGTATTTGACCTTTATACAAAGATTTCGGAGCAGTTTTTGTTTTGTCTATATCTTAAAAAATGGCTGAGTTATAGCATTTTGAATTTCTAGCGTGGCTGACATTTTGAAACGTCCTGAATTTTGTCACGCGATAAAAGGCGTATTTATGAACCGATTTGGATGTAATTCGGTGTGTACATAGTACATACGAATCTCTCGACCGAGTTCGTTGGCCAGCTTCATCCGCCATTTTGTTTCAAAATGGCGGCCATTTAAAATTTTTCTAAAAATTTAAAATTTGAAATGTGGTACCAAAAAATTGAAAATGGAAAAATATTTTTTTCTTATGTATTTGACCTTTACACAAAGATTTCGGAGCAGTTTTTGTTTCGTCTATATCTTAAAAAATGGCTGAGTTATAGCATTTTGAATTTCTAGCGTGGCTGACATTTTGAAACGTCCTGAATTTTGTCACGCGATAAAAGGCGTATTTATGAACCGATTTGGATGTAACTTCGTTTATACATAGTACATACCAATGTCTCGACCGGGTTCGTTGACCAGCTTCACCCGCCATCTTGTGTAAAAATGGCGGCCATTTAAAAAAATTAAAAAATAAAAAAATTTAAATGAGATACCAAAAAATTGGAAAATGAAAAAGATTTTTTTTGTATGTGTTTGACCTTAATACAAAGATTCCGGAACAGTTTTTCTTTCGTCTATATCTAAAAAAAATGGCTGAGTAATAGCATTTTGAATTTCTCTTGTGGCTGACATTTTATAACGACCTGATTTTTGTCACGCGATAACAGGCGTATTTATGAACCTATTTGGATGTAACTTGGTCTGTACATAGTACATACCTATGTCTCGACCGAGTTCGTTGGCCAGCTTCATTCGCCATCTTGTTTCAAAAGGGTTGCCATTTAAAAAAAATTAAATTTAAAATTCAAAATAAGGTATTAAAAAATTGGAAAATGAAAAAGATTTTTTTTATGTGTTTGTCCTTGATACAAAGATTCCGGAGCAGTTTTCGTTTCTGAAAATTTGTTCTTTTGTTGATATCTTAAAAAATGGTTGATTTATAGCACTTTGAATTTCTAGCATGGCTAACATTTTGAAACGATCTTGTATTTGTCACGCGATAACACACGTATTCGCCTATTTCGATGTAAGAAGGCATGTGGATAGTATACATCAACACCTCGACCAAGTTCGCTGGCCAGATTAATCAGCCATCTTGTTTCAAAATGGCGGCCATTAAATTAAAAAATATATATATATTTAAAGTGAGGTGCAAAAAAATTAGAAATTGAAAAAGGTTTCTTTCTTAAGTATTTGATCTTGATATAAGGATTCACGAGCATTTTTTGTTTGTCTTTACCTTAAAAAATGGCTCAGATATAGCAGTTTCAATTTCTATTGTGGGTGACATTTTAAAAAATCTGATTTTTTGCATGCGACAGCACTCCTATATATTAACCGATTCCGATGTGAGTGAGCATGTGCACAGCAATTACTAAGGTCTCGACCAAGTTCACTGCTTAGCCTCATCCACCATGTTGTCTTAAAATGACAGGCACTTTAAGAAATTGCCGAATTTGGCAGCCAATTATAAGTTACTTTAAAGAAAAGCAGCTTGGATAAAGCTGACTAATTTCGCGAAATTCTCATTCATTATATTGATAAAAATTAGTATTGAATCTCCTATATTCCGTTTCCACTAAATTGAGCTTCGTGTGTTTGCATGATATAAGTTGGTTTTTTTAAATAAGGATTATGAAAGCTACCTCTTCCTCCCGGCACTGGCCGGAAGGACTTTTTATTTTCAAGTTGCATTAAAAATTCAAGATAGGCTGTATATTCCATGCATACAAATAATAAGTGCAGCATTTAAAAAAATGAAACCCATCTAACTTAATGCGAAATGGTCTACAAATTCTTCTGTCGTTATAACAAATCACCGGCATTCAAATTTATCAATTAGAATGTTATGAAAGGCGTATTATAAATAGACACTATTTGAAAGGAGATTCACCTTTTGAAATAACTACTTTTTAATGATATTAACACTAGAAATTAGTATTTATATTGGTATGGCTTTGAGCTCATATGTACAAAAGATCAAAACTGGTCCGTTTAAATGCAAAACCAAATGGCAAAAACAGTCCTGACTTAGCTATCGCGTGCTCGTCTTTCGAAAACGACAGTAATTAACAGAGTTTATGAGTTAATAACAATGGAAGTTTACTTATTGAGATGTTTACGAGATGTTATTAACATTGATAAGTATGACAGCAAACAAAACATGAGATCTCGGTTAATACAATCCCTTTCAGGTTTGGGATGTTTGGAAGAGATTAACCCTTTATGTACTGAATTACGAATTCATGAAAATTTTATATTCTAAAGCCATTTTCGTGAATTGTTTAAATTACATTAGAAGATTTGCATAATCATTTAATACATTTTAGAAGGATTTTAGAAGGATTGAAGGACTTAGAAGGATGCATTAAATTTGAATTTATAGGGATTTTGTGCAATATTTATAACCCCACTCAAATCTTTTTTTAAAAATATTTTTCTTGGTATTTTGTAGAATTAGGAAATATACAAATATAATGTTCTTACAATAGAAATATAGAAATATTTCCGAATTGAAAATGCCCCCCCCCTCCAACGCCAAGAAAGCTTAAAAGATGCAAAGGTAAACGAAATCATCCTTTTAAAAATATTTTTGTTTTGTGTAACCAATAACGCTTTTGGAATAAGATAAAGTAATGTATCTATAACTCATTCTAAACTGTATTGCAACCAATGTATTAAGGCATTAGGATACTTTTAAACCTACAAAATTTTCGAAATTTTTTTAATATATATTTTGATTCCGTAATCATTTCTGAACAATATGCAAAAAAACCGCATTAAAAAATTCCCATTTGTTTACTGATTATGGCAGTTTTATTAAGATTTTATATTAAGACTACATAGGATAATTAAACGTTGCGTTGCGTTTATTCAAAATGATGAATTTTGATAGTGCGCGCAGTGTTACTAAAAAACTATGCATGGCAATCAAAAGAAATTTTCAAAAAATATTCATTTCTCTATTATCTACAACTTAAAACTAGAAAAACGTAATATTTTACTTTTTTTCTGTTTTTTTACTTTGAAAATATTTTTTAAAAAGTGAAAATTTTTAATTTTTAGTTAATTTTTTAATTTAGTCAATATTTTTTTTCAAATATTTTGGTTTAAGTATAAAGGTAACACTAGTATGTATTTATTTTCACCAACATTTCCTCTTTATATGCATATTTTCAGATTTTTTCATTTTCTCGTATTATCATATATTTTTAAACTTATCATTTCAATATTTATTTTTGAATTTACAAGTATATATATATATATATATTTTAAATATAAATTTAAATATGATCTTTATATTAAAATGAAGTTTGATTTTTATTTTTAACTTATTACACACGTTTTGAAGCTTGGAACATAGTGATATTTTTTAGTTTTTCGACGTGTTTAAAGGTAGGTTCTTTAAACCTACAAAATTTTCGAATATTTTTTAATACATATTTTGATTCCGTAATCATTTCTGAACAGTATGCAAAAAACCGCATTAAAAAATTCCCATTTGTTTACTAATTATGGCAGTTTTATTAAGACTTTATATTAAGACTACATAGGATAATTAAACTTTGCGTTGCGTTTATTCAAAATGATGAATTTTGATACTGCGCGCAGTATTACTAAAAAACTATGAATGGCAATCAAAAGAAAATTTCAAAACATATTCATTTCTGTATTATCTACAACTTAAAACCAGAAAAAGGTAATATATTTTTTTTTTCTGTATTTTTACTTACAAAATATTTTTTTTAAGTGAAAATTTTTAATTTTCTGTTAATTTTTTAATTTAGTCAATATTTTTTTCAAATATTCTGGTTTTAGTATAAAGGTAACGCTATTATGTATTTATTCACCAAAATTTCCTCTTTATATGAATATTTTCAGATTTTATCATGCGCGCAAGATTTTTTCTCTTATTATCATATATTTGTAAACTTATCATTTCAATATTTATTTATGAGTAAATTTAAAAGTATTATATATTTACAAGTAAAAGTATATATATATATTTAAATATAAATTTAAATATGAGCTTTATATTTAAATGAAGTTTGATTTTTATTTTTGACTTATTACACAAGTTTTGAAGCTTGGAACATAGTGATATTTTTTACTTTTTCGACGTGTTCAAAGGTATTCCACCCCCTTAAATGAATTTTATAACAAGTTATTTTAATGGGTAAAGGGTTAAAGGAAGATTTTCAATGTTAAATTTTGTAGATTTAATTGAGAACAAATTCCTAAAAGTTTTTTATGAGTAGTTATAAACAGGACCGGATATAAGATAATTAAGACCCGAAGCTAAATATTTTGCAAGATTCATATTGGAGTAAATTTGAATACATGATGATATTAAATTAACTAAATTCGTGATGATGTAATCTTTTCAATCTGGGGTACCGCGAAAATTCTGGGAGCAAGCGAAGAGTTTTTGAAGTAGGGAACGCCAACCATTTTTTAAATCTCTGGCACATTTGAATTTTATAAGCTTCTTCGCGAGTACATCTACACTTACAAATATTTACACACACTTTATACGTGTATGTGATTTGTACACTGCATAAACATACACAATCTCAAATATATCGATTTTGGATGCCATAGCCTCAAGATTTTGAAAAATATCATGACCAAAGGCTAACAAAGCTTCTTCCCTACCATTAGGAATATAAGTAATGAAATTAATGCCTAAACTGTCATCTTTTTATATTTTTATCAAAATCAACCTTTAATATCTATGAGTTATATATGTAATGTATTAATTTACAGAGGGTTTGTAGGTGCTAGAATAGGAGATCTGAAGGTGCAATTGTTCACGTGGTTGATGAACCCTTTTCTAGGGAATATATGTGCGACGTGTCTGGGTCGAAATCAACATATGGCACGTCATAATGTGTTAATTCATGCGAAATTAATTGCATTATTTGTGATAGTCTGCCAGTGTGGAACAAAATTTTATTGGTTATAACAGAAATAAAAAATGAATTTTATCTGTATAATGATTAAAACGGTTAATGTTTTTCGCATTCCAGAGAAAGTGTTTTACGTGCCAATCCTGGAGCGCGTACCACAGAACGCGCCAAACCTGCTATACAGTAGACACGCGATTTTACGAACTCGAGCGGACTCATATAATGTGTTCGTAAAATCTAAAGTTCATAAATGGGAATAGCATTAGTTCAATGGGATGCTGGTCGGGACCAGTACATCAGTTCGTAAAAACGAAGAATTTGTAAAAAAGAGGTTCGTAAAATGGAGCGCCTACTGTATACTCTATATGGCCAAAAGTCACCGAGTACTTTCGAGTTTAGGTATTTTATCGAATATCTAGAAAAATACTTGACGAATTCTTCAGGAACTTCACACAGGTGAAGCTAACGTCTAAGCTCATATTTGCATATAGGGGAGACTAGGGAGAGTTGACCCACTTTTTACAAAATGATTTTTTATTTTTTAAATATTGAACGTAGAATAAAGTTTTACATATCATTTTATTCGTTATACAATCAGTTATCAAAATAAAATTGCTACATAAGTGTAATATATAAGAAATTTCAAAAATGATTGATTTTAATAATGAGAAAGTAATGGGTCAAAGCTCCCCACGTACGGGAGGCTTGACCCACTATAAGGGAGGCTTGACCCACTTTGTTTTATATTGAAATATTTGTGAAAAGAAATAAAATCAGATTAAAAGAAAGATAAAATAACTTTATGCTACATGATTTAATTATTATAAAAAAATATTTTTGAAAATATGAGGCTTCAACAAATCTGTTTAGGCGCAATCATATGTCAGAGGGGGGGGTGGGGGGGATTTTGTTTTATGCAGGATTTTGTCCGAGCAGATATAATTCTACAACAGGGAAAATGAAATTTTAATATTTAAGACATTATTCTGTTAGAGACAGGTTCCGTTTTCATAGGGTTTCATATATCATTATGACCGGTACAAGCAACTGTCGCGCTTTTTATTTGTCTCCTTGCCATACTTTCTGTGACATGCGATCTGACAACTCTAGTTGTCACATAGTATGGCCTCATTGTGTTGAAACTATACATTGTGCTGAAATTTGTCTACATACCTTCAAAAGTTTTTCGATTCTTGCTATGTTCTTTTGCAGTCGCATGAGTACTTAACTTATCATTAACATCTTTTAACCCTTTCAGAGGCAAAGTACTTTCAGTACTAAAATATTGAAATAAATGACAGGCACCGGAATATACGAACAAGTTTATTTGGGAATATGAAACAGGCTATATTTCACATACTTATTAAATTGAAAAGATTTTAGCAAAATTCTGATTTCATTGTGGAATTTGGGAATCAAAATAAAGTGGTTTCATAAACATATCACTGCCCCTGAAACGGTTAAGACTGCTGCTTTCGTACTTTCTAGTATTTTCCATTGTTTCTATTTACCTATTGTAAGTAATATTTAAATGGAAAAAAAAAAGTTTCTATCAACTTTCCCATTTATATTTCATTAATTTTTTTTCGTGCGGTACAAATAGCAATTTTTTAGATCTTTCTTTAATCAGTTTTAAACGTTTTCTTTTCCATCAGCCCATTTTACTGTAGCTTTGCAGAATAAATTTACATTCATTTTCATATATAACCATTAATCTTTCATTATGCACAGTATGTAATAAAAAGATTTCCAAAACCCCTTAATTAACACATAGACGACGGGCAATTTTTATCAAATCTGAATTTTAAAATAGTAGAAGCCCCTCCCTATTCTGAAAGTCTTTTGTAAATTGGTGTTCTAGATAGGTTTCCTAAGTTTATGCATCGCTAAATATCTTTCAATGAATGATCTTAATAAAAAATTTCTTACAATCTAAAAAAATATAGACAACATGATATAAATTCAGTTTCTGTAAGATAGAAGCCACGCCCTTAGTCAATGATGTTTTTTGAATGAAAACGAGAATTCTCGTTTCCCGCCGTTTGAATATGTTAAAGAAGCCTTAAACATGTGGTCAACCCTCCCTCACATTGACTGGGTCAAGCCTCCCCACATAGCCTTTTTCTAAAGAATAGCACATTGTTATGTTAAGCCTAACTTACTGTATAATATTTATGCCTGGAATGAAAACTCGATATTTCTGCATTACTTTAAACCTACTTACTTAAATTCCTGTGATATATTTTATTTGAAAAAAGCTTAAAAAATATTTCTAAAAAACACAACTTTTAGGTTGAAAAAGCCTCACAATTGATTTTTTTTCAGACGTATCTCGATTGTCTCTATGAAACAGAGACTGTTGTTTGAGTATTCCGGTAGCTTTGGTTGACACCTATTGATAAAAATCTGAAATTCTTTTAAATATGAAAATTGATGGGTGGGTCAAGCCTCCCGTATGGTCAACCCTCCCTAGTCTCCCCTACAGGTTTTTCAACCGAATTTAACGCCACTTTTTGGAAGTTTGACAAAGTGCATTAGAAACAATATACCACAAATAGAATGTAAATATATTAAATATTTGATTAAATATGAATATTTGTACAAAATACTTTTTAACTGAGTATGCGCGAATGATATAAAAAAAAAAAAAACCTTTTGCATATTTTAGTAGTAAACTTTATAGGGAATTTATATAAAAAGGCCTACCGAATATTATGAAAAGTCAGAAAGATATCGGCGATTTAGTGGGCTGAATTTCAGTTGCTATCTAAAAGGAGTTGGATGATAAAAGATTTCCCACAAATTCTCATTTTTCGTTAACTGACTTCTAATGAAGTAGTATATATTTATTGTATATCCATGTATAGTTTTTGGACGTATGATTCGATTTTAATAATTTTTTTTTAAATTGTGGAAATGATATCGTTTCTATGGTTCTTCTATCTAAGGAGAGCTGAAACATCATTAAAAAATGTCGATTTAAGAAAATGAAAAATAATAATTTGTGGAAAATCCCTTAACATCCAGCTATTTTTAGAAAGCAACCTCTTTTTTATATACTTGAAGTTCCAGAAGAATTCGTCAAGTATTTTTCTAGATAAACGCAATACGTCTAAAATCGAAAGTGTCCGGTGACTTTTGGCCATATAGTATATATATGAATTGCTTATTTTGCAAAATACATAGCTGACAATGTATTCGAAAATGAGTTGACACGGATTTTCTTAAGTTTATTGACAGACGTTTAGATTGGGGCAAAATTCCACTATAATAACGTTTTGTATATTCTTCAATGTTGAATCTAGACATTTTCTCGGGAGCGAATTTTACATCTCCGAGGCGGGGGACATTATAGGTTTCCGGGGGGGGGGAGTTGTACTTTTAAACCATTACCAATTATCAAATTTTCCGGTGGGGGTGTTCTTCCCGTGCTTCCCCCTTGATTAATCACCGACATATTCGTTTTGTCTCCGCGATATATGTATTCGTTTTTTTTTTTTTCTAAAGAAACCCAACAAGCAAAATCAGTTAGAGGCTTAAATTTATATTTAAACTAGGGGGCTCTCCCCCCCCCATGCAAGCTACGCTCGCCAACCCCCCGTTCAGACACCGCAGAAACTAAAAACACGCTTATCTGATCGGTTTTAAAAATATTAGAGAAGATTGAATTATATTGAAAAAAGCTGTGCAGATCTCCCAGTAAACGGATTTCCATTCAATTCGCTTTGATTGCAAAAATTTAAGTTCGAATCAGTTGCTGTTAAGACATCCAATGGTTGTTTTCGTGTTTGATTAAAGAGGATCAGTTAAACATTTGAAAATAAGCTAAAATAAATGAATTAAGTATACAGAGTCTTTGTCTCCCGGTATTTTAAAACAATTTCTATAACAATAGCCTAAGTCATGTGACTATCATCAACAGTTCCGGGCGAACCACTTCGCTTTTTATATTCAAGATGCCATTTTGGTACTTTAATGTTAGCCAGGTACAGGTGATAAGTCGCCAAATATTATTCTATAGCCATCATTTCATCTATATTATAATAGTCCAAGTCATGTAACTTCCATAAATAAATACGCTCTGATCCCTTCGCTTTTCATGTGAAAGTTTGGCCCAGATATCATATACGGCCCCATATTGGCGCGATTTTTTCCCGACGTTAATTTGGGGAAAACATCAACAGCATAAACAACAACATCCGGCTTACCAAGTCACGCAAAATAACGATACTATGGCGCCAGTTAAGTACCCGTTGCGTATATGACATTGGCGTCAGAAAAAATCGCGCCAATATGGGTCCGTATATGATATCTGCGCCGAAAGTTTTCCATTTTGATTAAAAAATCAAATTTCTTTTTCGAATAAAACTACATAAAAGTTGCCATGGTCGCAAAGAATTCTTAGTAGTGTTACGCTAGCTCGGTGCAAATCTCGCCAATAGATTTTTCAACTCGCCAGTTAGCATTTTTTTAATATTTCGAGTAGTAAATTAAAACATTGCTTTGAAGTTGAAAATAAATGTCATGGTTTGTTACATCATTTAATATTTGGCCAGATGTCATATACGCACCGGGTTTGGCGTGATTTTTTTTAACGAAAATTTGGCGAAAACCTCGTTTTCTAATACCAGTTACATATGTATTTTTGGTACTACTTAGTTATCCCGTCGACCAAAAATCTATCACCGAACTATAAGATTCGGTGCCAATAATTGTTGATCGTAAATGTCAATTTACTTGACTTTAAGCAAGTTACACGTCTTTACGTCATCAAGTGATTTTTATTTCGACGTTTTATTTGTATATTTATTAATGTTATACTATTTTATTTGTTCTCTCGTTATTTAAAATAAAAATTATGTCAATTTGTATAATTTGCCGAGTGGTTTGGTGATTTATATAATTTGGCGAAATGGGTCGACGGAATAATTAAGTAGTACCGTATTTTTTAATTATTTTCTATTATTTTTAAAAGAAAATAACCAAAAAATTAATTAACTATAGAACAAAACAAATGTAATTAAAAAAAGGGAAATAAAGTAAATAAGCATTTATTAAATAAACAACAATAGCCGGGTTACCATGTCAACCCAAATAATGCCATTTTGGTGCCAATTAGGTACCCCGGTGCGTATATGACATCTGTGCCTAATATTTTTCTTTTCGTTTCGTTTAAAGGAAAAGAAAGAAGTGAAAGGTATTTATTTTAAATGTTTCAGTCTCTATTAAATAAAATGATAATGAAATGCAAATTGAATTATGAATAAAAGTAACGTGATACATTTCTTAGCATACATTAAAGGGAGGCCAAACTGTCGACAAATTAGTTTAAAATTGTAACCTTTTCTTAAATTTGAAAAGAAAATATCTGTTATGACTAAAATTTGAGTTGCCATCATTAGAGAAAAGTATATAAAATTAGAAAAAAATTAATATTTCGAAAGCTAATTAGAATTTAAAAATTCTAATACCAGTTTTGAGATCTGTGGATCAATGCGGATTTTTTATGTTAATTTCATCGCAAAGTATTCCGTATTTTAGGAGAAATCGCCGTGAAACACAATCAGTTGTTTAATCAGTTGTTTCATAGAATCGTTACATAAATTCGTTTCAATTCAGTCGTTTCATAATATCCGTTTCATTAAGATTTTATACATATAGGGTAGATTTGTATTTTAGAGAATATTTTATCAGCTCATAACATCTTTCGATGAGCTAATTTTCGACACTGTGTAAAGTTCTTCATCCAATCTTCTCCAGTTTACCTTTTTAAAACTCAGAGATATCTGAAAATTTGTCATAAATGGATTATATTTAAAATTTTCGTGATTGAACAAAATAAAGTTAAAATTTGCTGTGATTTCTTACTATTTTACTCTCAACTTAACTCAACATCATTATAAAATAAATGAAAATACATAGGGGAAATATATTTTATTGCAGAAACCTAATAACTGCTGAGCAGAATATTTAAATTTTTTTTAATCTCTTCCTCTGAATATTATCCACTTGCAGTGTAAAGACGTGCCACGCACTTTGAGATGTTTTTGTAAAACTGGTAGCTGAAAAATGCATAGCTGATAAATGCCCATATCGCTTTGTAATCTTTTTTTAATTTCATCGTAAAATTTCTTTCACCAAACAAATTAAGATTACTTTAAAATTTTGTAGTACGAGACTTGGCACAGCAATGTAACTAATTCACAAAAACATTTCTACATGCGTCATTCGTCTTTCCAACGCAAGTGGTCTCTGAATAAATTACTTTTCTATTTGATTTGATGAACCGTCCTTTATATTCTGGAATTTTTTTAATATCTACTTTTTATCTTGGTTAGAGAGCTTGCGTCGAGTCAAGAAGGCGACAAAATAGCAGCAAAAAGCGTTTTGTTCTCTCCGTTTCAACTGTAAGGGGCTATGCATATACATCGTTATCATTTTAGGGGGGGGGAGGAGGGGGGTCTGGTACATAATATCGTAAGATATCTCTGGGGGGGGAAGGGGTTTGTCTTTTGATATCGATATCATTTTTGATCCAACCAAGATTTCCACTTTTTATCTGTAACATGATCTTTACATCGAAATAGTACGCAATCTTTGTTTAGTCTATCATCTATTTTTATGAAAATACAAAGTTATTATTAAAATCACTAAATTTTTATAAAATTATTTAATTCCAAAATATAGAATACCTCAACGTTTGACATTCCTATTCTTCTGTATATGTGTATGCATATTTAATCGCTACTTCGAGAAATCATATGCGAAGTATATTTGAAATGAAACTTGCGTTTGCTAGTAAATAAAAGAGAAGCAGAAAGAATGTTGTCAACTTGTTTTGTTGATAAGAATTTCTATTCCCCCCCCCCTCCCCCTTTCCTTCGTGCAGGGCAAGTGCAAGAAGACATTACTACTGTCTAATGCATTATGTAACAAATAAATATTAAAAAATACTTTTAAATAGTAACTATTTCTTTTAAGTGTTATTTTATATAAAGTTACTAGGGGGGGGGGGCTCTGCCCCCTTTGCTCACTACGCTCACGAACCCCCACGTAGTCGCTTCGCGATTCCATTCGGTATCGCGAAGCAATCCCTATTTTCTAACCAAACCGAGACGTAATTGTTTCGCGTTTCAATTCTGAATCGCTTCGCGATCCCTTAATTTATGTGCATTCAATTTTTAGATTCCACTTGGTAAAAACGCGCTCTTCACCAACTCCTGTCAATTTTATTTCCTTATCTCCAGGCACATAATCATTAGAGCTTACAGAGTTTTTATAATTATAAGAATTATTAAATATAAAATTATATATATAGTGTTTCGAATATTGTAAACAGTTAGTGTTTGTGCTTAAAAATAATGTAAATAGTTCAATTAAGCTCTATTCATAAGCTAATATTAGTTTTTGTTACATTGAAATATCTCAATTTGTCGATTTTCTGTAAGCAAGTAAACCCTATTGGATTTCAATGGGAGTCTATGGAAATTTGGCGAAATACTGGAAACATCGCCAAGTTGGCTTCACTTTTGGCGGCAAATTTTGGTCGCCAAATTTGGTGATATATTCCCAGGTTGGCGACAAACTTGGCGACAGAGCAGTCCCCTCCTTGGTAATCCCCTTATTGCGTCAGAAAGCTCTGACCAATCAAATGCGTTTCGCGGTATCTACGCAGATTTTCATGGGTCCATTTCCAAATCGTTACTTTTTTTTATATACTAGGGGGCTCTGCCCCCTACGAGCTACGCTCGCCAACCCCCGTTCAGACACCCCAGATTCTAAAAGCATGCTAATTTCATCGGCCTTAAAAAGATTGAATTATAATTAAAAAAAACAGTGACGGTCTCCCTGTAAACGGGTTTTCATTCATTTTCCTTTGATGGGAGATTTTTAAGACGAAATCAGCCGCTGCTAAAAGATACAATGGCTGTTTTCATCTTTGATTAAAAACAAGAAAGAAAAATCATGCGTACGGCATAGATTATGAAACACTTTCCAACACTCCCTGAAAGCTTTAACAAAACTTCGTTATTTAGAGAAATAAGGTAAATAAGATAACTAACTAAACATTTAAAAAACTGATTTCAGCAGTTACCATTCATAGCCAAATATTTATTCCAATTCTTCCGAACAGACCTGTATTTGATCTGTAGGCTGATATATATGTACTATATAATAGAAAATTTAGTTCAGCAAGAAAACGCATAACAGGTTGAAATTTATCTTTCAGCAATTTATACTAATAGATGGAAACATACTTGAATACTTTTGTTCAGCCCTGTTGTTTACCTAGTACCTTTATTACACGCCACTATTTAGCTAAACTTTAATTCAACTAAATCACTCTTAAAACTACTGAAATCGCATTTCGAGAATTTATCATCTATAGGCGTCCATATATCCAATTCTTTGCGTGGCCCTGTATATCATTTTATCTATATTCTACAAACATTTCATAGAAAACTACATGCAGTTCAGCATAACACATTTTAAACCCACCTTTCAACATTTTACGGTCATAATCAGTAACCTTTACGAATTCTTTTGCGTAGCCTTGTATATTAACTATAACATTTACACACACCATATAATATGCATAAATATAGTGAAACTTAAAAGCGCATATCTTAATTAAAAATGCATTCCCTGCCATCGCCGATAATATACAGTACTTCGAATACAAAATACTTGTTTCAAATGTTTTGTATGTTCCTGTAAATGCTATGCACTTCGTATTATACATGAAATAACTTAAGTAAGCCTCACCGACGTATATCAGTTTTATTATATATGAATTTGTATAATTAAAATACGCCGCAAACAATTTCCCTCAATGCCATTTGTAATGGAATTCTTTTGTCTAGCCCTGTAAATGAATAGTAACTATTCGTTGCACCGCATATGGTACAGAATATTCTGCATATTTTAGTGCACTTCGTAAATGCATATATTTTATTATGTTTGAAAAGGTGTAACACCTTTAAAATTCATTTGAAATGATTTTTTCCTATTGTCCGTAATGTAACGGAATGCTTTTGACTGTCCCTGTAAATGAAGTAAACATGCTACAAACTTCATTTGAAATACGGTTCTCGCTAGGCTAAACGTCAATAACCAAAAATTTCAGTGCGATCCGAGTATATTTACGAGAGTTAGAGCGCGAACAGACAAACCGAAATCAATAACACTTTTCAACTTTGTTGGAAAGTGTTAAAAATTAGTTAAAAATTTGAAAGTAAGCTAATGTAAAATGAAGTACAGTCTTTGTCTCTCGGTACTTTTAAACAACGCTATGAGAAAGTTCTTTTAAATGTATCGTTTTAAATCTGACGTAATTTTCACCAAAGTTTCCTTTCTCTTTTTAATATTCACATGAAAATACTTTTGTTGTTAGAAAGGAAATATTATTTGCGCAGTCTTAGAATTCACGATAATAGTTGAAAAGATTATCTCAAAATATGAAATAAATGTCTCGTGCAAATATATTTTTTAATTTAAAGTATTTTGCCAACTTTTATTTATTTGGCCTTTTTGAATATCACGTAATTTCCTTCATTTGTGACTTTTAATGCATAATAATGAATTTAGTATTTAAAAATTTTCTTTCCCTTTTAAAATTCACGTGTAACTGTAGTTTTTATGATGTAATTTTCAATATTTTCCTGATTTTTTAACACGTAATCACTTAATTCTAATTTGAAAGTTTTTTTCTGTTAATAATAGCCACGTGTAAATAAATTTTTTATTTGAAGGAAATATTATTCTTTGCCCTGTTTTTAAAATTGGCAACAGTTTAAAATAATTGCCCTTTTCTGAAATGTGTAAAAAATATCTCTCGAAATGCTGAAAATTTGAATTTAAAATGGAAATAAATCTTCAAAAATTGAGTCAAATCAAAAAGATAATTGCAGTCTGCACATCGGGAATTTCCAATGTATAAAATTATCTAAAAATGTTTAAATTCCTATGTATAGTTTTTCTCCTATAAAACTTTTTTATTGGAACGATTTTGACCATCTTTAACATTAAATATCTCTTAAAATAATTATTTGATTTAAAAACTGTCTGCATCAGCGTGTTTATCAAACATGCCTCTTAATACCACCGATTTTCATATTTTTGTATGAAACAGTTTTCTTAATATTAACGAAGAAAGACCCCCGGTCATAAAAAATATGGATGCCGATCTAGTAGGAGTATACTCGGATGATCTACGCAGATTTTCATTGGTCCATTTCCAAATCAAAACTTTTTTTTTATATATAGAAGGATAGAAGGATTTCACATATAAAGTGATATTTTATTGACTTCTCTTCATTTGAATCAGTAAAGTATCCGAAAAGTAAGTGTAGCCATTTTTGTATATCATTCCAAACAAAAGGAATAAATTCCAAAAAAAAAAAAAATCAGACATTGATAACGATATCATTGCGGGTGGGGGTGGGGGTGGGGTTTCGAGGGGTGATAACGCATGATATCGGAAGGGGGGAGGGGGTCCAAAATTACCAAAAAGTTGATAACGTTATATATGCACAGCCCCTAAGTCTATTAAAACTGTGAAACATGATTTTCATTGACTATATAGAAGGAGCTTGGCTATCACCTAGATGCATTCCGTGGGCCCGGTGGAGGGTACACTGAACATTTATAAAAACTAAACCTGTTATAAAATTTTCAATTTTAATAATAAAAACACGGTTTTATGTGCATGCATGTAAAAGATATATCCTTGTGTAATGGGATTATTCTTTTCGAAACATTGGTAGATTTTCACTGAAACGTTTAGGTATGCAACTCTAAAATTGTAGCATCCTTATAATTTGAACATTCCCAGCAAGCACAGAACTAACAGATTGGCACAAAAAATATATCTTTCGTCAAGTACTAGAGGTGTTATTTCGATAGCAGCGAATCGTAACCTAAAAGTATCGATCTTGTCCTTTCATTCGATATCTTTCTCGATACTTTGATGGGTTATCGAAGTTGCTCCAGATGTATGGCACAGCGACGGAAATCGGCGATATAGGTGATACGTGTTTGATACAACTACGTACGGATTCTGAGATTACTGCCATAGAAATGTTAATATAAGGGCACAAATTTGACATTATTGGTAATCATTATATATCCATTGGTAATCATTTTGAATT
The DNA here is from genome assembly GCA_963932465.1 of Maratus speciosus. NCBI lineage: Eukaryota > Metazoa > Arthropoda > Arachnida > Araneae > Salticidae > Maratus > Maratus speciosus. The sequence goes on from OZ010788.1 coordinate 149,483,819, forward strand.
GTATTTTTGATGACCATATGACAATATAGATCTTGTGCCAATTTAATGATGTTTTATATGCATGTCGGCGAATACTTTTAATCGATTTAATTATATATTTTGTAGTGTAGAATCTATTTTAACCCTTTCAGGGACAAAGCTCTTCCATTGCTAAAATGTTGAAATTAATGACACCGGCATTCCGAAACAAATTTATTAAATTTTTTTAATCAAAATTCTGGTACCATTCGGGAATTAAAATTAAGTTGTTTCACAAATGTACCACCGACCTTGAAAGAGTTAAAAAAAAAATATTCTAGTTATATAATTGAAAAAATAAACTTTTTTTACATTTGTAAAAGTATTCGCATGCACATTTCTGCAGTTTACGAATCACAAATTGTTTCAAGATTTTCTAAAGCTTCAATTCTCTACTGTAAAATTAGTTTTGTTGTTTTATTGTGGATACTTAGGACTGAAGGATTCCCCCCCCCCCCCAGCCCAGATCTTGCAGTTAATAAATTCATCCAACACGAACACGCCGATCGAACGTCAACACAGACACAGAGCCGCCAGCCGCCATTGAAATTTCAGATCGTTGTTCCGTCGTTACCACACTCCTTTATGGTAAAGTTATACACGAGTAACATGGTACATGGCATAAAAGTGATAGCGGCGAAGTCATTGGCAGTGACGCGATAGAAAATCATCATATTGCTGGTGTCAAAGGAATAGCGTAGAGACAATACATGAGTGGCATGTTAAAGAATTATCATATGTTGGATAGTTCATGGATAACAGTATTTAATGCTTTTACAGGGCGACGGTTTTTCTATTGGCTGTCATGTATTCTATTGGCTCCACATATACGGTATAACTTTAAATTGCCATTAAAAACATATCGCAGTGTTACATGAAAATTGATGTACTTGTCAAGCATGATAATTTTGACATCCGTTAGTGACTTTTCTGACAAATCTGTGTTTGCTGGGTTTATGTTATTGAAAAATATCTTCTACCAATTAAAAGTTTCAGCGAATTTAGGCACACTGAAGCCGTCGGATAAGAAAAAGTGCAATGGAAATGCCCAATTCATTTTCGTGATAATAACAATATAGAGTAAATGGAACACACTCACTGATCATCCATTAATTTCATTTAACAGATATTATCAGAAGAGGAAAAAGTGCATCAAAAATCGATTATACGAAAGTAAATTTTCAGTCGATAACAAGCTATCACATGAATAAAAACAAGCTTGCTAATTGTAATCAGGTCGGCCACCGTTACCATTTCTGAAGGCCAAATACCGTTTTGCCGGTGAGATAATGTCTAGGAAAGAGTGCTATTTCCGCCCCAAGGGTGAAGACGTCGTGACCTCAAAACGGTAATCGATCCACATTCGTTCAATTTATGACGGAAAACACAAGCACGTTTTCTTCGCATCCAGTATGGGTTTGGTTGAGTTCTTCAACCGCGCCTGAGGGAGCGTAACGGACATTGACACGATGCGGTTTCAAAGGTAATTTCACTACTTGTTCTTGTTGAGTTATGATGTTGCAGTGATGTAACTGTGGTCAAGGCCGGATTTACACATTTCTACGTCCTAGGTCAAATCACAGAATTCTGCTCCCTCATCTTTATCTCAAACAGATAATTTATAATTTTCAATATTGTATATTAGTTTATTTTTTAAATATACACTCCCTTAATACAGCATTTGTACTTTTTGAACCATATTATGTTTTTAATTCATGAAATTGTACAGTACCTGGAATTTCTTCAAATCATCTAAAATACATCCTAGAATTTCTTCCTTCGTGATTTCTCCATAAAAAAAGCTGCAATTGTTTCATTGGCGCCGATAGGTATTGTTACATCTGATTTAATGTAATAAAGAACAAAGCATCTGGCTTGTTTTGCTGCATTGTAGATCATAAATGAGTTTTGATTCTTTTTAGAGATGAAAAAGACATTCAATTCAAGAAATTCGTCACTGGCGTGCTGACAAATATTTTTAATAAAATGTCAGCGTTTGGATAAAGTGTTTGTACTTCTTTTTTTCGTAATCACTTGCAAAGTGCTAAAGGGATCTAAGACCTAATGCTTCAAATAGTTATCCGAGATTTTAAATGACCAAATGTATTGCATACAGACTGTTCATCATCTTTAAAAATCAAAAGCAGGTATTTTCCCTTTTCTCAGAGTTAAAAAAGAAGTCAGAGATCAGAATTTTGCATACAAAATTCTATTGCGTAGTAGCACCAAATCTTTCGCTAAACTCTTTGTAATCAAGCAACATTTCCCAAGTTCTACTTTAAGTGTGTCAATTATCATTAGAAACATATTCATTCGAAAGTTGTCCGTTCACTTAAACTAATTTCACCATTACGTGTCTTACCATATTGAAGTTCCATGAGAATCGAACACTTTTCATCACGTTGATATAGTTTCTTTGTTGAAATGGTTACGAGTTTTGACTCATAGAAATCGAACTGTTCTTGCATTTCTAACAAGAACTTTACTAGTGATTGAAAGTTGGAGAACTTCAGCAACTTCCATGTCTTGCACATACTTGTTCAATTAGTGTAAACTGAGCCACATAATTCCTCAAATATGTGTCATGAACACTGTTTCAAGCGTTCGCAATTAGTGGGGAATGCATCTAGCTTCTGCTGCAGTTCCTAAATTTTGGGTTTCGTCATTTTTGAGGTATTTTAGAGCATCTACGAATGCAAAAAAAAAAAGTATTTCAATGCCATAGAGGTATCACATCTTGTCACAAATGTGTAGTGGGAGAGGCTTTTTGCTGTGAGGGTGCTATTTTTGTTCGATGATTCCCATTTTGCTACAGGTGTATAGAAGTAATTATAAATTCTTGAACTAAATTGAAAATTGGTAAGACGCTCAGTACAACAACAACAGCAACAAAAATGCATACCTATTAAATTTAACGAGTGTCCTGTACAGGGATAACAGCGTCAAGAGGACAAACTTAGAATATTCTAGCCTGAAAATCCGAATACATATTAGCCATATTAGCTGAATTGTCGTATGACTGACAACCACATTTCTAGATATCAAGTTGGAAATCTTTTAGTCTTACTTACAGTTTCAATCATTTCATGTAGGGGAGATCGGGGCAAGATGACGAATGTCTTAATTTTACCGTTTTCCACTAGGTGGCAGCATCAACCAGACACTACTGGCTCTCCTATCGACCGTTCGTTAAACAATAGTATAGAGACACTGAAATCGCCATTTTTGTGTTAGTTGTGAAGCTTTGATTGTTTACCGCTGCCACGTTATAACTTTTATGCATGTGTAAATAAGCTCTGCTACAGATACAGGTAAGGTATATCGTTTCTCTTTAATATTTAAGAGTAACTTAGTTTAAATACTACCTATTACCATGAATAAATGTCAATTAATCGCCTTCCTTCGTTGCAATGAAAACGAATATTTTTAAACAGGCAGTCCGGCGCAAGATGACGAGCTCTTCATACTCAGACCCTGGTAGTAGAAAACCAACGTATAAACCCTTCAGAAGAACCAGAACTTATGACAAATGCTGATTCCGATGAAACAAAAAATCCTGTTAGTGTTTTTGATTTCAAACTATCGCATAAAGCAACACAATGTGAGAAAAAAAGCAAACGCAAAACACTGAGCTTAAGCATTCTTAGAAGCACACCCATCAAAGAAATGTTAGAACAAAGGGAAAAGCATAAGGAAGAACAGGAACGCTTAAAAAAAAGAGAAGAGTAGCTCGTGAAAATAAAAAGGGAGTAAAAAAACTCAAACTAAGTTTCTGTAGGCCTAAGTCTATTAAATCCAGTCCAAACAGTCCAGTTGCATCAACTTCAAAGTATGGCGTTTTCAGATGTCCTGCTTGTGACGAGGAATATTGTGAAACACCAACAGAAGAATGGATCCAGTGCTGTAAATGCCAAGAGGAATGGCATGAGGAATGTTCTAATTAAAAAAATGGCTTTTTTATTTGTGACTATTGTTAGCTGTACAACCAAACGCTTCAATATTACATTACAATGCATTATGCTTAGTTTGATACTTTGTAAGATGTAAAAACACAGTTATCATTTGTTAAACCATATAACATATTCAAAAGATAAAATATGTTCAACCTTTTTCAGTGTTGTCATCTTGCCCCAAGGCCAAAGTCATCTTGCCCCAGTACTGGGGCAAGATGACGATTTGTTAATGTTATGAAAAAAATAAAATTATCCTTTATTTTTTTTATTTGAAAAATTAAATGGTAATATAGTTAATACTACAAAGGAATGCTCTAACAGTTCATGTAAAATTAATTTTACTATACTTAAAAATAAATTAATAAAGAAAAAAAATTGTTAACATAGTCATCTTGCCCCGGTCTCCCCTACAGTGTAATCAATCTTGGATAAAAACTTGATGAATCTTTGAATCTTTCATTCCCCATTAAAAAAAAACAAAAACAAAAAACAAAAAAAACTATAACACAAAATACATGACGGCTGATCCACATGTAAAATATTATGAGTTGATTTCGCAATAAGGAAATAGTACTTTGGAATTTTAGTTTTATCGTTAACATGGGTCAGTACTTTCTTAGCTAAGATATCGATCAACTCATCACAATTAATTAATGAGAAGGCTTATATTGGTAAGGCTGCGTACAGAAAGGAAACTTGCCATTCTTCGACACTTTTCCAGGAAATCTTTTCTTCTTGAACCTTCTGCGGTTTATTTACAAAAAAATTCAGGGAATCAACAATAGGTCAAGACTCAAGAGATAAAGAGTTTAGCTCTACTTGACGGAAAGATTCCCATCTTGCAGGGCATCAGTGAGTTTCCCTTTAAAGCCATTAAAGATTAAAAGCTCCGCGTGGCCACAAGAAAAGACGACGATACTGATAACAGTAGAATGATGGGTCTATTCGCACCTTAGATGTGTGATACAGAAATAGCAAATGTTTCTTTGCCTGTGTGGCTGAACAAGCGAGCATAATCTGTAGGAATGGACAACTAAAACGGAAGAATGAAATTTTGAAATTCAAAACCTACAATTTTATAGGACCTTTTCAAAGTAAAATTAAAACATTGTAAATATGTGGCTGTTATTTATGTCCTGTATATGCCTCCTGTTTAGCATTGCCCAGAATGGACCTATGCTAAATCCGACCCTGAGAGGGGTACATACCTGGATTGTTTGAATAACGTTTGGAATGATAAAGTTACATTAAAAATATTTCAATATCCCGATTAGAGAAAATTAATAATTTTATATATTAGTGAGTCAAACTTCTTGATGAAAAATCCCCATGGGCGCCAGAAGGTGAAGAAAGAGGTGTCTCCTGGATTTTGAAATTTTAATTTAAATTTATCGTTCATAATTTCCAGAGACTTAATCTAGTGACTTAAAATAATAATTAAAAAAATAATTGACTGTAAACATGTTTTGATGTGATGTAATAAAGCATTGGTTTATTACTTAACCCATTAAAGACTGACGTTGCGTTTTCGCAACCTTATATTTGAGATTTTTGTACTTTTTTTTTATACCAGTAAAAGAGAAAAGTAAATTTTGCTTTATTTAATTAAGGGGCCGCTGCACTGAATCTCCCCGATCGTGAAATCCCATGTTAGCCTATGGGAAAACATTGAAGCGCGACTACTCATTACCTAATATAATTATTAAATTACCGTTTTCGCCACCATAAAGTAGACGCAAGATGCCGATGATGTGCGTTTTTAAAAAATATTTAGGTAAATTTTAAGTATTTTTAAGGAGATGATAACATTTAATCAAATGGAAATTTCAAAGTTTACAGGGATTTTTTATGTACTTAAAATTTATCGGCATCTGACGTCTACTTTTTCTGATAGTGAAAATGGCATTTTAATAATTATATTAGGTAATGAGTCATCGCGCTTTAAAGTTTTCCCATAGGTTAACATGGGATTTCGCGATCGGTAAGTTTTACATTTCAGTAATTCATAAAGTAAAAGTAAGTGCTTAACAAAAAGTGATGTGAAATAAATAAAATTCCTGTAAAATATGTCGGTCCTTATTGGTTAACTCATCTTCCGAAAAATCTTAAACAAACTTCTCCCTACCTTAGAATTTGCTGTCCTGGCTCCGAACGAATAGCTCAACAACACTGTAAAAAAAATTCCGCAACGTTCCTGGGAAAAAATGGGCAGCTGAGTTGCCCATTATTTCCAAGAAAAATTTCTTGAAAATGACTGGGACTTTACTGTATATGTTAAAAACTTTCTACAGAAATGCCAGTAAGTTTCCTGCGAAATACCAGGAATATTTCTGTTGACAGCAAAACATTACTGACATTTCACAGCATGCGGGATCCGCAGACGATTTTTACATTTCCAGTTGACAATTTTCGCTTTATTATCATTATTTGTTAGAATGAAAAAAATATTTTGAAATTGACATCAAATTATTATTTATAATTTACACGAAAAAATAAATTTTCAGTTAAAATTCAATAAAGTAAATATATATATGATATATTGTTTCTGAACTTTGCTTAAAATATAAAAATATATAAATGTAAATAATAATTAGAAAAAAAATCTAGACATAAAATATTTTGGATTTTCGTCAGTAATTATGTTAGTTTACAAGTTAGATAAAATACATATACATTTTCATGAAAAAAAAAAAAAAAAAAAAAAAAAAAAACCTAAGCGTAATTGTATATTTTTTCCGAAAAAAAAAAAAAAATTCAAATTTGCAGCAATTCAAAGTGTCAAATATATATCAAATTTAATTCAAATTGTAATAAAGTGTTAAAATATAAAATTAATTAAAAAAGAAAAAAAAAGTCGAGAGGTAGCATCGAACTCGGGCCGTACGGGTGGCGTGCGAGCATTCTTCGTCCACACCACGAAAGACACGTTGAGAGCTGCAAACTAATGGGTATTTTAAACGTATGCTAAACCTCGGCATCTAATGTCTGAAAATCTAAGGCCCATTTGAAGAAATCCTTTCACAAGAATAATTAGAGATAAGAACTCTAAAACATACTTTAAATTAATCAAAATCGGTGAGAATCATGTTTGATGGTCCCCTGGTTAATGGAGATCCAAATAATAGGTGTATTTTTTTTTACACGGTCTTCTCCTTAAACATTCCACAGACAAGTACGAGAGATAATCTCTTAGCGATGTCACAGAGGTATTGTATTTTCATCTGAATTGTTTTGACAACAGAGACGTAAAGGATTATGTCGTCTATTGATTTATTTGCATTCCATATTGATTTTTTTACATTCATTTAAGGAATTCTTTTTCGACACTCGCGCGCGAGCAACGGTTTATAGCAAAAAAATAATAAATGGCGGCCGCAGCGTTTTGCTGTTTCCAACTTTTGTTCAGGAACGTTTCAGATAAGAAAACCAGAATTTCACAGGAAAGAGCTAAATTATTCTGAAAACCTGACAAAAGGCGAAACGTTCCTGGATTTTACATGGAACGTTACCATTTTTTTTTTACAGTGAATGACTTGACTTTGATTTCTGCATTCGCGCATGCACAGTGAAACGTGTTTTAGTAAACCTGCTCATTTTTCATCCGATTTTTATTATTTTTTAATTCTGATTGCAGGATATTATGTACAATGTTGTTTGTCATATTTTCTGAAAAGAAAATTTTTTTATATTAAGAATTCTGCAAATTATAAGGAAAAAAACTTGGCAAATTGGGAATGTGTTTATAAAAACCTTAACTTCTGTATTAGTATCCATGTTATCATCATAAAAATGAACACAGTTTATTATAATAAGCCTCTTAATCATGTTCTACAGTTTGAACGCTTTTTCTATATTAGTTTTTACAGGGTTATCCAAAAGATATTCGTTATTTTTCAATTTGTTGACAGTCCGCTATAGGGTTTCGGGAAAAAAATCTTCGAGGAAATATATGACCTATACTATTTTGTTTATACATCTGGAGTTTAAGGATAATTCCTCATTCCTCATGTATTTTTCTAGATATTTAACAAAACGTCTAAAATCGCAAGTGACCAATCATCATTGGCCATATGTGTATTGTTTGAACGAGTCTGATATACTGGTGTCTAGAAAAACCCCAAAACTTTTTTTTTAAATGATAAATAAATAAATGTGTTAGTTTTATATAGACTAAACGATAGGAAAAAAGATGAAAAACGAAAACAGGCAAAAAATATATATTTGACAAAAAAAAAAAAAAAAAAAAGTGCATTACCGCCAGAATGATACATATATATTTTTCGAACAAATGTGACACAGTGGTGTCTACAAAGCCCAAAACGTTTTTTGCCTATTTTTTTTTATAGATAACAATATAAATATGTTAATTTTATATAGACTAAACCGTAGGAAAAAAGATGAAAAAAAAACCCTGCATTAATTAGCAAGTCCTTGCATCTCTACAAATCTCCGCATCCAGTTATCCGAAAGTTCACAGCTATTCTAAACGATATCGAAGTCGGCGTCGAACAGCTGTTTGGAAATATAAAAGTACCTTCATACTCAAAGTAGGAGTAGCCGTCAGAAAGTGTGAGGTTTGTGAGACCCCTGTGTGTCATTTAAAAAATTGACAGAAAAAAAACTAGGGGTTTTTGAGACCTCAGTGTGTCATTCTATAGTTAATTCTGTGCTATTTAAATTACAAAGAAAACTCTTTTCTCTTAACAAAGTTCTACTGCAATTTGCTTGTTGCATTTCAAAAGTTTATATAAAACTGTCAATTATTTTTTAAATCATTTGAGAATTATTGTTTATCTCTGTTTTACTCTTTATTAGATTTTGAATGAAATAAGATAATTTAACCCTTTATCTACTGACGGTACTTGCAAGTACCACTCACTTTAAACTTTCATCCCATAGTGAATATTACTAATATTCTTATGATACTTTGCAGAAACACTCTTTTAACTCCACTTTATAAGGATACATGGCACCAGTAGTTCTAGGTTTGTTATTTTAGCGAGGAATGAGGCTATCTTTGAAACAGTTGATGTGTTTTGTGCCGACATTTTGTACAGATTGTCACGCTCGTCTTTTTATTGCTGCAAACACAGTAAAGGATATGAGATAAGTGTTGAATTTTTTATGTGATCATTATGATACATAATGAAGACATAAAATTATGATCTTACAATACAATTTGACTAGCTATTTTAGGTGAACGGTGTATGTATTTGAATTAACAGTTGAATTACTTGGTGGTACTTATAAGAACCGCCAGTTCACTGGGTGTTGGAGAAAAACTTCTTATTTACTTTTCGTCTGTGTAGTTATGCATCGTTTTCACCTGTTTTAAAATGTAATTACTAAAATGTTGTGTAGTAATAATTTTCCTAGTAATTCTTTTCTGTTTCATTGTTATTTTTTTAATAGGAAATTGAAAAAGTTGTGGCACCGGCTCTTTTTTGCTATGCTAGAAATGGCATATGTAAATTCATATGCCATTTCTATGTGGAGATGCGAGAGAACATGTTGGAATATAAACGTCGTATAACTAAAGTCTATGCTAACAAGATCGTAACCTGAAAAAATAGTTTTTTTAACCCTTTCAGGGGCAAAATATTTTCATTGCTAAAGTGTTGAAATAAATGACTGGCACCGGAATTTGCCAAAAAATTTATTTGTAAATAAGAAAAAGGCTATATTTCACATACTTATTAATTCGAAAATATTTTACCACATTTCTGGTGCCATTTGAAATACCTTGTGGATTTTCTGTTACGATAATATTTTAGTCATAGTGTACTGACGGTACTTTAAAGCACCACTTTAATTAATTACCTCTAAGGAATTAAATTTCTTACAGGTGAGTATTTTTTTTTATGTTTATCCTTTAATTTTCATTGTGGTAACTGAAAAAAAATTACATGAAAAAAATTGCAGTAGATCATAATGCCGTAGATAAAGGGTTAAACAACAACCAACTGCAAGAAAAATTCTGATTTCTATTTTTTCGTTACTTGTTAACCTATTTTTACTTTATATTATTAAAATGCCATCAAATTTGTACTTTATAATATTTTATGAGTTTTCCTTCTTTTCAGAATTCTTTGTTTATCTAGAATATGAATGTTAACACTGTAAAATAATGAAATAAACTGGTAATTCTAAATAATATTAGCGTTCTAGCTGATGATATAAAGCTTGTTATAAGAATTTGTATTTTTTACGAAATTCTTCTAGTTTTAACAGTCAAATACTATATTGCGAAACAGCACCGAAAACTGGCGATATGAAACTATTAAAATAATAAATCTTTGTAAAAAATCACCATAAAATTAAACAATACATAGGATGCGTTTCGAGATAAAAATATTAACAGCTTGTCATCAGCTACAGTAAACACCTGTCCGAAAGGGGACAAGGTCAAAAATGAACTGAAAGGTAGAGAATAGAGCTTGCAAAGAATGCGACAGATGGCACTAGCTGACAGGGTCACATGCAGAAGACGAAAGGGTTGCCAAAATGATAGAAGAGAAATTGATAGGGAAAAATGGAAATAAAAGAAATAAACAAAGTTAAAATAAAATAAAAGAAGTAAATTAAAGAATATAAATATAAATAATAATAATAAAGAAAGAAATATAAAAGAATAAAACAAGAAAAAACCAAAAGATCCACCCCCCCCCCCACCCCAAACAAAATAAAAAGAAAAGAAACAAGAGAAGAGGGAAAAGAATTACAAAAGTAATTTCCACGCTGGAGAGAGGAAAGGAGATGATGAGAGATCATTGACAAGATTATCAGAATTTTTAGAAATAAAATATGCTTCATGAAAATCCAAGTGAGAGGGAGAGGCAGGGGAAGAAATAATTTTGGCCATGGAGAAATTGAAACAATGACTGGAAGACCAACAGTGAGAAGAAATCGAAGATTTAGAGATTTCCTGATTTGCAATATACCTCTGATGCTCGCCAAATCTGAATTTAAAATTTTAATAAATACTATACTGAACAATTAAAAACAAGCTTCTCCCGAAAAATAAACAAAATTTTTCTGGTTTTTCTGGCTGACAGTCTCTTACTATAAAATTAACTATTTTTTATAGTGTAGAGTCAATCCCTTCTAGAATTCAAATTATATTTTTCTGTGAAAATGTTCGATATATTGGATTTTTAACAGCACTATTTTTCTTCTCCGTGTGCAGTTGATTTAAAAGTAAAATTTTTATAATTTTCATGAGTGAAAAAAACAACAGAGTTAAATCTTCCGCAAAGTCCATGAATATAAATCAACTCAATCAACAATAAACGGAGGTTTCATGCCTGTATTATTTCTCCGCTTTTGTATGTATATCAGCAAATGATTGATACATAATTCGAATGAACTCGCCAAACATAACCCACTGCTAATGAAACATTTAAAGTTTTTAAATACCGTAATTTACTTTTTAAGAAATGCCTTAACCAATCTATTTTTCAAATTCTGCAATTTACTTTGGTTTTAAAAAAAGATGCCTTAACAAAACTATTATGAAACATAATTAGTAAAAAATTAACAAAAAATAATTTCAATCTTCCATAGATTGGCCAAGATATTAACCTCATCATTGACCTCAGTTCCTTTATCAAATTAGTTTTTCTTAGCTGTATGTGTTCCCTTAATGATATATCCTTCCTTTTTTTTCTTAGAATGCTTTGCATAGTATCCCTAATGTTTTGGGCATGAAAGCGTGAAAGAACAAAAGAATGCGGCATCTGAATGCTAATTTGGGCCAGATCACTGGTTCTATGATTGAAGTACATAGGCTTGTTAGTGCAAACTAATACATATCTCAGAGAAAAGTAGCCCATGTTAAACGATGTTGTTTATGTTTAAAATCAAGTAGCGTGTATCTAAAATAGTACAGAATATGATTAAAAGACAAGAGATGCTTGTTATGTTGAAGTAATGAGTTCCTGTTGTATATTCAAAGATATAAAAGAAAAAAAAACCCCAGCAATTCCATCGTCATTAAATTTGCGGCTGAATGCAGAAGCTATGAGTTGAAAGTTGTAGTTCAAATGAAAGGAATGAAATACTAAACAGAAAATTAACTCGTGTTATTTCATTTAACTTGAGTCAATGAGACAATCGGAGGACTATCTATGTATATATTTAAAAGATAACGCTGTATTTTTAGTCATCTGGCCTGAGATTTCTACTGAACTGATTTTGATAATTATTTTTTTAAATGAAAGCAGTTTATTTGTAGATGTGCCCGCACTTGATATTTCTAAAAACAATCCTCTTTTTTATATTTTAATTTTAATTTTAAAAGTCTTTTAGGAAACTTCTTCGCTGTGGTGGCAACAACGTTACTTCCATTATTACAAAGAAAAGGGTAACAATAGAAATTACTATATCATTATGTATGACATTTTCTCATTGCAATTAAAAATAACTTTAAAAAATTGAATTGAAAATGGCATCACGTTTAAAAAAACTCATTTTTACTCATAAAGCTATTACGTGTCAATATTTTTTACATTCCGCAGATGTAGAGATTGAGACCTTAATCTTATAAGGCTTCTGAGAGCTAAAGTGACCAGTTAGTAAAAAAGAAACGAGTATTTTCTTTGATAAAACTAAATAGTTTACTACGAATACGCCGAAAAGAATAAATTTCTGGATTTCGCTGGCATTGAGATTAGCACACCAAGTCAAGAGTGCGAATGTTCACATGCAAAATTATAACTGGCAAAAGTGACAAAAGTGGCAAAGATGGGAAATATATTTATTATTAATCTATTGCACGTAAAAATGTTTTTAAAATAGTGAATATGAATATGAAAAGTACGCATGCAAATTTTGTGATGGTGAAAATGACGTTATTTTCAGATTTCATTGTAAAAAAAAAAAAAAAAAAAAAAAAAAAAGATTGCGTCATAGTGGCACAATTTTTGTTTATTTTTCATTGCGTTATACCAAGGATCAAAACCTCAATTAATAACTTCATAATTTATTATCCGAGTTATATGTTATTGATTTCTTATAGGAATAAAGTTTTAATTTTTCAATAATTTGAAAAGTTTAAGTTAAACTTTAGTTACCTATAAATAATATTTGCTTTATGAGTTAGGGCAGCCAATATAAGATTGATTACTAACTTATATAAAATGCAAATATTTCTGTAAGTTTTTTATAATTTCAATCTAACAGTTCTTTTAAAAGGGGGGGGGGGAAATCACATTAAAACTTTTTAAATACTTCTTTTTTTTTGGTCTATTATGAAAGAATAGCATGTTAACAAACTTAAAAAAAAAAAGAAAAAAAAAGACGATACTCCAATTAAAACCGGTTTTATGATAAAATAAGTGGAGCAATACCTATCCAAATCAAGGTAAATTTTAACTTTAAAACCATTTTACTCAAATCAGATATCTGCGCGCATCATATTTTCAAAACTAAGTAACATAGAAACTTAAAATTGTGAATCATATTGCATCTTAAATATCTTTATAACCTCTAAGGATTTTTATGTAAGTACCTGTAACATATTTATTTATTTATTTTTTATTTTTATTGAAATTTTATCATAGAATTTGCGTTTTATGGTTTAATTGCCTGAAAAAAAATATTTTGATCTGTAAACCTCATTATTAATTTAGGTTGAAGTTAAAGTACGATATTGTCAGAATATGAGAAATATTAAGTGGATATAACGAATATATTTTTTATAATCCTACGCGCAACACATGTGTGTCATTGAAAATCCTTAATTAGTATTTCTTAATTAAACTAAATTCTAATTATATATTGTTAAAATTATTTAAAGGAATACGTAAACAAAGATTTGTATAATTTATTCTAAAGAACTGTTTAATTTGAAGAAATATTTGCAGCTCTAAATTTTTTTAAATATTGTGTTAAAATCAAGCAATATCGAGCTTCTGTAGGTGATCTCTCCCCTTTAGCATCTTCATTCGTCGAATTAGATGGGTTCTGACTGGTACTCATTTAATAAACCTCCTCCGATTCTCTCAGTGACTCAAAGCTATATTTAGTACAGTCGAACCCGGTTAAGATGCTCACGGTTAATACGCGATCCCGCTTAATACGCGGATTTTTCCTGATCCCTTGAACATCACCCATAAGGCTATTGCAAAAAATATTACGTTTAAAATATGGACGGTTATTACGCGATCCCGCTTAATAGGTTTTCTGCCCTATGAGGCAAAAAGTCTCGTTTAAGACGCGAATTCATTCATGAAGATACGAATTCCTTCTCTCTTCTCCATTGTTGCCAATTTAGCAGATTTTTTTATTTATATTAAAAACACTGTTTTCGAATAGTAATATTTATTTTATTTAATAACAGATTAATTAAAGTGAACGTTACGAATCGGTAATAGTAGTAGGTATTTGAATAAAAAAATTCTCGCTAAATTAGCAACACTGCAATTCTTCTTTTATCCCACTGTTCCCATTCTCTGTTTCTCGTTTGGTGTATGTTTTTACTGTAGTAGAGAGGAATTGACGAATTACAACATGCCCAGATACGTCATAAAAAATAGTATGATTAGATATGATTATACCTGTTGGTAGTGAAGTTTTAAGTCTACTTTATACCACTACTATGTTTTATAATGCATATTATAGACAAAATAAATAAATAAATAAATAATGAAACTTGCAAAGATTAAACAAATACGACTGCGGTTGTATAATTCTTTTATGTTTTCTATGTTTTCGTTACTTTTTGCTATATTTTTTATTAACAATATTTTTTACATAAAAATTAATAAGGAAATTTTTCATATTAAAAAGAAGGGCATATTATCATGGTACTTATTATCACAAGCACTAAATATGATTTTAGCAACTAGATTGTACTTCAAAGATTAATTTTTCTTTCTGTAAAAAAAAATAAATAAATTAGTCTAGAAACAAAATTATTTTTGTTGTTTTATCTTTGGTAATAACCAATTAATCGACAATAAAACTATGTCTGAATCCATATTTATTTTCAGTTATTATTCCAGTCGGTCCTATAAAAAGAACAATCAGTAAAGTTGAATGTAATTAAATTTAAATCTAAATATACGTTTAAGACACGATTTAAGACCATATGAAAGTCTCTAAAATTCATTTAGACGATAAGATGTCCAGTACCTGCAACATTAAGCAAATCACGTTTAATACGCGATTCCGCTTAATACGCGGCTTTTGTCCACTCCCTTAAAACGCGTCTTAACCGGGATCGACTGTATATTAATCGGCTAAAATGTATCAAACTTGGCATATAGTATATTTATATGCCGATTAATTGGTATACCAACTTCTAATATTTTATATGCAACTACTATCTAATATATTTATGTTTCCAACAAAGTTTTTTCCTTACAGCGGATATGACGTCATATTCTGCTTTCGCGTTTTTCTCGAAAACTATAAGTCGTAGAGGTATAGTTTTTTGGGCATTTTTTGTGTACTTGAAGTGAGGAATAGGGCTGTGTAGAGTCTGGTCGGTCTTGATGGGACGCCCTGTATAAAAGTGATCTGGTACGTGGGATGATTCTTCCTGCAATGGTAAAATTATTTGGTTGGAAATTTAAGCGTATTATGAAATATGACTCACATCCGGCTGACCCTATACCGAAGTTTGACTGTAACGCTTTTCTTTCACGAAATAGAATCATTACTTATGACATTATGTACTAAGTCATATAAAACAAGAAAAAATCTTATTGCACCAATATTTTATAGCCCAAAAATTGTGTAGATTAATTTTTTTGGCATTTAAAAGTACTTATTGCAAAATTAAACTATCAATCTGTTGATAATTAATCCACTGGCAAATTGTTCGTGTGCAGAAATTGTAAATTCTTTTGACCCAGATAATGTTAATTGTAAGTAATTGAATTTAACTTGTTATCGTTCAACTCGGAATATAATTGTAATTTAATTTTTTTCATTGGTACACTAAAATTGTTTGCAACTTTTCAGAACTACTGATGATGCTGCCCCTTGTCGGACTGTTGGCAGCCTGGCTTCTATCACAGTTTGTAAATTAATTTGAACTTTATTAAGTTATATATATGTATACGCTTTGTAAAAGATAGGTGCCTCAACCTTCTGGCTGGGCTGGCTTCTGCCTGCGAGTCCCTGCGTGTCGGGGAGACCTCCGGGTGGAGCCTAAATAAATCTAAGCTGGATCTCTGATCAGGCGATCTTGCTCCACTCAGGCCATCAAACAAGAAAAAATCAAAACGAAATAGAATAAGTATTTTGCGCATTTCGATCAGATCAAAATAAACCGTAATAATGCTCTGTATAATCTAAATGGAATCACTATAAAGTAACCGTTATGCTTGAAAGAATAATGATTATTTATGATTTATAAAATGTCTATATAATAACACTACCTATAAAAAATGCAAATTTAAGAAATGATAAATCTATACGCACATACAAAAAGGAAGAAAGGCCCATAAAGTACATCCTTTCCGCCTGAAAATAATTTGCATGCTTCTTTTATTTATAAATAATAGCTTCCAGGAAAGCCGTTCGTATTCAAAACACCGTCGCGAATCTATCAACCAAGTTATAATAAAGTAATTTAAACTACGTAAAAACGAATAAATTTATCATTTCGTATAACTGTTTATAAAAACGAATTTCTGATGAGTTTATAGAACCACTTCTATAGTTTATAGAAACATTATGTTACCATACTGTGGCAGAGAAAATCATACCAGTTGTTTACTTTCTGACAAAAATATTCACATAGTAATGTTAAAATAATTTAAATTTAGAATAAGTTTACAATTTTACAATTAGGTTTAGTTTAGAAATTAACTGATTTCATACACTTGACATATATATTTAGAAGTATATGCACTCAGTAATATAAGTAAACAAAATGAATGAATATATTATATTTACAGACATGTAAAGACTGAAATTTAAAACATTTAAGTAAATATAAAAAAATTAGAATAGAATTAAATGTTTTAATGGTCATATTTTATCTATATATGGGCGAATCTGAATTTATTTTTATTAAACTTATCCAGACACTTATATTTATTTTATACAAAATTGAAGTATACAGTGTAATGAACTATGCCAAAAACATGTCTTTCCTAAAAAATTAGCATGATTTGACGTATCTGTTTGATATGTTATAATTGATACACAATCTAACTATGTTGGCAGTCGCATGTAACGCAATTTCTTTGCGTGTCCTTGTAAATAAACTATAAATGCTACATGCTTTATTTTAAAAAAATGATCATGCCATAGTACACCTCAATAACATTATATAAATTACATGTCAATACGAGTATAGTTATCCGAATCAGAATACGGCCAGACAGACGACCAAACAAACCGAAGTCATAGGAATCAATATCTGAAAACCGGACAATTTTATTCCAAAATTTTTATTTTTAAAAATTAATGTACCAACTACCACATACAATTAATTACTATGATACATGTTTTGCCACTTAAATGCCGTAGTGTTTCGAGATCAACGATGTATATTCTATGCATAGGATAAACTTTTATGGAAGAAAGTGTCTGTTAACATCATAATCAGTCCCTAATAATTGGGACTGAGATGATCGGGACTGATGTGATGTTTTGTCTTAACAGCTGCACAGCCATTTTGTTGAATTATTTTGCACACATGCAAATTATTAAATATGCCATGTGACATTTGTATGTTACATAAATAAAGTTGCAATAAGCCTTTTTTTTAAAATAAAAAGTTAAGTATGAGGACATTAATCATGACATGAAAAAATACTCATCCCTATTCAGAACAAAAACTAAATATTTCTGAATATGAAACAAAGAGAAGTACAACTTATCTTCATCCATGGTGCCTAGTTGAACTTTAGTTGCTGTTGCAATGAAAATAATTCTGCCAGCGCCACCTAGTATCTGTTAACCTAAATGTGTGTTTAGAGGGACTGAGATGATGGTCAACCTCAAGGACAAATATATTTACTACAATATTTTACTGTACAATCTATACTAATAAAGGAGAATTATATTTTCCCATACTGTATATATATAGGTATAAATCTATAATAGCAAAAGTTAATAATATTTATAGAAATGTTTACAGCATACATTTAATATTGGATATTTGTATCTGGGTACAGGGACTGAAATGATGATTTCGTTTGTTTAAAGCTTATGACGCTTGTTTAAAGCTTATTAAGCTTTATTGAATGATGGCAAAACAAGCATTTGAACGCAACCATGTGCCAAATGGCCAATTAAATGGTACGGCCACCAGGGTCTCATATATCGGCAGATTTTTTTTTAATGACTATCATATATACTGATAATTTCAGTGATGCCTATCAATTTCAATAAAATTGAAATAGTGTAACATCATTAAAATACAGTACAAAACTTTCCCCCCATTAACCGTAATGTAATGGAATTCTTTTGAGTGCCCCTGTAAACGACACTTAATTGTGACACACACGTGCTACACACTTCACACACTTCATTCTCAGTACTGAACATACCATGGTAAATCTTAATAACGTATAGGAATCAACGAAAATCTGAGTATATTTAAACCATGGAGCTATAAAGATTAAAAGGAGACGACATATCAATCTAACCCCGTGGAGAGTGTTGAAGCCAAAAGACGGGTTCTTTCCCCCCTCTCCAGCGCCCGCCATATTTGACTTTTCCGTAGTTTATTTGCGCAGCGAGAAGAACTGGTTCGCAGCGCAGCTCACCGCGATCAAATATGGCGGAAGAGAGGGGGGGGGGTAGGAACAGCTTCAAGTGACGTCATTTATGTCATCTCCTTTAGTCTTCATTCCTCCATGATTTAAACCGAATACATAAACACTTTTAAACTATGTAGGAAAGAATTGAAAAGGAATGATTTTTCGGTGAAATTTTAATTAGTACCTCGGCTAATTATCAAAAAAGTAAAAATTTGAGCTGCAGGTGCATCAGGACTTGCTTTGAACTATCCTCAAACTCCTCATTCAATTTTTCAAATTCTCACATTTTCAGACTTCTGGTAGATTTACCTAGCCATCGCAGGCAGGCAGAATAAAATTTTCTTTAAAATAGTTTTCACTTTACGCAAGAGAAATAACAAAGCTGACGATTTCGCTCAAGATTGAATAGGAAAGAAAAATTATGCGTCAAGCATAGATTATGAAACACTTTCCTACATACTCAGAAACTGTAAGAAAATTTCTCCGTTTAAAAAAGGTGAAAGACGATGTGCAAGTAAACAAATTGAAAAACGCGTTTGTGTAGTCCTGTATATGATATACAATAGAGTTTATACGCACCAAGCAAAAAATTAGTTAATTTTAAAAACGCATATTACAATTCCAAACGCACTTCCAGCAATTATTGTTCATAGACAGTACTGAAACCGAATTACCAAATTGTTTTGTTTGTCCTTGTAAATGAACAATGAATTCTAAAAATACACTGAAAACGACCCCGCCCCCCCCGCAATAGGCCATAATGTAATGGAATTCTTTTAAGCGCCATGCAAAAAGGCTACACACTTCATTCGCTATCTTCTTCTGCTATTTCTACTATACATGCTATACACTAAATTTTCAATACTAAACATGCCACGATAAATTTCAAAAACATATATCAATTACATGGTGTAAAGTGTTCAGTGGGATGGTTCGTTTAAATGCAAAAACTCCAACCATATTACAGGAACTATTTCTTTATTAAAAATCTTATAAAAAAGGGTGGTTCAGGAGCCAAAATGGGAGAGAGAGACCCCACAATACATGGGACGCCGAAGCGCCTTTTCTTATTAGACAACTTTACATCTCGAGAGCTGAAACAGAAGTGAAGTTTTTTTTGCACGAAATCAAGAAATCTTGGCGTTGCACAGCGTCGCCAATTTACAACTTTTGGTGACTGCGCGAAAGTGTACAAAGGCTTTTGGCGATAAACATTACCGCAAAAATGTGGATTGCAAGTAAGCGCTTCTAAATAGGATGAGAAAAGTAACAGACAAACCGAAATTGTTTATCTTGCAGATAGGCCTTTGCCCAACTAACTGTTACATGAAATTGCAGACTGCAGATTGTTCGATGAGAAGAATGCAGAAAATCAAGGACATCTGGCTTTTAGCCCGACCACATAACACGATAAATACATGCTTCTCATAAGATTCGTTCATTTTTACTTTTTATTGTGTCACACATGGGGATCCGAATATACACTGGTCATCAAAATTAAAGGATAATGAGAAAAAAATATGCTCTCTAAGTTAATGTTGCAATCAATGCCCAGTGCTGTAATTATTTATGTTAATTAAATACTATTGAACTCAAAATTGCACTTCCGCGTATACGTTAGAGTCGGAAATATGCAAATAAGGTGATTGACAACGTGACAACGTGGTGCGGAATAGACGTATGTTGGAATTCTGGTATGTAGTGTTGTTTAAAGTGAATGTGGTATCTGAGTGCGTTCAGTATTAATTAGTTATGACGCAAAGGCATTATTTAAGTTAAGGTCAAAAGTGGCGAATAATTGGTAGAATCGAGGAAGGTCAAACACAAATGGAGATCGTCCAAAATTTGAATATCCCTCAAAGTGTCATATCAAGAGCTTCGAGCCGCTTTTTAAGCACTGTATCCGTTGATAGACAGCCTGGTCAAGGCAGACCAAGAGCAACAACTGCATCCGAAGACCTTTTTCTGTCAATGTGGCTCGAAGAAACCGCGAAGCGACTACAATAGATTTGGTTTCAGACATTCAGGCTGCACAGGAACTCGAATTAGCCGTTCTATTGCTGCACGAAGGCTTAACAAGGGTGGACTGTATGCGAGAAAACCAATAGTTTTTGTCTCGCTCTAGCCTCCAAAGAGGCCCGTTTAAACTGTTACCCTTGCCAAGTTTAATGGAGACAAAAAGACTGGGCTCAAGTATTGTTTACTGACGAGTCCAGATCTAGTCTGAACTCTGATTCTAGACGTGTTTTGATCTGGAGAGAGGAAGGAACACGCAACTTGCCTTCCCTTGTCCGTGAAATATCCCGTTCGAGTCGAGTCTTCTTGGCTCCATTGAACATGACGACAGCAACAGTTTAAACGGGCCCCTTTGGAAGCTAGAGTGAGTGAGATACAGACTATTGGTTTTCTCGCATACAGTCCACCCTCGCTAAGCCCTCGTGCAGCAGTAGAATGGCTAATTCGAGTTCCTGTGACAGCCTGAAGGTCTGAAACAAATTTCTAGTAGTCGCTTCGACAATGACAAAAAATGGTCTTCAAATGCAGTTGTTGCTCTTTGTTTCCCTTGACCAGGCTAGCTATCAACGGATCCAGTGTCTAAAAAGCGGCTCAAAGCAAGCTCTTGATATGACACTATGAGGGATATTCAAATCTTGGGAGACCTCCATTTGTGTTTGACCTCCCTCGATTCTACCAATTATTCGCAACTTTTGACCTTCATTTAAATTATGCCCTTGAGCCCTAACTAATGAATACTGATCACTCTTAGACAACGCATTCACTTTAAACAACACTACAGACCAGAATTCCAACATACGTCCATTACGCACCACATTGTCAATCACCTAATTTGCCTATTTCAGACGCAAACGTATGCGCGGAAGTGCAATTTTGTTTTCATTAGTATCTAATTAACATAAATAATTGCAGCATTAGGTATTGGTTACAAAATTAACTTAGTGAGCATAAATTTTCTCATTATTCTTTAATTTTGATGATCAGTGTATTTAGTCGATTTAGAGCACGGGCAGACAGAAACTCGGACGCACAAACCAAATTTATAAAAACTTTTCAACTATGTTAAAAAGTGTTAAATATGTTCGTAGATAATATAGTCACATTTAATGGGTCTTTTCTTATGACGCATATAAATATTTACCATAAAAAATATATATAGGTTACTTTTAATTTTTAAAACAGGATGATTTATTTTTCGGGATTTATTTTTTCTGCCTTTATAGAATTTAGTATTCTATTGAAGTATTTCCGCTATCAACATATATGTCATAAATGTTTCCTCTGTCCATCATTATCGCCATTTTTAACCAGTTTTGCCTGATAACTCTTTCAGCAAACAAATTAATTGCCTAGATCTGATCTAGACAGAGTTCAAAAGAAGTCAGGTAGAAGAGGAAGTGAGACACTTCGTTTTCGGTTGTTGACCTGATAGATATACATGCTTCTGGGAGTTATTAGAAAAAAAGAGGTGTATAATGATGTTGCCCTTTATTTACAAAATTGAATAAAAACAATAGATATAAGTTACAGTTAATCAAAGAACGTGATTTTTCGGAAAAAAAAAACATCACGACCAACAAAAATGAATACAACAAATCAGTGTTTTTCAAGTTGAGTTTTGAGAGTACATTAGGCTATTCTATATGTCAAAGTAAATAACAGTAAATGAAAAATGAGGGATTAATTTAAAAATAATTTAAATTTTGTCATTACGAGGAAAGAGAAAAAAGTTTTGACCCTCATGGGGAAGGAGTTCCTGTTTTGCACGGTCCGAAAATTTCTGGTCTGGGTCCGCCCAGTGTAAAATATAAAAATGTGGCCCTGGCTGACCTGTTTATATTTTCTCAGTTTAAGGCCCGACCCTTACAAACATCAATGAAATCAGGCCCTGCCTTAAAAACACCAATGCAATTTAGATCGACCCAGGCGGAATGCAATCAATAATAATAATAATAAATCCGATATTTCTGAACCTACAATTAAGAGTGTTGGTTGTATTTTTTATCTCACTAAATGTTTATTTAAAAAAAAACTCTTTAAGAAGAATATACAGAAAAAAGAAGTCAAAAATATTAATTTCCTGAGGAGATATTTTAAAAATAATAATGCATTCTATGCCGTTGGGTTTAACTTTAGCGAGGGGAATTTGAGGTCTCGCTAACCAACAACCTTTTACTAAAGATACTTTTAAAGAATATTTCCTACATATTTATTGGAAAATTTTGTAGCATATTTCAGATTATATGTCCGCAGTCATAGTAACAATATTGATAATCAGTTACTCTATTTAATTCAAATAAAGGCTCATAAAAAATTAATGCAGTTTACATTAAAAGAAAAATGGATTTAAAAATTATAATTTAAAGGTGTAGAATAAAAAAAAATAGATTTTTAAAAATATTTTCCTATAATTAATTATACTAAATTTTAAATATTTTAAATAATTGTACAATATCATTATTATAAAAAAAAAAAAATCAAAATGATGCCTCCCCAACTCAGCCAGGGAAGAAGTCCAGGCCTCCCGATCCATGTGCAATAACAGAACATTCGCCTGATCCAGACCCCGGAATTTTAATGACGTAATGGAATGCATTGACTGGCATAAATAATTTTTTCAAGTACTATATATTTTATTAGAAAATTACAGCAATTTATTTGAAAATGTTGATATTGATTTATTTTGCCTTACTGGGTTATTTCTATATATTTTTTATACTAAGAGGCTGCTGTCTGAAGATATAATGTGAGAAAAATTTTCATTTTGTGCATTTTTAATGGCTTTCGATTTTAACTGTCTTGAATAAAGTGAAAACAAGTGAAGTAATGCATATCTCTTTATCTTCTTTATATAACAAGACCTTGTTAAACTGTCTTTCATGTAAATGTCAACCCGCATATATCGCCAGATTGTAAAGTTCCAGACAAACAAATGACTAATTAATGCTAAAATAGCCTAATAAAGCACCTTTTGAAAAATATGAAACGCTATTAATCTGTAACTATTTAAGTAACCCGGATAACTATTTCGAATGACGGTTTAAATTTCTTTTCGACAAATACAGCTGAAAAATGAACGAACAAAATAACGAAACAAAACTTGTGATAAGCATTTAAGTGAGGGCGACAACGAACTTGTAGAAGGGAAACTAACAGCACATAAGTTCCAAGAGCTGCTGTATTATATACCTTACGAAGTTTTTTAAATTTTTCTGAAAAAAAAAACAAAACAAAACAAAAAAAAAAACAAAACAAAATGAAGCGGCTTGTTGGAATGCCCCTCTGATTGAAAGAGATTTTATTCGTTATTTGATGAAATTTTCGTCTTTTGAATTGAGAATTCTAGGAAATTTTGATCTTAGGTTCTCAAAATCTTTCGGATTTTAAGAGAGAGCATAGGAAGAGAGCATAGGTAAAAATCCATTTCCTAATACAAAAAAGAACTTCTCATCACAGCTGCCGGAGCCCCTCTATGACTTGAAGAAAATGTACCTTTAGATTAGAGGATTTCAGGTAATTTTCACGTTAATTCGTGAATTTTCAGTATTTTCTGGAAAAATGGAAAAATCAAAGCGGAAAGTTTCGTGTTTTAACGAAATATAATCAACGAAAATATTCGTTCAAATCATGGATTTTTTTTAGAGTAATGGTTATTTTATTTGCTAAATCCTTATGTATAAATTTATTATAGTATTGATTTCTGTATGAAGTTTCCTCATTTAATGCGTCTTTTATGATTAAATGTATTGAAAGAGAAAATATCTTGTCTTATAAAATAAACAAATGTCTCATAAATAAACATCAACATCATTCTGATTAAAAACAAGTAATATAAAAATTTTGTTTTTAAAGTCAATTCCTACTTAGGTCATCAAAGAAAAATTTAATATAATCCCTTAAGCTAATATTAGTTTTTGTTGCATTAAAATATCCGAATTTGTTGATTTTCTATAAGCAAGTAGGTTTACTATGGGAATTTGGCGAAATATTAGAGATATCACCAAGTTGGTGCCACTTTTGGCGACTCATTTTGGGCGCCAAATTTGGCGATATATCGCAAAGTTGGCGACAAACTTGGCGGTATTTGGCGACTGAACAGGGTCCCCACTATGGTAACCCCCTTATAGATATGAAAATGCATTAAATGCTTCAATAACCAATGGCCGCCATTTTGTCTCCCGTGTAAAACTAAAATTAATTAATTAAAATTTAATTAATGAATTAATATTTGAAAAAACTGTATTAACATCCATTGTCATCCAGTACAAGTTTATAAAAATTTATTTCAACTTCATAGGATGAATAAGTATTTTATTAACGATTGAAAATTTGAACAAGATATATAAATAAATAAATATATAAATATAGGGAGAGTGTGAACTAATAGTAGGAATTGAAAAAAAATATCTATAAACAATTTAGCAACAATAAGAAAAGTAATTCGTTTGTACCGACACCCCGCTTAAAGTGTTGAATCTTGAGGGAAGATGCTTTAACCCTTTATCTACTGACGATACACAGAAGTACCATTAAAATAACTTGTTATAAAATTCATTTAATAAATCGATTAGTTGTAATACAGTTTAGAATGAGTTATAGATGCATTACTTTAATATATTGTTAATGTCAATACATTCCTCCTGTAATGTAACAATTACAGTAATGCTGTATGAGATTTAAAAAAAAATAACAAAAAAATCTGATATAAATAAAAAAAATCCGATTTAAATAAAAAAATTGATTATTTTGATTTTTATTAAAAAAAAAAAAAAAAAAAAAAAAAAATCACGAACCCTGGTGTCCAGGAATTTTTGGACACCCTCTATATGTTGAAATCTTTTATCTGATCTTTAGTCTAATGTAAAAAGCGTAAAAGAACATTTTTATGCATAATATTAATTCGCATTATAAATGCTAAAATCTCATTATTTTTTTCTAATTATTCATTTTTCGCATACATTTATTCATGCATTAACAAATGGAGTAAGCATTTTACATGAAATTAACATTGGTATTAGAATATAAAATTATTTTCTACATTTACATCTAAAATAATTGTATAAGCATTATGGAGAAAAAAGCTAGGATTAAGATGGATTATATATTTAACCCTTTATCTGCTGACGGTACTTATACCATTGAAATAACTTGTTATAAAATTCATTTAATACATCGAATAGATCTAAAGCAGTTTAGAATGAGTTATAGATGCACTACTTTATCTTCTTCCAAAAGCATTATTGGTTACACAAAACAAAAATATTTTTAAGAGGATGATTTATTTTGCCTTTGCATCTTTTCAGCTTTCTTGGCGTTGGGGAGGGAGGGGGGGGGGGATTTTTCAACTCTGAAATATTTCTACATTTCTATTGTAAGACCATTATATTTGCACATTTCCTAATTCTAAAAAATACTAAGAAAAATATTTAAAAGGAAAGATTTGAATGGGGTTATAAATATTCCACAAAATCCCTATAAATTCAAATTTATAATTAATCCTTCTAAATCCCTCTAGAATTCTTCTCAAATTTATTAAATGATTATGTAAATCTCCTAATGTAGTTTCAAAAATTCACGGAAAATTCTTTAGAAGATAAAATTTTCAGGAATACATAATTCAGTACATAAAGGGTTAACAAGTTTCACTGTTTTATGTTAGTGCCTAGGTGCCAACCTCAAATTAAACTTCCGTAATACATGCGTTAATTTGATTCTGTTTAATGCGTTTCGAACCAGAATTTTTTCAAAGAAATGAAATTAAACAAGTTACACATAAAAACCTGAAATTAATTAAATAAAAAGTCAGGAAATAAATTTTCTGGTTCGAGACGTGGCTAACCTGGGTCAAATTAATCCAGATATTACGGAAGATTAGTGGAAGTTGGCAGCTATATTGGTGCCTTTTATTTTTATTTATTTTTTCAAATATGTGCATTTGACCCAAGGGAGGATCTAGAAAGTCTCAAAGGAGGGGGCGATACTACAAATTTAGAGTTTCCTCGCAAGGATGGATTTACAATGACTGGACAAACAAAAACTCCGTAGTACTTATACAGTAGATTCTGGATATAAGGATCATTTACTATAGCAGAATTTTTATAATGATAGATCGAAAAAATCCGTTAGCTTTCTAATACAACAAGGCTTTCCAGATTTTAAGAGATAGTTATTTAATATTTTTTGCTTTAGAAAACCTTCAGGATTTAGAGTATTTCAAAACGAGAAATCTTTTTTAAATTGTCGGTTCTCTTTCCCCGTTCATGGATGAAAAGTGTTATTCAGACCACTACCCCCTACATACTTAGTATGTAGGGGGTAGTGTTCAGACTTATTGTTTTCTATACATATTTCGCAGACAATGGGCTTCCTATATCAAGAATTATTGCAACAGACATTTGAAAAGAGGTTTACTGCCTATAAAACTGCTTTTGACTTAATTTCTAAAGTAGTTCAGTAAAGAATTCTTAGAAACTTATTAATGAGGCATTTATTTAAAACTTATGGATAGATGACTGAAAACTGGATTTTTACCCTTTTAAAAGACTCTTAAAACTTCAAAATTTTCGAAATTTTAATCTATGTAGATATTAAACTCATATCATTTCTGAACATTTTGATATAAGTATTTCTTTGAAATTCCTATTAAAACAGAAGTTACGGCTTTTAGAATCGAAGCCGAACAAAATCTAAAATTTTACTTTTATTTTTCAAAAAAAAAAAAAAAAATTTTTTAGATGATTATGCTGTTGAAATTTTCAAAATTTTGAAATAGCTAAATACAACTTTGTATTAAAAATATAAAAATGCTTTAAATACAAATTTATTTAGGTTCAGGGTAATTATTATAATCTGAAATATAAGTAGGAACCAAAATTTTCATTCTAGTTGCAAAATTTTGTTTTATAATCCTGCGCGTAAGCTGTTATACCAATTTTCTGCTCGTCAGTTGTCTGACAGTTTATAGCCCCCTATAAATGCTAATTCTGCATCTTGCAATTTTTAGGTAGATTTCGTAAGAAATATTACCTATTGCAGTCGTTACCATGGTGCGACTTTTGAAAAATTCCTTCATAACTTTTCAATACATGACCCCAGGAACCCAAAACCACCCCACCTAAAAAGTTTATATATATATATATATATATATATATATATATATATATGTATGTATGTATGTATGTACTAAATTTTGTCCGCACGATAAAAGTCGCAATTATGCACGGATTGTCCTCAAACTCGCCAACAACTTTGATATGGCTAATATCTCGGCGGGGATTGAAAATGGGCGAAATCGGCCCAAGAGTGTGGAAATGGGGAAGGTTCAAAATTTTGAATACTGTCTTAACATGATTCTGATAAAACCAGCTCTTACACAACAATGGCAGGAAAAAAATAAAAGTTTTTCGTTATAGCAATTGCCAACAATTAAAAAAAAAACAATAAAATTCTCACCACAACAATTATCTTTCTATTGCAAAAATTTCACGTGTAAAATTAAATAGTTTGACAAATTGAAAACAAATTGAATATTACGTCATAAGTTTTCTAGAGCAAGATTTCAGCATGAAAGCTGAAAATAAAATAAATAGTTTGACGAATTAAAAAAATATGTATATTGCGTCATATTGGAAATATAATGGACCTCAGCAGGTGAATATGTAACGTCATGTGAGTTTGAAGAAACGTATTAAAACATGATAAAAACCAGACTATGGAAATATTAACATATTTTAACACTTTAAGGTTCTCTGAATTTTTTGTAGCCATTTTTTAAACCTATTCCATATACATGTGTGTGTGTATTCGTGTATATTATAATTTTCACAAAAAGTTTAGCTCCCTACAGCTCACTCTTTATGAAGAAACTGGGTTGATCTCTAATCTTGATTTAAGTTTTGTTGGTGAATTTAATACTTAACTTCGAAATCTACCTCCGCCTGTAGGCCCGGGCCGGCAGGGATTTTTTAAATGCATGAATGAAAAACCATACTTATATCTTTCAGCCCAATAAAAATTGTGTTTTAAAATCATATACAATTTAAGATATTAAATGTTGAAAATGGTCTTTTTTTTAAAACATTTTTTTTTTCAATTTGAAGAGTCCTGAAATTCCTTAAGAAGTAATTTCTGTCTATCCAACTCATTTACACGCTCTATTTTTCCTTCATTATATAACCGTGAAAATTGTAACAGTATATTTTATGCGTAATTTTAAATTTTCATTTATTAAAACGTTTTTATGCAACGTTTTTTGGTAATAGTCATATTTTAGAATTTTTATGCAATAGATATGTCAAATGGAAGCGATTTAAGCATTTAAGATATTTCGAATTGGAAACATTTATAATCGACGATCGCTCCCTCCCTTGAATCCGCCATTGATTTGCACCACCCTTGCTCATATCCGGAGGCCACCAATTTTTTCCTTTTGATTAAAAACCACAATAAAAAATGCCATTACTTTATATTGAGGTTTACGATTTTCATGGAAACTGCGTCAGGTCAGTTATAAGACTGAATTAATCGCTAGGCCCAAATACCGATTTAATATATAGTTCACCACTGTATCGAATTACAGCTGCGGAATGCTGAGTTGCGGTGCTATGTTTACCAATTCGAGCGAATGTCAAAGGTTAAGCAGTCAGTCTTGAATCGATTACCATGTTATATGAGGTATTGCGGACCAATCTGTCTCATATTAAGGTGATATTTTAAGAATTATTCAAAGAATATCAATAATTTGACACACTAGATGCAAATTACCTGTATCCTTTGATTTCAAAATTTGATAAAGATGAAAAAATATGTATATAAATAAAAACAAGTAAGAAAAATCATGTGTTAAGCATAAATTATGAAACACTTTCCAACCCTTCCTGAATGCTTTAACAAAACTTCGTTATTTAGGGAAATAAGGTATATAACAGAACTAAGTAACCATTTTAGAAAACGCATAAAACATTTGAAAAACTCATTTAGCAGTTACCATCCATAGCAAATATGTATTCAGATTCTTTTGAACAGCTCTGCATTTGATCTGTATGTTGATATATATGCTATATAATGGGGAAAATTAGTTTAGCAAGAAAACGAATAACAGATTGAAATTTCTCTTTCAGCAATTTATACTAATAGATGGAAACATACTTGTATACTTTTGTACAACCCTGTAGTTAACCTAGTACCTTTATTACAAGCCACGGTTTAGCTAAAGTTTAATTCAAGGTAAAACACTCTTAAAACTACTGGAATCACATTTCCAGAAATTATCATTTATTGACGGCCATGTATCCAATTCTTTGCGTGACCCTGTATATAATTTTATCTATGTTATACAAACATTTCTTAGTAAACAAAATGCAATTCACCGTAAAAATGCGTAACTCATTTAAAAACCACCTTTAAGCAATTTAAAATCATACCCAGCAACCATTACGATTTTTTTGTGTAGCCCTGTATATGAATTACAGCATTTATACATACCATATACAATGCATAAATATAGTGAAACATAAAAGCGCATAACATAATTAAAAATTCATTTCCAGCAATCAATCGCTACCGTACAGTACTTCTGATACAATATAGTATCTGAAATCTTTTGTGTGTCCCTGTAAATTCTATGCACTTTGTATTTACGCATGAATTACACATGAAATAAGTTACAGTAAACCTCAGCGATGTATATCAATTTCATTATGCATGAAATAATTTAACATAATTAAAATACGCCGGAAAAATTTCCCTCCACCCGTATATCATTATGTAACGGAATTCTTTTGTGTGGCCCTGTAAAAGAATAATATTTATTCTTTGCACCACATATTCTACGGAATGCATATTTTAGTGCACTTGATAAATGCATATCAATTTTATTATGTTTGAAAGCATGCAACATCATTAAAAATCATTTTAAACGATTTTTTTCCATAGGCCGTAATGTAACGGAAAACTTTTGACTGTCCATGTAAATGAATTAAACGTGCTACAAACTTCATTTGTAATAGAGTTCGTGCTATGGTAGAGGTCACTAACATTCAAAAATTTCAGAACGATCCGATAATATTTACGGGAGTTAGAGCGCATACTGACGGACAGACAAACCGAATGCATAAACACTTTTCAACTATGTTGGAAAGTATTAAAAACATATAATTTGAAATTAAAATATGTGACGTATGTTTCCTGTCCATAATTTCCATAATATGCAATGCATTGGAAAATGCACTATAATACAGGGTGTGGTGTCCGAAAACTCCTGGACACATTTCAAAATTTCGATCATAGATTGCGGAATTTTAAAATGTGTTGACTTAAATCAGCTTGATTTTAATTATGAGTAAAATCACGATTTAAATCAATTGATTTAAAAAAAATCATTGATTTTGATCAGTTTTTCTTTTAAATTATTTTAAAATAAATTCAAGATATAAACAAACATAATAATGTACTTTAATATAATTTAGTTTTATATAGGGGGAAGTAGGGTAATGGCGCTCAGAAGGGTAATCCCGCTCACGAAATATCTCTAAACAGAATAGAATTGAAAACGTGCGATCGGTATCGGCACCTAGCGAACTTCATCCTAAGTTCTCAGTCAGGATTTAGTGAATAAGGAAAGTATTTTTGTGCAGTAAGGAAAGTATTTTTGTGGCCTCACGTTATTAGTTTGAAGTTGTTTTATTATAAAATTCTACAACATCTAACTTGAAGGTAAGTATGCACTCTTATTGTCAAATATTAATTTACTCATTATGTCTGCAAAATAAATACATTTAGCTGTACTTTCATGCTTTTATTTGTTTTTGTAGTGCGTTGTTACGCCAATTATAATGCAATAAAACCCAACATGGCGATAACGGGTAATGGCGCTCGCGTGGAATTCCAGAAGAAGTGTTGCCAGTGGGCAACTTTAAAATTCAAATTTGTTTATTGACACCACTTTTTTGAAATGATAAAATTTCCCTGTTTTCGCCTTTATTAATACGTCATTAAACAAGGAGAATTTTACGATTTCAAAAAAGTGGTGAAAATCAAAAATCCTAAATATAAAAAAAGTAGCCCATTATATGTCTAACTCAATGTAAACTAAGCAAACGATTTTAATGCATCGGAAAATTGTTTATTGTTTTTTTAGAATGCGCGGTTTTTAATTAATTTAAACTGAATCAATAAAAGAGGTTATTATATATTTTTTATATTACATATATATGTTCCTTGTTACTGTAGTTATTTAATTTTATCACTGTAAAAATATTTTCTATGCTTTGCAAGTTGCAACTATCTATTTTAAGTTATAGTCAGCTGACATTGATTGCCATAATACATTTCCATATCGAAGACGAAGTCGTTTCCATAGCAACAAAATCAAATCGACAGTGTTCTATCTGCCTTATTTTTGAGCTTAAAATTATTTAAAACAATTTAAATTTCGTTTTAAATCGTAAAATATGATATTTATATTTTATTAAATATATATATAACAAACTATAGTTAAAAAAGCTAAAAATGTCAAAACTATGGTTAAAACAAATTGAAAATGACAAAACTAAAGTTATTTAAGTTAAACTTATATAGACAAATTCAACATAAAAAGTTTTTTCCTACATAAAAGCCTATTTTTTTCCCATCGCCAACCGGTGATCAATCGCCAAATAAACGAAAATTTCGTTATTTTTTTACGGACGTTGTATCGGGGTTCAGCCAAATTTTTTTTTATAAACGTATATATCCATATGAGAAGAGCATTCTGTAATTTTTTCAGATTTTTCTTATTATGCCCGTATGGAGACCTTCCTTGTTAGTTGAGTAAAATAAAGTTGGGTGACTTTTTCTTCTCTCTTTGGTGATACCTGTTATATTAAAGTTTGAGCAAACTCTGAACCATTCAATGAATTTTTGTTTGAATCTAATATAGTGGATCTTGGTCTTTTAGAATGGTGGAAGGTACCTGTTGCAGTTATTGAAAAGGCTGATACTAAAAAACTTACAGAATTCATGATCGACTAGCTTTTTACTGCAATAGTTTCATCTGCTTAAGTTGACCGACTTTTCTGCCTTTGGTTTGGTACATTTGAAAATTTGCAATCGACTGATAAAGCTGCTAAACTCGTTTTTCTGTACCAGCACTTTAACAAAACAAAAGTTAACATCTTAGTTTGTTTCTAAATTTGTTTAAAAATTTTATGCCCTGCAGTTATATTTACTTTAACTATACTTAAGGTTATATTAATTTTTGACATCTGATTTGTAGTTTTCCATGCATTTTGTGTAAAAGATTTTTCTATAGCCTAAAATATTACCTTTTAATCATTTATGTAAATTGTGTAATATTATTACTATACAGGGTTAGAGGTCTGCACGGGCCGGAATTTCCAGGCCCGGGTCCGGCCCGGCCCGAAAGAAAGCTATTTTGGCCCTGCCCGGCCCGGTGTAAAAATTGAAAGTTCGGCCCGAGCCCGGCCCGGCCCGGCCCCGCCCGTTTACATTTTTACCGTTCTCGGCCCGGCCCGGCCCGTACTAAAATCAGTGAAAACAGGCCCGGCCCGACTAAATGTCTACAAAAAATTCCGTTTTTTCTCGACATACAATTAAGATTATTTTAATGAATACTACATGCATATTTATGGGAACATTTTACAGTATATTTTAAATTACTATGTGTTCGCAAAATAGAAAACACACAATAGTAAACGTTAACGATTACTTACAGTGTTTTAGTCAACGTCTCTACAGACGTTTCAAAATTTAAATAAGGGTTCATTAAAAGATTATTGTAGTTTAGAATAAAGGGTTAAAAAACATGATAACTTTTGAAGCTTATAATAAAAGGCAGATTTGTGAAAATATTTCTGTCATTTTTAAGGCTTTTCTCAAATCCAAAGGAGCTACATTTTGATACATTTATGAATTCATTTCTTTTCGGAAACGCATGAGATTGGCAGGTATTCTTATTCAGAAACCATGTAAATGCCGTTTTTTTTAGATAAAAGTAATATATCTTTCAGAAAATACTGCCAAAGTTAGCGTTTTGAATCGAATTTCCGGAAGCGATAGCACAGGAAAGGAGAAAACGTACAGTCACGTGACAAGAGTCTCTGTTATCTCTGTACGTAATTTATGAAGAATGGAAACGCTATCTGATCCCAATTGCCTTCAATACTCAGCCTGTCAATTTTATGCATTTATAGTTAAAAATGAGTCAGAAAATGTGTTTCGAGAGTTTCGCATTGTTGAGCAGTAAATATGAGAACCACCTTAAGGTACATTTCCAAAGATACTGTTAACAGAAGTTCATTATCGCTATTAATACTTTTACAAAACATAATGCCTGTCCTACACATCCTGAGAACGATTAAGACCAGTTCCGTCACGGCACAAGTCTGCCGAAAAAAATTAAACCCGGGATCAGGCATCATGTAACTGTACGATTCCGATCTCTACGATGGACATGTTACATTTCTGTATTGATGTTGTTAAACTCGCATCGGCTCGTAACGCACATTTATACTTCTCGAAAAAGTCATATTCATTGGAAATGACCTCGTATTTTATCTGCTCCTCTCAAATTCTTATATCGGGCCGATAGGCCCGATTAATTTTTTTTATCGGCCGGGCCCGGCCCTTCAGGCCCGTTCAATTTTTTTGCCGGCTCGGCCCGTTTATTTTGTCTGTCGGCCCGGCCTGTTGAAAAAATTGTCCTAATTCTGCCGGCCCGGCCCGGCCCGTTTGAAAATTCTCCTCCATTCCGCCGGCCCGGCCCGCGGGCCGGGCCGGGTACGGGCCTCGGCCCCGTGCAGACCTCTATACAGGGTGCAATATGTTATCTATCGCTGACCTTTAATTTCTCAACCGTTGGCCGTAGACATATAGTTCCAATTACAAAAACGTTTCAAATGAGCTAAATATTCATGTTGTGTCATTATTTAAAGTAAAAAATCAATTTTATAAAAATTACGAAATCTAACTTTTTATACGGTCCCCCAAGTCCCTAAAGTTATATTTAGTAAAAGTTTACACATATCATAACAGATATAACACAAAAAGTTTGACATCTGTACTGCAAAAATTGACACAGTTATTAAATTTCAAAGTTTGAGAATTTTGCACATGTTTTTGTCTTTCATTGGGGGATCAGTTAAAAGATGAATTAAAGTAATTCGAGATCAAAGTCAAGGTACAATGTTCTTTTTACGACGAAACCACCTTTAGCCGGTATAGCCAAAATCGGGGAATCACCAAAGAGGATTATTTCATCTAAAAATTTGAGTTAACTTTTATGGGTCGAACAACATTCAAATGTCAAAGTAGGTAGAATCGACAACCGGAAAATTAAACATACTCACTAAGGACTAGATAAATGGCACTGGAATGGCACCCTGGTATTGATCTCGAATTACTTTAATTCATCTTTTAACTGATCCCTCAATGAAAGTCAAAATCATGCGCAAAAATCTCAAACTTTGAAATTTAATAACTGTGTTAATTTTTGTTGTACAGATCTCAAACTTTTTGTGTTACATCTGTCAAGATATATCTAAACTTTTACTAAATATAACTATAGGGACTGGGGGACCGTGTAAAAAGTTAAATTTCGTAATTTTTATAAAATTGATTTTTTACTTTAAATAATACCACAACATGAATATTTACCTCATTTGAAAAGTTTTTGTAACTGGAACTATATATCTACGGCCAACGGTTGAGAAATTAAAGGTCGGCGATAGATAACATATTGCACCCTGTATATTGGCAACATTTATAACATGCATTTGTGTATAGTTTTTATTTTGAAAATTATAAGAAAAGTCAAATAAAACAGTAATGCTGTATGAGATTTAAAAAAAATAACAAAAAAATCTGATATAAATAAAAAAAATCCGATTTAAATAAAAAAATTGATTATTTTGATTTGTATTAAAAAAAAAGAAAAAAAAATCACGAACCCTGGCGTCCAGGAATTTTTGGACACCCTCTATATGTTGAAATCTTTTATCTGATCTTCAGTCTAATGTAAAAAGCGTAAAAGAACATTTTTATGCATAATATTAATTCGCATTATAAATGCTAAAATCTCATTATTTTTTTTCTAATTATTCATTTTTCGCATACATTTATTCATGCATTAACAAATGGAGTTAGCATTTTACATGAAATAAACATTGGTATTAGAATATAAAATTATTTTCTACATTTACATCTAAAATAATTGTATAAGCATTATGGAGAAAAAAGCTAGGATAACAAGTTATTTCAATGGTATAAGTATACTTATACCATTGAAATAACTTGTTATAAAATTCATTTAATACATCGAATAGATATAAAGCAGTTTAGAATGAGTTATAGATGCACTACTTTATCTTCTTCCAAAAGCATTATTCGTTACACAAAACAAAAATATTTTTAAAAGGATGTTTTCTTTTGCCTTTGCATCTTTTCAGCTTTCTTGGCGTTAGGAAGCGAGAGGGAGAATTTTTCAGTTCAGAAATATTTCTAAATTTCTATTGTAAGAATATTATATTTGTACATTTCTAATTCTACAAAATACTAAGAGAAATATTTAAAATAAAAGATTTGAGTGGGGTTATAAATATTGCACAAAATCCCTATAAATTCAAATTTAATTAATCCTTCAATCCTTCTAAAATCCTTCTAAAATTTATTAAATGATTATGTAAATCTTCTAATGTAGTTTAAACAATTCACGGAAAATGCTTCAGAACATAAAATTTTCACGAATTCATAATTCAGTACACAAAGGGATGATCGATCAAACCGATATGCTTATGCAATTGCTTCGCCAGAAATTAATGACACTAAGTGTGATATTTTTAAAGCTATTCTAGACAAGTTCAAGACAGTTAATTCTAAATAGACTATTACAATAAATAACTGAGATAATTTGTCAATTTTAAGGGCCACTTATATTTTTATAACGGAAAAATGTTTCTTGAGGTATCTGCCTGCATTAAAATGTTCGTTTTGTTGAAAAATTTTGAATTTTTTATTATTGTTTTGTTTGAAAGAGCAATCTTTTAAAATTCCAAATATGTTTTAATTACATTCCTACGATTACTGGCAGAGGAGTTATGGCCAATTTAATAAACAGGAAGTAATGAATCAAATATCGGAAGTGGGCATATGAAGGACAGGAAAAATGTAAACAATGTTTCTATGGATGGTTTTCTTACGTTTTTTACATAAAAGCAGTAATAAACCTTAATTGACACTTCTTGATTAATTTTAGAGAAGAATTAATTAGTTAAGAAATACTATCGATATGAAACATTTAAATGCGATTTCTGGAAAATCAATTTTTCTATTTTTGTCCAAGTTCGATAAACTCCATTACATAATATTTTTTAAACATATTTGAATGAAATTTTGTCAGAATGCTTTCCGTATTACTCACTATGTTCTGAAGTACAATTTAAGCTCTATGTAATAATGTAATAATTTTATACTAGGTATACAAATAAAAAAATCCCCGCCGATTCGGCAGGTAGATTTCGAAGTTAAGTACCCATTTCACCAACAAAAACTGAATCTTGATTAGAGATAAACCCATTTTAAACATTTTATCTGGAAGCTTTTGAAAAGTTTTTAATTTCATTTTTATGTAAGAGCTGGTTTTATCAGAACTATATTAAGGCAGTATTCAAAAAATATTTTTCCATGCTCAACAACTCGAAATTTTCTGACACATTTTCAGATTCTTTTTTAAAAGGAAAAACATGAAATTTGCTGACGTGATTTTTAAAGAGAATTATAAGCGATCTATGTTTTTATTTTTCGTTCAATTAATTATAACTTGATTTATAAACAATTATTTTCTCAGTAGGACAATATTTTTCGTTTCCAACACAATCGCTTCGAGAAATTCCGTTCAAAATAACCCCTTTGACATCATTTTTTGAAATGTATTCTGCCTCTATTAGAAAATTGACCATTACGGCACATTATATAGTTTTTGAATAAATAAGCCTACCCATTGGATGCTTCGAAAGCAAAAATGAATTTAAAAATGAGTCAGAAAATAAGCAGTTTGGATTTGAGTAATACGATATTGCTTTCTTCAACTTCTATGTATTTTTAATTTGTTTTTGCTGTAAGAATTGGTCCTATCAAAAACTCTTCAATATAAAAGTTGTAGATAATAATCAGAAGATGTATAATAAATTTAAGCGGAATGAATATCTTGTTAATTGACGAAGTTGTGGATTCTTTTCTTCTTCAACCCCCCCCCCCCCCCATTTTTCTTTTCGTTTTTATTTATTTTTGTTTGGTAAAAATTGGTCGTATCAAAAACATGTCAGTATAAAAGTTGTAGATAATATTAAGACAATTTACAATAAATTTAATTGGATATCTTGAGAATTGACGAAGTTATGAATTCCCCCCCCCCCCAAAAAAAAACCCCTATTTTTTTCGACCCTTGAGTCCATTTTTTATCTTATGAAAAATCTCTTATACCTAAATTTTTGGCCCTTTTTTTAGAAGTAATAAAAACTTTAAACTGAGTCGATATATATTATAACTAAGAAGTTATGGGGGATTTTCGTTTTTCATAAAACTCCTTCCTATTTCCACCCCCTTGGTTCGATTTTGCTCATTAACTAACTTGACCGAGATTTTATGACCATTGACTTTATGTATCAATTTGGAAAAGATTTGTGCAGAATTATGGAAGTTATCGTGTCCATAAAAAAGTGATATAGATAGATAGATAAAGTTTTCTACTGGGGGGTGGTTTTGGGTTCTAGGGATTATGATTGGTGTATATCTGCAAGATATTTTCCAAAATTCCAACACAGGAGGGAATGTAATAGGTAGTATTTCATTTTTTATAAAAAATGGGTATTTTCTGACATATTTTGAAATATTTCAGTTAATTTTGAATATATTGTAAAACTCTTAGTTCAGTGCAAAGGTAAGTGTAATAGAAGTAAATTGAAATATATTTAGCTGAATCGAGCATACGCTGCCTGCCATAAGCATGAAATTTCGCTTAAAAATGAAAAAACAAAAACAAAAAAACAAACAATTTTTTAATAGGTTCTGAAGATATTGTTAGGATTTTATGTTTTTTTCATTATTCTGTACTACATTTCAACTAAAAATTTGCGTATTTATTCAATATTGTAAAAAATAAATAAATAAATAAATAAAAATAAGTGCTCTAAAAAAACCCTCTAACCTAACATTCGAAATCACATTCTATAATTAATGAATTCATCATAAATGTGTAAAATTTTATAAATATGTTTCTTTATTTTTTTTTTTTTCATGCCTGAAAGTGTGCAAAAAAAAAATTATAAGCCAAATAAAAAATAGATCTTACTTCAACATGAATAAAAAGTGTTTTTTTTTCGTACTAATTATTCAATGATTAAAATATCATAAAATATTACATAATTCCAGCGATCCTGTGTGTACTATAAAGAAAATACATTTGACTAAGATTACTTAACGCTTGAAATTCAAATGAAGAACACTGCATATACAGCTATTATAGCTTGAATATGTTTGTTAAAATAAAAATATTTTTTCACGCATCAAGTAATTCCATATGTTGGATTAATACTGTTTTAACGGCGAAAATATCCATAAATTATATCCATATATGCCGAACGTAAGCATATACCTTAAATATTTAAATAATGCTAAAAAATACCCTCCAACCTAACATTCTAAATCACATTCTATTATTAGTAAATTTATCATAAATTCGTGTAAAATTTTATTAATATGTTTTTATTTATTTTTTTATGCTTGAAAGTGTGCCAAAAATTAAAAGCAAAATAAAAAATAGATCTTACTTCAACATGAATAAAACGTGTTTTTTTCCTATTCAATGATTAAAATATCATAAAATATTACATAATTCCAGTGCTCCTGTGTGTACTCTAAAGCAAATGCATTTAACTAAGATTACTTAAGCCTGAAATTCATATGAAGAACACTGTATATATAATACAGCTATTACAGCTTGAATATGTTTGATAAAATAAAAATAATTTTTCACGCATCAAGTAATTCCATATGTTGGATTAATACTGTTTTTACGGCGAAAATATCCATAAACCATATCCATATAAACCATATCCATATATGCCGAACGTAGGCATATACCTTAAATATTTAAACAATGCTAAAAAAAACCCTCCAACCTAATATTCTAAATCACATTCTACAATTAATTAATTTATTAAAAGTTCGTGTAAAATTTTATAAATATGTTTTTTATTTCTTTTTTCATGCTTGAAAGTGTGCCAAAAATTATAAGCAAAATAAAAAATAGATCTTACTTCAACATGAATAAAAAGTGTTTTTTTCCCACTAATTATTTAATGATTAAAATATCATAAAATATTACATAATTCCGGTGTTCCTGTGTGTACTATAAAAAATACATTTAACTAAGATTACTGAACCCTGAAATTCAAATGAAGAACACTGTATATACAGCTATTACAGCTTGAATATGTTTGTTGAAATAAAAATAATTTTTTATGCATCAAGTAATTAATTCCATATGTTGGATTAATACTGTTTTAACGGAGGAAATATCCATAAACCATGTTAGCTCAATAAGCTGCTATCAAATTCACCAACTTTTCGAGCAATTTTTGAGCCAACTCTTGATTTCTTCCAACTTCGCGAAATATTGTCTCAACACCCAGTGTGATAGCAAACAGCAATATCCCCAGCTTTTTATCCACAACTCTAAAAAATTCTGCGCTAGCTGCAACTCCCCCCCCCCCCCTTCCCCAACTTTCAACATTTCAGCCAATCAGAGATAAGCGATTGATACGAATAGGTGATAAATATTAACAGCTGGTACTAGTAGTACTGTAACCTTTTTCTCCCTTAGAACGGGAAAAACTTGGGGTTATTATTATCTATCTATGTGTAATTATGTATCTAATAAGAAAAACGGCACATGGAAATTTTGCATTTTTTAACTTCTGTATAGGAGACTACATTTAAATTTTTCGTTACATGATTATTTTTAATGTTGTGTACTTCAATATGTCGTGAAAATTGTAATTTTATTAAAAATAAAAATGTTGGCAGATATGTGCTTAAAAATACTTCTAACAAATTTAATTTTAGAATATAGTATGTATTTTTATAATTTAATATGATCAAAACAATTCGGATTGGAAAAAATATATTTACTCCTACTGTTAGATAAGTATTTTTTATTTTAAGATAACTTGAAAAGTAATTTTCTTTTTAGAATCGAATAATTCAAACTTTTTATTCTGTTTCTGAAAGATCGAATGGACGATCGCTGACTGTATTTATATATATCATACGATAAATTCAAATAACGGTACTATTATATTTCAAAACAACAGTTTTCAGGTTGTTATGTGGCCTTATTAAATTTGTGGCAGTCTATATATATATATAGAAAAAAAAAATATTAAACATCTGTACCGGAAAATATAAAACAGAAAAATACATCATAAGAAATATTAAAAATTGGCGTTTAATCAATGAAAAATTCTTAAGGCGAATATTTATTATTAGCCATATAAATATTAGGAAACAAAAGTTTTACTTATACCTCATGACATACAAACATTTTTATCAAAAGTACGGATTTTTATTTGGATATTATTAAAAGTGGATACGAAAAGGATTTTTGAGATTATTAAAAATCTTTAAAAATAAATAAATAATAAATTATAAATTATGAAATAAATGAATATTTTAGTTAATTTTTTAATGTATAAGTAATACAAAATTAAATGTTTTATTTACAAGGTATCGGACAGAAACAGGAGTATACATTGAAACGATAATATTATAATTTAAATATCGAAATTTAAAAATATATCTCTGTGAAATTATTTCATCTTCAAATATAAAATAACATTGTTTTTATATTCAATGACATTATAATCCTTAACTTAATTTTTTTTAAACAATTTTTCGTAAAAAATGAAATGTAATGTTGTATAAATATGCATCCAAATACCTTTTAGACATCTTGTTCCTTTCTTAGCGAATTAAAAGAAAATCAGTAAAAATATTTTATCGTTGTAAAATAATAGTTTAACCTTTCATGTCCCAAATTATGAATTCATGAAAATTTAATCTTCTAAAGCGTTTTTCCTGAATTTTCGAAACTACATTAGAAGATTTACACAATCATTTAATAAATTTTAGAAAGATTTTGTCAATTAAAATTAATTAATTATATTTGAATTTCTAGGGATTTTGTGCAATATTTATAACTCCACTTAAATCTTTTATTTAAAATATTTTTTTTTTTTTTTTTTTTGGTATTTTATAGAATTAGGAAATGTACAAATATAACGCTCTTAGAATAGAAATATTTTCGAACTGAAACTTTAACCCCACAATCTTTCAACGTCAAGAAAGCTGAAAAGATGCAGATGAAAAATAAATCATCTTTTAAAAAATATGTTTGTTTTGTGCAACCAGTAATGCTTTTGGAACAAGATGAAGTAAAGTATCTATAATTCATTCTAAGCTCTATTACCACTAATCGATGTATTAAATGAATTTTATAACAAGTTATTTATATAAGAAGAATTTTATAACAACTTCAAAGTACCATCGGGGCATAAAGGGTTAAAAAATATTTATGTTATAAAAAACTATTACCAAAAATATTCAAAA
Organism: Maratus speciosus; assembly: GCA_963932465.1. Taxonomy (NCBI): domain Eukaryota; kingdom Metazoa; phylum Arthropoda; class Arachnida; order Araneae; family Salticidae; genus Maratus; species Maratus speciosus. Next base: position 149,526,189 of record OZ010788.1, read on the forward strand.
TTATAATTTCTATAATATAGTGTTAAAATATAAATATACAGAAAGACGCAAATTTCCGAAGACTTTAATCTGTTTAAATGTTAAGAATTAACTTAAAAAATTTATAAATCGAGATAATGAAATAAAATATCAGAATTTTTACGTGGGACAAAATATTTTAAAAGGTCAAGTATATTAATTTAGAATCATTCAATAGAACAAATTAAAAAATTTTTGAAACTATTATAATAAAAATTGTTTTGACAGTTAACTTTTCATATAAGAAGTTTTAAGTTCAAAATGTCAAAATTTTAAAATTTTAGTTGATAGGGTTTGAGTATTTTAAGTTTTCTCTATCAATTACAGATAAAAAAAATTCTCATTTTACTATTATCTCTATCTATTATCTGAAACAAACATTTTCTCAGCCAAACTAAATCTACTGTGAACTGTACATCCTTAACTAAATTATTATTACTTTTCTTTTAATAATAATTCTTTTAATAATCTAAAATGAAAAATCTTTATTAATAATACCAATTTCCATAAATTGTTTTCCGTGAATTAATTATATGTTAATATGTAAAATAAATCCATAAAAGAAAAATATAAAGGAATTCCAATAAATTATTTCTAGATTTTCTTATTCAAATTTAAATTAAAATAATATTCATATATATACATTAATATTTTTATATTATAAATATGAATAAGTTGATAAAGTCAACTTTATATGAATAATTTTGTATCATAAATCTGAATAAGTTGACAAAGTCAATTTTAAATGAATAATTTTATACCATAAATCTGAATAAGTTGATAAAGTCAAATTTTACACGAATATTTCTTTTTTACCCGCATGAATTATTTTACATTAAAACCAACACCCCCATAAATAAAATATATCCACAATGAAAACAAACATGTATTTATTTACCCATATAAGCCAATCCATGCTTGCCCAAGTTGTTTAAAATACCATGCGATAGGAAACACAAAACTTGGAAGAGTTGATACACGCAAGATCTTCACGTCTCGTTGTAAAAGGGTTGAATGTCTGAATTGCTCGCGTTTCGGACTCGGCCCTGACAGTGACCCGAATTCAAGGGGCCCCGGGGCCCGATCTTGATTCGTTTTCGACACACTCCAGGGCCCGTACGGTCTCATTTTTGTTTGCGAGTTTCATGCCCGGAAGAGATTTCGGTTTGCTACCGCATCCATGCTTTTTCTGTTTCTGTGATCATTGAGTTGGCATTGAAAATGAGATTTTTTTCTTCTGCCATTTAGATCGTGAACTCTCTTTGTACTCAACTGAAAGGGGATGACTTTCTTCGTCTTATTTTTGTCAGTAAAGAAAGAACGGGATTATGATCGTTGAAGAAAGTTACGATAAGTTTCTGAAGGACAAATTTAAGGACAACGACTTCTGTGATTTGAAGTTAATGAATTCGAATTTTTGTATCTTTGTTTTCCTTTATACCCCAGAGTCGAAATAATTATGATTTTTATCTTTGAGATCATTTTGAATTTTATCGAAGATTAAACTTCAACTATCTATGCTATATCTTAAAAATCTCTATAATAAATTTATCATTTTAAGTAAAATCGGATTTATTAATAAAATTGCTAATGCACAAGCTTAAATGTATCTCTTTCTCTCCATTTAGAGATACTTTTTATTATTAAAATCTATCATTGTACTCGGATGACAGACGGTAACTGTATATCTTTTTCTTTCTCCTCCACTTTTTTTTTCTTTTTCGTGGTATTCTCATTAGTCGAGAATGAACAGGATTACAATCGTTGATGAACGTTACTATAAATAAGGGTTCTTTAAGGATAAATGTACAAAAAACTACCTTTGTGTCTTGAACCCTTTAAATTTAAATTATTGCATAGCTTTTTCCTTTAACAAATTAACTCCTTCCTTTCCTAATTTCCTTTATTCAAATTAACAATAACTAACATTGATTAAAATAACTATTTTTTTGGTTTATTTTAATTCTATTTTGTATTACACCATAGCCACATTCTTTAGATTTTTTAATTTTTTTCTATTTAGCATGACATCAGTTCTATGATACTAAAATAAAAAATATTTTATTAGATGACTAGACTTTAATTTAAGTCATTTATTTTGGTACTGCATTTTAAATCTATTAATTTATTATGTGAATAGATATAAAGATTAATTTTGCTCATTTTTCTTTCTGGCATTTGAATCGTGAATTCGCTCTATATTCAGCTAAAAGTTGATGACTTTCTTCGTCTAATTTTTATCAATAAAAAAACGAATGAACAGGATTATGATGATTGAAGAAAGTTAAGATAAGTCTCTGGAAGACAAATTTATGAAGACTTCTGTGATTCGAACAGGGATAGGATTATAATCGCTGAAGACACAAATAATAATGTATTATATGACTAGATTTTTAATTTATTATTTCATTACATACTAGGTACAAACACTAATATTTTATACTTTTTCTGCCATCGTGAGATCGTGAACTCACTATGTACTCAGCTAAAATGTAGTGAATTTCCTAGTCTTATATATATATATTTTTCAATAAAGAACGGTTGGAATTTTGACCACTGACAAAATTTACGATAAGTTTCTAAAGAAAAAATTTACAAACAACGATTTGTGTGATTTGAAGTTAATGAATTTGAATTATAGGATTTCATTTTACCTTTACGTTTCAAATTTGAAAATGATTGTGATTCTTATCTTTGAGTTCATTTTAAATTTCTTTCGGAGATTAAACCGCGACTGCATATGTTATACCTTTAAAATATCTGTAATTAGTTTATTTAATACTTTTCAGAACAAAATCGGATCTGTTAAGAAAAATAGTAGAACACAAGACTAGATATTCCTCATTTCCCCAATTTAAGTACTATTCTCTAATTTTTTTTTCTTATATTGTAATCACTCATTGTAATAGCTCATTGTACTCCGGTGTCAAGTATTTTTATTTTTTTCTTTAATTTTTAATATTTATTTATTTATTTATTTATCTTTTGTCGCATTCTCGTCTGTCGAGGTTGAGAAGGAAGGGAATTATAATCGTTGCAAAAAGTTACTATAAGTGGATAAATTTACAAACAATTACTTTTGTGCTTGGGATATACTTATTAAATTTAAATTATTGTATGTATATATTTATAACTAATTCGAATTAAGTATAACTAATATTGATTAAAGTAATTTTTTGGTTAGCTTTTATTCTAATTTCAATTAAACTCTACTCATATTTGTTTAATTTTCATCATGTTTTATATTTTTATGATATCACATCTACGTTATTAAACCAAATATTATTTTATTATGTGACTAGATTTTTAATTTATTAATTTATTATATGAATAGATTTCAAATTTATTAATTTTTTTTGTGATTAGACACAAATATTAATTTTGCTCCCTTTTTTTGCCGTTTAGATCGCGAACTCTCTTCGTATTCAGATAAAAGCCGATTTGTTACTTCATCTTTTTTCCTTTTGATAAGAATGAATGGGATAATATAGTAGACGAATCATGTTTCATATTTTTATGATATCAGATCTATGATATTAAACCAAATATTATTTTATTATGTGACTAGATTTTAAATTTATTAATTTATTAGGTGAATAGATTTCAAATTTATTAATTCTTTTCGTGATTAGACACAAATATTAATTTTGCTCCCTTTTTTTGCCATTTAGATCGTGAACTCTCTTCGCATTCAGATGAAAGACGATTTGTTACTTCATCTTTTTTCCTTTTGATAAGAATGAATGGGATAATATAGTAAACGAATCATATTTCATATTTTTATAATATCATATCTATGATATTAAACCAAATATTGTTTTATTGTGAGACTAGATTTTTAATTTATTAATTTATTATGCGAATAGAATTCAAATTTATTATTTTTTTTCGTGATTACACACAAATATTAATTTTGTTCCCTTTTTTTTGCCATTTAGATCATGAACTCTCTTCGTATTCAGATGAAAATCGGTTAGTTATTTCTTTTTTTTTTCCTTTTCATAAGAATGAATGAGATAATATAGTAGATGAATCATGTTTAATATTTTTATGATATCATATTTATTATATTAAACCAAATATTATTTTATTATGTGACTAGATTTTTAATTTATTATGTGAATAGATTTCAAATTTAATAATTTGTTTCGTGATTAGACACATTATATTAATTTTGCTCCCTTTTTTGCCATTTAGATCGTGAACTCTCTTCGTATTCAGATGAAAGCCGATTTGTTACTCCATCTTTTTTCCTTTTGATAAGAATGAATGGGATAATATAGTAAACGAATCATATTTCATATTTTTATGATATCATATCTATGATATTAAACCAAATATTGTTTTATTGTGTGACTAGATTTTTAATTTATTAATTTATTATGTGAATAGAATTCAAATTTATTATTTTTTTTCGTGATTACACACAAATATTAATTTTGCACCCTTTTTTTTGCCATTTAGATCATGAACTCTCTCTGTATTCAAATGAAAATCGGTTAGTTACTTCATCTTTTTTTCCTTTTGATATGAAGGAATGAGATAATATAGTAGATGAATCATGTTTAATATATTTATGATATGAGATCTATGATATTAAACCAAATATTATTTTATTATATGACTAGTTTTTAAATTTATTAATTTATTATGCGAATAGGATTCAAATTTATTAATTTGTTTCGTGATTAGACACATATATTAATTTTGCTCCCCTTTGTTTGCCATTTAGATCGTGAACTCTCTTCGTATTCAAATGAAAGCCAATTAGTTACTTTATCTTTTTTACCTTTTGATAAGAATGAATGGGAAAGTTATGATTAGTTTCTGGTGGAGAAATTTATGAACGACAACTTCTGTGATTTGAAGTTAAAAAATTTCAATTTATTGGATCTGCTATATTCTTTTATAGTTCGGACTTGAAATAATTAACATTATTTTTATCTTTGAAATTAATATTAGTTATAAAATTGCATTGAAGATTAACCCTTTGTGTACTGAATTATGAATTCATGAAAATTTCATCTTTTAAAGCAATTTTCGTGAATTGTTTAAGCTACATTAGAAGACTTACATAATCATTTAATAAATTTTAGAAGGATTTTAGATGGATTGAAAAATTTAGAAGAATTACTTAAATTTGAATTTATAGGGATTTTGTGCAATATTTATAACTCCACTCAAATCTTTTATTTTAAATCTTTTTCTTAGTATTTTGTAGAATTAGGAAATGTACAAATATAATGTTCTTACAATAGAAATATTTCCGAGTTGAAAAATCACCCCCCCCTCCCCTCCCCAACGCCAAAAAAGCTGAAAAGATGCAAAGGCAAATAAATCATCCTTTTAAAAATATATTTGTTTTGTGTAACCAATAATGCTTTTAGGACAAGGTAAAGTAATGTATCTATAAGTCATTCTACAATTATTCGATGGATTAAATGAATTTTAAAACAAGGCATTTTAATGGTACTTATAAGTACTGTCAGTAGATAAAGAGTTAAACCTCAACTATATATACGTTACTTAAAATTTCTATCGTTTATTTATTTATTTATTATTATTATTCTTTTTAATTTAATGTATCTGTTAAGAAAAGATGTTTACAAATTATGAATTTCTTCGTCTTTATTTTTATTATTTTTGTCAATAAAGAATGAACAGGATTATGATCGCTGAAGAAAGTTTCCTCTTGCGACTTGAAGTTAATGAATTTAAATTATTGAATCTCTTTTTTAACACTTTCCAAAATAGTTGTGTTTATGATTTGGATTTGTCTGTCTGTCTGTCTGTGCTCTAACTCGCATATATATACTAGAATTGCCATGTAATTGATCTATGTGATTAATGTTCACTATGGCATGTTCGGTATTGAAAATGAAGTGTGTACCATTCATAGTTCATTTACAGGGCACACAAAAGTGTTTCGTTACATTATGGTCTATGGGGAGAAAATCATTTGCGGTGTATTTTAATAGTGTTACAATTTTTAAACATAATGAAATTTATACACATTATTGCGTTGCACTAGAAAACGGTTAACTTATTGCAGTGCTATAGAAGATAGTTACTATAGAATATGTTATGTGTAGCACTTACAGTACGTGTACTGGGGAACTCAAAAGTATTCCGTTATATTATGGTTCGTGAAGAAAAATCATTTGCGACGTATTTTAATGATGTTACTCTGTTACGAACATAATGAATAATGAAATAAAAATTTTTGAGATGCACTAATGCATGATTTATGTAGAATATGGGGTGCAAAGCGTTTATTATTCATTTATAGGATCACAAAAATGAGTTTGATTATATAATGGTCTACACGGAAAAATTGTTCGCTGCGTATTACAATTATGTTGCACTATTTCAAACATGATGAAACTGATATACATTATTGAAGTTTACTACAAGATGCTTGCAGCAGAATACGATGTGCATTGCATTTATCGTTCATTTACAGGGACATATAAAAATTCTGGAGACAACCGTGTATCCGAAGTGTTGTATATTAGGGATGATTACTGAAAGTGCGTTTTCAATTATGGTATACGTTTTTAAGTTTAACTAAATTTTTGCATACTACGTGGTGTGCATAAATTCTACAGAACATATAGAGGGCTATGCAAAAGAATTCGGAAGCATTACTGAGAAAGGGCGTGAATTGCTTAAAAATGTTTTTTTTTTTTTTTTTTTTTTTTTTGTGTCATGAAACTTCAATTTGATTTTCAATTTCAACTATATTTAGTATAATACCAAGAGACGTTTGTAGCATATAAATAGAATCATATACAGGGCGATACAACAATAACAAAAAAATTAGATACATGGCCGTCTATGGATAGTAATTCTTCGAAGTGAGATTTCAGTAGTTTTAAGCATATTTTTGCCTGAATTAAATTACAGCATAATATGTGGCGTGTCTAAAAATCTATATGTAATACAGGGCTGTACACCAAAATTCAAGTACGTTTTCGTCTATTGATAGAAATTGCTGAAGGGGAATTTTCAACTTTATTTACGTTTTCTTACTAAAATAATTTTTAGCATACTATTTAGAATCTGTACAAATGTATAGATCATATACAGAGCTGCACAAAATAATTGGAATCCTTTGACGGCTATGGGCGGTAATTGTTTAAATCTGTGTTTTATATGTGTTATATGTTTTCTAAAATGTTTACGTAGGTATCTTCTTTACCTTATTAAAAGGCGAAGTTTTGTTAAAGCATTCTGGAAGTGTTGGAAAAGTGTTTCATAATCTATGCTTGACGCATGGTTTTTCTTTCTTGTTCTTTCCTAATTCAGACTAACAGAAAATCAGATAGGTGATGAAAAGTACCATGGCACAAGCTTTAGTATTCTTACACTTCTTCTGCAATTTAAATACTGATTTGTTTCTCTCGATTATTATATAAGGGGCTCACAACTATAGTAGACCAAGTCCATTTTGGAAAAAAAAAAATAAGATAGTTCATTTAGAAGGCACATAAAATCTTTTTTACTCATTCCCACAGTGAACCAAGTCTGTTTCAACATACTTTATTACCCAACTGAAAAGAAGGGTTATGCGTTTCACGCGTAATCTGTGTATGTGGATTTTTTTATACCCTCGAAACATCCCAACGGTTGGATGGATTTTAATGAATGAGGTCTCTATCAATTCGTCTTAACGGCCCGATGGTTATAGGCTAGGTTTTGTTTTTATACATTCAAAATGGCGGCCATAAAATATAAAATGGCGGTAGAGACAAAAAAAAAAAATTACGCAACCTATTGAGTGGCATATCATTGGATGGGTCTTTGAAAATGAAGACGATGTTTCATTGACTATTTTACAGTCAGAAGCTCCGTTAAAATATTATACAACCTGGAAGTTGTGTATGTAGGATCTCTAGCTTTACTGCAACTCTAACCATCATAGACATCTATAGACCTCATCAAAACAGTATTTATAGGTAGGAACTAACAATTAAACACAACTTAAAAGTCATCAATACAAGTAAATAATAAAAAAAATAGGTGAGTAATATAAACAAGTAATATAAAAAAATATATATATTAAGTCAATTCCTACTTAGGTCAATAAGAGAATTTTCTTTTCTCCCATTCTCCTTTCCACTTGAGTGGCGCTTAAAATGCCTTGATCAAGAAGAGGGCTCTCTCGGTCTTAAAATACCTTGATCAAGAAGAGGGCTCTCTCGATTATTGAAAATTAATTAATTAAAGAATTAATATTTGAAAAACTGGATTAACATCAATTGTCATCCACTACAAGTTAAAAAAAAATTATTTGAGCTTGATTGGATGAATAATAAGTATTTTATTAACGATTAAAAATTTGAACAAGATATATATAGCAAGAGTGTGAGCTAATACTAGGAATTGAAAAAAAAAATAGTTTCACATTGATGAGAAATAATTAATTAGTTCGCTTTTTACGCAGTCGGGTTTTTTGATTTTTAAAATTTAATTGTTTATCTTATATGTTATCTGTTTACAGACTTGGTTTACTGTGGGAGTGAATAAAACAGATTTTATGCGCCATCTAAATGGACTATCTCATTTTTTTCAAGATGGACTTTGTCTACTATGGTTGTGAGCCCCTCATACGGTAATATCTTTTTGTACTTAGTAGATATATGATAATTTTTTGTTGCACTCCCATTAATATGGTTATGATCTTGAAGAATAACACTTTCGTAAGTCTCTTGAAGGTAAATTTATGGACAATGACTTTTGTTATATAAACTTATTAATTTTAATTATTCCACAGCTTTAACTGATATCTTTGTTCTTTGAAACTATGACTAAAAAAAATAAATTTTTGGTTTAATTTTGATTCATACCTCGAATTAAATTATATTTGTTTTATTCTAAAGTCATTTTTCTTTTCTTTGCATCAGATCTATGACAAAATATATTAATTTATTATTTTACTAGATTTTTAAATTATTGATTTCAATGTTGCAATGCGCAAAGATTTATTTTGCGTATTTTCCTGCTTTATATCCTGAATTCTTTTTGAACTCATTTGAAAGGTTGATGACTTTTTTTGCCGTATTTTTTCCACTCGAGAATGAATGGGATTATGATCGTTAAAGAAAATAAATATTAGTTTCTTGTGGAAAAATTCATGGACAACGAGGTCTATGATTTGAACTTAATGGACTTGGATTATTGAATGGGTAATCCTCACTAAATAGAACAAAATTTAGAAGAAAAAGACCCCCCCCCCCACCTTTCAACAAATCCAAAAAGTAAAACTCAAACAAAAATTTTAAAAAGAAAATTAAAAAATTTTAAACTTCCCAGATAAACTCTGGCGTGTACCGTTATCTTAAACATTATCAGCAGTAAAGTTTCTGCATAAATTATTTTTATTTATTTAATTAGTTTAAGCATGATAGGAGAAAGACAACGAAATCATCCAAGAAAATTTTTTCACGAAAGTTTTTATTGATTTTTGATAAAGGCCATAGCCAGAGAAGTGTGTGTGTGTGTGTGGGGGGGGGGGATACAAAGAGATCGTGGAATGAGAAAACAGGAATTCTAATTAGTTTGCAACCTCCAGCAGCATTTCTGACAAGAAGTAGGATTAACATATCCTTTGACACTTTAAATCCAGGAAACGTTTTCTACTCCCGTGCAATGAATGTTTTTAGGAATTTGTTTTCTAAAAACGCCCTATTTGTGTTCCATGTGATTGTTTTATCAATTTTTCCAAAATTAACTTGGCTTCATTAGATATTGTATTTTGGTCAATAGGACAATTTTTTACCATCAACTGATTGTCACACCATATTATCAGCAATGATTCCATTTCAGAAACCAAGCCCAAACTCCTCCAAGTTACCTGTGAAAAATACCTCTGGAGGAGTCTTTCCAGGTGAATGTCTCGTCATCTGATTAAGGCTCTAAATCACGAGCTCAACTTGAGTATCAATGCGCAGGTATCAAACAATAATATATAAACGTTAAGTAATCGGCATAAAAAAAGTACATAACTCAGCAGTAGGCGCTGACGATGAAAGACGACGGTCACCCGCCCCGACACCAGGTATCAAACCCTTTCAACTGGGTCAACCCGGCAGGTAGGGGGCCTGGTCATCGGTTTGAAAGAAAGCCGTTTTGAATGCCGTATTCATTGGGCCACCCATGAGTTTTAACCCTTTGTGACTCAACAACTCCGATTTCAAAAATATTAATATTTACTCAGATGTTAGGATATATCATTTTAAGCATGCAAAAAATAATTAAAAGAAACTAGAACATAAATATTTAAAAAATATGACTAAAAGGTACTTTTTCACATCTGAAATAAACAGAAAATTATGTTCTTCTCAGAAATATTGTAAATTTTCTAATAAAAAATTGTAAAATATGCCAATTTACCTTCGTAAAAAAATCTATATTTCTACGTCTCAAGTCTCTTGAATTTAACAAAATTTACAAAGTTAATTTCAGAAAAATCGATGTGAAACTGTTCATATGATAGATAAATCTTTGGCATGAAAAACTAACTCACTATCGCAGTTTGTTGATTCTGTGAACTGTTGTGTTGGAAGATAGCAGCAATAAATAAAATCATCTTTTAAAGTCCACTATTTAAATAGCATTGACTTTTGGGTACGTTGAAGATATGCAATGCGGTGATACAAAAGATTAAATACCATTATCCAAAAAAGCATTCGGGGAATCTTTAGTTAGCTTTAAACATATTTACGGAAGTGTTTAGAATTACTGAAATAGCAAAATAATAAAAGGATGTAGGGGATGTAGATAGGATGCAGGAGGATATAGATATCTGGATTATGTATACTTTAGTACACATAATCTAGATATCTACATCCTCCTGAAAAAAAAGTCGTTTTTATCATAAAATGTAACATATAAATAAAAAACAGTTTCTGAAAATTGCTTGAGCGGCAACCATTACATTTTTTATATATATACTAGGGGGCTCTGCCCCCTGCAAGCTTTGCTTGCCAACCCCCGTTCAGACACTGCAGAATCTAAAAACACGCTAATCTGATCGGTTTTAAAAATATTAGAGAAGATTGAATTATACTGTATACGCGTTTCCATTCAATTTCCTTTGATTGCAAAAATTTAAGACCGAATCAGTTGCTGTTAAGACATCCAATGGTTGTTTTCGTGTTTGATTAAAGAAGATGAGTTAAGCATTTAAAAAGAAGGTAAAATAAAATGAATTAAGTATATAGAGTCTTTGTCTCCCGGTATTTTAAAACAATCTTTATAAAAATAGCCTAAGTCATGTGACTACCATCAACAGTTCCGGGCGGACCACTTCGCTTTTTATATTCAGGGAGCCATTTTGGTACTTTAATGCTAGCCAGGCACAGGTGATAAGTCGCCAAATATTACTCTATCGCCATCATTTCATCTACAATATAATAGTCCAAGTCATGTGACTGCCATAAACAAATACGGTCTGATCGCTTCGCTTTTCATATGAAAGTTTGGCACAGATGTCATATACGCGATTACAAATTTACGTGATTTCAATATTAGTGCGATTTTTTTCCAACGCCAATTTGGGGAAACATCAACAGCATAAACAACAACATCCGGCTTACCATATCAAGCAAAATAACGACACTTTGGCGCCAGTTAAGTACCCGTTGCGTATATGACATTGGCGTCAGAAAAAAATCGCGCCAATATGGGGCCGTATATGACATCTGTGCTGAAAGTTTTCTATTTTGATTAAAAAATCAAAACATTTTTTTTCGAATAAAACTACATAAAATTGGCCATGGTCGCAAAGAATTATTGGTACTGTTACGCTAGCCGAATGCAAATCTTGCCAATAGCTTCTTTTCAACTCGTCAGTTAGCATTTTTTTTTTTTTTTTTTTGAGTGGTAAATTAAAACATTGCTTTGAAGCTGAAATTAAATGTCATGGTTTGTTGCATTATTTAATATTTGGCCGGATGTCATATATGCACCGGGTTTGGCGTTTTTTTTTTTTATTATTTTATTTTTTTTTTTACGAAAATTTCGCGAAAACCTCGTTTTTGAAAACCAGTTACATATGTATTTTTGGTACTACTTAGTTATCCGTCGACCAAAAATCTATCGCCAAACTATGAGATTAAATGCCAATAATGGTGGATCGTAAATGTCACATTCACTTGACTTTAAGCAAGTTACATGTGTTTACGGCATGAAATGATTTTTATTTCGACGTTTCATTTGTATATCTATTAATGTTATACTAATTTATTTGTTCTTTCGTTATTTAAAATAAAAGTTATGTCAATTTGTATAAGTTGGCGATTTATATAATTTGGCGAAATTGGTCGACGGAATAACTAAGTAGTACCGTATTTTTTAATTATTTTCTATTATTTTTAAAATGAAATAACAAAAAAATAATTAATAGCTATAGAACAAAACAATTTATATGATTTAAAAAAAGAAAATAAAAGTGAATAAACATTTATTATTAAATAAACAATTATAGCCTGGTTACCATGTCAATCAAAATAATGCCATTTTGGCGCCATTTAGGTACCCCGGTGCGTATATGACATCTGTGCCTAATATTTTTCTTTTCGTTTTGTTACAAAAAAAAAAAAAAAAAAAAAATAGTGAAAGCCACCAATTTTAAATGTTTCAGTTTTAAATGAAAGTTTTGTATTTTAAATAAAATGCATGAAAGGATTATATTTTAAATGAAATTAATAAAATACAAAAAAAAAAAAGCGACGGGGAAAAACGTTTCGCGATTTATCACCTGCGTCCCGCTAACATAAGAATACCGAGTTCTTTATTTCTCTATCAGAATCTTTCGATTTGGCGAAAGACTGTTTAAAATTGAAATATGAATAAAAGTAACATGATACATTTCTTAGCATACATTTAAGGGAGGCCAAATTGGTCACCAGATTAGTTGAAAATAATAACTTTTTCTAAAATATGAAAAAAAAAAATCTGTTATGATTAAAATTTGAGTTGCCATCGTTAGAGAAAAGTATTTAAATTTAGAGAAAAAAATTAATATCTCGAAAACTAAGTCGAATTTTAAAATTCTAATATCAGTTTTATAATTTGCGGATCAATGCGGATTTTGGGTGTTAATTTTAACGCATAGTATTCGATATTTTAGAAGAAATCGCCGTGAAACCTAATCAGTTGTTTAATCAGTCGTTTCATAAAATCGTTTCATAAATTCGTTTCATTTCAGTTGTTTCATATATCTGTTTCATAGATTCGTTTCATTAGGATTTTATACATATAGGGTAGATAAGCTACTAAATTCCTAAAAATATATAAAATGTACAAACTACATCGATGCTAATTATATATATTTGATATGAAAATATAAGAAGATTGATTTTTTTTTTTTTAATTATGCTTAAAATATTTTTAAAATAAATTGATGAAGACATACTTTGTTCCGATTTGTTGAGACTTATCCGAATAGAATTTTCCTTTTTAGAGTCAAAATATTTCCATTTTACTTACACTGTGAGGAATGTCACGTTGTAACTAAAATGTGAAAAGCTTAGAAAAATTAAAAAAAAATTAATTCTAGAATACTTCTAAATACGCTATTCATTGTAAAAAATATTTTTTCTGTAAATTCTTTTTTTTTTTCTTTACGCCACTGCAAATTATTACGTAATTTTCGTTACACGTGGGACGGATAAAGCAGCATATTGTGAAGGCACATTGCAATCAAAATGTGAATTCTAAGAATCTTTGAAAATAAGGAGAAATATATTAAACCGATCTTAATGAATTTGGGGATTGATTTTGCGAGTACCTTGGAAATTAACCTATATTCACTAATTTATTGTAGGATTTATAGGAAAATGATCTCTAAATAGATCAATTTCAAATAATATGCAATTGGAAATTATAAACATGAAACAAACACAATTTTGCACGTATCCCACGGAATATATATGTCGTAGGCCAATTGAGAAATCCGGCTCTTTGCAAACAGCCTAGGCTCTTTGCAAAGAGCCGGGCTAATTGGAGAATCCATCTCCCTTTTCCCAATTAGCCTGATATTTTTCAGGCTTATTGCAAAGAGCCTAGAAAGCGTTAGGCTAATTGAAAAATGACCACTTATTATCCGATCAGGGTGATATTTTTAGCTCACAGGCTATCAAAGCCTGAGAGCTTATGTGCCCGCCGATTCTGTATGTACGTGTGTACGTACGTACGTACGTATGTACGTAACGCGATAACTCTTGATAGAAATATCCGATTTGCTTCAATTTTTTTTTCTAGGTTCATTCTGATAAGATGCTTCCCTGATTAGTTTTTGGGGTTCATTGGTTAAGGATAAAGGGGGAAATGGGGGGCTAGTCCCCCCCCCCCTTAATTTATATAAATGGGTTTTTCATGCAGAGTTATTCAATTTGCTCCAAATTTCGTGTACCGGTTTATTATGTTAAGGAGCTTCCCTGATTAGATTTGGAGGTTCATTAGTTAAGTATAAAGGGAGGAAAGGGGGGCTAGACCCCCCCCCATTAATTTAGATAAATGGGTTTTTCATGCAAAGTTGTTCGATTTGCTCCAAATTTCGTATACCGGTTTATTATGTTAAGGAGCTGCCTTGATTATATTTGGAGATTTATTGGTTAAGTATAAAGGAGGGACAGGGGCTAGTGTCCCTTAATTTAGATAAATTGGTTTTTCATACAGAATTATTCGATTTGCTTCAAAGTTGATACATCAGTTTATTACGATATGGCTACCTTCATTTGATTTGGAGGTTCATTGGTTAAGTATAAAAGGGGGGCAAGTGCCCCTCCCCTTAATTTAGATAAATGGGTTTTCATGCAGAATTATCTGATTTAGTTTAATTTTTTTTCAACCGGATCCGAACTTGAAGTTTCCATTTGAAGTCAACCCGAAAACCGACCACAACCAGGTTTCGGATTGAGTTCAATTAGAACTTTCAGGTTCGGATCGGGTTGCCGGTGGACGGAGATTATTTTGTCTGGCTTGCATCGGGTTATAGTTCTTTGGAATATTTTTGTCGGTTAAGATTTGGTTCGGGACGGGTTTCAGGTTGACTTCAAATGGAATTTTTAGGTTCTGGTAGCGTTGCGTGTCCACGGAAACTAATTTATCTTATTCGGATCCGGTTATGGATCTTTGGAATTTTTTTGTCGGTTATCAGATTTGGTTCGGGATTTCGGGTTTTTTTCAAATGAAACTCTCAGGCTCGGGTCAGGTTGCATGTAGACTGAAATTATTTTGTCTTGCTCTGATCGGGGTACGGTCTGTTGTAATTTGTTTTTCGAGTTTGGGTAGGGTTATGCGTTAATAAACCTAAAAAAAGAAAATTACCCGGTTAAACTGATGGCATTGAGCTCACAGGCTATTCACACTAATTGTATATTATACTCTTATTTCAAAGAATAATGCCCCTCGAAAAATAAATGAAGGTACTAGTCCCCGTTGCCCCCCTTTCTACTTAACCAAAGAACCTCCAAATCTAATCAGGGAAGCTACTTAACATAATAAACTAATATACCAAATTTGAAGCAAATCAGATAATTCTGCATGAAAAAACCACTTCACTAAATTAAGGGTGGGGGGTGTATTATCTCCCCCATTTCTCCCTTTATGCTGAACCAATGAACTTTCAAATCTAATCAGAAAAGCTCCTTATTAGAATGAACCTAGAAAAGAAAATTAAACTAAATTAGATAATTCTGCATGAAAACACATTTATCTAAATTAAGGGGAGGGGCAATTGTTCCCCTTTCCCCCCTTTTATACTTAACCAATGAACATCCAAATCAAAGAAGGAAGCCATATCGTAATAAACTGGTATATCAAATTTGAAGCAAATCGAATAATTCTGTATGAAAAACCCATTTATCTAAATTAAGGGGACACTAGCCCCTATCCCTCCTTTATACTTAACCAATAAATCTCCAAATCTAATCAAGGCAACTCCTTAACATAATAAACCGGTATACGAAATTTGGAGCAAATCGAATAACTCTGCATGAAAAACCCATTTATCTAAATTAAGGGGGGGTCTAGCCCCCCTTTCCTCTCTTTATACTTAACTAATGAACCTCCAAATCTAATCAGGGAAGCTCCTTAACATAATAAACCGGTATACCAAATTTGGAGCAAATCGAATAATTTTGCATTAAAAACCCCTTTACCTAAATTAAGGCGGGGGCTAGCCCCCCCCCTTTCCTCCCTTTATACTTAACTAATGGCCCTCCAAATCTAATCAAGCCATCACCTTAACATAATAAACCAGTATACCAAATTTGAGCTAAACGAATAACTCTACATGAAAAACGCATTTATCTAAATTAAGGGGAGAGGCAATTGCCCCCATTTCCCCCCTTTATACATAATAATGATCTTCCAAATATAATCAGGGAAGCTGCTTAACATAATTAACCGGTATACCCAATTTATAGCAAATCGCATATTTCTGCATGAAAAACCCATTTATCTAAATTACGGGGGGGGGGGGGATATCCCCCCCCCTTTCCTCCCTTTATATGTAACTAATGAACCTCCAAATCTAATCAAGGCTTAATAATCAATAATAATAAAGAGCTCCTTAACTTAATAAACCAGTATACCAAATTTGGAGCAAATCGAATAATTCATCATGAAAAACCGATTTATCTAAATTAAGGGGGTAGCCCCCCTTTATACTTAAATAATGAGCTTCCAAATCTAATCAGGGAAGCTCCTTAACACAATAAACCGGTATACCAAATTTGGAGCAAATCGAATATTTCTGCATCAAAAACCCATTTATATAAATTAAGGGGGGGGGACTAGCCCCCCTTTATCCTTAACCAATGAACCCCCAAAAATAATCAGGGAAGCACATTATCAGAATGAACCTTGAAAAAAAAAATGAAGCAAATCGGATATTTCTATCAAGAGTTATCGCGTTACGTATATACGTACGTACGTACACACGTACATACAGAATCGGCGGGCACGTAAGCTCTGAGGCTTTGATAGCCTGTGAGCTAAAAATATCACCCTGATCAGATAATAAGTGGTCATTTTCCAATTAGCCTAACGCTTTCTAGGCTCTTTGCAATAAGCCTGAAAAATATCAGGCTAATTGGAAAAAGGGAGATGGATTCTCCAATTAGCCCGGCTCTTTGCAAAGAGCCTAGGCTGTTTGCAAAGATCCGGATTTCTCAATTAGCCTACGACATATGTATATATATATATATATATATATATATATATAAACTTGAAGAATCATAAGTAGAGGGCAGCATTATAAAATTATTCACATTTTTGTTGTTGCCTACTTGTATAATTATTGTCATTCCAACCATTCAAATTAATAACTGCATTTCTTCAGTCCTATTTTGTAATGGGTTTACTCCGGGATCCTTTAATTAGCAGATAAAATAACTTATAATGGTTAGATTAATTACGATAATAATTTATAATTATTATATTTATATTATTTATAATATTATTTACTTGGTGAAATGATTTTGAATTGTCAGAATTCACTTTTAACTGTAACCCATTAATATGGCGGGGTTTTTCTGTGATTGTGGGTAAGCATAATTACGATTCAATATGGTATTTTAAAATATTGTATGATTCTATTGCTGAGTAAGTTTTTAACTCACATGTTTCATTTTTATTTCTATGTGCATGACATTGTTCTGTCTGGGTCTTACATGTTGATTAATTATATATTTCTTTCATTTTTTCATGGTATGGTTAATCGGGCAATGGAAGAAATAAACATTTAAGCTGTAGCTTATTATTTCTTCCTCAGAAATTAACCGCTTATTACTAATGATTTCGTAATATTGCCCTTGAAAACGAGTTACGAATCATGAGTTCCAATTTTATTAATATTTGCTCTCTCATTTTAGTACATTTTGTGGTTTTTCTTTTCGAGTTAATGAATTTTCAATTTTGAGATCATATATTTCGTGCAAAGGATTTGTTGATGCTGACAATGATTCATTATTTCAGGTATTTTTTCATCAGTTAAATTGATTTCGTTACAAATAGTTTTAGAAAATATTTCAAATATTTATGATTTCCTTCATATATTTCATTATTTACTTGTTATTTTTATGAATTCGACATCCTGTTGTTTTTCCTTTCGAAAATTTTGAAATTTTTTAATTTTTAATACTTCATATATTGGTGATTAGGATATAAGTTTATTAAAAAAATTCATTAATGATTAGTTAAATTAATAATAGTTGATCCAGCTTTATTATGTATAAAGTCAGTGCAATGTATTGATACCCACTTTATTAATTTTTATTAAAAAAAGATGATGAATTGTAATATTATATAATGGTTATATATATATATATATATATATATAATTCTAAATTTTTTGCATTTGCGTTTTATTTTATATGAAAAATCAATTACGTTTGTAAAACTAATTTCAACAGTTTTATTATTTATAAATTACTACTACCACCGGAAACGGCAGAAAATGGTATACATTCGAAAGGGAGGGTGTTGAGGTTTCTTTGTATATGTGCTGGGATAGATTGTAAAAAGAAAAAAGGATGTTTTATTAAAATAAATAGCAATACCCTTAGTATCTTTTTGTTCTGTTATTGTTTAATAAGTGATTATTCTTTCATAAACGCATAAGTAATATAATATCGCTGTGTTTCTTTCTATATGCTCAACGCAATGGATGTTAAATTTTCATAAATTCAAGGAATTTTTGTTTAGCATCTAAGTAGACATAAAATTTCTCCGAATTGAAAATTATTCTGGACTAATGGGGTATTATTTTAACTCCTTGAAAAGTTTTATAGCAGCTCTACAGCTCTTTTGTAAATTGCATATAAAAGATATAATTACATGTAAATTGATGAAATTTCAATACTTTATTGGAAGACATTTTTCAAAAATGAATATAAATAGTTTAACCTAAAGCTACTTGTTGTATTGTTGAGAAGTGTCTTCTAGAACACAAGAAGTCTTTCAGAAGTGTCTTCAAGAACATATCTTCCAGTAGATCTACGACTTTCTTTTCTCTGATCCGTATTCCTAATGCAAGTTCGATGTCTGCAATAGTTGTTGGTTAGCTATCGCATATATCTCTTTCCTCTAATAATGGAGTTGGCTTATAATTTTTTTTTCAATATGAATTTTGAACTCTCTTTGAACAGATCTGAGAAAATGACGTCTTTCTTTATCGTATGTCTCTCAACCAAGAATGAAGAAGAATCATAGACATTGAAGAAAGTTAAGACGGATTCTTAAGAGCAAAATAACGGATAATGGCTTTTCTGATCTGAGCTTAATAGATTAAAATTGTTGGATACAAATTTCCTGGTATTTTATAGTCAAAATAATGCCTCAAATGATTAACTTTATCTTAGTTTAGTTCACTTTTACTGATTTTGAATTGAAACATTAGTATCTTAAACGCTCTTGAAAGAAAAAAAAAAACCTGTTTCATATAAAGCATATAAGCTTTATAATTTGAACCTTTATCGTTTTAAATCAAATAAATTCGGGTTCAAAAACTAAATTTGTTTCACGCATTCCGGTGAAGCTTAAAGTTTGGTTCCACACATAAGATACAACCAAATTCATTCGGTTAACCCGGGAGAACTCGCTGCATGAGATTTTCTCTCACAGTCGTACTTTTTTAAGACTCTTATTTAAATCATTTTTCATTTTAATTAAAATTTCAAAATGTTTTTCAATTATTTTACCTATTTTGTGAATAAAAGTACTAAGCCAACCAAAAAAAAGTTGATATTATATGAATGTAAAGTAAAAGAAAAGCAATTGGGCATTCCCACTAGCGAGTTCTCCCGGTTAAAGCGGCTTTTATACAACCCTGAAGGGTATTATAGAAAAAGAGGTACTAAAAAAAGACATACCGGGTGTCCCAAAAAGGACTGACTGATTTTAAAATTCAATAACTTGCAAATGGCGACAGATATTTAAAAATTTCTTGCAGGAGGGTTATGCATAAGGTCAAAAGTTTTATTACAGTGATTTTCGATTTTAGTTCGAATTACAAACAATAGATGGCGCTGCGATCAATAGACGCTGAATTCAGGCTCGATTTTTGGTACTTCGTGGCCCGGATAATACATTTCCATCTCCTTTTTCAGCATGGAACAAGATAAAGGACCAGAAATCGAGCCTGTATTTAGCGACTATTGCTTACAGCGCCATCTATTGTTTGTAATTCGAACTAAAATCGAAAATCACTGTAATAAAACTTTTGACCTTATGCATAACCCTCCTGCAAGAATTTTTTAAATATCTGTCACCGTTTGCAAGTTATTGAATTTTAAAATCAGTCAGTCCTTTTTGGGACACCCGGTATAAAAGGAATAACAATAAAAATATATCAAATGATGGTAATTAACAATGTATTTTGTATATTATTTGGGTTTTCTTTTCCTATTTGACAGCTAAAATGTTTTCGGAGAGTATCCACGGTTTTACAACCCTCTAATTCTCAACGTAGAATACGTTCTAGAAATTCCGTAGTTCAGAGAGTCTGCTTTTACACCAGAAAATTTGAATAATAAATTTCACTTTACTTAAATACGAAATGTATGTTATTAAATAAAGCAAACAATGCTATTTTGAATTTCTTGTGTGAATTTGGAATATCCGAATTAAAAAATGCACTAAATTCGAAACATTGTTGGTAGCATATTTGTTCCGTGAGCATTAGAGGGTTAAAATTTGGATAGGGCATACATTTTAGTGTATTGTATTCGGTGCAGCTTCAATTATATCTTCTTCTCAAAATGTATTAAATTCATAAGTAAAAGACACTTTTGACGAGTAAAACTGCATGAAAGTTCATCTATTAATCAACAGAAAAATTGCCGAGCAAGCAAATCGTCTCATATAATAATGCCAACCGTTTCAATTTCTGTTTGGACTGGAAAATTTTATGGGCTTAAAAGGCCACTTTAGTATTCTATAACTTTTCATGTTTGACATTTGTTCCATTGCAGCTAAAGTTAAATTCATTAATTGCAAAATATTAGGTTTTATAGTTTTAACTTTTGTACATTTTCTTAACACCGGTGTCAAATGACATCTTTTAAGATTTTGATTTATAGTTGTTTCATTTTTACTTTTTAAACTAAAACAACCGTAAGTCAAGAATCCAATATATTAAAAAGTATTTGTTCTTGTTTCAATTAAAAAAATTATGCATAAAACAACCATAATCAAATTCTTAAAAGGTGTCATTTGACACCGATAGAAATAGTGTTAAGTAAAAATTCACCCTACTAAAATATACATTTTTTAGCTCACAGGCTATCAAAGCGTGAGAGCAAATGTGCCCGCCGGTTCTGTATGTATGTATGTAGGTAGGTATGTACGTAACGCGATAACTCTTGATAGAAAGATCCGAATTATTCAATTTGCTCCAAATTTGGTATACCAGTTTATTATGTTAAGGTGCTTTCCTGATTAGATTTTTAGATTTGGAGGTTCATTAGTTAAGTATAAAAGGGGGGAAGGGGCTAGCCCCCCCCAATTTAGATAAATGGGTTTTTCATGCAGAATTATTCGATTTTCTCCAAATTTGGTATACCGGCTTGTAATGTTAAGGAGCTGTCTTAATTAGATTTGGAGGTTTATTTGTTAAGTATAAAGGGAGGCGGGGGCTATCCCCCCCCCTAATCCAGATAAATGGGTTTTTCGTACAGTATTATTCGATTTGCTTCAAATTTGATGTAACAGTTTATTCCGATATGGCGTTTCCTTCATTAGATTTGGAGGTTCATTGGTTAAGTACAAAAGGGGGAAAGGGGGTCAAGTCTCCTTCCCTTAATTTAGATAAAGGGATTTTCGTGCAGAATTATCCAATTTACTTTAATTTTTTTTCTATGTTCATTCTGATAAGGAGCTTTCCTGGTTAGATTTGGAGGTTCATTAGTTAAGCATAAAGGGGGGAAGGGGAATTAACCCCCCCCCCTTAATTTAGCGAAATGTTTTTTTCATGCAGAATTACCTGATTTGCTTCAAATTTTGGTATACCGGTTTATTATGTTAAAGAGCTTCTCTGATTAGATTTGAAGATTCATTGGTTAAGTATAAAAGGGGGAAACGGGGGCTAATCCCCCTTCAATTATTTTTTAAGGGCATTTTTTTTTTAGATAAGTGTATAACATGCAATTAGTGTGAATAGCCTGTAAGCTCGATGCCATCAGATGACTGGGCACTTTTCAATTTCTTAATGAGGCACAATGAAATACAAATGGCCCAAATATAGACATTTGTTAAATTGAAAGGCATAGTTTTATTTATGGAAATGAGTAATAAGTTCACATAAAGATATGAATAATGACTTATATTATTTTTTACCTGAAAAAGAATCCGTGCCGTCCAAAACATGTTCTTCTGTTGTGATTTCATTAACCATTCCTATTATTAGTTTTCCTGACACAGAAAAATTTTACTTTTCGACGGCCTAAAGGAGTGACAATTCAAAATCTGATAGAGAAATGAGCTCGAGAGTAGCACTTATATTATTGCAGTTAATGCGCTATTGGATTACAATATATACCTGTAGAATATGCAGTCGGTCTTGTTTAAGACGCTCACGGTTAATACGCGATCCTGCTTAATACGCGGATTTTTTCGCTTATTTCTAGCCCAGAAGGCTAATGCAAGAATCTAAGTTTTAATACGCGAATGTTTATGACGTTATTCCACTTAATACGCGATAGATTTTCAGTTCTTTGAGGGGGGAAAAAAAAGACGCTTAAGACAATAACTCATGGAACGAGATCCGAAATACTTCTTTTTTCTCCAGTGTTGCCAATTTAGGAGATTTTTTTTATTCAGATAAAAATTAATGGTTCCGGATAGCAATATTTTCTTTATTTAATAAAAAATTAATGAAAAAATTGCTAATTGGGAAAAGTGGTAGGTATTTGAATTTTAAAAAAAATCCGCTAAAAAACTGATATTTTTTTCTTTGATCCGCGTTTTGACCATTCTTTGTCTCTCTCTCTCTTCATGTATGTGTTTGATGTAGTACATCACAGCAGGGCTGCGGAGTCGGTGGGGAAAATGGGCGACTCCGACTCCGGAATATTTTAACGACTCCGACTCCGAGCTTGCAACACTAGTACTCGGGCTGGTGTACTAATGTTGCCTGTTGGTGAAAATAAGGATGGAATATAAGAAAAATAAAGCTAAAATCTCACTATTTTGGCATTGATTATTTTTTTAAAGTTTCAAAAATAAAACAGAAAAAAATTATATTTTCTGCTTTATTAATTTTACAATTTCGCGTCCGCAAACCCGAAAAATTCAATTATCGAAGTCTAAAGAACACAAAATGGAAATTTTACTGTTTTGGAATTGCGGGCTGAGAAGAAAAAACCAAATTGTTACAATTTAGTTGTTATTCTGCTCCTTCAGACTCGAAAAATTTATATGGAAATTAAGAAAAATAAAGATGAAAATTTTATTATTTTGGAAATAGTTCGGATACTGTAGATTCTAATGAAATAATAAAGAAAAATTGCATTTTTAAAAATTAAGTTTACAATTTTGGCTTTATTTTGGGTTCTGCAGAGCTGAAAAATCCGAAATTGAAAAGGTGAAAAAAAATGAAATTTCAATATTAGGTAGCTTTCTTTACAAAAAGCAGCCGTTCGGAGGAAAGCGATTTCAAAAAATTTTGGTATATTTTCATCGATCATGACCCCCAGACCCCGAAACCACACTCCGTTCAAAATTGATATATATATATATATATATATATATATATATATATATATATATATATATATATATCAATATATATATATATATATATATATCTGACCTATGTCACACTGTAACTCTCGTATTTATGAACCGATTTGGATGTAATTCGGTGTGTACATACCAATGTCTCGACCGAGTTCGTTGGCCAGCTTCATCCGCCATTTTGTTTCAAAATGGCGGCCATTTAAAAAAATTTTAAAAATTTTAAATTTGAAATGTGGTACCAAAAAAATTGAAAATGGAAAAATATTTTTTTCTTATGTATTTGAACATTATACAAAGACTCCGTAGCAGTTTTTGTTTTGTCTATATCTTAAAAAATGGCTGAGTTATAGCATTTTGAATTTCTAGCGAAGCTGACATTTTGAAACGTCCTGAATTTTGTCACGCGATAAAAGGCGTGTTTATGAACCGATTTGGATGTAACTTCGTTTATACATAGTACAGACCAATGTCTCGACCGAGTTCGTTTGCCAGCTTCATCCGCCATCTTGTTTAAAAATGGCGGCCATTTACAATTTTAAGAAAAATTTTAATTTGAAATGTGGTACCAAAAAATTGAAAATTGAAAAAATATTTTTTTCTTATGTGTTTGACCTTGATAAAAAGATTCGGGAGCAGTTTTTGTTTCGTCTATATCTTAAAAAATGGCTGAGTTATAGCATTTTGAATTTCTATTGTGGCTGACGTTTTAAAACGACCTGATTTTTGTCACGCGATAACAGGCGTATTTATGAACCGATTTGAATGTAACTTGGTCTGTACATAGTACATACCAATGTCTCGACCGAGTTCGTTGGCCAGCTTCATTCGCCATCTTGTTTCAAAAGGGTTGCCATTTAAAAAAAAAATGTAATTTAAAATTTATAATGAGGTATTAAAAAATTGGAAAATGAAAAAGATTTTTTTTATGTGTTTGGCCTTGATACAAAGATTCTGGAGCAGTTTTTGTTTCTGAAAATTTGTTCTTTTGTTTATATCTTAAAAAGTGGTTGAATTATAGCACTTTGAATTTCTATCATGGCTAACACTTTGAAACGATCTTGTATTTGTCACGCGATACCACACGTATTCGCCTATTTCGATGGAAGAAGGCATGTGGATTGTATATATCAATATCTCGACCAAGTTCGCTGGCCAGCTTCATCAGCCATCTTGTTTCAAAATGGCGGCCATTAAATAAAAAAAAAATATATTTAAAGTGAGATGCAAAAAAATTAGAAATTGAAAAAGGTTTCTTTCTTAAGTATTTGACCTAGATATAAGGATTCAGGAGCATTTTTTGTTTGTCTTTATCTTAAAAAATGGCTCAGATATAGCAGTTTCAATTTCTAACGTGGGTGACATTTTGAAAAATCTGGTTTTTTGCCTGCGACAGCACTCGTATATATCAACCGATTCCGATGTGAGTGAGCATGTGCACAGCAATTACTAAGGTCTCGACCAAGTTCACTGGTTAGCCTCATCCACCATGTTGTCTTAAAATGGCAGGCACTTTAAGAAATCGCCGAATTTGGCAGCCAAATATAAGTTACTTTAAATAAAAGCAGATTGGATACAGCTGACTAATTTCGCGAAATTCTCATTCATAATGATTTAGTATTGATAAAAATTAGTATTGAATCTCCTACATTCGGTTTCCACTTAATTGAGCTTCGTGTGTTTGAATAATATAAGTTGGTTTTTTTAAAATAAGGAATATGAAAGCTACCTCTTCCTCCCGGTGCTCGCCGGAAGGACTTTTTTTTTGTTATTTTGGGTACCGCCGATTCAGAAAAAATTACAATTTCATCTTATTTTGACTCCTGTGCACAAAAATAAATAAATAAAGGAAGGGTATTTTTGAATTTTGACTTTTGGTCATACAAACTGGAAAAATCTGAACGGGAAAAAAACGGAAAAAGGCTTCTATTACAATGCTATATCTGGTTCTTAGTTCTTTTGCCTCCAAAAATAGTACAGATTTATAATTTTTGCATTACCTCCAGTAAGGGATCTGCATGAACCGAAATTTTAAGGCCCGTCCCCTAAAACGTTCAGCCTTTTTTTTTATATTTATTATCACTCCAATCGTGCCTATTGCCTATTGTAAATTGCTTCTATTTTATCAGCATAGTTTGATTCTTTCAAATTTGTTATATTGAGCTTTTCAGCCTGCTCAATTTTCTTATCAGTCTGATCCGGCCCATTAGCATAAATTGTCTTAATTCTATTTATACGGACTGTTTGAAAAATTGCCTTCATTTTCTGGGTCTTGGGTCCTTCCAGACCTTTGTATCTCGGGTTCTATCCGCAAACCCCAAAAATACGAGGGGAAGTACTTATATACTAAATGTAAAATGTCTACTACAGTCATGAATTAAGACAGTTTTCATCTACTTTGTACATGGGTAGTATCCTGTACCTACCCCTGTATCTACTTTGTACACTGCAGTAAATCAATCATCTTTAACTTGAATAGCCTAATATAGTCCATAAATAACAATAATAGTTCATTTTATAGATTTAAAATTAATTATAATTAGTTTAATTTCACTTTAAAATGTCTAACAAAAAAATCTGGAGTCGAAATCGGAGTTGGCTTGTTTTTTAGCGACTCAGACTCCGACTCCGCAGCCCTGGTACACAGAGATAGATGAATTCAGGATGCTCAGCCGTTATAAAAATTATGATTAGAGATGATTATACCTGTTGTGCTAGTGAGGTTTTAAATGTACGTTATATCACTAGTACGTTTTATAAAGCATGTTATAGGAACAAATTAAATAAATAAATAAATAAATAAAAAGGAAAAGAAAACTCGTGAAGATTAAAGAAATACGACTGCTCTTGTATAATTCTTTTATGTTTTCTATGTTTTGTCTACTTTTTTCTATGCTAACAATATTTTTTACACAAAGATTAATAAGGATAGTTTTTTTTCTTATTATATTAAAAACAAGTAACATATATATATTTTTAAAAATCAATTCCTACTTAGGTCATCAAAGAAAAATTTAAGATAATCCTTTAAGCTAATATTAGTTTTTGTTGCATTAAAATATCTCAATTTGTTGATTTTCTACAAGTAAGTAAACCGTATTGGTTTACAATGGAAGTCTATGGGAATTTGGCGAAATATTAGAGATATCGCCAAGTTGGCGTCACTTTTGGCAAGTCATTTTGGTCGCCAAATTTGGCGATATATTGCCAAGTTGGCGATAAACTTTGATGTATTTGGCGACAGAACAGGATCCCCCCTATGGTATTGCCCCTTATAGGTGTGAAGATGCATTAAATGCTATTCAATAACCAAAGGCTGCCATTTTTTCTCCCATATAAAACTAAAATTAATTAATAAAAATTTAATTAATGAATTAATATTTGAAAAAACTGTATTAACACCAAGGGTCATCCACTACAAGTTAAAAAAATTTTATTTGAACTTGATTGGATGAATAATAAGTATTTTATTAACTATTGAAAATTTGAACAAAATATATATAGGGAGAGTGTGAACTAATAGTAGGAATTGGATGACCGACAGATGATAATGATACTCATTATCACAAGTACTAAATATGATTTTAATAACTGGATTGTGCTTTAAAGATTTAATATGTTTTCTTTGTGTTTAAAAAATTAGTCTAGCATGATAATTATTTTTGTTGTTTTATTTTTAGTTGTACCATATTAATCGAAGATAAAGCCACGATTGAATCCGCATTTATTTTCAGTTATTATTCCTATCAGTCCTATAAAAAGAAACAATTAGTTAAAGTAGACTACATTTAAATTTTAATCTAAATACAATATACGTAAAAGACACAATTTTCGACCATAAACATGTAAATGAAAGATCTAAAGTTGATTAAGACGATTAGGTATATAAATAAGCTCAGTTCTTGCAACATTATACAAATCACGTTTAATACGAGATTCCGTTTAAACCCGATTTCTGTCCTCTGACTTGAAGAGCGTGTTAACCGGGTTCGACTATAATTACAATTAAGGATTGACAGAAACCAAAACCGAATTTCGGTAACCTTCCTATTTTCGGCCGAAAAATAAAACGAAAATGTCCAGTTTTTTAAAAAGAAATTAATACATATATAAATATTAATTAATTATGCGTGTTTATTAAACACACATGGTTATTAATCAATTATACGTGTGGCCCAAGTTGACTCTCTGTGCCTTTGACCAAAACTTTTTATTTTCATATAAAATAAATTTAGTCCAGTAGAAATAGCTGAAAAAAGGACCTTGGCTTGCAAAAATTCGGGTAATTCTGATTTTCGGGTATTATGTATAGGTTGACCCTCTAATGAAAAAAACAAGTTTTCGATATTCTAGACCTTGTGCGTTTTTTACTTATATCAAAAAACCCCAAATTTTTCGGCCCTTTTTTCGATTTTTCTGGATTAACTCGGTTCCAGTGCATTTTACAGAAAAAAGTACAGTTACAATTTTGTAGAAGGCAAAATTTTCTACCACATGCACTATTCATGTTTGTAAATTGACAAAATAGGAAGCGAGATACGGAGCCGGGAAAATGGGGTACAATTTGCAAAAAGTGGAAAAAAAACAAAAAAACAAATGACGTTAGTTTTTCCTTGATAAGCCATTTTTATTTTTTATTTTTCCGTTTTAGGAACAAAAGCGTCGTAAAAAACTTTGTAAAGTATGAAATAACCTACAAGTTTCATTCATTAGAACATTAATTATCTCTAACATACTCTAAAATCAGAACCACACGATTTATGGTTAAAACAGGAAAATACCGCCTAGCAAGTCACTATTTTAAAAACGATCTTTAATTTTTGATACTGAATAAACGAAGCAAGTAATTGATTATATTGTGTACAATAGAAAGTAATTGGAGAATAGTTGGGAGGGGGGTGAAGTTAACTAAAAGACCTAGTCGGTAGATATAGGCGCCGCCCAGAGTTTGGGCTAAGAATCCGAAGTCGAAAGTAAAATTAAGTGCTGGGAATAATATAAGAAAAATACTGCAAAGATAAATAAAATATAATTTATAAATTTTAAAAGGGAAAAGTATTATACAGGGCCGAAACTAGCGGGGGGGGGGGGGAGGGCATATGGTTCATTCACCAAAATGGAAGGCAAAGAGGGCGCAGAATGAAGATTTGGTTTATCGTATTTGTATTAATTTGTCTCACAAATTTTTGTTAGTTAGTCAAAGTTTACATTAAAAGTAAATCTATCTCACATTGAGAATATTATTCTCAACATAAAGAGGACCAACAAATATGCTCATGCATACTAAGACGGACACCTGTATAAAGTGGAATTGTTTCCGGTTTTTTTTTTAAATTCAACTTTAAATTTTAAAATAAAGCAATGGATAATATAAACTTATAAAATTCTGTATGTAAATGCACTTTGTGTAGGAGAGGGAAAGTGTGGTGGTGAGGATTGGGCAAAATCCATATTTGCCCCAGAATTAAAAAAAAAAAAGCTTGTTTTGGGCTGGAGGTATCGAATAAGAATAACTGTTAAAAATGAATTCGGAAAGCCCAAAATGCACGATTCTATGCGTTAAAAGTAATAGCGGAAGAAATATTGACAATTAATCAAGTATATGAATATTATTATATTATGTGGCAACGCTCCTGATGTTATACTGGACCTTGAGGACTTTGACGACCTAGAACAAACAATCGAGTCACTTGCTACCAGAGTCAAACAGCAGAAAAAAGAAACATATATAAAGTGACTATACTTACAATATATTTGTTGATTAGTATCTTGTACATGATATAATTAATTAATTCGTGTTTTCTATATAAAAAAAATAAAAGCTTTTTTTTTTTTATTACTAAATTGCCAGGCAACATTTTCAGGTTTTAAATAAAATCTCGTTGCTGTGATTGTCAAAGTCAATTACAAAAAATAATTATCTAATAAATAAAACTATGGTCCACTTCATGCTCTAAAAAGTTGATTATGATTGCTTTAATTCTGAAATGCACTAAAACTGAGCTACAAAGCAAAAAATACCGT
Source organism: Maratus speciosus (assembly GCA_963932465.1). Classification (NCBI taxonomy): domain Eukaryota; kingdom Metazoa; phylum Arthropoda; class Arachnida; order Araneae; family Salticidae; genus Maratus; species Maratus speciosus. The sequence continues at coordinate 149,555,976 of OZ010788.1, forward strand.
CATTTGTGGATTTTTGTAATTTTTGCAAATTTTACCCTATTTTCCCGGCTAGTAGTAGGAAAACAACAGTTCGGGCTCAGGAGGGGGGACGGGGGGACCGTGCGCAGTCCGAAGGTCCCTCCTCCCCCCCCCCCCTCCGGCCCCATCCCCCTTCCCGCATCCTCATCCCCCCTCCTGCGCACCCTCCGACACCGCCCCCTAGCAGGAAAAATGGCGTTTTTAGAGTATTTTTCTGCTATAACATGAGAGTTGAACGTTAGATCGACTAGATTATCATACTATAAGACGAAGATTAAATTTACATTTGAATTTTGAACAACCTTTTCCTTAATGAGTATTATTAATTAAGCAAAACAATGGAAAATATCAATTTTTTAGGAAAAAGCTGATTTCTGTAGATTTTCTTTCAAGTACAAGATCAGAATATACTCTTAAATGGAGAAAATTAAACATATATTTGAATTTTGAACAACCTTTACCTGAATGAGTATTATTAATTAAGCAAAATAATGGAAAATAACAATTTTAAAGGAAAAAAGCTGATTTCTGCAGATTTTATTCAATTGCAAGATCAGAATATCAACTTAAATGGAGAAAGTTAAACATATATTTGAATTTTGGATGATTAACATCTTAATGAGCATTATTAATTAAGCAAAACAATGAAAAATATCAATTTTTAATGAAAAAAGATGAATTTTTTCAAGTACAAGATCAGAATATACTCTTAAATGGGGAAAGTTAAACGCGTACATTTGAATTTTGAAGAATCTTTACCTTAATGAGCATTATTAATTAAGCAAAACAATGAAAAATAACAATTTTAAAGGAAAAAAGCCGATTTCTGAAGATTATTTTCAACTGCAAGATCAGAATATCAACTTAAATGGAGAACGTTAACCATATATTTGAATTTTTAACAATCTTTACCTTAATGAGTATTATTAATTAAGCAAAACAGTGGAAAATATCAATTTCTTAGGAAAAAAGCTGATTTCTGTAGGTTTTATTCAACTACAAGATCAGAATATCAACTTAAATGGAAAAAGTAAAACATATATTTGAATTTTGAACAATCTTTACCTTAATGAGTATTATTAATTAAGCAAAACAGTGGAAAATATCAATTTCTTAGGAAAAAGCTGATTTCTGTAGATTTTATTCAACTACAAGATCAGAATATCAACTTAAATGGAAAAGGTTAACACCATATATTTGAATTTTTAACAATCTTTACCTTAATGAGTATTATTAATTAAGCAAAACGGTGGAAAATATCAATTTCTTAGGAAAAAAGCTGATTTCTGTAGATTTTATTCAACTACAAGATCAGAATATCATCTTAAAAGGAAAATTTAAACATATAATTTAGTTTTTGATCCACCATTACCTTAATAAATTTTGATAATTAAACAAATAACAAAGAATAATATCGAATTTTTAAAGAAAAAAGATTAATTTTATTAATCCAACAATGATTTTTACATCTTTATATAATACTTCGATCCTATCCAACGTTTTTATTCGTTATTGGCTTTAAATTTTATCATTTTCGTATAAAATTTCGAGTTTTCAAACCAATTAACTTAATTTTACTACATTTTAAATGTGGATATTTCTAGGTAAATACCCAATTTTATCTTACACTTAGTAATTTTACACCAACCTAATTGATTCTACAGTGTTTAGACTACTGTAGGATTATGTTTCATCATCACACTTCTTCTAAAAGTAAAAATAACCAGATTTCCCGCCCACCTTTCATGAATTACATCTACGCTCTTTTCAAACTCATAAGAAAATCCTACGTTTCTCCCCCCTTGAAGGGAGGAGGATACTGTAGCGTTACGTCACTTGTTTACAAAATATCGATATGTTGACGATTTGATCATTTTTCAAGATGTATAAAAGAAAGTATCAATATTTTTACATTATTACAAGTATAATTTTACAGTTTAATGAATAATTATTTATTTATTATTGGATACCCAATTTTATCAACAGATGAATTAACTATACCTGTGTTGAAACTACATTTCACATACTTATCCACACTTTAAAAAAATTTCACTTCAATATGTAAATATTAAGTGCATTTTTAACATAACACATGTTTTTTCAACACTAGTTCCTATACGAGAATTTTGTTTATTAAATAGTATGTATTCACTTTCAAATTGCTTTTACTTGAAATTACATAAACCCTTTTAACAAAAAATTTGTTTAATCACAGAACGAACTGTATTTAACATGTTCAACCTCAATATCAATAATTAAACAAAACAATGGAAAATATCAATTTTTAAGAAGAAAAATAAAAACAGATTTCTTTAGAGTTTCTTTTTTCAGCTACAAGATAAGAATAATAACTTAAATGAGGAACGTTAAACATATATTTTAGTTTTTGAACAACCATTACCTTAATGAATTTTAATAATTGAACAAATAACAAAAGGAAAATATGATTTGTAAGGAAAAAGACGAATTTAAACGAATTTGATTAACTTTTACACTAGTTTGAGATTTTATCATCCTTTTAGATGCTACCTATGTAGAATTTTAAACTTTCAATAAGACACACTTAAAGAAATACTCATTACTAAACAAAAATAAATTAATTTTAATCTAATCAATGACTGAAAATTTCACATTTAAAAAATATTTTCATGAATGTGCATAAAAAATGAGAGTTTACAAATTAATATCCTTATTTTTATTACATTTAACTGGATTTTTCTATATTTTCGAGCTTAATTTTTATACACAAAGCATTATTTAATCAAATCCAGTACTTTCAGATTTAACGAAATTCAACGTTTTTCGCTTTTCAAACTAATCCTATGAGCTAAAAAACAACAGCGCCTCCTATAATTTTATAGCGTTGAGTGAAACGAGTGGAATTTTTCATACTGTTTGCTGTTTTCGTTATATGAAGACGTCAGCTTATATTCTTTAGTTTAACTAAAATGGTTAATATGCAAGAAATGTCTTTAGCAGAGGAAGATTCAAGTCAATCTTACTTAAAGGATATGAAATCAGCTATACCCAGTCAAGAAGCACAGGCTTCGAACATTGAAATATTACCCTCTTCACCAGAACAACTAAAACCACCTTTTACTTGCAATCAATGCGAGAAATCCTATTCCAAAAAGAATACATTAAACAGACATCAAATATCCCATTTGGAGAAAAAGCCCTTTGAATGTGAAATATGCTCAAAGACATTCATTCAAAGCAGTGATTTAAAACGACATAGTGTAACTCATTCCAGGACATCTACTACATATAAATGCGATCAATGCGGGAAAGATTATTTACAAAAGTGTCTGTTAACAATTCACAAGAGATCTCATAAGAAGTTTTATGATTGTGATAAATGTTCCAACTCTTTTTTGACAAAGTCTGCTTTAACTAAACATAAAAAAGTTCATCCCAAGGAATATGAATTGTAAATACTGCAACATTAAATTGTACGATGAAGTTGAATTTTTACATCATAAAAAAGTTCACCCTAAGAAATATAGTTGTAAACACTGTAAAATTATCTTTTATCTCCAGAGGGAGTTTATTCATCATCTGATCAACATGCATAAATGAAAAATGCAAACTTTGTTAAGTCATAAACTTGATTTGAATATCTGTATATTTTAAAAATGTATATGTCCTCCTATAACTGTTGAAAATGATGAATAAATATTGTTTAACTGAAAAAGCTTTTGTCGTTTATTTTTGCCATATCAACTTGTGATTTTTCTTGACTCTATTTCATCAAGTCAAAACGATTTTACTAAAATTTTAAAAAACATATTGTATATTTTTTTAAGTTTATAATTTTTTAATTTCTTATCGAATGAAACATGAGTTAACTATATTTTATTAATTTCATATTAAAAACCTAACGTTTACCATATAATTTTATTATGTTCCGTCTAAATTTTATCTACCCAATTAAATTCTATAATCCCTTCTTATTAGCAAACATTACTATTTAACTGGAAATTTCACATTAATGTTTTTCTTTTTTCATGATTGTACATATAAAAATAAGAGTTTACAAACTAATTTCCATAATTTATCACATTTGAACTTAATTTTTATACTCAAAACATTATTTAATCAAATTTTTATACTTTCTGATTCAGTGAAATTCGATGATTTTTCATTTTTTAAACCAATACCACAATATTTATCGACATTGGACTTGATTCCTCCCTTGTATATTTTTACATTACACAATTAAGATAGATATAGACTTAGGACAGCAATAGAGTTAAAAATTGATTATACTCAATTTTCACCTTATATGAATTGGTCCTACATGACATTTCTTATTGCTACAATCACTTGATATATTAAAATTAGTCCGAGTTATTCAGTCTATATTATTAATCAAATTATCATATGTTTCATCTTACACTTCTAAGATTTCTGAATTATCATCCATCAAGGTGCTTAAAATATTAATACTACAGTGTTTATAGTTCTATTGATACATAGCCTACATGAATATAATCTTTAATTTTAACATTTCATATTTTAAATGATCTATTTTCAAAACTAAACTATATGAATTTTTACTACATCACTTATCAATATCACAGAATGATTTATGCTTCACACTTTTCTAATAATTATCAGATTCTTAGAACATAATTTCTTGATAACATATATTATACTACTGATTTGTACGCATGAGTGAGTTGTCACGTGATCAAAACGATTGAGAATAATATAAATTTTCGAAAAGCAGCGCAGTATTTCTCATTTCAACTGTTAAACTTGGAAGAGAAGGTGACTTTAAGTGCGCAACTCTGATAAATTTCCAGATTTTAATTCAAGTGAGGAATCGATTTCTTTGTTAGTGAATAAAGTAAGTTTTAGTATATCATTACAACATATATGTATTAATAAAAATAAATAAATAAATGATTACTTATATATTAAACCTTTCCTAAGTATATAAATATATTTCTTTTATTGTACAGACGTTGCAGCAAGATGAATCAAAACAGCAGCAATCCTCTTTATCAGAAATGGAGGATCTGAATGATTCGCTCTTGGCACATATAGAGTTAAAGAATAATAAATATGTAAGTACTTAGATATGAAATACTATAATTCATATATGAAACGTAATTAGAGTAAATTTAAAATAAAATATTTTATTGTTTGTACTTTAACAAATGTTTTATATCCATATCATTGAAGAGAATTCTAATTGTTTACATTTATTTCTCTCACAGATGTGTTCTATTTGCTACAAACAATTTTTAAGTAAATGGAATTTAAAAGAACATACACAGATCCATACAGATGCAAAACCCTATACTTGTGAAGATTGCCAAAAGCCGTTTTCAAGAAAATATGAATCAAAAATGCATACTACATCATATAGTCTATCACCAGCTGTATGTAAACTTTGTGAAGATATTCAAGAAATAACCAGACGTTTGAAGAATTTAACAATCAAGGAAGAGATTTAGACTATGTACTCAAGCTATTTGCATAAGAGTTACCACATTGGGGGTACCACATAATGGTTGGAAACCATTATGATACTATTTAAAATATCATTTTTTGAAACTTTTTCATAACTTTTTTGTAAATTTTTTTCAAACTTTTTTGCAATTTTTTTTTACAAATTTTGTAATTTTTCTTTTATTATTTTCATGTTATAATTTTTTTTTTTTTTTTTTTTTTTTTACTTTTGTAATTTTTTTTTTGTAAAAATATTTTTTGTAAAAAAAAAAATTTTGTAAAAAAATTTTTTGTAAAAAAAATTTTTTGTAAAAAGTTTTTTTTGTAAAAATATTTTTTGTAAAAATATTTTTTTCACTTTTGAAAAAAAAAAAATCTAAGTGTAATTTTTTTTCCCTACTTTTCTAAAAACTCACATTTGCAAGAAGAAAAAAATGTTATGTTGTATTTTTTTTTTTTTAATTTTGTGAAATTCTGTCTTTTACTCTTGCAAATTTTTTATTTTGTAAACATTTTTGTAAATATATCTAGAAAACTTTGTGAACATGCATATTTTTTCATTCATCTGTTAATTTTTATCTGTTCTTATGAAATTTTTTAAGATGGGAAAGCGTTTTTCGTTTAAAATGTTAGGAGATATAAATAAACACGTCGATAAGTGCAGATAAAAGAATATTTATTATAACAATTTAAGGAATACATTATGAATAATATCCAAATTCATTGTGGTTACGAGAATCATGGGTAACAAAAATTTCTTTACATCCACTGTGTGCCTTCGAAATTTCAATTTTGGGATAATGTGGTAACTCTTATGCAAATAGGTTGAGTACATAGTCTAAATCTCTTCCTTGATTGTTAAATTCTTCAACCGTCTGGTTATTTCTTGAATATCTTCACAAAGTTTACATACAGCTGGTGATAGACTATATGATGTAGTATGCATTTTTGATTCATATTTTCTTGAAAACGGCTTTTGGCAATCTTCACAAGTATAGGGTTTTTCATCTGTATGGATCTGTGTATGTTCTTTTAAATTCCATTTACTTAAAAATTGTTTGTAGCAAATAGAACACATCTGTGAGAGAAATAAATGTAAACAATTAGAATTCTCTTCAATGATATGGATATAAAACATTTGTTAAAGCACAAATAATAAAATATTTGATTTTAAATTTACTCTAATTACGTTTCATATATGAATTATAGTATTTCATATCTAAGTACTTACATATTTATTATTCTTTAACTCTATATGTGCTAAGAGCGAATCATTCAGATCCTCCATTTCTGATAAAGAGGATTGCTGCTGTTTTGATTCATCTTGCTGCAACATCTGTACAATAAAAGAAATATATTTATATACTTAGGAAAGGTTTAATACATAAGTAATCATTTATTTATTTATTTTTATTAATACATATATGTTGTAATGATATACTAAAACTTACTTTATTCACTAACAAAGAAATCGATTCCTCACTTGAATTAAAATCTGGAAATTTATCAGAGTTGCGCACTTAAAGTCACCTTCTCTTCCAAGTTTAACAGTTGAAATGAGAAATACTGCGCTGCTTTTCGAAAATTTATATTATTCTCAATCGTTTTGATCACGTGACAACTCACTCATGCGTACAAATCAGTAGTATAATATATGTTATCAAGAAATTATGTTCTAAGAATCTAATAATTATTAGAAAAGTGTGAAGCATAAATCATTCTGTGATATTGATAAGTGATGTAGTAAAAATTCATATAGTTTAGTTTTGAAAATAGGTCATTTAAAATATGAAATGTTAAAATTAAAGATTATATTCATGTAGGCTATGTATCAATAGAACTATAAACACTGTAGTATTAATATTTTAAGCAACTTGATGGATGATAATTCAGAAATCTTAGAAGTGTAAGATGAAACATATGATAATTTGATTAATAATATAGACTGAATAACTCGGACTAATTTTAATATATCAAGTGATTGTAGCAATAAGAAATGTAATGTAGGACCAATTCATATAAGGTGAAAATTGAGTATAATCAATTTTTAACTCTATTGCTGTCCTAAGTCTATATCTATCTTAACTGTGTAATGTAAAAATATACAAGGGAAGAATCAAGTCCAATGTCGATAAATATTGTGGTATTGGTTTAAAAAATGAAAAATCATCGAATTTCACTGAATCAGAAAGTATAAAAATTTGATTAAATGATGTTTTGAGTATAAAAATTAAGTTCAAATGTGATAAATTATGGAAATTAGTTTGTAAATTCTTATTTTTATATGTACAATCATGAAAAAAGAAAAACATTAATGTGAAATTTCCAGTTAAATAGTAATGTTTGCTAATAAGAAGGGATTATAGAATTTAATTGGGTAGATAAAATTTAGACGGAACATAATAAAATTATATGGTAAACGTTAGGTTTTTAATATGAAATTAATAAAATATAGTTAACTCATGTTTCATTCGATAAGAAATTAAAAAATTATAAACTTAAAAAAATATACAATATGTATTTTAAAATTTTAGTAAAATCGTTTTGACTTGATGAGATAGAGTCAAGAAAAATCACAAGTTGATATGGCAAAAATAAACGACAAAAGCTTTTTCAGTTAAACAATATTTATTCATCATTTTCAACAGTTATAGGAGGACATATACGTTTTTAAAATATACAGATATTCAAATCAAGTTTATGACTTAACAAAGTTTGCATTTTTCATTTATGCATGTTGATCAGATGATGAATAAACTCCCTCTGGAGATAAAAGATAATTTTACAGTGTTTACAACTATATTTCTTAGGGTGAACTTTTTTATGATGTTAAAATTCATATTTCATCGTACAATTTAATGTTGCAGTATTTACAATTCATATTCCTTGGGATGAACTTTTTTATGTTTAGTTAAAGCAGACTTTGTTAAAAAAGAGTTGGAACATTTATCACAATCATAAAACTTCTTATGAGATCTCTTGTGAATTGTTAACAGACACTTTTGTAAATAATCTTTCCCGCATTGATCGCATTTATATGTAGTAGATGTCCTGGAATGAGTTACACTATGTCGTTTTAAATCACTGCTTTGAATGAATGTCTTTGAGCATATTTCACATTCAAAGGGCTTTTTCTCCAAATGGGATATTTGATGTCTGTTTAATGTATTCTTTTTGGAATAGGATTTCTCGCATTGATTGCAAGTAAAAGGTAGTTTTAGTTGTTCTGGTAAAGAGGGTAATATTTCAATGTTCGAAGCCTGTGCTTCTTGACTGGGTATAGCTGATTTCGTATCCTTTAAGTAAGATTGACTTGAATCTTCCTCTGCTAAAGACATTTCTTGCATATTAATCATTTTAGTTAAACTAAAGAATATAAGCTGACGTCTTCATATAACGAAAACAGCAAACAGTATGAAAAATTCCACTCGTTTCACTCAACGCTATAAAATTATAGGAGGCGCTGTTGTTTTTTAGCTCATAGGATTAGTTTGAAAAGCGAAAAACGCTGAATTTCGTTAAATCTGAAAGTACTGGATTTGATTAAATAATGCTTTGTGTATAAAAATTAAGCTCGAATATAGAAAAATCCAGTTAAATGTAATAAAAATAAGGATATTAATTTGTAAACTCTCATTTTTTATGCACATTCATGAAAATATTTTTTAAATGTGAAATTTTCAGTCATTGATTAGATTAAAATTAATTTATTTTTGTTTAGTAATGAGTATTTCTTTAAGTGTGTCTTATTGAAAGTTTAAAATTCTACATAGGTAGCATCTAAAAGGATGATAAAATCTCAAACTAGTGTAAAAGTTAATCAAATTCGTTTAAATTCGTCTTTTTCCTTACAAATTATATTTTCCTTTTGTTATTTGTTCAATTATTAAAATTCATTAAGGTAATGGTTGTTCAAAAACTAAAATATATGTTTAACGTTCCTCATTTAAGTTATTATTCTTATCTTGTAGCTGAAAAAAGAAACTCTAAAGAAATCTGTTTTTATTTTTCTTCTTAAAAATTGATATTTTCCATTGTTTTGTTTAATTATTGATATTGAGGTTGAACGTGTTAAATACAGTTCGTTTTGTGATTAAACAAATTTTCTGTTAAAAGGGCTTATGTAATTTCAAGTAAAAGCAATTTGAAAGTGAATACATACTATTTAATAAACAAAATTCTCGTATAGGAACTAGTGTTGAAAAAACATGTGTTATGTTAAAAATGCACTTAATATTTACATATTGAAGTGAAATTTTTTTAAAGTGTGGATAAGTATGTGAAATGTAGTTTCAACACAGGTATAGTTAATTCATCTGTTGATAAAATTGGGTATCCAATAATAAATAAATAATTATTCATTAAACTGTAAAATTATACTTGTAATAATGTAAAAATATTGATACTTTCTTTTATACATCTTGAAAAATGATCAAATCGTCAACATATCGATATTTTGTAAACAAGTGACGTAACGCTATAGTATCCTCCTCCCTTCAAGGGGGGAGAAACGTAGGATTTTCTTATGAGTTTGAAAAGAGCGTAGATGTAATTCATGAAAGGTGGGGGGGAAATCTGGTTATTTTTACTTTTCGAAGAAGTGTGATGATGAAACATAATCCTACAGTAGTCTAAACACTGTAAAATCAATTAGGTTGGTGTAAAATTACTAAGTGTAAGATAAAATTGGGTATTTACCTAGAAATATCCACATTTAAAATGTAGTAAAATTAAGTTAATTGGTTTGAAAACTCGAAATTTTATACGAAAATGATAAAATTTAAAGCCAATAACGAATAAAAACGTTGGATAGGATCGAAGTATTATATAAAGATGTAAAAATCATTGTTGGATTAATAAAATTAATCTTTTTTCTTTAAAAATTCGATATTATTCTTTGTTATTTGTTTAATTATCAAAATTTATTAAGGTAATGGTGGATCAAAAACTAAATTATATGTTTAAATTTTCCTTTTAAGATGATATTCTGATCTTGTAGTTGAATAAAATCTACAGAAATCAGCTTTTTTCCTAAGAAATTGATATTTTCCACCGTTTTGCTTAATTAATAATACTCATTAAGGTAAAGATTGTTAAAAATTCAAATATATGGTTAACCTTTTCCATTTAAGTTGATATTCTGATCTTGTAGTTGAATAAAATCTACAGAAATCAGCTTTTTCCTAAGAAATTGATATTTTCCACTGTTTTGCTTAATTAATAATACTCATTAAGGTAAAGATTGTTCAAAATTCAAATATATGTTTTACTTTTTCCATTTAAGTTGATATTCTGATCTTGTAGTTGAATAAAACCTACAGAAATCAGCTTTTTTCCTAAGAAATTGATATTTTCCACTGTTTTGCTTAATTAATAATACTCATTAAGGTAAAGATTGTTAAAAATTCAAATATATGGTTAACGTTCTCCATTTAAGTTGATATTCTGAGCTTGCAGTTGAAAATAATCTACAGAAATCGGCTTTTTTCCTTTAAAATTGTTATTTTTCATTGTTTTGCTTAATTAATAATGCTCATTAAGGTAAAGATTCTTCAAAATTCAAATGTACACGTTTAACTTTCCCCATTTAAGAGTATATTCTGATCTTGTACTTGAAAAAATTCATCTTTTTTCATTAAAAATTGATATTTTTCATTGTTTTGCTTAATTAATAATGCTCATTAAGATGTTAATCATCCAAAATTCAAATATATGTTTAACTTTCTCCATTTAAGTTGATATTCTGATCTTGCAATTGAATAAAATCTGCAGAAATCAGCTTTTTTCCTTTAAAATTGTTATTTTCCATTATTTTGCTTAATTAATAATACTCATTAAGGTAAAGATTGTTCAAAATTCAAATATATGTTTAATTTTCTCCATTTAAGAGTATATTCTGATCTTGTACTTGAAAAAATTCAGCTTTTTTCATTAAAAATTGATATTTTTCATTGTTTTGCTTAATTAATAATACTCATTAAGGTAAAGATTGTTCAAAATTCAAATGTATGTTTAACTTTCTCCATTTAAGAGTATATTCTGATCTTGTACTTGAAAGAAAATCTACAGAAATCAGCTTTTTCCTAAAAAATTGATATTTTCCATTGTTTTGCTTAATTAATAATACTCATTAAGGAAAAGGTTGTTCAAAATTCAAATGTAAATTTAATCTTCGTCTTATAGTATGATAATCTAGTCGATCTAACGTTCAACTCTCATGTTATAGCAGAAAAATACTCTAAAAACGCCATTTTTCCCGTTAGGGGGCGGTGTCGGAGGGTGCGCAGGATGGGGGATGGGGCCGGAGGGGGATGGGAGGAGGGACCTGCGGACTGCGCACGGTCCCCCCGTCCCCCCTCCTGAGCCCGAACTGTTGTTTTCCTACTACTCCGGCTCTGTATCTGGCCTCCTATTTGGCCAAATTACGAACATAAATAGTGCATGTTGTAGAGAATTTTATCCTCTACAAAAATGTAAAATATTACTATTAATTAAATGTAGTAATTAGTAAATTAAATATAAACTACAAAAATTATTGTTTTTTTTTTTTTAAAAAATGACGAAAACAGTGCTTTATTTTTTTCCCTTCATAATGTCTCTCTTAGAAAAGTGTTTTTTACTATAATTTCCTGCGTATAAGCTGAGGCTATGTTAAGTCTGCTTCAAACCAGAAATTGTTTTTAAAAAATGAAGTCAAATAAATGCTAAGTAGAAATAAGTCACAATGTATTTAAAAAAAAAAAAAAAAAAAAAAAAAAAAAAAAAAAAAATCTAGTAGAAAACAGAGTTACCTGAGCCCTGTCTTATAAGGGGGAAATTACGGTAATAATATTCATATATTTGATTAATTGTCAATGTTTCTTCCGCTATTACTTTTACCGTATAGAATTGTGCATTTTGGGCTTTTCAAATTCATTTTTAACAGTTATTCTTATTCGATACTTCTCGTCCGTAATAGCTTTTTTTTTCATTCTAGGACAAACATGGATTTTGCCCCCTCCTACAGAAAGTGAGCTTACATGCAGAATTTTATAAGTTTATAATATCCATTACTTTATTTTAAAATTTAAAGTTGACTTCAACAAACCCCGAAGACAGTTCCGTTTTATACAGGTTTCCTCTTAGTATGCATAAGCATAATTGTTGGTCCACTTTATGTTAAAGACTAACATTCTCAATGTGAGATAGATTTACTGTTAATGTAAACTTTGACTAACTAATAAAAAATTGTGTGACAAATTAATACAAATACGACAAAACAAATCTTCATTTTGCGCCCTCTTTGCCTTCCATTCTGGCGAAAGAAGCATATGACCTCCTCCTCTAGTTTCCGCCCTGTGTAATCCTTTTACTTTTTTAAGATTTCTAAATCATATTTTATTTATCTTTGCAGTATTTTTTATATTATTCCCAGCACTTAAATTTATTTTCAACTTCCGATTCTTAGCCCAAACTCTGGGCGGTGCATATTTCTATAGACTAGGTTTTTTTGGTTAACTTCACCTCCCTCCCCCCAACTATTCTCCAATTACTTTTTATTGTACACAATATAATAAATTATTTGCTTCGTTAATTCAGTATCAAAAATTAAAGATCGTTTTTAAAATAGTGACTTGCTAGGCAGTATTTTCCTATTTTAACCATAAATCGCGTTGTTCTGATTTTAGAGTCTGTTAGAGATAATTAATGTTCTAATGAATGAAACTTTTAGGATATTTCATACTTTACAAAGTTTATTACGACACTTTTGTCCATAAAACGGAAAAATAAAAAATAAAAATGGGTTATTAAGAAAAAACTGCCGTCATTTGTTTTTTTTTCCACTTTTTGAAAATTGTACCCTATTTCCCAGGCTCCATATCTCTCATCCTATTTTATCAATTCACAAACATGAATAGTGCATGTTGTAGAAAATTTTGTCCTCTACAAAATTGTAACTGTACGTTTTTCTGTAAAATGCACTGGAACCGAGTTAATCCAGAAAAATCGAAAAAAGTGCCAAAAAATTTTGTTTTTTTTTGATATAGTAAAAAACGCACAAGTCTAGAAGGTCGAAAACTTGGTTTTTTCATTAGAGGGTCAACCTATACATAATACCCGAAAATCAGAATTACCCGAATTTTTGCATGGCAAAATGCTATTTCTAATGGACTAAATGTAATGAATTCATCAAAGATACAGAATAATTTTCTAATTATACGAATTTCATAGAATTAAAAAATGTTTTAGGTATGCATACCTCGATTTATCTTTTATAATGGTTTTTGCAAATAAAAATCTTTTATACAGTAGAACCTCTTTTATCCGAAACTCTTTTAACCGAAACTTTCGGTTAACCGAAATCCATTTTTAAAGCTTTTATATATATATATATATATATATATCACATTCCTTGTGTGCAAAATCCATTTTCAAAGTTTTTTTTTTCTTTACGATCATATTCCTTGTGTGCAAGCGGTCCATTCCGAACTACGAGTACATATAAACATTTTCGATCCCCTTTCTTAGAGTTCCTTTGAATTTAACTTGAACTCCCGTAAGCTGCGGAGTGGAACAAAGAAAAAGAACAGATTAGCAATTTTGAAGGTTTTGGATGTTTTGAAAAAGGTGTGGCATGGCTGGAGCAGCAGAAAGACTGTGATACTCGTGAACTAATAATGTTAAAAAACTTCGTGATGGAGTTTCAAAGCAAAGGCAATCGAAACTGCGACAAACAAAACATTGTTTCAAACCCTTGTGAAATATGTAAAAGGTAGTTAATTTCAAAATTAAAATTCAGGTAATTTATTCTTGTTTCCATTTTGTTATTGCTTTATTTTTATTAAGCACTTGTTACCATAATAAGAAATAGCGCATATATTTCTGCATAATCGTAAAATTAAAGCATTCTCAATTATCCGAAAATTTCGATTTTCCGAAAGATGGTCGGTCCTAATTACTTCGGATAATCGAGTCTCTACTGTACTTAGAACTTTCTCAATGAGTCGAATCACTTAACTAAAAAAATTTTTGTTATTATTAAGTCTGCAGTCTTTAATGAGCACGTGAAAAGCGTCTTCAAAGTTTAGTCACATATGCAATGCTTTCGTTATGAGTCAATCATAAAAGATAATTATAAATGGTGAAGTTAATATAAATAAATAAAGAGTGTCTCATTTCAGCCGATACAGCTCAAATCAAAGAGTAATATTGAAAATGTCCGAATAAAGAAACGAGATTTTTGAAATGCAGATAGTTTCGGTCCGGACGAATTTTTGACAGCATTTTCGCCGGAAACGAATTTTCGGTGAAACTCTGATTTTGATCCGAAAACGAAAACGAAACCGAATTTTCGGTCGATCTCTAATTTACATTCGATTTGTAACATACGTAATTCGGAGTGTTCGTTCCGCTATCTTTATCTATTAACCTATTATTGTCTTTTTCTTACCATGTTGTCAAAACTATGCACCTTTTCGCTAAATAATTTAGTTTTCGAATTGATTATAAAATTTCTAAACAGCAAAATAAACTGTTACAAGTACACAATTTATTACTTTAGGCTTGTTTTAATTAACAGCAAAACAGCATGATTTTTTTGTGCAAATCAATTGACCAGTGTTGAAAAAAGGTTTCGGGAGCGGTACTCGGGCAAAACTGTTAAACGACAGACCAATATTGCTTTCGGAAATTTTCAGATATTTCACATTCTCCCGAAAAACTAAACCATTTAAAGAACTCATTTCAGTCCATTTCATGATTGTTTTTTTTTTTAACCTCTATTAAAGTCACTGTCCAATAAGTGAAATGGTTTCATTTTATACAAAACATTCTTTTCCTTGCTTGAAAATAAGTAAATAACTTTAAAGAAAGTCACAATGCATTAGTGAAGGTATGTTTCTCTTCTGCACGCTAATAAAATCTGACAAGTCGCTCAAGCTGACAGTTTAATGCGGTCAGTTGTTAAGAGATAATTCTAGATTTAGTTGGTTGGAAATTATTTGTTGGTGTTTGTTTATTATGAAAAAATGCAAATGGAAAGTGCATCAATTTCAAAAGTACATTTCCAAATTGTCATTCTCTGTTGTTACTAGCCGCCCTTGGTGACCATTTCGGTCTCCCTTAAAATTTATGTTTGGGAAAGCATGCTAAGCATTGTATCATGTTACTTTTATTTATAATTTAATTTACTTGGTCTCCCTTTAATATAATTAATATAATCCCTTAAGCTAATATTAGTTTTTGTTGCATTAAAATATCTCAATTTGTTGATTTTCTGTAAGCAAGTAAACTTTATTGATTTCTAATGGAAGTCTATGGGAATTTGGCGAAATATTAGAGATATCGCCAAGTTGGCATCCCTTTTGGCGACTGATTTTGGTCGCCAAATTTGACGATATAGCGCCAAGTTGGCGATAAACTTGGCGGCATTTGGCGACAGAACGGTGTCCCCCCTATGGTACCCCCCTTATAGGTATGGTGATGCATTAAATGCTGTTCAATAACCAATGCGATGCGTTTCATTCGGGCGTTGCCATTAAACAATTAACAAATAATCGCGATTTCTATGCCCCGTACGATAGCGTAATATATATATAGGTTCTTCTAGAATTCTATACAATACAGTAGAACTCTGTTAATATAAACCTGGAAATATCGGATAAACTATTATTATTTTTTAACTTTCCAACACAGTTTATAAATGTGTATGAATTCAGTTTTTCTGCCCGGCTGTCTGTCTGTACACGCTCTAACTCACGTAATATCTTCGGATATCCATGCAATTTATATATGTTATTGCTGTTTATTATGACTTGTTCGGTGTTGAACATGAAGTGTGCAGCGTTTATAGTTGATTTACAAGGACACTAAAAAAACTGAAGTTGCATTATGGGCTATGGGGAAAAATCATTTGCGATGAATTTTAATGATGTTACACTATTTCAAACATATTGAAATCGATATAATTAATGGAGTGCATTATAAGATGCTTATTATAGAATAGGGTGTGCATAGCATTTATCGATCCTTTATAGGGACACACAAAAGGATTCGGATAGAGTGCTACTATAAGCTGTAATTGCTGGAAGCGCTTTTTCAATTGTGGTATGCGTCTTTAAATGCAACTAATGTGTTGCATATTAATTGGTGTGTATAAATTCTGTAAATCATACAATAGGCTGCACAAAAAATCTCGAGTATATTTACGTTTACTGACGAAATTGCTGAAGGGGAATTTTAAGCTGTGTTATGCGTTTCCTAGTTGAAATAAATTGTAGCATAATATGTAGTATATGTACAACTATATAGATCATAAACAGGGATTAACAAAATGAATTCTATATATACTATTTATTTTCGAAATTGCGTTTCGAGATGTTTTGTTTGCTTGCCAAATAGTTTACTCATATATCATATTTCACCTTAATGAGCGCGGACGCTTTGTAACAGAATTCTGAATGTGTTGGAAAGTTTTTCATAACCTATACTAGACGATTTTTTTTGTTGAACTATCCTCAAATTAAACTAGTCAGATGTGGTAATCCTAAAACTTTCTTCCATCTCATACATGTTAATACTGCCTGAAAAATGCAGCATATCAGCACCACCTTTTAGATGATTTACACCAAAATCTAAAACTGATGAAAAGTGAATCGAAAGTTTGATGAAAATCCGTGCATTAGTTTTTTAGATAGAGCTATTGCGGAAATTGTAAAAAATTCTGCATAGCAGCGCCACCTGTTGGGCGATTTACACCGAAAACTAATTTCGACGAATTTATACCAGGAAGTAACTGAATCTGAAGCTTGATGAAAATTCATGCATTATAGTTCTTGAGATATAGCTATTGCGGAAATCGTGAAAAATGCAGCACAGATTCGCCACCTTTTGGACGATTTACACCAAAAATTAAACAGCGCTAATTTATATCAGGGACTAACTGAATCTGAAGTTTGATTAAAATTCGTGCATTTTTTCTTGAGTTAGATCTATTGCGATAATCATGAATAATGCAGCATCGCAGTGCCCCCTGTTAGGCGATTTTCACCAAATTGTAATCAGCACCTAACTATATTCTGGACTAACTGAATCTGAAGTTTTATGAAAATCCCTGCAGTAGTTCCTGAGATATAGCTATTGCAAAAATCGTAAAAAATGCCGCATAGCAGCCCCACTTGTTGGGCGACTTTCACCAAAAACTAATCAGGACCACTTTATATCAAGGTCTAACTGAATCTAAAGTTTTGTGAAATTCCGTGCATTAGTTCTTGAGACAGAGCGCCGACAAAATTTTCGTCACATACAGACTCGCAAGTGACAGACAACTCACAGACAGACATTTTCTAAAAACCATCAAATCGTGTTCAGGACATTCTAAAACGTATAAATCCGTCGAAAAACGGAAGTCAAAAATTTTCACGAATCCAATACTTTCGTCTTGTAAAGATCGAAGAAAGTAAAAACAATACAAAAATCATAAATATGATTTATTTTACTGAAAGGATGCTAAAAATACATGAAATAGGTTTTTAAAACATAAACACCGTCCAAGGTGTGAAAAAATCGACACCCAAGCGCTTTCGATTAATTCAAACAGTCATCACCAAGGGAAAAATATTAAGCTGTGATTGTTCAGGAATGACCGTTGGTTAAATAACTGGAGATAATAATAATGACGTTGGTTAAATAACTCCCAGCGCTGGCAGTCGCTATTTCTGTGTCACAACGTCAAAATTAATCTGAAAATCAGAAAAAAAAAACCCCGCATGTTTCAAAGTTCAAAGCAAACATACGTACAAGTGGTGTCATCTATGATCGAAATTTGGAACTAATTATTTTCATTCACTCGAAGAAAACTTTTCATCCTGAGAAGCATTTTAGTCCAAACTGCACTCCTATACCACAATTACTTGATTTCATATTGAATTTTAAAGTGTGTCCAGGAATGTTTGGACACCCTCTGTTGTTGCGAATAAAGTTTTTGCGAATAAAGATTTTGCGAAATGAACCCCTTGCGAATAAAGTTTTCCAAAAATTCAACGTTGTTTTAATTAATGTTGAAAAATTAAATCTTATGTGAAAAAAATTACAGAAATGAAAAATTTCTAAGCAATAAAATTCAAGTTTATAAAAATTTTGTTTTTTATGCCAATATTGTTTGCTTAGAACAATCCCTCTATCATTAAAATCATTTACTGTCATTTTCTGTTACATAAAAAATAAATAAATTTTCCATGAAGAGAAAAAACTTTCTTCATAGCCGTAAACAGTTTGTATTAGAAAAAAAAATGCTTTTTTATATAAAAGAAAACCTACAATACAATAAAGAAAAGCAATTGCTTTTGATAACATGTAATGTTGTAACATTTGCATTTTTTTTCATATAATTACAAGATAATGTCTATCTCAATAGGCCGTATCTGTACACATAATAACATAGTTACAAACAACAACCGTATTCAAATATACAACATAAGCGTGCCAACGTTTTTCGCAACACCCATCGCAGATCGGTCTCTCTTCCTAAATTGCATAACTGTGAAACCAGCAGGCGTGACAAAATAAATGCGGCATTAATGACACCCGAAAGAAATCGAAAAAATCCATCTTTGGACCCAAAATAGACAGACATCATTTAAGTATTTTTTATTTCTTCTCGGCGTTTCGCTCCCATTGCCGTGGAAACGGGAGCGTAGAGATGAAACGCGTGTGAGTATATTATCTAATACAAGTCCGCAGATCTTTAATTTTAGAGACAGATTTCTATTTCTGGATCAAAGAGAGCAAAGATGGCTTGTCATCCGAAGCGGACAGTGCAAGAATATGAATTCATTTCTCTGAAATTGAAAATGCACTTTCTCAATGGCGTGCTGCGCGATGAAAGTAAAATAAATGCGACTAAATTTAGAAAGAATGAAAGTTATAAAGCGATCAGGCGACCTTTTATGTGTTTTCTAGATAATATCGGGTGGGGGGGGGGGGGGGAGGAGTCATGTTGGAATAATATGTACTCTGGTTAATGCAACTGTTTGAGACATTCAGACAACAAATCATTGACCATGATGGTTGCGTAGAATAGCCTCTACAGTGCCATCGCTAAGACTTTTTATTGGTGGGGGAGAGAACCTTAAATTACCAAGTCAAATTTCGGTATTTGCCAACTCATTTCACAATTTTGCCAACTTACCATAGTTCGAAAATGTAATATAGTTCTTATTTGTTAAAAGTTTAATAATATTCCCAATTAGTTTTGTAATTTTTGCCAAGTCTATCAGAAATAGAAAATATATTATTGTTTTTATTAAAGTTTAAAACAAATTTGCCTACTAAGATTGTAAATTTGCCAAGTATAATAACATTTGCGAATGCTTGGGGGGGGGGGTAGGCTCCCCCCCCCCTTAGCGAGGCCCCTGAGCCTCTATGTTCGCCGTTTCTCACCCCATTGCACTTGTATCACACAGAACCCAACATATTTCATTCCGAAACCAAACAGAAACCCGAAAGCAAAGAATATTAATAACTTTTAAATAAAATTTTGAAAAATAGTTTATAATTCACAATCTTTCAACTTTTTTATATTTTTCTATCCCTGAATAATAATTTTTATTTTAGTACATATTCTTGGAGTTTTTTTTTTTATTTCTGATACTAGAAAACATCCCATTGTATGACTACATAACAATAATAACAAGAAAAATAAGTTTTGGACGATGTTGGGGGTCAAAATATACCCCGAAATTCCTATACCGTCCCGTGTCCCTGACGCTAATTTTAAGTTTGGAGCTGTCTGTATAAAATTGTTTCAATAAAAGTAATGCGATGTAATTTTTTTTCCGAAACTGGGACTATTGTTTTATATACATACGCAGAAAAAGGTAACCTGCGCACATTTTTAGGGTTGTTATTATTTTTTTAACTCTGTCCCTGGATTTTAGATTCCTTACTGTCCCTCTTGCTAAATTTATACAGAAAATCATTTCAGATGCAGCCACAGAATTTTTTTCAACTTTTTTCTCGTGCAGAAGTATGCTAGAGAAAGAATGGCTAAAATTGTTTGACAGAAAATTTACTGCAGAATTTAAATCAGCATTTAAATATCAATTTCAATCATCGGGACTTTATTGGTAGTTTTATCGTCCCCAAGGTTTATTCCTGCACTTTTCGAGGTAAATTAAATATATTTTTTAATTTAATCCAATATAAATAATTGTTTCTAAAAATCAATGAACATTGTGGCTATCACATAGTCTTAACATCATTTGCCTAAAAATAGGTGGTAATTTTCCTTACTGTCCCATTCTTACCATCCCCCTTTTTTCCCCCCTTGCCGTCTCTTTTATCCTATACCGTCCCCCTTTTTTTTCCTTAACGCCCTTTCTTTAACACCCCTTTAAGACAATGTTATACTAAATTTTTTACTAACACTACTACATTGTTATTATTTCTTATTTAAATATCCTGTGGGTACTTTGCAAATTCATTATAAGTAAAAATGTAGAAAAAAGTCCTTCCGGCCAGTGCCGGGAGGAAGAGGTAGCTTTCATAATCCTTATTTAAAAAAAGCCAAATTATATCATTCAAACACACGAAGCTCAATTTAGTGGAAACCGAATATAGGAGATTCAATACTAATTTTTTATCAATATAATGAATGAGAATTTCTCGAAATTAGTCAGCTTTATCCAAGCTGCTTTTCTTTAAAGTAACATATATTTGGCTGCCAAATTCGGAAATTTCTTAAAGTGCCTGTTATTTTAAGACAACATGGTGGATGAGGCTAAAAAGTGAACCTGGTCGAGACCTTAGTAATTGCTGTGCACATGCTCACTCACATCGGAATCGGTTAATATATAGGAGTGCTGTCGCATGCAAAAAATCAGATTTTTCAAAATGTCACCCACAATAGAAATTGAAACTGCTATATCTGAGCCATTTTTTAAGGTAAAGACAAACAAAAAATGCTCCTGAATCCTTATATCAAGGTCAAATACTTAAGAAAGAAACCTTTTTCAATTTCTAATTTTTTTGCACCTCACTTTAAATATATATATATATATTTTAATTTAATGGTCGCCATTTTGAAACAAGATGGCTGATGAATCTGGCCAGCGAACTTGGTCGAGGTGTTGATGTATACTACCCACATGCCTTCTTACATCGAAATAGGCGAATACGTGTGTTATCGCGTGACAAATACAAGATCGTTTCAAAATGTTAGCCATGCTAGAAATTCAAAGTGCTATAAATCAACCATTTTTTAAGATATAAACAAAAGAACAAATTTTCAGAAACAAAAACTGCTTCGGAATCTTTGTATCAAGGCCAAACACATAAAAAAATCTTTTTCATTTTCCAATTGTTTAATACCTCATTTTGAATTTTAAATTTAATTTTTTTTAAATGGCAACCCTTTTGAAACAAGATGGCGAATGAAGCTGGCCAACGAACTCGGTCGAGACATTGGTATGTACTATGTACAGACCAAGTTACATCCAAATAGTTACATCCAAGTTACATCCAAGTTAATCCATAATTACGCCTGTTATCGCGTGACAAAAATCAGGTCGTTTTAAAATGTCAGCCACAAGAGAAATTCAAAATGCTATAACTCAGCCATTTTTTTTAGATATAGACGAAAGAAAAACTGTTCCGGAATCTTTGTATTAAGGTCAAACACATACAAAAAAAATCTTTTTCACATTCCAATTTTTTGGTATCTCATTTAAATTTTTTTATTTTTTAATTTTTTTAAATGGCCGCCATTTTGAAACAAGATGGCGGATGAAGCCGGCCAACGAACTCGGTCGAGATATTTGTATGTACTATGTACACACCAAGGTACATCCAAGTCGGTTCATAAATACGCCTGTTATTACGTGAGAAAAATCAGGACGTTTCAAAATGTAAGACACGCTAGAAATTCAAAATGCTATAACTCAGCCATTTCTTAAGATATAGACGAAACAAAAACTGCTCCCGAATCTTTTTATCAAGGTCAAACACATAAGAAGAAAATATTTTTTCAATTTTTAATTTTTTGGTACCACATTTCAAATTTAAATTTTTCTTAAAAGATTATATGGCCACCATTTTTAAACAAGATGGCGGATGAAGCTGACCAACGAACCCGTTCGAGACATTGGTATGTACTATGTATAAACGAAGTTACATCCAAATCGGTTCATAAATACGCCTTTTATCGCGTGACAAAATTCAGGACGTTTCAAAATGTCAGCCACATTAGAAATTCAAAATGCTATAACTCAGCCATTTTTTAAGATATAGACGAAACAAAAACTGCTCCGAAATCTTTGTATAAAGGTCAAATACATAAGAAAAAATATTTTTCCATTTTCTATTTTTTGGTACCACATTTCAAATTTTAAATTTTTAAAAAAATTTTAAATGGCCGCCATTTTGAAACAAAATGGCGGATGAAGCTGGCCAACGAACTCGGTCGAGAGATTGGTATGTACTATGTACACACTGAATTACATCCAAATCGGTTCATAAATACGCCTTTTATCCCGTGACAAATTTCAGGACGTTTCAAAATGTCAGCCACGCTAGAAATTCAAAATGCTATAACTCAGCCATTTTTTAAGATATAGACGAAACAAAAACTGCTCCGGAATCTTTGTATAAAGATCAAATACATAAGAAAAAAATATTTCTCCATTTTTAATTTTTTGGTACCACATTTCAAGTTTAAAATTTTTTTTTAAATTTTAAATGGCCGCCATTTTGAAACAAAATCGCGGATGAAGCTGGCCAACGAACTCGGTCGAGAGATTGGTATGTACTATGCACACACTGAATAACATCCAAATCGGTTCATAAATACGCCTTTTATCGCTTGACAAAATACAGGACATTTTAAACGCTAGAAATTCAAAATGCTATAACTCAGCCATTTTTTAAGATATAGACGAAACAAAAACTGCTCCGGAATCTTTGTATAAAGATCAAATACATAAGAAAAAAATATTTTTCCATTTTTAATTTTTTGGTACCACATTTCAAGTTTTAAAATTTTTTAAAAATTTTAAATGGCCGCCATTTTGAAACAAAACGGCGGATGAAGCTGGCCAACGAACTCGGTCGAGACATTGCTATGTACTATGTACACACCTAATTACATCGAAATCGGTTCATAATTACGGGAGTTACAGTGTGACATAGATCAGATATATATATATATATATATATATATATATATATATATATATATATCAATTTTGAACGGAGGGTGGTTTCGGGGTCTGGGGGTCATGATCGATGAAAATATACCAAAATTTTTTGAAATCGCTTTCCTCCGAACGGCTGCAATAGGTAGCTTTTTTGTAAAGAAAGCTACCTAAAAATAAAAAGTTATAGCGGTAAAATGGTAAGTAAAATTAAACTCTCAAGTTTAACTTAAACCTCAGTTAAATAAAAAAATTTCACTGCAGCACCATTTTTTCTTTATTTTGAATCATTAAGGCATTCGTCTATAAGTTTAAAATATTATTTTAGTAAAGTTTAATTTGAACAGATTTTTAATCCGGAAAAGTCAAAAGATTGTGAGAATGCTCCTTATATCAATTTTATCTTTCATGTTGAAAAATAATACATATATTCTCTCATATTCAAATATGTTTTTTCATGTGAAAAAATATTCTGGGATTATTTTACAAAAAACAGATTATCCAAAATCGAGTATAAAGAGCCAGAATACACAACAATTAAAGTTAAATCGACCAAAAGTCGACAGGTAACCGAGAAATTAGTACGAATCCACAGAAGTTGATTACTTCACAGCCGACTAGGCCGTGGCATTGGGCGTATTATATTGAGGGCCCAAAATAAATAAAAGTATTTAGAAAAACATTCTTAGATCTCCCAGACAAACAAATAATTTCATTACGTATTATCAAAGATCAAAGCCTCAATTAACAGTTTCACAAATTCTTATTGCATGTTACTGATTCGTATAGATTAAAGTTTATTTTTTCAATAATTTGAAAAGGTGAAATTGAACTTTAGTTAAAAATAACATTTGTTTTAAGAGTTAGGTCAGCCAATATAAAATAGATTGTTTTTTGTAATTATTTTTGTGATATTTTTATAAAAAAGTCAATCAGTTCTTTTAAACAATTCCATTCGTCGAATTCGACTAGTTTAATATTATATTTATATACAGATTGTCCCCTCTTACCGTTATCCAATGCTTAATTGCTAAACGTTAGTTTTAAAGGTATGGATCTAATTGCAAAAATGCTTCAAATGTTTGTATACATCATATCAAACACCATTTACGTCAAAGTAGTTATTTTTGCAAATATTGAAAAATTTAAATTTTTACACAGACCTAAAAGTTATATTCAGAAAAAACTTTCTCCATGCCCTAACAATTTAAACAATAAAAGTTCCATTCTCCTACGAACAAAACGTATCGACTTATGATAACTTAAAGTTTAAGAATGTTTAGTGCTTTCTGGCACTAAAAACGAAAGAACACGTTTAACTAAAATCAACTATTCAATAGATAATTTCTGAAACTAACGGTTTATAAATTAGCCATTGAATAACGATAAGAAGTGGACACTTTTTATGTTATACGCAGTACCTTAAAATTTCAAGAAAGTTTAAATTTAATTTTTTATATGCGTTTTATGCAAGTAAAAGGTAACTATATGCCTTTAAATGTACTTTTTTTTAAAAACTTTTAACATGTTATAACTTTAGTTTAATGACACTTAATATTCACATAGTAATAGACTCGTGCGATGCTTTCGCACTACATTCTTTGATATTGTTTGTTGATACATTTTTTCATAATTTTTAAAAAACTGAAATTTTTAATAACTAGGGGGCTCGGCCCCCTACGAGCTACGCTCGCCAACCCCCGTCCAGACACTGCAGGCTCTAAATGCACGCTAATTTGATCGGCTTTAAAAAGATTTCGAAAGATTGAATTATAATTTAAAAAAACAGTCGCGATCTCCCTATAAACGAATTTCTATTCATTTCTCTTTGATTGGGGAATTTTAACGCCAAATCCGCTGCGGTACTACTTGATTATCTCGTCGACCAATTTCGCCAAATTATATAAATCGCCAAACCAATCGCCAAATTATACAAATTGACATAATTTTTATTTTAAATAACGAAAGAAGAAATAAATTCGTACAACATTAATAAAAATACAAATAAAACGTCGAAATAAAAATAACTTGATGACGTAGACAAGTGTAACAACATTTCAAAATAAGCTAATATAAAAGGAATCAAGTAAACAGAGTCTTTCTCTCCTGGTATTTTTTAACAAAGCGAAAAGAAAGTTCTTTTAAATGGGACTTTTTAATCTGACGTAATTTTTACCAAGCTATTCTTTCTCTTTTAAATATTCACGTAAAAATACTTTAGTTAGAAATTAAATATTATTTGCGCTTTCCTAACAAAAATAGTTGAAAAGATCCTCTCAAAATATTAAATAAATGTCTAGCGCAATTTCTAAATTTAAACTTTTTTGTAATATTATTTTGTGTTCATTTTATGTAATAACTATAATGTGACGTAAATATGACGTAATTTCTCCTAAGACTTCTAACGCATGTTAATGAATTTATTATTTTACAATATCCTTTCTCTTTTAAAATTCACGTGTATACTTTTTATGACGAAATTTTTAATAAGTTCCTGCTTTTTATACGTAATTATTTAATTCTAATTTGAAAGTTTTTTTCCTGTTTATAATAGTCACGTGTAAATAAATTTTTAATTTGAAGCAAGCATTATTGCTTGCGCTTTTTATACAGTTGACAACAGTTTAAATTAGTACAATTTTCTGAAATCTGTAAAAAAATATCTCTAGAAATGCTGAAAATTTCAATTTAAAATAGAAATAAAACCTGAAAAAATGAGTCAAAATAAAAAAACTAATGCAATCTGCACTCCGGCAAATTCTAACGCATAAAATGATCTAAAAATGATTACACTGCCATGTATAGTTTTTGCTGCTGTAAAACTTTTTTAGTGGAACGATTTTGTCCAACTTTAGCATTAAATATCTCTTAAAATAATTCTTCGATTTGAAAACTGTCTGCATCAGCGTGTTTATCAAACATTTTTGTATAAAACCACCGATTTTCATATTTTTGTATGCATTATTTTTCTTAATATTAACGAAGAAAGACCTCCGGTCACAAAAAATTCAAAACCGGCGGCGGCGGCGGTGACAGCGGTAGTTACTTTTTTTTAGAATAGAGAGAAACAAAGTGTTTTAACGAAATGTGAATATACTATGTCAGAAGCCCGTTCAAAAGCATTTCACCTGATATCTCATTCATCGTTTACGTTTTGTATGCGCAAAGAAAAAGATATGGTGACATCAGAAATAATATAACATGATGCCTTCTCGTTTATAAGATCATATATAATATTACAAATACTTTTAATACGTCGACTACGAAAACGAAAGTCTATTCTGGAAGCAATAGGAATGTACGAATTATTTCATTGTTATCGGTGACTATATTGGTACCATTTAGTAATTGAACCATGCACGGTTCCATTTAATTTTACTCAATATATTCAGTACCTATACAAAATGTTATTAAATGAATGAAAATTTGATGTTTTTAGGATTCCGTACTTAAAAAGTAAAAATGGAACCATTATAAGATCACTCCTGTGTCTGTCTGTCTGTCTGTCACAGTCATTTTACTCGTAAACTATGGAACGAGTAAAGTTCAAATTGGGGGATGTAATAAGCACTATTGACCCCCATATTTACAGATTACAGTCTTCCCCACTTAATCGGGTCACAGATAATCGAATAACCCGCTTATTCGAATAGAATCCTCCGAAACCGAATCGGTTCCTTTACGCTGAAAACAAATTTTCAGTTCTTCCTGCAACGATTTCGGCCGGCAGGTGTATAATGGACAGGTCAAATGATTTCCCCACCTTGATCTCCCCACCATCACTTCTTGTTGTTAACTAGGCTTTAATGGCAATGCGCCGTCACTTCGAGACTCGAGATGGTAGTTGTGATATTTTGCACTCATTCGAAAAATAACTCGATATTTACCCCTTTAAAATTCCACTTAAACAAACCACTTAAGACAATTTTTTTTTTAAGGCAGTATAAGTAACGTAAATTAGAAGTAGCAAAGTTTTGACCAAATTCAAACGAGCTGCATTAAGTGTGATGTAAACCATATAAATGTATGTAATTAGCATTTGTATTTATTTTAGTTTATGTTACTCTATCAACGATTTATTATACTGTTAATTAAATATACCGTTAGATGGTTATTTTGCCTTTTTATTAAGCATTAAATATTACAGTTATGTTTTGCCGTTTAATCAAATACCCCGCTTAATCGAATATTATTTCTGGAACCGTCAATATTCGTTTAATTGGGGACGACTGTATTAAACATCCACAAATATATTTAGGAACAGGGGCTAATTAAGTTACTTGAAAAATAAATATTTTCTTTGTATATCGTGTGGGGTGTCGGGTGAAAGGTTACGTAATGCTGAACTCAAAAATACATTTCTTTTAATTTTAGGTATTATATTTTAAGAGATATCGTCGAAAATGTAGTGCAAAAATATGCCCCCCTCCCACCATCTATTTTCGAATCTACTGAAACTTTGCGACCTCCTTTCGAAGCGCGCTTAGCACAATGTCAAGTTTAAACTTTGAACAAGGATATTGTGTTAGCTACACTGTAAAAAGAAAAGATTAATACTACGCTCAATTTAGTTTTATGAAATGCTAAATAAAGTTTAAATATGCACTTCTTTTATTGTCAGTACTGAAATAAGTTCATCATAAACAGATTAGGATAAGATTAAGAAAAGAGTTATACAGAATAGCAATATTTGATATTATTTAGTCTTCATATCTCTTTGAACTTTTATGGTATACCCATTCATACTTTTCTAGCATATACAGCTATACCCAACCCTACGTTGTATAGTTTTTTACAAAGTCTTATTATTCTTTTAGCAACCGATTTTTTTAAAATAATACAGTTAATAATTCATATATTTATTGTACGGAACCCTCTGAGCGCGAGTAATACGCGCACTTGACCGTTTATTCATATGACAAATCGTTGTCTGCCAAGTCTGCCAAGTCTGCACCAATTTCAATGCTATGTTGTTATTCATAGCTGGGAAGTATTTATACGGTTATTGTAATATGTATTGTTAATTTTTTTTACTTATCATTAATATTTATACATCATTAATATTTATGTAACAGTATCTTATGAGAAAGTAAACCGTAATCATTTAAGATGAATATTCTACGAAACAAAACTACACTTTTTAACACTTTCCAATAAAGTTGAAAAGTGTTTATGCATTCGGTTTGTCTGTCCGTCTGCCCACGCTCTAACTATCATAAATATACTCGAATTTTCATGCAATTGATAAAAGTTATTTAGGGTCATTAAAGCATGTTTGGTATTGTATAGGAAGTATGTAGGCTTAATAGTTCATTTGCAGGAGCACTCAAAAGAGTTCCATTACATTATGGTATATGGGGAAAAATCGTTTGCAGAGTATTTCAATGACATTACGCTATTTCATATGTATTTAAACTGATATAAATCACTGAATTTCACTGCAATCACGTTAGAACAGGGCATTCATAGCATTTTTTATTCATTTACAGGGACACACAAAAGAAATCGATTACTGTTCTGTCTTTGAGTAATAATTGCTGGAGTATCCGTGTTAAAATTCTATATGCGCTTTTAAATGTAACTAATTTTTTGCATGTTACTCGTTATATATAAATTCTATTCGTCATATACAGAGCTGCACAAAAGTATTCACGTACCATTCTCAATATTAAATTATTCTAAATGTGTTGGAAAGTGTTTCATAATCTATGCTTGACGCATGATTTTTTTTTCTTGTTTAGGTATCAATTAGATATAAAATTATAATATTAATTGTACATTAAACGTGGCAAATGAGGTGCGTTCGTACTATAACTAGTTTTATAAATATTCAGATCTTGGTGCAATAGCTGAAGAATTCTTATACAAACATGCATGAATGTAAAATTAATTACGATTATAAATATTAAATTCAGTAATATGGAAATGATAGGACTTCATATTAAATAGGACGTAATCATCATGGCAACTTATAATCATTACCTATCATGGGATATATTATTGAATTAATTAAATATGGTAGGATTTAATAGAATGAAGAAAACTTTTATTAATATCTTTTTAAGCTTTGATTCGATTTTCATAAGATTTAAAATGACAGAATTCTGCAACGATTATACATATTAAATTTCAAACCATTCGGTTGGGTAGTTTTTGCGCTGTTATATGCATACAAACAGACAGACAGACGAACGAACCAGAAGGCGAATATAGGAGATACGTATTTATATAATTACGAACGCACCTAAAAATGCCATTTATGATATTATACGGCAATCTAACCTCTCCAAGATTCGCACTCATGATAACAAAACACAAGGTTTCATCTACTGTTGTTGATCAGCATATTATACCGTCTCTTTCTCTGAAAATAATATAAATAAATAAATGTTCGGAAAAACTGGAATTTGGATTATCGCGAATGGTATATATGGGACACTAATGTTGTGTGTGTCATAAAACCTCTAACCAATCGACGACGGTTTGAACAACAAAAAAAGATACCTTTAATACACATATCTGTGACTGATTAAATAGCACAAACCATTTCGAAAATGCGATACCATATTTAGTCATATGCCGTGATTCTATCAGTGTATCGTAATCAATCATGATCTGGACGTTCTCTCATTTAATTTTAATGATTTTCTTTAAGATTAACTTGGCTGGAATTAGATCTGATAATCTGTTCACTCCAATTCATTCTCCAGTTAAGATTATTTCTCCTTCATTTTGTATTACATGAAATCATTGCAAACTGGATTGGGCATTTGATTAATGATCTTGGATGAGATACAATAAACTATTTTCTGAGTTGTTCACTTACTACCTTTAAAAGATTTTATAATATTATACTCAAAACATGCTCTGGAATGTGTTGTAAGCAGGACTCGAAATGTACCGGAGCAAACTGGAACGTGAAATTGTGCCCAATATTGTTCCGGTTCGTGAAAGTATGGAAAATATTGTTCCGGTTCGTGAAATTATTAAAAAATATTATTACAGTTTCATACATATAGCTCGGTCGCAGACGATTAGCCGAAAACCAAATAGCCGACAAGACATTTAGCAGACAGCACTTAGACGACAGGACGTTTAGCCGACAAGTACATTTAGTCGACACGTACATTTAGC
Organism: Maratus speciosus; assembly: GCA_963932465.1. Lineage (NCBI taxonomy): Eukaryota > Metazoa > Arthropoda > Arachnida > Araneae > Salticidae > Maratus > Maratus speciosus. Next base: position 149,586,755 of record OZ010788.1, read on the forward strand.
AGACAGGACATGTAGCCGACAAGTACATTTAGCCGACAGGACAAGTAGCCGAAACGTACGTATAGCATACAGGACAATTAGCCGAAACGGACATTTAGCAGACAGACAATTGGACGACAGGCAATTGGCCGAACGTGACAATTAGCCGACAAGACATTTTGCCGACAGGACAATTAGCCGACAGGACAATAAGTCGACAAGACAATTAGCCGACAAGACACTTAGCCGACAGGACAATTAGCCGACAGGACAATAAGTCGACAAGACAATTAGCCGACAGGACAATTAGCCGACAAGACAATTACTCGACAGGTCATTTAGCCGACAAGACAATTAGCCGACAAGACAATTAGACGACAGGACAATTAGCCGACAAGACAATTAGCCGACAGGACGATTGGCCGACAGAACATTTAGCCGACAGGACGATTAGTCGACAAGAAAAATTAGACGACAGGATATTTAGTTGAGAGGACGATTAGCCTAGTTAGGTTATGGTTAGGATACTTTTAGGTTACGGATAGATTATAATTAATTTACTGTTACGTTAAACTTAGGTTACAGTTAGGTTACGGTTAGGTTACGGTTAGATTACGGTTACGCTACAGTTAGATTAAATTTAGGTAACAATTAGGTTACGTTTAAGTTACAAATGGGTTAACGTTAGGTTACGGATAGGTTATAGTTAGATTACGGTTAAGTTACGGATAGGTTACAGTTAGATTACGTTTCTGCTACGATTAGGTTACGGATAGGATACAGTTACGTTACAGTTTGGTTACAAATAGGATTACGGATAGGTTACAGTTAGATTACGGTTAGGTTCCGGATATGTTACAGTAGGTTAAGGATAGATTACAATTAGGTTACGGTTAGGTTACATTTAGGTTACAGTTAGGTTATAGTTACATCACAGTTAGGATACGGTTAGGTTATAATTAGGTTACGGTTAGCGTACCGTCATGTTACGTTTCTTTTACAGATAGATTACTGTTAGGTTACAGTTATGTTACAGTTAGGTTATGGTTAGGTTATACGTAGGTTACGGTTACGTTACGGTTAGGTTACAATTAGGTTATGGTTAGGTTACGGTTATGTTCCATTTCCGTTACAGATAGGTTACGGTTAGATTATGGATAAGTTACAGTTAGGTTACGGGGGGTCTATGTCATTTAGCCGAAAACCAAATAGCCGACAAGACATTTAGCAGACACCAATTAGCCGACAGGAAGTTTAGCCGACAAGTAGATTTAGCCAAAACGTACATTTACCCGACAGGACATTTAGCCGACAGGTCAAATAGCCGACAGGACGTTTTGCCAACAAGACATTTAGCCGACAGGACAATTAGCCGAAATGATATTTAGCCGACAAGACATTTAGTCGACATGACAATTAGCCGACAGGTCAAATAGTCGACATGACAATTAGCCGACAGGACAATCGACAGTTCATATAGCCGACAGGTCAAATAACCGACAGGACATTTAGCCGGCATGTCAAATAGCCGACCTGACAACTACCCGACAGGACAATTAGCAGACAGGTCAAATAGCCGACAGGACAATTAGCAGACATGACAATTAGCCGACAGGACAACTAGCAGACAGGTCAAATAGCCGACATGATATTTATCCTAAACATACATATTGCCGAAAGAATTTAGAAGGCACATTGATATGGGTCGGTGATATACCAACAATGTCAACCTCAATAACTCGTCACCGTCATAATTCAACTTTTTAGCTCACAGGCTATCAAAGTCAGAGAGCTGATGTGCCCGCCGTTCTGTATGTATGTAAGTATGTACGTACGTAATCACGTAACGAGGTAACTGTTGATAGAAACATCCGATTTGCTTCAATTTTTTTTTCTAGGTTCATTCTGGAAAGGTGCTTCCCTGGTTAGTTTTGGGGGTTCATTGGTTAAAGATAAAGGGGAAAAGGGGGCTAGTCCCTCCCCTTAATTTAGATAAATGGATTTTTCATGCAGAATTATTCGATTTGCTCTAAATCTGATATACCGGTTTATTATGTTAAGGAGAGTCCCTGATTAGATTTGGAAGTTCATTAGTTAAGCATAAAGGGGGGAAAGAGGGCTACCCCCCTTAATTTAGATAAATGTTTTTTTCATTCAAAATTATTCGATTTGCTCCAAATTCGGTATACCGGTTTATTATGTTAAGGAGCTTCCCTGATTAGATTTGGAGGTTCATTAGTTAAGAATAAAGGGGGGATAGGGGAGCTAACCCCCCTTAATTTAGATAAATGGGTTTTTCATGCAGATTTATTCGATTTGCTCCAAATTTGCTATATCGGTTTATTATGTTAAGGAGCTGCATTGATTAGATTTGGTGGTTCATTAGTTAAGAATAAAGGGGGGAAAGGGGGCTGCCCCCCCTTAATTTAGATAAATGGGTTTTTCTTGCAGAATTATTCGATTTGCTTCAAATTTGATATACCGGCTTATTCGGGTCTATGTCATTTAGCAGACAACCAAATAGCGGACAAGACATTTAGCAGACAGCAATTAGCCGACAGGACGTTTAGCCGACAAGTACATTTAGCTGACACGTACATTTAGTTGACAAGACAATTAGCCGACAGCGACAGTTAGCCGAGAGAGCAAATTAGCCGACAGAGACAATTAGCCGAACGGACATTTAGTCGACATGGATAATTAGCCGACAGGACAATTAACCGACAGTACGTTTAGCCGACAGGTCAAATTGCCGACAAGACAATTAGCCGACAGAACGTTTAGCCGACAAGACGATTAGCCGACAGGATATTTAGCCGACAGGATATTTAGCCGACAGAATAATTTGCCGACAGGACATTTAGCCGACACTTAGGTTAAGTTAGGTCACAGATTACGTTTAGGTCACAATTAGGTTACGTTTAGGTTACAATTACGTTACAATTAAGTTATGGTTATGTTACGGTTACATTACGGATAGGTTACAGTTACGTTATAGTTAGGTTAGGGTAGGTTATAATTAGGTTACTATGACGGTTAGGTTATAATTAGGTATAACAAACAAATTTTTAAAAAAGTAACATTTTCTACAGTAAATATTGTTTGAAATGGGGTTTTTTGACGGATAACTCCGAAAAATATTATTTTTTAAATATAAGAATTTAAAAGAGGGGATGCATGAATTAAGAGTGCATTCAGGTGGCGAAAGAGTGGACCCACAGGGGGCAATTTTCAAACTTTTTTCGGACCAGTTATGTGATATATCACCGGAAAGACCACTTTTTCATGTTATAATTATTTATTCTCCCCTCCCCTCAATTTAGCTCCCCAGGGGGCACTTTTCGAACTTTTTGAAATCGTAGCGTTTTCATCATTTTAGATTAGGTTTTTTTACGGAGCCCTCCTATAAATATTATTTATAATATATAAAAATCCAAAGACTGTTGGGTTATTGCAGAAGGGCGCGAGAGTTGGTGCACCGGTGGTGCTTTTCCAACTTTTGCAGACACCCCTCATGTGATATATCATTGAAAAGCACTATAGCCATATTATACACCTTCCAAGTCCCCCCCCCCCCACACTGCTTTGCCACACCAAGGGGGAGCGCTTTTTTTTTAACTTTTTTGAAATCGTAGCGTTTTCATCATTTTAGATCGGAATTTTTTTACGTAACTCTCTGATAGATAATGTTTTTAATATATAAAAAATTCAAAGAAAGGGAGGGTCTATTTTGAGGGGCGCGACTCCCTGGAGGGGCACTTTTCTAACTTTTGCCGACACCCCACATGTGATATATCAATGTGATAAAGCACTGTGATCACTTTTTCATATTATACACTTCCCACGTCCCTCCCGCCACTTTTCCACCCCAGGGGGGCACTTTTAAAACTTTTTTGAAATCGTAGCGTTTTCATATTTTAGATCAGAATTTTTTTACGTAACCCTCCAATAAATATTATTTATAATATATAAAAATTTCTAAAAGGGGGGAGGTGTATTCCGGGGGGCTATATAGTTTCCTCCCCGGGGGGCACTTTTCTGACTTTTGCCAACACCACTCGTGATATATCAATGGAAAGCACCGTGATAACTATTTCATATTATACACCTCTGACGTCCCCCCCCCACCTTTCCACCCTAGTGGGGTACCTTTTGAACTTTTTTGAAATCGTAGCATGTTCAGCATTTTAGATCAGAATTTTTTTACATAGCACTCCAATAGATATTATTTGTAATATATAAAAATTTCAAAGAGGGGAAGGGTGTATTCCGGGGGCCGAGATAGTTGCCTCCCAGGGGGGGCACTTTCCTAACTTTTGCCGACACCCCTAATGTGATATATCAATGGAAAGCACTGTGATTACTATTTCATATTGGACACCTCCCACGTCCCTCCCCTCCCTTTGCCACCCCAGGCGGGGGCACTTTTTGAACTTTTTTGAAATCGTAGCATTTTCAGCATTTTAGATCAGAAATTTTACGTAGTCCTCCGTTAAATATTATTTATAATCTATAAAAATTTCAAAGAGGGGGATGGGTGTATTCTGGGGGGCGCGATAGTTGCCTCCCCGGGGGCACTTTTCTAACTTTTGCCAAAACCCCTCATGTGATATATCAGTGGAAAACACTGTGACCACTATTTCATATTATACACCTCCCAGGTCCCACTCCCCACTTTGCCACCCCAAAAGGGGCCCTTTTTCAACTTTTTTGAAATCGTAGCGTTTTCATCATTTTAGATCGGAATTCTTTTACGCAGCCCTCCGATAAATATTATTTATAATATATAAAAACTTCAAAGAGTGGGAGGATGTATAACGGTAGGCGAGGACACCCCTCATGTGATACATCAATGGAAAGCACTGTGACCACTATTTCATATTATACACCTCCCACGTCCCTCCCGCCAATTTGCCACCCCAAAGGGGGCCCTTTTCAACTTTTTTGAAATCGTAACGTTTTGATCATTTTAGATCAGAATTCTTTTACGTTGTCCTCCGATAAATGTTATTTATAATATATAAAAACTTCAAAGAGGGGGAGGGTGTATAACAGTGGGCGAGATAGTTGCCTCCCCGGGGGACTCTTTTCTAACTTTGTGGACACCCCTCATGTGATACATCAATGGAAAGCCCTGTGACCGCCTATTCCATATTATACACCTCCCACGTTCCTCCAGCCAAGTTGCCATCCCAGATGGGGGCCCTTTTTCAACTTTTTTTGAAATCATAGCGTTTTCATCATTTTAAATCGGAATTCTTTTACGTAGTTCTCCCATAAATATTATTTATAATATATGAAAACTTCAAACTGGGGAGTTGGGGGGTGTATAACGATGGGCACGATAGTTGCCTCCCCGGTGAAGGGCCTTTTTGTAATTTTTCGCCGACACCCCTGTGTGATATATCATTGGAAAGCACTGTGACCGCTATGTCATATTATACACCTCCCTCCCATCCCCGACTCTGCACCGCCGGGAGCAATTTTCTAAATTTTGCCAACACCCCGCATGTGACACATCATTTGAAAGACCTGTGATAACTTAATCATGTTACGCACATGCGGTGTCCCTCCCTTCAAATTGCACCCCGGGGAACACTTTTGTAAATTTTGCCGACACCCTTTACGCGATATATCGTTTTAAAGACCTGCGACCACTGTTTCATATTAGGCACCTTGCGCGATCCACCAATCAACTTGTCTCCGTGGGAGGCAATTTTCAATATTTTGCCGACAACCCTCATGTGACATGTCGTTGGATCGGCCTGTGACCACTTATTCATACTATGCTCTTCGCGCGCTTCTCGCTCCACTTTGCATGATGTGGAGCTCCTTTCTAAGTTTAGACGACAACCCTCATGGAACATGTAGTTGGAGAGGCCTGTTACCACTTATTCATGTTATGCATTTCCGGTATCCCTCTTCTCACTTTGCACACCCTCCCGGGGAACTTTTCTAACTTTTGCCGACACCTCTCATGTATTACAACTTCTTCTCTTTTGCGCCTAATAAATAACATTATATTTAATGTTCCCAAGTTATAGGATTAGAGAATTATACTTTTAGTTATAATTTTAGTTATAGGTATAGAGAAGTTATAGGATTTTTATTTTTTTATTATTATTATTTGAATGCTTTATAATTAAATTAAATTTAACACTCAATAATATTTTGAAAAAATAATGATTTTATATTTAAAATATTTTGCATGCAATTATCAATTAGATAAATTGAGCTGATGTACAATTTTCGTTATATTTTCTGACCATTATCAAGAATATATGCGTGTGTGTCAGAAAGAAAAGTTTGTCATTATTTTCCGTAAAAAATAATACTGAAAGAAAGAAAAATATTCGTATAAGAGCTATAAAAGAAATTACCTTGATATCCAGGTTTAATATTTAAAAAATGTATAAAAATGTAAAATAAAATTCAAGTAATAAAAAATATATATTATAAATCGTTAGCTCCATCAAGTTTCAAATTTAGGTTTTTAGAGAATAAGGCAGATAAAAATAAAATTCATGGCAGCTTTTAATCTTCGTGTTTTTTTTTTTTTTTTTTTTTTTTTTTTTTTTTTTTTTTACAAAAAAAAAAAGAATGAAAATAAATATTGTTATTGAAACATAAAAAAGAAAAAAAAAAAAAAAAGAGGCCATAGTAAGTAAAAATAAATTCTCTACCCGGTATTTTTAGGTAAATTTCTGATAAAAAGCAAGCATAATTGGTTGTAAATTATTAACTAAAAATTCTTTCACTTCATTGAATAGGTTAGACTGACAGCACCATCTATCGCCTTAAAGAAATAGGAATCACTTATGCAATACAGAAATTCATCACGTAATTCGTCATTCAATAATTAATTTAATAGCAACTAATTAAAAATTCAAGAATTTTTCTGATGAAACATTCACGTTATTTACCGTCAAATCCTGACGGGCACTATCTTGTAGATGTTTAAATGTTTATCTACGGATTAGAGACATTGCGAAATATCCTCTACAATCCTGCATTCTCGCGGTTTACCTGGGCCATCATGATTCTTTGTTCAAAGAAACACGATGACCTGGGGTTTACTTACCTTCTGGTTGTTGGGCAGGCACTTAAAAAAATCTGAATACTTTTCCTCAGTTTAGATTTTGGTTGTTTTCCCTAAAAACGAAGCCATTAATTATGAAATGTTTTACTATTGGTATACTATCGCAGATATGTAGCACAGTTCCTAGCTCCTTCTGATTTATGGCATGGACACTTCGCCGAAACATTATTTTTCAATGCGGCTACAGAACAGACTTAAATTAATTTTATATTTTAAAGTGACATTGATCAATTGGACTCCTGGAAAGTTTTGAAATAATACTTTTATTGTACATGAGAATATTGTTTTCTAAATTTAAGATAGTTTGAAAATATGTTTTACTCTAAAAAAGAAAAGAAAAGGCAAATCATTTTAAGCATGTGCAATTGCGTTCTAAAACCTGCCAGTAGATTATTTGCCAGCCTATAAGTAATCGAAATTTATAGGTACTTTATACAAAAAATTATATTTGTCAGTATCAGCAAATCTTAAACGTAATGTCCTAACATTTTGTATAAAAAACACCATGAGTGTCACAATTAAAAAAATTAATTTTCATTATACATTAACAGAATAGAAAACATCGTCTCCGTGAAAATAATAACATTTGCGCCCGGATGCGATCTTGAGTGTAACTGTAACACACACGAATAAAGAATTTGTAAAAGATTAAAAAAGAAAAAAAACATACTTAACAAGAATTCACTATAAATCTGAAATATTTATACTATCATTGTTTGTTCAAAAAGTGTTCAATTTTGCTAGTTACTTACAATAAATACAATTTGTATACACTATATAATAAAATATAAAAATAACGTGATATCTGATCTCAATACCCTGAGATGAAATTAGAAGAAACATAAATTAAGTAAATTATTTATTGAGGAAAGTATCAAGATCTTATGTATGAAACATAATGTGCAGATTGTAGCACTGGGCGATGTAGTAATTTCTTAAATCGATTTATCACCCATTTAACATTGCGATGTAGTTTTAAATCACGATTTAACACCGATTTTATCCTTTAGAAAATCGATGCCTATTTTTTTTATTTTTAGTAACACAATACGGTCTTTATGCACCCCTCCCCCCCCACCCTTCGATATTATATAGTATACTTATCTTTTAATTTTTCAAATACCTTTGAAAAGAGGTATATTTTACTCATTAAAAAGTTTGAATGCTTAAAACACTCGTTTTTTTTTTTAATTAGTGACCTCTTTTAATACATTTTATAAACTCATTCTTTAAAAAATAATATAAAAGAATTTTTTTTTTTTTATCTGACTTGTTATGGCCGCTAGAATCTCAATTCCTTAAGAGGGGACGACGACTTTCCCTTACACACCCAAATAGCACATCATTGCTAACAACATGTACATTTTTTTTTTTTAACAAACACTTAATTAAAAAGTTATTGAGGCAAAACCGAAGGAGATTCAATAATGAATCTAACTCTTCATTTACAATAACCAGAAAACTAGTAAAAAAAAAAAAAAAAAAATCTTTTCTGATTGTGTTCAGATGTAGCTGAAATAAAAATCTTCTATAATCTTTTATCTTAAAATATTTTGTTTATTTAGTCACATAATAACTATTTTATTCTTTTTACTTTCATAAAACGAACAAAATATCTTTTTAAAAACCTTAACCTCCCCCCTCGCCCTGCTTAGAAAAGAAGTAAGAAATTTGTATAAATAAATATTAAAAAAAAATGATATCCAATATGCAATATGTCAATAATAATTTTTATATAGGTGATTCAATGTATGGAGAATTTGTGTTATAATAAACGAGAAATTTAGAAGGGCCAGTTCTAGTAACTATAATTAGGTAATAAAATGACATAAACTTTATTGATAATAAATATTAAGAAGTTCTAAAAAAAACGCCCAACTTTCCAAAACTTTCTAAAATATTCATAAAGACATTTTTATGCGTAAAAACATTAAAATAAAATCCTTTATATCTAACTTCCTTTTATCAGTAATTTATTTATTTTGTTATTTATTTTTGACTAGATAATCATAAATTTAAGAGCTGTTTATTTTTATTCCACCCTAACATTATTTATTCCAGACAGTGTTGCGCCAACATATGCGTATTTGGCGGAAGCATGAAGCAACAGTTGAAAGGAGAAATCAATCATCATGTTTGGTCATATCTTTATTCATTTCATTTTCTTCGGTTACTAATGAAAAAGTCCTTCCGGCCAGTGCCGGGAGGAAGAGGTAGCTTTCATATTCCTTATTTTAAAAAAGCCAACTTATATTATTCAAACACACGAAGCTCAATTAAGTGGAAACCGAATGTAGGAGATTCAATACTAATTTTTATCAATACTAAATCATTATGAATGAGAATTTCGCAAAATTAGTCAGCTTTATCCAAGCTGCTTTTATTTAAAGTAACTTATATTTTGCTGCCAAATTCGGCGATTTCTTAAAGTGCCTGCCGTTTTAAGACAACATGGTGGATGAGGCTAACCAGTGAACTTGGTCGAGACCTTAGTAATTGCTGTGCACATGCTCACTCACATCGGAATCGGTTGATACATACGAGTGCTGTCGCAGGCAAAAAATCAGATTTTTCAAAATGTCACCCACGTTAGAAATTGAAACTGCTATATCTGAGCCATTTTTTGAGATAAAGACAAAGAAAAAATGCTCCTGAATCCTTATATCAAGGTCAAATACTTAAGAAAGAAACCTTTTTCAATTTCTAGTTTTTTTGCACCTCACTTTAAATATATATTTTTTTAATTTAATGGCCGCCATTTTGAAACAAGATGGCTGATGAAGCTGTCCAGCGAACTTGGTCGAGATATTGATGCATACTATCCACATGCCTTCTTCCATCGAAATAGGCGAATACGTGTGGTATCGCGAGACAAATACAAGATCGTTTCAAAGTGTTAGCCATGCTAGAAATTTAAAGTGCTATAATTCAACCACTTTTTAAGATATAAACAAAAGAACAAATTTTCAGAAACAAAAACTGCTCCAGAATCTTTGTATTAAGGCCAAACACATAAAAAAAATCTTTTTCATTTTCCAATTTTTTAATACCTCATTTAAAATTTTAAATTACATTTTTTTTTAAAAATGGCAACTCTTTTGAAACAAGATAGCGAATGAAGCTGGCCAACAAACTCGGTCGAAACATTGGTATGTACTATGTACAGACCAAGTTACATTCAAATCGGTTCATAAATACGCCTGTTATCGCGTGACAAAAATCAGGGCGTTTCAAAATGTCAGTCACGCTAGAAATTCAAAATGCTATAACTCAGCCATTTTTTAAGATATAGACGAAACAAAAACTGCTCCCGAATCTTTTTATCGAGGTCAAACACATAAGAAAAAAATATTTTTTCAATTTTCAATTTTTTGGTACCACATTTCAAATTTAAATTTTTCTTAAAATTTTAAATGGCCGCCATTTTTAAACAAAATGGCGGATGAAACTGGCCAACAAACTCGGTCGAGAAATTGGTCTGTACTATGTATAAACGAAGTTACATACAAATCGGTTCATAAATACGCCTTTTATCGCGTGACAAAATTCAGGACGTTTCAAAATGTCAGCTTCGCTAGAAATTCAAAATGCTATAACTCAGCCATTTTTTAAGATATAGACGAAACAAAAACTGCTACGGAGTCTTTGTATAAAGGTCAAATACATAAGAAAAAAATATTTTTCCATTTTCAATTTTTTGGTACCACATTTTAAATTTTAAATTTTTTTTAAATATTTAAATGGCCGCCATTTTGAAACAAAATGGCGGATGAAGCTGACCAACGAACTCGGTCGAGACATTGGTATGTACTATGTACACACCGAATTAGATCCAAATCGGTTCATAAATACAAGAGTTACAGTGTGACATAGGTCAGATATATATATATATATTGATATATATATATATATATATATCAATTTTGAACGGAGGGTGGTTTCGGGGTCTGGGGGTCATGATCGATGAAAATATACCAAAATTTTTTGAAATCGCTTTCCTCCGAACGGCTGCAATAGGTAGCTTTTTGTAAAGAAAGCTACCTAAAAGATCTATTATTTGATACCAATTTAGCCGTGCTAATAAGTCTATTTTATACAAATAAAGCATATTATGGAATTAAACTGGATTATTCCTAATTTTCTCTTACTGTTCAAGTTGAATTTAGACACTTTACTCCGTGAGAGATTTCTGTGGCTCCGGGGTGGGGGTGGGAGTGGGGGTGGAATTAGCACTTTTTGACCATTGAAAATACAAAATCTCAAATCTTCCATGGGGACATTTATTATCTGGGGAGAATGTCTCCCCCGGGTCACCCCATGAATTCAACACTGTTAATGATTTTTAAAAAAATTAGGACTGTTTCTCTTTCTGATTTAATTAAGAAATTTAAACATTTAAAAACGGAATGTAAAAAATTATTTCGGAGAAACTATTATTTGTGTAATGAATACCATTGCTGGATCATATACACCTACGTTTACAAATGAACTGAAAATTTAAAAGACTAATATTAAACTAGAGATCAGGAATTCTGCTTTTTCAGAATTTACTGTCGCCCCCGGCATTTCCATTACTTCATTTTCTTCTGATGGACTGATGGCTTCTATTATTATGAAACAGCCATTATAAATGAAATGTTAGGTGAAGATGAAAGAGCAGCCGTAAAAAGTTTGAACTCTAATTTTCTGGTCGGAATGGAGGAAAAAAATGTCTATAATTATTTTTTTGACGACTGCTTTATCATCTTCCCTTAACACTTCATTTATAATGGCTGTTTCATAATAATAGAAGCCACCAGTCCATCAGAAGAAAATAACTCGGTTAAGCGGGACTCTACTGCAGTACAAAACATATTTCAATTTTAAGACTTAAAGCACACGTTTTATTTTATGTAAAATGACGTCATTCGCATCCGCTTAAGAATTCCACATTTACGATCTACTCTTAAACATCTACAGTAAAGCATGCATAGCACATCACTATCGCGAAATTATGCACAAATGCAAAAAAATATTCCGTCATTCAAGAAAAAAAAAAAAAAAAAAAAAAAAAAAAAAAAAAAAAACGGCGATCTAATGATTGATAGATACTTACAATTAAATATAGTATATAATAGCTCCATTGTTTTAACAGAAATCATTCGTTTATTTTTTTTTTTCAAAATAGCACGTATTTTAATTACATTTTCTTTCGGTTATTGCGAGAAAATGGCAACAAAAATATATAATTGCTATTTTAAAACTATTCTTCCTTTACTTTCTACAGAAATCGAGTTCTTCCGTTGCCAATATTAAGCAAATGGCTCTAAAAACTACAAAAAAATTAAAATTTCAAAAATAAATGGAGATACAGTTTTCAAACAAAATGCATTTAAAAGAACTTTTTTTCTTCAATACGACGATATCAAAATTGAAAATGTGCGATGGTTAGAAGTTTAAAAAATTGCTAAACAGTATTTAATCGTAATGCTTTCTTTTACGGCTAGCCTCTGTAAGATAACGTTATTTTTTGTACACAAAATAAGCTGGGAGAAAGAAATAGCATACCGTACCGGAGGCTAATAACATTTTGTTTTAAACGTGATATATAATTTTAATTGTTTCACCAATTTTCAAGTTTATTGAGAACTTTTTACGTTTCACCTTCATTCCTCAATTTGTATTAACTTAATTTTTCTATAACGGTTTCTTTGTAATAAGTAATACTCTAAAGCTAAAAAATATATGATGAGAAAATTAAAAATATTTTTTTCAAATAATTCTAATTTAATTATATTTCAGAATTTACGAAATAGATATTCAGAATTTACGAAAAGCATTTATCGAATTAGATATATATGGTAAGCATATAGAATTTTTCTTTAAATTTGAAGCTAGGTTCTCCTTTATATTAATATAATTGGTTCTTATTTAATATTATTTTTTTCATTCTTGTTAATAAAGTTTGCATTTGTAGTCGTAGAATGTATCCAGCCTCAGCTAGGGATCTAATGAATTTCGGACGATATTCAGTATTAAGCAGAATATTGTAGATATTTAGAGGAATAAAATTAGGGTAATACATTTTTAGGTAGATTTCGTAATAAGAAATACTACATATTACATTTTCTCAACATTTTTGCAGATCTACGCCGATCATGAAACCATAGAACACCAAACCACCCCCAGTTCAAATCTTTATCTAACTATCTATCCATATATATCACTTTTTTATGGGCACGATAACTTCCATAATTCTGCACAAACCTCTTCCAAACTGATCAAGGCCATACCATACAATCAAGGGGCAGAAAATCTCGGTAAAGTTCGTTAATGGGAAAAATCGACCCAGGGGGGTGGAAATATGGAAGGATTTTGTGAAAACAGAAAAAATCAATAACTTCTTAATTATAATGCATATCAAATCAGTTTAAAGTTATTATTACTTCTAGGAAAAGGTCCAAAAAATTATGTATAACAGGTTTTGATATCATTAAAAATGGGCTCAAGGGGCAATAAAAATAGAGATTTAAGAAGAAAAAAATTCATAACTTCATCAATTCACCAGATATAAAATCCACTTAAATTTATTATAAATCTTCTTAATCTTACCTACAACTTTTATATTGACAAGTTTTTGATAGTACAAGCTCTTACAGAAAAAAGGGAGAGGGTTAAAAAGAAAAAAAATCATAACTTCGTCAATTCACAAGATATCAAATCCGCTTAAATTTATTATAAATCTTCTTAATATTATCTACAACTTTTATATTGGCAAGATCTTGATAAAACCAACTCTTACACAAAAAAGGAGAAAAAAATATCGTATTAAGGCTGTTCTCAAATCCATAGGGGCAACTTTATGACATAAGTTTTAATTCCTTTTTGTTCGGAAACGCATGAAATTGGAAGGTGTTGTTATACGGAAACTATGTAATTGAAAGACATTTTCCGTTTTTTTTTTGTAAACACAATAGATGTTTCAGAAAATACTGTTACAGTTTGAACCAAATTTCCCAACAAAAGGAAAAAACACTGAACGAAGGGAGAAAAATCCCTTGTAGTAGGTCTGCCAATTTTATACAATTACGTTAAAAATTCTGTACGTCATTGTGTCAGAAAATATCAACCTTGTTGAGCAGTGTAGTTGAGAACACAGCCTTAACATGATTCTGATAAAACCAGTTCAGAACTAGTATGTTGTGGCCATCACAAAACTTTCTTCTATATAAATCACGTCAATTAAATCGTTTAAATAGTACCAATTCATATCACAATATATCTGAATTTGAAGTTTGGTGAAAATTCGTGCATTAGTTCTTGTATAGAGCTATAGCGGAAATTCTGAAAAATGTAGTATAGCAGCGCCACCTGTTGAGCGATTTACACCAAAACATAAACAGCACTAATTGATATCAAGGTATACCTGAATCTGAAGTTTGATGAAAATTCATGCATTAGTTATTGAGATACAGCTGTGGCGGAAATTCTGAAAAATGCAGCATAGCAGCGCCACCTGTTCAGCGATTTGCACCAAAACATAAACAGCACTAATTCATATCATGGTATACCTGAATCTGAAGTTTGTTGAAAATCCAAGAATTAGTTCTTGAGATAGGGATATTGCGGAAATTGCAAAAAATGCCCAATAGCAGCGCCACCTGTTGAGCGATTTACACCAAAATATATAAAATGTCTATTCATGTCAAGGACTAACTGAATCTGAAGTTTCATGTAAATCCGTGCATTAGTTCTTGAGATAGAGCCATTGCGGAAATCGTAAAAAATCCAGCATAGCAGCGCCACCTGTTGAGCGATTTACACCAACACGTAATCAGCATCAAGTCATATCAAGGACTAACTGACTCTGAAGTTTCATGAAAATCCGTGCATTAGTTCTTGAGATAGAGCCATTTCGGAAATCATAAAAAAGGCAGCATAACAGCGCCACCTGTTGAGCGATTTGCACCAAAATCTCTAAATTGTCTATTCATGTCAAGGACTAACAGAATCTGAAGTTTCATGAAAATCCGTGCATTAGTTCTTGAGATAGAGCCATTGCGGAAATCGTAAAAAAGGCAGCATAGCAGCGCCACCTGTTGAGCGATTTGCACCAAAATCTAATCAGCATCAATTTGTATCAGGGGCTAACTGAATATGAATTTTTGTTAAATTCCGTGCATTAGTTCTTGAGATAGAGCGCCCACAAAATTTGTGTCACATACACACAGACAGACAGACAGACAGACAGACAGACTCACAGAGTCACAGACAGACATTTTGTAAAAACATGTTTTTTGGAATCTCTGACCCCTAAAACGTGTAAATCCATCGAAAACCGGAATTCGAAAATTTTCATGAATCCAATACTTTCTTCTTGTAAAGATAGAAGAAAGTAAAAATGAAATTAAAAACTCGTCAAAAGCGACCAGAAAAAATTGTCAAACTGTGTTTATCTCTAATCTTGATTTAGCCTTTTTGGTGAAATTAGTACTTAACTTCGAAATCTACCTGTGCCTGCAGGCCGAGCCGGGAGTGATTTTTTTTCTCTTTCTTTTCCTTTTTTACTTTCTTCTATCTTTACAAGAAGAAAGTATTGGATTCATGAAAATTTTCGAATTCCGGTTTTCGATGGATTTACACGTTTTAGAGGTCAGAGAACCCGAAAAACATGTTTTTACAAAATGTCTGTCTGTGACTCTGTGAGTCTGTCTGTCTGTCTGTCTGTCTGTCTGTCTGTCTGTGTGTATGTGACACAAATTTTGTGGGCGCTCTATCTCAAGAACTAATGCACGGAATTTAATAAAAATTCATATTCAGTTAGTCCCTGATACAAATTGATGCTGATTAGTTTTTGGTGCAAATCGCTCAACAGGTGGCGCTGCTATGCTGCATTTTTTATGATTTCCGAAATGGCTCTATCTCAAGAACTAATGCACGGATTTTCATGAAACTTCAGATTCTGTTAGTCCTTAATAAGACTTTATGCTGATTACGTGTTGGTGTAAATCGCTCAATAGGTGGCGCTGCTATGCTGCATTTTTTACAATTACCGCTGTGGCTCTATCTCAAGAACTAATGCACGGATTTTCATCAAACTTCAGATTCAGTTAATCCTTGACATGAATTGAAGTTTTGTACAGTTTGGTGTAAATCGCTCAACAGGTGGCGCTGCTATACTGAATTTTTTACAATTTCCGCAATAGCTCTATCTCAACAACTAATGCTTGGATTTTCAACAAACTTCAGATTCATGTATACTTTGATATGAATTAGTGCTGTTTGTGTTTTGGTGCAAATCGCTCAACAGGTGGCGCTGCTATGCTGCACTTTTCAGAATTTCCATTATAGCGATATGTGAAGAACTAATGCAACAATTTTCACTAAACTTCAGAATCAGTTAATCCTTGATATGAATTGACATTTTGTACATTTTGGTGTAAATCGCTCAACAGGTGGCGCTGCTATACAGCATTTTTCACGATTTCTGCAATCGCTGTATCTCAAGAACTAATAGACATATTTTCATCAAACTTCAGATTCAGTTACTCTTTGATATGAAATGATGCTGACTACGTGTTGGTGAATATCGCCCAATAGGTGGCGCTGCTATGCTGCATTTTTCACTATTTCCTCAATAGCTCTATCTTAAGGACTAATGCACGAATTTTCATCAAACTTCAGATTCAAGTACACCTTGATAAATGTTGATACTGATTATGTGGTTGTGTAAATCGCTCAACAGGTGGCGCTGTTATGCTGCATTTGTCATGATTTGCGCAATAGCTCTATCTTAGGAACTAATGCATGGATTTTCCCCAAACCTCATATTCAGTTAGACATTGACATATGTTGATGATAATTAGGTTCTGGTGTAAATCACCCAATAGGTGGCGCTGCTATGCTGCATTATGATGGATTTACACGATTTCATGGACAGTAATATCTCAAGAACTAATGCACGGAATTTCATCTTTTTAGAATCCTCATGATGAGCATAGATGCACTGTGATAATGAATTTTGAAGTATTGACAAGTATGAGATAGAAGAAATTTTGTGATGGCCACAACATACTAGTTTTAAATGATTTTCTCAAATCCAAATTGGCTATTTTCTAACGCATTCATATAGAA
Source organism: Maratus speciosus (assembly GCA_963932465.1). Classification (NCBI taxonomy): domain Eukaryota; kingdom Metazoa; phylum Arthropoda; class Arachnida; order Araneae; family Salticidae; genus Maratus; species Maratus speciosus. Next base: position 149,603,946 of record OZ010788.1, read on the forward strand.
CCATTTTTATTTCTTACAAGCACAAAATGTACAGATATTTTCATTCAGATACTAAACAATCAAATTCAATTTTTTAGTGTGAGACTATTTTAAGAATCCATAATCTGCCTATTTGTCATACATTTTTATAATGAGGCTCCTAAAACTTCGCTTATCGGTGAGAATTTTAACTATTTTTTTTTTCATTTTGCACAAAAATATCATTATTTGATAAATTTTATAATACAAATAATGTTCCGATACAACAGTTTGTTGAATTTTCATGATTTTTTTTTGGAAAAATAAACGGATATGGGCAATTGGCATTAAAAAAAAATATTTTATGAACTGAGATAAGGATTACTACTGCAATTTGTTTATATAGAAAAAGGTAAGTCATATAAACAAGGTTTTTTAACAAATAATAATCTCTTTGTGATGTTTCAACATATTACATTAAACGTATAAAACAGTTAGACATATGAATAACGAAATCTATATCGAATTAAAAATAAAAAACAAACTGTCCGGTATGAATTTTTTGCTTGCTTTTTTTTAGTTCCCTACGTTACAACCAAATTTTATGCAATGCAATTTTATATCACACTAGCTGACCCACCCGGCGTTGCCCTGGTCCATCATAATAACCTTAAATAAAACTCTAGTTTGTATGATTTTATATCCTTTGAGAATCTTTTAAATGAACCTAGTTTCGGTTGTTCCATTGCATTCCACAGCGTCTCGCGTGTTTCCAACAAACGTCTTTCCGAACGAACCTGTGATCTGGATCCCCGCTACCTAACACAGCATGTGCCGGAAGTGCTCCGCACGTATCGTAGACAATCGAAAACCAAGTCTAGTGAGCCATGTTCGTAGCAATCAAGCCCATAGAACCGGAAAAACGAATGCATCATTGATGTTCGAAAATCTCGTTAACTGAAGTCTAAGATAAACTTTCATAATCACAGAAAGTAGTATTTTCACAGAAAGTAGCTGAATTGTAATCTAAGTTAAATAAACCAATTCCCGTTGAAATTGGGCCCTTATAAACCGAGGAAACAATTTATCCTTAAGCGGTGGAAAGTTGCCTCCCTCCTCCTCTGTAAATTTCGCGGTCTACTTTTAAAATTAACACGATATTATTTAATAAAGGGATGAAATCCCTTTTCTAAAGTTACCTTTAACCCTTTAGTGCGCAGGGGCACAACAGTTTTTTTTAAATTTAATAGATTTTTTTTATTCGTATATACCTAATTCACACCAGGAGATAAAAATAACAATATTTGTTTTAATTAATAACAGACATTCCGTATTTAAATAAAGCGAAATTAACTATTGAAATTTTCTTGTGTAAAGTCAGATTCTTAATTAGATTAATAATTCAGGTATTAAAAAATGGTGGTAGCTGAAGTGAGAAATTTTTTTGTCGTTCATGGAGTTGCTAGAAGACTTAAGAAGTTGTTAGAAAAAAAAGCTAATGAATCGGGCCATTTTTAAGGGAGCTACAATAAAGGGCCCAAAAGAGGCCAACTGATAGTTAAGAGCACGGCCCTAACATGAAAATATGTTAAAAGGTCTTAGATCTTCAATTATTCAAAATTAGCCATAGAGTTATGAATTATTCCTTAGAATAATAATTTAAAGAAATGCGCCAAAAATTGGGTAAATGCTTATATGATTGTCCTAGGGCCCAAATAAAATATGAGGGTGTTGGTCCTGGGAGAAGAGTCCAATACTCAGTTTTAAAATTATGCACTGTGAAGGTGAGAAAATTAGAGGGTGAAAAATGCATGGTGCACAAAAAATTCAAGGGACCGACGGGACCCTAGGGGGGAGAATGGAGCAAGGGTCTTAACTGGGGTGTAGAAATGGGAGAATAACTAAATGAAAAAAGGATACCAAAAATGAAGATCGGATTAAAAGGAAGCAATTTATTAACAATTTAGGGCGCAAAAACTTCAAGAGGTGCTGTACCGGGTCACAGGCTGCCAGGGTCTTAACTGGAATGTAGAAATGAGGGAATAACTAAATGGAGAATCGGCCCCAAGAACGAAGAAGATCGGATATAAAGGGGGTAAGTTATTAACAATTTAGAGCATAAAAACTTAAAGAGGTACAGGGGTGCCGACCCTTAAAAAAAGAAAAATCTGATTGTCAGGTGCATCAGGACATGTCTTGGACTGTTCTCACCTAAATGTTCAGACTTCTATGTGCAGTAGATTTTGCTAGTCATCAAACGCAGACACACAGACACTCACACACTCACATACACACAGACAGAGCGAAACTTTCTTTTATTGGTATACGTTTTATTCAATTTTCCTCGCTGAAAACTTATTCTACAGTTAAATACAAACACACTCTTAGTAGCTGACGAGTTATTGAGGTTTTAATGCATATGTATAAAATATTAATGATGATTGAGTAAAAGCACTGATTTATGAAATTGATGAGCTATCGATATTATAGTGCCCCCATATCAGTAACAAATAAATATTACTTCTTTCAACAAAAACAAAAGTTTATAAGGCTGGCGAATCACTGATCTTTTAATATATAAATTACATAAATTCGATGCGCAAAAAGACGAATTTGTGAGAATGTCGTTATCAAGATTGGATATATATAATTCATTAATGACATTCGACTTAATAAAATCACAGATGATTAAGGATGACGACTTTTCGAGGTTTTTTGGAAATCATACTCAATTTATATCAAACTGATTGAAATATAAATTTAAAGAGATGGCGAAGTAACTAGGTTTTTGCGTTTAGAGAGATCGTTTGGGGATTACTTGTTATTTTGATTTTATTGCGGATGTAAAAAAAATTAATTATATTCTATTGCATAGAAGCACTGCTTTATGAGGATACAAAGTTATCAAGGTTTTAACCACAATGACCAATCATAATTGTTTAAATATAAAAACATAGACTTATAAGCTTGAGGATTCATCAAGGTTTAACCGTATAACTTGTATTCGATATATAATAAAACAGATTAACGAATCTTCAAGTTATCCAGTTTTTAGAGCAAATGTATAAATAATAATTTTAACTAAATACACTTATTTATGAGGATGTCGAGTTATCGAGGCTTTAACATATAAGCGTAATAATAATAACATTTTATTAAACTAGCTGGCTTCGCCCTCTAGCGCGCTCATAGTTACATCGGGGCCTCTAATTTATGCTAACATTGAATAAAACGAATGTCGAATTCATATGAAAATTTTCGTTAGGTGCAGTAGCGTAGCTACGTTGTTTGCCGCCCGGGATTTCATCCGTTTATTAAATAATATTGCGTTAATTTTAAAAGTAGTCCGTGAAATTTAAAAAAAAGGGGTGGGGCAACCTTCCACCGCTTAGGGTTGTATTCTTTCCTCGGGTTCTAGGGGCCCGATTTCAACGGGAATAGGTTCATTTAAGTTAGATTACAATTCAGCTTCTGTATTATGAAAGTTTATCTTACACTTCAGTTACCAACATTTTCGAACATTAATGATGCATTCATTTTTCGGGTTCTATGGGCTTGATTACAACGAAGTTTGGCTCACTCGACTTGGTTTTCGATTATCTGCGGCACGTGCGGAGCACTTCCGGTACATACTGCTTTAGGTAGCGGGGACCTAGATCACAGGTTCTTTCGGAAAGAGATTTGTTAGGAACACACGAGAAGCTGTGGAAGGTAATGGAATTTCCGAAACTAGGTTCATTTAAAAGATTTTCAAAGGATATAAAATCATACAAACTTGAGTTTTATTTAAGGTTATTATGATGGGCCTGGACAACGCCGGGTGGGTCAGCTAGTGTGACATAAAATTACACTGTATAAAATAAGGTTGTAACCAGGGCTTAATTTGCGCCGGAGCCCACCAGAGACCGGCTCCGGTACTTCTCTGTTTTTAGTAAATATTTAAATATTGTTCGGAATTCACCGGAGCGCATAAATACAGGGCTCCGGAGCCCAGTGCAAAAGCGCTTCCGAAAAACCGAAGCTTAAATTACCTTTTCCTTTCCTTTCCATCTCCAAGCTTTTGCATTCTTTTTATCAAAACACTTATATGTGACGTAATGTGTCACACACGTAGGAGATGGAGATAAAACGTACTCAATTTTTATATCAGTTTTTAGGCTTAGATTGACTCGAGCACAATCTGTATTACATTAAAAAAAATTTTTATTCATGTATTGAAAAAAAAATCCTCTTTTAAAATTACATATTATATTCCACTTCAAATCATTTTAATGCTATTTTGATCAGAATGAAGGGGAAACAGAAATCGTGTTTTTCTATTTCAAATTTATATCGGCGACGTGTTGATACGGCGCCACTCAAGAGAGTGAACAATAAATTTGCTTTCAGTTCGATTTTCTTTTGTGACAGTAGGATAATTTTTTATTGGCTGGGTTTTCTTTTTATTATTTCGATATCTAACCTGAAAAGAATATTTTCTGTTTTATCCAACCAGCATCAGCTTGACGTTTTGTTTGTTCGAGGTTTTTTGTCTTCTATTGCGTACAAGTATAAAAATCACGTTAGTGATTTTTCTATTTATTTCGTATCATGAACGGTACCCACGCTAAGGCTCCCTGCACCTATACGAAGTCACTTTCCTTTGTAACTAGATATAATTACCATGTATTGTTATTCTGATAGAAAGCAATCGAGCAGTGTTTCCCCTTTTTCTATAAAAGCATAGATTCTTTCCGATAACGTTGTCAAATTTTTAATTTTATCTGATTTTCAGGGACTCACCGCAAAAGATTGTTATGCGGAAGGAAATGATTATAGTTTAAGATATGCACCTTTTACAGGAAATTGTAAAACATTGTTCCATTCTTCAGCATATAAATATTCATTTCTGTAAATTTCATTCATTTTTTCTTAAAAATGCATAGCTGCGAACTATCCCTTTTTTGTGTTAACACCATTTCCTAATCATAATCGTTACCCTATTTAATCGCAGAATTCTGTAATTAATTAACATAAAAAAATAGGCACGGATTTTTACTATTCAAAAGAAGTGATAACTAAAAAGTGGAATAGTTGACAGCTAAGTATATGATGATAGATATTTAAAATTTTTATTTTGCTAAAGAAAAAAATGCTTTAAATTTTGCAATTAATGTACGAAATATAAATATGCAGAATACAGGGGCAGGGGGGAGGGGGTGGGGCGGTACAGTTGTTGTACCCGTAGCGCAGAATATTAGGGTTCCGGAACTATTTTTGTTAGAATTTAAGCCCTGGGCGCAGTAATCTAATTGTAACGTAACCTTAATCTAACTCTACCATAAACATTACCTAACTGTACCCTAGCTGTAACATGTTACCTAGCCGTAACCTAACGGTAACCTAACAGTAACATACCTTCAATCTAATTATAAACAAATTATCACCTAACCGTAACCTAACTGTAACCTAATTGCAACCTAACCTTAATCTAATTATAACATAACCGTAACCTAGCTGTAACGTAACTATAAACTATCGGTAACTTAACCGTAACGCAAACTAGTTATAAGCTAAATGTAACGTGACTGTAACCTACCTGTAACCTATCCATAATCCAACCGTAAACTATCTGTAACGAAAATGGAACATAACCGTAACCTAACCGTAACCTATCTGTAACGGAAATGGAATATAACCGTAACCTAACCGTAATCTATCTGTATCGGAAATGGAACCTAACCATAACCTAATTGTAACCTAACCGTAACGTAACCGTAACCTACTTATAACCTAACCCTAACGTAACTGTAACATAACTGTAACCTAACCGTAATCTATCTGTAAAATAAACGTATCATGACGGTACGCTAACCGTAAACTAATTATAACCTAACCGTATCCTAACTGTGATGTAACTATAACCTAACTGTAACTTAAATGTAACCTAACTGTAGCCTGGCGGTAACCTAACCGTAACCTAATTGTAACCTATCCGTAACGTACTGTAACCTATCCGTAACCTAACTGTAACCTATCCGTAATCTTAATTGTAACCAAACTGTAACGTAACTGTATCCTATCTGTAACCTAATCGTAGCATAAACGTAATCTAACTGTAACCTATCCGTAACTTAACCCTAATCTAACTGTAACCTATCCGTAACCTAACGTTAACCTATTTGTAACTTAAACGTAACCTAATTGTTACCTAAATTTAATCTAACTGTGGCGTAACCGTAATCTAACTGTAACCTAACCGTAACCTAACTGTAACCTAAGTTTAACGTAACAGTAAACTAATTATAATCTATCCGTAACCTAAAAGTATCCTAACCATAACCTAACAAGGCTAATCGTCCTCTCAACTAAATATCCTGTCGTCTAATTTTTCTTGTCGGCTAAATGTTCTGTCGGCCAATCGTCCTGTCGGCTAATTGTCTTGTCGGCTAATTGTCTTGTCGGCTAATTGTCTTGTCGGCTAATTGTCCTGTCGGCTAAATGTCTTGTCGGCTAAATGTCTTGTCGGCTAATTGTCTTGTCGGCTAATTGTCCTGTCGGCTAAATGTCCTGTCGGCTAAATGTCTTGTCGGCTAATTGTCCTGTCGGCTAATTGTCTTGTCGGCTAATTGTCCTGTCGGCTAAATGACTTGTCGGCTAATTGTCTTGTCGGCTAATTGTCCTGTCGGCTAAATGTCCTGTCGGCTAATTGTCCATGTAGACTAACTGTCCTATCGGCTAATTGTCCTGTCGGCTAATTGTCTCTGTCGGCAATCTGTCTTGTCGGCTAACTGTCGCTGTCGGCTAATTGTCCTGTCGACTAAATGTACGTGTCGACTAAATGTATTTGTCGGCTAAACGTCCTGTCGTCTAATTGCTGTCTGCTAAATGTCTTGTCGGCTATTTGGTTGTCTGCTAAATGACATAGACCCCATATAGCTTACTATGCTCTCTGTAACGTTTTTTTTTCTAATTATTTAGAGTCTTGAATGCATTTTTTTAAATTTGTTTTTCTATGGTTAAATATAAATTTGCTGTACAGAAAAGTCCCGATTATCCGAGTTAATAGGGATCAAGTTCACCTCGGATAAGTAAAAAACTCATATAAACCGGATTTACACAAATCGTCACCAACTAAGGAGATGAAATATAAATTTTTACTCAATTCATTCATTTTTAGGGTACTAGTAACATTTCTTTGATGTACATTTCCGTTACTTTTAATAAATACGGGGAACGAAATTGTTTATTTGAAAAAGCACTTTATAGTTTTTTGTTTGTTGGATGTCAATTTTGTTGCAGTTTTTTTTCTGCAGTATTACGCTATTGCATAGCTATCAATTTCTAAGATTTTTTTTCTTACCTCTAAAACTTACCAGTAAATTTTGCATAATTCAATCGCCGTTTTTTAACAATTGTGAATGGTTAAATATGGCAAAAATTTGTATTCAATTTTAGAGGTAACAAAACCGTACAAATTGGCAACTATATGATTTTATTAGTGTCATGAAAATTGCAGGTGTAGCCAGTGATGTGGGAAGGGTAAATACCCAGCGGGTAGGTATTTGTTTTTTGGGTATATACCTGGGTATTTACCTAAGCCTGGGGTAAATACCCAAACACTGGGTATTTTCATATTTCCATGAAAAAATAATAATCTTGATAAAACTTTCTTCAAATCATAGGTTACGGTGCTTAAATATGACAGCAGCTTTCATTTTAATTAAAGAAATATACAATATACCTGTATGTTACGCGATTAAGTGGCCTTGTCCATCTTTTACATTTAGTATGTTCTGATATTTTAAAATGTCGGTCAATTAAACATTTTTTATTTTTTCACTAATACAATTGCTGTAATGAGCATCATCAAAAGCAACCATTTAAACGTAATGTTCAGTCGAATTCAAGATTTAGTTAAAAAATATCTGATTACTTGAAATTTTCAGGAAAAACTACGTGGGGAAATTTTGTATTGCCTTAAAATTTTAATGCTCAGGCTATTTTAAAGTTTTTATTTAAGCAGTTTTTTTTAAACAACTAAAGAATACGAACTACATAATAACAAAGGAATACACTTCTTAAATACACAATAATAATAATAAAAAAAGCTAATGCAACGCGTTTCAAAAATCTTTCTTCATCAGTCAGACCATCCAATGAACTAGTACAAAAGCAGAAGAAAGTTTTGTTTCTGTTTTTGTAGTGGTTGTACATTATACGAGTATTATGTGCGTCATATCAATTGTAGCCCTTTGTAAGAGAAACAGCATTTTACTCCAAAAGCAGACACTGTTCATGCTCCAACAATAGGCGAAACTAGACTATACCACAGTACCCAGTCGTATCAAGAAATGACTTGGAATGCTGGGATACATTAACGTGCATAAAAGAATCAATAAGACACATTAAAACTTTAGAAAGTAATAGATAGAAAATTAACCTATGATGGGAACTATTATCCCAAAGAACTATAAAAGGATTAAAAGGATAAAAGATAATAAATTTATTTTAGAAATTATGTTAGTTCGTGAAGAAGCTCATCAGTTAAAGAAAAAACTTTTAGGTGGTGTTTCATATTCGGATTCGTTTGAAGTAAAAAATGGCATCTATTTCTAAACCAACTGTAGAACTAATTGGATCCTTTCATCAAATGAACTTCACATTAATTTAATATATATATATATATACATATAAAGCGTAATATAGTGTCATAACTACTTCCTGTATCTTTATTTCAAAATAAATTTGTATATATAAGTTTAGGGATAATCTCTATACTTATACTGAAATTGTACCAAACTCTGAAATTTTCAATACGAGCGCGTAATTTTGACATCACACTTTATATTTTTCTGTAAATTTTACCTAAGAATACCAAATGGGAAGTTATTCTGTCAAGTATTTTATGGAGTATAAAGATTTAAAATGCAATCGTTTCAAAACATATTGCAATATGGGTAGTTTTTTTTCAGGCTGTTCTCAAGTTTTCTGCTCAAGGACGCGAAACTTTGACACATTCCCTGGCTCATTTTGAAACAACGTAAAGTAATAAAATTGGCAGGCCTGACTACTGAAGCGATTTCAAATCGAAAAATGCTTTCCATTTTTTTCCATAAATAAATTATTAATTGAGTTATAAGCGATTCTTGTTACGTGACAAGTTTTCCCCTTTCTCGAGCTGTCGCGTTGGGAAGGCTTTAAAATATGTGAATTATAAAATTATAGATTATTCCGCAATATAATAAACGGTATTGCGATTTGTTTTACAATGATAAAAATGAATTTAACTTTAGACATTCTGTATTTGAATGCTTTATAATTCTTAATCTACTTGATTGCATGACTTCCCATTTTGTATCCCAAGGTGAAATTTAACGACAAGGCCAAATATGATATCAAAATTAGATGTTCATATTGAATATTTCAAAGAATTGAAATTTGTGGAATATTTCAATACATCTAAATTCAATATTTAAATGTAAAAAATTAAGCTTCTTTAAATTTTAAGAGCCCCACCAGTGGCCGAGAGGTTCTGCTCTCGAAGCTGGTAGACGGGAGGTGCTGGGTTCGATCCCAATCGCGCCCGTCGGCCTAATCGTTCGAAGTTTTCGTGGTTTTCTTCGAACCTTGGTTCTCCAAGCGTTAATGCGGGTTAGGTTCCCTTAGAAAGACCTCCACGGAAGGCACTCCCCCCCTTAGGGCCTATATCCCACGTGCAGATAATTGGCCGACATAAATACCACCAACTTTAAATTTTAAGAGTTATAATAAGTTTAAAGGTCTAAAGTTTTCTTTCTTTCTCTATTATAACTAATAATAGCAAATTGAGGGTTTTTCACAGCTTTATTTGATTGATGAATAAATGAACCCAGGTAAATATCCAAAATATCCTGGGTATACCTTTAGAAATAAATACCCGGGTATTTTACATCACTGTGTGTAGTCTCTTCTTTCTGTTCAAAGTATTAAATAGTTTATTTCAATCGAACATATACCTTTGAAATTGATCATTTTCAACTGATGGACTGGTGGCTTCCATTATTATGAAACAGCCATTATAAATGAAGTGTTAGGTTAAGATGAAAGAGCAGCCGTAGAAAGTTAGAACTCTGATTTTCTGGTCAGAATGGGAAAAAAATAATGTCCACAATTTTTTTTTGAAAAAAAAAAAATCTTTGCAAAATCTTTTTAATTTTTTCCGTTACTTTCTAAGACTTACTTTTTCTGGGTACAAACGCTAACACGAAATCTCCGAAAAATAAAATTTTTCGATACATACAAAACTAAAGATAGGAATGAATCTTAAACTTACATAATCAAGTTTTAACGATTCTGTTGCTTTTTATTCAACATTTTTTGTGGGTCATAATTCATTTATTAATAATTTTTGCTATTAAAAAATGTTTTTTTAATAAAAAAAAAATGCCTAGATTATGTTTAGGTTTATTCAGTGTATATCATTAAAAAAGGTCCTTCACCTTCCAGCCTGTACCTGGAAGAAAAGGTAGCTTTCCTGTACCTTGGTTTTATGATTTTAGCTAATTTTACTCGAAAAAAATGAAGCTAAAATACGTACCCGATTAGAGAAGATTTATTCCCAGTTTTCTTTTTTAGTGAATTTTAATGAGAATTTCGCCAAATTAATCAGCTACAGCCAAGTTAGTTTTATTCATGGCGATTTATGTTTGGTCGCCAAATGTGGCGATATTTCGCCAAATGTTAGCAAGTTTGGTGCAAATTTAACGCTAGCGGATATAATATATAGCTCTATGCATTTAACAGTTGGAAATATGGTTACAACAATCAAAACCTACATAATCTCTTATTTTTATTAATTTGTTGTTTTGTTTCAAAATGTCAGCCATCCTGGAATTTCAAACTGCTGTATCTCAGCCATTTTTTAAAATAGAGACAAAGCAAAAAATCACCCTTTTCAATAAGGCCTAACACTGAAACAAAATTAAATTTGGATTTCTAATTTTTTGTACATTGTTTTGAGTTTGAAACCTTTAAGTACCGCTATTTTAAAACAAGATGGCGAACCAAACTGAGCAACTAACTCGGTCGAGATCTGCGTAAGCGCAATACACATCCTTAGTTCCATCCAAATGGGTTTATAAATACGAGAACTACAGCATGAATAAGGTCAGATATAGGGGAGACTAAGAAGGGTTGACCATAGGGAGGCTTGACGCACCCTTCAGTTTTCATATTTAAAAGAATTTCTGAGTTTTACCAATAGGTGGCAACCAAAATTACTGAAATGCTCAAACAATAGTCTTTGTTTCATGAAGATAATTGAAACATGTGTGGAAATATCAATTGTGAAGAGTTTTCAGCTTAAAAATTGTATTTTTTAGAAACATTTTGTAAGATTTTCTCATATAAAACATATCATAGAAATTTAAGTAAGTATATTTTAAGTAATGCAGAAATATTGAGCTTTTATTCCAGGCATAAAGATTGTGCAGTAAATTAGACTAAATATAACCATGGGCTATACTTTAAAAAACTGGCTGTGTGGGGAAGCTTGATCCAATCAATGTGGGGAGGGTTGACCATACGGTCAAAGCTCCCTTAATTAAGTGTTTTAGGAAACATATTTTTTACACATTGTACATAATGAAGGGTAATGGTTATATTTAAAAAATAATGCAAATTTATTCTGTAAAGCTACAGTAAAATGGAGTGATAAAAAGGAAAATGTTTAAAACCCATTAAATGAAGATGTGAAAAATTGCTATAGAAGTAAGAAAAAAATGAATGAATTATAAATTGGAAAGTTGACAGGAACTTTTATTTCATTTAAATAGTACCCATAGTTGGTAAATAGTAAGAATGGAAAAGTCTAAAAAGGATGAAAGCAGCAGCCTTAAGAAATGATAGGTATTCATCCCTCTGCAAAGGAACTTAACATTGATCAAAACACTTTAGGAAGGTATGTAGACAAATTTAACTAAGATGCGCACAATAAGATAAAGCCGAACTATGTGGCAACTAGTGTTGCCAGGTAGAGTGTCACAAAAAGTGGGTGTTTAAAACGGAATTTTCTCCTGTGCCTTGAATTCCGTCTAAGCACAGGTTTGTTTACAAATCACATTTTCCCAAACATTTTTAATAATAATTAAACCATGTAGCACAACAACATGTATCTGTCTTTTTTTAAAACTGATTTTATTTCCCTTAACAAATATTTCAATATAAAACAAAGTGGGTCAAGCCTCCCATCGGTGGGGAGCCTTGACCCATTATTTTCTTATGTTTAAATTCAATGATTTTTCAAGTTTCTTATATAGTACACTTATGTTGCAATTTTATTTTGATAACTGATTGTAGAACGAATAAAATGATGCATGAAATTTTATTCTAGGTTCAATATAAAAAAAAATAATTTTATAAAAAATGGGTCAACCTTCCCCAGTCTCCCCTATATATACATATATATATAAATCAACATTTGAACGGTGGGTGGTTTTCGGGTCTGAGGGTCATTAGCGATGAAAATATATTGAAATTTTCCCGAATTGCTTTTCCCCGGACGGCTGCAATAAGTAGTTCCTTACTCTTTCAAATGGAAGTTACCTAAAAGAACGCGTGAATATAGCATAGCATTAGCATCTTCAAATTTCAGAATCTTCTAATTGTATGAAGAAATAAAAAGACATAAACCATGCATTTTTTGATCCAAAGAACTCAAATAAAGTGTAAATAATGCGTGTTATTTTTGAAAAATGAAAGTAGGTACAATTTTTAATATGCAAACGAAGCCTGGAGCATAATCTATGCATGGGCTTTAATAACAGATATTATTCCTTGTTGATTATTAGCTACATCTTTTTCATACGATTATTTGCACTAGAACCCGTAGGGGATGATCACAATTTTTCTTAGAGGATTGTACACAGTAATAATAAGCAATTCTGTATGTAATATAGTTTTGTTTTCACAGACGACGCGACGTCTAAGGAAAAGTCTTAAAAAGGTAAAAGAGAGAAAATCCCCTATCACGTGCTGAATATGGAACTACTGTTTATCCATTTCCGGATGCGCAGGAAAATTCTGAGAAAGATTTTGGCGTGTCATCTACCCAATTTCCACAAAATGTCACTGTTATATCCGTTAGTGTTGCGGGAGAATCCTTTGGTAAATACTTTAGGCCGAGATTATCGCAACTCACAGAGCGAGTCGCCCACAAAAACCACCGAAGCGAGACTGTAGTAAATGCTGATTCCACGTAGAAATTCATTCCGGTTTCATTGAAATATCCTAACCGATTCTATGCTATCACTGAGTAATATTTCCGTTAATAAAATAACATTCATATTTTTAGCCCCCGGTATGCTATTTCTTTCTCTCAGCTTATTTTGTCTCCAATAAATAACGTTACCTTGTATACGCCAGCCGTAAAACAAAAGCCGATGTTTCATTGTGCGATTAAATACTCTACAGCATTTTTTAAAACTTCTAAGCATCGCACATTTTCCATGTTCATACCGTCATATTGAGGAAAAAAAAGTACTTTTTAATGCAATTTGTTTGACTGCATCTCCATTTGTTTTTGAAATATTAATTTTTTTGCAGATTTTAGCGACATTTGTTTCATTTTGGCAATTCAAGTACTCCATTTCTGTAGAAAGTAAAGAAAAAATAGTTGAAAAATAGTAATTATATCTTCTTGTTGCCATTTTCTCATAAAAATTGAAAAAAAAAAAAAAAAATACGTGCTATTTTGAGAAAAATTTAAATGAAGGATTTATGATAAAACATGGAGCTATTATAATCAATATTTAATTTTAAGTATCTATATTAATGCAAATGACGTTTTGCAGTAGAGTCCCGCTTAACCGAGCTATTTTCTTCTGGTGGAAGGTGGTTTCTATTATTATGAAACAGCCATTATAAATGAAGCGTTATGTGAAGATGAAAGAGCAGCCGTAAAAAGTTAGAACTCTGATTTTCTGGTCAGAATGGGAAAAAAAAAATGGTCATAATTAAAAAAAAAAAAAAAAATTATGGCCATTTCTCCCCCGCCCCATTCTTTCCATTTTTCCCCTTTTCTTTCCATAGTAATAGAAACCACCAATCCATCAGAAGAAAGTTAAGCAATGGAAATGCCGGGGGCGACACTAAATTCTGAAAAAGCAGAATTCATGTTCTCTAGTAATGATTTTTTTTTCGAACGTATATATTTTTAGCGACATTTACCACACAAACCTTTCTTTTCGTGAAATATTCTGAATAATATTGGGTTTCTATTTGTTTTAATTTATTACAGATGTTGTCAATTCATATTTGCTTCGACAATTTTAAAATGAATTAATTCTGATTGTTAAAGGAATGAAATAAGGAATAAAGGACGTGAGAACCCCTTAACCCCTTTGTTTTGCAAAGTTTGCACGTAGTTTAGACTTTCTCCTAAAAGTAAGCTACTTTTTGTAAGCTTCTAAATGGATTTATATAGATTTTACACTTTGTGAGATTTGGTGTATTCAGCCGGTAATAAAATTATATAAAAAATATTGTGTCTTGAAATTAATGTAAAAAGAAATAGTGTGTTTTCCAAGTTCATTAGGCCGAGCTTCCATTATTTTTCTGAGAAAAAAAAGGTAAGTTCGCAATGCGTTGATAAATTTAATTTTACAAACTTCAGTAAAGATCAATAATTACATATAAATTATTTTTTGAAGGAACATAGAAAAAAAAAAAAAAAAAAAAAAAAAAAAAAGGGAAAATGATTGAAGGTTTAATACTCTATTTGTGAATGTCACATGTATGCGAGTTGATGATGTTAAAAACTATGAACACGATAAATGAGTAAACAGCCATGATTATTTTTTTTCGCAAATTATCATAAAAAGTGAATCATAAAAAATCCTACACCAATAGCTTAGCAATAATAACATTTATAACTTTATTTTTACTTTCTTCTATCTTTACAAGAAGAAAGTATTGGATTCGTGAAAAATTTCGACTTCTGGTTTTCGACGGATTTATACGTTTTAGAATGCCCAGAACACGATTTGATGGTTTTTAGAAAATGTCTGTCTGTCACTCTGTGAGTCTGTATGTGACAAAAATTTTGTGGGCGCTCTATTTCAAGAACTAATGCACGGAATTTCACAAAAATTCATATTTAGTTAGACCTTGATATAAACTGGACCTGATTAGTTTTAGGTGAAAATCGCCCAACAGGTGGCGCTGCTATGCGGCTTTTTTCACGATTTCTGCAATAGCTATATCTCAGTAACTACTGCACGAATTTTCATAAAACTTCAGATTCCGTTAGACCAAGATATAGTTTGGTGCTGATTACTTTTTTGTGAAAATCGCCCAACAGGTGGCGCTGCTATGCTGCATTATTCATGATGATCACAATAGCTCTAACTCAAGAAAAAATGCACGAATTTTCATCAAACTTCAGAGTTAGTTAGTCCCTGATATAAATTAGTGCTGTTTAATTTTTGGTGTAAATCGACCAACAGGTGGCGCTGCTGTGCTGCATTTTCACGATTTTCGCAAGAGCTGTATCTCAAGAACTATTGCACGGATTTTCATCAAACTTCAGATTTAGTTAGTTTTTGACATAAATTGACGTATAAATTAGTGCTGTTTAATTTTTGGTGTAAATCGCTCAACAGGTGGCGCTGCTATGTTGTATTTTTTTGCGATTTCCGCAATAGCTTTATCTCAAGAAGCTTAGATTTTCTCATCTCGCTTAGATTTTCAACAAACTTCAGATTCAGGTATACCTTGATATCATTTAGAGCTGTTTATTTTTGGTGTAAATCGCTCAACAGGTGGCGCTGCTATGCTACATTTTTCAGAATTTCCGCTATAGCTCTATCTCAAGAACTAATGCACGAATTTTCATCAAATTTTAAATTCAGATATATTTTGATATGAATGGGTGCTAAATGGATGTAATTTCTTGTACTATTTAAATGATTTAATGGATGGGATTTATATAGAAGAAAGTTTTGTGATGGCCACAACATACTAGTTTTTAACTGTTTTTAAAAATCCTAGTTTCATAAAGATAAATTTTTGAACTAAATTATTAATTTATTTTTTAAAGAATTATCAGATGAAGATAGAGAAGACAACAAAATTTGAAGCTCCAGTTTCAAAACATCATGTACTATGGCTCAGCATTTAGAAGGTTACAAATATTTTTTATTGGCCACAATTTTGTAGAAATACAATGGTTTCTAAAACTTGATTTTGATATTACCCCCCCCCCCCCCACCTAAAACATATATATGAGACATGTGTGATGACTAACTGAATATCGTTAAGTTCGTGTGTTTTTCGAACTCATTATTATACTGAGTTTTCCTTATTTTACTGAGAGAAAAAAATAATTGATTGCTATTTTTTTAAATTTAATTTTATAAACTTTGATTTTTGGAAAGAATATTAAACTAATATGTTGTGGCCATCACAAAACTATCTTCTATATAAATCACGTCAATTAAATCATTTAAATAGTACAAGAAATTACATCAATTTAGCACCAATTCATATCAAAATGTATCTGAATTTGAAGTTTGATAAAAATTCGTGCCTTAGTTCTTGAGATAGAGCTATAGTGGGAATTCTGAAAAATGTAGCATAGCAGCGCCACCTGTTGAGTGATTTACACCAATACAAGAACAGCAATAATTGATATCCAGGTATACATGGATCTGAAGTTCGTTGAAAATCCAAGCATTAGTTCTTGAGATAGAGCTATTGCGTAAATCACAAAAACAGCATAGCAGCGCCACCTATTGAGCGATTTACACCAAACTGTATAAAATGTCAATTCATGTCAAGGACTAACTGGTTCTAAAGTTTGATGAAAATTCGTGCATTAGTTCTTGAGATACACCTATAGTGGAAATTCTGAAAAATACAGCATATCAGCGCCACCTGTTGAGCGATTTATACCAAAATGTACAAAATGTCAATTCATGTCAAGGATTAACTGATTCTGAAGTTTGGGGAAAATTATCGCATTAGTTCTTGAGATACAGCTATAATGGAATTTCTGAAAAGTGCAGCATAGCAGCGCACCTGTTGAGCGATCTGCACCAAAACACCAACAGCACTAATTCATATCAAAGTATACTTGAATCTGAAGTTTGATGAAAATCCAAGCATTAGTTGTTGAGATAGAGCTATTGCGGAAATCGTAAAAAATGCAGTGTAGCAGCGCCACCTGTTGAGCGATTTACACCAAAATGTACAAAACTTCAATTGATGTCAAGGACTAACTGAATCTGAAGTTTGAGGAAAATCCGTGCATTAGTTCTGGAGATCGAGCTATTGCAGTAATCGTGATAAAGGCTGCATAGCAGCGCCACCTGTTGAGCGATTTACACCAAAACCTAATCAGCACCAATTTATATCAGGGACTAACTGAATATAATTTTTTATTAAATTCCGTGCATTACTTCTTGAGATAGAGCGTCCAAAAAATTTGTGTCACATACAGCAGACAGACAGACTCACAGATGCACAGACTCACAGACAGACATTTTGTAAAAACATGTTTTTCGGAATTTCTGACTCCTCAAACGTGTAAATCCGTCGAAAACCGAAAGTCGAAAATTTTCACGAATCCAATACTTTCTTCTTGTAAAGATAGAAGAAAGTAAAAAAAAAAAGCGACGATTAAAGGATTAATACTCCGATTGGCAACAGTGTTGAATTCAGACACTATTTTCTCCGGGACGGATTCCTGTGGCTCCGGGGGGGGGGGGGGGGGGATTGTATTTTTTGACCATTAAAAACACAAAATCTCAAATCTTCCGGGGGGGGGGTGCATCTCATTGCTCCCGGGGGGAATGTCCCTCCCGGGCCACCCATTGTATATTCAACACTGGCACCCAATCATGTACGCAGTATACGCACGGGATAAAAAAAGTTAAAGAAAATGTAATTTTACACATTACCGTGATTGTTTTATGTTTTAGAATTCAGAATTACTCATAATTAAATTTTCAAAATTATAAAGCTTGACTATATAACCATTGACTGACTATATTTTATTCGAAATGTTCTTTTTAAAGAATCTTTTCGTTCTGAATATAATATTATAAAAGTGGAAAATTTCCTCTTTTTTATGTTACGACATAATTTCTTTATAAATGCAAACATTAAAATCAGTTTTGAATTGCAAGATTTTTCTTAGCACTCTCACACCGATACCATCTCTACTATACTTCTATGGCGTAATGTCATGTAAAATGTTTTAAAAACTAGTTCACTTCAGCTGATTTAATGAAAAATAGATTGAATATTAGATTAACGTGCTGTCAAAGTAGCCAACTATTGGACAAAATTGTCTTTTTTACGCTCTATATTAACTATTAACAGTGGTATTTTTAAAATCTGCTTTAATAGTACAGGTAAGATTTTTTTTTTTTTTTTAACTACTGATGGCCATTCACCAAAATTTGGGAAGAACTTAGTTTTGGCACTAGAAATGAAGATCCGATGACTACACCTCCAAAAAATTGTTTTACCCTGTTTTGTTTGGGGGGGGGGGGGTATTTTTAACCCAGGGACGGGGAAAAATTCTAAAATTTTTAAGTAGGTCAAGTGGAGTATTCGTTTCTTATGTGTTTTTTAATTCTGAATCGAATGACACTATCCGCAAGTCGATACCACCATCTTTACAAAGTTATGGCAAGCTTTAAGAATATAAAATCGAAAATTATACTTTATGCAGATAAAATAGGTTTTACAGTAACAACTGATGGCCATTCACGAAAATTTGAAAATAACATAATTTTGGCACTAGAAATGAAGATACTATGAGTCCTCGAAAAATATAATTGTTTACCGTGTTTTTTTGTGGGGGAGGGGGGAAAAAGGGGGATTTTAACACGGGGGAGGGAGGATTCGACATTCTTTAACTGGATCAAAGTGGGGTATCGCTTGTTAATTCTGAATCGAATGATTGCATCCGCAACACTGTTAAAAATATCGTGAAAGATTACCTCTGTTTTTAAAGGCTATCTATTTTCTGACCAATGAGAACGCTCGATAGGTGTTTATGTAGCATTCTCATTGGTCAGAAAATAGATAGCCTTTAAAAACAGAGGTAATTTTTCTCGATATTTTTAACAGTGAAGTCGATAAGATTATTCATTACAAAGTTTATACAGTACAAGTAGGTTTTATGAAATGCAGGTTATTAATGGAGAAGAACTTCCATAAAAACAGAAACAAGAATAATCAATATAGCTTTAAAATAAAAAATGAAAATTTTATCAAATTACATGCTTATTATTTTTTCTGTGAAAAGATAACAAGTCTTGCGTTATTTTAAAACAATTTTATCGCCAAAAGTTTTGCTCATACAAGCTTATCAAAGGCTACATAATTTGTAAGTACAGTAAATGTCCCGGAACAAATTACATTAGAACCGTGTTTGAAAAACAAAACAAAGCCTTTTTTCTTACTGTCGCATCTCATTAGAAACAGAAAACTTCTTTATGTAATGTTATCAGAAAAGCTTTTTCCCCCTCTTCAATCTGTGTCACTATTACGAAATAAGATCGTTACGCATTTATACACAAAAGAATCAGACATTAGTTTTTTAGCCAAAATTCAACAGCCTCTGCGTTTATGCATGGTCACATTCTAAGATCACAAACAAGCTAAATTAGTGGTGAATGTTAGAAAAAGAACCGTCGCGTCATTTGCTGTCTTTGACATGAAAAGATCAGTAGTATCGATGTCCACCGGTTTTTCAACAGTTTTTACAGAAAAAGGCGTTTTGAACAAGGTTTCTGCTTGAGTGATTTCTTGTTCAGAATTCACGTTGGGTGAAAAAGCGAATTTTTAAAAGAAACACGTTAAATTTAATAACAGGGCAGGTTGTTTATGTCTACTAACTTTTTGTTAATGAAATACTTTTGGAACATGATTTTGGCTCATGATTTGGCTGTAAACTAAAAAAAAAAATTTTTTTTCCTTTCTAGTTAAAACTGTTAATGCATAAAATTTAATAAAAATAAACATTTATATTGATGTTTCAAGATTATAAACGAACTATTAAATAAATGGTAATGCTAGGAAAAATATTTTACGCTATTTGACAGAATATGTCAAGTTCATGGGTATTGATGTCTACAATTTTTTCAACATTTTTTAAACAAAAGGGCATTTTGACCAAGTTTTAGCTTGAGTGATTTCGCGTTAAGAAATAGTGGGTGAAATAGTGAATTTTTAAAAGAAACGTGTTAAAAAAGTGAAAAATATTAAATTTAATAATAGTGTGGATTGCTTATGTTTATTTAATTTTTGAATATTAATTAAAAAATACACGAAAAATATGTTCATAATTTGATTGTAAATAAATCAAAAATATCCTTTACATGACAATGTATAAAAATATGTAATACAAGTAATAATTAGTAATAATAGTTATAACAAGTAATAATAGTTATTATTATTTAGGTTTAAAGATGAAAAATATACTGAATGAATGTAAAATGTTAAAAAAAACTATTATCAGTATTCAATGCGAAAATCACGGGCATCGATGAATACTTATTGTGGAACAGTTTTACAGGTAAAACTTGGGGATAAAGTGAACTTTAAATAAGTCTGTTAAAACACCTCTGTTTAGTAAGATTAAATAAATTATTAATAAAATAATTTACATACACAAATAATAAATTATTTAAATATTAAAAAACAAAAAATATATTCTTTAACATAAAAAAAAAAATACTATTATTCAAATAATATTTGACATATGTTTAAGATATTTTCAGCTATTTGTTTTATTTACTAAAAAAATGTTTCTATTTTTTTGTCAGTGGTTTTCTGGTCGGAATAAATGATGATAAAGAAAATTTTTTAATAGTACATTAAAACCCTCTAAGTATTTGGGGCATATTATTCCGTTCACTAAGCTCCAGGTTTCACAGCAATACAAGCAATATTTAAGATAATATAATTCTATAGATTTAAGGAATTTTAAATACATTGAAGAATTATTATTACTCTTAAGGATTACATTCGTATTTGTAATTGAGTTTTTTTTATAATGTTGAAAGAATCATAATTTCTTAGCATTTAAAACAAAATGCAAAGAAAACAACATTACAATTTTACCCTTTTGCAAGACGCTCGGAGGGTTAAAATTATTCTAACTTATTTAATCATATAATGTGTGATATTTTTTTTCTGAAAAAAAAAAATATATATATATATGTGTTTTCGTTTATGCTCTCTAGAGCAGCGATTTTTTTTAATCTCTGAGGTTTCATGGGCCACTTTTCATATTTCCTTTACTTTTACGGACCCTTACGATTTAAGATTGAAATTACTCATGTTATTTAGTCTCCCCTAACTCGTAGATGCATTGCGAACACCTCGGGTCCACGGATCACAGTTTAAGAACCGTTTCTCTAGAGTATAGGAAAAATAATTATAAAAAATATTCATGACTTAGGAAAAAAATTACTTCTTTTATTATATTCCATATTTGGCACGCTCTACATTATTACTCCTATTGTATATCACATAGAAATAATTGATTATATCAAATATTTTTATTGTTAGATTCTAGAAATGTGTAATTATTTTAACTCATTATTGCCAGTCACGTGTATGCTTATATTTCTGTTGCTGACAACGTTTACTCTTTTCGTTACAATCATTTTTCAATAATAATCGTTGCCTTATTTAATCGCAGAATTTGTGACTGCTCCCCCCCCCCCCCCCAAGTTTCAATCTACTTAACAGACGTGGAAGATGGTGGACATCTTTTCTTATTTATTCATGGCCACACATGCAAAGGCTTTTCGCCAATGCTCGTTTAAAGTCATTCATCTTCAGTGATATTAACATTTCTGTGCAGCAACGAACCATTTATGACAGTAACGCCGATGAGATAAACTATTTTAAAGTATCATTCAGTTTTTTCTTAGTGTTATTTTATATGCTCACGGGAATGAAACCATATGATGATGGTAGTTCCGCACTATCTGGGACAATCAACTTCTATAAACTTTTTTTTTTCCTTGCAGTAGCTCTTGACTTTTTAAGTTTTCTGTTGACCTACAAAAACCTACGACAAGACAACTCTTTATTGTCGTATGATATTTTTGTAAAAATTTCTGTCCCATCAACATGTATCACGCATTACATTAAATAGCTTTTCAGGGTTCCATACTTAAAGAGTGAAAACGGAACCATTATAAGATCACTCTTGTGTGTGTCTGTCTGTCACAGCCATTTTACTCGTAAACTATGGAACGTGGAAAGTTCAAATTGGGGGAAGTGAGACAGACTATTGACCTACATATTTACAGATTATTAAACATTCACAAATATATTTAGGAAAAATGCATAGGGACTAATTAAGTGACTTGAAAATAAAATCTTTTCTTTGTATATCGTGTGAAAGATTTCGTAATGCTGAACTCAAAAATACATTTCTTTTAATTTCAGGTATCATATTTTCAGAGATATCGTAGAAAATGCAGTGCAAAAATATGTCCCCCCCCCCCCATCTATTTCCTAATCTACTGAAACTAAAATTTTGAAAAAAAATAGAGGGTAACTTAAATCTTGGAAAATTATAGCGTCACATAGATTCTGAGAAAAGTGCATTTTCCCGTTACACACAAATTTCAATTTGCGGGCATTCAGCAAACTTGTTGAGGAGCACTGGAGGTACCTATCGTAGTACAAGCATAACATCATTGTTGATAATGATTTTTGAAAAAAAATCGTTGGAAATTAGCCGAGATATTAACCCTTCAAGTTACGGACGGTTTGAACATACATAATGACAGTGGTGCGTACTCTATGTACCATCAGTTTTTAAAGCCTAAGATAGCAACATTTAATGATATATTTGAGTAATGCAATGCCCAGTAGCGGTATAAAAGCAATAAATGTCAATTTGTTAAAAACAGACTAATTTAATTAGAATTAATCACATAAATAATATGGGATTCGCGACTACTTTCCATTGAGTGGATCTTTCAATACCCCTCCTGTGTCTTTAAAAGTTAATTAGAAACCTATCTGTAAAAACGCGGCACGGACCAAGGCGGCGTTGCAACTTTGCGACCTCCTTTTGAAGCGTGCTTAGCATAATGCCAAGTTTTGAAAAAGGGTTTTGTTTTATCTACACTGTAAAAAAAAAAAAAAGTCCTGCCGGCCCGTCCTACAGGCGGAGGTAGATTTCAAAGTTAAGTATACTAATTTCACCAACAAAAACTGAATCATGATTAGAGATAAACCCACTTTAACAATTTTATCTGGTCGCTTTTGACGAGTTTTTATTTCATTTTTATATAATAGCTGGTTTTATCAGAATCATGTTAAGGCGGTATTAAAAAAAAATACGTTTCCATGCTCAACAACTCGCAATTTTCTGGCACATTTTCAGATTCATTTTTAATAGAAAAAATATGAAGCTTGCTGACGTGATTTTTGAAGAGATTTATAAGCGACCTATGTTTTTATTTTTCGTTCAATTAATTAAAAATTGATTTATAAACAATTATTTTCTCAGTAGGACAATATTTTTCGTTTCTAACACAATCGCTTCGGGAAATTCTGTTCAAAATGCCCACTTTGACATCCTTTTTTGAAATATATTCTATTTCTATCAAAAAATCGATCATTACGGTACATTATATAGTTTCTGACTAAGAGAATCTACCAATTGGATGCGTCTGAGAGCAAAAATGAATTTAAAGATGAGTAAGAAAATAAGCAGTTTGGATTTGAATACACCCTTAATAAGATTATTTTTTTCTTCAACCGCTATGCATTTTTAATTTGTTTTTGCTGTAAGATTTGGTCCTATCAAAAACTTGTCTGTATAAGTGTTGTAGACAATTTTAAGAAGATGTATGACAAATTCATGGGGATTTTATATCTTGTGAATTGACGGAGTTATGAATGTTTTTCTTTTCCAACCTCCCTTTTTTTTTTTTTTGGTACGAATTGGTCCTATCAAAAACTTGTGAATATAAAAGTTGTAGATAATATTAAGGAGATTTATAATAAAATTAATTGGATTTGATATCTGGAGAATTGACGAAGTTATGAATTTTTTTCTCCCCAAAACCCTATTTTTTGCGCCCCTTGAGCCCATTTTTAATTTTATCAAAAATCTGTGATACATAAATTTTTGGCCCTATTTTTAGAAGTAATAAAAACTTTAAATTGATTTTGGTATGTACAAAAATTAAGAAGTTATGGGTTTTTTTCAGTTTTCACAAAACCCTTCCCTATTTCCATCCCCTTGGTCCGATTTTGCCCATTAACGAACTTCACCGAGATTTTATGTATCAGTTTGGAAGAGGTTTGTGCAGAATTGTGGAAGTTATCATGTCCAGAAGAAAGTGATATATAAGTTTTTTACTGAGGGTGTTTTTGGGTTCTAGGGGTCATGATCGGTGTAGATCTGCAAAAATGTTTCAGAAATTCCAACATAGGGGAGAATGTAATAGGTCGTATTTAATACGAAATCTACTTAAAAGATTATTACCACGCTAAATTTAGTTTTATGAAATGCCAAATGCAGTTTAAATATGCACTATTTTTATTGTCAGTAACAAAATTAAACTCATAAAAAAATCTTAGGTAAGATTAAAAAAGAGTTATACAGAATAGGAATATGTGATATTATTTAGGCTTCATATTTCTTTGAACTTTTATGGCATACCCATTTATACTTTGGGGCTATTACATATAACGTTATGAACATTTTGCTAATTTTGGACCCCCTCTCCCCTTTATTATATCATACGTTAACATTCGTCCCTCCCCCACCCATCTGATGATATCGTTATCAATGTTTAAAATTTATTTTATTTTTAGATTCTGTACTTCCTTTTAATACGCTTACAGTGATATACCTATATGATTATACATTTATTAGTTGCATACTTTACGGATTCAAGAAGTCAATAAAATATCAATAAATAAATTTATATCAAATAACATCTAAAAGAGTTAGTTACTATTTAAATGTATTTAATAACTAGTATATAACCCCCGTCAAAAATGACGGAATGTGAATAAAAAATCTTCAAAACAGTAGTTAAAAAAAGATTTTTCTGACTTAAAAAAAAAAAAAAATTATGCCTCATATGCATTTTGTTAATCAAAAAGTACTAGGACTTCCCTCAAAGGGATTAGTCTGAGCGATATAGCTGAGAACATAGATTTAATAATAACATGTGGAAGCAAAGAAAGTGAGATGTTATCTTTAATTATCCATATACTGCGATAAATTGAAATGATGAAAATAAACGAATCGTAGAATTACAAAATCTTATATATAAATTCGTATACACTGTAAAAAATCGGAAATCAATCCATGCAAGACAGCCATGCATGGATATACAATTGAAAGTACGCAATATATTAAAAGTAAAATAGAAAATGAAACACTAAATTATCTTATATCGGAATTTTAACTGTATAAAATGATGTCAAGAGCATAATCAGACGCTCCGAATTAATTTTAGTAACTTTAAATGACAAATATATGATGCTTAAAAAGAATGGACTATACTTTATATGGTGTGTGCTCCCCCGGAATAGTTAATATTGTACAATATCTGTTTTCCACGGATGCAATGAGGTTGTCGATAACAGTTAAGGAATACTCTCCTCAAAATCTGATATAGCATCAAAGTACCGAATACATCAAAAGTGGCATGCAATGCTTCGTTAGAGTGTGTTTTAGATATGCTCGATCGGATTTAAATGATGAGTGTACGCTGGCCACTACATACGCTGTATTGTTTTGTTTTCAAACATATTTGGGCCAAGTTGAGCTGTATTTAGCATGTATTAAATAAAAGAAATCGGCAATGATTGCAACATAAAGTATGACACAAGATCTGAATATATCGTCTGCATAACTTTTGAACTGTCAAAGTGTCATTTGAAGTAATTTACAAATCCATACATATTTATTCAGCAAATCATGCAAACTAACATACGCCAATATGAACCCGATTATGAAATTTCACCAGAATAATTTAATATATAAAAAATCTACTAATGATAATTGAGAATATGACCTTATGATAAATGTCTAGAAAAATGAATCAGATAAAAAATTCATATCACATTTAAAACAGCACTTCCCTCTGTTAGTGGCCTTGGCGAGAAAGAGAAAAGCTTAGAGAAGGAACACTTTCACAAGTACTTTCGGGGAACCTACTCACTGTTTCAAACAGGTCTTTATTGAATATTTACACAATTTATTTAATTCTAGGTGGGTATCTATCAGTTTTGTTGCATTTAAACTGCGTGTTTTGCGGAAGAAATGCAGCATTATGAAATATTTATAGTTGCTATACCTAATAATTCCAAATTAATGGTAATTGAGATCGCTTTCCGTTCATTTCATCTTTTTAAATTTTAAATTTTTTAGAAACCATTCATAGAGACAATTGTATATTTTAAAACTAACCCGAAGCAAAATTTCAAGATTTTGGGCTCAGCAGTAACACAGAAATAAATTTTCGAAAGTTTTTTGTTTCTGCACTGTTTTATATAGCGACATTTTTAGAAATTGTTCTATTGCGAGAATTTACGTCATGATAAATACAGCCATATCAATTTTCATGTTTATATTCCTAACAATTCCATGTACTTCGTTACTTAGATCATCTTTAGATCTTTTTCCGCTTTGTTTAGTCTTACGATTTTTTAGAATTCGTTCTAGAACGAGCATTTACATCTTATAAATTACTACCATGCCAAAGTTCTAGTTTCTAACCCCAACAGTTAACCAAAAATTTCAGTATTCCAAATAAATCATAGTTTAGAACCTTTCTAGAAATTTTTACGTTTATCCGTCAAATTGAACCTTTTAGAGAGCGTTCATTACGAGTATTTACATCTTAAAAGTAACTACCGCACCAAATGTAAAGTTTCTAACCCAATCAATATCGCATAAATCGCAATTTTAGAACTTTTTTGCTCCTGCGTCCTGCAGCGATGTAAGTTCTTGCACTGACATAAAATACAGTCTTTTTTTCGGAGCAGAGATGGCCACCAACATTTTTTTAAGTGGCTATGTAGTTTCAGAGATAATACCTCACAAACGTACAAGCATTAATAATATTATACACCTTATAATATTATAACGCTTTATAATATTAGCATTAGATGTACAGATACAAAAGTCATTTATCTGTTACAAACTAAAGTGCCCGGCGTTGCCCAGAATTTGAAGGATGTTTGTTCTGAAAAATCTATTTCCAAATTCAACATACAACACAAAACAAACATTAAAAAAAGCCGTCGAAATGTTGTATGAATGAATCATATGAAAACGCTACATAAAAATGTATAAATGTACATAACAGACGCAAAAGAATACAGCTATAAATGAACTTATTTCAATTTATAATTGGAGCAATAATGTTAAAATGCACCAATATTTCCCTAATCGGATTTTTATCATGCTTCAATACATTTTTCACAGTCATATGACGTTATACTATATCCACCACGTCCTTTATATTTCCAATATGACGTAATATTTTCCTCTTTCACGTGGAAAACATGAAATAGAAAAGTTATGAAGTTATATTCACTTTCATTTAAATTCGTCAAACTATTTATTTCATTTTCATTTTTCACGTGAATATCTTGCAGTAGAAAAGTTATGATGTAATATTCACCTTTTTTTTAATTCGGCAAACTATTTATTTCATTTTCATTTTTCACGCGGAAATCTTGCAGTAGAAAATTAATTGTTGTAGTAATAATTTTATTGTATATTTTAATTGTTGGCAACTGCTATAACAAAAAATGTTTAAATTTGATAAGAAATTGCTGTTATATTAGTGGTTTTTTATTAATTAAAAATTAATTATAAATTATTTTGATTCCGGATTACTTTAGTTGCCTCGGCCATGTTTTAATACACATGTAGGTATCTTTTCACAATTTTGGCTTCCAAATTGTGGATTTTTATAGAATTACAAACAGACAGATAGACAAGTTTTCATATTTATATATCTCTCTATTCTAAAAAAAGTAACTAACGCTGTCATCGCCGCCGCCGGTTTTGAATTTTTTGTGACCGGAGGCCTTTCTTCGTTAATATTAAGAAAACTATTGCATACAAAAATATGAAAACCAGTGGTATTATAGAGAAATGTTTGATAAATACGCTGATGCATACAGTTTTCAAATCGAAGAATTATTTTAAGAGATATTTAATGCTAAAGTTGGACAAATCGTTCCATTAAAAAAATTTTATAGGAGCAAAAACTATACATGGGAATTTAATCATTTTTACATCATTTTATTCAATAGAACATCTCGGTGTGCAGATTCTATTAATTTTTTTTTAATTTGACCCATTTTTTGAGGTTTTATTTCTATTTGAAATTCAAATATTCAGCATTTCGACAGATATTTTTTACATATTTTAGAAAATGGTATTAAATTAAACTGTTGCCAACTGTATAACAGCGCAAACAATAATGTTTGCTTCAAATAAAAAAAATATTTACACGTTACTATTATAAACAGAAAAACCCCCCTTCAAATTAGAATTGAATAATTAGGTATAAAAAGCAGGCATTTAATAGAAATTGCGCCATAAAAACTATATTTACATGTGAATTTTAAAAGAGAAAGGATATTGTAAAATAAGTTCATTAACATGCGTTAGAAGTCTTAAATAGAAGAAATTACGTCACATTACACTTATTATGCAAATGAACAAAAAATAATATTGCAAAATAGTTTAAATTAAAAAATTGCGCGAGACAAAATATTAGAGGTTAAATATTAGACTTTTTCAAAATTTTATTATTTGTCGTTTGATGTGAGGTGTTCAGCTATAAGTATGCAAAATTTCATGTCTCCAACTTAATTAGGGGCTGAGTTAGAAAAATTGCTTAAAATACAGAAGTTACAGACCGGAGGGTTAAATATGACTTTTTCAAAATTTTATGATTTATCGTGTTATCGCAAGTGTTCAGCTATAAGTATGCAAACTTTCATGTCTCCAACTTAATTAGGGGCTGAGTTAGAAAAATTGCTTAAAATACACAAGTTAGAGTCCAGAGGGTTAAATAATAGACTTTTTCAAAATTTTATTATTTGTCGTTTGATGTGAGGTGTTCAGCTATAAGTATGCAAACTTTCATGTCTCAAACATAATTAGGGGCCTAGTTAGAAAAATTGTTTAAAATACATAAATTAGAGCCCAGAGGGTTAAATATTAGTCTTTTTGAAAATTTTATTACTTGTCGTTTGATGTGAGGTGTTCAGCTATAAGTATGCAAAATTTCATGTCTCCAACATAATTAGGGGCTGAGTTAGAAAAATTGCTTAAAATACACAAGTTAGAGCCCAGAGGGTGAAATATTAGACTTTTTCAAAATTTTATTATTTGCCGTTTGATGTGAGGTGTTCAGCTATAAGTATGCAAAGTTTCAAGTCTCCGACATATATTTCTGAGAACGGGCTCTGTGACAGACGGACAGACAGACAAAGGAGTGAGACAGGTAGAGTTTCGTTAGATGAACGAAACTCTAAAAACATGCTGCGGATGACTGTAACAACATCCTAAAATTACATTACCATCAGCGATCTACCAATCCCGAATTTAGTTTATATTCTTTTGTGCGGCCTTGTAAAATAACTATCAATAATATATACAGTAAAACACCTGAATAGCGGACACCTCAAGAATGCAGAGTTTGTCCTCTATTTGGAGGTGTCCGCTACTGAGAGTAAAACATGTACAGTTATTTAAGTGTTGGTAATCGAAAAAATGTCCGCTAAATAGAGGTATCCGCTAATCGGGTATGTCCGTTATGGAGGTTTTATCAGTAAAACCTCTGAATAGCGAACACCTCGGGAGGGCAGAATTTATCCTCTATTTGGAGGTGTCCGCTACTGAGAGTAAAAAAATGTACAGTTATTTAAGGGTTGGTAATAGAAAAAATGCCCGCTAAATAGAGGTGTCCACTAATCGGGTGAGTCCGTTAAGGAGGTTTTACTGCATAATAATGTCATCCTTTACAAGAAAATTGCATGCTGTATGATAGACAGACAGACATCCAGAGAAAGATAACCTCCCGGAGCAATAAACACTCATGTTTTTTGTTTTAATCATCCACAATCGTTTCTAAATTTCGTTATACGAGTATTAAAAAAATCTGCTAATTTCTAGTCGATAGACTGACAACTATCTTTTAGCCTGAGTTTTTAGCCGGATTTAGCCTGTTGTATGTTATACAACAGGCCAGATTTTATACAACAGGCTAAAAACTGTCATCGTGGTACTGTATTATTATTTGTTTGCCCACCAAAACTGGTTGCCACAGGTTGTTGCAAGGTTTGTGATCACGTAGTTGAAACTGATCTATTCAATATGCGTGTTCAATATCGTGCATATTTTTTGTTTTTATTTGCTCCATGTGTTCAAACCAGTTGTCTACGAAAACATCCACCAGTGAAAGTGACGCACACCAAATTTCTGTGACGTATGCAGATAAATTGTGCTTTTTTATACAGTTTTTTTAATATAATTTTTAAATGGTTTGGAACTTATTTTTCATAGTAGGTGCATTCAGTAGGTGGCGCTCATAGGTACCTTCTGGTGCAATCAGAAACGAAATCCGACAAATATTTTTTTATGCTTGACAAAAGGTTTTTATTAGGCTTTTTTTTTAGTAGGACATGGCGTTAATATCCATCGTAGCTGAAATGTGTCCGGACAGTAATATTTCGCTGAGTATTAGCCTTCGCTTCGCTCAGCCAATTATCCTTTGATTTCTGATGATTAGAACAAAGAAATTATGTAAACTACACTTTTGTCACCAACGCTTAAACGCGTAATTTCCAGCTACACATTCTATAACGAAAATGCTTGTTTAGGTTCCCTCTATATTAAAAATTTGCTGTTTAGCGTGACTTTTTTTTTCACTACAAATTATGATAAAATTCTTAATTTTATCTGCAAGAGAATTAAAATATGTTGCACCGATAAGATATATTCATTTTATTTGCAATGTCTTCAAATCTGATAAAGTGCATTTAAAAAAAAAGTATGATCGCAACAGAAAGTTTATTCGTTTATATTAATTGCTGCTGGATGACGCCAAAAGAATTAGCAAGAAACATAAGCTCCTGATTTATTGGGAATTAAAACGGCCTACAGAGGCGCTGCTCGTAGTCTTCGGTACAGAAAAAAATTGTCCCTTTAACTAATGCTTAAGTGCCATTGAAATAATTCTTTATTGTAAATGCATTTGAAAGTTTTAGGTATTCAAATTCGCATAGTTTTTACTTTGTCATATAAGACAGAACACAAATGTCACAGGAAATCTGAAATTGTGTAAAAGAATAATCATTCTGAACAAATTAAAAATACATGTAATGCAATGTGCTTGCACGATACTTTTCTGGAGCGAAAGTTATATCTAGTAAAGCGATAGTTATATATAAGCGAAATATCTAGTAGCGAAAGTTATATATAAGTAATTCCACCAGATGGCGATAGTTATCCGTTATTTTTAATTTAGAACTTGTTGTTGTTGTTGATTTGGCCTTTAAATTTAGAACTTAATTGGATAGTTTTTGAAGGTTTTAAACAAAGTTAAAATATTTAAAGATTTTAATATACTTTTATAAATATTTTAAGAGCACAACGACATTAACCTGTATATTTTTTAGTGAAGTGTTCAAAGATTCATTCATTTGTTTGTAGATTTGCTGGAATTTGAATCTGAATGGCAACAGTATCGTTTGTTTAGATCTGATTTCTATGTTTATAATAGCTTAATTTTAATTTAGAACTTAATACATTATAAATGATATGATACACATGTTTTATGTGAAAATATGCTGAACAGACATGATTTCAAGTAGAAAAAATTATCCTTTAGCTGTCATATGTTACGATATGTTTTTCATTACGCCTAACATGGCGTTTAGCTACGGTCGATTTGCAGACCAGAGTGGTCCGCACCGGCATGGTTACCTACAGTTTCCTGCACTCAGATTTTATTATAAGTAGATAGCACATTGTTACATAATGTATTCAAAAGTAATATTGTCTTCTTGCACTAGCCCCCTGCCGAGGGAGGTTAAAAGCAAAACTTATCAATACAAGACTACCACAGGCAACTAATTTTTTAATTCTACCTCACACCACTTTCTTAAAACAAAAATTATTTACATGCTGTTAGAGAACATTTGCAAAAGAAATATACTATACAAAATCTGTTTTTTTTTAATAGAGGTGCGAACAATATAGAAAAATAGTCTCCTGTGGCAGCCCTGTGAATAAAACAGTGGCCAACATTATTTGTCTTTCTTTACTGGTAAACGCCAAAACATTATGACCACCTACCTAATAACGCGTTGACCCACCTTTAGCCCGCAAAACAGCTGCAACTTGCCTTGGCATGGTTACTACAACTTCTTGGAAGATGGCTGGAGACAGATTGTACCAAATGTTTAAGTAGCGGTAACTCAAATCCCGGATAATCCGACATGGTAGTTTTTGAGCTCTGACCACCATGACACCACAAATGTTCTTTATCGGATTAAGAATTGGTAAGTTAGGTGGCCAGGACATTAACTAGAATTCAGCATTGTGTTACTGGGATCACTCGAAAACAATTCGAGCCTTGTGACAAGGAGCTTTGTCCTGCTCGAAGTCTCCATTTCCAGTTGGGAAGACAGACCCTATGTGAAGATAAAACTGGTCCGTAATGATGTTTAGATTGTCCTATGGTTTCATGAAATGTTGTACCATAATCACGGGTTCCAAAGACGCCCATGAGAACGTCGTCCAAAGCTGAAAACCGCCACCACCAGCCTTTGTGTAGCCTGCTGTACATTGAGGGAGCAACTGTTCCCCTGGAATACGGCTTACCCTGACTCAACCATCGGCGTGATGAATGACGAATTGTGAATCATCTTGCCATTTAACTCTCTTCCAATGATCCATGGTCCAGTCACGATGTTTCCGGGCCCAGTGTCGGCGTACATGCCGATGACGCTTGGTCAACATAAGTACATGAATGAGACGACTGCTGCATAGTCCCATATCCAACTGTAACCGCTGAACTGGTTGTTCCAAAACAATTCTACTTGGACCTGAATTGCATTGAAGCTGCCAACTGAGCCACTGTCTGAAGTCGATTTTACTTCACCAGGCGGGACAGTCTACGAAGTCCTTTTTCTTTGATTAGGCGTGGACGTCCAACGCCATGGTGTCTTCTGCTTGTTTCACCGTCATTCATCCACTTTGCATAAGTACTAATAACAGCAGGTCGCGAAAAACCCACGAATAGTGCAATTTTGGAGACATTCGTTCCAAGCCTTCGGGACATTTCAATCTGTCGTGTAACAAAGTCCCTTAAATCAGCAGCCTTCAGCATCACACGCAACAGTAAGTGCAAGAATGATTCCTCAGACTCCCCAGCAACATTTAAATATTATTCCTACCTGATCATGTGCCTTCTATGTTATCCAGATGCGCTCATTGCGAAATGTATGGAAGGTCATAATGTTTGGCTCTTCGGTGTATTATGTTCCTGATTTCTTTAACAACGAATTATATGTGCGTACGGCGGAAGAACAGGATTGCCAAACGTTGGCGTATTCCAAATTTTGGAATGAAATGATTTTATAAACATTTAATGGCTTTAATTATAGCTTTACATTTTCATAAAAACATACAAAAATAATAATAAAGGTAACAGACTATTTGGATGTAAAGAAAAAGTTTCTGAAAAAAGAAAAGTTTGGTTGGATCAAAAGATAACCATATCAAAAAGCACCCCCCCCTCCCCCCAGAGATATCTAATGAAAACAAGTGCCAGACCCCCTCCCCCTAAAGTGATAACGTTATTATATGCACAGCCCCTTTTCTAGTATTACAGTTTATACCCAATCCTACATTGTATAGTTTTTTACGAAATCTTATTATTCTTTTAGCAACGATTTTTTTAATAATACAGTTAATAATTCATATATTTATTGTACGCATGAACGCACGTACTCTCTTTAAAAAATTCGGCGATTTTAACTCCGACTGAGTGTATTTTCACTCCTTTTCAGTATTGAAAATGCACTTATCCTATAGGAGTGAATTTCATCCATCTTGCGGAGTGGTTTTTTTTCATTCCTTTTTGATAAGCTGTTTTTACTCTTTTTTTCGACTAAATTAATAGGCAAAATGAGTGACTGCACTCATTATTGACAAGTCATTTTTAAACCCCTTTTTTTTGTCAAATTTAACAGACAAAATAAATTATTTTCCTCTTATTTTCAGATTTTTTTTTTCTTTTGTTTGTTTGTTTTTAACATATATAACTCCCCAGTTTGCAAAATGTATTACTTTTAAAACTCCATTTTGTTTTATTTTAATCTAGATGCAGAAGAAATTTTGTTTTTCATTTCCGAAAGATAAATTAAATAATAATAATAATAAAAGATAAGTTCGCGCCATAACAAGACAAGATTTTTTACCTTGTCAATATCCTGAAGTGCGCTTTTTTTTACTTTATCTTTCTTATTATGATTTTTTTCTTTTTAATATTTTCACACTGTATATATAATTTTAACGTTATTAGTTTTAATCCGGAAATGTCGATTTCTTTATTTCTGATATTATTATATCTTATTAATATATTTTGCTTATGGCACAGATAAATAATTATGGAATATAGAATTCATCTGTTACATAACTGCAGACTTTTGTTTAGTTAAACTTTTGAATATGAACAGAGCGAAGTATAACACAAAAATAAAAATTCACAAAATCATAATTTAAAAAAAAGGTCAAGCTAGTTGTGTCATAAAATAAATTGATAATATTTTTTACTAATCTATTATTTTCTGATACTTTTTTAAAATTATCTTTAACATTTCGTACTATTTGCATAATACTGTGGCAATTAAAAAAATAATATTTAAAGTGTAGATGTGTACAACTATCTAAAGGAACAAAATACTTGTACTTACTGAAACATTTAAAAAAAAAAAAAAAAAAAAGAAAAAAAAAAAGAACATATATTATAAGTTAATAATAATTTAATAATTTTTATAATCATGGGTTGTGTTCCACAAATATTTCTGAGTGTCATGAGCAAAGTAGTATATCAATAATCAATAATATAAGCACAAAATGATATATGTTTAATAATGTAAATATCAATTAGCGTAATTTTACACAATTTGAACACGAGAAAACTACATATCTAAGTGCATTTTATTGATTATAAAAATTATGGAACAGATGCATTAAAGAAAAAGAAAAAAAAGTAATTTAAGAAGTTCATGTTTCCAGTTTAAAAGTATTAACGTTACATAACGCAGAAAATCATATATATAATGTGAAAATACAACAAGGAATGGCGAAGGAATTACAAGAAAGATGAAGTAAAACGACGTACTTTACCTTAGAATTTTTAGTATTAGTAAAATCCTAGAATCGCCGGTAGCCATCTTGGTTTTAGCTGGGAAACAAAAAAGAAATTTATCCAATTCTTTGTGATGATCCCCCCCCCCCCCCCCCGTGCTTTCGTGGGCATAATCCATCTATCTTATTCTATGCCATTTTAAATCAATCAAATTATAATTGTAATAATGTTTTAATCTTGTAGGTAACGCTAATCTTTGATGCTTGAAAGCTTGAAACAAACAAGCGACTCCCTTTTCAAAGCGATTCTCGGTTCTCCCTCCGCCAAACTATACAGGGTGTCCGGTCTCAACGGTGTCCAATGGCTAATTCCTAAACCGTTAGTCCTAGACATATAGTTCCAATTACAAAAATGTTTTAAATCAGGTAAAGAAATATTTTAAGAGCGATTTGGGTCAATAAAAACATTTCTTAAAAAATTACGAAATTTAAATTTTTATACGGTCCCCCGGTCCTATAAGTTATATTTAGTGAAATTTTCCTTATACACTGACAAGTAATACAAAAAAAGTCCCGTTATTCTACGATTAAAATTGACCGAGTAATAGCTGTTTAAAGTTGGAGCATATTTTTTGCTGCAAATTGGGGGTCATTCACAAATTTAGACGAAATATAATTTCGTCAGATATAAAAAATGTTTGGGAGTAAAATTAACATTGCAATATAAATTTGAAATCTTTAATCATTCTGGCATATTAATGGAAAATATACAATTTGTAATAAACATTTAAGAGGAAAGAAAAAACAGAATTTTTGTTAAATAAAATGATTCTAAATTAACAGCCTCAATTCTTTACAAAATGATACGTATTTTAAAATATTATTACATCGCACAAGCCTACAAAAGTTAGGTAATATCATGTTTTTTTGCTTTTGATAATTGATTCTTATATATTCTGTACCGCTGAATCCGAAATTGACCTTCATTTTTAACTATCATATCAGGATCTTTCGCAAATTGCAAATTTCAAAGTTCAGAAGTTCAATGTTAAAATTGAATTTCCTCCCACATCTCATCGGACCATTCAGCTGTTTAGTTGTAAGAATCCCAGGATAAGCAAAAATATCGAATAAATTTTTTAATGAAATAAAATAAAAAATGTTTTACATATGTTTTATAGTATAAGATTTTCGCTATATTTTAACTTACACATTTGCGATTTGCAAAAAAATTCTAACGTGATGGTTAAAAACGAAGGTTATTTTCAGATTCAGTGCTAAAAAGTGCGTAAAAATCAATTATCAAAAGTTAAAAAACACAACCATCTCCTCTACTTTATAGTATTCAATTTTTGTTATTCTTTAAATTTGAAAATTTATGATTTGCGAAATATCCTGACATGATGGTTAAAAATTAAGGTAATTTTCGGATTCAGTGCTAAAATATACATAAAAGTTAAAAAACCCAACAATCGCAATTGTATTATCTAATCTAAAACTTTTTCTTAAACTCGCAGAAATCTATCCGAAATTTTTTTGTGTTATCCTGTAAAATAAGTATAAATGGTAACCACCGAAAATCTTAATAATATTAGATTGTTATCGGATTTGCGCCAGTATGTAAAATGCAATCTCGATCGGATATTTAAAAGTGGGTTAAAGTTCGAGTACAAATTTAGAACTGGAAAAACATACATACGATTGTTGAAGTAACATAAAAACTTATAAAAAAAACATAATTTTTGTTAAAAGAAATCATAAGAGAAACAGTCTCTCAAATCCTGACAAAATAAAACATATGTTATTTTAGCCAATTTGCGACTTAATCATAATACTTGTAGGATTTTTTTTTAAAAAGCAGATACACATGAAGTAAGATCTTCGAATACTTTAAACACTCGGTATATGATCCCTCAAAGCCAAGCCGAACTCATTTGTTTTCAGAGTAGAAAAGTGGCATAAGTCATGCATTTTTAAAGTTTCATAACTCGCTCAATTTTAGCGTTATATGAATGGGACTTTTTTTCTCTTACTTGTCAGTGTAATAGGAAAAAATTACTAAATATAACTTATAGGACCGGGGGACCGTATAAAAATTTAAATTTCGTAATTTTTTAAGAAATGTTTTTATTGACCCAAATCGCTTTTAAAATGTTTCTTTACCTGATTTAAAACATTTTTGTAATTGGAACTATATGTCTGTGACTAACGGTTTAGGAATTAGCCATTAAACACCGTTGAGACCGGACACCCTGTATATCGCGTTACAGGACTTCAACCAATAGGGAAGCTTCTTAAACCGCTCTTTTAGAGATATTTTTCTGTTCCGGTCTGAAATGAGCGGTCCTGGGGATGCTACTCCTAAAAGGATGATTTGGTAAACCAGTTTTTTTGTGGAAAATGTCTCTTTTTGATAAAACAGATATTCAGAAAGAACAAAAACACGCGTAAAACTTTTCGTTCTTTTGTTGAGTTAATAATTCGTTCTTTTGAATTAAGAGTGTAGTATTCATTAAAGGAATCTTAATTGTACGTCGAGAAAAAACGGAATTTTTTGTACAAGTTAAATTGGGCCGGACCGAGCCTGTTTTCACTGATTTTTGTACGGGCCGGCCCGAGAACTGTGAAAATGTAAACGGGCCGGGCCGGGCTCGGACCGAACTTTTAATTTTCACACCGGGTCAAGCTAGCTTTCGATCGGGCCGTGCCCGTGTCTGGAAATTCCGGCCCGTGCAGACCTTTAATGTCTCTGATAGGAATTTGACACTATTCACCTTTTTGACAATGAGGTACACCTCCCCTAAAAAGCATCTTATATCAAACTTGTGTCAATACCGACAAAAGTAGAAATTCATTTTACTCAAAAATTAGATGTGATATAAGGAAGCAGATTGTAGATTTGAAATGAGCATAAAAATCTAGTCTAGAAAAATATTACGTCCATTTTGTCGTAACTACTTTGAAGTTGATCGTAGATGTCAACATTGCACCATTGGAAAATAAGCAAATTAGACTTAATAACTGACAGAAAATGTTAACAATACGCAGATCGTGATATTTATCTGACGCAAACACTCCAGTTTTCATTATCTAGAAAAGGCAATTCAATCTGACATTTATTCTATCTAAAATTTGTATAAAATAGCGCAAAAAAGCTTAAATTTGCATAAACTTAAATATGCAAATTTCTCAAAAACTGGACCACCTAGAGTAAAACGGAAAGCACAGGTATTCCGAATCAGCGCAAAAAAACTGATCTAAGAATAAACTAATTTCAGTTCTGTGATAGAAATATTGTTGTCCAGTGTATTCTTTTCATAACGTTTTTTTTCCTAATCATAATTTTAGTGCACCTTGGAAGTTTGATCATGGGTTCCGGCAGGTAAAAAAGTTAAGAAACATTGATTTAAAGTATTCCTAGGAAACAGAAAGGTAATTTATTCATATTTAATGTTATTACCATTGACACGGACAACTCCGGGTGTGTCTTCTAGTTTATTCGCCCCCCGATATGCTATTTCTTTCTTCCAGCAAATAATGTGTGGTCTTCAGAAAATAACGCTCCGTTGTATAAGCCAACCATAAAACAAAGCAGATGTATCATTGTACTGTTAAACACTCTACTGTCATTTTTAAAACTTCTAAGAATCGCACATTTTCGATTTTTATATCGTCGTATTGGGGAAAAAAGTACCTTTTGGTGCAATTTTTTTGAAAACTGCATCTCAATTTATTTTTGAGATATTAATTTTTTTTGTAGTTTTTAGCGCCATTTGTTTAATTTTGGCAACTCAAGTACTCCATTTCTGTTGAACGTAAAGAAAAATAGTTGGAAAATAGTAATTATATTTTTTTGTTGCCATTTTCCAATAACTACTGAAAAAAAATGTAATTAAAATACGTGCTATTTTGAAAAAATATAAATGAATGATTTCTGACAAAACATGGAGCTATTATAAACTATAGTTAATTTAATTATCTATATTACAAACAAATGAAGGCATATGAATCATCAGATAGCTTTTTTTGTCGAGTTTCTTGAGTGATATCTGTTTTTTTTGGGAGGGATTTGTGTGTTATTCAGCGATAGTGACGTCCTATGAATACTTTACTGTAGATGTTGTTTAAGACTGGATCGTAAATGAGGAATTCTTCAGAGGATGCGAATGACGTCATTTTAAATAAAATAAAAGCGTGCATTTTAAGTCTTAAATTAGATTTTGAGATAGAACTATTTCGGAAATCGTAAAAAAATCTGCATCGAAGCGCCAACTGTTGGGCGATTTACTCCAAAAGTAATAAGGATTCATTTTTATCTGGAACTAACTGAATCGGAAGTTTGATAAAAATTCATGCATTAGTTCTTGAGATACAGTGAAATCGTGATAAATGCAGCCTAGCAGCGCCACCTCTTGGGCAATTGACACCAAAAACTAAACAGCACTAATTTTTATCAGGGACTAACTGAATCTGAAGTTTGATGAAAATTCGCGCATTAGGTCTTGAAATAGACCTATTGTGATAATCATGAATAATGACGCATAGCAGCGCCACCTGTTTGGCGATTTACACCAAAAAGTAATCAGCACAAAATTATATCAAGGACTAGTGGAATCTGAAGTTTTATAAAAATCCGTGCATAGTTATTGAGATTTAGCTATTGTGGAAATCGTGAAAAAGTAGCATAGCAGCGCCACCTGTCGGGCGATTTACATACCAAAAAGTAATCAGCACCAGTTTATATCAGGGACTAACTGAATCTAAAATTTTATTAATTTCCGTTCATTAGTTCTTCAGATAGAGCGGCCACAAAATTTGTGTCACATACATACAGACAGACAGAGTAAGAGATTCACAGACAGACATTTTGTAAAAACATATTTTTCGGGTTTTCTGACACATAAAACGTGTAAATCTGTCGAAAACTGGAATTCGAAAATTTTTACGAATTAATGCTTTCTTCTTGTAAACATAGAAGGTAAAAATGCTATAGTAAAACCTCAACTACATATATCAACTAGAAAGAGAGCCCGCCAAAAATGACGGAAAATGAAAAAAAACTATATATACAACACATCCGCAATAGTGTGTTTTTCTCGCTTGTTTCGCAGTGATAGATGAAAATAACACATTTTAAAAACAAAACATATTTATGAAAAACTATGTATGTAATGAATATATTAAAAATGAAATTTAAGTATAAAGTAAAATTTGACCACAATACTTCAGGATTTTCCTCTATACGTTTCCACTCGGCGTTTTTTAAAAAAAGCTTGGCCGAATTCGGGCATCAGAAAGTGAGATTCGTTGGCAAATGACATAAACAGCTATGAAAGTAAACTTGATGAAATTTTTTGTTTGTTTATATATGTGTTTTAATTAAATTTGTATTATTGTTGTTTTTTAGTACAAAGTGTTTCTGTTTCTGCATAAAATTAGATAAATGGCTTCTTTATACTAAATAAATTGTATAAATATTGAAAAAAAAATGCGCGTGTATATGAAATGGAACACTGAATAGGTTACCATAATATATGTTGCCAAATTTCCTTCTTCGCCAAAGCAGTTTTCTCTATTTCGCTTAGGCCCCTATACTGGAAAAGTGCCGAGAATTTAATTTCTGCATCCGGCTATGTAAAGCACGTTAAAATCGGATAGTTACGAAGTCAGATAGTACAGAGCCGCCTAGTGGCGGTTATTTTTTTTAGCCAGCTATCGCCAAGTTGGCTTCACATATGGCAATTTATTTTTGTCGCCAAATTTGGCGAAACACCGCCAAATTTGACGATATTTAGCCAAGTTGGTCAAAATTTGGCGCTATTGTAGTAACCCTGTATTAGTACTTTTCAACAATTACTCATTGTTGAAGCTGATACCAATTTCTCCATAGGAAGCCTAACATGGATGCGATTAATGAGGCGGTCCAACCGCAATTGTGAGGGACACACAGAGACTTGGATTTTATATAAACTAGGGGATCGTACCCGGGCTTCCCGGGTTACAGAATATAGGTGAAAACCTTTTTTTAAACTGAAAACTAATAATTGTTTATATGCAATAAATTTTTTAGAATACCCACTTACATTATAAAAGCATTTTTCATATCAAAAATACGAATTATACAATCAAATAAATTTTTGAAATTTATCAAAAGCGATAATTTCTTATTAGCCACATGCTAAGAGACCAAGATTTTGCTACTTACGGCATCCTTTTATATTCTGATAATTTCAGAGCTTACATATCTGTTAAATTTGTGTTTTATTTATATGATTTTATTTATTTATTCATAGGGAAGTTTTTTTAAAAATGGATATTAGCCGAAAGAAAATGATGAACTCTTTATTTTGTTTTAAGGGCAAACGGATTAATCTTTCGTAATCGAGCTCCGCGTACTATAGATAAATTAAAAAAATATTTTACGCTTTAAAATTGTTTCTAAAACCACAGACAATCAGTAAACTGAGATGAACTTTGCAAACAAATTCCATTTGAAAAAAAAAATTCTTAGTGATCTAAAAATTTAAATTTTACGGTTACATATATGTTACATTGGTGTTTTTTCAACATTATTATTTTATTTGTTTATAAAAGAAGTATTGATTTCGTTAATTTGTCTTTCACAAATATGTTAGATTGGTGTTTTTTTAATATTTTTTTTTTTTTTTTATAAAGGAAGTATTAATTTCGTTATGCAAAAAAAATCAGAAACAAATGCTGAACAATGTTTGTTGCTTTATGTGCAAATTGTTTATTATTATTATGTATTGAAACCGGCACGTGATGAGATAAACTTAAAAAAAATCATGCTTAAAAATTATTTTAGGAAACATAATACATCAGTCAATTAAGATGCAGTTTTTAAACAAACTGCATTTTAAAGTAATTTTTTCCCCTATGCAATGAAAATTGAAAATGTAGATGTTCAGAAGATTAAAAAATTGCAGTAGCGAAAATTTCAAAACCGAAATTTGATCATGAAGTGTTGCCATTCGCAAAATGGCGTCAGCGTTACGCACAGATACATTTGTTCTTTATAATATAGATACATAATCTGTAAAATATAATAAAGATCAGTTATTAGGATGTGGTTATCAATTGAAACTCTTGTGATTAGTATTCCAGAATGAAAAAGAGCAATTTTCACCTTCTCAAAATTTGCATACGTACTTCTCATATCCATATTCATCATTTTTTTAAAATTGTATTTTGTTTGATCATTTTAAAATCATTTTAACTCAAAACTTGTAGTCACGATTGTCAGTAATATCTTTTATGTGAACAGACGCACTCTTTACTTGAGATTCTAATCTCAATTCCGGAGAGTAAAAATTTCCGTAATTTATGTTTTTAAGACGCATTTGTGTTAAAATGTTTAGTTTTATCTAAGAAAATGATCGTTTTCTTTTAAATATGACTTAATTTTCAATTAAATAAGCATTTCACCTAGTGTCTGAAACTTAGTATCAGTACACATGCAGAAGGAAAAACAATATAGATAATTTATGAGGAAAAATGCGTGTTTTCAAAAGCAGTAAGGCATTTTCCGTTATTATGCCCCATATATAATATTATGCTCCTAATGCGATTTTGCGTCCCTGCAATTTCGAATTTTTATCAGAAAATGCCATGAATAACGATAAAAATACCTCATTATTTCTCCCTTCTCTGCAATAATGAAAGCTATCTAATTTTCACCATTTTGGAGAAATTTCCTAAAAAATTAAAATATAAAAGTGGGGGTATTAAAAAAACAGATAGTGCGATCACATCTACAAATGAACACCTTTATGTTAAAAAAAAATAGTACAATTGGTTCAGCAGAAATATCAGGGTAGATGACTAAAAAACACACTTGTGTTTTAAATATATAGATTATATAAATTTATGAAAAATTAAATTAAGTAAATTATGTTATTCTGATAAAATTGTAGTAGAATGTCCTAAAGAATATCATTAAAATTTTATTATTCGAGAAAATTTCTGACAAAAACTTCAGGAACATGATATTATTTTAAACCTCGAATTATTTGTTTGCTTGTCCAACTCGGCGAAGCAAATCCATCCAGGCGAGAATCATCAATTTCTGTAATATAATTATAAATCGCTATTATTTGCTTGCCACCTCTCTCTTTATAAAGACACTCTAAATTTTTGTAAAACATTTGCGTTTTATCAGTGTATGATTTCGAATACATTATTTTCAAAAGTGAAGCATTTTCACCTGTGAAGAATTTCAAAGTAGCTGGGCTGTGAAAATGACGCACTTCTACAAAACATAATTTAGGTTTAAGAATTAAATTACACGCTTTTTTATAAAATGACGTCCTTTACATCCGCTAAAGCAATCCACTTTTACAATAAAGTTGTAAACTTCGTCTATAGAAAAGTATGCATATGACGTCATTATCACGGAATAACAGACAATATTCTTTACATAACCCGTATCATAATTTCAGCTTTTTTTTCAGATTTTATCAAAAAATGGCAACAAAATATACAGTATCTCCTATTTCCGACTATTTTCCGTTTACTTTCAATAAAAATGGGGTACTTTTGTTGCCTCGATTAGAAAAATGGTATTAAAAACTACAAAAAAATTAATATCTCAAAAATAAATTAAGATACAGCTTTCAAACAAACTGCATTTAAAAGAGCTTTTTTTTCCTCATACAACGGTGTAAAAATTTAAAATGTACGATGTTTAGAAGTTTAAAAATTTGCAGTAGAGAAAATTGCAAAACCAAAATTTCATTTCAAATTTCAAAGTGTTGCCATTCGCAAAATGACGTATGCGTTACGCACAGATATGTTTGTCCTTTATAATATAGATAGATACATGGCAATACGACGATATATTTATGAGAGCTATTACTAGATTACTAGAGCTTGGGCAGACAGATGGGTAGACAAACAGGCGGACAGATAAACCGAATTAATAAAACTTTTTCAACTGT
Organism: Maratus speciosus; assembly: GCA_963932465.1. Lineage (NCBI taxonomy): Eukaryota > Metazoa > Arthropoda > Arachnida > Araneae > Salticidae > Maratus > Maratus speciosus. The sequence continues at coordinate 149,648,235 of OZ010788.1, forward strand.
GTATTAACATGATTTTTTTTTTTTTTTCGGAACGGGATTTTCGTACGGGAAATGATCACGAGATTTTTAAAACTGCAAAAAAAAAAAAAAAAAAAAAAAATAAATAAATAAATATAAATAAAATGGCAAACATAAAAACGAATATATGAGATCGATCCCCGATTATTATCATTATTTTTTTTATTGTAAAAATTAATATTTTTTAAAACAAAGATTCCTTACGATCGGGAAAGTACCCTAAATAACTTAAAAAAAAAATACATTTCCATCCGAGAAGCGGGCATGACAGTTTTAAAATGCAGTAAAAACGTAAGGTATGAAACTAATCGGAAAACACGAAAACTAATACGAAATCGATCTATATAAAAAAAAAGGTCTTAGAACTAGTAAATATTAATATCTGTTTTAACGAAAAATACTATTAGGACCATAAAGGAAACCCGATTAAGTGTGTGCTTTTCCTTTTAATTAATTAATTACTTTGTAACTCCATGTGTGATCGGGGAATTGCAATTTCAAAAACAGAAAAAATTGATTATTTTCCCTTTGTGTGCTTGAAGAACTGGGAATTACCGGAACAGCTGCAGACACAATTAGCAGCACAATAAAAGTTCACCCCCTCTACGATGTTCATTAGGGTTTTAAATTAATATCTCACCCTATTATGGCGAAAATAAAAAAACTGGCTTCGATGTTACTAACTTTAGAAATATCTTCCTAACAAGTCGTGTAGCTCCGCACTCAGCGATCTCTTGAGAAAACACCGTGCACACAGGCAGACTGACAAATATCTATTTTTATTATTATAGATTATTTTCTTTGCAATACTTTTTTAGAGGCTAATTAAATTAATTAAATTTTTACTATTTAAATAATAATAATAATAATAATGTTTTCACAATTTCCTCTGCAAACAAGTGTAAAAACTTTTAGATTTACCAAAATTTACTCATGTATTTTATAAATGCCAATAACAAAAATGTCTCAAGAATACATTTTATGACAATAAATTCATTTCCTCGTGCTTAGGATGATATATATAATATATAGAAATGAAAATTTGTCTGTCTGTCTGTAATTCTATACAAATCCACAGTTTAGAAGTCAGAATTGTGAAATATTAAGTACATGTGTATTAAAACACGGCCGAGTAATACAGAATAGTAAAGTAATACGGAATAGAAATAATTGATAGCTAATTTTTAATTGATAAAAAACCACCAATTTAACAGCAATTTCTTTTCAAATTTAAACATTTTTCGTTATAGCAGTTGCCAACAGTTAAAAATTCACCATAACATTACTTTTCTGTTGTAAGATTTCCATGTGAAAAGCGAAAATGAAATAAATAGTTTGGCGAACTTAAAAAAAGTGACTATTACGTCATATTGGAAACATAATGGACGTCAGCAGGTGAATATATAGCGTCATATGAGTTAGAAAAGCGTATTGAATCGTGATAAAAATCCAATTATGGAAATAATTCTGCAGAGAAATACATAATCTATTTAAGCTTACAGTAAGTTGCTGTTAAAATAAAATTTCCCTTTCAAATAACATCTTTATGCATTTTTAACTAGGACTTCCCTCAGAGGGATTAGTCTGAGCGATATTACTGAGAACATAGATTTGATAATAACATGTGGAAGCAAAGAAAATGAGATGTTATCTTTAATTGTCCATATACTGCGATAAACTGAAATGATGAAAATAAACGAATCGTAGAATTACAAAATCTTATATATAAATTCGTATACACTGTTTAAAAAAATGGGAAATCAAACCATTCAAGACAGCCATGCATGGATATAAAATTGAAAGTACGCAATATATTAAAAGTAAAATAGAAAATGAAACACTAAGTTACTTATATCGGAATTTTAACTGTATTAAATGATGTCAAGAGCATAATCAGACGCTCCGCACCAATTTGAGTAACTTTAAATGACAAATATATGATGTTTAAAAAGAATGGACTATACTTTATATGGTGTGTGCTCCCCCGGAATAGTTAATATTGTACAATATCTGTTTTCCACGGATGCAATGAGGTTGTTGATAACATTTAAGGAATTCGCTCCTCAAAATCTAATACAGTATCAAAGTACCGAATACATCAACAGTGGCATGCAATGCTTCGTTAGAGTGTGTTTTAGATATGCTCGATCGGATTTAAATGATGAGTGTATGCTGGCCACTACATACGCTGTATTGTTTTGCTTTCAAACATATTCTGCACAAGTTGAGCTGTATTTAGCATGTATTAAATAAAAGAAATTGGCAATGATTACAACATAAAGTATGACACAAGATCTGAATGTATCGTCTGCATAACTTTTGAGCTGTCAAAGTGTCATTTGAAGTAATTTACAAATCCATACATATTTATTCAGCAAATCATGCAAGCTAACATACGTCAATATGAACCCGATTATAAAATTTCACCAGAATAAGTTAATATATAAAAAATCTACTAATGATAATTGAAAATATGACCTTATGATAAAATGTCTAGAAAAATGAATCGGATAAAAAATTCATATCACATTTAAAACGGCACTTCCGTCTGTTAGTGGCCTTGTAGAGAGAGAGAAAAGCCTAGAGAAGGAGCACTTTAACAAGTACTTTCGGGCAACCTACTCACTGTTTCATACAGGTCTTTATTCATTATTTACACAATTTATTTAATGCTAGGTGGGTATCTATCAGTTTTGTTGCATTTAAATCGCATGTTTTGCGGAGGAAATGCAGCATTATGAAATATTTAAAGTTGCTGTACCTAATAATTCCAAATTAATGGTAATTGAGATCGCTTTCCGTTAATTTCATCTTTTTAAATTTTAAATTTTTTAGAAACCATTCATAGAGACAATTGTATATTTTAAAACTAACCCGAAGCAAAATTTCAAGATTTTGGGCTCAGCAGTAACACAGAAATAGAAAATTTTTGAAAGTTTTTTGTTTTTTCACTCTTTTATTTAGCGACATTTTTAGAAATTGTTCTATTGCGAGAATTTACGTCATGATAAATACAGCCATGTCAATTTTCATGTTTATATTCCTAACAATTCCATGTACTTCGTTACTTAGATCATCTTTAGATCTTTTTCCGCTTTGTTTAGTCTTTCTATTTTTTAGAATTCGTTCTACAACGAGCATTTACATCTTATTAATTACTACCATGCCAAAGTTCTAGTTTCTAACCCCAACAGTATCCCAAAAATTTCAGTATTCCAAATAAATCATAGTTTAGAAACTTTCTGGAAATTTTTACGTTTATCCGTCAAATTGAACCTTTTAGAGAGCGTTCATTACGAGTATTTACATCTTAAAAGTAACTACCGCACCAAATTTAAAGTTTCTAACCCAATCAATATCACAGAAATCGCAATTTTAGAACTTTTTTGCTCCTGCAGCGATGTAGGTTCTTGCACTGACATAAAATAGTCTTTTTTTCGGAGCAGAGATGGCCACCAACAATTTTTTAAGTTGGCTATGTAGTTTCAGAGATAACACCTCACAAACGTACAAGCATTAATAATATTATATACTTTATAATATTATAACGCTTTATAATATTAGCATTAGATGTACAGGTACAAAAGCCATTTATCTGTCACAAACTAAAGTGCCGGCGTTGACCAGAATTTGAAGGATGTTTGTTCTGAAAAATCAATTTCAAAATTTAACATACAACACAAAACAAACATTAAAAAAAGCAGTCGAAATGTTGTATGAATGAATCATATGAAAACGCTACATAAAAATGTATAAATGTGTATAACAGACGCAAAAGAATACAGCTATAAATAAACTTATTTCAATTTATAATTGGAGCAATAATGTTAAAATAGGCCAATATTTTCCTAATCGGGTTTTTATCATGCTTCAATACATTTTTCACACTCATATGACGTTATACTATATCCACCACGTCCTTTATATTTCCAATATGACGTAATATTTTCCTCTTTCACGTGGAAACCTTGAAATAGAAAAGTTATGAAGTTATATTCACTTTCATTTAAATTCGTCAAACCATTTATTTCATTTTCATATTTCACGTGAATATCTTGCAATAGAAAAGGTATGACGTAATATTCACCTTTTTTAAAAATTCATCAAACTATTTATTTCATTTTCATTTTTCACGTGGAAATCTTGCAGTAGAAAATTAATTGTTGTAGTAATAATTTTATTGTGTTTTTTAACCCCTTGGGGACGAGCGACACGTATACGTGCCGGAAATAGGCCTAAGGATCCTCGTTTAGCCTCACCAGTAAAATTTTACTGTAAAATTTGCCTTGTTTAATTCGAGCATTTTCCCGATTTGAATAGGCACAAAATTCTGTTTTTTATAACCGGTAGCAAAGTAATAAACATTTCGTAAAAGGCTCCCGTCGCGAAGGGGTTAATTGTTGGCAACTGCTATAACGAAAAATGTTTAAATTTGATAAGAATTTGCTGTTAAATTGGTGGTTTTTTATTAATTAAAAATTAATTATAAATTATTTCGATTCCGGATTACTTTAGTTGCCTCGGCCATGTTTTAATGCACATGTACGTATCTTTTCACAATTTTGGCTTCCAAATTGTGGATTTTTATAGAATTACAAACAGACAGATAGACAAATTTTCATTTTTATATATCTCTCTATTCTAAAAAAAGTAACTATAGCGAAATGTTTGATCAACACGCTAATGCATACAGTTTTCAAATCGAAGAATTATTTTAAGAGATATTTAATGCTAAAGTTTGACAAAATCTTTCCATTAAAAATTTTTTTATAGGAGCAAAAGCTATACATGTGAATTTAATCATTTTTAGATCATTTTATTCAATAGAAAATCCCGGTGTGCAGATTTCATTAATTTTTTTAATTTGACTCATTTTTTGAGGTTTTATTTCTATTTTAAATTCAAATATTTAGCATCTTGACTGATATTTTTTACATATTTTAGAAAATGGTATTAATTTAAACTGTTGCCAACTGTATAAACAGCGCAAACAATAATGTTTGCTTCAAATAAAAAAAAATTATTTACACGTTACTATTATAAACAGAAAAAAACCTTCAAATTAGAATTAAATAATTAGGTATAAAAAGCAGTCACTTATTGGAAATTACGCCATTAAAACTATATTTACATGTGAATTTTGAAAGAGAAAGGATATTCTAAAATAAATTCATTAACATGCGTTAGAAGTCTGAAATAGAAGAAATTGCGTCACATTACACTTATTATGCAAAATGAACAAAAAATAGTAATGCAAAACAGTTTAAATTTAAAAATTGCGCGAGACAAAATATTAGAGGTTAAATATTAGATTTTTTCAAAATTTTATTATTTGTCGTTTGATGTGAGGTGTTCAGCTATAAGTATGCAAATTTTCATGTCTCCAACATAAATAGGGGCTGAGTTAGAAAAATTGCTTAAAATACACAAGTTAGATCCCAGAGGGTTAAATATTAGACTTTTTCAAAATTTTATTATTTGCCTTTTGATGTAAGGTGTTCAGCTATATGTATGCAAAATTTCATGTCTCCAACTTAATTAGGGGCTGAGTTAGAAAAATTGCTTAAAATACAGAAGTTAGAGACCGGAGGGTTAAATATGACTTTTTCAAAATTTTATGATTTATCGTGTTATCGAAAGTGTTCAGCTATAAGTATGCAAACTTTCATGTCTCGAACTTGATTAGGGGCTGAGTTAGAGAAATTGCTTTAAATACACAAGTTAGAGCCCAGAGGGTTAAATATTAAACCTTTTTCAAAATTTTATTATTTGTCGTTTGATGTGAGATGTTCAGCTATAAGTATGCAAAATTTCATGTCTCCAACTTAATTAAATTAGGGGCTGAGTTAGAAAAATTGCTTAAAATACACAAGTTAGAGCCCAGAGGGTTAAATATTAGACTTTTTCAAAATTTTATTATTTGCCATTTGATGTGTGGTGTTCAGCTATAAGTATGCAAATTTTCAAGTCTCCGACATATATAGTTTCTGAGAACGGGCTCTGTGACAGACAGACAGACAAAGGAATGAGACAGGTAGGGTTTCGTTAGATGAACGAAACTCTAAAAACATGCTGCGGATGACTGTAACAACATCCTAAAATTACATTACCATCAGCGATCTACCAATCCCGAATTTAGTTTATATTCGTTTCATATATTCTTATTCTTTTGTGTGGCCCTGTAAAATAACTATTAATATTATATATAGTAAAACCTCTGAATAGCGGACACCCCGAGAATGCAGAATTTGTCCTCTATTTAGAGGTGACCGCTACTGAGAGTAAAACATGTACAGTTATTTAAGAGTTGGTAATCGAAAAAATGTCCGCTAAATAGAGGTACCCTCTAATCGAGTGTGTCCGCTATAGAGGTTTTATCAGTAAAACCTCTGAATAGCGAACACCTCGGAAGGGCAGAATTTGTCCTCTATTTGGAGGTGTCCGCTACTGAGAGTAAAAAATGTACAGTTATTTAACGGTTGGTAATCGAAAAAATGCCCACTAAATAGAGGTGTCCACTAATCGGGTGTGTCCGTTATGGAGGTTTTACTGCATAATAATATCATCCTTTACAAGAAAATTGCATGCTGTATGATAGACAGACAGACATCCAAAGAAAGATAACCTCCCGGAGCAATAAACACTCATGTCTTTTGTTTTAATCATCCAAAATTGTATGTCATACAACAGGCCAGATTTTATACAACAGACTAAAAACGGTCGCCGTGGTACGGAGTACTGTATTATTATTTGTTTGCCCACCAAAACTGGTTGCCACGGGTTGTTGCAAGGTTTGTGATCACGTGGTTGAAACTGATCTATTCAATATTAATGCGTGCGTATTTTTTTTTTATTTGCTCCATGTGTTCAAACCAGTTGTCTATGAAAACATCAACCGGTGAAAGTGACGCACACCAAATTTCTGTGACGTATGCAGATAAATTGTGCTTTTTTATCAGTTTTTTCTATATAATTTTTAAACGGTTTGGAACTTATTTTTCATAGTAGGTGCATTCAGTAGGCGACCCTCATAGGTACCTTCTGGTGCTATCAGAAACGAAATGTGACAAATATTTTTTGAGTTATGCTTGACGAAAAGTTTTTATTAGGCTTTTTTTTTAGTAGGACATGGCGTTAATATCCATCGTAGTAGTAATGTGTCCGGACAGTAATATTTCGCTGAGTATTAGCCTTCGCTTCGCTCAGACAACCAACTGAATCCTCATTCTCATTTTTATGAATATTAACCTCGAATAAAGAGTAGACAGCAACCCAGTTTTACAATTTTTCTTTTTGTATTTTATGCACCAGAATTCTCTTTATTGAACATTAATAGTGTCTGACATTCTTCAGAAATAACCAATACAGCATTTTTTAAAATACTTTAAATAACACGTGTAGGCAATCTAAAGACATGCATTAACCTAAAAAAAGACAATTAATCGATAAATAAGTATGTACCTGATAACTTACTTTGCAAACACAATCAACTGAAAATGCGAATAATTGTGTTTTACGTTTTACGATAGAGTTATGCTGTTTTTTGATGACATTAAAAAAATGAATTTTCATTTAATTTTCACAAGCAACATTTGGTAAATAAAGAACAGAAGATAAGCTACCGGGTGTCCTAAAAAGGACTGAATGATTTTAAAATTCAATAACTTGCAAACGGTGACAGATATTTAAAAATTTCTTGCAGGAGGTTTATGCATAAGGTCAAAAGTTTTATTACAGTGGTTTTCGATTTTAGTTCGAATTACAAACAATAGATGACGCTGTAATCAATAGTCGCTAAATACAGGCTTGATTTTTGGCCCTTTCTCTTGTTCCATGCGGAAAAAGGAGATGGAAATGCCTTATCCGGGTACGATGTACCAAAAATCGAGCCTGAATTTAGCGTGTATTGATCGTAGCGCCAATCTATTGTTTGTAATTCGAACTAAAATTGAAAATCACTGTAAAAAAACTTTTGACCTTATGCATAACCCTCCTGCAAGAATTTTTTAAATATCTGTCACCGTTTACAAGTTATTGAATTTTAAAATCAGTCAGTGCTTTTTAGGACACCTGGTATATTTATATTTATTTAATGTAGTATAGAAAACAAATATCATTCACTGTAAAAAAAAGGACTAAAATACGGAAATACTACTGGTAATCGAGACGCCAGTACTATTTCCTTATTTTAACGGAACTTTTACCCGGTAAATTACAGAAAAAATTCCTTTTTTTTGGCATTTACGGGGGGAAACTTCCGTTAAAATATGGAAATAGTACTGGCGTTTCGATTGCCAGTAGTATTTCCGTATTTTAGTCCTTTTTTTTTTACAGTATTTGATTATAAATTCATACCTCTAAATTAAAAAGAAATGGAAATGTGTCTATGCATATATACAATACATCCAAAAGTCCTTTTAAATTTTCAAAAATTGTCATTTAAAAAAAGTTATCGTAGGATAGTTACATCGTAGGCTAGTCATACATTGAAAATATAACAATTTTGTGGGAAATCCTTCATAATCCAGTAACTTTTAGAAAGCAATTTTTTAAAATTTACTCTACAGAAATTTCTTAATTGCATAAAAAAGGCATTTTGTTTTTGGAGAAACTGCGTATTTTTTGTAAACATATCGCATCAGTACCAGATATCTAGACAACTATTTATCGTATCCGTGCGCATCATATATCTTTTCTTACGAATTTGACCGATATGCTTCAAATTTGTCACTTAAGGGGAGAAGTTCCTTTAGACGCCTCAAAATCGGTCATTTTTCATTAATTTTTTTAAAGATGATAAAATAATCGGATCATTTTGAAACTGTAACATACTTTTATTACATTTTTGTAGAGCACAACATTTTTTTTTTCTTTATTAAAAAAAATGGCGTCTTAGCGACATTTTTCTTCGGGCGTCTCAAGCGCGAGGCCCGAAAGTGCTGCACCCGTTACTCTTTTTCTATCGATCTGAAACAAACAAAACAAATTATTTTCTTTTTCAAACATATGCACGGGAAGGATAAACCTATAAAACGATAAAAAAAAGTATAAAGTAAAAAATTAAATACGGTTTTTAATAAAATGTTCAGATTTTTTATTATTTTTTCGACATTTTTCATCCCTAAAAAATTGTTTATTTACACGAAATCTTTTAAACTTTAGGTACAGTCGTGGAAAAAAAAAGTAATACCCCCTACTAACTCCTCAACAAATTATCGTAGACGAAAGTTACTGGTACCGAACGATTCTAAATAAAGTCTACTTTTAAATGATGTATATAAAATTTGCTTAAGGGGCCATCTACATTTTAAAACGAATCCATACTTCATTTTTTTCAATGGCAATACCCAATTTTAACGAGATATTTCAAATTTTCTGTTCAAACTATGCCTAGGCACCAAATTTCAAGTCATTTGAGTGATAAGTTTTTTAATTATAAACATTCAAAATTTAGTGCTCCTAATGTTAAATTACATTTTCATATTTTAATTAATATCTCCTGAAATTATTCTCCTAATGTGGTAATTTTTTGTGTGGAATAGTACTAAAATACCCAAACATAAATACGCTGAATTTGCAATTTTTATAATTTTATGATATGAATTATGAAATTAATATTCGAAAAAAATATGAATTGCAACCTACAATTATTTTGATGGATTTAGATTTATTAAGTCCTGCTTTATGGAAATCCAAAATTTCACATTTTTCTTCCAAGTAGTTCTCAAGTTATGCTTAAAAAACAGCAAAATGATGGTTTAAGGGGCCGTCTATGATAGAAGTGAGTAGATATTTTGAAATTTCTTCTGCTGTCTTGTAATCTAACCGGCTTCATTGACTGCTTGAGTGGTGCCTTGATCGAGAAGGAGGCTCTCTCGATTAACAATCGAGTACTGAACTTCAATTTGGATACAGCCCTTAAAATACGCTCGTTTTAAAATAATAAATTTCTCGGAAACTTATGGTACGAATGGCATAAAAATTTGTTTTTAGGCTAATTGAAGGGTGTAGAGTCCATTTATGCTGTCAGAATTGTCTACTGCTGTTGAAAAAAACAAATTTATGGTTCGTTTTAATATGTAGATGGCCCCCTAAGCAAATTTTATAGACATCATTTAAAAGTAGACTTTATTTCTAATCGTTCGGTACCAGTAACTTTCTTCTACGTTAATTTGTTGAGGAGTTAGTAGGGGGTGTTTACTTTTTTTTTCCACGACTGTACATACTAGCTACAGCAAAACCCAGCCAAATCGACCGATAACATTTCGAGTTACAGCGCGAGCAGTTTTTGAAAATATAATTTCGTTATAATCGCGTTTAAAGTTTCAGTACGATAAAATTACTGCTTTTAGTGACTTACCGCTCAATCAGCGATCCCAAGTGCATACAATGGACCTTCAGATTTCTCGAGAAGCTGGTTTTCTTCGAGTTGCTGCTGTTTTTGGGCTGTACGAGCTGCTTTTGACTGAAAAAGACTCTTCCGGTTCTGTCTCGTTACTCGCGCCTCATCGGCGTTTTCGGCAAAAACTTTGGCATAGATGCCAATAATAATATTTAAATTATCCATAACTGTAACAACGGAAGTGTAGTCTTCATTAAATATCCCAGCATCGATGTATGCTGAAATTTCAACAATTTGTAGTCCAGAATGCAGGTGTTTTGGAGATAACTGCAAACTGTTGCATTAAAACTTTCGTTAGCGTTCTGGATATGGTCACCCAAGCATCTTTGTAGTAAGTCATCTCTAGATAAATCTTGGCAGATTGGTAGCAGATGCTCTTGAAGTTCTTGAGTAAGTAAGGGAGGAAGATCTTCGTTTAAGCTTCGCTAGCACAACATGCGGGCTCTGGCGCGCTCGACTAAAAGCGGGATAACTTTGTTAAATTGAATATTTTGATTTTTCCTCTCGCGAATATGTTCTCGAGATATTATATTATCGAAATATGAAAAGAAAAAAATCGATTTTTTGAAATTTCTAAAGGGACTTCTCCCCTTAACTTTTTGTAGAATCTTCTATAATTTGTGAGACACAATTTCTAACTCCGGAATTTACCACTAACGGAAGCTGCGATGTACCTTATTGTGTGGCTGATACGGCACTGTTTATCAAAAATTAAGGAAAAGTTACAAAATGCTAATTTTCAAATACGCGAACACTCAAAAGGAAATAATATAATTCGAGTAATTAAAATCTCTACAACACAGCTAGCCCATATAACATCTTTTAATTAAATTTTCAACTACATTTCAGCAGTGAAATTACGCATGAAATTATTGAGTATTAATGATGTGAACACATCATTAATATTCACATCATTAATATTCACATCATTAATATTCATATAACATCTCATTCATGTCACACATGGTCACAAGTATCACAGTCACTACGGTGAAGCAAAAAAATAGGAAATTCCATACATCTCATTATGAGTCTCAAATGATCACTATATGTGACTCCACTGAGAAGTCAATGTGACTGCTGCTTTGTGACGAGTCACCATGTGACTTTACAATGTAGTTAAATTGTGACTCTCATGTGACTGTCATTTTTAGACTCAATTTCATAGTCATCATGAAAGTTGCATTATGATAAGTCACCAAATAATATCATATTATAGTCACATGGAGACTTTTCTCAAAAGAGCACAATGGTGACTTCACAGTAGACTCTCTGTCACCTGAAAGTCATCATGTGACTTTAATGTGACATAATTTGGTAACTTATCACAATGCAGCGTTCACGATGACTTTGTAATTGAGTCTACAAATGACAGTCACACAAGAGTCACAATGTAACTACATTATAAAGTCACCTGGTGACTCGTCACAAAGCAGCAATCACAGTGACGTCTCAGTGGAGTCACATATAGTGATCATTTGAGACTCATAATGATATGTATGGCCATGTTTGCCTCGGGTGCAAAAAAAGGCTAGTTTCGGCCCTGCATAAACAGACTGGAGCGTACGTTGCAAAGGTTGTGGGCCACGACCCTAGGTTCGTTTAAAAATATAATATCATACAAATTCGAGATTGTGGGTTGCCGAAGGAAGAGGGGTCCACAGCATTAAATCTCTCCCGGAGAAAATTGTCTGAATTCAATACTTTTGTTAGGTATATTTAAGGTTACAGTGAAACCTCCCTGTGCGACCACTTCCATTATGTGACCACCTCCCTGAACGATCATTTTTTCATGGAACGAAATTTAGTCCCATAGGCTCAATACTAATTTTACCTCCATTCAGAGACCATCCCAGTTGAACTCCCAGTTGAGTGACCAATTTCTTTGAAGAAAATGAAACAAATTCCGTTCTTTCATGGTCGCTTGAAGAAGGTTTTATTAGAAAAATAATTCCAGAGAGCACATTATTCATCAAACTTCTAAACTAATTTTAGATTTTTTTTTTTTTTTATTCCGGTAAGTTTTAAGTGTCTAAACCCCTCTGAGTCTTTTTAGGCAATGAATTTAACTCTAAGGACAAATTAAGAATGACGGTCAATAAATTCCCCTGCCCTATTCTGTCAGGAAATTCTCAAAGAAATAGATAAATTAATAAAATCGTTATTATTTGTTCCCGTCCAAAGAAAAAAAAATTGCATTTATTTACTGAACTTCGAAAGGACTTAAAATTTATAAAAGATGAAGCCGTAAAATCAAAGAAACCGTCAATGTATTCATATTTTAATATAATGTAATTAACTTTTATTTTGATACTTAAATTTTTATATTTTTTCTTCATGTGAAAAATAAATTTTAGTAACATTAATTATTACCTTTTTTCAACAATTAAAATCTAGATTTAAACATGACCTCCATTAAGAGAACACCTCTCAGAGCGACCAATTTTTATTGGAACGGAACGTGGTCGCTTTAAGGAGGTTTTACTGTACTATACTGGCTTCGAAAAGGCCGTGCCGGTCGGGTCAACTAGTATAATTAAAAAGTAAAAGGATTGGAAGTAAAGAATGTCATAAGCATTTATTACTTTATAATGCTTTAAACACTGCTTAATAGATACTTCATACGAAACTTTTAATTTTATAAAGCTATTAACAATGTAATATAATTGTAAAGTAATGCAGTAATACATGCTAAAACGAAATTCGAGACCGGAAATAAATCCGTTTTAGACGGCTTAACTCCTTAATAGGTATAATTTCACGGTATCCTTTTCGTAGAGATCATGAAAAAGTTTCATTTGAAGAAGGATTCCTTTATAGGCAGGCTCTGATTACACAGTTTGTACTGTATACAGAAATTTTAAAATAAAAAGTTTGGTAGTGTTAAATACCATAGTCATTTATTGCTAATAATATAAATTAACATGCTTGAAATAGCTTCAAATTGTTTTATTTATCTGTAAAACTTTGAAAGTAAACTTTATATGGCTTGAAAAACTACTTAATAAATACTTCTCACGAAGCTTTTTAGTTTTCGTTCAACTTCATTGCTTCATTGTGTATAACTCGCTCAATCATTATGACTCACGGTAGACTTCATTTAAGGAGAATTAATTCTGTGGGCGGATTAATAATGAAAATATAGAATATGATATCTTTTAATTAGACTTACCATATTGTGGATTGTAGGTTGAAATACCTACAGAATGCTCATTTGGCTTCATTCACAACATTCACGCACCAAAGGATTAGAGACCTTCCTTAGCTTAAGGGTATACAAGTTCCGTAAACCACGGAATCCAGGTCGATTAAAATCATTAGACATTCTCCTGTAGATGCGGGGTGGATTTTTTTTTTTTTTTTTTAAATAAAAAAAAGATATATGTTTCGATAATGACGGAGTAAAGACATATTCAGAAGCTTTAATCAGCTGAGTTGAACTTATTTTAATAGCTTATTTAAGAAAGTTTTTTAGTGAAGATAAAGAGATGCATCTTACAGAGAGGACAAAGAGTTTGGGATTCTTTCATAATACTAAACTCAGTGGTTAAGTTGTTGGTTAGTGCATGTATGATAAACTTGCCAACGAAGTTCAATGTAGAGTGATACACGGATCGGAAAATTATATTTTCAGTTCAACTTTAAACTCAATCCGAACCCAGAGAAAAAAGATCTTTTGACCAAAAACCCGACCCGAACACGACAAAATAATTTTTGGCAAAACCCGACACGAATACGATACATTTCAACCCAAAACCAACCCGAATCCGAAATGTTTAAGGCCGAACCCGAAATTAAAGAAAATTACAGGTGATTATCTACACTGGTGTCCAAAATTAAGGACAAATCACAAAATGCTAATTTTCAAGTACGCGAATACTCAAAAGGAAATAATATAATCCAAATAATTACATCTCTATAGCACAGTTAGTCCGTATAACATCTCATTCATGTCACACATGGCCACAAGTGTCACAGTCACTACGGTGAAGCAAAAAAAAAAAATAGGGAATTCCATACATCTCATTATGAGTCTCAAATGATCACTATATGTGACTCCACTGAGACATCACTGTGACTGCTGCTTTGTGACGAGCCACCATGTGACTTTACAATGTAGTTACATTGTGACTCTCGAGTGACTGTCATCTGCAGACTCAATTTCAAAGTCATAGTGAACGCTGCATTGAGATAACCCGTAAGGCATGGTGACGTCACGGCGACGTCGTTGTGAAGTCACACTGTGATTTTGTGACCGTCGATGTGACGTCACGTGACGTCGATGTGACGTCACAGTGACTAGAATGCGAGGTCGTTATGGCCGTTTTAGAGGTCGTTTGTGACGTCACATTGTGACCACTCTGTGAAGTCACGGTGAGACAAATTTGTGAAAAGTGTGTCATTTGTGACTATTTTGGCATTAACTTTGTGACGAACCTGTGACGAAAGCGACAATGCTTTGACGTCACACTGTGACCAATTTGTGAAATATGGGTCATTTGTGACGAACTTGTCATAAACACTGTGATTTCAAATGAAAATCAAATTTCAAATTAATTGCTTAAAAGACGCAAATAGTGAAAAAGATTCCATGCTGGGACTCAAACCCGGGCCATTAGTACAGCGCACTGACATTCTACCGACTAAATCACATGGAACGATACCCAGGCTGGAAAATTTCTCACTATTACATGATGGCGAGGCTACAAACTCAGCACAAGATGGAATATTTAGCGTGAGCCACCAACATGATGCAAACACGAAACTTAATTAAATCCAGTATCGATTGAAATTATATTAATACTTGGAAATTTTTCCAGAGAGAACCATTCACCTTGCATACAATATTTCAAATGAAAATCAAATTTCAAATTAATTGCTTAAAAGGCAATTTTAATTTGAAATGTTGTATGGAAGGCGAATGTTTCTCCCTGGAAAAATTTCCAATTATTAATATAGTTTCGATGCTGGATTTCATTAAGTCTCGTGTTTACCGCATGTCGGTGGCTCACGATAAATATTCCATCTTGTGCTGCGTTTGTAGCCTTGCCAACCTGTAATAGTGAGAAATTTTACAGACTGGGCGTCGTTCCATGTGGTTTAGTCGGTAGAATATCAGTGTGCTATACTGATGGCCCGGGTTCGAGTCCCGGCTTGGAATCTTTTTCACTATTTGCGCCTTTTAAGCAATTAATTTGATATTTGATTTTCATTTGAAATATTGTATATAAGGCGAAGGATTCTCTCTGGAAAAATTTCTAAGTATTAATACAGCGATGAATTTTGAAATAACCTTTTGCTGTAAATATAAAATCTTATCTTTTTACCGTACTTTTTAGCAAAATATCGCTATTTTGGAGCCCTATTCTTCTAAATCATTTTAAATTTTTCCACTTAAAAAACAATGCTTATCAACTGACATATTTTTTTATTCAGTTCTATGCTTGATATTAAGTTCTATGCTTGATATTGAGTTCAAGCTTGATATTTAGAATGTGTAAATTTTTTAATTTGTTGTGATTTGTCATTGCTTTATTAAATACGAACATGGAGACTCACGGATATTAATACAACTATTATTTATAGAGCGGCATGATAAGCGATATTTATTTAAATTTTTTATTCCCGTGTATATTGTATTTTGTGAATATGAGCTAAATAGATTTGGTATGTTTTATAGGAAAAGACTGATCTGGGAAATAGAAAAAAACGAGTAAGAAAAATCATGCGTTAATCATAGATTATAAAATACTTTCCAACACTTTCTGAATGCTTTAACAAGACATTGTAATTTAGGGAAATGACGTAAATAAGATAACTAAGTAAACATTTGAAAAATTGATTTCAGCAGTTACCGTCCATAGCCAAATATGTTTTCCAATTCTTTTGAACAACCCTGTATTTGATCTGTAGGTTGATACACTGAGAAAAATGAAGTACTCAAAAATAAGTAAACCGACGTACTCATATCGAATTGAATATTTTTGGATCAAAAATGAACCCATGCTTTCTCTATTTTGAAACATCACATGTTATCAAACCCAAACAAACGAATAGTTTTGTACCCTGTAATGGTTCATTTCATTTATGGCGGCATAAATGATGTTTATTAATGTAAATATTAAATTATGCACAGCATTTTAAAAATAATTTAAAAGTGCTTGGAAATAATGCTCTTGTCATAAAAATATTCGATTTGAGTATCTTGTTAAGAATTTTGCTATTTTTCTTAATAAATAATCAATTAAACATTTCTTGTTAAGAACTTTGAACGGGAAATAAATGTCAGTACATTTTTACTTTAAATTTTAGGTTTTTCTTTTTTTTGGGGGGGGAGGGGGGCAGTACATAATGATTCATATTTGATCACAACCAATGAATAAAAAATGAGTACATGTGTTTCTCAACTTTGAGTACATTTGGATCGGAGCTATTTTGAGTATGTGACGCATTTAAATTTGAGTACTTTTTACTCAATTTTGACTTCCCATTTTTTTAAGTGCATATATACTATATAATGGGAAAATTTAGTTTAGCAAGAAAACGCCTAACAGGTTGAAATTCTTTTTCAGCAATTTATACTAATGTATGGAAACATACTTGAATACTTTTGTACAACCCTGTAGTTTACCTAGAATCTTTATTACACGCCACTATTTAGTTAAAATTTAATTCAAACTAAGACACTCTTAAAACTGCTGAAATCACATTTCCAGAAATTATAATTTATAGACGGTCATGTATCCAATTCTTTACGTGATCCTGTATATCGTTTTATCTATATTCTACAAACATTTCTTGGTAAATTAAATGCAGTTCAGCAAAAAAGAGCATAACTCATTTAAAAACCACCTTTAAGCAATTTGCGCCCATACCCAGTAATCCTTACGAATACTTTTGTGTAGCCTTGTATAGGAATTATAGCATTTATATACACCATATACTATGCATAAATATAGTGAATCATAAAAGCGCATAACATAATTAAAAATACATTTCCAGCAATCATCGCTAATAAACAGTACTTCGGATACAATATAGTATCTGAAATATTTTGTGTGTCCCTGTAAATGCTATATACGTCTTATTCGTATTATACATGAAATAATTTATAGTATGTAAACCTCAGCGACATATATCAATTTCATTATATATGAAATAGATTAACATAATTAAAGTATGCCGCAAACAATTCCCTCCACCCCTATATCATTATGTATTTGAATTCCTTTTTTAGCCCTGTAAATGAACAATAACTATTCTTTGCATTGCATAGTCAACAGAATGCATATTTTAGTGCACTTCATAAATGCATATAAATTTTATTCTGTTTGAAAGCGTGCGTAAAATCATAAAAAATCATTTGAAACGATTTTTTTTTCCATAGGCTGTAATGTAACGGAAAACTTTTGGCTGTCCCTGTAAATGAACAAAGCATGCTACAAACTTCATTACAAATAGGTACCGTGCTATGGTAAACGTCAATAACATCCAAAAATTTCAGGGCAATCAGAGTATATTTTCGAGAGTTAGAGTGCGGACAGACTGCTAGACGGACAGACAAACCGAAGTCATAAGCACTTTTCAACTTGTGTCCTATAATATGTATCCTGTATTATATGAACTTTTAAAAAATATATACTAAAGCAGTTTAATCTATAACTTCCCATCAGGCATGAAAAACACTTTGTTTCAATGTTTAAGTATCATATTTTACTTTTTAGTGCCAATAATTACGCGTATCATAAACGTAGAAAAGGAATTTACAATAGAAGAAAATTTAATAACCGATTCAGAATGTCTATAATTAAATGTTTGATTAAAATCACAAACAGAAAAGAAAAAATGCTTACATACAATTTAAAAAAATAAATATACCAATTTGAAAAATACTAAAAATAATAATTAGGATTTATAATTGTACTATTAAACAACAGCAAACTCAATAGATAAATTAAATGCCTTATTAGATTTAACAAAATCTCAAAAATATTTCGATATGGTATAAGGAATTCCTATTATTTTATAATTTCGGCAAATGTTAAATCTGAAAACATTGGTTTGAAGATTTAGGATTTTGAAAGATAATTTAAAATATTATTAGCACTAAAAGAAAATTCTTTCAAATGTTTCACTACTGTAATATGTAAAGATACATTTTCCCAGTATAATGTTAATTTCTAATCTGAAACAGTTTCGTAATCTTATGATAATCGAACATCATATTTAACCCCAAAATAATAATAACTATAAGTGTTAGTAATCAAAAAATAGTAAGAAGCCGATAAAATAATTCCAAATCATTGTCGTTCCATACATTTTCAATCTCAAGTAAGAGTAAATTAATGTTTATATTAATTCCAGTATGAATGTAGGCATGCACAGTCTCTGCGCAGTTTTTTTTTCAAGCGATGGCAGATTAAGATATTTTTCTTTACAGTTATCGAATTTTAAAATATCGCTTCTAACAGTTTAAAGATCAGTCTCTTACAAATATAACATAAAACTATTTAACTCATATGTACAAATCAGGAATAAAATATTTAAATTAAATAAAACTTACATATACGTTCTATTAATATCCGTGTATCCAAAAATGGTCATTTCCTTATCTTAAAGTGTTGTAGACGTGGTGAAGGTGATGTTCTAAAAACAGTGAACTATTTATTTCCCGCGTCTTCTCATGTTTATTTTTTTGTGGGCAGACGATTTTCAAGCAGATGGTCTGGTACAGATTATTTGTTTTTGCATGCAAGAGATATGAAACTTGAATGCGCAGTAATTTTCTGAAAGTATGATTAATTAAAATTTTGTATTTGAAGAAATGTCCAATGTATTTAACCTTTTCTTTTTATCCGTACCAAATAATACAAGTTAAAATGTATTGTAAAGTTCATTTTTTCTAAATAATTATAATAATAATATTCATAATTAGAGTTTATTAGATATACCATTGTTTAAATTTTCAAAAGGTGTAAAAATAAATTTAATGGTAATAACGAGCCCCCCCCCCCCTTTTTTTTTTCTTTTTTTTTTTTAAAGTAAAGTTTGTTTTGCACAAATTTTGTATATTTCTTTTATTTTCGGAAAATGCTAATTTTATTTAAAAAGTCTGAAAGAAGTAGAATTTATGACTTGAATACAAATTATAAAAATATTCTAAAGCAATAAATGCATAGATGACTAAACTCTGAAGACTCTTTCTACGTGCTCATTAAAAGGTGCAGATTTAACTGTAATAGAAAATTTTTATTTTGAAACCACAGAAGTGTTTCGAATAATCCTGGTCGGTAAAAAAAGAAATAAATAAATAAATTTCCTCCCAGCAAACTAAATATGTAAAGTGTATAAATTTAATATTCCTAATTCTAATTATATTATCCAAATGCTAGATAAAATTGAAATCATGAAAAAGTATACATTCACTATCTTAGATATCAAATTGATAAAATATAGCCTGAAAATTTAGTTTATTAATGATTGTATCGTGCACTTTATTTATTATGCCCCCCCCCTCTCCCCTTTAGTGAGAGAATTTACTATTTGCTATCCACTAATATATTTTATTCCTTATGCCATGTAACTCGTGACTGTTTAAAATATTTCTCTTCATTTTCAAAGATTTTTGAAGTTCATATTTTTGTCACACTGTGACTTACAATATGGTGGTTTTTTTGTCACATATGTGACGTGACGTACGTTACATAGCAGTGATATGACAGTGACCTCACAATTTTTTTTTAATTGCCAGGAAAACATAATTTTACAGTAAATAACATGTTTTGAAGAATTTTCGTAATTTTTTAAAGTTTTCTAAGAAGTTCACATCTCAGTCACAATGTGACATCACTGAGGGGTGGCATTTTGGTCTCAGATGTGACGTGACCACAGTGACTTACAGTGACGTCACAACGACGTCACCGTGACCATGCATGCTATGAGGGAAGTTACCAAATAATGTCACATTAAAGTCACATGATGACTTTCAAGTGACAGAGGGACTACTGTGAAGTCACCAATGTGCTCTTTTGTGAAAAGTCACCATGTGACTATAATGTGATTTTATTTGGTGAATTATCATAATGCAAAGTTCATGATGACTTTGAAATTGAGTCTAAAAATGACAGTCACATGAGAGTCACAAAGTAGCTGCATTGTAAATCACCTGGTGACTTGTTACAAAGCAGCAGCCACATTGACGTCTCATTGGAGTCACACATAGTGATCATTTGAGACTCATAATAAGATGTGTGGAATTTCCTATTTTTTGTTTCATCGTAATGACTGTGACACTTGTGACCATGTGTGACATGAATGAGCTGCTATATGGACTAGCTGTACTGTAGGGTTAGTAATTATTTGAATTACATTATTTCCTTTTGAGTATTCGCTTACTTAAAAATTAGCATTTTGTGGCTGGTCCTTAATTTTGGACACCAGTGTATTTAAAAAATGCTCATGAATAAATTTAATCTAATATTATCAAGTGAAAAAACGGTGTATGCTTTTTTTTAAATTGTTGCTTCAGAGTCTTTAAAATCGGCAATTCAAACACTGG
Source organism: Maratus speciosus (assembly GCA_963932465.1). NCBI lineage: Eukaryota > Metazoa > Arthropoda > Arachnida > Araneae > Salticidae > Maratus > Maratus speciosus. The sequence continues at coordinate 149,669,213 of OZ010788.1, forward strand.
TTAGCTACGAACTTTGAAACCAGTCCCAATACCACTGTAGTGTTACAAAAGCTAAAAATAAATTTATAACTACTCTATATCCACTAAATTGGGCGAAACGTTTAGGAGATAGATCTACTTGATTGTTGTAGCGCACCAGCTTCAACGAACGAGAAGAAAGGAATTTCTAGATTTCTAATTTTATCCACCATGATGCTATCTGTGCGATGTTACAATGGTTAATTTTTTAGTCTGCTCTACCAGATGAATTTGGACCTTTTTTTCACTCAGAAATAATTCCTGTTCAAAATGGGGATCGAATACGGGGGTGGCCTGGAAGATAAATCTTTATCAGAATTCCAATCACTGGGTTTCATATTAGCGCCTAGCGTGCAGGGTCTGACTAACAAAGAAACGTTCCCAACCCGCATTAAAAAAAAAAAAAAAAAATCAAAGTTTGGCGATTTATAGGGCTTATAGAGATATGAACTTCGAAATTATTTTATCTTTCCCAAATTCACTTTAAGAGGGTAAATTTCACCCAGAAATATTTTCGACCTTATATTATTAACATAGGCGTCGACTTGACGAGGCAAATCAGGCAAACTTCCACCACCAATTTTAAAATGTTATTTGTGACTTAATTAATCACAGTGATTAAATAGGATATATATAAATATTTAATTAGTGGTAAAAGTATGCCTGATTGCTAAATTAACCCCGTAAAATCGACGTATATGGTTATTTCTCATTAATGGGCAGGTACTGAGAAAAGTCTTAGAAGTTTGGTCTTTTTATAAGTTCTGTCGAAAAGTAACAAAATGTAAGTTGTTAATAACGTTTTAAAAAATTTTTGGACAAAAATTTTAAAAATATACAAATTCCATTTGGTATCCTAATCCAGCAGTTCTAATTTTATTGTTAGTAAAATTAAATATTTATTGTAATGTTCAATTATATTTCTTGTTTGTGAAATAAAACTATTGTAAACGGCCATCCTAGGGCGGTGATTAAAGATCGTGGTTTTCACTTAAAATTTAAAGTAATTGATAAATATTTTAATGTACTATTCACCACCAATAAGGAAAAGTGACCTGAAACATTCAGGGTCTGATTAATTCATGGGCCTCTTGAGTTTTAACAACAAATTTTTAATCTTATATAAATAAGATGACAGAACAGTTATCTCTCTTTGAGGAGGAGAGAATTACAAACATTTTTTTATTAGTAAAAGGAAACAGATATATATTATATATATAGTTTTAATTTGTGTTTTATTATAATGTTTTAATTTTGTTATGGTACACTACCCCTAAACAAATGCTGACCTTTTTTTTTTTTTTTTTTTTTTTTTTTTTTTTTTTTTTTAAGTGCAAACGGTTTAATGTACCGTAATCGAACTTTTTGGTTTAAAATTCATAAAAAGTCAGTAAATTGAAATAGAATTTTCAAACATATTACATTTAAAAGTACACCCCCCCCCCCCCTTTTCAACGGTGTAAAATTTGAAATTACGCGATGTGACGAAGAAATTAAATTAAAAAAAAAAAAGGGGGCAATGGATTGATGACTCAGTAAACCAATTAATTTTACCAAAATAAATTATACGTAGAAATTTTAAATAAACAAATGACGACGTCTATTAGCTTTTCCATTTCAGAAATTAACAAAATAAAAAATCGAGTTGAGTTGTCTAAAAGTTTACTTCTAAAACACAGATAAGTTTCCTCATACACATCTTAATTCGAAATTAAGCCTAACATGTCTATATCTTATCGGCCGACTGGTAAGATGATAGGTTCGCACCGGAATCGTCACACTGCGTTTTATTATATTTAGATGGATATTATTGTGAGTTATTAAACTAATTAGAAATATTCGTTAACATGATAACTCTTTTTTAGCATTTTTGCTTTCTTTATCCATTTTAAGTGATACAAACAAACGTAGATCGCGATTGAATGGGTTATCTTATGTAGTAATGGCTTTTGTTTCTCATGTATATATATAAATAAATCCTTATTATATTCTTAATTTAAAAATTTGTCTCTTCATTTGCATCATGTATTTTAATTACTTAAAGTTTGTTTTCTTGCAAGCCAGTTTACTGCAAATAGTAAACCATATTCGCAGTAATTTGGCTGCAAATTAATTTTTAAAATATTTAATTCTCATAGTCGGAGCTTCCTCAAAAAATATAATTTATTTTTATATTAATAATTTAATTAATTTTAATATAAAAATTCGCAATATAAGCGCTAGTGCAGGGTTGGCGAACCTTTTTATAGTCGTGTGCCAATTTTTTTTCAAAAAAATATTTTACTTGACCTTGACGTGCCAACTAAGAAACAAATTTAGTGGATTGAAATATAATGAATCAAAACTACTTGAAAATTACTTATTAAGATATTTTTTAAAATGAGTAACGTGCATGTATGTATTACACTGTAATAATTATAGAAACAATTATATTTTAGAAATTAATTAAAAACATAATGTGTTTAATTGTTGTATCTTGGATGAAAAATAATTAATATCATGTACATCCTCAGTTATTTTCAACAGAATGCAAACTAAATGAATTTAAAATGCAACCACTCTCTATTTGATTTTTTGTATTATACATTTGAGAAAATGATGACTCACAGATATTAATAGTAGAAAAAATTATTAAAATTGAAAAAAAAAGTCAGTCTATTTAAATAGCTCTGAAATTAATTTCCAAGTTGCCATAATTTACCATCGGTAATAATCTTTATATTTTGATAGTTTTCAAATATTTTCGAAACCATATTGAATAAGATTAAAATTCTTCAATTTGCAATTAATTGAATTTAGAATCGAATCAGATCATCTAAGTTCGTGTATTTTGTATAAAATCGCTGTATCCTCATTTAGAGACATAATTAACGTCGCGCCGTGCCAAAATTATTCTTTGGCGTGCCGAAAGTGGCACGCGTGCCATAGGTTCGCCGACCCTGCGCTAGTGTATGATATTGAGATTTAGAGAATTTCAGTAGCTGGTTTCTCGTAGGGAGCGTTGCCAGATTGTACGTTTTTCCCGTAAGTTGTCCGTTTTTTAACAGTTTTAAAGCCTGTTGTACAATGCACGTTTAAAATTGTCCCTTACGACGAATTCCTCCGTTTTTCTACCAAATCTTACTTTTGATAAATTAAAGAGTATTTTCTTTTTAACTTTGCTTTAAAATTCCACCTTTTGTCGAAAACATGTTATATACATACGCGCGCATTAAATGTAAAAACTGTTTGTTTCCGATCAGGATAAAAAAAAAAATCTTGAGAGAGTTGTATAATAACTGCGCATCTACAAGCTCTTGGGTAGGATTAGATCATTTGAACTTGACATTATTACTATAAGCTATAGTATCTGCATTATAAATTTTTTAATTTAGTATATCTGTATCTTATGTTTTAATATTTTGTTTGAATTATTATCACCTTTTATGCTTAAATACAAATATTTATTTTTTGTAGAATGTCCATTGCTAACATTTTCATGTCCATCTTTGAATTGTGTAGGTTGTTTTGATTTATTGTTGTTCTTACAAGTCAATTGATTTTTCATTCATGAAGGAATATTCTACGGCAAATTTAGTTAAACAATGTTAATACAATAATGTAATACAAATACAATTGGAAAATAATGTTTAAATTCGATTAATTAAGAACCTCTTTTTTAAACAAATTTGTTTCCGAAAACATTACTGGAATATTTAACATAGTTTAACGTAGTATAAAAAATATGACAGCACAATAATACCAAAACTAAGTAGTGTCAATTAAAATCTTCCTTTTTTTCTGAGATAAATTTGGCAACCCTACTCGTAGGTGAACAGTTCTTCACAGCAATAGATAACACACCGTAGTTCCAGTAGATTCTCTCTTGCGAACCGTAATGAGAAATGCTATTACATGCACTGACATTCGTCGTCTGTTTATTTTCAGTGATATCATTTTATTATACCCTGTAGGAATGCCTAATGTTGCCAGATGTCCCAATTTTCATGTTCTCCAAGGCCCGTCCCGCGGAACCCCTGTGCGAGAAGTCAAACGTTTCGAAGCTTCATGATGAATAAATTCTTCTAAATTCCTTTTAGTACCACGCTATTTATTAGTCTATATCGAGTGAAACTTAGTACAGTAAAAATTATGAAAACAAAACCTGTCTATAAAGACACATTTTTATGATTCCGCAGAAAGGAATAGCGTACATATATACCTGCTAAAACGGAATATTTTCCAGGTTCCTAGCTATTCTGATTTTACAAGTGTAAAAGTTGCGTCTTTTTATTAACAAAACTTTTTAAAACGATACCTGTGCATAACGGAATTCTACCTGAAACGTAAAAATTTCTTAGTCCCTGTGTAATCAATAGCATACAATCATAACGGAACTATCTGAAACCTATCTAAATCGGAATTATTTTTTACTCCCTACCGATTCCACTGTCACACATTTTATTATATAAGATTATTGCGTTTATTTAATGCATTAAAACGTTCTAAGACAAAATTTCAAGTGACCAGAAAAATATTCCGTTTTGGGAGGTATATTTATACTATATTTCTTTCGTATGGAACATGAATATTTTTCGTTACAGACAGGTACAGTTTCCATAGGATTTACTATATTTTTATCTCTCGATTTAGAAGCTACTGTCCCGCTGTTATTGTCTTTCTGTTCCGCTTTTTGTGACAGTGGACCTAGCAACATTAGCTCTACCTCCCTGAAACTACCTCATCTCGTTAATTTGACAATATCATTAATTTCTCTCTCGAACTCAGTATTTTGTAATGTTAATATTTTATCTAAAATAATAAAAATAGTTATTTTGTAAAATGGCATTATAATTCGTTTCAATGGATTAAATAGTTGCGTAAATATTTTATTAATATTCTTAATTTTTTAATTTATCTGAAAATGACTGTTTGAGGCTCTGCATTATTTTTGAATTGCTATGCCACTGTACATAAAGCAGATCGACAGTCATTTCTACAGTAAGTTTACCTTTCGTCATAACAAGCTACAAGTTTAAGAAAAAGATAAATATTAATCCACCTGAATAAATAAAAGAGATAATCGTGACCATAAAATGAGGACATGAAAATGAAAATGTAAACGTTCTGCTCTCTTTTAATGAGGATAATATTCAAATGATTTGATATGAAATTTTTCCTGCTACAGTTTTGAAATAAATATCTTACCTCGATATACATTTTAAATCATTCATAAACATGATTTTTGTAATAATGTTACATCTTTAATTTTATTTTTAAAGGAAAAACTTACAAGTTGACACTTTCCATTCTACATTTTACAGTTTTATAAATTTTGCAAAGGCTAATTAGCATTATTGAAAGCTTGGGAACTTTGTGCATTAAAGAAGGAATTTTGAGTAATCCCCTCTCCTCAAGAAAAAACAGTGTTTTCTCATAACAACAGATAACAGTATAGTCATGTTTCAGAAAGTACCGTACTATCTTAACTTAATTAAAATTAACGGTTTTTAATTAAAGTATATTTTATGAAAATTAATATACATCATAGCAATATATTTCATTATCCTCCATCAGAAAAAGCATTCCAAATTATTCTAAATTAACGATTTTTTAAATACATGGTGATTGAAAATTACATGCATAAACTTCAAAGGTACAACAGATAAATTTAAAGTCACAATTCGGTGATTAAACTTTTTTTTTTACCGGCTATCTTTTCATGTTAATTTCGTTAGAAATCCACTTTTTCTATCATTTCATCTATCTATCTATATTATATATATATATATATATATATATATATATATATATATATATATATATATATATATATTATATATATATATATATAACCAATAATTAAACATAACCTACCACCATCAAAAACCGTAATATTATGAATATATATATATATATATACAGGGTGGTCCCGAATTCATGGTACAAGCTTTAAGGGTTAGGGTAACTGTAGCCAACTAACAGGACATTGTAACAATCATATTAATATTTGGAAATTTTTCCAGAGAGAAACATTCGCCTTGCGTACAATATTTCAAATGTAAATATTTCAAATGTATTTCAAATACAATAGTTGAAATTTGATTTTCATTTGAAATATTGTATGCAAGGAGAATGTTTCTCTCTGGAAAATTTTCCAAATATTAATATAGATTCAATCGATGCTGGATTTAATTACGAGTCTATGTTTTCTCCATGTCGGTGGCTCACGGAAAATATTTCATCTTGTGCTGCGTTTGTAGCCTTGCCAACCTGTAATAGTGAGAAGTTCCAGGCTGGGTATCTTTCCATGTGGTTTAGTCGGTAGAACGTCAGTGCGCTATACTGATGGCCCGGGATCGAGTCCCGGCATGGAATCTTTTTCACTAGGTTGGCCTTTGCGCTTTTTAAGCAATTAATTAATCTGAAATTTAAAATTTGATTTTCATTTGAAATATTGTAACAATCATTTAATATATAGGAATGTATGGGCGCAAGTGACGCGGCGGAACACAAATGCAGGAAATAAGACGTGAAAGGAAAGACAAAGCATTTATTGACAGTGTTCTGGTTCGTGGACAAGTGCAATGTTTGACGGCTTGAGTGGAGTGAGATCGCCTGATCAGAGATCCAGCTTAGACTTATTTACGTTCCACCCGGGGGTCTCCCCAGTCCAGCCAGAAGGGGAAGGCACATATCTTTTACGAAACATAAAAAAAAACTTATTCAAGTTAAAATTAATTTACAAACTGTGGCCGAAGCCAGGCTGCCAATAGTCTGACAAGGGGCAGCAGTTCTGAAAAGTTGCAAAAATTTTAGGGTACCAATAAAAAAAAATTACAATTATATTCTGAGTTCAATGATAACACGTTAAATTCAGTTGCATACAATAAATATTCTCTGTGTCAAAAGAATTTACAATTTCTGCTCACGAACAATTTGCCAGTAGATTAATTATTTACAGATTGATATTTTAATTTTGCAATAAGTACTTTTGAATGCCAAAAGTTTTAATCTACACATTTTTTGGGCCATCAATATACTAAATAATAGTGCAATACGTTAATTTAATATTTTATTTCAATCTGTACAGGTTTAGACATAATTTTTGAAGGTGCAATATTTACAATAACTGTTCAAATTTGTATTAACCAGCAGTGATATATGCTTGGAAGGGTCGGTGAAGCGATTGGCGTACACTTTTAAAGATGCCAAGTAGTTTATGCACACATGCAGCAGCTACGGATATTCGATCAACGAGATCACTGAAGATAAACAAGGTTCTTCAGATGTCCCCATAAAAAGTAATCGAGGCTCGATAAATCGGGAGTTCGGAATGCCCAAGGTACTGGCCCAGCACGTCAATGCAGGTAGTTGTTACCGTATTTATGTATCGTATTATCGTATATATGGGTTTGTCAGAACTACTTCATGATACTCACATGATGTTTACTGGTTTCAACATGATGGGGTGCTAGCCATTGCAGCAATGCTGTGAACAATTAATTACCTGAATGCTCCATTTCGGGCACGCTGGATTGGAGGCGTGCGTTTATGCAACTCCAGGATGATTTCATCGCTCGAATATCCTTTGCTACTGCACGTGTGATTGAAATACCTGGAATCTTTGAATCTGTACACCAATCGCTCCTGCGACGCTGCCACGCATGTACTACTGTTGGTTGGCGCGATTTTAATGTGATATTGTAAGCATAGCAATTGTCAATGACGAGACGATGTTAATAACCATTCCTTTCATGTCTCTTTCCTGCGTTTGTGCCTGAGCCCACCACTTGCGTCTATACATTCCTATACAATGAATGATTGTTATAGTGAGCTGTACCAACCCCTAAAGTTTTTACCATGAATTTGTGATCACCCTGCATATATATGTCATACATGTAAAATACCTTTCAAGTAAAAATCAGCTCACAAGTTGGTATTACACACACATATAAATATTACTGCCTCCTACGCGATGCATACTTCAGCTATACGTTTAACCGATATACATATACTATATGTTTAATTCGTCAGTATGAAATGCATGTATCTTAAACAATATATTTAAACGCATCCGGATACGTATAAGCGTATATCGGTTAAACGTATGATTCAAGTATATGTACTTGTTTTTAGTACCAATGACCTCATCAGTCTTACATACACCGCCCCCTGAATACTAGGCCTGAGTGCTGACACAAAAAGGGCGGCTGCCGAAGGCGGAATATTTTCAGCGTGTGTATGGCCCCTTGAATTTTGGTTCCAATAATTTTTTTAAGTTTTTCCTGCTTTATTTTTCGGAGATTAAAGAAGTCAAAGAAATCTTTTATAAAATACCGGTGTCTAAATTTAACGGACCGTACATACGTTAAAAAAATCCGCCTTCGACAGCCGCCATTATTGTGTCAACGCTCAGGCCTACTAGCCTCACTTAACGGAGAAAAAGCTTGAAATCGGGTGCTTTAAGGTAGCAATCTGCATAATGTGTTTCATGCATAGGATCTTGTTATTTTTCCCTATAAATATTTTAATTAATTTATGTTACTTCTAATTTTTCAAGAATTAAGTGATAAAATGTTACATAAATTTGCTGGAATAGTTTAAATTGTTTTATATTTCTTAAATTTGGTTGTTGTATGCCATTATGAATGCTGGACTCTAGCGGGTGTTCTTCAATATTTTTGATCTACATACCAGCAGGAGAAAAGCATCTTTTTTTCACGCAATGAACGAAACTGTTTAAACGTTTAAGCACTGGGGTAAGTTCCGCATATACGCTGTACCGTATATACTGTTTCGTATAATACGTATAACCGCCTTGGCAGTACCATACGTATCCAAAATCTGTTCCCCGTATAATATGCATACTCAGATAAAAGTTTAACAGGGAACACTAATACACATATTCATATATAATGCGAAACATGTCATCACGATAACGTCTGAAATACTAAAAGAATTCGAACCTAATTGAGACAAAGTATTTTTCTTGTAACTTCTTGAATGCGTTTGTTATCAAGTATATATCTTTTACTTCTATAGCCCGTTTTCAGGTACACAAAAATATTCCGTTACGTTATGGTCTATGGAGAAAAATAATTTGTTGATGTAGCATTATACAAGTTTTATTTCTTTAGTTATTAATGTAAAATATTTTGGATGAGTTCGTTAATCAAAATGCTTTGATAATTCATTCGAAAATAATAGCTCTTTGAAAATTCGAATAACATTACGGTCAATGGCGTTATATTTTGAGCTCATTAATGCATGTTAAAATTCTTCGATTTCAATAAAATGTTTAGTAGTTCTTTAATTTGTTAGGCGAAACCTAATAATTTTTTTTTGATGGAATACATTGAATGGTTTGGGTTTGAACCTCGTTTTAGCGTCTGAAATACGAGGGCAATCCAGTAAGCAAGTTCCGTTTTCAGTTTTTACCGCGGAAGCGCTGCGTTCGTGATTTCACGCATTCGCGTCCACTTTGCTGACTCACTGGCAAACAATTGAACTTATTTGTAGTTAGCCGAGTATTGCGTCGGCTGAATGGTGAGCGTTAAAAATGTTTAAAAAAATTGAACATCCCACCATATGCGAATTACGGTCTATCACCCGCTTTCTGAATGCTATGAACACTAAACTAATTGAAATTCAAAGGCATATTTGTGAAGTTTACGGACAAAATGTGATGAATGATTCGATGGTAAGAAGGTGGGTGCAAAATCCATTTTTAAATTTTCGGAAAGTTCAATAATACAAAAATGCTCACCAATTTACGATGCAGATTTTTGAGAAGCTTGTCATATATGGAAGAATTCTAACGGTTTGATTAACGATTTGTCCAGTATGCCAAATTTTTCAAAAGTATGGCTTCCTTTTCTTTAATTTTCCCTTTTCCCTTCGTCCCCCTTTTTTTTCTCCTTTCTACTTAAACTCTCCCAGAATAGGTCAGCAATTTTAATTGGTCTCCTCGCATGCGCGAGAGATGCTGACTCAGCTGTTTTTTGCGACGCTCACCGCTATTTCGCAAATGATGGCAAGTTGTGAGTACAGTGGCTAGAATAGATAGTGTGCCGTTCATTGGTTACCATAACGCTTTTTTTTTTGGTCGTGAAAGGGAGGACGCCGCAAGGTGGTGCGCATGTTATCACCGACTGGGAATTTTGAAAGCTTTTAGCGCCGTGACAGTGAAGCATATTGTAAACAAACGCGAGTTTTTCCCATAAAGTTTTAATTATGTCTGTTTAAGCAACAAAATATGAGTGAAAAACTAACAAAAAATATCAGAAAAGGTATTGTTTTGCGCCTGGTTGTCGTAATTTGTTTTTTAAATAAGTGTATAACGCAAAATGTATCCGTTTCAATTAGTTGATCTCCAATTTTGTTCTAAAGAAAAAAAATGCATTTTTAGAATATTGTTTGATTAAGTTTTCATGATAAGTGCAATATGTTTTAGTTTCTAATTTATATTATGCTTAAAAATATTTATTGTCAGCAGTAAGTTGACTATTTTGAAAATATCGGATATTTTTTATATTTTCGAAAATATCATGATATTTACGAATCCTGGGCCCGGGGGAAGGAGATTCCTCCACAGAGCATTGAGATGTCCCTCCTGAAGATTTGATATTTTGTTTTCAATGGTCAAAAAGTGTAATCCCCCTCCCCCCCCCCCTACCCCGGAGCTACAAAAATCCTTCCCGGAGAAAAGTGTCTGAATTCAACACTGATTTGTACAGTTTTGGAAGTAGTGAACAGTTCTTGGTATTTGTAAATAAAGCTAAAGCGAATTTAACCTTTGAATTTATTTTCAAAATTATTTACTTTTCATACATAATTCATAAAGAAACAAATGTTTATAATTTCTCTTAAGAATTTTAATATGTGATTTCCAATGTGAAAAAGATTTATTTCACAAATGGACCTTTGTTTTGAAAATAACACAAAGTAAATATTGCTATTGGGAGTTTATTTTTAAATGTTCATTGTATGTTTGCACAGTTTTAGAAGTAATGAACAGTCGTTGATATTTCATATTTGTAAATAAAGCTAAAGTGAATTTAACCTTTGAATTTATTTTTGAAATTATTTACTTTTTTCATACATAGATTCATAAAGAATTTTTTTTTAAATAATTTTTCTTAAGAATTTTAATATGTGATTTCCAGTGTGAGAAAGATTTATTTAACAAATTTGGCTTTGTTTTCAAAGTAACACAAAGTAAATATTGCTATTGGGAGTTTAATTTTAAATATTCATTGTATGTTTGCACAGTTTAAGTAGTGAACAATTGTTGATATTTGTAAATAAAGCTAAAGCGAATTTAACATCTGAATTTATTTTTGAAATTATTTACTTTTCATAAATAATTCATAAAGAAATTTCTTTTTAATAATTTTTCTTAAGAATTTTAATGCGTGATTTCAAGTGTAAGAAAGATTTATTTAACAAATGGAGCTTTGTTTTGAAAGTAACACAAAGTAAATATTGCCATTGGGAGTTTATTTTTAAATATTCATTGTATGTTTGCACAATTTTAGAAGTAGTGAACAGTTGTTGGTATTTGTAAATAAAACTAAAGCGAATTTAACATTTGAATTTATTTGCTTTTCACACATATAATTTTTATTTAAAAAATATGTCTCTGTTCTAAAAGTTTGTAAATAATATATTTATTATTGAAATATTTCAGACTTGTTTTCATCTAAATATCAATTTCTAAATTTAAATGTCTTCTTCTATAATATTAAAATAAGTATCTAAATAGCATTAATTTATTCGATCTGCTTTCGGAAATTTCCAGTCTATACTGCAGTCAGCGCCATCTATTGGAGGATTACTTTCCCGGTCATTTTTTTAGCGTCGAACGGCACACTATATATTCTAGGCACTGTAGTTGTGAGGTACACCTCTTTGGTTCGCCATGTTTTAATCATTTATTTTTGCACTATAGACCTTTAGAAGCCCGCAAAACAACTGTATGCTTCCATACACTAATTTGTGTTTTTAAACGTTGTTTCATTATTTCTTAATACATAACATGTATTGATTATTTACGTGACCAAAACATAACTCGATTTTATTAGTGCCTCTATGCAGTAACTGTTTAACCCTTAAATGCCTGATTTTTCAAAAATCATTGTAATAATGTTTTTCGGCTTTCGTTTTTTAAATAAATCATGGGAAAAATACTTTAAAAAATCATATTTTGTCTTAAGTATGGTTTACGGCTAAAAAACTGTTTGTTACTAATTCGCAATACTGGTCTTTAATAGAAAAAATAATTTTCCTTGGTAAAATTCTATAATATTAAACACATAAGATTTTTAGGAACTATAATAAGAAATAAATTTTACTTGCTCACTGCAGAACAAAATAGGGTATTTCGCAAGCTTCCAAACAAAACAAAAAGAACAAGTAGCAACATTTGAAAAAATAAATCTATCTTTATTCTTTAACAGCACAACTGTTGCCATCTACATGTTGAAAATCGATTTAATAATATTTTCAGAATGTATTTTATTGGCAACATTAGGCATTATAGCTTCAATAATATTCTAACAGTATTTTAGAGCCTAAATTGGGTATGTTGCCGAAAATAAACAGCAGGCATTTAAGGGTTAAAGAGAACTTTTGAAAATTGATATGCGCCATTGATGTTCTAGATAGCATCTTCCGTACAGAAAATACTGTATATAGCATGTAATGTTCTTTTAAAGAGTCACACAAAATAATTCAGATATATTGTCATCTGCGGCGCAGTGGCTGCAAGAGATGTGTTTTCAACTGTATTATGCTTCTTTAGGCTTAACTAGTTAATGTTTTATTATGTGGTATGTATAAACTCTACAGATTATACAAGGTATTGCCGAATTCGACAGACAAATCCAGCGGGGTGATAGTAGGCATCAAGAAGATGAAAAATTACCACAGAACATGGGATCGCAAACCACTTATTTAGTCACAAATACAGGGTGTTTCATCCTAACTCTACTTGCGTTGACGGTAATAATTTTGAGAAAAATAAAAACATTGTAATGGAAACGCATCAATATGTACATTGTTTTGTGTGAAATGTTGTAACATCACAAAAATGAAAAACAGGGTGTTCAAGGAATCGATAATACCATATGAACTGGTAATCGCATTCCAAATTTGGAGAGTCAAGTGCATATATAGGGTAAAGTGCCCATATTTCGTCCCTCTTAACTTCTCCGCTTCTACGAATGTGGCGCCACTTATGACGCAAGGCGCAGGGGACGGAAGGTAAAAGGGATCAGGTCGAAAGTTTCGTTCGCCAAGATGCATACATAAATTAAAGACGGCAAATTTCCTATTTTTGGAAGACCTGAGTTCTTATTACGTCCTTTGTAGAACGTTATTTACTGTACTGTAAGTATTTATTTCTTATTCATTGCATGTATTTTACGTTGGTAAGTTACTGACAGTAGCATACATTGAGTTTTAGGACACTCAGTTCATATTACGGAAACTGAAGCTCCGTCATATTGTAAGTAGCGTGGTCTTAATTTTGTTCCCCTTGCAGTTCTTATTTTCGTCCCGGGGACGAAATTAGGCTTTTTCGTGACATTAAGAAAAAAAAAATTCCTCATGATTGTATGACTAACGTTTCGTTATTTTATTCTTCTACTGATAATTAGTACATTTCTTTGTGCCTTATTTTAATGTAAATTAAATTATTTACTCATTTAGAAATAAATTTTGATTTAGTTATAAGTTAAGCCTCGGCGTATTGGATTTTTTGGGGGGACGAAATTGGGACCATTTTTTTTTTTTTTTGCATTTTTTAGATACTTTTGAAAAAACAATTTTTCGCATTGTTAAAATTTTTTTGTACGATATTTGCCTATGTTTCTATGTGCGTGGGTAGTTAGTCTATCTAAAATCCAAATTTGGTAGATTTTCACTGAAAATTACAACTTCCAAGGGCCTAATAGTGACTGGGGGACGATAATAGGGCACCTTACCCTACTAATGGGGCGTATAATGAAAACTTCTAACATTTTTTTTTTTTTTTTTTTTTATTATCACATTTACAACAAAGGCAAGAATGTCTATTAAAAGTTTTATCATAATCTACTTTAGTTTTCTTAAGGGGTCTCAGGACTCTTAAAATTGGAAAAAAAGGAAAAAAAAAGACCATTTTCAACATTTAATATCTTAAAATGTATTTAATTTTAAGACAGAATTTTATTTGGAATAAAATATATATGTATGTTCTTTCATTTCATGTATTTAAAAAATTATAAGATGCAGAATTAGCATTTACAGGGGGCTCCAAACTGTTAGACCATTGACGAGCAAAAAATCTGCATAACAGCTTACGCGCACGATTACAAAATAAGTATTACAGCTAGAATGAAAATTTTGGGGCCTACTTATACTGCATGTTATAATATTATAATAATTATCCTGAACCTAAATAAATTTGTATTTAAAGCTTTTTTATATTTTTAATACAAAGCTGTATTTAGCTAATGCAAAATTAAGAAAATTTCAACAGTATAATCACCTAAAAAAATATTGTTTTGAACAATAAAAAGGAAATTTTAGGTTCAGTTTATACAGACTAACATGAAACATATGTTTTGAAAATTTCATGAAAAAATATTCATAAGTTTTTGAGATATCGTGCGCGTTCGGCCCAAAAACGTCATTTGGAGAAAAATGGCTTCAAAGTTTCCGAAACGACGCTTCAGCTATTGAACGCGTATAAATGTAAAAGCCATAACTTCAGTTCTAATAGGAATTTCAAGGAAACAATTATATCAAAATGTTCAGAAAAGATAGGAGTTTAACATCTAAAAAAATTAAAATTTCGAAAATTTTAAAGCTTTAAGAGTCCTGAGACCCCTTAAACTTATTACCGTCAATCAAAATTGAATTCGTGTAGAACACCCTGTATTTTTGATTAAATACGTGGTTTGTGACCCCATGTCTGTCGTAATTTTTCATCCTCTTGAAGCTTACTATCACCTCTCTTAATTTGTCAGTCGAATTCGGCACCACCCTTGTATACAGGACAGGACAAAATAATTTCTCAGCATTGCCGTGCATGTGGGGGTGGGGTAATTGCTTAAGATGAGGGCAATTCCATCGTAACTGATGTAACATTTTATCATCGAATTTTGTTTTCAAATCTATGTAAAAAACTTACTAATAAAGCTAGAACAAACTTTTACTATTTAAAATATTTCTTACTAAGGTCTTAATACCCAAATACCTGCAGATTATATCAATCTCTCTTTGAGTCCCAAAAATTGCAATTCAAAATTCTGTAACTGACGTAACATAAAACAGACAAACATTTTTTCTGCCTTCATTGAAGTGTAAAAATTATCAAAACTATCCAGTTAAAAAAAGTGATTTAATGTTCTCAACAACACTAAGTAATGCCAAATTATAACAGTAACTTGTTTAATTAATTTCTGAATAATAAAAAAGAAAAAAATGGCATTTACACGTGTAACTGACGTAACTTTTATTGTGTAACTGATGTAACACTATGACTTCACAAAGACAATAATGGTACTTAACTTAGTTTGTAAACAGTAATTTACAATGCCTTTTTATTAGGATTTTTCTGTAGAGTATAAAAATATCAAGTTTTCCAATCATACACTTAAATTAAACATATTATAAATATAATCCCCCCCCCCCCCAAAAAAAAAGATGATTTTCTGTGGAATTGCCCATGTGCTTTGAGCTATGTTGTGCAATTTCCAGCTGAACTGTATTTTAGTATAGTAATGAACGTTTGTAGAATATAAATAAATTCATACACAAGTCTGCTCAAAAGAAGTTTGATACATTAGCATCAATGGATAATGATTGTCGGAAGTGCACTTTTAATTACGCATGAGTTTTAGAGTTGAATTATGTTTTACGATACTGTGTGGCCTCTATGAAAATCTGTAGAGCGCACACCCAGCTGCGCAAAACAGTACGAATACATTACAGTCTGTGGAAAGAAATTGCAAAAAATGAATTTTCAACTATTTTGCGTTTTTTTTAAAAACTCAATTGAATCTTAGCATGGTGTTTGCTGTGTATACAAATCTATAGATGATCATATACAGATATTCACAAATAATTTTCTGTACCTTGCCGATTATGGACGTATGAAATTGTGTTAATATATTCTGGAATGTCGGAAAGAGTTTTACCTTTCTCTTTTGGTGGGGAAGGAGGATAAATAAGAGCGTTATATTCGAATGACTGATATAACGAGGGACTATCGTATTTATAAATACAGGCCCACCAGCAAAAGACCCGTTCCACCTAGACGGGTTATTAATAGCATGGTTCTAGCCATTGTACGGCCCTAACACCTGGTTGTAATTAATTGCACGCTATGGAGAGGCAGACGACCGCGTTTTAGATCACGCCTGGACCGAAGGCAGTATTTCACGGTTTCCCATGCTGGGCAAAGAATTAGTTTTTCGTGCATTTCAGTTTGATAAATTATAGATTTATCAACGAAAAAACAGAGCATATAGTGCGATTTTCATGCGAGTAATAGTGCGAATGAAATTGATAACACCGGCTAACGTTAAGTAAAAAAAAATGATTTAGCAATACATCATCTAAAAACAAAATACAACTTATTACATGGGAATTAGTTCTATAGCAGTTCTTATTATTGATTATATGAAACTTTATTATTATTATTATTATTATTATTATTATTATTATTATTTCGTGTGGAAGTCTGCTTAAAATTGTTTTTGCTTTGAACGCAGTGTTATTTTTTAAAATGTAAAATAAAGATGAAGAATAACATAAAAGATTATATTGCATTTGTGTTTAACGTATATACAGGGTGTTTCATAAAAGATGGGCAAAATTTTAGAAGGTGATAGCACACATCCAAACAAACAACTTTCCTAAAAGGATGCATGGTCGGGAATAAAACACAATGGTGCTGGCGCATTTGGAAACGTGGTCCAGTGTTGAAGTGGGATACTTTTTAAAATTCAGATTTATTGATTGCCACCATTTTTTTTTGAAATAGCGAAATGCGTCTTATTTAATGACAGATTAAATAAGGTGAGAACAACATGGATTATCAATTTAAAAAAAACTGGTGGCAATCAAAAAATTTTAATTTAAAAAAAAGTAGCCCACTCGCAACACTGACTTGGTCTATGCAAACGTTAAAGCTCTATTCCTGTTGGGAGTTATCGGGAGAAGAATGACACTAATAGCATGCAAATGTGACATGGGGAAGAAGAAGAATGCATATGCAAAATTTCGCTTCAATTAATACATAAAAGCTGCTGATCCGAGTGTGTCATTGTCAGTTGCAGTAAGAACGCAACGGAAGATGTTGCCCTTCACTAATAGTGAAAATGCTGATATGCATTTTATCTGCGGAACTGTAAATGGAAATGGCTCAGAGGCTCAACGATTGTACGGAGAGGGGTTTCCCACATTGATTTTGTCAGTTATTCGTTCTTTGCTTGTTTTTACTTCGCATAACAACATATCCAGTGTTGACAGTGGGCTACTTTTTTAAAATTCAGATTTCTTGATTAGCACCCCTTTTTTGAAATTGTAAAATTCGCCTTATTTAATGACATAATAATTAAGGCTATATCAAGGGGAATTTTACCATTTCAAAAAAGTGGTGCCAATCAAGCCCACTAGCAACACTGAATATCTCCTTTCACTCCCTCTAGCACCTTTGCGTTTTAATTCCGACCATACATTATTTGACGAAAATTGTTTGCTTTGATGTGTACTATCACCTCTAAAAGTTTTGCCCATCTTTTATGAAACGTGCTGTATATATATATATACATATACAGGGTGATTCAAAATGACTGGGACAAAAAGGTTAAGTTTCTGTAATGGGTTTAATTAGAAAGCAAAAAAACAGCGTGAAAGTACAACTATACAAGTTTTAGCTGGAAACAGCGAAAAGTCTGCTCTTATCTAAATCGTCACTAGCGGCGCTGTTATTCAAAATGCGGACATTCCAGCAAGAGAAGCTCTGTGTTAAAATACGCAAAAACTTCATCGGTTGTTGTTTTTCAGAGACATTTCCGCATCATTTTTTTTAAAACCACCTCATCGTCACAACATCATAAGGTGAATTAAGCAGTTTGAGCCTTATGCAAGGCAAAAGGCAGGGGACAACAACCAATCAAAAACGAAGCGGTGGAAAACATTCTTGAAACTTTTGTACGAAATCCCACAAAATCAACAATTTTTTCCTTTGGGGTACGTGAAGGACAAAGTGTTCATGCCTCCACTTCCTCAGAACATATAGCAATTAAACAGCGGATAAGTAACGTATTGGACCCGATAACACCGGATATGCTACAAAAGTGTCGCAGGAATTGAATTACCGCATAGACGTTTGCAGTGTCACGGGAGGGAACCACATCGAACATCTGTAGGAACTTGTGTAGTTATAGTTTCACGTTAAATTTGTATTTCAAAAATAAATCCATTACAGCAGTCACAGGTATATTTTCCTTTTCTTCGATTCATTTTGAATCACCCTTATACACAGGGTGTTTCACTACCAGACCGACAAACTTGCAGGAAATGTATGGGGCATAGGAGACGACTCGGAATCACATAACAATGCATTGTCGGAAATTCAAGACTAACGAGATAGGGGGTTATTAGGGGGTGAATCATTGTGATCTAAAATTGACATTTAAAGACCAAAAGCTTAAATCAAGTCACGACTTTCCTGATAATGAAGTTGTCCGATGTTTCGTAATGTGTGAATGAAACATTCGTAACCTGGAATCTCGGATGTTTTGAAATGAGAAATACGCCGGGGCGTGTTTCGGACGTTTGCGGTAGCAACGAATATGCGCTATTTCAAAACACCCCTACTACCTCAAACGTGCAAAACCGTAGATTGTAAGAACAAGGCACGTAGGCAGAAAACTTCGGGAACTTCATTATCAGGTAAGTCATGACTTATTTTAAGCTTATGGTCTTTAAATGTCTGTTTGCTGTCACCATGATTCAGACCCTAACAATCCCTTTATCTCGCTACACTGTTAAAAATATCGTGAAAAATTACCTCTGTTTTTGTAAGGCTATCTATTTTCTGACCAATGAGGACGCTGCATAAAGACCTATGGGGCGTTCTCATTGGTCAAAAAATAGATAGCCTTTAAAAACAGAGGTAATTTTTCACGATATTTTTAACAGTGTAGGATTCCATTTCCGATCCTATATTGTTATGTGATTTCGACTCCGAGTCGTCTCTGTGCCTTCAACACCTCCTGAAAGTTTGTCGGTCTGGTAGTAAAACACCCTGTATATAATAAACTAAATATCACATAATTTAAATTTTTATTTCATCGAATAGAGCAAAACAATTTACTTTTAAGTAAAGTTTGATTGAAAAACAGCAATTTAATTTCTGAATTTTTGATAATTTTTTATATAATTTTTAATTATGGATTTTTTTTTAATTTATCGCATAAACATTAAATTTCTTCATTAGAAATAAATCAATGGATAATCATTCCTGCGGGCTAAGTTTTATAGTTTTATAGCTTTAGTGAAAACACGAGAGGCCACGCCCATTACAATTCAATAACATTCGATTGTACGTACTGTTTAACATTTGATTTGATTCGTTTTGATGTAATTTGTAACATTTAGAAACTACACATTCCTCTCTACGTGTACAATTTTACATCAAGGCAGGTTACAATTTACAAAATTGTAATTAAAACTACTTACAATTTATAATTAAAATTACAAATATAAAATAACATTTTCACTAATAAAGATAAATATAAGGTCTGAATAAATGATGCAAATATAAGAAGAAAGAGGTAGGTTTACCATAGATAACAATCTTTATCGCTCAAGAGCACTTTCTTTCGGTAATAGTAATGCAAGCGATCTTGCATTACTGTCAATCACCCTCCTTTCTCATGTTTCATTGAAGTAATCCACAACTGCTCGCATACTGCAATGGTTGTTTTCAAAATATTAATCCAAGATACAAGTAGTCTCTCGGTATATCACACATGCTGGAAAAAGCGCGTTATAACCGACAGAAATGAATGAAAAATGAAGAAAGATGATAACCTTCAAGTAAATGTTTTATATTTATCTCCATAAACAACAGTTTATGCGCATATACAATTTTATTAATCAAATGAATGGAGGAGACAATTATACAGGTGGTCACAATTAAAGATGTGATGTTTAGAGCTCGATTACAAAAAATCCACATGATAGAACAAAATTTGGCGTTAATATTATTTAGAACATGGGGAATAGATTTAGCCTGAAAGAAATAAGTACAAAATTTTGCTACTAGGAACAAAAAGTGCCACTTAAAGTGGAATTTGGGTCGTAAAATAGGCATGGCAACTAAAAAAACGAGGTACATTTCCACATGAATGTGTACCATTTTATGTGGAACTTTTAACAATGAAATATAATTCCCATATTTACATTTGCTTTCTTTAACATTTACAATTTTTCTTTTGCAAACTTTCCCTGTGACTATTTTGCTTTCTAATTTAGGTGAAAACGCCACTTTTGCCTCTAGTAACAATCTGAATTCAATTATTTTTAATAATATCCATTGCCCATGTTCTAAATGGTATTTGCCAAAAGTTTTGATGCGTTTGGTCCAGTGGATTTTTTTAATGAAGCTCTAAACACGCCATCCTGTAAATAAACTTACATAAAATTGGCGTTTAAAGAAATTAGTATTTTTTTGCGGCTGACATGAAAGAAATAAGCGACATAATGAGCGGCTACTGTATTTAGTAAACTAATCATAGTACTTAATGACCCAAGTAAATCAATCCCAACGAGATTGAAAACAAAGTTATCGATTATTTGCCACCGCCTGGAAGCAATCAAACTCTCTCTTCTGAAAAGCGGCTCAATTTTCGATTGTCTGTGCATCTTATTAATCACGAACTAAGATTCATAAGAAAAGAAAGAGTTACCGATCTTGAATTGGACTGACCCGGTTATTAGAAAGGTCTTTAGCCGATCTTTTAATGAGCCCTGGGCAGCTAAAGCAGAGCTACGTTGATTATGGATGTGGGAAAATTCTCACTTTAGTATCCACAACAGGTAATACTAAATTAAACCTTTTTAACCTTCGATGGCCTGTTATACATAGACGGTTATACATAAAGAGTGCATTAAGTTTAACTAACTGATATGAAATCGTCGTTTCATCTGCACGCTACTTTCAGCATAAAGACCCATCCGTTATGCCCAACACATCATGCATAAGACAAGAATTAATCACCATTCTCATGTTCAATTCAATCTTCACGATTCATTTGATTACCTCTAAAAGGAAAAAATAGTATTGGTCTATCATATTGTCAATATTTTACTTATTGGGTTTATACTACAAATATTTACAATCAAATACCAATCCATATAAAAAAGACACATCTTATTGGAAAATTTTCCAACTAATTCTAACCATTTTATAAATTCTGGTGTTTAATTAGGAATATTTTCAATGACCCTATTTTTTGTTATTATTCGCAAGGAATAATCGATATATATATATATATATATATATATACAGTGGCTCCCAAAAGTGTTCGTACACTTAAAATTTTTTTAGTAAAAAGGACGTACCCTGGAATAGAATTCGAATATGAAATCCAATATTGTTCCACATCATCTTTCTGTTATTCTAAATAATACCCAACATTTTATTTGAATATTGACTGATTTTCTTTTTATATAACAATTAAAACGGAAGGAGGTACAGAAAGAAAACGCCACAAAAGTTTTTGTACACAGAAACATTTTCGGATAAATTCATAATTCAAATTACCGTTATTAGCTTTATTTTTATTTTTGTATGTGGTGACACTTAAAAAATCGTTTGTCTTTAATTTTTACTTGCTGTCTTCGTAATATTCTGTTTATTATTTAAAAATGGCTGATAGTCGCAAATAAACAACTAACAACATTTGAAAATTGATTAACTTTCATCATAGTAATGGTAAATCAGTTCGGAATATTACTAAATTAGTTAATTTATGCCACTATACGGTGTAGTCTATACTCATCTCTCTATGCTACTATTATAAAGAGGTAAAAATTGTTTATTTGTAGGAGGTAAGCTCTGGAACTACCGAGCCGATTCTAAAAGTTATGGTATCAAAATGATGGTGTTAGTCCAACTTAGAACATAGGTTATATCTTATGTCCGTGCCACTGGCCAAAAGTGGGTGCAGGAGCAAAAAACGTTCTAAAAATGCGATTTTTGTGTTACTGAAGGGCCTAGAAACATGAAATTAGGAATGGTAGTTACTTATAAGACACTAATGTTCTCTAAGCACATTTCTTTAAAAAATCGAAATTTAAAAGGGGTGAAAATGAGCAAAAAGCGTTCTAAAAAACGTTCTAAATTGCGATTTTTACGCAATCAAGAGAAGTACCAAACCGATTTAAAAAATAATGGTGTCAAAATGATGGTGACAACACTTTCTCCAACATAGGCTACATTTTATGTCGGTGCCACTACCCCTAAAGGGGGTGCAAGAGATAAAAAACATTCGAAATTGCGATTTTTGTGTTACTGAAGGGCCCACATACATGGAATTTGGCATGGTAGTTACTTATTAGATATAAATTATCTCTAAGAACATTTCTTAAAAGATTCGAAATTAAAAAGCGTTGAAAATGCGCAAACACCGTTCTAAAAACTTTCTGAATGGCGATTTGTACGCAATCTCAAGAGGTACTAAACCGATATAAAAATAATGGTGTCAAAATGATGGTGACAACCCTTGCTCCAACACAGGCTACATTTTATGTCGGCGCCACTACCCCAAAAGGGGGTGCAGGAGCAAAAAATCGTTCGAAATTGCGATTTTTGTGTTACTGAAGGGCCCAGATCCATAGAATTTGGCATGGTAGTTACTTATTAGCTATAAATTATTTCCAAGAACATTTCTTAAAAAATTCGAAATTTAAAAGGGGGGTGAAATTGAGCCGAAAGTGTTCTAAAAAATGTTTTAAATGCCGATTTTTACGCAATCTAGAAAAGTACCTAACCGATTTCAAAAATAATGGTGTCAAAATTATGGTGACAACCCTTGCTCCAACATAGGCTATGTTTCATGTCGGTGTCATTGCCCCCAAAGGGGGCGCAGGAGCAAACAAACGTTCGAGAATTCGATTTTTGTGTTACTGAAGGGCCTAGAAACATGAAATTTGGAATGGTAGTTACTTATAAGATATAAATGATCTCTAAGAACATTTCTTAAAAAAAATGGAAATTTCAAAGTGGTGAAAATGCGCTAAAAGAGTTCTAAAAACGTTCTAAATGGCTATTTTTACGCAATCTCAGAAAGTACCCAACGTATTTCAAAAGTAATGGTAGGAAATTGATGATGACAGCCCTTGCTCCAACATAGGCTTTATTTCATGTCTGTGTCACTACCACCTAGAGGTTGCAGAAGCAAAAAGCGTTCTAAATTGCGATTTTTGTGTTACTGAAGAGCATAGAATCCTGAAATTAGACAGGACAGTTATTTATAAGATACAAATGATCTCTAAGGACATTTCCTAAAAATCGATATTTTAAAGGGGTGAAAATGAGCGAAAAGCGTTCTAAAAAACTTTCTAAATTGCGATTTCTACGGAATATCAGGAAAAACCGAACCGATTTAAAAAATAATGGCGTGAAAACGAAGGTGACAGCCGTCGCTCCAACATAGGCTGCATTTCATGTCGGTGCCACTACCCCAAAGGGGGTGAAGGAGCAAAAAACGATCTAAATTGTGTTTTTTGTAATACTGCAGGAGCTAGCAATCGCATGGTAGTTACATGGTAGTACATGGAATCGCATGGTAGTTACTTATAAGATATAAATGATCTCTAAGAACATTTCCTAAATAATTCGAAATTTAAAAGGGGTGAAAAGGGACGAAAAACGTTCTAAAAAACGTTCTAAATTGCGATTTCTATGCAGTCTCAGAAAGTACCCAACCGATTTCAAAAGTAATGGTTGGAAATTGAGGATGATATATTGCTCCAGTATAGGATCTATTTCATATCGGCGTCACTACCACCTTGCGGTTGCATTTTATAAAACGTTCTAAATTGTGATTTTTGGGATACTGACGGGGATAGCAGCTTGAAATTTGGCATGGTAATTACTTATGAGATGTAAATGCTCTCTGAGAAGAGTTCCTTAAAAATTTGAAATTTAAAAGGGGTGAAAATGGACGAAAAGCCTTCAAAAAACGTTCTAAATAGCGATTTCTACGCAGTCTCAGGAAATATAAACCGATTTCAGAAGTAATGGTTTCAAATTGATGGTGACAGTCCTTGCTCCAACATAGCCTATATTTTACGTTGTTGTCACTACCAACTGGGGGTTACACGAGCAAAAAATATTCTAAATTGCGTTTTTTGTGTTACTGAGGGGGTCTAACATTTTAAATATGGAATGGTAATTACTTCAAAGATGCAAATGCTTTCTAAGAACTGTCGAAAGAAAATTCCAAATTTAAAATGATGAAGTGAGCGAAAAGCGTTCTATAAGCGTTCTAAATTACGATTTTTAGGCAATCGTAAAAAATGCGAAACCGACTTGAAACATAATGGTTGCAAATTGATCGTGATAGAACCTGTTAAAACATAAGCAATATTTTATGTCGGTGCCACAACCCGTCGAGGATTGCAGGAGCAAAAATTTTCCTAAATTGCGATTTCTGCGGTACTGAAGAGGCCAGAAACTTTAAATATAGCACGGTAGTTACTTATAAAATATAAATGTCCTCTAAGAGCAGCCGAAAATAAATTCGAAATGAAAAAGGAGTGAAGCGATGGGAAGGAGCGAAAAGCATTCTAAAAGAGTCCTAAATTACGATTTCTGTGGAATCTCTGAAAATAATAAACCGATTACAAAAGTTACTGGTTGCGAATCAAGAGTAATAGTCCCTGATCCTATACGGGCTATATTTTATGCCGGTTTTACTACCATCTGGATGGCAGGAACAACAAGAAATCCTTTAAAAACATCTAAATTCCGTTTTCTATAGAATATTAGGAAATGCCAACCGATTTGAAGGCTAATATTGGCAAATGATTGGTGACAGTCTCTGTTTCAACATTTTTCGAGACATTCTATTTCAATTCTATTTCGGCATTTTATGTTGATGCCACTAAAACCAGAGAGGGGGTAGACTGTTAGACAAGAAGCTTGGAATTTGACATGAGGGTTAATTTTAAGATGTAAATGTGTTAAGATGGTTTCTAAAAAATTCAAAACTTCAAATGAATACTGAAATAAGCGTATGAAATGAGCAAAAAAGACTCAAAATATTTTCTAAATTATCATTTATTTGGAATTAGTCTTAGTTCTTCTTATTAATTAAAATCTCATTTTTGTCTATCGCACTTTTATAATAAAGTTTAATCAAACTGACGCTTAATTTGTAATTTTTGAATTATTTCAAAAAGTGTTCTTCAAATAAAAAATAGTCATGCAAACATCACTTGGCATATTTCAAATATTACGCGAGCAAAGCCGCGGGGCTTGCTAGTCATCTATACTCCTATTATAAAGAGGAAAAAATTGTTTATTTGTCGGAGGTAAGCTCTGGAACTACCGAACCGATTCCAAAAGTAATGGTATCAAAATGATGGTGTTAGTCCAACTTAGAACATAGGCTATATCTTATGTCGGTGCCACTACCCCAAAGGGGGTGTAGGAGCAAAAAACGTTCTAAAAATGCGATTTTAGCGTTACTGAAGGGCCTAGAAATATGAAATTTGGAATATTAGTTACTTATAAGATATAAATGATGTCTAAGAAGAGTTCTTAAACAATTCGAAATTTAAAAGGGGTGAAAATGCACAAAAAGCGTTCTAAAATGCGTTCTAAATGGTAGTTTCTACACAATCTCAGGAAATACCAAACCGATTTAAAAAATATTGGTGTCAAAATGATGGTGACAACGCTTGCTCCAAGATAGGCTATGTTTTATGTCGGTGTCACTACCCCAAAGGGGGTGCAGGAGCAAAAAACGTTCTAAAAATGCTATTTATGTGTTACTACAGGACCTAGAAACATGAAATTTGAAATATTAGCTACTTATTAGCTATAAAGGATTTCTTAGAACAATTCTTAAACAATTCGAAATTTGAAAAGGGTGAAAATGCGCGAAAATCGTTCTAAAAAACGTTCTAAATGGTGGTTTCTACACAATCTCAGGAAATACCAAACCGATTTAAAAAATATTGGTGTCAAAATGATGGTGACAACGCTTGCTCCAAGATAGGCTATGTTTCATGTTGGTGCCACTACCCCAAAGGGGGTGTAGGAGCTAAAAACGTTCTAAAAATGCGATTTTAGCGTTACTGATGGGCCTAGAAATATGAAATTTTGAATATTAGTTACTTATACGATATAAATGATGTCTAAGAACAGTTCTTAAACAATTCGAAATTTAAAAGGGGTGAAAATGCACAAAAAGCGTTCTAAATAACGTTCTAAATGGTAGTTTCGACACAATCTCAGGAAATACCAAACCGATTTAAAAAATATTGGTGTCAAAATGACTGTGACAAAGCTTGCTCCAAAATAGGCTATGTTTCATGCCGGTGCCACTACCCCAAAGGGGGTGTAGGAGCAAAAAACGTTCTAAAAATGCGATTTTAGCGTTACTGAAGGGCCTAGAAATATGAAATTTTGAATATTAGTTACTTATAAGATATAAATGATGTCTAAGAACAGTTCTTAAAAAATTCGAAATTTAAAAGGGGTGAAAATGCACAAAAAGCATTCTAAAACACGTTCTAAATGGTAGTTTCTACACAATCTCAGGAAATACCAAACCGAATTAAAAAATATTGGTGTCAAAATGATGGTGACAACGCTTGCTCCAAGATAGGCAATGTTTTATGTCGGTGTCACTACCCCAAAGGGGTGCAGGAGCAAAAAACGTTCTAAAAATGGGATTTACGTGTTACTGAAGGGTCTAGAAATATGAAATTTGAAATATTAGCAACTTATTAGATATAAAGGATTTCTTAGAACCGTTCTTAAACAATTCGAAATTTGAAAGGGGTGAAAATGCGCGAAAATCGTTCTAAAAAACGTTCTAAATGATGGTTTCTACACAATCTCAGAAAATACCAAACCGATTTAAAAAATAATGGTGTCAAAATAAGGGTGTCAAAATGACGGTGACAACCTTTGCTCCAACATATGCTATGTTTTATGTCAGTGCCACTACCCGAAAGGGGGTGCAGGAGCAAAAAAGTTCTAAAATGCGATTTTTGCGTTACCGAAGGGCCTAGAAATATGAAATTTGAAATATTAGCTACTTATTAGATATAAAGGATTTCTAAAAATAGTTCTTAAACAATTCGAAATTTAAAAGGGGTGAAAATGCGCGAAAAGCGTTCTAAAAAACGTTCTAATGGTGGTTTCTACACAATCTCAGGAAATACCAAACCGATCTAAAAAATAATGGCGTCAAAATGATGGTGAAAACCCTTGCTCCAACATAGGCGATGTTTTATGTCGGTGGCACTACCCCAAATGGGGTGCATTAGAAAAACGTTCTAAATTGCGGCTTTTGCGTTACGGAAGGGCCTAGAATCGTGAAATTTGGAATGGTAGTTAGTTATAAGATATCAATGATCTCTAAGGACATTTCCTAAAAAAATCGAAATTTAAAAGGGGGTCAAAATGCGCAAAAAGTGTTGTAAAAAACATTCTAAATTGCGATTTCTATGCAATCTCAGACAGTACTGAACCGATTTCAAATATAATGGTGTAAAAATGATGGTGACAGATCTTGCTCCAAGATACGCTATATTTTATATGTGTTTGCACTACCCCAGAGGAGATGCAGGAGAAAAATGCGCGAAAAGCGTTCTAAAAACGTTCTAAATGCCGATTTGTTGGCAATATCTCAGGAAGAATGAATCTGATTTCAAACGTAATGGTAGGAAATTGATGGCGACTGCCCCTGCTCTAACATAGACGCTATTTTATGTCAGTATCACTATCACCAAGACGTTGCAGGAGCAAAAAAGCGCTCTAAATTTCGATTTTTGTGATCGGTAGGGGCTAGCAACTTAAAATTAGGCAAGGTACATATTTATTAGATATAAATTATCTTTAAGAACAGTTTTAAAAAAAAGTGGAAATTTAAAAAGGGGTGAAAATGCACGAAAAGCGTCCTAAAAACGTTCTAAATTGCGATTTCTACTCAATCTAAGGAAATACCAAAGCTCTTTCAAAAGTAATGGTTGCAAATCAATGGTGACTGTCCCTGTTATAACATAGGTTATATTTTATATTGCTGTCACTACTATTTGGGGGTTGCAAAAGCAAAACATGTTCTATTTTGCGTTTTTTGCACAACTGAGGGGTCTAACACTTTGAAGTATGGCATGGTATTTACTTACAAGATGCAACTTCTTTCTATGAACAGTCGAAAGAAAATTCCAAATTTAAAAAAATGAAGTGAGTGAAAAGCGTTATAAATTATAATTTTTAAGCAAACTTATAAATTACCAAACCGATTAAAAAAATAATGATGACAAATTTTGGTCATCGAACCTGCTCAAACATAAGCTATATTTTATGTCTGTTCTACTACCACCAGAGGGTTGCAGGAGCTAAAAACTTTCTAATTGCGAATTCTGTGATACTGAAAAGGCTAGAAACTTTAAATATGACATGGTAGTTACTTATAAAATATAAATGCCCTCGAAGGAACGTCGAAAATAAATTCGAATTAAAAAGGGGTGAAGCGAAGGGGAGGTGCGAAAAGCATTCTAAAAAAGTTCTAAATTACGATTCTATGCAATTTCAGAGAATATAAACCGATTATAAAAGTAATAGTTGCGAATCAATGGTAACAGTCTCTGATCCTACACAGGCTATATTTTATGCCGGTGATTCTACCACCTGGGGTTCACAGGAACAACAAACGTTCTAAAAAAGGGCTTTAAAAGCTTTCTAAATTACGTTTCTGTGGAATATTGGGAAATAACAAACCGATTTCAAAATTAATGTTGGCAAATTAATGGTGACAGTTCCTGTTTCAACATAGCCCTTTATGTTGAGAGAGGTGGTAGGGCTTGGAATTTGACATGATGGTTAATTTTAAGATGTAAGAAGATGGTTTCTAAAAAATTCAAAACTTCAAATGAATACTGAAATGAGCGTATTAATTGAGCATAAAAGTTTCAAAATATTTTCTAAATTGTAATTTATTTATTTTTATTTCATTTTATTAATTTAAGTCTCATTTCTGCCTAATGCAGTGTAATAAGGATGTTTAATGAAACTGTGTTTTAAATAGTAATTTTTTAATTATTCCTAAAAGTAATAAGTACCTTTTAATAAAATAAAATATTACCATTTAATAAAATAAAAATTTTGTTAGTAACTTTTAATAAAAATTAGACATATAAATATCACTTGGCATATTTCAAATATTACGCGAGCAAAGCCGCGGGGTTTGCTAGTCATATTATAAAGAGGTAAAAATTGTTTATTTGTAGGAGGTAAGCTCTGGAACTACCGAACCGATTCCAAAAATAAAGGTATCAAAATGATGGTGTTAGGACAACTTAGAACATAGGCTATATCTTATGTCCATGCCACTGGCCAAAAGGGGGTGCAGGAGCAACAAACGTTCTAAAAATGCGATTTGTGTGTTACTGAAGGGCCTAGAAACATAAAATTTGGAATGGTAGTTACTTGTAAGATACTAATGATCTCTAAGGACATTTATTAAAATAATTGAAATTAAAAAGGGGTGAGAATGCGCGAAAAGCGTTCTAAAAAACGTTCTAAATGGCAATTTTTATGCAATTTCAGGAAGTACTAAACCGATTTCAAAAATAATGGTGTCAAAATGATGGTGACAACCCTTGCTCCAATATAGGCTACATTCTATGTCGGTGCCACTACCCCTAAAGGGGGTGCAGGAACAGAAAAACGTTCGAAATTGCGATTTTTGTGTTACTGAAGGGCCCAGAACATGGAATTTGAAATGGTAGTTACTTATAAGACATAAATGATCTCCAAGAACATTTCTTAAAAAATTCGAAATTTAAAAGGGGTGAAAATTCGCTAAAAGAGTTCTAAAAAACGTTCTAAATGGCGATTTCAGACATTACCCAACCTATTTCAAAAATAATGGTTGGAAATTGATGATGACAGCACTTGCTGCAACATATGTGGTATTTCATGTCGGTCTCAATACCACCTAGGGGTTGCAGAAGCAAAAAATACCCTAAATTGCGATTTTTGTATTACTGAAGGGCCTAGAATCCTGAAATTAGGAAGGGCAGTTATTTATAAGATACAAATGATCTCTAAGAACATTTCCTAAAAAATCGAAATTTAAAAGGGGTGAAAAGGAGCGAAAAGCGTTCTAAAAAAACTTTCTAAATTGCGATTTCTACGCAATGTCAGGAAGTACCGAACCGATTTAAAAAATAATGGTGTGAAAACGATTGTGGCAGCTCTCTCCCCAACATAGGCTGTATTTCATGTCGGTGCCACTACCCCAAAGTGGGTTAAGGAGCAAAGAACGATAAAAATTGCGTTTTTCGTAATACTGCAGGGGCTAGAAACTTGAAACAAGGCATGGTAGTTACTTATAAGATATAAATGATCTCTAAGAACATTTCCTAAATAATTCGAAATTTAAAAGGGGTGAAAATGGACGAAAAACGTTCTAAATTGCGATTTCTACGCAATCTCGGAAAGTACCCAACCGATTTTAAAAGCAATGGTTAAAAATTGATGATGACAGCCCTTGCTCCAATATAGGGTCTATTTCATGTCGGCGTCACTACCACCTTGCGGTTGCATTTTAAAAAACGTTCTAAATTGTGATTTTTGTGATACTGAAGGGGCTAGCAATTTGAAATTTGGCATGGTAATTACTTATGAAATGTAAATACTCTCTGAGAAGAGTTCCTTAAAATTTTGAAATTTGAAAGGGGTGAAAATGAATGAAAAGCGTTCTAAAAACTTTCTAAACAGCGATTTCTACGCAATCTCAGGAAATATAAACCGATTTCAGAAGTAATGGTTTCAAATTGATGGTGACAGTCCCTGCTCCAACATAGCCTATATTTTACGTTGTTGTCACTACCACTTGGGGGTTACAGGGTCACATCTGGGGGGGGGGGGGTCTAAATTACGTTTTTTGTGTTACTGAGGGTGTCTAACATTTTAAATTTGGAATGCTAATTACTTCAAAGATGCCAATGGTTTCTAAGAACTGTTGAAAGAAAATTCCAAATTTAAAAGGATGAAGTGAGCGAAAAGCGTTCTAAATTACGATTTTTATGCAATCGCAGGAAATACGAAACCGATTTCAAACATAATAGTTGCAAATTGATGGTGATAGAACCTGCTCAAACATAAGCTATACTTTATGTTGAGGGTTGCAGGAGAAAAAAACTTTCTTAATTGAGATTTCTGCGGTACTGATGAGGTTAGAAACTTTCATCGCGGCCCCATCTCACTTAAATTCAAGACGCGCTACTCATTTGAGATTTTTTTTTTTCTGTGTGCCACGATGCACACCACAGTTAAGCGTAGTTCTCCTCAATGGGTAAATTCAACTAGCAGTTTAAAGCAAAAAAGCCAACGCATAATAAAAGTATCAAGGTCAAATATTAAGTCTCATGATAAACACCAAGTTAAGTTGGTAAGAGTAGTTAGAATGACGTTATAGTATTAATATTTCTAATTGATTAAGTATTAAGATTAAGTAAGTTGATTATTAAGTAGTAAGATTAATAAGTATTACAGTTTAGTTCATTTAATGTAGTAATTGTATTAATAAATATGTCATGTCTAACAAACCATTCTCTTCCAGTTTCCCCCCAGCCCCCCCCCCCCGGCCGGCCGGCCAGGCCTATCACTTGGGGGAGAACTCTCCCCCCCCTTTTTTTTGACAGTTCGCCTCTTTATTAGGTGGAATAGGACTCTGTCCGCACGAGCTACCGGACACGCTCCAATGGGACAGCCCACGGAGTCAGTTTTTCCCCGGTGGGGTATGGTAGTAAGGCGTAGTCTCATGTCCCTTGCAACGTTAAGTTTGCCTAACAATTCGGCCCCCAAAAAATTAACACATGGTGCAATTTGTCTATCTGCGGAGCCCTAATCTTTGTTTTCTCTATCTCCCCGCATTCAAAAAAATAATCATTTTAATTTGACAAGTATGCATCAACAATTAGGCTTCAAAAATTCCATGCAATCCCATTTAGATCGGGCAGCGGTGGCCAAGCTGGTAGAACATTATACTCGTAGCCGTTGGTCACAGAACCCAGGCTAACTGCCGGCTAAAATTCCGTCATGTACGCTAATGGCGCCTGGTGCATGTAAAATCCGTCGTGGGTGCAAAGTCCTCCAAGTTACCTGTTAATTATACCTCTGGAGGTACCTTGCCAGGTGAAGGTCTCGTCATCTGATCAAGGTTCTAAATTACGAGATCAACTTGAGTAGCAATGTGCAGGTGCCAATCAACAGGCTATAACGTTAAGGAACCGGCAAAACAAAGTAAACACAAACAAGCAGTAGGTACTGCAGATAGGATGACGATCGAGGTAATGATGTCGGGTTTATTCCCGTCTCCCTCTGCAGCGATTCGTCTGCCTTGCATTTCGGCCCAAAATTATCCCTTCAGCGGTAAATCTTAGCCTTTCGGCCATTTCAATTTTTAATTTCCCTCAAAATTCCCCCCTTCTACAGCTAAGAAGTTTACCACCTTTTAGGCATAAAAAATAATCCAGCCCTTTTCCAACTGGCATGGCAAGTACGTGGTGTGCGGCAACAATCATAGTTTTGCAAAGTGCAATAAACAACCTAGACTCATCAACTTGGCTTAGTATAGTCCGCCCGGGTGCTTGCTGGTGTGATCACCGCGGTGTGGTCCGCCGCCTGTGGCGATCTGGCGTATGTACTGACAATGCATCGCCCTGCTTTTCAGGCAATCCCAAACCCGTTCAGCTGTGTTAACCCCGGTAGGTAAGGGCCTGGTCAGTGGTCTCCGAGGTCAGAAACTTTAAATATAGCACGGTAGTTACTTATAAAATATAAATGTCCTATAAGAACAGTCAAAAATAAATTCGAAATTAAAAATGGGTGAAGTGAAGGGAAGGAGCAAAAAGCATTCTAAAAGAAGCCTAAATTACGATTTCTATGGAATCTCAGGAAATAATAAACCGATTACAGAAGTTATTGGTTGCGAATCAAGAGTGATAGTCCCTGATCCTATACGGGCTATATTTTATGCCGGTGTCACTACCACCTGATTGACAGGAACAACAAGAAAGCCTTTAGAAACATCTAAATTCCGTTTTCTATAGAATATTAGGAAATACCAACCGATTTCAAGGTTAATGTTGGCAAATTAATAGCGACAGTCTCTGTTTCAACATTTTTCGAGACATTCTAATACAACTCTGTTTCGGCATTTTATGTTGGTGCCACTAACACCAGAGGTGTGGTAGACTGTTAGACAAGAAGCTTGGAATTTGACATGAGGGTTAATTTTAAGATGTAAATGTGTTAAGATGGTTTCTGAAAAATATCAAAACTTCAAATGAATACTGAAATGAGCGTATGAAATGAGCATAAAAGTCTCAAATACTTTTTAAATTATCATTTAATTGGAATTAGTTTTAGTTCTTCTTATTAATTAAAATTTCATTTCTGTCTATTGCACTTTTATAATGAAGTTTAGTCAAACTGTGGCTTAATTTGTAACTTTTGAATTATTTCAAAAAGTGTTCTTCAAATAAAAAATAGTCATGCAAATATCACTTGGCATATTTCAACTATTACGCGAGCAAAGCCGCGGGGTTTGCTAGTATGTAATAAAACGCTTTAAAAAAGAAAACTGGATCGAAAACAAGGTAAGAAAAGGTCGTCCGTCAAAGTTTACGCAACGTGATCAAAGATTTATAATTTGAAAAATTGTGATAAATGCACGATTAAGTTCTGTAAAAGTTGCTACAGAATTTAATGAAACATTTTTTACTTAAAATTCACCTGAAACTGTTCGACGAGTGCTGAGATCAGCTGGATTAAATGGGTGTTCTGCCCATAGAAAAAAATTTGTTAGTGCGAAAAACAGAAAGTTTAGGCTTTCCTTCGCAAAATCAATGATAAATAAACCCGAATCGCATTGGAATAATGTTTTATTTGTCGATGAAAGCTAATTTAACATTTTTGGTTCCGATGGGCGTATAGTTGTGTGGAGAAAAAAAAAATGAAGAACTTAATACCAAGAACTTAGTTGGAACAGTTAAGCATGGCGGTGGTTGTGTCTCTGTATCTGAGTGCATGGCGGCATCAGGACTAGGTAATTTGGTATTTATTAATGGCATACTGAATCATGCTCTTTACTTAAATATTTTAAAAGACAGTTTAAAATTATCAGCCCAAATTTGGGTATTGGAAACTACTTTAAAAAAAAATCAAGATAACAATCCTAAGCACACGACTCTCAACGTCCGCCTCTGGTGTCTCTATAATTGTCCACAAGTTCTAAAAACACCACCTAAATCGCCGGATTTAATTCCAATATAGAACATATTTGGAGAGTATTGCAGATTAGAGTACAATGAAACGACGTTTAAACGAAAAGCGAACTAAAAACAGTAATGATCGACGAATGGATGAACATTGATGCAAAAATTACAAAAAAAAAAAAAAAAAAAAAAAAAAAATCTAGTGAAATCTATTTCCAGACGTTTAAAATCTGTCGTGCATGCTAAAGGATATTCTACTAAGTTCTAATTTAACGAAATATTACAATATTTACTAATAAATAGAGATTTTTTTAAATGTACGAAGGCTTTTGTGAGGGAACTTTTTTGTTATTTTTTGATTATTTATTTCTTCAAAATAAAGTTTTACTTTGTTTTTTAAAAAATGCAGTTTTATTAGGAATAAGTTATAGACCCCATTATTAAATACCCGTTTTGAAATATTAATTTTAATTAATGGATAAAGCACTATTTCTTTGAAATTCGTAAGCGTTCGACTATTTTTTGGAGACACTGTATATATAATATCTTTGCATCAAAATTTATATATACTAGATAGTGCCCGTCAAGATTTGACGGTAAATAACTTGAATGTTTCATTAGAAAATTTCTTGAATTTTTAATTAGTTGCTTTTAAATTAATTATTGAATGACGAATTTCTATATTACATAAGTGATTCCTATTTCTTTACGGCGATAGCTGGTGCTGCCAGTCTAACCTATTCAATGAAATGAAAGAATTTTATGTTTATAATTTACAACCAATTATGCTCTTGCTTTTTATCAGAAATTTACCTAAAAATACCGGATAGAGAATTTATATTTACTTACTATGGCCTCATTTTTTTAATAACAATATTTATTTTCATTTATTATTATTATTATTATTTTTGCTACACGACCATTAAAAGCTGCCATAAATTTTATTTTTATCTATCTCATTCTCTAAAAACCTACATTTGAAACTTGGTGCAGCTTACGATTTATAATATATATTTTTCATTACTTGAATTTTATTTTACATTTTTTTAAATATTAAACCTGGATATCAAGGTGATAATTGAAAAAAAATTTCACATTTTGCCAGCCTTGCATTCGAACCTGCGTCCTCTACAAAAATTCCGAGCTTTAAACTGCTGTGTAAACTCGCTACGCCAGCAGGAACTCCTTTCTTTTCCTTCTAAATTGAAGAGGTCCGAAAAACAGTTGACGCATACGCAATTGTCTCGTATTTAAGTTCTGATCTAACAGAAATTGTTTTGCGTTTTAATATTTATACCTTATTTTTTTCAAAGAAGCAGCCACAACTTAACAGGCTAGTTTCCCTATCTTCGTGTGTAACTATTGGCAATTCATAAGATTTTTAGCCTCAAATCACTATGTTTATCTTCTGTGTGTAATATCACCAAAACAATATGACATCCCCGAAATAAACCGTTCCGTATCTAGCTCTTAATATCGACACAATAAATTTTTGAATTATTAATAATGCTGAAAGAACCAAATAATATTAATTTTGTGAAAGAAAGAAAAGCTTGTTTACAGTAAGATCGAACAGCAGACGAACTTAAGACAACTTTTACCTGGGATGTAATACTTCAACTGAGCGAACACCTTTGCGCATGTGCAGCGCGTCACCCTTAAGGCAGATCGTACTTATATACTGCGCATGCGCAACAGTAGAATTTTAATTTAAAATTACGGCTAATTAATAAAATATTTGATCAAACGAATGTACAATAACAAATTTGTGGCCAAATATCTTTAATTTAAAAAAAAAGATTGGTGTACTTTGATGCAGTAGTTTCTTCTCACGGACTGTCGAAAGAAACGGCTTAGCGTTTTAAATATATATATATATATATATATATATATATAGTAAACTTAAACAACGACCAGATGCTATACGTGAAAATTGCGGCAGATTTGTGAGGTAGTGGCAATTTAATTGTTTGATGAAATAAAACATTATTTTTTCTTTAAATAGATGCCACGGTTCGTACGTCTCGGGTGATCCATGGGATTTAAGGTGTTTAAATACCAGACTTTTCATAAAGAAATGGTCTTCTTATCTAAATACAGTTTTTTTTATTTATTAGATAAAGCAAATATTACTTTAGGACAACTCTGGTACTCTTCCCCTGAGACGTACTAACTCTGGTCTGTCTGCATATAAACACAATTTAAGAGCAACAAAAAAGTAGCTTTTACTTCATACTTTGCTTTTCCTTGATGTTTTTCATGTTTTTAATGTAGGCCGTATAATTACTACAGCATTAGGACTTACTTAACGTCAGTTGTATAATTCTTACTGTTCACGTAAAATTGCATTAATCTTGTGTTTCAAGTACACTGTTATAAAGTAAAAAAACAAAATTTCACCGAGAATTTTTTCAATGAAAGGGATTACTAACAGTTGCACAATGTATTTAAAATACTCATATTTCGATTAAAAGTGATTGAAGCCAGAGAAATGAAAGCTGAAATATGACAGAATTTCTAAAATTGTGAAACTTTGAGCCAAGTGTCTCAGTAGTGTAGTTGTTGCAATTAAAGTTCTAAATTTAACCAGTTTTTCGGTGAAACAGCGAACAATGTAATACAAATTTATTAAAACGTATTTTTAAATGTTATTCCACAGATGCATACATTAATCAAAGGAAATTTAATGGACTGAATGGCCTTAACTGAATGAATAAATTAACTGAAATGGCCTAAAATTGCTAATGTATGTACAATTCTGTCAGTAGACTAACCTATTTCAGTCGAAATCTGTAACAATCCTGAAGCCAACTTCAAGAATTTAAAATGTAAACATTTTTTTCGCGTTTCAGCAGCCAAACAGAATGACGATCCACTTTTGTATACCTACCTTTACACGTTAATTTGACGATTTTTACCGGCTCATATAGCGCAATAGCTTCATTTGATGGAAATTTTGAACGATTTTTAAATTATTCTATATAAAATTTATGAGTTACCTTATTAAATATGTCATTTTTTTCATATTTACATTAATTATAAATGAATTATGGAATTTTTAAAGTTAGATGTCTTTTTCGGACACTTTGTGTACAAACAATGAGATGGGCTCAGCCCGAACACGTGAACTCGAGCCCGTCTCGAAATGGGATTGGGCTCAATTTTTATACCAGTCTGAAATGTTTCTGAGTGTTTTATAATGTATTAATCAGTTTTCTGAGCTTGAAATGTCGGTTTTGAAATGCTAACGTTTCTCAAGTAAACATAAATAGGACTAATATTAACACTACAATGCCCGATTTTTCCTTTCGATGAAAAAAACGCTTAAAAAATTCTTTAGAATTTTTTTTCTTCTGTATTTAGCAAAAAACTCTGTATGATGCATATATGAATCACTGTGCATTAAATTCAACTTTGATGATGGAAACATCAGGATTGTTTGTCTTTAATAACTGACTTATAACTTAAATATTAGGAACAAAAATAAATTAATAAATAAACAAAAAAAAAATCATTAGGAAACAAATATCTTCCACATAATTGAATTGCCATGAAATCAAAATTCATAACAAATCTAAAATATTAATTTTTTATTATTCAATTTAAAATACAAAAGAAATAAAAAACAAAAATACGTTGTATGGAATAGTTTAAGGCCATTTCTGTCCTTATTAAAATAAAGTGTAGCACCACACTTTTCACAGGCTATATGTTGGCAAATAGCGCCGTGTACAGGTAGCATTCCAAACAGGTAGCATTCCAAACAGGTAGCATTCCAAACAGGTTTGGTTGTAGTTTATCTTGGCTTTCTGGAATAAATGCAATATAAGCTATCAGACCATTTTTTCCCATTTTGCAATGGATTCTTGATATAATTCTTTATGTATCTTCCGTTTTAGGATTATAATCTGACTTATCTGACAGAAAGTTTCTGCTCCCTCCTGTTGGAATTCAGCAAGCTTCAAGATTTCTTTATTACTGGCATTTGTTGCAAGGTTTTAGTTATAGTAATCAGGCATTCATTTTACTGCCAGGTCAGCAAGATGATAACAAGTTGAAAATTTTGCCTCAAACGTTGCAAATGACGTACGTTCATACTACAACTATTATATATATTTAAATGGTGTTGCAATAGCTGTTGCACTCTTGTTCAAAAATGCATGAATACAAAATTTATTCCTTAAATTTTACGTAATCCCCATGGCAACATAGAATCATTATCTATTATGGTATATCATTGAATTAATTAGGTATGATAGGATTTAATAGAATAAAGAAAACTTTTACTAATATATTTTTAAGTTTTGATTCGATTTTCATAAAATTTGAAATGACAAAATTCTGAAACGATTACATGCATTAAATTTCAAACCATTTGGTGGGGTAATTTTTGAGCTGTTATATGCGGACAAACAGACGGACCAGACGGCAACTACAGGTACTACGTATTTATATAATTGCGAATGCACCTAAAAAAGGCTTTTGGATCGTCACTCTATGGGTAGCAGAGAAATTTTATATCTGCCTATTAAAATGTCTCGCACATCCATGCCACCAATGTTTGTTGCTGCTTTGACAACGTATGGACAACATACAGCAATCTTTCCTTTTTTTTTCTAACATATATATCTCGATCTTCCCCATAGGTATCTATCCAGCAAAAATAGATATGCATGAATAGAACATTTATGTAGTTTTCCATATAAAGTTGAATATTTTTCTCTTTTTATATATTTCAACAAATTCAACACTTATTCCTCTAGGTTTTTGTTTTTTTTCTACATCAAAAGTTTGCAATCTGGCATTATATTCTCCAGACAGCGTCTAGGCATGAAATACCTTTTACAGAGAAATATTTCACGTGGTTAATTGTTGAATAAAAATTATGTAAATACAACTTGATGTTTTTTGCATATTCGGAGATGAACATTCGCACTTTAGATTGGGTTCATTTGATAAACGATTGTTGAATTGGGTTTCATTGTCTGGATAAACTTCAAATTTATATGTATACCCATCCTGAGCACAAAAGTAATATAGTTTTTGTATCCCGATTTATGGGACATGTTGCTTATGATGATGTCTAGCTTTACTAGCACATTTTTGCTCATATACACCAAGGAATTTTTCCATTAGAACCAATAACAATTTTGACTTCAACTAATAGATAATATGTCTGATTTTATACAATTTATCGCAGTAATTTACGACCATAATTTGAGTAGAATTTACATTAAATTGTAGGTTATTATTTTTTTTAGAGAATTGATATTTTGTATCATGGTATTACCGATTACTTCATTCCAACATGACGTATATATACAGGGTTTCCGAAAAGTCTGGAAACGGTCGAATAATTCGAGAAATACAAAGCAGATTGAAAAACGAAAGTATACGTGTTAAATATTTTTTAAAAAACTACTCAGTGATACCAAATTTGAACCCTGAAAACCAACCCCCCGGGAGTCAGAGGGGGTCCAACTTTGAAATTTTGAATGATAACACACATTTTTTATTGCAGATTCGGATTCTACGGACAAAAATACGTAACTTTTGTATTTAACATTTTTTTCTAATCCTCGTTGATCACGGTGTAATTCAGCAAATAAAACAGATACATATTTTGGTTTTCCCAACCAGGTTTTGACATCTCGCAATCTGATTGGCCAAAACTCTTAACGTCAAAGATGCCGTTTTTTGCGGAAATAGTGTTTCTCAAAAACCATCAGTGGAGTTTGTTTTCCTGGCGCTTTATATGCTTTTTCCATAAAAATTAATAGAAATATATTAAATTAGTTTTCTATTTGCATGTTTTTTTTATCAAGTCGATCATTTTTAAATAATAAACTGCGTATTTTGATATTTTAACGAGTAAATAAGCGCCTCCCCTCCCGTACAGAAAAAGGATAGTATTCATTATTTGCGGCGGAGTGTGTTGATAGTCTGTGTTTCGATGTCTTCTGCTGTCAAAAAAATCACGTAATTCGGGGCCGGATGGGAGTGTATAAGTTTTTTTTTAAATTATTACTATAGAATAACATAAAGGAGCAAAAAAAAAAACAAACAAACATATAAAATCTTTTTGTGCTGGCTGATCAAAGGATGGGAAGTAGCGTAAATTTCAGGTGGAGGAGGAGGGTGGGATTATAGGTTTTGAGGACTTATTAGTTACTGCAACTACTGACTAGCAAGTAGGGCAGAAAACATTCAAAAATTCTAATAAATGTAATACTTTTTTGTAAATTAATATTTTTTTCCATTTTAACATTTTTTTCCTAATTTTAAATTTATTATTGTGTTGTTCGGGAAGTCGTGTCCGTTTAGAAAAATCAATTTGCACCGGAAAATCATGCCCGGTAATTATTAGACATTAGATATAGGAATCAATGTCTAATTATTAAATGATAGAATTTTTCGGTACGAATTTATTTTCCCAAACGGACACAATTTTCCGAACGACCCAATAATTTTAAACAATTGAAAATTTTTGATCTTTTAAACTTTTGAATTTAAAATATAATTTAACTCTTTAAGTACTGTTGATTATTTCCTGGGGGAGAAGACGTTTTAATTTTCATGGGGGAAGGATAATGTAGAAAAGTGTTTAATTATTTATTAATTATTACAATAATATAACAAATGTGAAAAAATATATAAACAAAAACGTTATTTGCAGAACAAATTAAAAACATATCAGTTTTTTCCTACATTTTTTAAGCCCGAGAAGGGACTTTTATTCATATATTTCATTCAGTTACTTCGATGTTTAATGATAAAGTTTTGTAACAAATAAGTTAGAGCTTTTGCGGACAGTGTCCTTAAAAAAGGACTCATAATTTTTATTTTACTGGCACCCAGAATATTTAATTAAAATTTTCCATTTAGAACGTACTTGAAAATAAGAAAATTTGTATTTTCCAATAAACTCGTTTATAAATTCTGATGTCAGTCTATCATTTCATCAGTTTATAAACAGAATTACTCCGAGCCGATAAGTGTTAAACCAATAAACATTAAAAAATAAAAATAAAATTTAAACAATATGATAATTTAAATACCCTAAAAATCCTTAAAATTTCCCTTCAAATTAAATCGAAATAAATCTTAGACTTTTAAAAGTGTTTTTTTGTATTTTACATGTGCCTTATCATTTTGTACACGCACATCATAGGCATAATACAAAATCTGCAATACAAATATTTGCAACTTATAAAGGAAAAAAGTTTAAAATTTATTTATATTTCTTTTTAACGGAACCTAAGTTTTTAAAGGGTTTTATGTATCATATTGTTTGATTTTTTTTTTAATTGTTCAATTGGTTTAACTTATTTGCTATAAAAATTTAAGAACGTAGAACTAACTGAATGAAATATATTAATAAATGCCTCTTCTAGAGCTTAAAAAATGAAGAAAATAAACTTATCTGTTTTTAATTTGTTCTGCCAATTACGCTTTACATTATATTTTTGGTCACATAAGTTATTTTATTGTAATAATAAACAAACAATTTTCTACATTATCCTTCTGTTATGAAAATTAACATGTCGTCTACCCCAGTAAATAATCATTACACTTTAACCCTTTCGAGAACGCACCACGTACACAAATTTTATTTGGAATACACCGTGTTTTTTCAACTGTCCCCTTTGCTTTTGAATACCAAAAAATCCTTTAATTAAAAAATTAAATAATATTATTCATTTATTAATGGTGCCCAAAACAAATTACACATGCACCTTTTGACGATGAATATATGTGCCTCACAAGTCCCGACAGATTTAAAGAGTTAAATTATTTTTTAAATTAAAAATTTTCAATTATCAAAATTTTTCTATTGTTTAAATTTATGAAAAAAAAATGTTAAATTGAAAAAAATATATTAATTTACAAAAAATTATTACATTTATTAGAATTACGGAAAATATTTTTGCCCTACTTGTTTTTTTCTTGTTGCAGTAACTAATCAATGCTCTAAATCTCCAATCCGACCACCACCTGAATTTTACACAACTTCCCCATTCTTTGCTTCGCCCGCACCCAAAAAATTATCTGTACTTCTTTTTATTTTGTCCTATATGTAACTCTATAGTAATAGTAAAAAAATCCCATACATCCACCCTGACCACGATTTAGAGTATAAAAGAAGAAAAAAACAGCAGAAGACTTCGAAATGCGAATATACACGCCTACCTCTACCAAATAACGAAGATTATCTTTTTTCTGTTCGGAAGCGGAATGTATGTTTACACATTAAAATATTAAAAAAAAAACGCAGGTTAATTGATTAGAATGGACTGAATGGATAAAATAAAAACACAATAATAGAAATCTAATTCAATATATTTCTGTGAATTTGCATGGCAAAAGCATATAAAACACTTTTGCCATCGAAACAACCTCCATCGATAGTTTTCGACAAACACAATTCCAGGTAAGGCGACCCACTTTCGCAACAAAAGCTTTGGCCCATCACATTTCGTGATTACAAAACATGGTTGAGAAAACAAAATATGTATCGGACACATTTTGCTGGATTATACCGTCATCTACAAAGATTCGAAAAAAAAAATGTTAAAAGCAAAAGTTGCGCATTTCCCCCCGCAGAATCCGAATCTGAAATAAAAAATGGGGATTAACATTTACAATTTCAAAGTTGGAATGCCTCTGACCCCCAGGTGGTCGGGGTGGCGTGTCAACTTTGGTATCACGGAATAGCTTTTAAAAAAATATTTAACACGTATTTTTTTGCTTTTCAATCTTATATGAATTTCTTGAGTTATTCGACCGTTTCCAAACTTTTTGGACACCCTGTATTTTGTCACATTTGATACGTTATTGTAATAATTTATAAATAATTAAACAATTTTCTACATCATCCTTCCCCTATGAAAATTAAAGCGTCGTCTTCCCCAGAAATAATCAAGAGAGGTTAAAGAATTTAATTATTTTTTAAATAAAAAAGTTTAAAAGATCAAAAATTTTCAATTGTTTAAAATTATTAATTTTAAAATTATGAAAAAAATGTTAAATTGAAAAATATTTTAAATTGCAATAGATTATTACGTTTATAAGAATTATTGAAGAAGTGTCTGCCCGACTTGATATATTGGAGTTACAGTAACTAATCAATCATCAAAATATATTACTCCACCCCACAGAAATTTACGCTACTTCCCCATCCTTTGCTCAGACAGCATAAAAAGTTTTTATATCTTTTTTTAAAAAATATTTTGTCCTATATTTTGTTCTATAGTAATAATTTTTAAAAACTGTGCACCAGCATCAGCCTCCGGAATTAGATGATATTTAGAAAAAAAACAGCTGAAGCCATCAAAACGCAGAATATCTGCACACTCCGCCCCCAAATAATGAACATTATCCTTTTTCTGTCCGGGAGGGAAGGTGTATATTTACACGTTAAAAAAATCAAAATATGCAGGTTATTATTTTGAAATGATTGAATGGATAAAAAAATATGCAAATACAGTACTAATTTAATATATTTCTATTAATTTTTATGGAAAAAGCATATAAAGCGTCATCGAAACAACCACCACTGATGGTTTTCGAGAAACACTATTCTCGCAAAAGACGGCTACTTTGACGATGAAAGTTCTGTCCAATCAGATTTCGAGAGGTCAAAACCTGGTTGGGAAAACCAAACTATGTATCTGTTTTATTTGCTCGATTACACCGTGATCAACGAACATTAGAAAAAATGTTAAATACAAAAGTTACGTATTTTTGTCCATAAAATCCGAATCTGAAATAAAAAATGGGTGTTATCATTCAAAATTTCAAAGTTGGACCCCCTCTGACCCCCCGGGGGTCGGTTGCGAGAGTCAAATTTTCTATCACTGAGTAGCTCTTTTAAAAATATTTAACACGTATATTTTCGTTTTTCAATCTGCTTTGTATTTCTCGAGTTATTCGACCGTTTCCAGACTTTTCGGACACCCTGTATAATAATAACTTCTCATAACTACATTTTTTTCACTCAAAGTAATGGAAAATGTTTTAATAGAACCTTTTTGCGTGTTACATAA
The DNA here is from genome assembly GCA_963932465.1 of Maratus speciosus. Classification (NCBI taxonomy): domain Eukaryota; kingdom Metazoa; phylum Arthropoda; class Arachnida; order Araneae; family Salticidae; genus Maratus; species Maratus speciosus. The sequence continues at coordinate 149,713,792 of OZ010788.1, forward strand.
ATTTGTTTCTGCATTTATTGTTTCGCAAAGGGTATCAGAAAAGAAATAATTAAAATATTGATAAAGACTTTGTAATTATGAAATTATTTGGGGCACAGATGAATTTAAAAAAATGTTATCTGATTTAACAAAGAGGATTTGTTTCTCCACGCAAGTTTTCAAAAATTTATATTTATTGAGTTACTAGAAGGAGAAAGAGTAGATGATGTTAATTCATAGTCGTAGACGTTGGAATTTGTTGTGCTGTTTGTCTTATAGCCGTAACAATAGGTAGTAAACTCTTTCAAAGCTCAGCAGTTTCTTCATCATTCGAATATCTTTTCCCCTACTTTTCCAAAATAGTTATCCATTCTAAAAAAAGACAGAATATAACCCTTCCTCAGACATAACTAAGTAAGCATTTGAAAAACTGATTTCAGCAGTTACCGTCAATAGCCAAATTCTTTTGAACCGTCCTGTACTTGATCTGTAGGTTGATATATATACTATATAATGGGAAAATTTAGTTTAGCAAGGAAACGCATAACAGGTTGAAATTTCTCTTTCAGCAATTTATACTAATAGATAGAAACATACTTGAATACTTTTGTACAACCCCGTAGTTTACCTAGAAACTTTATTACGCGCCTCTATTTAGCTAAAATTTAATTCAAACCAAAACACTAAAAAAAAAATTAAATCACATTTCCAGAAATTATCATTTATAGACAGCCGCAGGAGCGCACCGACCCAGTGTGCAAAGTGTGCCGCGCACACAGGCGCCGAAGTACTAAAGGCGCCAAAGATTTCAGTTGAGGAGCAAATACTTTAAAAAATAATCCGTAATTTAATTAAACAAAAATATATTTTCTTGACTTCTGAATTAATTTCGTTTAATTCTATTTCTCAGTCTCCTAATAAGTGATTTAGACGTAGATTTGTTCAAACTTTCAGTAAACAGAGGCGCACCTCATGTAGCTTCAAAAAATGAAAGGCACTGTAATTCACATGGCTGGAAACATGCAGCACTATAATCTCATTCTAGTAGTGGCAGAGAATAATACAGTTTTATTCATAGTATAGGGGATAAATTCTACTAGTATTTTATTTTAAAATAGCAATCTTCTCCTTACTGCAGAATTTGTCATAAATAAGATAAAAATTGCTATTCGGAAATACTGGTAAATTTTCCCTCAGCGGTAATCAAGTCATAAATACTGGTAGATATGCGTCACAAGCGTCTTATATGATGCGCATACATCTCATGGTTATAGCCATAAGTCCCTTACGACTAAAAATAATTTGAAGAAATAATGTAAATCATAGTAAATTTAAAATTACATTTTGCAGACGGCTAACTTATATCAAAGAAAGGTTTTGTATGTGAAGGGTCAGAAACCTTAATCACTAAATAACTAATTAATAACATTAAATAACGGCCACTGGCAACAATTAAATGAACCCCATTCAAATATTATTAATTTTAAAGAAAACCTATTTTAAAGTGAATTTTTAATTAAAAAAATAGCTTTTAATAGGAAAGATTCGAATGGGCGCCAAGAAAACCTTCAAAGGGTGCCACCATGGCGTCCATGGGAGACACGTTGAATACACCTGAATTAGAGGTCTGCACGGATCGTAATTTCCAGGCTGGTCCTGGCCTGTACAAAAATCAGGGAAAATAGGCCCAGCCCAACCCATTCAAAAATCAGTTAAATCAGGCCAGGCCCAGCCCAACTCAATTTCTACAAAAAATTCCGATTTCTCTTAACATACTGATTAAAATCCTTTTCAAAGAATACTGAATATTACATATAATTATGAAGAAATGATGCAATATATTTTAGTTTAATATGTGTTCCCAAGACAGAAAGTACACAATAGCAACATTAATGATTTTTGTTACTCTTACACTTTTCATTTCAACATTCAGATAAAGATTCATAAAAAAATGCATGTAGTTAGGAATAAAAGAAGAAAAAAGTGCGTTAAAAGCATCATAGCTTTTGAAGCTGCATAATAAAAAGTAGAATTTTGATAATATTTCTCCGTAATTTATTAAACTATATTTACAATTATTCCGTTAACAGAAGTTCATTATAGCTATTACTATTTTTACAAAGCATATTGCCTGCCCAGCAAGTCGTGGGAACAATTAAGTCTAGTTCCGGCCTCCTGCAGAGAAATAACGTAAGCCCCACCCCGTCCCAGCACGCATTTGCTGAAAAAATTAATCTCGGGCTCAGGCACAATGTTAACTGTCCGATGCCGATCTCTATGCTGGCTGTGTTATATTTCTTTAATGATGTTGTCAAACTATGCATTATACTTATTCATATGTCATATCCATTGAAAATAATTCATATTTTATCGGCTTCGTTTAAATTTTTCTATCGGGCCAGTCGGCCCGCTTTAATTTTTTCATCGGCCCGGCCGGTCTGTTTAATTTTTTGTCGGCGCAGCCCGTTTATTATTTTTTTTTTTATCGGCCCGGCTATTAAAAAAATGGTCTTATTCTACCGGCTCGGACCGACTCGTTTGAAAGTTTGCCTTCATTTTTCCGGGCCGGGTACGGGCTAGTGCAGATCTCTTCCCTGAATAGAGAAACAATGTAAAACTAGAACTTGTATGAGTGTGTTTTTCAATGTAGAGATGTTAAATTGAAGAGACTGGCGTCAGCTATGGGACAAATTTTAATTGGCAAAATGAAGCATCAGCCATTTCTGAAGGTTTTATCATTCCGTGTCGTAGGTTTAACACGTGATTTTTACTCTCATAAGAGTAAAGCCGCGGCCGAAGCAACTTATTTTTTTAGTGCCCCTACAAATGATCACTTTTGTGAAAACTATTAATCATTGGACAAAAATTGTGTGTTTTTCAGGACCACAGATCTCCGAGAACAACAAATATTTTTATCTGTATTATCTTGTTCTCTGGGCCTATCATCATGGCGGAAACAAAATTTTTGTTAAGGGGGAGGGGATGGTGAAAGTAGGCTAAATTTGGCCATAAAAAACCAAAAATTCTTACTTTTTCAAAAGATTGGGAGAGACGGCCTTTCCCTACACCCTCTGCGTAGGATTGTGTCTAATCACATACTGGATAAATAACTGGTTATGATTCTAAGATTTGTTCACTTTATATTCAGAACATAAAATGGAAAGTATTGAAATATAAGCCTTTATTATCATTGTATGTACACGCTACAGAAATTAAAATGACAAAAAAAAAATTCTATTTAGCCATAAATAAGTTAGGAGCTACATCGCTGTAATATGAACGGAAATATACAGATTTTTTAAAAAAGAGTTTTAAATTACCGTGCTATGTCCTTCTAATCGACCCAACCGGAATTTCCCGGGCAAATGATTAATAGTAATAACCTTAAATACGCCAAAAATCAAATGTTGAATGATTTTATATTTTTAAACAAACAATTTTCCAAACGAACCTAGTGATGGGGAGAGGGGAGCAATGTCTTCAACATCAGCAGCATACACCGGACGTGCAACGCGTAGTTCGGTTTGTTTTGATTTTATATTTTTTAATGAAATTTTTTCCAAATGAACTTAATATTAGCAGAAACACTGCCTTCGGCATGGACAACCTCGGATTTGTACAATTTGTCATTTTTAAATAAAAATCAATCCACGCGAAACTCGAACTGAGTATCCCACTGCTTTCTGCAGCGTATACAGGGGTGATGTCCATGCTCTGGTTTGATTTTTCAAACTAACCTCGAATTTGTATTTAATTTCTGGCATTTAGATACGTAAAACTTTCAATTCTGACCAAAAATTCTTCATAAAACATAAATAATATAAAATGCACACCATCCTCTCACTTTTTTGAAACGCGAAATGATATCCAAAGCACATATTTTTGAGACGGGAAACGAAATCTTGAGAAAACTTAAACTATGAAAAAGAGAAAAAAAAAAACCCCTCTGGCGAATCCTTGAAATGACTTCAAGATTTTTTTTTTGAAATAATAAATATTAATATTTTTTCACACCAGAGATATCGTTAGGTTCGGAAAAATACCGAGAATGTATTAATAGGTGATTTTTTTTCGAAATTTTGAAACTTAAGAAAAACGAAAAAACTTGAAAACTGACGCGAATGGCGGCTAAATAAAAAGGTTTTTTTTTCTTTTTTATTTATTTATTTATTTTTTATTAATAATAACAAGAGATGCCGTTGGAATCGGAAAGATAAAACGATATATTTTTTACTTTCTTCTATCTTTACAAGAAGAAAGTATTGGTTTCATGAAAATTTTCGAATTCCAGTTTTCGACGGATTTACACGTTTTATGAGTCAGAGATTCCAAAAAACATGTTTTTACAAAATGTCTGTCTGTGAGTCTGTCTGTCTGTCTGTCTGTCTGTCCGTCTGTCTGTCTGTCTGTCCGTCCGTCTGTCTGTCTGTATGTGACACAAATTTTGTGGGCGCTCTATCTCAAGAACTAATGGACGAAATTTCACAAAACTTCATATTTAGTTAGATCTTGATATAAACTGGAACTGATTAGTTTTTGGTGAAAATCGCCCAACAGGTGGCGCTGCTATGCGGCCTTTTTAACGATTTCTGCAATAGCTGTATCTCAAGAACTACTGCACGGATTTTCATAAAACTTCAGATTCAGTTAGTCCAGGATATAGTTTGGTGCTGATTACTTTTTTGTAAAAATCGCCCAACAGGTGGCGCTGGTATGCTGCATTGTTCATGATTATCGCAATAGCTCTAACTTAAGAAAAAATGCACGGATTTTCATCAAACTTCAGATTCAGTTAGTCCCTGATATAAATTAATGCTGATTAGGTTTTAGTGTAAATCGCTCAACAGGTGGCGCTGCTATGCAGCCTTTATCACGATTACCGCAATAGCTCAATCTCCAGAACTAATGCACGGATTTTCCTCAAACTTCAGATTCAGTTAGTCCTTGACATCAATTGAAGTTTTGTACATTTTGGTGTAAATCGCTCAACAGGTGGCGCTTCTGTGCTGCATTTTTCACGATTTCCACAAGAGCTGTATCTCAAGAACTATTGCCCGGATTTTCATCAAACTTCAGATTTAGTTAGTCCTTGACATGAATTGATGTATTAATTAGTGCTGTTTAATTTTTGGTGTAAATCGCTCAACAGGTGGCGCTGCTATGCTGTATTTTTTGCGATTTCCACAATAGCTTTATCTCAAGAACTAATGCTTGGATTTTCAACAAACTTCAGATTCAGGTATACCTTGATATCGTTTAGTGCTGTTTACTTTTGGTGTAAATCGCTCAACAGGTGGCGCTGCTATGGTACATTTTTTCAGAATTTCCGCTATAGCTCTATCTCAAGAACTAATGCGCGAATTTTCATCCAACTTCAAATTCAGATATACTTTGATATGAATTGGTGCTAAATCGTTATTTCTTGTACTATTTAAATGATTTAATTGACGTGATTTATATAGACGAAAGTTTTGTGATGGCCACAACATACTAGTTTTCTAATGCTACAAGAACCCGGGCAACACGATTTCAAAATGCAGTAAAAATCGAACGCCACGCTTTCGTCAGTGTGAAGGACCGCTTAACGCCTGAAGAAAGCCACAGGCAGGATTGCCTTGAAGAAATATAGCTTGCCATTTTGCTATTATCATTATGGCTTTTAATTAATATGTCGGTTAATTATAAAAAATGAAAATCTCAGCCACAGGTGCATTTGGATCTGCCACCGTCTATCCCAAATTTTCAGACCTCTATGTCGGGAAGATTTTGTTAACCATCGCCAACACATGCACAGTAAAGAAAAACGTCTTTCTTTTATTATGCAAATTAGAGATGACAAAGAACTTTCTTTTATTAGTTTGGATGCAATCTACTGTTATTGTGTTGTATTATTTTCTCCGGGATAATGAAATTTTACCGTTTAATGCAGGATTTTGATACAGACACGTTTTATTTTAACAGGCTTTACTGTGTTTGAATTTTACTTACATATCTGCCAACTTTCCTTATTTTTTAAATATTTTAAACATGTTTGAAACCAGAAATTTTATTAAATAAATGAACTAAAATGCGAACACTATAGAAACAAGACACATTTTATTAAATAATTGTCTGGTTCAAAACTCTTTCTTTGATCTCAGATAAAACTCCAAAAGGATAGCAGCTATGCATTTATAAATAGATTTTTTTTTAAGTTTTATTTTCGGAGAGGGGGGGGGGGGTTATAGGGCGTCAACTGAAGTTCTGCACACAGGCGCTGGATACTGCTGGCGCGCCCCTGGACGGCCATGTATCCAATTCTTTACGTGACCCTGTATATCATTTTATCTATATTCTACAAACATTTCTTAGTAAACTAAACGCAGTTCAACGTAAAAATGCATAACTCATTTAAAAACCACCTTTAAGCAATTTGTGCTCATACCCATTTTCTCATAGCCACTTACGAATTCTTTTGTGTAGCCCTGTATATGAATTTTAGCATTTATACACACCATATAGTATGCATAAATATAGTGAAACATAAAAGCGCATATCATAATTAAAAATGCATTTCCAGTAATCATCGCTAATGTGCAGTATTTCGGATACAATATAGTATCTGAAATCTTTTGTGTGTCCCTGTAAATGCTATGCACTTTGTATTATACATGAAATAAGATATAGTAATCCTCAGCGATGTATATCAATTTCATTATATACGAAACAGTTTAACATAATTCAAATACGCTGCAAACGATTTCGTTAACCCCTGTACCATTACGTAACGGAATTCTTTTGTGTGGCCCTGTAAATGAATAGTAACTATTCTTTGCTCCGCATATTCTACAGAATGCATATTTTAGTGCACTTGATAAATGCACATCAATTTTATTATGTTTGAAAACGTGTAACATCATTAAAAATCATTTGAAACGATTTTTTTCCCATTGGCCGGAATGTAAGGGAATACTTTTGACTGTCCCTGTAAATGAACTACACATGTTACAAACTTCATTTGAAATAGGGGGCGTAGTATGGTAAACGTCAATAAGTTCCAAAATTTCAGGGCAATCCGAGTATTTTACGAGAGTTAGAGCGCGGATAGACGGACAGATGGACAGGCGGCCAGACGGCCAGACAAACCGAAGTCATAAACACTTTTCAACTTTGTTGGAAAGTGTTAAAAAAGAAAGGAGAAGAGGCCTTTTATTCTTAATTGGGGACTAACTGTAAGAGTGCTGCCTGGATGTATGGCACTATCTGCACCATATTTACCCCGCCTCTGTGTATATATTACAAAGTTATTAAGTAGATTTCAACAATTCTTATAAAGGATTTCTTTATTGTAATAATCTGATGAACGATATCTGAATTAATCTCAACTTGGGAGCAACTGCAATAGCGCGGCCTGGATGTATTGCACTTTCTGCAACCCATTTATCCCGCATCTGTGCAGTGGTGCATACATTACAAAGTTATTAAATACATTTCACCGATTGTTACACAGGATTTCTTCACAGATTTATATTGCAATAATCTGATAAACAATATCTGAATTAGTCTCAATTGTGTGTATGTGGTGGGGGAAGAGTAATAGCTTGGCCTGGATGTATTGCATTTACTGCAACCCATCCCGCATCGGTGCAGTGCATACATTACAAAATTATTAAATACATTTCACCGATTGTTATAAAGGATTTCTTCACAGATGTATATTGCAATAATCTGATGAACAATATCTGAATTAGTCTCATTTGCGTGCGTGTGTGTGGGAGGGGACTGTAATAGCGCGGTCTGGATGTATTGCACTTGCTGCAACCCACTTATCCCGTATCTGTGCAGTGCATACATTACAAAGTTATTAAATACATTTCACCGATTGTTATAAAGGATTTCTTCGCAGATGTATATTGCAATAATCTGATGAACAAATCTGAATTAGTCTCAGTTGTGTGTGTGTGTAGAGGGTGCAACTGTAATAGCTCGACCTGGATGTATTGCTGCATTTCATTTATCCTGTCTCTACATATACATTAGAAAGTGATTAAATAGACTTCAAAATTGTTATAAAGGATTTTTTCACAGATGTAGCATATCGTAATAATTTGAAAACTAATATCTGGAACTATGCCACTTTTTTTTCACTCATTCTTAAGGACATTTTCAACAGCACATTTTGGTTCCAAGCTTTCTTAAATATGTTCGAACGTTACATACCTGTTATGGAATAAGAATGTCAACTGGCCATTAAGACCAACGCGAAAGAATCTTTAATCTAGATCAGAGAATAAAAAGAAGCAAAACAAGACATTTATACGTTTCAAACGGTAATCGCCATTGGGAGAAAGAAGTTAATGACCCAGTAGCAAAGTGCGATACATACTCTTCTCACTTACCATCTACGCATAGTTTCGGGTAAAGAATCCGGAATAGGCCATTTTGGAATCTTGAAATAGATACAACTGCTATCGAGTAAACAATGTTATTATGTGATTTATGATATAATATTAAATTCAATGTCGCATTATTAAAGAAAATAGAAATTTAATGCCTAATTAGATTGGATATTCATTTCGCGTAACCATAAAAATTGCAAAAAAAGGTCAACTGGAAGTGATTTTGAACAAGTTTAAAAGTAGTTTTAAAATATAGTTCTTCTAGAACAATACTTAAAAAAAATTAAAATAAAATGCAATTTAACAAATTACAACGACCATTTGGAAAATGATTTTTTCAAAGACTAAAATTTAAGACATAAAAAATAGCACGGAGTTGATCCTCCATTACGTACGCCATGAATTAAACATTAATAGTGTTATTACACGGAAAAATTGCAAGCGACAGAAATCGCCTGCGACTCGTACGTATTATCCACCTGAAACTAACGTAATATCCAAGCATTTCATTGGCTATTCGGGAAAAGGCTTTTCCATCGTCAGATTTCCAAGAAATCTGACGTCCAATTTTAAATGAAATTTATTTCTTAAACTTCTAAACACCCCACAATATTACTTTTTATATCGTCGTATAGAGAAAAAATGCACTTTTAAATGCAATTTGTTTGAAAGCTGTATCTCAATTTGTTTCTGAGTTATTATTTTTTTTGTAGTTTTTATTACTTTTTTGTCATAGTGGCAACACTCTGTTGTCAATCTCTGTTGAAATTAAAGGGAAATACAGAGTACTGTATAGACCAATCAGAACACGAATAAAATGATGATTAAACCAATAAAAACCTTCAGATATGATTTTGATTTCCTACCCTGACGAGGACAATAACCATTTTTCCAAATTGTTAATAAAAGCTGAAAAGATTATTCTTCTGTAGATTACGTTTATAAAAATGCACGAAAAAATGAGAGTTCACAAATGAGGCTTTCAGAACTCAAGTAGATCCACTTTTAGGTGCGTTCGTAAATATATAAATGCTTAGTATCTATAGTCGTCGTTCGGTCCGTCTGTCTGTCTGTCCGTCCGTCCGCATATAACAGACAAAAACTACCCAACCGAATGGTCTGAAATTTGAAATATATAATTGTTGTAAAATTTTGTCGAGTCATTTCAATTTTTATGATAATCGGATGTATACCTTAATTACAGGCAGAGTCAAAAGTTTTCCGTTACATTACGGCCAATGGGAAAAAATTATTCTAAGTGCATTTTAATGATGTCACAGCCTTTCGAACAGAATGAAATTGATATGCACTTATAAAGTGTACTAAAATATGCATTCAGTACAATATGCAGTGTAAAAAAAAATATTTATAAAGCTACCTTATTTGCCACGTTTGACGTGCTTTTTCCAACTTGCTTTTGTTCACTGGAGTTTAAGCTACTTTTTTTATCTATAGGCAGTCATTTGTTTGGTGTCGTAAAGTCTTACATTGATAAGACGAGAAACAGTTGGTGCTAGTCTCCTAAGATTACTTTACCTCTAATATCTCTGGATAATGTTTTAATGGACTTGTTGCACTTAGATTCTTAACGTCTCAAACGTATGCTGCACATTTTTTATTCTTTTATTATTCTGTATATAACTTTTATTGTACAAACCAGTGTAACTTCTACACTGTTTTTGAGAATTTGCTAAATAAATTTTATGCAAGTCACAATAAGTTTGTAAAGCGATACTTTTAAAAAGGACGCTGGTGTTTTCTTCTAAGTCAGTATGAAACTAGTCGTTGAGGAGCACCGTAACACTTACCCATCAAGGATATGCATAATATAAAATATGAAAATAAAACATGTGTAAACTATAAAATGCATCGCAATTCCAAAATAAAATTTAAACGTATATTTAAATATTTCTAATACATAGTAATGCGCTATTACTGAATTGCGGGTACTACTTGATTATGCCGTCGACCCATTTCGATAAATTATATAAATCGTCAAACTACTCGCAAAATTATACAAACTACACTGTAAAGAAAATTCTGTAAAGTTACTAAAGTTTTTCTAGGAAACTGGGATTCCTAGAACTTTTTATGTAACGGCAACAAGAAAAATTCCTATAACAGACGTTGTTACAGGAATTTTTGTTGTTACCGTTACATAAAAAGTTCTAGGAATCCCAGTTTCCTAGAAAAAATTTAGTAACTTTACAGAATTTTTTTTACAATGTAGTCGATCTTGGCGACCAGTTTGGTCTCCTTTAAAATTTATGTTTGGGAAAGCATGCTAAGCATTGTATCATGTTACTTTTATTCATAATTTAATTTACTTGGACTCCCTTAAATATAATTAATATAATTCCTTAAGCTAATATTAGTTTTTGTTGCATTAAAATATCTCAATTGGTTGATTTTCTGTAAGCAAGTAAACCCTATTGGTTTACAATGGAAGTCTATGGGAATTTGACGAAATATTAAAGATATCGCGAAGTTGGCGTCACTTCAAATTTGGCGATATATCGCCAAATTGGCGACAAACTGGGCGGCATTTGGCGACGTAACAGATATATAGATTTTCATTTTAAATAACGAAAGAACAAATAAATAAGTAAAAGATTAATAAAAATACAAATAAAACGTCGAATTAAAAATCCCTTGATGACGCAACAAACACGTGTAACATGTTTAATGTCAAGTGAATGTGACATTTACGATAAGCTATTATTGGCATTTAATCTCATAGTTTGGCGATAGTTTTTGGGTCGACGGGATAATCGAGTAATACCGAAATGCGTAAAAGAAACATAATTACAACTCCAAAAATTATAATCATATTAACTAACAGTTTACTGCGGCGAATTAAGCGTCTCATTTCCAATTAAAATATATTTTTGAATTGAAATTTGAATGAAATACAGCGTCATGAAAAATCGAAGAGTGTGAAAAATATGATTACAAATATCTCGACAACTAATTATCCGATCGACTTCATTTTTTATGCAAAATTCATGTTTTTTTATTGTCTTTTACATTCAGTCCTTCAAATAAACACTTTCGAAAATTTTTATATACCTTTTATCAGAACGAACATTTCGAGAGTCCGAAAAAATAGTTCCAGATAATCGAGGTTACTGATATTTAATAGGCTTCTTCCCATTAATACATACTAAGTACACACCAAATTACAAATCTCTATCTCAATTTCTTCGGGAGATAGAGCATTTACAGACACACAAACACACACACACACGCAGACGGACAGCATTTTTTTTTTCTAAAAATATGTTTTTCGGAATATCCAGTGTCTGAAACGTGTAAATCCGTCAATTTTTTTTTCGATTTCCAAAACGATTACAAGATTTACCCTATACTACGTATGATGGGTAAGTGAAATTGGTATTAGCACGAAAAGCCAAAGTTAATATAGAGTGTTACTTTACACTATTTAATATATTAATTATTTTAAAGCTGGACAATATCTTGGAGTAATATAAATCCAGCTAAAATGTATTGTGCTACTTTATAGCAGTAAGGGATATGGAGGCAGGCGGGAGCACTACAGATATGGAACCAGATTTCTTACTTTTTGAAGAAAAAAAAAATAATCAAAATTATCATTACACAATTTATTTAACATGACAAAACCCACTAACACGTAGGAAATTTGGTTATTATTATTATTATTAAAAATCGAAAGGAACAAGTTCGATTATTATTTTGGAAATGCAAAAACGTTAGCGTCTTTTAGTAAGCCAATACTTACACACAATCCTCGTCATCAGCCGACTTAGAAACTTAGAATTAGATTTAGAATTTTTTTTCAATATTTTAAGAAAAGAGGTTATACCTCTGGCTATTTGCTTCAATTTGTTAAACAGTCTATTTGTATTCACAAGCCGTTTCTTTTTTATGTATGCGTATTGAATTTACTCCCATGGAGCTTTTCTTGAATTCTATATTTTAAATATCGTAATATCACTAAAACTTTATATTTATGAGCATTGTTTTCTAAAAATAATTGTTTCTGGAGCAACAATGCAATGGACGGAAAGACGCGAACATTGTTACATCATATGACGGCAGATACTTTGAAAAATAATTGCAATACCTATGTTAATTCATTTTTGATTATTTCACTTCGTTTTTATGGCAAGTACGTTGTAAATATATATAGAAATAATTTCTTATCTAAATTTGTTATTAGCCCCCGGTACAGTATGCTATTTCTTTCTCCCAGCTTATTTTGTGTATTCCAAAAAATAACGTTACCTTACAGATGCTAGCCGTAAAACAAAAGCCGATGTTTCATTGTGCGATTAAATACTCTATACAAGCATTTGTTAAAACTTCTAAGCATCGCAGATTTTCAATGTTTATACCGTCGTATTGGGTAAAAAAGGTACTTTTTAATGTCATTTGTTTGAAAAGTGCATCTCCATTTGTTTTTGAAATATTAATTTTTTTTTGTAGTTTTTAGCGACATTTTTTTCATTTTGGCAACTTAAGTACTCCTTTTCTGTAGAAAGTAAAGAAAAAATTGTCGAAAAATATCAATTATATCTTTTTGTTGCCATTTTCTCATAAAAATTGAAAAAAAAAATTATTAAAATACGTGCTATTTTGAGAAGACTATAAATGAAGGATTTATGATAAAACACTGAGCTATTATAAACGATATTTAATTTTAAGTATCTATATGAATGCAAATGACGTCATTTTAAATAAAATAAAAGCATGTGTTTTAAGTCTTAAAATTAGAATGTGTTTTGTAGTACAGTCCCGATTATCCGAGTCCCACTTAACCGAGTTATTTTCTTCTGATGGACTGGTGGCTTCTATTATTATGAAACAGCCATTATAAATGAAGCGTTAGGTGAAGATGAAAGAGCAGTCGTAAAAAGTTAGAACTCTGATTTTCTGGTCAGAATGGAAAAAAAATGACCATAATTTTTTTTTTCCAAAAAAAAAAAAAAAAAAAAAAGGCCATTTCCCCCCCCCCCCCCCATTCTGACCAGAAAATCAGAGTTCTAACTTTTTACGACTGCTCTTTTATCTTCACCTAACGCTTCATTTATAATGGCTGTTTCATAAAAATAGAAACCACCACCAGTCCACCAGAAGAAAATGAAGTAATGGAAATGCTGGGGGCGACACTAAATTCTGAAAAAGCAGAATTCCTGTTCTCTAGTTTAAATTTTTTTTTATCGGCCACATTTAATTTTTCCAACAGTTAGAAGTAATTTATTAAGGATGTTCTAACTGTTTTATATTTTAATCTCATCAATTTGAAATTTTCGGGCAGATTCATCAACTCCTTTTCATTATTAAATTCATGAAATTTGCAGGCTTTACTATTATATAAATGCCTAAGAACAGAATTTTTTATTTCGATGCATCTCAAATTTGTATAGATTTTTCACTGATGGCAATCTTTCCAGGTATATTTCTTTCCATGTAACCGCTTAGCCCTTTATGTACTGAATTATGAATTCATGATAATTTTATCTTCTAAAGCATTTTTCGTGAATTGTTTAAACTACATTAGCAGATTTACATAATCATTTAATGAATTTTAGAAGGATTTTAGAAGGATTGAAGGATTTAGAAGGATTAATCAAATTTGAATTTACAGGGATTTTGTGCAATTTATAACCCCACTCAAATCTTTTATTTAAATATTTTTCTTAGTATTTTGTAGAATTAGGAAATGCACAAATATAATGTTCTTACAATAGAAATATTTCCGAATTGAAAAATCCCCCCCCCCTCCCCCCAACGACAAGAAAGCTGGAAAGATGCAAAGGCAAAGGAAATCATCCTTTTGAAAATATTTTTGCTTTGTGTAACCAATAATGCTTTTTGAACAAGATAAAGTAATGTATCTATAACTCATAAATGAGTTTTATAACAAGTTATTTTAATGGTACTTATAAGTACTGTCAGTAGATAAAGGGTTAAAAATGTAACTGCAACAATATTTTCTGAAAGCTTCCTCGCCTTTAAATTAAACGGAAAATACCAATTCATTGCTTGACAGGGAAAAGTTTATACATATAACAATGAAAATGGCATTTTGAATGTGTCAGAAAATAGCTACTTTGAATTTGAGAACGTCTTTAAAATTTCCTGTAAAGCTATTAATCCTAATAAAGGAATTTATAAAGGAAATACGGCGGATTATTACTCATCTGACCTTGGAATCATTTATTACCGTCGATGGGGAAATAATGGGCTATTAGAATTACTATTACGTCTTGCCGAAAACAAAGTTCATGTTTCTTTTTTCTTGTTTAGCAAGATTTTTAGGCTTATGGAATAAATAACAGGTAAGGTATTTGATACACATCAAAAATAAGGTCAATATTCTAAAAGTTATTTAGTTCTTTGTGTAGTGCATGACAAGGGTTTAGATCAGAATTGGCAAATAGATGAATTAAGGAATTACACTTAAACGAGCTTTATGATATAATGTATAGGAGTGGTCTCCAATACGCGCCCGCGGGTGCGTCCACCGATCACATTTTTTGGGGGTGGGGGTGGGCACTTGCAGCCTTCATAAATTTATATGAAGACATGTATCGGGTGCCTCAAAAATGAGCGATGACTTTAAAATTCAATAACTTGCAAACGGTGACAGATATTTAAAAAAATCTTGAAGGAAGGTTATGTATGATGTCAGGAGTTTTTTTTCCCTGCGATTCTTGATTTTAGTTCGAATTTCAAAAAATAGATGGTACTACGGGAAATAGGTGCTAATTCCAAACCCGATTTTTGGTACTTCGGGATTCATTCAAAACATATAAATCTCCTTTTTTCGCATGGGAGAAAAGAAAGGCAAAAAAATCGAGAATGGATTCAGCGCCTATTGCTTGCAGCGCCATCTATCGTTGCTATTTATAACTAAAACTGGGAATCGCAGCATAAAAACTCCTGACATCTTACATAACCCTCCTGTAAAGTTTTTTTCAACATCTGTTACCGTTTGCAAGTTATTGAATTTTAAAATCCTCGGTCATTTTTGAGACACCCGGTATATCTTGCTCATTTAAAAGTATTGTACATAATTGTTTTGATTGGAAAAAGAAAAAATTCTGAATATTTAGAGTTTTTTTTTTCTTTTGATAAAATAAAACTTAATGTGAAGACAATATTGGCAAGTTCATCTCATCTTGAAAATAACAGCATTTTTGGACATATTTCATCGTTTGTGTACTTGATAGTTTCAAAGTAACATTGTATCACTATGCATTTAAACATTTTAATGTATATGGATTTATATCCGTCCGTCATTTATATCTGTCGTTTGTGTACGTTTATATTGTCATATCTCTCATATATGCAGGGTGTCCGGTCTCAACGGTGCCCAATGGCTAATTCCTAAACCGTTAGTCATAGACATATAGTTCCAATTACAAAAATGTTTTAAATCAGGTAAAGAAATATTTTAAAAGCGATTTGGGTCAATAAAAACATTTCTTAAAAAATTACGAAATTTAAATTTTTATACGGTCCCCCGGTCCTATAAGTTATATTTAGTGAAATTTTCCTTTTACACTGACAAGTAATACAAAAAAAGTCCCGTTATTCTACGATTAAAATTGACAGAGTAATAGCTGTTTAAAGTTGGAGCATATTTTTTGCTGCAAATTGGGGGTCATTCACAAATTTAGTCGAAATATAATTTCGTCAGATATAAAAAATGTTTGGGAGTAAAATTAACATTGCAATATAAATTTGAAATCTTTAATCATTCTGGCATATTAATGGAAAATATACAATTTGTAATAAACATTTAAGAAGAAAGAAAAAACAGAATTTTTGTTAAATAAAATGATTCTAAATTAACAACCTCAATTCTTTACAAAATGATACATATTTTAAAATATTATTAGATTGCACAAGCCTGCAAAAGTTGGGTTATGTCATGTTTTTTAGCTTTTGATAATTGATTCTTATATTATCCGAAATTGACCGTCATTTTTAACTATCATATCAGGATTTTTCGCAAATTGCAAATTTCAAAGTTAAGAAGTTCAATGTTAAAATTGAATTTCCTCCCCATCTCATCGGACCACTCGGCTGTTTAGCTGTAAGAATCCCAGGATAAGCAAAAATATCGAATAATTTTTTTAATAAAATAAAATAAAATAAAATAAAATAAAATAAAATAAAAAATGTTTTACATATGTTTTATAGTATGAGATTTTCTCTATATTTTAACTTACACATTTGCGATTTGCAAAAAAATTCTAATGTGATGGTTAAAAATGAAGGTCATTTTCAGATTCAGTGTTAAAAAGTGCGTAAAAATCAATTATCAAAAGTTAAAAAACACAACCATCTCCTCTACTTTATAGTATTCGATTTTTGTTATTCTTTAAATTTGAAAATTTATGAATTGCGAAATATCCTGACATGATGGTTAAAAATTAAGGTAATTTTCGGATTCAGTGCTAAAAAATACATAAAACTTAAAAAACCCAACAATCGCAGTCTCGTATTATCTAATCTAAAATTTTTTCTTAAACTCCTTGGCAGAAGTCTATCCGAAATTTTTTGTGTTATCCTGTAAAATAAGTATAAATGGTAACCACCGAAAATCTTAATAATATTAGATTGTTATCGGATTTGCGACAGTATGTTAAATGCAATCTCGATAGGATATTTAAAAGTGGGTTAAAGTTCGAGTACAAATTTTGAACTGGAAAAACATACATACGATTGTTGAAGTAACATAAAAACTTATAAAAAAACATAATTTTTGTTAAAAGAAATCATAAGAGAAACAGTCTCAAATCCTGACAAAATAAAACATATGTTATTTTAGCTAATTTGAGACTTAATCATAATACTTGTAGTATTTTTTTTTCAAAGCGCAGATACACATGAAGCATCTTCGAATACTTTAAACACTTGGTATATGATCCCTCAAAGCCAAGCCGAACTCATTTGTTTTCAGAGTAGAAAAGTGGCATAAGTCATACATTTTAAAGTTTCATAACTCGCTCAATTTTAGCGTTATATGAATGGGACTTTTTTTGTCTTACTTGTCAGTGTAATAGGAAAAAAATACTAAATATAACTTATAGGACCGGGGGACCGTATAAAAATTTAAATTTCGTAATTTTTTAAGAAATGTTTTTATTGACCCAAATCGCTTTTAAAATGTTTCTTTACTTGATTTAAAACATTTTTGTGATTGGAACTATATGTCTATGACTAACGGTTTAGGAATTAGCCATTGGACACCGTTGAGACCGGACACCCTGTATATCATATATTCGTTAAATTTCAATAAATTTTAACTATTTTTATTTGGTAAGCTACAATTAGTTTTTAACACTTTCCAACAAAGTTGAAAAGTGTTTACACTGTAAAAAGAAAATACGACCAGTTTTCCTGTAGGAATTGGAAAAATAGTTGCCCTTATCCTACCCGAAAAATTTCCGACCCAGCTCGGAATAAAATCCATAAAAAAAAGGAAATAGTCAATAAAACGGTATTTTACGGATTTTATTCCGAGCTGGGTCGGAAAATTTTCCGCTACGATAAGAGCAACTATTTTTCCGATTCCTACAGGAAAACTGGTCGTATTTTTTTTTACAGTGTATGCGTTTGGTTTGTCTGAACGTCTGTCCACGCTCTAACTCCTGTAAATATCCTCGGATTTTTATGCAATTGATAAACCTTATTTAGGGTCACCAAGGCATGTTTGGTATTGTATATGAAGTATGTGGGATTAATAGTTCATTTACAGGGGCACTCAAAAGAATTCCGTTGCATTATAGTCAATGGGGAAAATCGTTTTCAGTGTATTTTAATGACATAACGCTATTTCAAATGTATTAAAATTGATATAAATCACTGAATTTCACTACAAGAAGATTAAAATACAATAGGGCAATACAATATAAACAGGGCTGATCAAAGAATTCGGATATTTTCCCAATTGTAGACGGGGACAGCTGAAATTGGGTTTTCAAATGTGTTATGCGTTTCCATTAGGGTTGAATTAGACATAATATTTTAACTTATTAAACGGTGCAGTTTTGTATCATGATTCTGAATGTGTTGGAAAGTGTTTCATAATCTATGCTTGACGTATGATTTTTTTCTTTCTTGTTTAAACATAAAAGCAATGTTCCTCCAAACTAAAAATTAAAAAATCAGACACGAAAGACTCAATATTAATTGTACGAGAAAACAAGCAACAGACGCTGTGACGATGTACGAGATCGGATGTAACGGTGGTAAGTATTTCTTGTGGAAATTGCACTCCTAATTGAAGAGTTAAGTGGAAGAACATGTTAAGTAACAAAAATTACATTTGAAGAAATTTGATATGAAAGTTTCTGTTGTCAATTTTAATGATTTATTTTCTGTTTGATACCATGTGTTTAAAATATTAACAGGTGTGGTACTAAACTCTATCAAAAAAACTTATTCATATTTAATTTTTAAATATTAAAAAAATATTAATATTATTTGCATTATTAAATATTAAAATATTAAATATTAATGAATAATGTCTTAAATCTTCAAGGCTAAATAGAACTTTGGTATTTTAGTTTATACGATGTGATAGAATACCTGATAACACCTTCGTCCAAAAGATAAAATGATTTTTAAGAAAATGTAGCATAACATGTTCTTCCACTCAGCTCTTCAATTATTTCTAAACATAATCTTCGGTAATATATTTACTGCTTCATCATTGGTTCCTTCGTTACAGCTTAAATGTGTATTGTATAGCGCACTGAAATAAATCTACACATTATTTTTAATTTTTACAAGCACAAAACGCATACCAAAATTATTCTTCCGTATGCAGACACTGACGTCTCCGTTTCATTGGTTGAACGTAATTAAAATAAACTATAATCGACTGTTAAAGCAGATAATTCGCATTCATCAAATCTGGGTATGTTCATAGAGAAGTTTAAAATACATTAAATAGAAAAGGGATACAAAGATAACCGACAAAACATGCAGTCATATAAACTCGCATACACTACACATGCCTGCAGGTCGCCAAGCAGTTTTCATATGCTGTACTAAACTCCGAGGCATTCACAACAATTCCGACAGATTTTCACAGGTACTCACATGAGATATCATTTCTTTTTATCGCGTAAGTTTTAAGTTTATGGTTTGGCGAGCCTATATGCAACAAGTTGTTTTCTCATGAGATATTTATTGTCTGTGGAAAACACTGGATGCGCTAGGAAAAATTCTTAGGTGTCCACAGTAATGAGAACTGATCTGTTAGTCCAAGAGCCGACAGCACAAAAACCTATGTTATCAAGCACAAGAAAAAACCTTTATTTTGTGGGAGAGTAGAAGTAGGGGAATCTAATGATCCATGCCTGCCGGAAATGAAGTGTTGCATAAGCTAAAAATTAACACCACTAGTGATTTACTCGTAGGTTTATCATTATGTTTTCCTGCTCCCAGTCCTCCATGTTTTCATACCTTTGTTTGTAGGACAAACACAATGATAAACCTACGAGTGAACCACTGTTGGTATTAATTTTTGGCTTATGCACCACTTCACTTCGGGCAGACATGGATCATAACATTCCCCTACTTCTACTCTTCCATAAAATAAAGGTTTTTTTCTTTTGCTTGATAACATAACTCTTGGACTATGTGTTGTATAGCAATATTTTGCTTAACGCTGTCAGTCACTCAGCTTCCGAATCCCCTCGCTAATGTTAAGTGTATGAAGCTTAGAATGCATTTGTATATTTAAAGTATCTCCCCGGGAAATTAATATTTTAAGTCCTTTTATCTGTGTGCTTTTCTTAAAAGATGTCTCTTTTTTTTCTTAGTTCTCAAACTATTTCTAAACGATATGCTTAATTTAATATTTTATCCGTTAAAAGTGGATGAACTGCGACTAAAATTACTTCATATAGAATTAAACACATATTTTAGAAATAGTTTGAGAACTAAGGAAAAAGAAGAGACATACAGAGTGTCCATAATTAAACGACCCTACTTTAAAGTGGTCTACATACGAAACTATTGGTCAGAATGTTGGGAAATTTTGTGGCGGACATAACAAAGAAATGGGAATTTGTTTGATCGAAAAAAAATTAGTTCAAAATTTCGCCACCAGAGAGCGTTTTTTAATAAATTACACATTTAGCCACCACCCACTGAATACTAGGCCTGAGCTCTGAGAAAAAAAATGACGGCTGTCGTATGCAGATTTTTTTTCAGAGTTTGTACGATCCGTTCAATTCGAACACCGATAACTTTTACTTTATTACTGCTTTATTTTTTTAGGGGGCGGTCTGTATATTTGTCTTATTTAATCTGAGAAAAATAAGGTGTAAAAACATCAAAAAATGTGTAATTCATTAAAAAAAGCCCTCTGGTGGCGAAATTTTGAACTATTTTTTTTCCTCCCAAATAAATTCCCCTTTTTTTATTATGTCCATCACAAAATTTCACAACTTTCTGACCAATAGTTTCGTCTGTAGATAGCTTTAAAGTAGGGTCGTTTAATTATGGACACCCTGTACTTTAAGAAGAGTACCACAGAAACAAGTAATATAAAAATTTTGTTTTTAAAGTCAATTCCTACTTAGGTCATCAAAGAAAAATTTAATATAATCCCTTAAGCTATTATTAGTTTTTATTGCATTAAAATATCTCAATTTGTTGATTTCCTATAAGCAAGTAGGTTTACAATGGAACTCTATGGGAATTTGGCGAAATATTAGAGATATCGCCAAGTTGGTGACAAACTTGGCGGTAATTGGCGACAGAACAGGATCCCTCCTATGGTAACCCCCGTTATAGATATGAAGATGCATTAAATGCTTCAATAACCAATGGCCGCCATTTTGTCTCCCATGTAAAACTAAAATTAATTAATTAAAATTTAATTAATGAATTAATATTTGAAAAAAACTGTATTAACATCCATTGTCATCCAGTACAAGTTTAAAAAAAATTATTTCAACTTGATAGGATGAATAATAAGTATTTTATAACGATTGAAAATTTGAACAAGATATATAAATAAATAAATAAATATAGGGAGAGTGTGAACTAATAGTAGGAATTGAAAAAGGAGTTAAAAATATTAATTTCCCGAGGAGATATTTTAAATAGAGGAATGTAATCTACGCCCATAAGTTTAGCATTAGCGAGGGGAATTAGGAAGCTGAGTGACTATCAGGCAAAAATCACGATGCTTCGTTCAATTAAATACCAATTTTAGCTTTCACAATACTTTTTAAGAAAAGTAAATCGATTTAGATACGGATCCTCGTCTCGAGATTCAGTCTGTTAACAATCAGACTATCGATGGTATACTTGTGCACCAACCGCTGTAGAAAATGGTATGTTAATTGTTAATACGGTAAAAACGATAATTGTTAATACGGTAAAAACGAGTTATTTAAAAAAAAAATTAACACTTGCAATAAAAACTTGGACTTACGCTGTCAAATTTAAGGATTAAAAACACTTACGATACTCATCAGCGTACAACATATATAAAAAATAAAAAGAGTTTGATGTTTGTGACAGTGACTGTGTTGTGCGTAACTTAGCCCCGTACAGGTCATGAAGCCCCCCCCCCCCCCGATGATGGCTTATTGGAAAGAGTCTGAAATGTTAGTGGTATTTTTACTGTGTATTTAATATAGTTTTTTTATATGTACTACGCTGATGTGTATCGTGTTTTTAATCATTAACACTTGCTTACTGATTTTAATTGCCGGATAAACATCGTGTCATTGCTTTTAAATGCATAGCGATCATAGAAAGGTACATTTGTTTATTGTAAAGGCAAATCTAATATTGATTCGTTTCTGTGTGCAATTTATCTCAAATAAAATCAAAAGATACCAACACTAGTTAGCGGAGAAACTCGAACACTAATGTTGAACCATGGGTTAAATCTTTACAAATTTCTCGCTTTTATTTTATTTTATTTTTTGCATAGGATACTTGAGGCCAATATCTTACGTTGTGCTTTTGTACTTTTTCGATTTTGGTTACAGTTTTCAACACCTTATGAATTGGGTTTGTCTGTCAGTCCGTGCTCTAACTCGCATACATATATTCCCATGCCATAAATTGATATATGTTATTGGGTAACACTAAGGAATGTTCCGTATTGATAATAAAATGCGTAGCATTTACGGTTCATTTACAGGGACGCTCAAAAGAATTCAGTTACATTACGGTCTATGAAAAAAATCGTTTGCGTTATTTTTCAATGATATTACACTATTTTAAACATACTGAAATGGATATAAATATAACTGAAGCGTACTAAAAAATTCTTACCATAGAAAGTGGACCATAGAATTTATCGTTCATTTACAGAGACACACAAAAGAATTTGGATACAGAAGAAAATGAAAAATAATGGAACTATTGAAGCCTGCGAACAACAATTTCTAGAAGTGCGATTTCAGTTGTGGTATGCGTTTTTAAATGTAAATATTTTTTTAAATGTTACTGGTGTGTATAAACTCTATAGATCATATACAAGGTTGCACAAAAGTTTTCAAGAACATCCATTTGTTGGCAGAAATTGAAGAATGGAATGCGTTTTCCAAAATGGTCGTTTGGAGATCATCATTCACCTTAGTAAACTATGAAGTTTTGTTATAGTATTCTGAATGCGTTGGAAAGTGTTTCATAACCTATGCAGTACACATGATTTTTCGTTCTTGTTTAATATGAGTTTAGTTTTACTTTCAGAACTGGAAGACGGTTGTTAAGCAACTGGTAAAGTAAAAGAGAAAAATAATTACTTATGACAGCAAAAATATAAAATTGAAAAATTAGAATGCATTATATTTTTCGAACAGATTCACAAAATTTCATGAAAAATAAATAGGCAATTTAAAATGTTTGATATGTGTATCCTTCTATATATATAAAAAAAGTAACGCTTTGGAAATGGACCAATGAAAATCTGCGTAGATACCGCGAAACGCATCTGATTGATCAGAGCTTTCTGACTCTATAAAGGGTATTATAAAAGGGGGGGAGGGGCAGCTCTGTCGCCAAGTTTGTCGCCAACTTGGCGATATATCACCAAATTTGGCGAGCAAAATTAGTCGCCAAAAGTGACGCCAATTTGGTGCTATTTCCAGTATTTCGCCAAATTTCCATAGACTTTTATTGTAGTTCAATAGGGTTTACTTGCTTGCAGAAAACAACAAATTGAGATATTTCAATGCAACAAAAACTAATATTATAATATTAACTTATGAATAGAGCTTAATTAAACTATTTACATTATTTTTAAGCGCAAACACTAACTATTTACAATATTCGTAACACTATAATGTATAATTTTATATTTAATAATTCTTATAATTATGAAACACTGTAAGCTTTAATGATTATGTGCTTGGAGATAAGGAAATAAAATTGTCAGAAGTTGTGGCAGAGAGCGTTTTCACCAAGTGGAATCTAAAAATTGAATGCATAGAAAATAAGGAATCGCGAAGTAATCCAGAATGGAAACGCGAAAGAATTACGTCTGGGGTTGGCTAGAAAATAGGGATTGCTTCGCGATACCGAATGGAATCGCGAAGCATTTACGCGGGGGGTTGGTGAGCGTAGCGAGTAGGGGGTTGAGCCCCCCTAGTTGACAAAATACACAAACGTTAAATTTTTTTCTTTTCTACTGTAAGCTTTTCGTTACAGTAATTCTAGACGTTTCGGTAATAATAAAAAAATAATAAGGAAGAATATGAGAGATGGGGACTTCACATGAACGTTAGCAAGACCAAATACCCACGTATAGGAGGAAATGAGACATACCTAAATCTAAATGATAACATAAAAATAGTAAGTTGTAAGCATTATAGATATCTAGGTATAGACATTAATAAAGAAGGAAGAGACTGACAGAAAATTAAATACAGAATTTGTCAGGGGAGAAAGGCTGTAAAACTATTAAATTCAATTTGGTGGTGTAAGGAAATCCTCTTGGAAAAGAAAGTATAATATACACAGGGTGCAATATGTTATCTATCGCCGACCTTTAATTTCTCAACCGTTGGTCCTAGACGTATAGTTCCAATTGCAAAAACGTTTCAAATGAGGTAAATATTCATGTTGAGGCATTATTTAAAGTAAAAAATCAATTTTATAAAAATTTCGAAATCTAACTTTCTATACGGTCCCCCAGTCCCTATAGTTATATTTAGTAAAAGTTTACACATATCATAACATATACAGGGTGTCCGGTCTCAACGGTGTCCAATGGCTAATTCCTAAACCGTTAGTCATAGACGTATAGTTCCAATTACAAAAATGTTTTAAATCAGGTAAAGAAATATTTTAAAAGCGATTTGGGTCAATAAAAACATTTCTTAAAAAATTACGAAATTTAAATTTTTATACGGTCCCCCGGTCCTATAAGTTATATTTAGTGAAATTTTCCTTTTACACTGACAAGCAATACAAAAAAAGTCCCGTTATTCTACGATTAAAATTGACCGAGTAATAGCTGTTTAAAGTTGGAGCATATTTTTTGCTGCAAATTGGGGGTCATTCACAAATTTAGTCGAAATATAATTTCGTCAGATATAAAAAATGTTTGGGAGTAAAATTAACATTGCAATATAAATTTGAAATCTTTAATCATTCAGGCATATTAATGGAAAATATACAATATGTAATAAACATTTAAGAAGAAAGAAAAAACAGAATTTTTGTTAAATAAAATTATTCTAAATTAACAGCCTCAATTCTTTGCAAAATGATACGTATTTTAAAATATTATTAGATTGCACAAGCTTGCAAAAATTGGGTTATGTCATGTTTTTTGGCTTTTGGTAATTGATTCTTATATATTCTGTACCGCTGAATCCGAAATTGACCTTCATTTTTAACTATCATATCAGGATTTTTCGCGAATTGCAAATTTCAAAGTTAAGAAGTTCAATGTTAAAATTGAATTTCTTCCCCCATCTCATCGGACCACTCAGCTGTTTAGCTGTAAGAATCCCAGGATAAGCAAAAATATCGAATAAATTTTTTAATAAAATAAAGAATGTTTTACATATGTTTTATAGTATGATATTTTCGCTATATTTTAACTTACACATTTGCGATTTCTAAAAAAAATTTAACTTGATGGTTAAAATTTGAAGGTCATTTTCAGATTCAGTGCTAAAAAGTGCATAAAAATCAATTATCAAATGTTAAAAAACACAACCATCTCCTCTACTTTATAGTATTCAATTTTTGTTATTCTTTAAATTTGAAAATTTATGATTTGCGAAATATCCTGACATGATGATTAAAAATTAAGGTAATTTTCGGATTCAGGGCTAAAAAATACATAAAAGTTAAAAAACCCAACAATCGCAGTCTTGTATTATCTAATCTAAAACTTTTTCTTAAACTCCTTGGCAGAAATCTATCCGAAATTTTTTGTGTTATCCTGTAAAATAAGTATAAATGGTAACCACCGAAAATCTTAATAATATTAGATTGTTATCAGATTTGAGCCAGTATGTAAAATGCAATCTCGATCGGATATTTAAAAGTGGGTTAAAGTTCGAGTACAAATTTTGAACTGGAAAAACATACATACGATTGTTGAAATAACATAAAAACTTATAAAAAAACATAATTTTTGTTAAAAGAAATCATAAGAGAAACAGTCTCAAATCCTGACAAAATAAAACATATGTTATTTTAGCCAATTTGAATAAATAATACTTAATCATAATACTTGTAGGATTTTTTTTTAAAGCGCAGATACACATGAAGTAAGATCTTCGAATACTTTAAACACTTGGTATATGACCCTCAAAGCCAAGCCGAACTCATTTGTTTTCAGAGTAGAAAAGCGGCATAAGTCATGCATTTTTAAAGTTTCATAACTCGCTAAATTTTAGCGGTATTTGAATGGGACTTTTTTTGTCTTACTTGTCAGTGTAATAGGAAAAAATTACTAAATATAACTTATAGGACCGGGGGACCGTATAAAAATTTAAATTTCGCAATTTTTTAAGAAATGTTTTTATTGACCCAAATCGCTTTTAAAATGTTTCTTTACCTGGCTTAAAACATTTTTGTAATTGGAACTATATGTCTATGACTAACGGTTTAAGAATTAGCCATTGGACACCGTTGAGACCGCATGATTTTGTCTTTCAATGAGGGATCAGTTAAAAGATTAATTAAAGTAATTCGAGATCAAAATCAGGATGCAATGTCCTTTTTACGGCGAAACCACCTTTAGCCGGCATCGCCAATTGGGGTATCATCAAACAAGGTTATTTCATTTAAAAATTTTAGCTGACTTTTAGGGGTCGTATACAAAGCGAAGAATGAAATATTGAAATTAAACTGAAAAATAAATATCAATTTATTATAATATCAGAAAACGGTCTACTATAAAAAATGAATATGTCAAATGACGGAATCTACTAGGTATACTGCTCAAAGTGTTGTGTAACACTTTTATGGGTCGAACAACCTTCAAACGTCAAAGTAGGTAGAATCGACAACAGGAAGATAAAACATACTCACTAAGGACTAGATAAATGGCAGCGGAATGCAAACGACTAGCCGAGCTATAGCGTGCATGAAAATTAGGATTATGCAAATTACAATAATACCGCATCGCCACACGTTCGGGATAAAACTCGAGCCATCAGCAGTGGACATGCTAGTCAGCGCTGAGATCGTGATGGCGAGCCACGCATGCATGCAATATGCCGAAATGATACATATTTATGGTGAATGTCAAAGGAATGCAGAGAGGCTGCGAGTGTTTATTCAGAACGTTTCCCTAAGGATTTACATCCAACGCATGAAACTATAAATAATGCATTGCACCATATTAGAGAGACCGGCGCTGTTTCACCACGACTCAGAACAAGTAGACGGACAAGGTGTAATGTTCGAGTGACACCGGGGGAGGTGCTGTGATTCGCCCTTTTAATTCCACAACTGAGCACGACGGAAATAAGCGAGGCATGTGGTCAGCATGTCTGGCATTTGTTACATGCACTTGATGAGCATCCATACTATATCCGAGACTGGTGCAAGCATTGACACTGGGTGACGACCACGCACGACGATTTGTTTATTGTAATTTCATGCTCAACATCTTAGAGGAAAATCTGTCATTTCTTTCTGACATTCTGTGTGACAGATTAGTCAATGTTTATACGGGGTGGCATTGTGAATGCGCCCAATGTGAATTACTAGTCTCTGGAAAACCTCCACATCGCCTGCGCAGTACGACACGTGTGGTGCGGTATATGGGGAACCCAGATTATTGGACCCATCTTCTGTGATGGGACCTTAACGAGAGATCGTCACCTGCATCTGCTACAAACACGGTTCGTGATTGGTATGAAGAGCTGCCTCTCCGACATGCATGCCGAGTTTGGTTTCAACATGATGGAGCCCTCACCACACAAAACATCAAACATCCGGGCGTATCTAGCCACCGAATTCGGTCAACAGATCCTTGGATATGGTGGTCCGTTAGAGTGGCCACTGTGTTCGCCGGACTTGACACCCATGGATTTCTACCTCTAGGGTTACATCAAGGCATGGGTATATGTGACTGAGACCACTTCTCTGGTTTATCTGAAGCAGCTCATCATCCTTGATTGTCGCACAGTTTACACCTCTTCTGAGCTGTAACGTGTCCAGGGCTCAGTACTGTCACGCATTCAGTTGTGCATTGCCACCAGTAGAGAACACTATGATCAGTATCTCTAGAAGATTCCGTCATCTGACATATTCATTTTTTATAGCAGACCGTTTTCTGATATTATAATAAATTGATATTTATTTTTCAGTTTAATTTCAATATTTCATTCTTCGGTTTGTATACGTTTGTATTGTTGCATAATCCTAATTTTCATGCACGCTATAGCTCGGCTAGTCGTTTGCATTCCGCTGCCATTTATCTAGTCCTTAGTGAGTATGTTTTATCTTCCTGTTGTCGATTCTACCTACTTTGACGTTTGAAGGTTGTTCGACCCATAAAAGTGTTACACAACACTTTGAGCAGTATACCTAGTAGATTCCGTCATTTGACATATTCATTTTTTATAGTAGACCGTTTTCTGATATTATAATAAATTGATATTTATTTTTCAGTTTAATTTCAATATTTCATTCTTCGGTTTGTATACGACCCCTAAAAGTCAGCTAAAATTTTTAAATGAAATAATCCTCTTTGGTGATACTCCATTTTGGCGATACCGGTTAAAGGTGGTTTCGCCGTAAAAAGGACATTGCACCCCGATTTTGGTCCCGAATTACTTTAATTAATCTTTTAACTGATCCCTCAATGAAAGACAAAATCATGCGAAAAAATCTCAAACTTTGAAATTTAGTAACTCTGTCAATTTTTGTAGTACAGATGTCAAACTTTTTGTGTTATATCTGTTATGGTATGTGTAATCTTTTACTAAATATACTATAGGGGCTGGGGGACCGTATAAAAAGTTAGATTTCGTAATTTTTGTAAAATTGATTTTTTACTTTAAATAATGCCACAACATGAATATTTACTTCATTTGAAACGTTTTTGTAATTGGAACTATATCTATACGACCAACGGTTGAGAAATTAAAGGCCGGCGATAGATAACATATTGCACCCTGTATACAACTCTATTGTAAAGAGCATATTGTTAAATGGAGCAGAAGGATGGAGAATTATGGAGACAGAAAGAAAGAAATTAGCAGCAGTAGAAAGGGATGCCCTAAGAAGATCATACAGGATATCAAGAACAGAAAGAATAAGAAATGAAAGAATCAAGGAAATTATGTATATAAAAAAAACCATATTAGACGATATTAAAAAAATCAACTAATCTGGTATTGTCATGTTGATAAGAATGATGATGAAAGACTACCCAAAATCACATTCAATTATAAAACAAATAACTAGAAAACAGGAATTCTGCCTTTTCAGAATTTAGTGTTGCCTACGATTGAAAAAAAAAATATGTATATATAAATGGTACAAAACATATTTCAATTGTAAGACTTAAAGCACACACTTTTATTTTATGTAAAATGACGTCATTAGCATCCGCTTGAGAATTCCACATTTGCGATCCACTCTTAAACATCTACAGTGAAGCATGCATAGGATGTCACTACCGCAAAATAATACACAAATGCAGCAAAAACCTGCCGTCAGTAAAGAAACTTGACAAAAAAAGGCTATCTAATGATTCATAGGCCTTCATTTGTTTGTAACATTAATATAGACGATTTCAGTCGTAACGTTTTGGTTGGAAACTGACTCCAAACAAACGGTTGCTATGTTGTATTTTCTATTTTGTTTGCGTCTTGCAGCTGTATCTTATATCTATGTCTCACATCTAACAAGGAGAGGGCCAACCTTGTTAATCACAGATTTTGATTATTTTAATATATGTTGTAGGGTAGAGGCCCCTTAGTGTCAGGTTCAACGGATTTTATCCAATGCTCCTTAGTTCTTGAGAAACCGGGGGGTCTAATATTAGTACACAACTTAAATACTTACTTTGCAACAGCAATTATAGGTTAGTCGTAGCTCAGTTGGTATGGTGTTACCGGCTGATTCGCGGGCCCGGGTTCGATACTTGAATGGACTACATTTGTTTTTCTCATTTTTTGTTTTATAAATTTACTTGTAAGTATAACTTAATAATCTCATTGTCAATTAAAATTTTTAATATTGTACATCAATTATAATTTTAACCTATTTAATTTTTTACTTTTAACTAAATAGTCGTAATAAAACATCATAAAACTGTTATTTTTTTAAAAAAATCACTTTTAAAATGTATTTCATATATTCTTTATCGATGCAATGATATTGAGCAATTGTGTCAATTCGTGATTTTAAAGAAACATAATTTACGCATTGCTTTAACAAAGGAAGTCAATGCGATAATACTATTGTTCTCTTTTTAAAGTAACAAGCATAATTATATTAAAAATTAGCATCAGAATTAAATTACAACCGATTTTTTGCATATTAAGGATTTTTAAATTTGAAATAAGTATGCTTGCGCTTTCAATTATTTTGCTTTTCTCTTTATCTTCTTTCTGCTTTTATGTTTATTTTACTTGAATATTCCTTTTTTAGCTCACAGGCTATCAAAGCCTGAGAGCTAATGTGCCGCCCGCTCTGTATGTATGTATGTATGTATGTATGTATGTACGTACGTACGTATGTACGTAACGCGATAACTCTTCATAGAAACATCCGATTTGCTTCAAAATTAATCCGAATTTGGTATACCGGTTTATTAGGTTAAGGAACTTCCCTGATTAGTTTTGGGGGTTCATTGGTTAAGGATAAAGGGGGAAAAGGGAGGTTAGCCCGCCCCTCTTAAATTAGATAAATGGGTTTTTCATGCAGAATGATTCCATTTGCTCCGAAGTTGGTATACCGGTTTATTATGTTAAGGAACTTCCCTGATTAGTTTTGTGGGTTCATTGGTTAAGGATAAAGGGGGAGGGTGGCTAGTCCCCCCCATTAATTTATATAAACGGTTTTTTCATGCAGAATTATTGGCTTTGCTCCAAATTCGGTATACCTGTTTATTATGTTAAGGAGCTTCCCTGATTCGTTTTGGGGATTCATTGATTAAGGATAAAGGGGGGGGGGTAGTCCACCCTCTTAATTTTTATAAATGGTTTTTTTTTGCAGGATTATTCGATTTGCTCCAAATTTGGTATACCGGTTTATTATGATAAGGAGCTTCCCTGATTAGATTTGGAGGTTCACTGGTTAAGTATAAAGGGTGAAACGGGGGCTAATTCCCCTTCACTTATTTTTTTGAAGGGCATTATTCTTTAAAATAAGAGTATGATATACAATTAGTGTGAATAGCCTGTGAACTCAATGCCATCAGTTTAGCTGGGCATTTTTCTTTTTTATTTTTATCATAACTAGATGGCACCACAACAGAATTTGTCACGATTTTGGAATTTTTATCATTCAACAATAGATCGAATTTCTTTTTAAACCCCTGTAATGGATGAGAAATAATAGTTTACAAATAAGAAATGATAAATTTAAGTTTGTTAACATTATAATTAATGTATGATGTTAAAATTTTTAATTGAAATTATTAAATTATAATTACAACTATATTTATAAAATAAAAAATGAGAAAACCAAATGTAGCGCATTCAGGTATCGATCCCGGGCCCTCGGATCAGCCGGCAAACGCCATGCCAACTGAGCTACGACTGACCTATAACTCAGGTTGCGAAGTAAGTATTTAAGTTGTGTACTAATATTAGACCCCCAGGTTTTTCAAGAACTAAGGGGCATTGGATAAAATCCGTTGAACCTGACACTAAGGGGTGTCTACCCTACAACATATATTAAAATAGTCAAAATCTGTGATTAACAAGGTTGGCCCTCTCCTTGTAAGTGTTTCAATACTTGATACGTACTGGTAACATTTTCCACGATTTATATTTTAAAAAAAAATGACGCATAGCAACCGTTTGTTTGGAGTCAGTTTCCAACCAAAACGTCATGACTAACATCACACTGAAAGCGTCTATAGATACTTAAAATTAAACATAGTTTATAATAGCTCCATGTTTTAACAGAAATTATTCGTTTATATTTTTTCAAAATAGCACATATTTTAATTACATTTTCTTTTGATTGTTATGAGAAAATGGCAAGAAAAAGATATAATTGCTATTTTAAAACTATTTTCCCTTTATTTTCTACATAAATGGAGTACTTGAGTTGCTAGAATCAAAATGGTGCTAAAAACTACAAAAAAATTAATATTTCAAAAATAAACGGAGATACAGTTTTCAAACAAATTGCATTTAAAAATACTTTTTTTTCCAATACGACGGTATAAAAATTGAAAATGTGCGATGCTTAAAAAATTTAAAAAATGCTATAGAGCATTTAATCGTACAATGATGCATCTGCTTTGTTTATTGCTAGCTTCTGTAAGGTAACGTTATTTTTTGGAGACACAAAATAAGCTGGGAGAAAGAAATAGCATACCTTATCGGGGGCTAAAAAAAGGAAACGGGGAAGACCACGGAAGAACTGGACGGATGATATTGCAAAGGCAATGAGGGATAGGGGTCTGGAGGAGGAATGGACCCTTGACCGAAAAAAATGGAAAAGGACTGTTGTAGATTCTTCGGATGGCGGCATCTGACGTCATCAACAGAGTTTATATGTATATTCAGTATTCACTATAAAGGTAATATAAAAAATAAAAATATATTTATTAAATTTAACCACACTGGTAACGTGAATAAAATCTGTTATTAAGGCAGTTTTTCCCTCTTCTTGTTTAAAATTCTTTCTTACGCTTTAAAAGTCATATGATAACATATATGCCAACAACATAAATGTCAAACTTTTTCTAATTGTCTGCCTTTCTAAATTATTTTAGAATAGAAAGGTTATAAACGTGACATTCTAAATAAGCTCACCAACTATGTATTCTAAGTAGCTATGAAGCTACTTAAAAAATTCTTTACAAAGAATAACTTTAAGAAGTTAATTAAGTAAATGTGAACGTAATCATCAGTTATGTTATTCTAACATATATTTTTTAACATTTAGCTTCTATTATCTTAATGTGCCATTGTGTATGCGTTGTTGTATTATATTTCATGATTGCATACAGAATGTTTTAAGTAGTAAAAGAAGCTTTATAATTCTCTCTTAGACAATGTAAAAACTTGGATTTGATACCTATACTTAGGAAGTGAAAAACGTTAGTTGATTATTTTATTTAGGCAAATATGAATACGTTTTAAAATATCGATCGTTTTATCAATAGATTCATCTAACTGTATAGTTATTTAGCTTCAATTTGCGATTCGTTTACAGTTATTTTACTAATAATCAATTTTGCCTGCTGAATTGCATTAAACATGCAATGGTTCATATGTTGTGAAACATGCATGTTTCTAAATTAGTTTTGTTGTCTAATTTGCAAATCATATTACTTATTTACATTTATCTGTCCGAAATTTTACTTTGTCTGAAGTGGGCAGTTTACCTCAAAATTGATAAAAAAATCGATTTTTGTTTTTAAATGGTAAATGAAAACCTGTTTAACTCTGGATGCATTGGCACCTCCTTTTTACCCATACGGCAGTTATATCGCGATATATTGTAAATTTTGTTAATACACCCAGCGCAATTACCCACACAAATTAAAACTTTAAACGGCTATTCCTCCATGTTCGTATTTTCTTCCCTTTCAGGTTTTAAAAATGCTAAGGCTTTTTTAGGTGCGTTCGTAATTATATAAATACGTAGCACCTATAGTCGTCGTTGAGTCCATCTGTCTGTCCATCCGTCTGTCCGTCTGTCTGCCCGCCTGTCCGTCTGTCTGCCCGCCTGTCCGTCTGTCTTCCCGCCTGTCCGTCTGTCTGTCCGTCCGCATATAACAGAGCAAAAACTACCCAACCGAATGGTTTGAAATTTTAAATATATGATTGTTATAAAATTTTGTCGACCCATTTCAAATTTTATGAAAATCGGATGTATAGTTTAATTACAGGGACAATCAAAAGTTTTTCTTTACATTACAGCCAATGGGAAAAATTATTGCAAGTGCATTTTAATGATGTTACAGCCTTCCGAATAGTCTGAAATTTTAAATATATAATTCTTGCAAAATTTTTGTCGAGCCATTTCAAATTTTATGAAAATCGGATGTATAGTTTAATTACAGGGACAGTCAAAAGTTTTCCGTTATATTAAGGCCAATGGGAAAAAATATTGTAAGTGCATTTTAATGATGTTACAGATTATGCACTTATGAAGTGCAAAAAATAATTATAAAACTAGTTATAGTACGAACGTACCTCATTTGCCACGTTTGATGAGCAATTTCCAACTTATTTGTATTTGAGATAGAGATTTAAAAATTTTTATACGTGTTCTTTATTCTATATGTGATAAATCTGCTAATTAAATTAGCCTTCATCAGGGTTATTATTAATATTTTTTTTAAATAAAAGTATACGAAGATGTGTTAGATTTCATCATTTTACACTGTATATATCAGTAAAAAAATTATATTAAAAGTAATAGTAGATGTATGTAAATATCCACACGCAGTCTTGTGTAATACACATTTGAAAATCTAAAAAAAAAAAAAAAAATAATAATAATAATAATAATTGATCAAAAATATTAATATTTAAAAAAGTACTAGGGATTTTTAAAAATTCAAATTTTCTTAAACTTTTAAAAATTTTTAATTAAATATGCAGCTAATATTTTTTCTTTTTTGCAAAATGTACTTTTAGTTGAACATTGAAATGCAATGAGTTGTGACATTTCACAAATAAGAATAAACATTACTACATTTTTAAGTAAAAACATTTGTTATTTTAGGAAAATTTAGGAAGTCAGGTTTCTTTGAAACTGGCAAATTACATGAAAATTTAACCGTAATATGGATTGTAATAACTCCTTATCTGATTAACCTTTGAATATGAAATTTTAAACACACATTAGAAGAGATATCCGTTGAAGGTTAATGTTAAAAAAATTGCTAATAGTAATAAAAAATATACTTAAAAAGGCATAATTACTTTATTTAGGTCGACATATGTTTCATCGCACAAACGACGATATTTTCAAGATCCTTGTTGATAGAAATATTTTCGCAAAATTTTTTAAAAATAAAAAAATGGTAAATAATATCACGAGACTTCATGTATAATGGAAAACCAGCGCAAACATAAAATAAAATAAAAATGGATATGTGTGAGCATGAATTAACTTCTACTATTCTTTCTAAACCTACATAGCATCTCTTTTCAAATTTTAGGTAACTCAAGAGAGACTGAATCATTGCAAATATTCTCACTGCGTAAAAATATCTCTATTGATTCCCGGATAATGGATGGTAAATAAAATCTTGATGGATAAATTATTCTACTATTTTTAAAATCAATCCGTAAAGGTTCTTTGCAGAATAATCTGGCTAAAGCTGTAGTTCTGTTGTTGTATTTGATGTCTGCTATATGTTCTTTGATTCTAGTTTTAAGTTTTCTGCTGTCATACCTATATAAAATTGCATTGTTGTATCTTCTTTGGTGAAAGGTATTTAATATACTCCTGATAATTGGTTTGATTTAATCTAATCTATTTTCTTACAAACGATAGTTTTTAATTTTATGGAAGGTTTTGAAATAAGGGAGAGACTGAATTTATTGAGTTTATATTTCAATTCTTCGAAGAAACCAGGAAAATAATGTAAAGTGGATAGCATGGAATTTTGCGGATTGAAATTTCTTTCTTTTTCTTATTTTTCAAGCTCGTAATTAATCTTTCTATGATGCTTTCTTTGTATCCATTGTTTCTTTCAATATCATATATTTTATTTATTTCCTTATTTAACTGCTCTGGGGTGCAGACTGTGAAAGCTCTTTGAATAGAATGTCTAAATGTGAAACTTTGTAAAATGGTGCTTTAGCATTATGAGGGATAATGTAGGCTATGGGTTTTCTGTAAACAGTGCGTTCTGTTCCCTGGTGCGTCTTGATTAATAATACATCTAAATAAGGTAGCGTTATATTTCCAATGTAAATTTAATTTTAGAATCAAGGCTATTAACCTGGTTAATGTTCTGAAAAAGTGTCTAAATGCATATAAATCTTATTAAATTTCATTTGTAATTTAATGCTTTTCTAATAAATAATTTCCCCTTACGCGCAGGATATCTCATAATTGAATAGGCCAAAATTATTTTATTGAGTAGAGACATAATGTGTGTTTAAAATGACCTACACTGGAAATATATAATGCTTAGTACTCGAGAAAAAAAATGTAAAAATAATATATCAAAACTTTGATGATTTTTTTAAATATAAAAGCAGTCATTTTTTTTTTTCGTATTTGATCATTTGATCTTTTTTTTTTCGTATTTTTCAGTTAAAATTTCATGAAATTCTATTCAGCCATTTTCTAGAAATCATGCGTGCAATGATCAAAAACTCCGTTTTGATAGAATCGACTTTAAAAATCAAATTATCCCTTGAGCATATTAGTAGGGTCTGAAATGTTTTCCAGCTCGATTTTTGTGCCAAGTTTAATATTTTTATTTTATTTTGTAGCTTTTGACACATAGATTCCAAATATCTTAGGTGCCATTTTTTTCTTGCACATTTTTGAGGTGATTTTCAAGATGGCATCCAAGATGGCTGCCATTTACTGACTTTTTTAATATTTGTAGGATATTATAAATCTGTATATCAAATTATATGTTTTTGGGGTCAAAAAATGCAAATCTACTATCAAAATGCGCATAAATTGTGTTATTTATTATTTATTTATAAATTTACTACAAAATTACTAATATACTAAAGGCATAGATTTTCAGATGACTATCGTTTGGTATGCTACGACCTTCTCTTTGAAACACTGCCACATTCTACAGAGATTATTTTGCTGCAAGAAATTGCACAATTGTGAAGTTGAAGCTACAACTTTGTTTGAAGAGATAAGAGTACTAGTTGAAAAAAATTGTCTTCCACATATTACACAAAAAAGTGGTGATATAGCAAAGTTCTTACAACAGTATATGAACCAAATTGGATCTTTGTTACGTTTCATCCGTGCAACTCGTCAAGGAGATTGGGCATTGCATCTCGCGTCATTAAAAAAAAAAAACAAAAAAAAAAAAAACCAAGTATTATTTTGCTCATGACTTATTTCATTATGCCAGACTCATTCCAGAGTAATTAGCACAGATGAAGGACATTAAAACAACATATCCAGAAATATGGGATGCTCTCGAATCTGGTTGTTTTGCAATATCCAAAGCCAATGTGCCGCTTATGAAACTATTTTCAGAACAGAAGTTGGAACAGAACTGAAGAACATTGGTGGAGTTATTGGTTTAACTTAGAATGAAAACGCCCTCGAAAGGTATTTCTTGTGTGCACCAGAAGTATTACGCATTGTTTCAACTTCCTATGAAAAGTACTTTCCATATGAAGTCTCTAAGCAGCCCAGGAAACACTATCAACTTCGGACTTCCATGTCGCTAAGAATTTTTCACAAAACAGCCATCGTCAAGGAGAGTATTCGGTATCATTGTACCTTTCCATATTCGGTACCTTTCCAAGATAATACCACACTAATAAATATTGCATCCTCTATGAAAGTTCCAGAATCTGCGAAGGATGATATTCTAAATCGTCGACCAAAAGGGCCAATTGGAATTCGAAGAATTTGTAAGAGATAGACTAATTCGAGAAGATAGGAAACTTCCGGACTTCCATGTCGCTAAGAATTTTTCACAAAACAGCCATCGTCAAGGAGAGTATTCGGTATCATTGTGGAAGAAACCCTTTCCAAGATAATACCACACTAATAAATATTGCATCCTCTATGAAAGTTCCAGAATCTGCGAAGGATGATATTCTAAATCGTCGACCAAAAGGGCCAATTGGAATTCGAAGAATTTGTAAGAGATAGACTAATTCGAGAAGATAGGAAACTTCCGGACTTCCATGTCGCTAAGAATTTTTCACAAAACAGCCATCGTCAAGGAGAGTATTCGGTATCATTGTGGGAGAAACCCTTTCCAAGATAATACTACACTAATAAATATTGCATCCTCTATGAAAGTTCCAGAATCTGCGAATGATGATATTCTAAATCGTCGACCAAAAGGGCCAATTGGAATTCGAAGAATTTGTAAGAGATAGACTAATTCGAGAAGATAGGAAACTTCCGGACTTCCATGTCGCTAAGAATTTTTCACAAAACAGCCATCGTCAAGGAGAGTATTCGGTATCATTGTGGGAGAAACCCTTTCCAAGATAATACTACACTAATAAATATTGCATCCTCTATGAAAGTTCCAGAATCTGCGAATGATGATATTCTAAATCGTCGACCAAAAGGGCCAATTGGAATTCGAAGAATTTGTAAGAGATAGACTAATTCGAGAAGATAGGAAACTTCCGGACTTCCATGTCGCTAAGAATTTTTCACAAAACAGCCATCGTCAAGGAGAGTATTCGGTATCATTGTGGGAGAAACCCTTTCCAAGATAATACTACACTAATAAATATTGCATCCTCTATGAAAGTTCCAGAATCTGCGAATGATGATATTCTAAATCGTCGACCAAAAGGGCCAATTGGAATTCGAAGAATTTGTAAGAGATAGACTAATTCGAGAAGATAGGAAACTTCCGGACTTCCATGTCGCTAAGAATTTTTCACAAAACAGCCATCATCAAGGAGAGTATTCGGTATCATTGTGGGAGAAACCCTTTCCAAGATAATACCACACTAATAAATATTGCATCCTCTATGAAAGTTCCAGAATCTGCGAAGGATGATATTCTAAATCGTCAACCAAAAGGGCCAATTGGAATTCGAAGAATTTGTAAGAGATAGACTAATTCGAGAAGATAGGAAACTTCCGGACTTCCATGTCGCTAAGAATTTTTCACAACGCAGCCATCGTCAAGGAGAGTATTCGGGATCATTGTGGAGGAAACCCTTTACAAGATAATACCACACTAATGAATATTGCATCCTCTATGAAAGTTCCAGAATCTGCTAAGGATGATATTCTGAATCATCGACCAAAAGGGCCAATTGGAATTTGAAGAATTTGTAAGACATAGACTAATTCGAGGAGATTGGAAACTTCTTGCTCGATTTCTTGTTGTTATAGAATCAAGACCTCAAATGTCTACAAACCTAAAAGATGCAATTGGAAACTACAAGTTTTTTGTAATACCAAGATCCTTATTTTCCTCTGATGGATATCTTCATATTCCATCTGACAAAGTTCATTGATGGCAGAAATAGATGATCACCCATACTTGACTCATTAGAATCCTCTATTATTTCTCCGATAGAAAAAGTTTGTATTATAGATGGAATGGCAATCTTACAGTCAGTAAAAAAGACATCTGCGATGAAAACTTGTGAAGACTTCGCAAATGCTTTTACCGAGATCATTATGAAAATGACAAGCGGATACACTGAAAGGAGAATAATATTTGACCAATACCTTGAGCATTCTTTGAAGGAGCAAACTAGTAAGAAAAGATTGGGGGCGACAGAACCTATTAGATTTACTATTACAAATAGTACCAATATAACGTTGGTTTCATTAAAGACGTTTCTTTCACATACTGAAACAAAATCACAGCTGACTATCTCGGGCATAAATTATTACAGGTTTTTGCTGCTAGTGAGAAGAAAATTGTTGTCGTTATTGGCAGTAAGGCATACAGTAACCATGCGAATGTTTTCGATTCAAAATTATGTGATCATACACTTAAAGAAGCAGACACCATTATACATCTTCATGTACTTGATATAGTGAACCATCATGATAATTATGAGATCGATGTATTTTCGCAAGATACTGACATTTTCATATTGCTGGTTGACTTGGTTTCAAGTCATCTAGTAAGCAGGGAAATTAGTTTTGTTACTGGCCGAGGCAACAAACACAGAAAAATTAATATTAATGAAAGATGTCGAGTAATAGGTGCTCATAAAAGCAAAAGGTTTACTAGGTTTACATTTATATACTGGTGGAGACTGGGCAGGAAAATTTGTAAGCATTTCAAAACAGAAGTGGATAAAAGTGTATATCAATCTTCAGTGTGATGATAATATTATAACAGCTTTTCAAGAACTTGGGGAACCTAATGTAGATCCACTATCCAATCTGTCGTTGTTTGAAAAATTCACCAACTGGACTTATTTGAAAAATAGTAATTTTTAAAGGATTTCAGAGTTAAGATGGCACCTTTTCAGAACTAAAAGTTTCGAGGGGGAGAAATTACCATCAACCCTTGGAGCACTGAAGTCACATATTCTAAGATCAAACTTAATTTGCACCATTGGAAAGGCCTACAGAAATCCTCGACCTACAATAACTTCACTTATTGGCAATGGTTGGGGAAAAATGGCGAAGGAGTAATTTCTCCAGTCAAATGCCTGGAGTTACCTACGCCCAAAGGAGTTATTGAACTTGTGAAATGTGAGTGTAAGAGAACATGTACAGATGGGAAATGTTCTTGCTTAAAGAACACTCTGGTTTGTACTGCCCTTTGCAAGTGCAGTGATTGCAACAACACAAAGGACTATCAATACCATCACAGCGATACAAGCGATTCAGAAGAGGATACATAACATCCCAGTACTGTATATACATATAATTGCTGTTTTTAATAATTTTTTTCAATATCTTCAATAATTTATGTTATTTCATTTAAATACTTTGGTTGTGTATAACTGGTTAATAAAACGCTTGTACATCTAATGTTTTTCATATTTTTGTGCTTTATTTGCATCTTATCGCTTAAAACACTTCAAAAACTCAATTTACTCCTTATTTTATTATATATTTGTATTTCTTGACACTGAAAATATATAATTTAATGTATTGGTCAATAATATACCTCAAATATTAAAGAACTCAGCAAATGGCAGCCATCTTGGACGCCATCTTGAAAATCACCCACAAAAATGTGTATAAAAAATGGCACCTAAGGTATTTGGAATCTACATGTCAAAACCTTCACAATACAATAAAAATATCAAACTTGGCACGTCAATCGAGCTGGAGCCACATTTTACGACATTTCAAACCCTACTATATAAGCAGAAATCAAACTGCTTTCGAATTAACTTCTAAACTGAATTTTTTCATGGGGAATACTTTTAAAATGTTACTAAATAATAAAATTTTAATATAAGTTATTAAATAAAAGAAAAGAAAAGTGCCTAAGTTAAACTGATGGCATTGAGCTCACATGCTATTCACACTAATTGTATATTACACTCTTATTTCAAAGAATAATGCCCCTCGAAAAATAAATTAAGCGGGGCTGGGGGATTACACCCCATTTATACTTAACCAATGAACCTCCAAATATAACCAGGGACGCGTATTATCAGAATAAACCTCTATATCAAATATGAAGCAAATCGGATAATTCTGCATGAAAAACCTATTTAGCTAAATTAAAGGGGGTATTAGTTCCCCAATCCCCCCCTTTATACTTAACCAATGAACATCCAAATCTAATCAGGGAAGCGCCTTATCAGAATAAACCGGTATACCAAAGTTGGAGCAAATCGGATAATTCTGCATGAAACACCCATTTATCTAAATTAATGGGGGGGATTAGCCCCCGTTACCCTCCTTTATACTTAACCAATGAACCCCCAAAACTAATCAGGGAAGCGCCTTATCAGAATGATCCTAGGAAAAAAATTGAAGCAAATTGGATATTTCTGTCAATAGTTATTGCGTTACGGTACATACATACGTATATGCATACATACGTGCGTAAACACAGAACCTGCGGGCACATTAGCTTTCAGGATTTGATAGCTTGTGAGCTAAAAGATGATTTGTTCTCACTTTCAAAGGTACCTGACCTATTAACATACGTCTTATTGGAAAACAATTTGCATATTTGGCGTATGAGAATTTTTATCCCAACACATTTTTTAATATCATTTTTGAATTTAACTTCTAATATCTTAATGTACCATGTTGCGTATAATATGTCCTATTATATTTCATGGTTATATTTGAATGTTCCAGGCTGAATAATAAGATTTGGGATTTGTTGTCTATATTTAGAAAGTGGAAAACTCCAGTTAAATTTTACTTCATTATTATGAATACACTTTAAAGCGCCGAATATTCTACCAGCAAATTAGAGTCCTGCATCGGGTCTGGTAATCTGATTTACTCGAATCCGACCCAATCCATGGTTCGGGTCGGGCTCAGTTGACTCTATTTATTTATTTATTTTTATTTTATTTTTTTTTTTTTACGAGTCGGTTGACTTGAAATGGTTTCGGGTTCGAGTTGGGTTTTGATTCTTCCGGATCAAGTTCTGTTTCACGAGAATTTTCCGAAACGAAGTCCTAAGTATTTTTCAAATGGAAAAAAAAAAAAAAAACTATATATTTGAATATTAATGAGTATATATGTGTTCATTTTTATATAAAAAATAATATTAGAGTTATAATTGTAGGTTATTTTACCAAAATTGTGCTAAAATATGGTTTCCTTCAGGATTATTAAATTATCAAATTAGTATACCACCAGGCATCTGGCCGGGTGCAGGTTGAAGTGGGTTCGGATGACGTTTCGGGTTGACGAAATTTTCTTTGTTGGGTTCGGGAGGGATTTTGAGATGACTTTAAGCAGGATTTTTGAGCTCTAGTCAGGTACAACCCAACCCGTGAATGGCTCTACAGCCGATATAACTAATAGTAGTTATCTATTTTTCATTGGGGATTTACTTATAGTTATTTAATTATTAATCAATTTTGGCTGCTGAGTTTCATGTTAAATGAAATTACTTTAATTAGTATTTATATATTTAGTTGAAAAAATTTATTTACTGTTCGTTTTCGAAAGCCGCGCCTGGCACTTTGGGGCGATTCTACTATCCAAAGGGGTGTTATGCTGAGATGGGCATTTTCCTAAGTTAAACTTCGGCGTTCTCGTCTGCGTTGTCATTAAGATTCGCGCTTACTTGTTTGTTATTTTTTACTTCCGATCAAAGTTTAAAATTCTATTGATTTCTCGTTTTAATTTAAATTAAAACTTCTATCTTTAGTGTTCAAATGGATAGTTCGAGTAGAAATAATTCTTTCGCGAGTGGTAGTAAGAAAATTATATATAATGTCATTCAGTTTTGTGATCAAGAAACAGAAAAAGGAGAATTAATTGTTCCGATAGCCCATTCTATAAAACGAGCCAGTGTAATTGCCGAGGTTTCTAGTAGTACTATTAAAAAAATTCGCCGAGAAGCAGGAGGTGAGCGTGGATGAGCGTAATCCTGCTTTTTGTTCACATAAAAAAAAAGAGTTTAAAACAATGTCTTAGAAAAAACAGGTATAGATGAATTTCAGGAGATGAGGAGGATAACATTTAAAGGTATATTTTAACGAGTAAGCTTTTTTATATAATTTGCAAAAATAATAATAATTTTTTTTTTTGCGAAAAGCAAAAATGTTGTATAACTTTTTAAAATTTTTAAGCGTTTTCGTTTTTTATAAATATTAACTATAAAAACGTTTTTACATAAATCGATATTATTTCCCCAAAAGCGTATTCTTAAAAAATGCCGCTATACAAATTCCGCTCACCCCTATTTTGATAAAATCAAAGCAGACCTGACGCATGCGCAATAGCGCGGAGGGTTTTGCTATAAGAAAACAAACAGTAATTAGATTTATTTCTCTAAATTTTTTACTTTATCTAGAAACATTTTTTATAGACAGATGAATGAAATTAAACATAGTGATTTTTTAATAAAATTTTAATATACACAGTTTAAATTTATAGCATTTTAATTATTGCACTTTTCAAGTTAACCCTCCGTCTACCAGACGGGTCCATTGGACCCAACAGGTACATACAAAATATTCATTCAAACCAGAAATTTCTTTAAAATAAACTAAGTATATAAACCAGACAAAAATAAGGTAAATAAATAAGTTAAATAGTTTTAAATAAAAATTCTGGTGTAGAACGTTTTATTAAAACTTGAATAAAATTCCCGGTAGATCTAGGGTTAAAATATTTTCTATTTAAAAATAATTCAATATGAAATTTAATGTAAACACTGTACGTATTTGCTATATGAAACTAAAAAATTACTACTAATGCTGACATGCTTTTTTTAATTTCAATTTTAGACTTATTAGATTCTATTATATTAACTAGTTGCGTAGCAACCCGTTGTGTTGCTTTTGAATTGCATGAGACAATCGATCTTTTTGCGAAAAAGGAAATCTTAACTTTATTGTAAATTTAGAAAGTCATTGCAATATTAATTTTATTAAATACAATATTTCAAATAATAAGTTATATTTACAATTTAAGTCAAAACTTTCCCAATAAAAATGCACATATTCAATAACTTTATTTGCCTAGAGCTTTTTGCTCTTCCAAGATTTTGCTTTGAATTTCGGAGTTCGTAGAAATGATGTAATTTGGGTCAACTTATACAAAAATGAATTTGTTTAGACGAATTTATTCAGAAGCATTTTATATTTATGAATCAAAATAAATATTTAAGGAATTATTTTTTTTTCTCGCTAAAACTTTTCTCTTTTTTTTTCTCGCTTTTTCGCATTTTTAATGTCCGCTTTGGAAAAGTTTTATTAGCCATCTTAAGGCAATGGTTGAAAATCTACTTTACGACTTTAAATTAAATGAAAATAACGTACGGTGTTTTTTTTCTTTTGACGTCAACAGAATTTA
Source organism: Maratus speciosus (assembly GCA_963932465.1). NCBI lineage: Eukaryota > Metazoa > Arthropoda > Arachnida > Araneae > Salticidae > Maratus > Maratus speciosus. The sequence goes on from OZ010788.1 coordinate 149,758,413, forward strand.
TCTCAATGTTCCAGTCGAGAGTCGAATTTGTGTTTCTAAAGTAAACGGATTCCGGAGCTTGACTATGTGCGAGTTCGTATTTCGTGAAATTTTCTTGAAAACTACAATCATTTTTTCACTATTTATTCAAATATACGTTAATTTCAATTTTAAAATGATTTCAAACAATGATACCTAATAATCCTTGTCATTTTCCCTTTTCTCTCTTTTATCCACAAAAATGGAGCAATTTTAGTTTCCATCATTACAGAAATGTCATCAAAAATAACGTAAAAATTTATATCTCGAAAACTAAACAAATATTAAAATTCTAGAAACCACGTTTAACATCCTCGGACCCATGCGGATAACTGGCGTTAATTTGATCGCCCAACGCCCAACATTCCATATTCTAGGAGGAACAGCTGTGAAATACAAATGGACAGTCACTTTTTAATATAATAATTGATGAAGTTTTAATTTCGCTATAAAAAATTAGCCAGGGACAAATCCTGAATTATTTATATTATTTTAAGTGCAAATGGCTTATTCCTTAAATGAGCCTGTACGCAATGGATATAGATTAAAAAACATTATTCTTGAAAATTATTTAAAAAGACATAATAAATAAATCAATTAAGATAAAGTTTTCACGAAAATTGCATTTAAAAGTAGATTTTTTTCCCTATATAACGGGTGTAAAAATTGAAGATGCGCGATGTTTAGAAATTCGAAAAATTGCAGTAGCAAACATTGCAAATCAGATATTTAATCGTCAAGCGTTGCCATTCTCAAAATGACGTCAGCCGTACGCATGGACATATTTTCCCTTTAGATAGATTTTCAAACGTGAAGATCCGTTTGTCAGCTAAAACTTTGCATGTGAAAATGTATTCTTTTGGCTTGAGGGTCTAATTTCAGTACCGCGAAGTACAAATTCCAGAAACTGATGTCTTTTAGATGTATTCGTGTAAAAATATATAGTTTTATCAAAGAAAAGGATTGTTTTCTTTTAAATATGGCATTTACTGAAGCATTACGCCAAGTGTCTCAAATTCGGTATCAGCCGAATGAAAATATATTGTAACATTAGCTTTATTAGCGAAAATGTTTTTTAAATAGTGACGTCATTTTCTGTTCAGACTTAAAATAGTTACTTTTAATTATAATGAGTAAATGATATCAATAAGAATAAATAAACACCAATATTTCTTTTTTTCTGCAACAGTGGAAATAATACGATTGCTATATTTTGAAGAAATTTCAAAAAATCTTTTCAAATTAAATTAAAAATATAAAAGTGAAAATATTTAGAAAAATAGCTAGTGCGAGGACATCTACAAATGAACAGCTTTCATTTAAAAAAAGAATTATTAGCAAAATTGGTACAGTAGAAAGTTCAAGGAAGATGTCTAAAAAAGCTATCTTGTGTTTTCAGTCGATAGATTATTTTTTCTCTTTTACTTTAACAGTTGCCTAGCAACTCTTTTTCATACAAATTACATTTAAAAGCACATATTTTTCCCAATTCGGCTCTAAAAACTCAAATTGTTCGACTACATATATGTTAAATTCGTGCTTTTTTATATATTATTCTTTTATTTATTTATTGATGAAGCTTTAATTTCTTTGTAGAAAATTAGCGGGAGAGAAATTCTGAACTTTTTTTACGTGCAAATTATTTATTAATATTTCGCAATGGAGCCGGCACGGCAAAATCATTTAACTGATAAATAACAACGAAATAAAGCCAAAACTCACTGGGTTTTATAACAGACGATATTATTGACATAGCACGTATTTTAATTTCAAAATTTTTTCGGTTTTTATGAGAAAATGGCAACTAAAAGATACAACAATCTACTATTTTCATTTTTTCCCCTTTAGTTTCAACAGAAATGGAGTTCTTCAGTTGCCACAATTACAAAAAATGTATTAAAAACTACAAAAAAATTAATATCTCAAAATTAAATTGTGATACAGCTTTCAAACAAATTGCATTTAAAAGAGCATATTTTTCGTTACACGACGGTGAAAAAATTTAAAATGTGCGATGTTTAGAAGTTTAAAGTTTGCAGTAGAGAAAATTGCAAAACCAAAATTTTATTTCAAATTTCAAAGTGTTGCCATTCGCAGAATGACGTATGCGTTACGCACAGATATGTTTGTCCTTTATAATATAGATATGACAATTGTTGAAGTATGTTCCATGATTATAATTGGATGTTTTAGGCAGGATAATGAAACATAGTATCCAACTGTTATATTTTTCATTACCACTATTTTTTAGTAGAAAAATTTGCCTTATTTAATCTTAGTTTTTCTGTGATTAAACAAGACAATATTTTTCAAAAAAAATGTGGTTGAATAAAATCGTAAAATCACCCCACTATGAAACAAGGTTTATATAATTATCTCTTGGGCATTATTCATCATTCATAAACTTGGATTTGTTGTTTATGCTTACAAAGTCTTAGTTAAACGTTTTTTCCTTATTTTATTTAGACAGGTATGAAATACACTTTAAAGTGGACACTGTTTTATTATCTAACAATTTATTTATCTAACAATGGTTATTTTGTTTTTTAGAGGTTCGTTTAGAGTTCTTTTATAAATAATCAATTATAGCTCCTGAATTGCTTGTTTATCGAAGTTTCTAAATTAGTTTTTTTTTTTTTTTTTGTCTAATCGCTAAAGTAGTTTTCAATGTCTATTTCTCAAAGTAATTTATGTAGTCCTTTATTGCGTGGTTTTGAATATATATATATCTTTACAACAACAGAGAAGAATGATGCCTCAAGCTTAGATTGTGAAACACATTACAATACATTCATAATTCTGTAACACTGTCTGTTCTGTGAGACACTAATCTGTTCTGTGAGAGATAATGGCTAAGTAAACAGATTGGAAAACGCATGATAATACATTTTAAAATCCAATTCCAGTACTTATCATCTACAGTCGAAAAAATATCCTAATTCTTTTGTGCAGCACTGCGTATGATCTATAGATTAGTATACAGGGTGTCCGGTCTCAACGGTGTCCAATGGCTAATTCCTAAACCGTTAGTCATAGACATATAGTTCCAATTAGAAAAATGCTTTATATCAGATAAAGAAATATTTTAAAAGCGATTTGGGTCAATAAAAACATTTCTTAAAAAAATAAGAAATTTAATTTTTATACGGTCCCCTGGTCCTATAAGTTATATTTAGTAAAATTTTCCTATTACACTGGCAAGTAAGACAAAAAAGTCCCATTCATATAACACTAAAATTGTGCTAGTTATGAAACTTTAAAAATGCATGACTTATGCCACTTTTCTGCTTTGAAAACAAATGAGTTCGGCTTGGCTTTGAGGGGTCACATTCCAAGTGCTTGAAGTATTCGATGATCTCCTTTCATGTGTATCTGCGCTTTAAAAAAAATCGTACAAGTATTACGATTAAGTTTATATTTATTAAGTTTCAGATTGGCTGAAATAACATGTGTTTTATTTTGTCAGGATTTGAGACTGTTTCTTTTATGATTTCTTTTAATAAAATTATGTTTTTATGTTACTTCAACGATCTTATGTATGTTTCTCCAGTTCAAAATTTGTATTCGAACTTTAACCCACTTTCAAATATCCGAACGAGATTACATTTTACATACTGGCCTAAATCCAATAACAATCTAATATTATTATGATTTTCGGTGGTTACCATTTATACTTATTTTATAGGATAACACAAAAAATTTCAGATAGATTACCACCAAGAAGTTTATGAAAAAGTTTTAGATTAGATAATACAAGACGGAGATTGTTGGGTTTTTTAACTTTTATGTATTATTTAGCACTGAATCCGAAAATTGCCTTAATTTTTAACCATCATGTCAGGATATTTCGCAAATCATAAATTGCCGAATTTAAGTAATAACAAAAATCGGATACTATAAAGTAAAGGTGATGGTTGTATTTTTTAACTTTTGATAATTGATTTTTACGTACTTTTTAGCACTAAATCTGAAAATGACTTTCATTTTAACCATCACGTTTGAATTTTTTTGCAAATGTGTAAGTTAAAATATAGCGAAAATCTCATACTATAAAACATATGTAAAACTTTTTTTACTTTATTTTATTCAATAATTTATTCGATATTTTTGCTTGTCTTGGGGTTCTTACAGCTGGGTGGTGTGATGAGATGGGGGAGGAGATTAAATTTTAACTTTGAACTTTTTAACTTTGAACTTTACAATTTTCGAAAAATCCTGATGTGATGGCTAAAAATGAAGGTCAATTCCGGATTCAGCGGTACAGAATACATAAGAATCAATTATCAAAAGCTAAAAAACATGAAATAACCCAACTTTTGCAAGCTAGCCTAATCTAATAATATTTTAAAATACGTATCATTTTGTAAAGAATTGAGGCTGTTAATTTAGCACCATTTTATTTAACAAAAATTCTGTTTTTTTCTGTCTTCTTAAATGTTTATTACAAATTGTATATTTTGCATTAATATGTCAGAATGACTAAAGATTTCAAATTTATATTGCAATGTTAATTTTACTCTCAACCATTTTTTAATATATCTGACGAAATTATCTTTCAACTAAATTTGTGAATGACCCCCCAATTTGCAGCAAAAAATAGGCTCCAACTTTAAACAGGTATTACTCGGTCAATTTTAATCGTAGAACAACGGGACTTTTTTTGTATTACTTGTCAGTGTAAAAGGAAAATTTTACTAAATATAACTTATAGGACCGGGGGACCGTATAAAAATTTAAATTTCGTAATTTTTTAAGAAATGTTTTTATTGACCCAAATCGCTTTTAAAATATTTCTTTACCCGATTTAAAACATTTTTGTAACTGGAACTATATGTCTATGACTAACGGTTTAGGAATTAGCCATTGGGCACCGTTGAGACCGGACACCCTGTATAGACTACATAGTACGCAAAAATCTATTACTTTTAGACATGATACAGGTGTAAATACCCTTCAGCAATTTCCGCCCATAATCCAGAATGTACTCATACACACATAAATTATTTTGGATTTTATTTGAGCAGTACGGAAAATTTTAGAATAATTAAAATTCTTATTAATAAAAGAAGTTAACATTTACAGAAAAGAGCAAAATTCACTAAACAAGATTTTTGTTTTTGTATTATTTTAACAAGATTCTGGTTTTAATTTTTTTGAAAAATCAGTGTTTCTTAATTTAGAAAGCATAGTGGATGTTAGTTAAACGACAAAGAAAACTTTGTTGCTAAAACTTTTATTTCACTCTTGTTTCGTTATTTTTTCCTCATAGTTAAAAAAAAAATGTATTTAGCCTTTAAACTGAAAGAAGTGTAGTTATTATGTAATACATATAATAAATACATGCAGTGACTAATTTGCGCTGGTACTTTTTTGATTTTATTGAATACAGTAGAACCTCGATCCACCGTTTTTCAAGGGGTACGTGAAAAAAAACGATGGATGCGGGAAAACGATGAATACGGGTTAACGTCAAAACACGAATAAAACAACCTTTGTGCATTTCTAATACATGCATTGTATACAGTATACTAATAAATACTAATTTGTTACTTGCCAAACTGTAAAAGAAATAAATCGAAGTTGTTGAAAATCGATATTTATTTTAAAAAAGCAGTAATTTTATGTGTGGTTTTTCGTACATTTGTTAAATTAAACAACAAATTTTCAAGATGTACAACATTTTTCTGGAAATTTTCTGTAATTTCATATGAATATATAAAAGTTCGTGCACTATCAAATGCCGTAATTGCATGAGACAGACTTGGCACTGGTGTAGACTCAGCTTCATTGGCATGAACATTATCATCTGCTTCTTCGCCATTATTTTCATTTTTTGCATCATCACACATTTCTTCTATGCCTAGGACACCGCATGTCGCAACATTTTGATCTATGGAAATATAATCCCTAAATTTCAGTAATCCCCCCCCCCCCCCCTAAAACAGTACAAACGAGTTGCTTTAGGATAAAAGAAGTAATTCCAGTTTGTATGTCATATGGATCCCCTTGACCTTCAATTTCATTTCGGTGAGATGAAAAAATTTACAACGATGAATGCGGGAAAACACTTTTTGAAGAACGATGTATGCGGGTTTTGTTAACATTATTTAAATATAATTTGTGCAGGGACCATAGAAAAAAAAATCAATGCGGGAAAACGATGGATGCGGGAACGATAGATCGGGGTTTCACTGTATTTAAATTTTGATCATAATTCACCGGAGTTCATAAATATTTTGATTATAATTCACCGGAGCTCCGGAACCCAGCGGAACAGCGCTGTGTGCTGTGTTTTTCTAGTTGGTACAAAGAAATCCTGTACGAGTAGGATTTTTCGAAAATTCTCCACCCCTGATTTTAATGTTTTTGCTCTGTTCATATATTATACATTTTTATATAAAAATGCACATACATATAGTCAAAACAGATAAAAAAAATTTCTTTTGCTGAAGACGAAATTGCTTTAAATTTTGCAGATAATGTATGAAGTAAATAAAAAGAAAATTGACCAGTTAAACTGATGGCATTGAGCTCACAGGCTAAACACAATAATTGAATATTATACTCTTATTTCAAAGAATAATGCCCATCGAAAAATAAATGAAGGGGATTAGTCCTCCCACCGTTTCCTCACTTTATACCTAACCAAGGAACCTCCAAATCTAATCAGGGAAGTGCCTTATCAGAATAAACTTGTATACCCAATTTGAAACAAATCAGATAATTCTGCATGAAAAACCCATTTAGCTAAATCAAGGGAGAGGGATTAGCTCTCCGATTTCCCCCTTTTGTACTTAACCAATGAATTTCAAAATCTAATCAGGGAAGCGCCTTATCAGAATAAACCGGTATACCAAATTTGAAGCAAATTGAATAATTCTGCATGAAAAACCCATTTATCTAACTTAACGGGGGGATTAGCCCTTCGTTCTCCCCCCTTTATACTTAACCAGTGAACCTCCAAATCCAATCAGGAAAGCGCATTATCAGAAGAAAACCCGTATACGAAATTTGAAGCAAATCGGATAATTCTTCATCAAAAACCCATTTATCTAAATTAAGGGGAGGATTAGCCTCCCGTTCCCCCCTTTTATACTTAATCAATGAATCCCCAAAACTAATCAGGAAAGCGAATTATCAGAATTAACCTAGAAAAAAATTTGAAGAAAATCGGATATTTTTATCACGAGGTATTGCGTTACGCACATTTATATATATATACATTCGTGGAAAAAAAAAGTAAACACCTCCTACTAACTCCTCAACAAATTATCATAGACGAAAGTTACTGGTACCTAACGATTGGAAATAAAGGCTACTTTTAAATGATGTATATAAAATTTGCTTAGGGGGCCATCTACATATTAAAACGAATCCAAATTTCATTTTTTTCAATGGCAATACCCAATTTTAACCAGATATTTCAAATCTTCAGTTAAAACTATGCCTAGACACCAAATTTCAAGTCTTTTAAACTATAAACGTTCAAAATTTAGTGCTTCTAATGTTAAATTACATTTTCATATTTTTATTTATATCTCCTGAAATTATACTCCTAATGTGCTAATTTTTTTGTGTAGCAATAATGGTAATACACCCAAACATAAATACGTTGAATTTGCAATTTTTATAATTTTATGATATGAATTATGAAATTAATATTCGAAAAAAATTATGAATTGCAACCTACAGCTTTTTTAATGGATTTAGTTTTATTAAGTCCTGCTTTATGGAAATCCAAAATTTCACAATTTTCTTCCAAGTAGTTTTCAAATTATGCTTAAAAAACGGCAAAAGGATGTTTTAAGGGGCCGTCTGTGATAGAAGTGACTACCGTATTTTATGGAAGAAACGCCGCACTCCTCAGAACTGGTCTGAATGAGTTTAAAAATATCGTAATCGCCGCACCCGTCGTAAACGCCGCACCTAAGGGAACGCTACTTTTGTCGACAATGTCTCATTGAACTAACTTTAATCAAAGTATTCTGAACAGTGTAGCGTGCCTCGTTTTTAATAACTTAAGATTCTAAAATTTTATTTAAAGTATTTAAATCAGGTTTTAAATGGTTTTATGTAATTTTTTTTTTTTAAATAAGGAGACGTCAGTTGGTATTAAAACCATCCAGAGCGCGGGACGCGGACTCCTCTCCTTAGACGCTACGCATTACGCTACACGTTAACGCAGGCGCAATTTAACACACTTTTTACGCAGCATCCACTTTAGTCCTTTTTCAGTTTCTGTTTGAAGCCCTCAAAATTTGAGTCGTGAATATCTGAGTGGAAGAGTTGTAAATTTTCTTTGTCTACCTGTATGGTTCAATTCTTGAGATGAGATTACTTCAATTCTATGGGATCGGTATCATCATCGAAAATGTCACAGTTTTCATTATCGGCAAAGTCAGAAAGATTCGCGTTGTTGAGCAGGGGACTTAAGAACAATCTTAAGGAATTTTTACTTTATCCCAATTTTACGCGCGCGAAAAAGAAAAAAAATCGTAAATGCCGCACATGTTGTAAACGCCGCACTTGACAAAAAATTAACTTTCAAACTCGTAAACGCCGCGGCGTTTCTTCATAAAATACGGTAGATATTTTGAAATTTCTTCTGCTGTCGTGTAATCTAGCAGGCTTCATTGACTGCTTGAGTGGTGCTTCAGGTGCCTTGATCAAGAAGGGGCTCTCTCGGTTAACAACCCAGATAGCATTTTTTGCTTTTTAAAGCCTTTTTTCAACCATTCTACGTAAATGTTTGAATGCTTTTTAAAGGCTTTGCATGAAAAGTTTGTAAATGTTTTGTAAAGGATCGAAAAAGGTTCCGACTTGACGCTGTCTGAGGGACTTTGTAAGTGTTTCATGATAAGCAGGTGAAAAGGAAGAAACGAAAGGGTAGTTACAGGAGTTACAATCAAAGATTGATGAAAGGCTTTTATTACAAGCATGCATAAGAAAATGAAAATGAGGTTTTTATAAATCATAAAATCTTATTTGATAGAAAAATGAGATAAATAACTCAACTTAGAATTTTTCTGAGCTGAGCATATTTTTTTTGTTCCTGTGGAAAATTAAATTTTAGTCAAATATTATCTATACATTGGAAAATACTGGTTTTTATTAGTCTACTTGTTTATCAAATTGCTTATTTTAATTAATATGTTCATTTTTTATTTTTTACCTTGAAATAAATTCTTAAAATTTGTATATACTTTATTTTTTAAATTATGAAGAATTATTATGTTTTTAAGATGTTATTTTATTTTTTTTGCAATTTGCGATTAAAAAAAAAATATATTGCAAAATTCCTTAGAGGGAATGAGGGTCTTTTACTATGTATGTATAAAATATGTGTTTAATTTTTATCAATTCGCTACATTATTAGATCCTATTTTAATAATAAAAAAGCTTAATAATGTTAAGAGGCTACTTCACTTACACAGAAACACCTGATTGCTAATGCTAATCCGCTGGGAGATTTTTTTTTTTTTTTTTTTTTTTTTTTTTTTTTTTTTTTTTTTTTAATATCTTGCTTGCATTTGGATATTTTTTTTTTTGCATTGCATTGCATACCTGCAGTTTTGATACAAAGGCCATTTTTCGACTTTGTTTTACAAAGTTTTTTTGCTTATTAGGATATTTTCAGAACTGCTTTCGAAAGCGAAAATACTCTAATGAAAAAAAAAAACAAACACATTGCAAACAAAACTGAAAACTTAAAAAAAAAGGTCTTTGTACAGATTGACCACATGTAACAAATAATAAAATTTACAATATTGAAATGCAAACGAGATATTTAGAAAAATTCTCCCATAGGATTAACATTAGCATGCAAGTGTCTACACATGAGGGATGTGTAATCCCATTAAAGAAAATTTTCTTAAGGAAAAGCACTTTCATTTGAATAAAAACCATTCCAAGTAAAATTTTAATTAATTATCAGCAGTGAAATTATTGAAGATTAAATACGTGAAATTTTTTACATTGCTAACGCGGCGCAAATCAACAGTGCATTGGAGCACTTTTTCAAGGATCCGGGTTCGACATTTTTCACTCTGTTTATTTACGCTTAGTTAGCAACTTGAAAAATTTCACGTATTTAATATTCAAAAATCATTCTTATACACATAGGCATAGAGTCTTGAAAATTATTGGTGAACTTGAAATTAAAAAAAGCAAAAATCCCTTTGTCATTTATCCTTTAACAAAAGAAAAAGGAGAAATTCAATAAAATAAAAAAAAACTAAAAGCTTTTTTATATTAAAGGGTAAGAAAAGTATTTAAAATGTTACTGGTAGGACTTGAGAACATACAACTCTATGTCTATGCTTATACATAGTAAATTTAATTATACTTTCAGTTACTTACCTTTTGAATCCAGTTCATTATTCAGGATCAGATAATTTTTTATTGTATACATATATAATGAAATCTGTGTTTACCTACAATAAATAGCACATCAAATATGTGGAACTCCAATATAGTGTACATTTAATGACTGTAGAAGATTGTATATTTTTTATATTACTACTTCATTAAATTTTTAAATTCTTTCATTTATTAGACTTATTTCTTAGAATTTTCAATTATTATTTAGAGAATATTGTCAGATTTATAAAAAAATCCTCCACAGGATTCTGATTGATGACAACAGGAATATATTTAGTCTTTTCTCTGAAAATTATTTAATGATGCAAAATGCAAAATAATTTTTTTTTTACAAATTCAATGATCTTTCCAGCATTTTTACATAAAAAATAGTAATTTCTTGCTTGTGTAACAATGTAAATTACATATTACAATAAGACAAATTTTTAAAATCATCTGCCTTCCTCCCTTCTCCAATGTTTTTCTTTTACCAGAGAAATATTATCCTATGTACAACAGAGAAATACTAAACTAAGATTATTTTTTTTAGTTTTTTTTTTTAAGTATAATTTAACTCACTTAAATTGTTCTTTTTCTGATTGTAATTATTTTTAATAACTTAGGACTGAAGCAATGAAAAATTTTTCTCAGTATCAAGGAAATAGTCTCGAAAACAAATGAAACATCATTCAGTTTATAAAATTCTATTTATTTACATATGAAGAATTTATATAGTAATTTATTAACATATAAAGTATTGATATAATTAATTAACAGGTAACCGTACCCGGTTAATCGGGTACGGAACTTCAATTTGGATACAGTCCTTAAAATACGCTCGTTTTAAAATAATTAATTTCTCGGAAACTTATGGTACGAATTGTATAGAAATTTGTTTTTAAGCTAATTGTAGGGTATAGAGTTCATTTATGCTGTCAGAATTGTATACTGCTTTTGAAAAAACAAAGTTATGGTTCGTTTTAATACGTAGATGGCCCCCTAAGCATATTTTATATACATCATTTAAAAGTACACTTTATTTCCAATCGTTCGGTACCGGTAACTTTCTTCTACGATAATTTGTTGAGGAGTTAGTAGGGGATGTTTACTTTTTTTTTTCTACGACTGTACATGCAAAACCTGCGGGCACGTTAGCTCTCAGGCTTTGATACACTGTGAGCTAAAAATATGCTAGTTGGGGTGGGGGCGGAGGGGGAATACATTACATTTATTAAACTCCGGTTATAGCTCCGGTATATTTTTATGTTAGAAATTAAGCCTTTTGAATACATGTTATTTCTATTTGGACCGGTACATTAACATGTAATTAGGAATAAGAAGGAATGGTATTATTGTGCTGCTGCCATCTATTATTTTCCTTTTAGACTAATTCATTTGTTCAGTAGTAACTGGTAACGTTAAGTAGAATTCAAAGTTTAAGATTATATTCAGCAATGTGATAAAAGAAAAAAAAACCTTGAATATAAAATAAAAGGTCGAATCCATTCAGGTGGGGTATAGTACTTCTTCAACTTTCAAATTTTACCGAAAAAAGAATGAAATTGCTTGCAACAGGTAGAATAATTAAGTGCAAAATTAGAACTGATTGAGAACCTCATTCACTAGAAATTTATTAGTATATTATTCACTAGAAATTTATTCACTAGTATTTTATTAATATATATATATATATATATTAATTTCTCAGAAAGGAAAAACGGTTGAAATGGACAAATGAAATTTCAAAGAAATCCAAAAACTGTCAAGGAAAAACGGTTAAAAAACGAAATAATTAAATATGGTTCACAATTGAAGAGCTGAGTGGATGAACACGTTATACTACATTTTCTAAATTTTTTTTTTTTTTTTTTTTTTTTTTTTTATCTTTTGGATGAAAGCGTTATGAGGTATCCTATCACATGGTGAAGCTAAAATACTGAGATTCTATTTAGTTTTGAAAATTTAAGAGATTATTCATTAATATTTAATATTTTAATATTTAATAATGTCAATAATATTAATAAATTTTAATATTTGAAAATTAAGTATGAATAAGTTTTTCTGAAAAGTACCATACCTGTTAATATTTTAAACACATGGTATCAAACAGAAAATAAATCATTAAAATTTACAGCAAAAACTTTCACTTTAAATTTCTTGAAATGTAATTTTTGTTACTTAACATGTTTTTCCACTTAGCTCTTCAATACCATATTCGTTAAGATATCTAGTAACGTTTTACGAAAATTTTGTGTCCCTCTTTCTGCTTCTATATACTTACAGGTGAACAAGAGTTGTATGCACATTTAATTTTAATGTAAATACATTTCGAAATTAAACCAAATCACAGTAATGCACTTAATGAGAATTTTTCAAACATTTTTTAAACATATTTTAAAATTTAATCGTATTAATATTATTTTTTTTCGTTTTTGACAGATTTAAACGGTATGCAGTTATTTTTATTTAAAAATAACTAAAAGATAGATTAATAGATTACACAAATGTGTGTGTCTGTAAATTTAGTACAAATTATATGTAAATACATTTCGAAATTAAACCAAATCACAGTAATGCACTTAATGAGAAATTTTCATACATTTTTAAAACATATTTTAAAATTTAATCGCATTAATATTATTATTTTTCGTTTTTGACAGATTTAAACGGTATGCAGTTATTTTTATTTAAAAATAACTAAAAGATAGATTAATAGATTACACAAATTTGTGTGTCTGTGAATTTAGTACAAATTATATGTAAATACATTTCGAAATTAAACCAAATGACAGTAATGCACTTAATGAGAATTTTTCAAACATTTTTTAAGCATATTTTAAAATTTAATCGCATTAATATTATTATTTTTCGTTTTTGACAGATTTACACGGTATGCAGTTATTTTTATTTAAAAATAACTAAAAGATGGATTAATAGATTACACAAATCTGTGTGTCTGTAAATTTAGTACAAATTATATGTAAATACATTTCGAAATTAAGCCAAATCACAGTAATGCACTTAATGAGAATTTTACAAACATTTTTTAAGCATATCTTAAAATTTAATCGTATTAATATTATTATTTTTCGTTTTTGACAGATTTACACGGTATGCATTTATTTTTATTTAAAAATAATTAAAAGATAGATTAACAGATTATACAAATGTGTGTGTCTGTAAATTTAGTACAAATTAATATTTACATTCACTTGTCAGTTTTCTTTTTCTTTTTGGTATAACGATCAATTTTTATACATGAGGGCGAAACTCACCTGAACCACCAAACAGTAAAATAAATAAGATAAACGAGGTATGTGGGGAAAATTGTGTTCTGGATTTCTTGGCCTTTTCTGACTGTGCACGTAGACTAAGTAATTTTTAGAAATACAAATCAATATTAAATGATTGTTTTTTATCTTACATCACTGATATATTTTTTTTTTTTTTTTGCTCCGCATTTGGAATATTTTAGTGAGAGTGTTTTGGCAGAATAGAGTGTTTATAGCAACATTTTATTGCTATTCCAATTCACTTTATACTTCCCCATTATTGCCAGTATTGCTAATTATGGCACGCAGTAGACGATCCGATATTAAAATTTTTGACATGGCGCTGTTACAAAAAGAATCCGTACATGTTACGAGTGATATTTTTACTTTCTTCTATCTTTATCAGAAAAAAGTATGGGATTCATGAAAATTTTCAAATTCCGGTTTTCGACGGATTCACAGGTTTTATGGGTCAGAGAACCCGAAAAACGTGTTTTTACAAAATGTCTGTCTGTGAGTCTATCTGTTTGCGTGTGACACAGATATTTTGGGAGCTCTATCTCAAGAACTAATGAACAGAATTTAATAAAAAAGTTATATTCAGTTAGTCCCTGATATAAATTGGTGCTGATTAGTTTTGATGTAAATCGCTCAACAGGTGGCGCTGCTATTTCTGCATTTTTCACGATTTCCACAACAGCTCAATCTCCAGAACTAATTCACGGATTTTCATCACACTTAAGATTCAGTTAGTCCTTGACAGGAATTGACGTTTTGTACATTTTGGTGTAAATCGCTCAAAAGGTGGCGCTGCTATGCTGCATTATTTGCGATTTCCACAATAGATCTACCTCAAGAACTAATGCTTGGATTTTCAACAAACTTCAGATTCATATATACCTTGATATGAATTACTACTGTTTATGTTTTGGTGTAAATCGCTCAACAGGTGGCGCTGCTATGCTGCATTTTTCAGAATTCCCCCTATAGCTCTATTTCAATAACTAATGCACGAACTTTCATCAAACTTCAGATTCAGGTATACCTTGATATCAATTAGTGCTGTTTATGTTTTGGCGTAAATCGCTCAATAGGTGGCACTGCTATGCTACATTTTTCAGAATTTCCGCTATAGCTCTATCTCAAGAACACGAATTTTCATCGAAGTTCAAATTCAGATAGGCTTTGATATGATTTGATGCTAGCTAAATTGATGTAATTTCTTGTATTATTTAAATGATTTAATTGGCGTGATTTATGTAGAATAAGGTTTTGTGATGGCCACAACATACTAGTTAAAACATAAAGTAATAGTGTGTAATTTAACAACATAGTCAAATTTCATTACAATTGGCCAATTTTTACGAAAATTAGAGCCTCTAACCATTTTTGGATGCTAATGAAATTGATGTAGCATCACCAGAACGAGTCCTATACCCCCCCCCCCCCCCCACATACACACACACACAAAAAGAGGCTTATGAAAATAGGATCATTTATTCAAAAGTTAGGCATAGACAAACATTAACAAAAATACATAAATTAATTATATCATTGGTTCCCAATCTAGGGTCGCAACCCACGGGTGGGTAGCGGAACAATCGAGGTTTAGCACAAAAATATACCGTTATTCCATCTGTTTGAAAAAATATAACAAATACAATATTTTACATCCGCAATAATCATGAAAGCTATTAGCTTAAACTAAAACTTCGTGAGAAGACAGTGTTTTCTGAAACAGTGAATCAGTACTATATCATGACCTCGTTGTGAGATAGGTCAGTAGTCGCGCAATCGTAATGACAACCCTGGAAAAATCCTTAATTTCATTCTGAATGAACATAAGAGCAAAATATCCAGAAATAGTTAAATCAGTTTGATGGAGTTCAACACGACATACTTGTGTGAAAGTGATTTCTCTACATTGCTGTTTTTGAAAACAAGTAGAGAAACAAACTGCGTGTAGAAAGTGACTTAAGTTTAAAATTAACCAGTTTTAACTCTGATATTAGATGTCCTCATAGGCAAATACCAGTGTCAGAAATCTCACTGATCGTAAAATTGTGTTTTAATAATAATTAAACGTATTTTTCATTATATTTGTTGTTTTTACTATTATTCAACTTAAACACATTGGGATTCCAATTCTTGTTTTTGTTAATAGTGAATCCTTTGCATGAAAATTTGCCTTTTTCATTAGATGCGATAGCCGATAGCTTATACGGGTCCTAAAAAATTTCCATACTGATATTAAATATACCCCCATATTAGGTGGGTCGAGATTTTTTTTTTCTTAAAGGTGGGTCGCATATTAATAAAGGTTGGGAACCGCTGAATTATATAATCTAATTTGCTGGATATCGATTAAAAATGGAGATGCTTTGAGCGGCCTTGAGTCTTGGGTTTTATGGAATTCCCCTCCTTATCTTTAGGCTGATGCTACAAACTTAAGTAGAGATTTGCCTACGGAAGGACGAAAAAGCGTGTTTTTTAGCATTTTTTTCTGAAATAAGAATGAAGATTTTAGCTTCGGATTTTTTGCATGTCATTCAGTATCATTTTAAAAACATTTCTAAATTCTTTAAAATAAAAATTGATGACGTAGCTCGCACTTTTGGGTGCTTCTAAAAATGGCTGACAGTGGTCCAAGCTCCAATAAATTAAGTTCCCTTTAATTAAAAAAAAAAACAAAAAAAAAACAAAAAAAAACAAACAAAAACAAAACAAAAAAAAACAAATAGCAAGATCGGTTTAACACGTTCACGCCGGCGCGGTGGGTCACACTCGATTGTCTCAGAGCTGCCAAGTCTCCGGCTTTGTGGCTACCAGTATTTTAATACAGAAAATGTTGTTTTATTTCATTAGAACAATTGGGCGATTTAAAGGAACAACATTTTCTCTAAAATAACAGTGGTATGTAAAAAGCCGGACACTTGACAACTCTGAGACAGTCAAGTGTGACCCACTGCGCCGGCGTGAACGTGTTAATAGTTTTTGCGTTCAGATCCCGCCCAGTTTGAAAAAAGCCATTTTGCATAAAATGCATTTATAATTTTACGCCATCTGTATAATGGTTTTGAAACAAACTCATAGCGTGGTACCCGTAGCCGTGTACCATCAGGATAAAATTTCATGCATGGGTCGATATAGAAAGTTAAAATCTCCCGAGGACACAGGTGGTCCAAAATGGTAGGTTTAAGCAACGCCCCCCAGATATTTGAGAAAGCCTTGACACGCGTCACGCACACAAAAAGGACAAAGTACTTATGCTGCTAAACTGTTAAAATGATTGAGTGACTGCGGAATTGACAAACAAATTTACATGAAATTAAAAAAAAGCTTTTCTTTGCGTACAGTATAAAAAACAAAACTTAATTCACAATTTTCTCCTGCTAATGTGGCATTAAGGAATTAAAACTAAGTGGTATATACAGGGTGCAATATGTTATCTATCGCCGACATTTAAGGGGGGTCCGGGACACAAAAATCTTAAAATTTTTTATTACATTAAAAAATTTTCTGTTTTTTTTTTTTTCTGCTTAAAATGAAGTTTAAATCATGTTTCTATCTTAACTGGAACAGGAAATATTTATTTTTAAGTTTTGGTTTGTTTTCAAAATCTAGCTTACAAGCAATGGTTGTCATAAAAACGACTTTTTGCGAAAATGCGTTTTTCTTCATGATGAGTTTTTTCACTTTTTCCAGTATTTAAACTGTTATAAGTCAAGAACCGTTAAAGATAAATCCGGCGTCTGTGTTGTACCGGCGTCTTTCAAGGGGTTGACACTAGAAAGGTTGAAAATTTACTAAAGTTTTATAAAAATATTTCACACCAGAATTTTTATTTAAAACTGTTTAACTTATTTAACATTTTTCTTCTTTGTTTCTTTTAAACTTATTTTATAAATATATTTTTGGTTCGAATCGCATATTCATATGGCAGTGGTCAAAATGACCGCTCACGGCCTTTCTAGTGTTAAATTGGCTTCCGAACCATTAAGACCGCCCGCGTCTTAAACCAGGACTCGAACTACGTAACTTCTTATTAGAATGTTCAGTGGCCCAAATTTAGTCTGGCTGGTGTACAAATATTTTTTCTGTAACCCCAAGAAATAATCTTTAGAAGTAATACTTGTGTAAAACTAAGCTTAATGCAATAAGGGGGACTGGGGAAGGTTAAACGTAGGGGAGGCGTGACCCACCCCACAGCTTTCATATTTAAAAGAATTTCAGAGTTTCACTAATAGGTGGCAACCAAAGCTACTGGAATACTCATAGTCTTTGTGTCATGCAGATAATTGAAACAGGTGTGGAAAAAATCAACTGTGAAGCGTTTTCAACATAAAAGTTGTGTTTTTTAGAAATATTTTGTAAACTTTTCTCAAATAAAATGTATCGTAAGCATTAAGTAAGTCGGTTTAAAGTAATGCAGCAATATTGAGCTTTCATTCCAGGAATTAAGATTGTACAGTAAGTTAGGCTAAACATAACCATGTGCTATACTTTAAAAAGTGGCTATGTGGGGAGGCTTGACGTAGTCAATGTGAGGGAGGGTTGACCAGATGGTCAAAACTGTCAAATGTTGGTCAAAGGTTGCAATTCATAATTTTTTTCGAATATTAATTTCATAATTCATATCATAAAATCATAAAAATTGCAAATTCAAGGTATTTATGTTTGGGTATTTTAGTATTATTGCTACACAAAAAATTAGCAAATTAGGAGTATTATTTCAAGAGATATTAATAAAAATATGAAAATGTAATTTAACATTAGAAGCACTCAATTTTGAATGTTTATAATTAAAAAACTTATCATTCAAATGACTTGAAATTTGGTGTCTGGGCATAGTTTGAACCCACGGTTTGAAATATCCTGTTAAAATTGGGTATTGCTATTGAAAAAAAAAATGAAGTTCGGGTTCGTTTTAATATGTAGATGGCCCCCTAAGCAAATTTTATATACATCATTTAAAAGTAGACTTTATTTCCCATCGTTCGGTACCAGTAACTTTCTTCTACGATAATTTTATCCTAATTCATAATGTCATACATCCTATTTGTTGCAAATTTTGTCTAGTTTCTGAATTTCGTAATGCTTTTCCAATAAAAAAAATAAGAAATTTAAGTTAAAAACTACTATTTGGGGGGGGGGGGTTCGGGGGGAAATTTTTGGGGAGAAGTTAAATATTCGGATTCAGCGACCCAAAAATCTTAAAGTAAACCTTATAGAGAAAGTTCTGAGGGGAGATGGGAGGGCGAATGTAAACGTGTGAGTGGTTAAGTGAAATTGCGCAACTTAGTTTACGCAGCACCGCGCGCATGTTCCGAGGCAGATCCCCCTTTCCCCTTCATTCTAAGTAATAATGTCATATATCTAATTTATTGGAAATTTTGTCTACTTTCTGAATTTCTAGATACTTTTTCTCTAAAACAATAAAAATGATTTTTTTAATAAAAACCTTTTTTGGGGGGCTTTTTACCAAAATTTGGGGAGGTTGCCGGGGGAAATTTTGGTGGGAAGTTACAAATTCGGATTTAGCGACCCAAAAAACATCTATAAAGCCGATTTGCAGTACTACCATTAATTTTTCTAGGTAAAATTCCCTATTGCCTGGGCTATATATATACATGGTAGAAATTTATGTAGAAATTTAGAAAAATTATATAAAATTGAACTCACTGCTATGATGTAACGCTGCATCGTGAATTTATGTGATGTCGGATTTTTTTAATAAAAACCTTTTCGGGTGGGGGGGGGGGGTGCTTTTTACCAAAATTTGGGGAGATTGCCGGGGGAAATTTTGGTGGGAAGTTACAAATACGGATTCAGCGACCCAAAAAACATCTAGAAAGCCGATTTCCAGTACTACCATTAATTTTGGTAGGTAAAATTTCCTATTGTCTGGACTATTAAAGGGTTAACATGAAAAGAAAATTGCTCGCGTCTGTGAATAGTGACACAAATCGAAATATTTCGAAAGTCACTTTTTATTAATTTCCAAAAATGTATGTTTATTTTCTAAGAAAGTGTCACTAAAGTAGCCACTGTTACTTAACTTTTTGACATAAAACAAATATTCCTATTTTTAGACGTTTTTGTAATAAAAAGTAACTTTCAAAAGATTTCGAGATGCGTCTCCATCCACCGAAATTATCGAAATGTTTATGAGTCTTTAGAATGTGATAATTACATTCTTCGCATTGCATAATGTCCTCCAATACATTTAAATTTTTTGCTGTAATATTTTACAAATGCATTTTCAACCAGTACTACTATCAGTGCTATAAATTATTCATTCAAATCAATCACTGTATCATTTTTATTGATTTTTTAACATCTGTTCGCTTCTTGCATAAAAATGATAAGATAAAAAAAGAGTTACATAATTTTTCAGAAATGTGATATGCGATAATAATCATAAATGTTAATTCTTCACGAATGACTATTATTATATGTTATTAATCCTCCAGGAATGAATATTATTATATTTTAAATATTATTTCTTTCAAAATAATAATGTTTGCACAGCGTTTATGCAATCTGTAATGTAGTATTACTTGCACATGCTTTCGATTTATAAACAACAAATTTAACTCAAGAGACCTTTTTTTGCCTGTAATCATGACTTACACGAGATATATTTTATAAATTTAAATAAATTTCAGAAACAAATCAAACATATTTTCTAAATTTATTTGTACCATATTTTATCAATAGGAGGAAGCAATAATATTAACGTTTTCTTATTAGGAAGTTTTATTAAAACGCAAATATTTAAAAAAAAAATATGTGGATGAATCTACATATGAGGACGTGAGTTTCAAACCTCGCCTTATACAAAATTTAAAATATCGTGTTTACTCTATCAATCTATTCTATAAGTAAACCTGTATCGAAAAAACCCTACAATATGCAAAAAAACTAGCTTTATCCTGTATTTCTGACATTGTAAAATTTTGGTTTATAATGAAAACCAATGGACGCTGTCAAAGGTTTTTGGCGATTTCCCAAAATTTGATTTTCAGGATAGAGCGAGTTTTGAAAGTCACGTCCACATATAGAGTAGGTGGGGGTAAAGATACGCACGGGGCAAAGATACTCACTGGCTGATTTAATGTGAAGAAACATTTCTACAATCATGAGCGCTAGGTGGCAGTTTGGTCTCAAGTGTAGTAGTTGTGTGTTCAAACCTTGTGAAAAAAGTAGCACCCCGTGTCAAGAAAATGAGGTCAGATTAAATTTTCGAATTTTGATCTAATATTTTTAAAATTTCACTTTATTGTTTAGCTGACAATACCTCGAATTTTTACAAATCCAAAAATTCAGTGGAGAACGGAGCTTTTTAGCTTCTAAATGCCGTGTAGTTTACCTCGATAGCATTTGTTTAAGCCGGCTAAGTAAAATACTGCAGAATGGGGTAAAAGTACACATACGTCTTTGGGCAAAGATACGCACAAGTTTAAGATGCGGGGCTTTGCCCTATCGTTTTATCTAGATGCAAAGCTTTTCACAATTACGTTGTTGAAAGTTATATTTTTTATAAGTTAGTATTGTATAAAATATAATAGCTACTTAACTAATATAAGCTAGTTAACTACCTTTCCATTTTTCTAGTTAAGTTTTTAAAAATTATATATAGAACGTAGTTATCTACCTACCTACTTTTAAAAATCAATCGATATTCTTGTTTCATAGAACGTTTTTGTTTTAAGTCTTAACCTTTAACTCCTGTTAACGGTCCCACAGACCGCTGCTATATTCAGTTTTCGCAGTTTAACTTGTAATTTTCAATTTAACTATTGACATTAGTTTAATTTTAAATCGCTTGGAAACTTAGTAGTATCGTTAAAGACTTTTGAATGAGGAGAATTTTAATCATAATAGGCCTTTACATAAAGTTTAGCTCAAAAACAGTATCTTATGAGTCAGTCAACACTTTTATTTATTCTACGATCAAGCGGACCTCTTACAGTATTTATGGAACAATTTTTGTTACAGCAGTTAAGGGTTAACTTCTGTTTGCGGTCATACAGACCGCTGATTTTTTCTTTTTTCGCGGTTTAACTTTTAATTTTTAGTTTAGCTATAGATACTAATGGAATTTACTATAGATTCTAGTTTAACTACACATATTAATTTCTTCAGATGTCTAGTATTAACACTAGAGAATTCTGAATAGATGCGTTTTAATTATACTAGTTCTGTACATAAAGTTTAGTACAGAAACAGTATGTTATAAGACAGTTGATCCTTTTATTCATTGTACGAGCAAGGGGTCTCTGAGATCGCTCACGGTATTTAAGACAATTTTTGTCACAGCAGTTACAGGTTAACTGCTATTTGCGATCTCCACAGACCGCTTCTTATCTTTTTTTTCATGGTTTAACTTATAATTTTCAGTTTAACTATAAATACTAGTGAAATTTACTAATACTTTTACATAACTCAATTTCGTTTAATTGGAAATGGGGCAAAAATACGCACTGCGTATCTTTGTTCCACCACTGCGTACTTTTACCCCAACGAATGGGGCAAAGATATGCAGAACAATGTTTTTTAAAAATTGCAATTTCTCACGGAATTATAATTTGACAAAATGTCAGTTGGTGGTGGCACTTGCCTAAGGTTCTAATCTAACATTTTAATCACTCGTTACATAAATTTAGACCAATGTGAGCGTTAAAAATCAAAATTTATGGAAAGTGCGTATCTTTACCCCCACCTACTCTATACAGTCCATGAAAGAAAAGGATCATCCCTTCTCATCCAAGTGACCGAAAAGTTTATGAGTTCAGCTTTAGAAACGCTTATCTTTAGCATGTGGTAATAACATTCTTTGCGTTGCGTAATATAGCTCAATAAATTAAAAAATATTGCTGTTAATATCTGCCGTATGTAGTTTCAATCAATACTGAAGTGCTATCAATTATTTATGGAGTACTAGATTATTTTAACACAATTATTGTAATTGGTAAACAAATCATAATAGATGGAAATTTCCAACTGGGCGAAAAATGTCCGGACCAGGATTCGAACCCGGGATCTCCTGGCTGAAGCCGCCAGTGCTCTGCCATCTGAGCTATCCCGGACGATTCTGGTCGAACTTTTTCACCCAGCTAACCTTGAAGATTACAGCATCTGGTCTGAAACCTGGTTCAGCTCAACAGAATAAATCTCAGGTAATGGAACTCCAGAAATCGCTGGATGCGAAATTACACTAGATTATTTTAACACAATTATTGTAATTGGTAAACAAATCATAATAGATGGAAATTTCCAACTGGGCGAAAAATGTCCGGACCAGGATTCGAACCCGGGATCTCCTGGCTGAAGCCGCCAGTGCTCTGCCATCTGAGCTATCCCGGACGATTCTGGTCGAACTTTTTCACCCAGCTAACCTTGAAGATTACAGCATCTGGTCTGAAACTTCTTTGATCTCCTGGCTGATCAGCCAGGAGATCCCGGGTTCGAATCCTGGTCCGGACATTTTTCGCCCAGTTGGAAATTTCCATCTATTATGATTTGTTTACCAATTACAATAATTGTGTTAAAATAATCTAGTGTAATTTCGCATCCAGCGATTTCTGGAGTTCCATTACCTGAGATTTATTCTGTTGAGCTGAACCAGGTTTCAGACCAGATGCTGTAATCTTCAAGGTTAGCTGGGTGAAAAAGTTCGACCAGAATCGTCCGGGATAGCTCAGATGGCAGAGCACTGGCGGCTTCAGCCAGGAGATCCCGGGTTCGAATCCTGGTCCGGACATTTTTCGCCCAGTTGGAAATTTCCATCTATTATGATTTGTTTACCAATTACAATAATTGTGTTAAAATAATCTAGTGTAATTTCGCATCCAGCGATTTCTGGAGTTCCATTACCTGAGATTTATTCTGTTGAGCTGAACCAGGTTTCAGACCAGATGCTGTAATCTTCAAGGTTAGCTGGGTGAAAAAGTTCGACCAGAATCGTCCGGGATAGCTCAGATGGCAGAGCACTGGCGGCTTCAGCCAGGAGATCCCGGGTTCGAATCCTGGTCCGGACATTTTTCGCCCAGTTGGAAATTTCCATCTATTATATTTATGGAGTCTTTTCAAGTCAATCACTGTATCGGTTTTTTAGCATTTGTTTGCTTATTGCACAAAAAGGATAAGGTAATAAAAAAGAGTTACACAATTTTTCCGAAACTTGTGAAGTACGAATCTATATCTATATCAATACTAATATTATACAGAAGTAAAGTTTATTTGTTTGTAGGAGGTAATCTCGGGAACTGCTGAACCGATTTCAAAAGTAATGGTATCACAATGATTGTGTTAGTCCACTTTCGAACACAGGTTATATCATCTATTCTATACTAATACTAATACTTACTAATCTATACTAATATCGTAAAGAAGTAAAAATTGTTTGTTTGTGTGTTTGTTCGAGGTAATCTCTGGAGCTACGGAACCGATTTCAAAACTAATGCAATCAAAATGATGGTGTTAGTCCAAATTAGAACATAGGCTATATTTTATGTCAGTGCCACTACCCCAAAGGGAGTGCAGGAGCAAAAAACGTTCTGAAAATGCGATTTTTGTGTTACTGAAGGGCCTAGAAATATGAAATTTGAAATATGATTTCATATAAATGATCTCTAAGAACATTTCCTAAACAATTCGAAATTTAAAAGGGGTGATAATGCGCAAAAAAGCGTTCTAAATGGTGGTTTCTACGCAATCTGAGGAAATACCAAACCGATTTAAAAAATAATGGTGTCAAAATGGTGGTGACAACCCTTGCTCCAAGATAGGCAATATTAAAATATTGCCTAATAAATGACGGTGCCAGTACCCCAAAGCGGGTGCAGGAGCAAAAAACGTTCTAACAATGCGATTTTTGCGTTACTGAAGGGCCTAGAAATATGAAATTTGAAATATTAGTTACTTATTAGACATAAAGGATTTCTAAGAACAGTTCTTAAACAATTCAAAATTCAAAAGGGGTGAAAATGCGCGAAAAGCGTTCTAAAAAGCGTTCTAAATGGTGGTTTCAACACAATCTCAGGCAATAACAAACCGATTTAAAAATAATGGCTTCAAAATGATGGTGACAACCGTTGCTCTAACAAAGGCTATGTTTTATGTCGATGCCACTACTCCAAAGATGGGGCAGGAGCAAAAAACATTCTAAAAATGCTATTTATGCGTTACTGAAGGACCTAGAAATATGAAACTTTAAATATTAGTTACTTATTAGACATAAAGGATTTCTAAGGACAGTTCTTAAAACTTTCGAAATGTAAAAGGGATGATAATGCGCGAAGATGGTTCTAAAAAACATTCTAAATGGCAATTTCTACTCAGTTTTGGGAAGTATCAAATCGATTTCAAAAGTAATGGTTGTACATTGATGGTGACAGACCTTGCTCTAACATAGGCTCTGTTTTATGATTGTATCACTACCACCTGGGGGTTGCAGGATAAAAAACACTCTAAATCACACGATTTTTGTGTTATGGAAGGGCCTAGGATCATGAAATTTCGAATGGTAGTTACTTATAAGATATCAATGATCTCTAAGAACATTTCCTAAAAAAATGGAAATTTAAAAGTGTTGATAATGCGCGATAAGCGTTGTAAAAAAACGTTTTAAATTGAGATTTCTATGCAATCTCAGGAGGTACTGAACCAATTTGAAATATAATGGTGTAAAAATGATGGTGACAGCTCTTGCTCCAAGATAGGCTATATTTTATGCCTGTTTCCACTACCCCAGTAGAGATGCAGGAGCAAAAAACGTTCTAAAATGCCATTTTTGAATTATGGAAGGACCTAGATTCATCAAATTTTGCATGGTATATATTCATTAGATATAAATTATCTCTAAGAACATTTCTTAAGAATTTTGAAATTTAAAAAGGGTGAAAATGCGCGAAAAGCGTTCTAAAAACGTTCTAAATGCCGATTTGTGAGCAATCTCAGGAAGAATAAAACTGATTTCCAAAGTAATGGTAGTAAATTTACGCTGACAGTCTCTGCTCTAACATAGACGCTATTTCATGTCTGTGTCACTATCACCTGGAGGTTGCAGGAACAAAAAACGTTCTAAATTTCGATTTTTGAGATCTGTAGGGGATAGCAACTTCAAATTAGGCAAGAAACATATTTATTAGATATAAATGAACTTTAAGAACAGTTAAAAAAAATTGGAAATTTAAAAGGGGTGAAAATGCACGAAAAGCGTTCTGAAAACGTTCTAAATTGCGATTTCTACTCAGTCTCAGGAAATACCAAACCTATTTCAAAAGTAATCGTTGCAAATTGATGGCGAGTGCCCCTGCTCCAACATAGGCTATATTTTATGATGCTATCACTACGGGATTTGCAAGAGCAAAACATGTTCTAATTTGCGTGTTTTGCACAACTGAGGGGTCTAACATTTTGAAATATGGTATGGTATTTACTTACTAGATGCAACTGCTTTCTAAGAACAGTACAAAGAAAATTCCAAATTTAAAAGGATGAAGTGAGCGAAAAGCATTCTAAAACGATTTAAATTACAATTTTGTATGCAATCTTATCAAATACCAAACCGGTTTAAAAAAATAATGGCGATAAATTGTTGATGATAGTACGTGCTCAAACATAAGCTATATTTTATGTCGGGTTGCTGGAGCAAAAAATTGCGATTTCTGTGATACTGAAGAGGCTAGAAACTTTAAATATGGTATGGTAGTTACTTATAAAATATAAATGCCCTTGAAGGACTGTCAAAAATAAATTCGAATTAAAAAGAAGTAAAGCGAAGGGAGGTTCGAAAAGCGTTCTAAAAAAGCCTTAAATTACGATTTCTATGCTATTTCAGGGAATATAAACCGATTATAAAAGTAATAGTTGCGAATAAATGGTAATAGTCTCTGATCTTACACAGGCTATATTTTATGCCGATGATTCTACCATCTTGGGTTCACAGGAGCAACAAACGTTCTAAAAAAGGCCTTTAAAAGCTTTCTAAATTACGTTTCTGTGGAATATTAGGAAATAACAAATAGGAAATATTAGGAAATGACAAACTATAAGATGATAGACAAGAAAAAGACTGTGACCTGTCTGACCGAATAATAGTTACTTATGTAGCTTTACACTGAAAATAATTATTGTAAAGATTGAAATTATAATAGCTTCTGTGTTTTGTTCCAGGTAGAACACCAGATATGATCTTTATTATATGTACTGTATGTTTATGCGATTTCATTTACGTTTATTGCACACGTGCGAAAATTTTAATTGAACATAAAGGAAAAATATACATATAATGAATATTGAATCGAATTGAATTTTCTTTTCTTTAAGTGCCAGTTCTTGTAACTGACTGCTAAAATTTGTAATAAACAGTAATGAGCTGATCCCGAGATAATTTTTTAAATTACCATGATAATTCTGTTTATTGGTACAGTCTGTATTGTTTCTATGAATACTGAAAACAAAAGCACTGCAAAACAGGTAATTCTAGTATCAGTTGTTTTATTTCCATCTGTTCATTCCCTTGGGAAATCGATAAATCGTATTTTATGCAAAAAGAAAATTAATCTCATAAATAGAACAATTTTATAAGACTTATAGTCTTAAAGAGATAATTAAAGCCTATTTTCTTCAATATGAAAGTCACTCTCTTGTTTTTAGTTTTTTGTGGAGTTCTCGGCGTAAGTTAGTTTAAAATAATTTGTTTTACTCTAAATGCCTTATAAAATACTTTAAATATAATTTAAGTAGATTTTTTTGTCAGCCTATTTAGTTAGAGATAAAAAGTGTGATTTTTACAATTGAATAAATGTCTATGTAAAATATATAGCTAAAATATGGTGTAATAATGAATACTAGTTACAGTAAATATTCTAATATTTATTTCAATTTATTTATTTAATTTATAATAAAGTATGTTCATATTACAAGCATCTAGTGAAATTTCTGCAACTTTGACTAGCTACATATTTTAAATTCTAGTAAATAATTTTTAAATTTCTAACATTTTATTTAAACTCTGAAATAATATTTTAATAATTCTGAATCTGTATAAAATATTTTCTAAGTCTGTGATTACAAGGCAGTTTCAAGTGTGGAATATGGGAAAGAGCTTTACAAAAATATTCAAATAAAAGTCATGAAGAAAATTACGTAATATTCTAGATGAGTATAACTTTTTTTATATATATATTTTTAACTATTTACCGTATATGTCGAAAATACTGCAGACGTAGTGTGTTATTAAAAATTCTCCCACTTTATATTTATACTCGACAAAACCTGTCAAATATGACTTTTGCAAAAAATCTCAATATCCTCTTATATCCATATTTATCATTTAATATTTTTATATTACAAACGTCTAGTTTCAATTTGTTGAAAATTAAAACAAAGTGTATTTATATTACATGCATCTAGTGAAGTTTCTGCCAATTTTCTTTAGCTACATTTTCATATTATAGTTAATAATTTCTAAATAGCTGACATTTCATTTAGCCCTGCAATAATATTCTAATAATTTTGAAATAATAAAAAATATTTTCTAAATCTATATTTACAAAGAAGTTTCGTATACGGAACAACTGAAAGATCTTTTTAAAAGTATTAAGTCATAAACAAAGGCATAAAAAAATATGCATTTTGTTTTCTAACAAGTGTATATTTTATTAAATATTTTTACGTAAATAGTAAAAAAAAATGTTCAGCGTACAATTTTCAATGAATGAATGCAGTCTTAATTTAGCCCACATTCACCTTTAGTGTTAGACAGCGCATTTTAAAAAATGTGTATAAGTTGTTAAATGTAAAATACACCTTCATATTGCATTAGAATTCAACAGAAAATCGTGTTTTATCTTATATTATCCTTTTTTTTTTAAATGCATTTTGATATTTTCATTAAAATTAGGATTTCAAAACAATAATTTAAAACAAAATATTGAAAATGTGTATTTTACAAAATTTAAATCTTCAAAAAATACTTTGGTGTTTAGTGTTTTTTTTTTATGTTTGCAAGTCAAGACATGAAGTCTTTGAATTCTATATTATAATAGATTTGCATAAAAACTTGAACGAAGCAACTGTTACATAGGCGTAACCAGCCTTCTGAACGGGGGGGGGGGGGGGTGCCCAGACTTCTTAACCTGAACATGATGGATACAAACAATATTTTATATGGTAAAATCTGCTAAAACGGTACCTCATAAAACCGGTCGAATTTCCGTTTTAGACAGGTTTTCATCTTAGAAGGTATTTTTGTGTGGTATTTCTTTTAAAAAGAGCTCAAACGTGATTTTTGTTTGCGTGAGGAGGGATGAGAATGGATTCAAAGCATCAAAACTAGATCTAATGGTAAAAAAGAAAAAAAAATGAATATGTAAATCTCCTTGCAGCAGTGACATAAGACAGTGACTAAGAGTGGTCACAAGTGTAAATTATTTTGGCACCCTAACTTCTTATAAAGATTATAAAAGGGCTTTAATCATGCTGGAAACTTCTATAGGCACAGGGGAACACTTCATAAGATCTAAAATTATCTCAGTCAAAGTCTTGTAGATGAAATTTTGCGGGATTATAAATCTCAGATAATACATGCGGTACACCAGTACATACGCACAGAAGTTTTTCAGAATGTGACTCCATGACTTCTTAGGGATCACCGGAGCGACCCAAGAAATTTTGGAGAAAAGTCTACACAAATAATTATTTTTTTATTATAAATAATTATAATATGCATTAATATCGTAATTTCCTGCCTATAATCTGTGGATCAAACAATCATGTTTCGATCCAGAAATTTTATTTCATTATTGAGGTTAAATATTTATCACAATTTAACAAGTTACGTTTTATTAAACAAGATTTCTCGATTCGAATGTAATTGTTTGATCCGCAGATTATAGACCGGGAATTACGGTAATTCATGTTTTTAGCACAAAATATGTCGAATATATTAAGTAGGTCATGATAATATGCACTAAATTTTATCGAGATAAAATTTATACTATTATGATGCGACTTTAATAATAAAGATAGGTACTTGTCTGTCTGTGTGTGTGTGTATGCACGAGCGCTGAACTCTGTAAAAACAATGCAGCCCGCACAGCCGTAAGATTTGACAGGACCTGTATGCCTGAAGTCATGCATATCGAAGACAATTTCTGGAATTTTTCAATTAATGTTTTATGCGAATTTTTTCGCATTTTGCGGCATTTTTTTTATTAGTAAAAAAGAATCCGATTTCAATATTTTATCGAGTATAAACTTTCTCTTCTTTTCAATAAAGTGTTTTCGAGATTCTTACAGTGATTTTATAATTTTTAACAATTTTTTAATGTTATTTTTAGAGGGTTTTTTTCAACATTTCGTGGTGATTTTTTTTTTTTTTACATTCGTAAAAGGAATCCGGTTTAAATATTTTACCCAATTAGTTAATTTCGTTCCCTGTAGTTTTTTAATCTTTTCCGAATTTTTAAGGCGATTTTTTTACTTTTTTTGAAACAGAAAAAACTCTCCGGTAATTTGTGCAATTGCCGTGATTAAATTCGAATTGGGGGAATGTCAAATCAGTTATTATAAGGAAGCTGAAAATTTAATTTGGCTCGAAATAAAAAACGCAATAATTCAAGATTCGCTTCTTTCGCGACAGAAGAGGTCGTAGCTTGCTCGGGAGTACGTTGCCGAAGGCAGTCCCCACCTCAATCCTAGAACTGTTTAATTCTACGTCCGTTAAGAAAAAAAAATCCACTAGTCATGAACTTTTCTTTGAGGGATAGGGTTTGAAATAATGAGCGGGATCGCGCGCTTTGCGCACAGAAAAGGAAAGTCCCGCATAATAAAGAATGCTGTGAAGTATTTTCCCCCCTCCAAATTCTTTCACAGACCAGTGATTCTTCAGTGCAGTTTTGAAATCCCCGATTCTTTTATGGAATTTTTCAAAGTCAATTCGTGAATCGGTCCCGGAAAAATTTGAGAATTTCTTCAAACGATCGTGGAAAAATATCGGGAAAAGAGTGCAGAAAATAATTGTGAATTTCGTCAAAAGATTACGCAAAAAATTACGAATTTCGATAAACGACTGACGAAAAATTTTTGTAAATTTCGTCAAAATGTCGCAGAAAGAGTAGAGAATTTTGTTAATTGGTACGAAAAGATCTCGAGAATTTTTCCCGATCGGTCGCGCAAAACTATCGCGAATTTCGACAAATGACCCCTGTAAAAAATCAGTTTCGTCAATCGGCCGCAACAGAAAATAAATTTCATCAAAGGATCGCGGTAAAAGCGAGAATTTCGTCAAAGGATCGCAGAAAGAATAAACGAATTTCGTCAAAAGATCGTAGATAGAGAACGCGAATTTCATGAAAGGATCGTGCTATAGAAATGCCAATTTCGTCAAAATATCGCGGTAAAAAATGCGAATTTTGTAAGAGGATCGCGGTAAAAAATACGAATTTTGTCAAAGGTTAGTGGTGAAAAGTGCGGATTTCGACAAAAAATCGCGTAGAAATACGTGAAATTTGTCAAACGATTTCGGGAAAAAATTGTAAATATCATGAAATGATCGCAGAATAAAATCGCAAATTTGGCATTTTACTGCACTGGACTAAAAGATTGAAACCGGGTTCCCTTTTCTTACTTTCTAAAGAACGCCGCGAAACGAGAAGAAACTTTAAAAATCGTACACAAATTTTCAGAAGAAAAAAATTACTATATTGACTTGAAAGACTGCAACCACATTCCTTTTTACGAATATCAAAAAATGCCCGCGAAACACGAAATTGAACCAACCAACCAACCTCCAGATTAATTTGAATTTTTTGTGCTATTATTTTTCATTTTCAAAGAAGACAGGGTCTGTACACTCCCGCCTATTTCCCCGGTTAATTGCATTTTAGAATATCATTTCACATCTGCATTTCCTTTAATTTTTTTTTTTTTTTGCTTCTTTCTAGATTTTAAACTATGAAAGCAAAGAGACAAATAGTTTTTATCCTCGTCAAGAACTTGAGTTAAGGCTGTTCTCTAATCCAAAAGGGAAACTTTGTGACATAAGTTTTAATTTATTTTTGTTCGGAAATGCATGAATCTAGCTGGTGTTATTGTTCAGAAACTATGTCATCGAGCTGTTTTTTTTTTTCGTTTTTTTGCAAACGCAATAGATCTTTCAGAAAATAGTGTCAAAGTGGGCGTTTTGAACAGAATTTCCGCGCGAAAGGAGAAATAGCAATCAAGAAAGGGTAAAAAACGTGCTTGTCACGTGATCCAAATTTCTTCTAACTCAATACATAATTGATTGATCAAAAAATGGAAAACACAGTTTGATTCCAAATCGCTTCCCTGGTCAGGCTTTCCAATTTTATATCTTTCCGTTAAAAAATGAATTTGTAAATGTGTCAGAACGTTTTGCGCTTGTTGAGCAGAGCAGTTGAGAACAGCCTTAATTTCTCATGAAATTGTAGAAACATGAAATAGAAAGAACGGTGTTACAAAAAATCTCCCCCAAACAAAAGACGTGAAAGTTGGATTATAAAGCCACCTTTTTGACTTATTATGACTAATATATTCTAGTTTTAAAAAAGATAAACAACATAATTTTCTTTAAAAAAAAAAAGAAAAGAAAAAAAGACCGTGGGTTTCTTTTTTAATCACATTTCAAACCTTAGGCTGTTAGTTTTCTGAACTAAACTAATTTGCTAAACTAATTAAACTCTGCTTTCACTTCTTTTTTTCTGTTGTAGATTTCAATTTTTTGAAATAATTGTGCTTGAGTCTGCGCAAACGGGGGGGGGGGGGGGGTGCCTGGGCACCCAGGTCACACACACACCCCCCCCCCCTGGTTACGCCTATGTGTTATATGAGTTTTTTAAAGACTACTCACAGTTTCATGCTCTGAGGGAATGATAATAATGAACGTAATCTGAATTTATTACGCGTTCTTATAATTCTAATTTTTCGTTAAGGATTATTTACATAAACGTTTTTGCATGTTGAATGATTAATGAAGGTTTTAAGGGAGAATATCATTAGTACGTAAAAAGCAATAAATAAAAATAAGATATATATGTACGTTGACGAGCATGAGAAAACTTTCATACCCTATAGTGGGACTATATATGTAATCTTTCAATAGAATGGTATATATCAACTTTCTTAGACAGAATCCAAAATACATAGAAAGCAGCTCTTCCTTGAATCCGCTACACCAGGAATAGAAACAACAACCCTAGAAACACATGTATAGTAGGATACAGTAAGGCATACTCCTGTTTAAAAAATCCCTATACTGTTAAAAATATCATGAAAAATTACCTCTGTCTTTAAAGGATATCTATTTTCTGACCAAAGAGAACGCTTTATAGGTGCTTATGTAGCGTTCTCATTGGTTAGAAAATTGAGAGCCTTTAAAAACAGAGGTAATTTTTCACGATATTTTTAACAGTGTAAGCTATTGGATCGGCCCGGATGGTCCACAGAAAGAAAATAATAAAGTAAAATAGAACGGTTGTGTATCGAAAACTGTACAAACGTGACAACAAATAAAACCAATCTGTAGTACAATGAAGGCGATAGAAAGTTTTAAAACAACGTGGTGGTGGTGGTGGTGATGATGTGTGTATGTGGGGGGTGATATTGAGCTATCAAAGCCCTTACAACACACACACACAAAAAACAAAAAAAACAACAACTTCAATACGAAACACTGCGCAAGCCACTAGTAAAACAAACAAATGCACTGATTAAAAATACATTACTTCATGGAATTAAACAGTCCCATAAAAAAAAGATCCCAATAATAATTTAATAGCTAAAAAATTCAAATTTTGGATGCAGTTTTTATCTCATATTGCCGTAAAGTACAGTAATAGAACACATTCACACAATCTTCTCTCTTTTTTTAAGAATTAAACATTTAAGCTATTCTTTAATATTTTAGTTGCATGAAACGTTTGTATTTCTAACTACGCATATAGCCAACAGAGTGAAAAAGCGCCTAATCCGAGAGTCGAACCTGAGTCATTGTCAATCTGAACCACTCGGACGATACCCAGCCTGCACCCCCTCACTCTTATATGTTGGCAAGGCTGCATCCACAGCACAAGTTGGAATATCTTCTGTACAACAATCTTGTAGCAAACATGAAATGAGAATAATCCCTGATTGTACAGCGTTGTTGCTTTATACCAATGATCCGGGTTCAAATCCCGGCTTGGACACTTTTTCACTCTGTCGGCTATACACATAGGTAGGGATGCAAAAATTCATGCAACTAAAATATTCAGCATTACGGGCATAATTCATAACTACACAAATTATATCTGTATAAGCTATTCTTCCCGTTTCTTTCTAAATTTTTTAGAAAAACTAGAGGCCATAATAATTCGATCTGTTTCTACTGTTAAAAAATATATATATTTATGAAAAGCACAAAATTCAAACCCGTTATTTCTCCTTCCAGATTTCTTTTGCTTGGGGCGGCTGCGAAAAGCAGTCTGACTGTGAAGAAGATGAATGCTGTTTAAATGTCTTGTTTTACAAAGAACCATATTGTGAGAAACGATGGGAAGCAGGTATTTAAAAATATATTTAAATATGCATTTCTGATTATCATCTTTTTTTATCAATTGTTATTTACACATACGTACATGTGGAAGAGTTTTCTCATAAACTTTATTCAATGCATAAGAAATATTCCGCAGCTTATTTCTTTAAAAAATAATCTAAAGAATTTATTTCAGAAAGTGCAAATTTATAAATCGAGCACTATTGTTATGAAACCAAGATGAACTGTAAAATTTTGTCACTATTGCATATTTTTTTACTTTGGCAACCAATAGTATACCAATATCTTAATTAAAAAAGAAAACCAGAAATGTTGTATGGAAAATTTGAAATAAAACCGTGATTATTATCTGACTGTTTACAGCACAAGAGAGCCTTATTTTATGCTGGCATCCTAGAGTTATTCATGTCAATGCCGGTACGCACACGGCACTGGAAAATGGCTCCGATCAAAATTTTTAAAAATATATACACAAATATTTGCACATACAAACATATAGAAGCGTTTCCGCATCACCTTAATTTTGCCTGCATAAAAAACATCCGTGATTAACGATTTAAGATAATGGTACATTTACAGGACTTCTCCAAGATGAAGCAAAAGCATGTTAAGTAGATTTTACTGAGTGAAAGCATAAGAACAATAGAAATTTATGGCAAACGTGAAATCTGATGTACTGTCGACTAGAGGTCTTCATGGGCCGTTGCGAAGTGCACATCAATTTCAATGGCTTTGAATTTTTATAACATTATGATAGATAATGTAGGCAGTTTCAAAAGCAACACAGAAACCACACAAGGTCAGCGTTATCAGAAACAGGAGAACTAAAAAAACAGAAACAGTTCGACATGTGTCTGTCCAATTTGTCTGATGAGCGTCGAATTACAAGACATATCATATCACGATCCCAGCGACAGCGACAGCGATGACAGCGATGACCACCTCGGGAACTCAGCTTTCGCTTTAGAGTGTTAGTGCAATCCCGAGGGGTAGACCACATCCACTCCTCCCGACTCTCAACCAGAGTCTGAGAGGGAGCGTCGGGTCCCTGATCAAGCTGCTGAGATTTATTTCGGTTACTGTGAGATTTACAATTACAATCACAATTAGTTACCCAATTTTTCTGGGCGAACCGAAGATTTCACATCGAGATATATGACTGTATGTAGTGATTACATGAGGATCATTTCACCTAATGTGATTGCATAATTGTTTACAATTTTCTTGGATATATATACGTCACAGTACATTTAACACACAATATTTAACATGACAATTAGAAACACATTACAACACAATATCAAACACCTACTATTTACATGACTGTGTGTAGTGATTACATGAGGATCATTTGAATGTGATTGCATAATTATTTACATTTTTCATGGATTTACAGGGATTTCACAGTACATTAAACACACAATATTGAACATCACAATTAGAAACACATTACAACACACCTACTATTTACAATTTGCGCATACAAGAGTTTGGAGGGATGCACAAGATAAAAATTCAAAAGTGATAGAAGTTTCTGGCACCCGCTAATAACCCGTTTCTCCCTCCATGCTACACCCTAGTGATGGAGTCGGACTAGAATGGCTCTGGATTTGAAAAGATGTACTCGTTTGTTTCTATAAACCTCATGCATTGTATGATCTTGTTGAGTAGTTGTGGTTTCTCTTTTACATCCCGCCACCAACTTGCTAAATTCATATGTGTGTGTTTTTTGAGATGATAATGCGATGTTAATGTACAGTATAATACATAGTGTAACGATGTTGACGGCAAGCCACAAATGCATAGTGGGGAGTCTCTTTTGTTAATTTTGTATAAGTGTTCCTGAAAGGGGCCGTGATTTGTTAAAAATATGTGTAAGTATCTGTTGTTTACGAAATACTTG
Organism: Maratus speciosus; assembly: GCA_963932465.1. Lineage (NCBI taxonomy): Eukaryota > Metazoa > Arthropoda > Arachnida > Araneae > Salticidae > Maratus > Maratus speciosus. The sequence goes on from OZ010788.1 coordinate 149,794,531, forward strand.
TGGTCAACCAATGGCAAGAATTCCTTCGTATATCGGCCTGTGTCTGAATCCGTCCAGCGTTTTTGCCAATTTTTTAACAGATTCTGCTTTGTCTGTGATTTTAGTGAAGAAGCTGGATATGGTAAAAATGCATGCATTAGTGTTTCATCCGTTACTGCCGATTTTGCCAGTTGGTCAGCTGCCTCATTGCCCTCAACACCTGAATGCCCTTTTGTCCAATTGAAGTATATGTCTTTTACTGTTGTTTGCAATTGTTGAAGAATTTTTAGTATTAAATAGTTTGTATTGTCAAAATTGTTTAACGATTTTAAACTTGATAGGCTATCCGTTATGATTAAGTATTGAGAATGTTTGTCCGACTCTATCCACTCTAATGCTGAAGAGATCGCGCAGAGTTCTGACTGGAAGACGGAGTTATCCTGGGACAGTTTCGCTCTTCAAGTATAGATTTGCTCGTTTTTTTCGTACACACAAAATGCCGAGGCTGTGCCTTCGGACATTTTGGAACCGTCCGTGTATATTGTAATTTTGCCTACATAGTCGTTTATTTCACCAATTTGTATTTCACTTGTTAGTGGTGATGTTTTATATTTTGAGCATTTTGGATAGTATAGTGGAGCAAAAGCCTTTTCTGTTGACTTGCCGAGACGAATCGTCCCCGAATACTCCGCCTCCGCCTCCAACTGCAAATCCAGTGTGGGGAGACCTGTGAGGACCTGCAGGGCGTTTGTTGACGTATTGCGATATGCTCTCGTTATCAGCAACAAAGCTTTCCTTTGTGCCGAGAGCAAATGTCGACGACCGTGATATTGCGCCATACGCGGAAACCAGACAGCACACGCGTAGGCCAGTTTCCTTTGTAAGATCGCCGAGTACCAAATCTTAAAAAATTCCGGAGGGAGTCGACCTGAGATTGATGAAAATTTATAAAGATTTTGAGTTATTTTTCCGATTTCTACTCTCTTTTGTGCCACATATAGGAGAAATGATAATTGTTTATCAAATATTACCCCCAGGTATTTTAGTGTTGTTTCTGATTTTATTGATTTACCTTGAAGTTTAAATGTGGGGCCCCGCTTAAGGTGTTTGGGTTTGCCAAAAGTTAATGATGAGGATTTTTCATGTGAAATTTCTATTTTGTTGGTTTCTGCCCAATTCTGAATAAATTTTAAAGCTTTCTGACCTTTTTGTTCAAGTTGCTGTCTCGACTGTGCCCAGATCAGTAATATCACGTCATCCGCGTATGCCACCAGTTCACAGCCCTGTACATCAAAGGTCCCCAACAGAGTCTCCAACAGAACCAACCAAAGAAAAGGACACAGACACGATCCCTGCGGGCAACCCTTACTAAAGAAGTACAACAAAAATGGTGCCATCCAGTCCACCTGAGCTCGCCTACCCGAAAGGAAGGAAACGACAAGATTAATGAGTTGTTTAGAAATACCTAGTCTTTGCAATGCTAGGATCACCTGGTCCCAAGGGAGGTTGTCAAATGCTCCTCTGAAATCCAGTGACACCAGTGATGTGTATTGTTTATTTTGTTTGTGTTGTTCTACTAATGAAATCACTTGCTCCAAAGCCGTTTCCGTAGATTTATTTTGCGTGTAGCCGTGTTGCTTACCCGATAGGAAATTCGTTTTGTCTAATGCGTGATGTATTCGTCTTAGAATTAATTTCTCTAAGATTTTTTCCGAATATTGGTAATAGAGTGATGGGGCGATATGAAGAGCTCTCATTCAAGGGTTTTCCCTCCTTTCTAAAATACACGAGCTCTCCCAATTTCCAGTCATCAGGAAAATAGTTTAACTTTAAAAGACTGTTGTACATATCCAACAGAATATTAGGAATTTTTGAAAAGATGCACCTGACCATCCTGTGATCAATTTGATCAGGTCCTGGCGCCTTGTTAATATTGAATGAGAAAACAACATTTCGCAACTCTCTTTTCGTGAATTTTGCCTGGTCGTGCGAGTTTAGTCGCTGTGGTAGTTGCTTTGGAGTTTCATCGCCAAAAATGTCTCTCGTTAGTTTTAAAAGGGTTGATGACCTGGAAGTGGGTGACAAAGAATCAAATTGGTAACTGATATGTGAGTCCTGGAATCGCTGGAAGGCCAACTTTTTCGTTAAACCAAAAGGATCCGTCTCTCTGCGACACAGGTTTGTCCAAGCTTTTTCCTTCTCCGATAAAATCTGTTTTTGATAAATTGCCCTTTCCCTTTTGTATTGCTGGTTTATATTTGACTCGTAGTTTGAATTTTTTGCTCTTTTTAAAAGAGCTGCTACTTTATTTCTTTGGGCCCTCAATTGTGGAGACCACCAGGAAATTTTAAATTTCTTGAAGGGGGCTTTCTTTTTAAAGGATTTATTGGCTTGTAATAGTATTTCTTGTTTAAAAGTTTCGTATTCTTCGTTAAACTGGTCTATAGTTTCTATGTCATTAAAGTTAATCTGTGAGCATTTTCGAGTTAGTTGTTCGGAAAATTGTGTCAAAGGGATTCCCTTTGTTTTGAATCTTCTTCTTGGTAGTTTGGGTATTGTGAAATTTAGCTCTGTTTCTATTGGGTAGTGGTCTACAAAAAGGGAAGGAATTACTTCCCAGTGTTTTATGTGTGAAAACATAGCCTGCGTGCAGATGGACAGATCTGGCCTCCCCAGGTTCTTCCCCGACTCATACGTTGGTGGACTGGATGAAGAGTTTAGAATAACTCGTTGATACGCTATGACTCTATCGATAAGAATTTTTCCCCTGGTGTCTTAACTCCTATAGCCCCAAAGCTGACTGTGAGCGTTGAAATCACCGAGAACCAACTGCAATGGGCTCTGATTTTTAGAACCCAGCCAGTTCTCAATATCCTCATCAAAGTCAGCACTCGGGGGGCGATACAGGCTGCCAATGCTTAAGGTTAAAGGCTTAAGGTCTAAATTTATAAAAACTGAGTTATAGTGTTTAGAAGAGAGACTATGTTTTAAGTTTTGGTCTAAGATTAAAATATGGGCTTTTTTAGAGCTTGAACTATAGCATGTTCTGGGAAGTGATAGAGGTCTATTTTCATAAAGGTATGCATCTTGAAGACAAACCAGGGAATAGTCCGAGTCTGAGAGGAATTTCATAAAAGCAGCGGTTTGTGATCTGTTGTTCTGTAAATTTTGTTGAATTAATTTGAATTTTTACCTCTATAAGACAATGACGCTAGCGCTGCTTGTTTCTTTCGCTGATACATGCTGCAGGATGGATCGTAAGATGGATGTTTTTCATATAGTCCAGCTTTCCTATGGTCCCCCTTGTAGTAGTCGAGCACTTTTTTGCAGTTAACACACTCTTCTTTTTCTGAGTCACAATCCTTGATGTTGTGGCCTTTGCCACATTTAGCGCAGGCCTCTGCATTCTGGCACACTCTTGCTCCAGTGTTGTGCAAATTCATAAAAAAAAGAAAGAAAGAAAGAAAGAAACTACTTTAAACTCAAATTCCCATTCAGAAAATTAGTTAAATTCGCGCTCAGATGAAAAATTTGTAAAACGAATGCACATGCATTACCATGCATGTTTTCTCATTATTCTAAATTCGAGTTCTGCTAATTTGTGAACACTGACTTTTAGAGAAATAGAAACTTGTTTTTAAAGGCGTGAAACATTTTCAGGGAATTGCCAAAAATGGATTGAGTTCGATTTTTAATTTTTCCCCAAACTCATTTATTTTTTAGTCTAACTCAATTTATGTTCTTTTTTCAAAAAGTGAATCTAATTCATCTCTAAATTCACAAAAAGTGAGTCATACTCATGAGTCTCAACTCATTGAGTTTTCTTCCGCATAGCAATGCATTTCGAACGACAGGAAAACATGTCAAAAAAATTTCCAGTTAGGTACAATCACTCGAAAATACAGTGAAAAAGAACCAGTATATTTTACTAAAGGAATGAAAAGTTTAGAGCAGTTGATATGGCAGAACACATGCAATGCTGGAAAAGAAAAGAATTGCGGTTCCAGAAGAGTTTGCTGATAATTGGTTACTGAATATGAAAATAACCCTTGTAACATAAGCTTATCAGAATTTAATAGGTCTGCCCCCTTCTTTTTATTCTAATTAAGTAAACGTACTCCATTAAATTTCCTCTCTGTTCTGACGACGGTTCCTAATGAACTTAACTCGATCAGAATCCTTCATCGATGCTTGATCATAATGTTTCAAATCGGAAATTTTAATTAATAAACGATTTTAAAATGAAATCTAACAAGTACTATACTGAAAGGAGACACATTTTCTTATAAACACTTTCCGGTTTCAAACTTGTTTTTCTTGGTTCAGACTCCGGAATAATTAAGCGATGTTGGCATCTATGCATGTCACATTGTAAATGAGACATTTTTGATTAATTTTCTATGAGATTTCATCTTTATACAATGAGTCTCAATTGATTGACAATCAGCATGACATTAAAAACCAATGTATGATCTAGCAAAGAATTCGGCTACTAGATATTTTTTGCATCTTGTATCACATTGAAAAGTCATCACGCCTGTTCCATGATTGCCATTTTTTTCTCGTTTGTCGTTTGCCTTCGGGATGCTTTTCTTTTCTGTCCTGCTGTAAACAGAGCTTAGTTTTAAATATTGGTCCTACAATGTTCAAGATTTCTTTCATTGTAAATACTTCTCGCAGTTTTTGATTGCTCTTATGTAAATGTATGTGTTTTTGTTACCGCATTTAAACTCTTCTCTACAAAAGTATATGTGATAAGTCCCACCCATTAATGTTTTACACGACAAGAGTATTATATTTTTGCACGATTAATCCAGTGTTTTTGAAGTATTTTTATATATCCTTGAAGTGTCTGAATAAGAAATTAAGAGTAGATTCAAGCATAAAATTAATGATAACCAGTAGACCCGTACAAAACTTTCGGTTGTAATCTTTGAGATTATTTGCTGATATGTTTTTAAATGTATTTTTAATTTTTAATCAAACCACATAGACCGAGAGCCGACAGCACAGACACATGGTTCGTACGGATACCGGATACCGTTATTTCTCCAGGAAAATTACCAGTACATTTTTATAGTAAAAGAAACCTAGGTTAAACGCGCAAAATTTTGCTTTATTTTAAGAAGAGATTTTCTATAAGATAATATTGGTGCCGAAAAATTTTCTGGTCTGCAAAATTCAAGAAGGCGTACGAACCATGAGACAACCACCTCATCGAGTTGGAGGCTGAAATTTCAGAATTAGCTAAAACTCGATTCCCATATTAAAACGCAATCGGTCTGCCAAGTCTTGGTGGAAAACACTTAAAAACCCGATTTTACCGGTTGACTCGTAGGTTTACCATTGTGTTTTCCTGCTCCCAGTCCGCCATGTTTTCATACCTTTGGATGCTGGAAAACGCAATGGTAAGACTACGAGTCGACCGCTAAAATCGGGTTTTTAGCTGTTTTCCACCAAGATATGACTTGGCAGACCGATTGCGTTTTAATATGGGAATGGAGTTTTAGCTAATTCTAGCTAATTTCAGCCTCCAACTCGATGAGATGGTTGTCTGTGCTGCCGGCTCCCGGTCTAACATGTTTTAACAAAAATGTGAGTGTACTATGCAGAAACCTGTTTAAAAACATTTCGGATTATGCCTCATTTATTATTGTTCGTTTCGTATGTGCATCGGAAAGGGAAGTTTATATCAGAGATAATATATATAATCCTTATAGAAAATCATCGAACAAAGTCTGAAGAGGACGAAAGTGAAGTGTAATTTCCAAAATATTTTTTAACAAAATTATTCTCCTATACTTATTAAACAATAATAATTTTTGATGCAAAGTCTTTTTTCGAAAATATCGATGTATTTTGGCTGATGTATATTTTAAACATATCTTAAGTTGACATATCATTATTTTTAAAATGTCTTCCTTTATTAAATGTTAAAAACTATATAAAATTTGTTTTTAGGAAAAGGATGTTCAGCCCCTGCCTATTATAATGCTGAAAAGGACCTTTATTACATCACTTGTCCCTGCGTTAAGAATTACGAATGTGTCGGAGAAGAAACTACAGAAAATGGAGTAAGTATTTATGCAAAAAAAAAAAAGCAATATATTGTATTTTTAACAGCTAATCTTTCTAAGATTTTCATAAAATAAATCGTTGTTTTTTTGTTATTAGACTATTTTGTGCCCAAATTATTATTACTTAACGAATGGCAACGATTCTTATTCTTTTGGAAAAAAATTTGCTACATCTTTAAGTTACGCAAATATGCTACACATTAATGTATAAATGGTTTTAAAAAAGTTATTTATAAAAGCACAGAAGCAGCATAACGGAGTATCGAAAATTGTCTCACTGTGTACCACTTGTGGTACACAGTGAGACAATGTCACTGTGTACACACTCTAGCAATACACTATCAATACACACTCTAGCAATACACTCTATTTTACACTATATCTATTTTACACTCTATCAATAATTTTCTGCAGTTTAGGTTTCTAATTAATATTTCTAGATTTTCAAAATATTAAAAATATGTGTCTCGGGTAGACAATGGCAGGCCTTGGGCTACCTTCATGTAAATTTTCAGCCTCTTACGTTTAGTAGATTTCCCTGGCCATCGCACGCCCACACACACACAGAAAGAGAGATAGAGAGAAAAACCTTCTTTTGTTAATAAATAACTTTTTTTAACATCAGAACCATATAGTAGGTACACAATGAGACACGTCTCACTGTGTACTACAACTGTGTGTCTCACTGTGTACTTTCGTTACGTTGTAACAAAATGGATGCCACATCTGTTACATCAATTTCATCGCTTTAAAAAGTTTATGTCGTTTTGTCGAAATAGTCTCTTATTAGATATAGCTAGGTTTGGTTAAGAAAATATATGACATATTGAAGGAAATAATCTCTAAAATAGACGTTTATGTAACTTTAACTACTATAAAATAAAGAATTATTTACTATTTTGTTGGACGAGTAACTGAAGTGCCGAAACTACATCCACGTCTCACATAAGATGAGGTCATTATGTGTGTGTGCCAGCTTGTAGAAAAAATTACAACTATATGTCAAAGTGGCTGCTGTCTCACTGTGTACCATGTCTCACTGTGTACTACTCTCTCCTATACTGTATTTTTACATAGATTCGTGGTGCATACAAGCCATTTTTCCGAAAACTAATATACTGTGGCCATCACTAAAGTTTTCCCCATATTATTCTTAAATGAATGGTTCAAAAACTATGGATCGCGGAATGACCAATTACGTTTCCATAAACGTATTATTAATTTTATCGGCTGTAATGGCAAAAAGTAGATTATACGTTTTTAAAGTAAATAAAAAATCATGAAGAAAAAAAGACAACTTCATGAAAAGATAAATGCTTTATTATTATTGTATACAGACTACAGTTAATATCTTTCATTTAAAACGTATTGGAAAACATATTTTCAATGCATAATAAAATATTATATCTCATTATTATTAACCCTTTAGTGCGCAACTCTGTATATATGCAAACAACAGTGTTTTGAATGTAATAGATTTTTTAATTCGCATATATCTAATTCACACCAGAAAATTAAAATAGCAATATGTGCTTTAAATAATAACAGACTTTCCATATTTAAATAAAGCGAAATTAACCATTGAAACTTTCTGATGTAAAGTCAGATTCTCTGGACTAAGTAATTTCTAGAACGTATTCTATCATGGGAATTAAAAGGTTAAAAGTTAAGCTTTATAAAATAAATAATTATATAAAATAAGGTATTTGGAGACATTCTTATTAAAATATTTACTAATCTGCAATATTTTAGCGTAAAACAGCCACAATAGTTTTTACTTGCATTGCAGATGTGCAACAGAAGAAAAGGTTGATATGAAAAATGTAACTCTGATTTTTTTCCTTATTTTTCCTGTGTAATAAACCTTCAGAGAATCATACATAATTTTTTCGAAACAAAATAAAAAATTACGCATTTAAGGGTTAATAAGGTTATAGGGAAGGTAGGGGAGGTTTGATACATAGGGAGGATTGATACATTGATAATTTTTCTCAACAGATGGCATTAACAGCCATTCAAATACATGTAAAGGCTTCTTTTATTTATAGAAGCCGTCATTAGATGGACGTAGCCGTGAAGAACTGACAATTTTGCTTTTCTTTTAATTTTGAAGATTTTTGGAGTGTCAATGTAATTTTTTTCTAATACTGATTTTCTTTCATAACTTTTATTATTGTGAACATAATATTTTGTACTTTTTATGATTTATAAAGTACATTGTTAGGGTTAGTTTTACTAGAAAGTAGATTGCCATTTTGCAACTGCATTTATACAAAGTGATTGAAAATCCAATAAGGCATGATGTGGAGAAATGATACATTTGTACTGGGGAGAAATGATAACTTCCATATTTAGAAATTAATAGATTTTTTAAGTTGCAAACTAATATAAGACTGTAATATTCATTATTATTTTACAGCAAGATCTACTGAAATTGGTAAAGAGTAATAATTGATAAACTTTTCCAAAATCATTTACCCAAACAAATATTTTATCTAGATTTTAAAAGACTGGAATTTATCTATTTGATATTAATTATTTTGACGATACCAATTTTTTTACCCTCAACATCTTCTTGTGATCATCTCCACGAAATCAGCGAGTTAAATATGAATCAGTTATCTACTGATATGACACTTGAAAAATCTGTAAATGGAAATACAACGCCGTCATACCAAGTTTACAAGTCTCCCGATGATATTAAACATTATCCCAGGAAAACAGGCTTTAACCTAAAGGGTGGAAAACGTAAAGTAAAATATTTAATATTGACAGATACACCTGTCAAAAAAAAAAAAAAAAGCTTCATGAATAATTTAAAGTTTGAGATAAGACTCAGAACCTTGCAGTAAAAAAGGGCTATATAAGTTAAAGATGTTAAGAAAAAAAATGAATTTTCAAGCGGTGAAAAAGTAGAATTTTTATCAGATTTTTCTGATAATGATGATGCTGATTTATATAATATTAATGATGTGAATTATCACATTGCTAACAAAGCGTAAACCAACTTAGTGAAAAATGTCCAAGCCGGGAATCGAACCCGGGTCCCTGGAATAGATCTCCAGTGTTCTACCACTAAAACCACAAGGACGATGTCCAGCCTGGCATTTCTCACTTATATAAGTCGTTAAGGTTGCAACCGCAGCACAAGATGGAGAAGTCTTCATGAGCACATATTCCTAGCGGCGTAACATGAGACGCAAACAAACCCAGCATCGGTGAATATACAATTTTAATTAATTTTTCAACTACATTTCAGCAGTGAAATTACGCTTGAAATATAATTAATATTTATATAATCACATGGATTTATCATGGCCTTTTTTACTAAAAAGACTGTTTGACATTATGTAGATTACGTAGAAAAGCAATGTGATGATGGATAGTTAGTTCGCTTTCCTCGTCCTGTAGAAGGAAAAAAGTTTAAATGGGCTGAAACAGGAGGTGTTTCTACAATTGAAGAATGACAAATTGAAAAAAGATTAAATGCACCAACTGTACTTATCAAAATGATACAGTTATTAGTTTTTCTTTTTAAGATAGTTTAAATGTGCTAAATTTATGATAAATTACATATAAACTTAAAAATATCATTAGGTTACTACACGGTGTACAAAACTGTTGCAAAGTCAAAAACAAACTTATACAAACATTAAAATAAAGGTAAAATATCAACGTTTCGGTCATCCTTCTGTGACCTTCTTCAGGAACGTTGTCGTATATCTTCTAAAATTAGAGTAAAACCGTCTTGAATTTAAAAGGTTCGTTATATATTCAGTCAAAAGTCACCTTATCCAATTACAATCCAGGAAACATGCAATAGCACCATCTATCAGACAAAAAGTAGACTACAATTTTGAATGATTTATAATATGGCGCCATCTATGAGGAGAAAAAGGAATAAAAGAATATCAAATGAACAATATTGGCCTGCAGTGGTCATATCTATTGTAAGGCAATGTAATTAAATGCAGAACTGAAAACACAAGAGACAAACTTTGCTAAAATCAAAAATATTAGTGCATACTTGACATTGAAAAATATAAGATGAATAAAATAAATTGCAAAAGATTATTTTAATATGTGCAACCAAAGTTTAGGGATATTAACTGATATGTTATCATTACAAACTTCTTCATTTCTAATCATAATTTCTATTTGTTTTGGTTTGTTTGCAGAAGGTTGCAGTCTGGTTTGTTTCCAGAATTTAAATTGAGACCTTTGAAGGAATTTATCTTTGATACTTTTAACAAAAAACCAACATTTTGGGTACGCTACGTTGATGACAATTTGATTTTATGGGACCATAGTCGCTTGCATCTTGAAAATTTTCTCAGTAATGTTAATAGTCTGGATCACAACACAAAATTCTCCTTAGAAATCGAGAAAAATTCTTCTTTGCCATTCCTGGAGGTACATTTGCAGCACAATGGCCAGTTGTTGAATTATGCAGTTTATAGAAAACCTATGAAAGAAAATACTGTTTTCCCTTTCAATGCTAATTTACCCTTTAATTATCGTATTGCAGCATTTAAATCATTTATACAAAGGACCTTTTTAATATGTTCTGGCACACAATTAAAGCAGGAGCTTAATTTTATTAAGCGAATTGCCATAGATCATGGTTTTCCCATTAAATACATTTATAATATTATTCACAAGCAGCATTGTCTCCCCCCTCACAACTTACTTAATAACCAGCAGAGACGAACATTTTGTCGATTCAGGTATGTGCCAGTCATTTTTGAAAAGTTAATGAAAATGGTTCGCAGATTTAACGTTCAACTTGTTGCTATTCTCCCTCTTTACCTTACTAATTGTTTAAATTGCAATTTAGATCCTACACTTGGGCACGAGCGTGCCGGTGTTTATGAAATTCCTAACATTTTGGATAGCGGTGCTAAAAAATTTCACATTGGAACTACGAAAAGAAAATTTCTGCAAAGGTTGAAAAAACATAAAAGAGATATTTTGCAATATCGTCAGACCACAGCACTTGTTAAATTTTATTTTAACAACTCCCATAGTTACATAGATTTTGATAATGCTAGAATAATAATTCCATGTAATACTGCAACAGATGGCCTTCAAAAAGAATGAATAGAAATGAAGAAGTTTGTAATGATAACATATCAGTTAATATCCCAAAACTTTGGTTGCACATATTAAAATAATCTTTTGCAATTTATTTTATTCATCTTATATTTTTCAAGGTCAAGTATACACTAATAATTTTGATTTTAGCAAAGTTTGTCTCTTGTGTTTTCAGTTCTGCATTTAATTACATTGCCTTACAATAGATGTGGCCACTGCAGGCCAATATTGTTCATTTGATATTCTTCAAAATTGTAGTCTACTTTTTGTCTGATAGATGGTGCCATTGCATGTTTCCTGGATTGTAATTGGATAAGGTGACTTTTGACTGAATATATAACGAACCTTTTGAATTCAAGACGGTTTTATTCTAATTTTAGAAGATATACGACAGCGTTACTGAAGAAGGTCACAGAAGGATGACCGAAACGTTGATATTTTAACTTTGTTTTAATGTTTGTATAAGTTTGTTTTTGATTTTGCAACAGTTTTGTACACCGTGTAATAACCTAATGATATTTTTTCAAGTTTATATGTAACTTTTTACGGTGTAATTGTCTAGTTCTTTTATTATGTTAAATTGTTTGTAAAATAGCAACGTTCACTTCAGCTTTTCCTTTGCAGCAAGATCTGTTTTTTTCTTTATTTTCTAAAAAGTGTTAATAGGGCTGTTAAAAAATATTTTAACAAAAATATGTCAATGTCATATGTTTTTAAATTTTTTAAAAATATTTCAAGATTTATCATCAAAAATTGTATGACACATAAATTGAATTGTCTGCATTATTTTTTTCAATTTACAAAAGAGTGTATCAAACTTCCCTTTCAAGAGTATCAATTCTCCCCAGTAATGTTTGATACAATAGTAGCCATTCAAAATAATTGGGATATATTTTTTGAATGAATATATTTTAATTTCAATACATTTTTAATAAATAAATAAAACGTTACTTTATAAGAAAACACAAAAAAGTTGTTTAAAAAAAGCTTTCTAAAGCTTATAAAAAATTATAAAAAAAAGTGTATCATATCTCCCTTACCTCCCCTATACATTTGGAATACCAAAACCGATTTCGTGTATATTTTTTGTTTATGTTTGTCATACATGTATGTTGTTTGTTGTGTATAGTAGGAGAATGTTTATGAAAGCTCGCCTTTTTTGCATGATAGATTATGCAAAAGCTGCTATATGTCCTATATACATAAATTTTGGCCATCATCGTTATAACCTGTTAGGATAGAATACTATGATCCTGCTTTACATTATTATTCTATTGTTGCTCAACCAAAAATCTTTCTTGAGGTCAATCTCTAAAAACATCCGAACATGAGCTAGAGCAAACTTCTGTTCCATCAGCTAGAAAAATTGCAAAAATCCGATGTTTCCCCACAACTAACTAGGAAAGGGCAAGAAGTGAGGCGCATCCCACACTGAGACGACAAGCGACATGAAGCCGCAACATGTAGCGCAAAAAACGGTTGAAACAAAGAACGAAGTTGTTTCAAACCTGTTTTAAATAAGTTTTTCCAGCGAATTCAAGCGACATGTCTAATGTGTCGCCTTAGTGTGGGACTTGCCATACGCACCGATTTTGACGAATACGGTATCGTTCGAAAGATCTCGTCGTGGGGAGTAAAAAACTCAATAGAACTACCAGTCGCAAACCAACCGTTTTCGAGATATCCGACACACGTTATGTCACACAATTTGTTTATCTATTACATTACAACGTATTTATGCTGTTACATTTGCCATATCGTTAAATTTATAATATTTGCTGTTAAATGGGTCCTGTTAACTTAATTATGTTACTTATATTTAGAAATTAAAAATGAAAGAAAAATGCAATTTAACAAATTACAAACGACCATTTGGAAAATGATTTTTTCAAAGACTAAAATTTAAGACATAAAAAATAGCACGGAGTTGATTATACATTACGTACGCCATGAATTAAACATTAATAGTGTTATTACACGTAAAAATTGCAAGCGACAAAAATCGCCTGCGACTAGTCAGATTTCCCGAAATTTACGTATTATCCAAGCATTTCATTGGCTGTTCGGGAAAAGGCTTTTCCATCGTCAGATTTCAGAGAAAAAAAATGTACTTTCAAATGCAATTTATTTGAAAGCTGTATCTCAATTTTTTTCTGAGTTATTAATTTTTTTTTTGTAGTTTTTATTACTTTTTTATCATACTAGCAACAGAAGTATCCATCTCTGTTGAAAGTAAAGGTTAGTGTATAGACTAATCAGAAAACGAATAAAATTCGTATTAAACCAATAAAACGCTTCAGATATGCTTTTGATTTCCTACCCTGACGAGGACAATAACCATTTTTTCCAAATGGTTAAAAAAAAAAAAAAAAAAAAAAAACTGAAGAAATGAGAAATGAGAAGCTGAAGAAAAGAGAAGTTAATGACTGTAAATGCAGGGCTGCCATGGGCGACTATTTTTATATTCTATTCGCACCACTATTTGTGAAAACATAAATTTAGTACATTTCTCTTGCACATGTTGTCAAAGTACACGTGAACGATTTTTATTTGAGAAAGTGGTGCGAGATGAATTAAAAAATAGTCCCCAATGGCAGCCTTGTAAATGTATTGTTTCGTGTGCTGTGTATGTGTTTGTTGATGCTGGACATTTGTATTTACCAGTAGTTGTGGTCTTCTATACCGAAGTGTTCAGGAAGCCATTTCAAGACAAAAATCATAAGTTTAACGACATAACAAATGTTGGAGCATAAGTAAATTGTAATAAATGAACAAATTGCGTGATATAAATTATCAGATATCTCGGAAACGCCTAAATTGCGGCGGGTAATTCCACTGAGTTCTTTACTCCCCACGACGAGGTCTTTCCAACGATACGGATTTCGTCAAAATCAGAGCTTAACACTTCTTGCACTTCCCTAGTAAGAGGAAAACAAAAATCGTGTGCCGAAATAGGAAAAAGAAAATCTCAAAGCAAGTCTCTTTATAGTGGAAAACTGGAAAGAAGAAATCGCGTCTTAGCCCATCGTTTGCTACTATTAAGGATTCCAAACAGTGGCTCTTCTATGCAGATGGAACTAAGGGATCAGAGTCTCACAGTTATGAGTCTGATACTGATGAAGACAATACTGTTTCTGAGAAGTTTAAGGCTACATTATTTTAGAGTGATTTCCTTTAACATTTTGTGGCTTAAATAAACATGTTTTTATGCTACATATTTTGGACATTTTATACATTGTTTTTTAAACCAATCGTTACTTTATAGATGGTATAGAGTTTAACTGTGAAAATGTCCATTGTGTTTTTTAAACATGGTATTAGGACTTCATTAAATGATTTTAATTACGTATATCATCACATTACATTTCTCATTAAGCTGTGTTGTTTTCGTTCATCTTATTTTAACAATAATTTTTTAAGATAATTTTTTAAGTATGATTTGATTTTCTTCTGTTAAATCTGTTTTATTTTTGGCACAGCATGTCCTAAAAGGGACTTTATGCCACTAAACCATAGCCAACAAATCAACCAATTATGGTAGCCCCTGTCTCTACTTTACATTATAGTAGAAAATAAATACTCATTATTGAGATACATTTTAAAGATAATGCTACAAAATTATTTAGAAAGCCATAAAATAATTAAAAATTCAGAAAAGTTTTCAAATCCATTTTCAAACCAAATTTCCTTCGCATTCAGTGATGTTAAAATTTAAATTGCACGATATTTAACAGTGATGTATGAGCAATAAAAGCAAAAGCGGTAATTCCGTTTATTTATACCATTGGTATACATTTCTGTACACAACAGCTAATAAGAAGAGGTTTTTGATAGGTTTCCAAAAGTGGACTATAAATTTCTATAGAGAAAACCCTGTAGTAAAACAAATAAAACTTTGCAACTAACAACTTGGAAAAAAAGACTGTTTATGCTATTGACTGTTGTCATATTTTTTGCAATTGATAACTTAATAAGATATATTATAATCCAAAAATGTTGTAATGTAACAGTAATGATTTTTCTTTCTATTTTTGTTTCAGGTGACTTTTATGAGAAATCCCAAATGTGTCATGCCAACAAAATAAACAATATCAATCATGCAGTTTTTAAAACTATATAAACAAATTTTCTTGAAAACTCATTTCCTTGCTTCATTTACTAAATATATTATATGCAATTAAAATATGTGAATATTTTTAAATAAATGTTTGTTTAACAATTGTCTGTATTTTTTTAAATAAAGCTTATTACCAATTTCTTTCTTAAGGTAGAATTGCAAAAAGAAAACCCATTTTATTCACAGATTTATTACCAAAAACATACATTATTACTAAATTTGAACCCTTTTTTTTCAGTCCATTCAGCTCTATATAAATGTTATAATATGTTTCACAATTCCTAAAATACGAGTTTAACCGTTTTCTATTATCAATTATTTTAAATTTCAAAAATAGTTTGAAAAAAAAATATAGTTAATTCTGAACTATATAATAGAAATAATATAATAGAAAACAAAAATAAATAAATAAACATTTTTCTGAAAGTGTATGCAAATATTATTTTATAAAATTTAAATAAACACTGCAGGTATTATGCATTTTATGGCACAAAAATCTTTTTAGACACACACTTACTTAGATATTACACTCAAAATTCACAATTCTAATTCTTTTACAATCGCAACGGTAGAAAGGGATGATTTCTGCTTCCCAATTACTCTAGAAGAGGACATGAAACAGAAATCGAGGATAGGCAAGGGATATACCACGGCTTCTTTTTGTAACTAATACTGACAGCTTTAAGGCATCAGAGTCAGATAGAATATTTTCCCTTATATTCCATCATCAACAACAATTCCTTCTCTCTGTCAAACTGATTTTTAATCTACTATAAAACACTTTAAAATATCTGCTTACGTTCGGAGTGCTTTAAAAAACAAAATGTACAATATTGAACAAATATACATATTTTTAGTTCATTTGTAATACAGATTGATGATAAAACATAAAATCCTAGCAATATCTCCATACCCCTTTAAAACATTGGGGTTCTTTGCCTTTTTACCCCTTGAGGGTGGTGGGATAAAATATATACCACCTAATTTAAACAAAATTCTCACCAGAAAATTTTAAGTACATTTTATATTTTTAACTTTGGAGGAAAATCGCTGAAAAATTGCTTTTCCTTATTTAAAAATAATTTTTTTCGGTTATTCCGGTGAGAATTCAATTTTTAGAGACATTTTTTCTTGCCCCTCAAGAGGTTAAAAAAAAATAAAAAAATTCATGTTTACGCCAGACAGCGTACCCAATTCAACTAAATGTAGTTCAATTTCATTTGTACTACATACTACTATTACACTTACCTGTGCATTGAACTAGAAGATTTTCAATATCTTTAAAATTAACTAAAATATTTCAAAATATGTTAAAAATACATATTTTTTATTAAATATTACCATTTTTTGTTATATCCGAGTACCTGTAAAATAATTACATTATCACATAGAATTTAGAATCTAGTTCAGAACAAAATGACTAATATGGCAAGCATTCAGAAAAAAATCCAGTGAAAAATGTTTAAAACAATTTATGTAATGAAGTTTATCGTACATGGAGATAACGGAAAAATTGATTTTTCGGAAATCGCATTTAAAGATTTCTTATCTATAAAATCAATCTAAAAGTGTCAATTAAGATTCATCAGTGTTTTTATGTAAAAAAAAAAAAAAAACGTAAGGAAACGTTGCATAGAAACACAGTTTACATTTCTCCTGCTCCTAAAAAAAAAAAAAAAAAAAAAAAAAAAAAAAAAGAGAGAGAAAAAAAGAAAAGAAAAATCCAAAATTTTTACGAAAACGGCCATTTTAATGTAGGCACTATAAGAAACTTAAAATACATTTTGGTACAGCATGTTTTTTTCTTTCTTCTCTTTTCTTTTTCTTTTTAAATCTGTGAATAAATTAAATTTTTACTTTGATCCTGATCATGCACAACCTAAGCCCGAGACCGCTTTATTTCTATTAGCGATTTATTTCATTCGATTTATTTATGTTGGGGACTTGCAATATTTTTATTTACTCAAACTCATAATTTCAGCAATTCATGTAACTATGAAAGAAGCAATTGAAAATTTGGTTTAAAAAAATAGTGGTATTATCTATGATATTTCTTATAATACTTTGATTTAAGTTTCAACGCTATAGAAATATAAATAATTAAAATGCTTTTTTAGAATTAACTAGCAGGCTATGCCCGCTGCGCTGGTCAATATTTCCAAATGAACCTTGGATTAAACTAAATGGTGAATTTGAACTTGCATTTTGAACAATATGGATCTTCAGCTTGACCTTGCACATTACTGAAAACGATGCGAACGCCATTGCGATATAATGTTATCTTAAGCGTTGGACAAAATTTAGCAATTAAGAAGTAATTGTTTTAGTTGATTATAAACAGCGCACTTATGCTCGGGTAATGAGACCGTTATGACAACAGGAATTAATACCTCTGTAACTAATCAACATATAATGAAATCGTATATACTAACACCATTCCTAAAAGTCATGCAACAGGACCACTTGTAACAAAATATGTTCTGTAGATTTTTTAAAAAAGGCTAAACTTTCATAATCAGGTTCACTTAATTTTTGAACTTTTACTGTTGCTCTATAACTAAGTACCCTTGAACAATATGTATACCCTAAAACCTTTCCAAAATTATTACCTAACTAATTGTGGTATATCCTACGAAAGTATTATAAACAATCGGAATGAAATACAAATTTCCGTTGTAAATATATAGCAGATGATGATGATGCGATTTTGTGTAATAGTAACATAGTAAAGTAACATAGTAAATTACATAGTAAAGTTTTCGCTTCAAACAAAAACGATGCTTTCAACATTAAAGCTAATACACCAATATGTGAAGTATCCGATTACGGAAGGTTAACTTGAATTCTCATAAGCAACTACTCAAAGAAAGGTGAATATGTGGCTTTTGTGATACTTTTATGTCAGCCGGGCGCAGGTAATAAATCAATAAAGATTGTTTTCATAGCATATTCTTATTTTATTATTTTCATTTAAAACACAAACCTTTCACTCATTTAATTTAAAATGCATGCCTTATACTAATTTCATTTAAAAAACTGAAAAGATAAACAATAACAGGAAATAATGCCATAATTAAAAGCAAAAAAATATTTTTTATTTACATACGCAAAATGTAACTACTGCTACTGGGAATTTTAAAAATGCTATCAGCGAGATGTGCGCACGGTTGTTATAAATGTACCCATTTTTTCTTCTTATCGAGGAGCAATTTATAAATCGCACAATATTATTCCAATTCCAATTTCTTTCATTGAGGAACCTATGATCGGAAAAAATGGAAAAAGACTCTTGTAGATTCTTCGGATGACGGCATCTGACGCCATAAACCGAGTTTATATATATGAAAATAATTTTTAAGTCTTTACAAACATTGCTTTCATACTTAAATATTTTCATTGGTACTACTTGTTATCCCGTCGACCAATTTCGCCATATTATATAAATCGCCAAACCATTCGCCAAATTATATAAATTGACATAATCTTTATTTTAAATAACGAAATAACAAATAAATTAGTATAGCATTAATAAAAATACAAATAAAACGTCGAAATTAAAATCACTTGATGACGTAAACACGTGTAGTTTGTTTAAATTCAAGTGAATTCGATATTTACGATCAACCATTACTGGCATTTAATCTTATAGTTTGACGATAGATTTTTGGTCGACGGAATATCTAAGTAGTATCTTTTCCATTTTTGTTTTATAACGCTAAATTCTCAGTAATTTTTTCCTTTTTATTTTACATAAAATCACTATTTTTTTTTTTAATTAAGATGCTTGCATTTTTATTTCAAACTCATAGAGCCGTTTTTATTTTTCAGCCAAAAGGGTTGATTTGAATTTTTTCCGTTGCTAGAGTAACGGATGTAATGATAGATATTTTGAGGTTTAGATGCCAAAGACACCGCCAAATTAGAAAAATATGAAATGTGTCATGAACTGTTGGACTTATAAAAATTTATTTGGTAGCATTCGATTCAGCATACAAAACTACATTAAAATATGCTATCATTTGAGGAATAATTTTGATATTCGATTTTTTTTCCCCTCCCCGTGCAAAAACCATTAGGGGTGACACTTTAGAAAATCCTTTCTTAGCAGAAGTTTATGTCATAAGAAATATTTTTACCACGATTTTCAAGATTTTAGGTTCAGTAGTTTGCGCTGTGCGTTAATTAGTCCCCTAATCCAGACTTTATTTTATATACTATATTAGATATGCGATTTTGCGGTGAATCGATGATCGAAAATTAGTCCAATATCATTTGAAATATTACATAACAGAGGAGAAAGTACGAAGAAAGACGAAGAGGAAATGACGAATTACAAAAGACTTGTAATTTTTTTTTTCAAAATGTTGAATTTTTCCATAGTAATAACCTATTAAAACATAAATTTCCTTAAAAATTATCTTTATTTCCTAGATTTCTAATCTGTGAATTTTCCTATAAATGAAATTGGCGATAAGACTTGAGAAAACAGATTATATTTGCTTAAATAAAATGGGTAATATTCGTTGATCTGAGTTCGAGTTTATAAATATCACATGCTTTCGGAATTACGGCGAAAAACATTTTAAAAAGTATGAAATTATTTTACAATATGTATGTGTGGCAGAAATTCACACTGAAATTTAAGTATTCGATTCCATTTTTTAAATATTAACTGATATCTATATAAGTTACAATTGAATATGAAAATGTACTCAAAAAATGATCTCTTTCACCTAAAAAAACACCATTTGTGGGAACATCCTCAAGCTAATGTCACGCTTATGCATTTTTGGCTTAAAATCACATTGTTTGGCGACAAAAGAAAAATAAAAAATTGTAAAGAAACAAATAGTAATTACACATGTGACTCACAATTACATCTGCTTGTTTCTTCTATAAGTCACGTGATGGGACAATTAGATATAAAAAAAAAAAAGAAAAGAACAGAACAGAAAGAAAATGTCGTTAAAATTTCATCTAATCAATTGTCAGATTCGTTTCCATATCTAACGCAAGCGATAAAGAGCCAAATATTGCGTATCAAGTGTAATTTTTCTTATTAAATTAATTTTTAAGCATTACAAATATTTCTTTCAGGTTTTGATTAAATGTTTCCGTTTTTTAATATTATCACTCATTAAAACGGATTTTCTTCTTCTTTTTTTCTTTTTTTTTCATTTAAATAAAATTAGTAACAGTTTTTCTTTTATTTTTCGAGGTTTAATAGCCGTTTCAATTTTTTTTTTATCAACGATGAATTTCGCCAAGAAATAAAATGGTAACCTTATCGCCCAAAATAACAGAATTTTCCGTCATAATTCTAAAACTAATATAAGTAGAATAATGTGTTATAGATTAAAACCTTCCCTGAAACAATACCTATCTAACGGTATAGGTTCCGTAAAAATCCATGCAGTAGAACTCGAAATCTAGGCGTTTGGAACGAAATTTCCGTTTGGATTTTATATATACAATAGATAATAGAATAGATAATAGATTTTATATATATATAATAGAATAGATAATAGATTATGTGTTATGAACTATCTCAAAGTTTAAAACAGGTCACATTGTTAGATTTCCTAATTTTAACAATATCGCGTTATGTTAGTTCCACATTCCACCACCAGGGAGCGCACTCTATTCTTAACGAAAGAGTATCTGAACGAAACTCCTTCATGCAACCTTTCCGTAGATACATGAATCGAGAGGGTGGCGGTCTTAGCCAATAATTTAATATAATTGCTGAAATTACTACGAAAAATATTTTAAAGGGGCTCTACGCGGGCCCCTAATAGAGTTAGAGGAAATCGGAAGACGGCAAAATAATCGCGGTGAAAAGTTTGCTTGGGTGCTTTGGAGCTACTTTTGGCGCGAGATCTAAGCTCTACGACCAATAGGAGCCCAGATATTTAAGGAAATATGAAGTAACAAAGTCCAAAATAATAGAATTTTCCGTAATAATTCTATAACTAATCTAGGTAGAATGATGTGTTATAGCTTAAAACCTTCCCTGGAACGATACCTATCTAACGGTATAAGTTCCGTAAAAATCCATGCGGTAGAACTCGAAATCTCGGCGTTCGGAACGAAATTTCCGTTTGGATTATCTATTTATATAAAATCCAAGTCTCTGTGTGTCCCTCACGATTCCGGTAGGACCGCCTCATTGAAATGAGTAATTGTTAAAAAATACTAATGCAGGGTTACCACAGTAGCGCCAAATGTTAGCCAGCTTTGTGACAGCTGGCTAATATGGCGAAATTCCCATTTAAAACCATTAATCTTTCATAAAGGAGGTCTCCGAAATTTAATTTAAACTCCGCTCTTTTAAGATATTTTTTCAAAATCTATGAGTAAGAATTTAAAGTACATCTTTACATCTTCCTCCCGATGATACTAATAAAATAACCGCCAATAGACGACACTGTACTGTGTGAGCTCCTAACTGTGCGATTTTAATGTGCTTTAGGTACTTTTCCAGTATAGGTGCCTTGGCGAAAAAGGAAATTTGGCAACATATTTTCCGGGAACCTATCCACTGTTTCATTTTATATACACACGCATTTTTTTCGATATTTATGCGATTTATTTAACATAAAAAAGTCGTTTCTCTAATTTTATACAGAAACAGATGTAATTTGTACATAAAAACATCAATAATATACATGTAAAATAAACATATAAAACAAACAAAAACGCTCATCAAGTTTGTTTTCATACCTGTTCATATGATTTGACAACAAATCTCGATACTTTCCCGTTATACGGACACCATCCCAAAATGTATGCTAATGCGCCAATTAT
The DNA here is from genome assembly GCA_963932465.1 of Maratus speciosus. NCBI lineage: Eukaryota > Metazoa > Arthropoda > Arachnida > Araneae > Salticidae > Maratus > Maratus speciosus. Next base: position 149,816,605 of record OZ010788.1, read on the forward strand.
TTTAAAATGCTAAAAGATATTTGGAACAGATGTCATATTCGCCCCATATTGGCGCGATTTTTTTCTGACGCCAAATCATATAGGCAAAGGGTACTTAACTTGCCCCAAAGTGTCGTTATTTTGCTTGATGTGGTAACCCGGATTATGTTGTTTATGCCGTTGATGTTTTCGCCAAATTGGCAACCGAAAAAAATCGCGCCAATATGGGGCGAATATGACATCTGTACCAGATATTTGTAATTTTATGCTAGCAGTTTAATATGAGTTTTATTTTACTGCTTTATTTTATAACATTTATTTGTTCACTTATTTTAAGTATATATTTGTGATTTAATGAAATAGTTCGTAAAAGTCTGGAATTTTCAAATGTTATATTTTTTAAATGCTCACTTTAGTATCGACATGTTTTTCTTTTCTTTTTCAAATGCTTAAATTAACGTGATTTTCATTTTGCGCCCACTATTACGCTTGGCGACAATGGTATCCGTATAACGGAAAAGTACCCAAATCTCACTTTCTGATGCCCAAATTACACCAAGCTTTAAAAAAAAAAAAAAAAAAAAAAAAAAAAAAAAAAAAAAAAAAACCGCCAAAGCCCCTACAGTGGAAAAGTACCAAACTGTCTATTATTTTGCGCTAGCTGTGTTATAGTTTGTACTATATGCAAGGGATTGGAGCGAAGAGTTTAAACATTAAATATTAAAGTTTCGGCACAGATTGGCGCAAACATATTGGCGCGATTTTTTTCTGACGCCAATGCAATATACACAACGGGTACTTAACTGGCGTCAAAGTGTCGTTATTTTGCTTGATATGGTAACCCGGATGCTGTTGTTTGTGCTGTTGATGTTTTCGCCAAATTGGCATATATGACAACTGTGCCAAAGTTTCGGTACAGATGTCATATTCGCCCCATATTGGCGCGATTTTTTTCTGTCGCCAATATCATATAGGCAACGGGTACTTAACTTGAGCTAAAGGGCTTGATGTGGTAACCCGGATTATGTTGTTTATGCTGTTGATGTTTTCGCCAAATTGGCAACCGAAAAAAATCGCGCCAATATGGGGCGAATATGACATCTGTTCCAAAGTTTCTATAAAGCAGTATAAGACTAAAAAATTAAGAATAGAATAAATTCAAAATAAGACTAAAGAACAAAGAAAAATCATGCGTTAAGCATAGAATATGAAACACTTTCCAACACATCCTGAATGCTTTAACAAAACTTCGTTATTTGGGGAAATAAGGTAAATAAGATAACTAAGTAAACATTTTAGAAGACGCATAAAAATTTTTTTAAATTGATTTCAGCAGTTACCGGCCATAGCCAATAGTATCGTTATTACATGCCACTATTTATCCAAAATTTAATTTAAACTACTCTTAAAACCACTGAAATCACAATTCCAGATATTATCATCCATAGACGGTTATGTATCCAATTCTTGGCGTGAACCTGTATATCATTTTATCTATATTCTACAAAAATTTCTTAGTAAACTAAATTCAGTTCAGCGTAAAAATGCATAACTCCTTTAAAAACCACCTTTAAGCAATTTACTCTCATAGTAACCCTTATGAATTCTTTTGTGTAGCCCTGCATATGAACTGTAGCATTTATACACACAGTATAGTATGCATAAATGTAGTGAAACATAAAAGCGCATATCATAATTAAAAATGCATTTCTAGCAATCATTGCTTATGTACCAGATTTCCGAGAAAAGTTTCTTGGCGAGAAAGAAATTTGCCAACGTATTTTCTGACAACCTATTTACTGCTTCATACTCACAAGCAATTTTTTCCATATGTATGGAATTTATTTAATATAAAAAAGCTATTTACCCATTTTTATAAAGAAACAGAAGTAATTTTTGCACAGATGTCATATACGCATCGGGGTTGGCATGTTTTTCTCTGACGCCAATTTGGCAGAAATCTCGCTTTCGAATACCAGTTACTTATATATTTTTAAATTATTTGCTATCATTTTGAAAAGGAAATAACTATAAATAAATAAAAGTTTGAATAATAACTTTAGAACAAAGCAGTTTATATAATTAGAAACAGAAAATAAAAGTAAATAAACAATTTATTAATAAGTAAAAAACAATAGCCGGGTTACCATAGCAGGCAAAATAACACCATATTGGCGCCAGTTAGGTATCCCGGTTCATATCTGAAATCTGTGCCGTAATTTGTATCTAACAAAAACATAGCTGTGAAAAAAGGCAGCCAAGTTCTGTAAAGACAATGGCAAGAAAAGAAGTGATATCTAAGTGGGTGCCAAGTTCAAATAAAATTCACTGAAACTTTCCTACAGAAGTATTAGAGCATTTTTTAAATTGTTTAGAAATAAAAATTATTGATAGCATATTAATAATAAATCTAGAACTTGGCAAGTTTTTACCTATGAGTCATTTATTTTTATTAATGACATTATTATATCAAAACTTGTTATTTCATGTTTGGAAGACTTCATTTGAGTGAGCTCCATTCCCTTGAAGGGTGGTGGAATAAAATATATCCCACCTAATTTTAACTGCAAAATGCCACATTGACACTAGAATTCAGGACTAAAAAGTTTAATTTTATTAAATACGTGAAAAGAAGCTTTTACCCATTTTGAAATAAATTTGTTTTTAAATTCTGGTGTGATTCAATCATTTCAGCATGTCACGAATAAAAGCTCTTTGCCCCTGAAGGGTTAAAGGGGTGCAGTCTCTAGAGGGATGACCAAGAACAAGCGTAAGGGTGTCTGTCTCTTTCTCAGGCTTTTTAGTCTGTTTGCATTGAGGTTTCTGGAGGGTGGGTGCTAGAGTGATAACCAAAGACGTGCGGGAGTGTATCTGTGTATTTATTGGTTTATCAAATCTTTAACATGAGTCATTTGTTTATAATAGTAACTATATTATTTTTTTTATAATGACGTTGTTGTTAATATTAACATCATCATTTTATTAAGACATGAAATTGATAGGCATAACATTTATCAAAAACTTGCCAAGTTCTAAAATTATTATTAATATGCTATCAATAATTTTTATTTCTAAACAATTTAAAAAATGCTCTAATACTTCTGTAGGTAAGTTTGAGTGAATTTTATTTGAACCTGGCACCCACTTAGATATCACTTCTTTTCTTGCCATTGTCTTTACAGAACTTGGCTGCCTTTTTTCACAGCTATGTTTTTGTTAGATATCATTACTTTTTGTAAAGTTACAATATATTTAGACACTTTACTTAATGCTTTAAATGTGTTTACATGTGACTATTTTATCCACCAAGCAACATTCAATTTTAATTTAAATTTCCTACAACGAACTATTTGACTGTCAATTTGCGGCTGAAATCTATATTTTAATACTGCTACATTGAATGCATGTTTTGAAACGAAATGTATTGATTCGAAATTTTTATTGTTTCTGAAACAACAATTCCTATTAAGTTCCTATATTAAATTTTCCAATTAAATATCCTATAGCTGGGCCTGCTGTTTTGTACTGAAAGTGGAAAATAAAGTTATGTGCTTATGCCACACTATGTTTCATTCATCTATGGGTGCCGGCAGTGCAGAGGAAGGACGTTGCCTCTCCCTGGATTTTCAAATTTAATTAATTAAATATCCTTTTCTCTGATGATTTTGAAAATAACAAGTGGGTAAGTGTGATCACATATCGCACAGAGGGTTTCGTTTAACATTCCTTTCTAAACACTTTATCCTTTTGAAAAATCTGTTAGTTCCACATTTCGCAACCAGGGGCGCACTCTATTCTAAACAAACCTCTATCCGAACGAAACTCCGTTTTTCATACTATCCGTAGATATATTAGACGAGGGGATTGAGCCCATAGCACCCGAGATAAGTAGGCGCCCCTGGCGGTAAAAAGTGAAGCTAAAATATGTAAGGCTATGATGCATAATATGAAAGAATGGTCAAAGGGGTGTCGGCAAAAGTTGGAAAAGTGCTCCCCGGGTGAAAAGGGCGAAGGTTAGAAAAATTGCTTAAAATACACAAGTTTGAGCCCGGAGGAGTAAATAATATATGACTTTTTGAAAATTTTATGATTTGTCGTGTGGTCTGAGGTATTCAGCTATACGTATGCAAAAAGTCATGTCTCCAACTTAATTAGGGGCTCCCTTAGAAAGGATTGCTTAAAATACATATGTGGAAGCCCAGAGGGTTAAGCGTAAGACTTTTTCAAGATTTTATGATTTGTAACCTGGCCTCAGGTGTTCTGCTATAAGTATGCAAAATTTCAAATCTGCAATTTAATAACGGGCTCAGTTAGAAAGAATTGCTTAAAATACGCGTGTGGAAGCCCAAAGGCTTAAATGTACGCCTTTTTCAAAATTTTATGATTTGTCATTTGATGTGTGTTCAGCTATAAGTATGCAAAATTTCACGCCTCCAACCTTGTTAGAGGCTCACATAGAAAGAATTGTTTAAAATACACATGTGGGAGCCCAAAGGGTTAAATGTATGACTTTGTCAAACTGTTATGGTTTGTCATTTGATGTGAGGTGTTGAGCTATAAGTATTCAAAATTTCATGCCTCCAACCTAATTAGGGCTCACTTATAAAGTATTTTTTTTAAATACACATGTGGGAGTTCAAAGGGTTAAATGTACGACTTTTTCAAAATTTTATGATTTGTCGTTTGATGTGAAGTGTTCAGCTATAAATCTATAAAATTTCACGCCTCCAACCTAATTAGGGGCTCACTTAGAAAGAATTGTTTAAAATACACATGTGGGAGCCAAAGGGTTAAATGTACGACTTTATCAAAATTTTATGATTTGTCGTATGATGTGTGGTGTTCAGCTATAAGTATGCAAAATTTCAAGTATCCAACATGTATAGTTTCTGAGAACGGGCTCTGTGACGGACAGAATATCTCAATTTGTTGATTTTCTGTAAGCAAGTAAACCCAGATAAACCCCCAGTAAGTAGATAGGTTTACAATAGGAATCTATGGGAATTTGGCGAAATATTAGCGATATCGCCATGGTGGCGCCACTTTTGGCGACTAATTTTGGTCGCCAAATTTGGCGATATATCGCCATGTTGGCGAGAAACTTGGCGGTATTTGGCGACAGAACAGGGTCCCCTCCTACGGCAAATTAAAATTTCGCCTAATAGACGTAATGTTAAAGTAAAAATGGGCACCCCCAGGTGGGTAATTCATCGATTTTCACAATTTTTTTATTTTTTTCCTTAGTGTTATAGTGTAAACAAACTTCGCACCAAATTTGAAGTCTGTAGCTGCAGTAGATATACGAGATCTTTTTGATGAGTGAGTCAGTCAGTCAATCAGTCAGTCAGTGGTAAAATTATCGATTATCAGACATTTTCAAATGTCATTATCTCGGAAACTAATTATGCGTTATTTATAAAATTTTGGATTTTAGGCAATTAGGGTGGCCTTACTACACATTTCGTATAACAAGTACGTAGGTCTCATAGATTTTCAGTAGTAGAGCATTGAAATTTGACGAAAACAGCTCGAAATGGTTCGTGTAAATAACACACGGCTATGTCAGGCGAACTTGGCTGACACACTGCCGTGTGTCTAGATATAAAAAAATATTATATATATTTAGAAACGATTTTTTCTATGTATATAAGTGCACATATAAACAAAAATAAAAGTTCATTAGATTTGTTTTCATAGCTGTTTATATATTTTGGCAACATATCTCACTTTCTGATGCCCGAATTGCGTCAAGCTTTTTTTAAAAATGCTCTATAATTGGAAAGTACCTAAATAAATAATTAACAGAAATAACCAATTATACAAACTAAAACTTTTTATTTCGAGATCAAAGCATTGTTTTTAATTTCAATTAAAAATACATATATCCTTGGATAATTTCAGTTGAAATTAGGTTCACAGCTTAATATCTCATTCCATAAACCTATACAAACACAAGTGATTCATTCATCGTGAAACGTAAAAAATATTAAATCATTGAGGTAATCATACACAAAGTAAGTTCTCCAACAATCAATGGACAATATTCTAATGACGTCATAGTAGGTAAAATGGTGGCGGTATCGTTTGTTTATGGTTTGAAATCACAAAGATTTAATTTTGCAATGTCTCTTTTTACATTATTTTATTGTCATATTTATGAGCTCAGAACAAAAGCATATTTTTTTCATTATTTAGTTATTAAAGACGGAAAAAAATTATAAATGCATGATTAGAAAAATTTAAATAATTTTCGTTACTTCTTAGTTATCCCGTCGACCAAATTACTGTCGCCAAATTGCAAGATTAATTGCCAATAATGGTTGCCATTAATTAATTAATTGTAAGATTAAATGCCATTAATGACCAATAAATCCATTAATTCGACGTTTTATTTGTATTTTTATTAATGTTTTGCTAATTTATTTGTTCTTTCGTTATTTAAAATAAAAAATTATGTCAATGTGTATAATTTGGCGAGTGGTTTGGCGATTTATATAATTTGGTGAAATTGGTCGACGGGATAACTAAGAAGTACCTAATTTTCTTTCTTAATGGTAGAAAATATCATCGGGAAGTAACAGCGGGTTTAAGTTAAATAAGTTTAACAGTTTAATTCTGTTGTAATATTCAAAATAACTGTATTTATTAGATTTCAGTAAACAACATCAGGGCCCGATTAAACTTTGAAATTAGAGAAATTACAATGTCATTTCAGGAACTTTCTTTTGGAGAAGCTTTTCTAAATTCCACATATACATGGAAACTCTTCAGTGTTAGAAATATTATTCTTAGAACTGACATAACATGAGAATGGCCTACAATTTTACACAAGTTTTTGAAAACTACTTTATATCAGAAATTTTACTAAAAACTGGTTACTTTTTTGTTATAGCGGCCCACACTATTAGGATTATGACAAGTTGCAGCCAATTTCACCAACGTCGTAACCAAGATCGTGAAGCACACACATATAATATCATTTCATGAAATCGTATACGATAATTTAATGGTTTTTACCTTACTTCAAGTGTGTAATTTATTTATTTTTAAGGCTTAACAATCTAAATTGTCCAATATATGAATTTTAAAAAAATGTAAACAAAGATTGAATTGACATGACCGCAAAAAGCCTCAAATCTGCATAACACTTGGAACCAAACTGTGCAGATTAGTGGTCTTCTACTGTACACAATTTTTCATAAATGTGTTTCGTTCTTAAAATGTGTAATTTTCCTCTATCACTGCGGAACAAGCGAGAAAACTCATATTCTTGCACATGAGTTGTATATATCTTTATATCTAAATTTCCGTCATTTTTGACGGGCTACCTTTCTAGTATATATATAATAGATGACCAATTGTGACTGTTGTAATATACCAAATGCAATTATTTAACTAGTTGGATGTGCCAATCCAAAAACTTTCTTCTATCTCATACATCTTAATACTTCAAAAAGCAGTTACACATGTTAATATTTCAATATTATTAGCTCAATACTATACCAACTTTGATTTTCATCTTAAATCTATGCTTCAGTCAATTAATCGGAATAAAAAGCAGTTAATCTAGATCATGATATTTATTAAAATCAATAGTTTTCCCGTATTCTGTTGTCATCATCTGTTAGCGAATAGCTGGCTTAGCAGGACGAAAGTCCCGTGGCTACACGAGCCACCGATGGACAATAGAACAACGAAAAACGGAGAAAATTATACAAAAATCGCTATCACAGCGCCCCTTTCGCGCGAAATATTTCCAAATTCAAGGAGGATCTACTGGCTATAGCCAAAAACATGCACAAAAAATTTGGTTCAATCCTATGCATAACTTTATACACTTTTCTATGGTACAATAAAGAAAATTGCACAAAATTCGCTATTACAGGGAGTCCTTCCGGCGGTGGAATATTTTAAAATTCAAAGAGAAACTGTTGGTCATAGCTAAAAACGTACACAAACAATTTGGCTTAATTCTATGCATAACTTTATACACTTTTCGATGGTACAATAATGAAAATAGTGCAAAAATCGCTATCTCAGCTCTCCCTTCCGGCAGATTTTTTTCAAGTTTAGGGATGATCTGCCTGCCATAGCTAAAAATATACACAAAAAATTTGGTTTAATTCTATGAATAACTTCATACACTTTTCGATGGTACAACAATGAAAATGGCACAGACATCGCAATTAATAGTGCTCCCGTGCGGCGGAATTTTTTTGAAATTCAGGTAGGACCAGCTGGCCATAACCAAAAACATACAAAAATATTTTGGCTCAATTCCATGCACAACTTCATACTCTTTTCGATGGCACAATATTGAAAATGGCACAAAAATTGCTATTACAGCACCCCCTTCCGGTGGAATATTTCTAAATTGAAGGAGGACCTGCTTGCCACAGCCAAAAACATACAAAAAAAATGCGGTTCAATTCTATGCATAACTTCATAAATTTTTCTATGGTATAAGGGCGACACACGGACAGACAGAGAGACAATTTGTATAAACATGTTTTTTGGGATCTCTGACCCCTAAAACGAATAAATCCGTCAAAAACCGGAAGTCGAAAAAATTTCGATTAGAATACTTTCTTCTATTGAAGATAGATGAAAGTAATAAATTAAAACAATATTATCTGTATTATTTTGTATTTTTATGTGATCTCAAAATAAATATCTTTAGAAACCTACTAATGTCTGTAGTTATAATAAAATAAGTAGGTTTTTATAAAATGTACATAATGACTTTTCCAAAATATTTTGAAGTATCTAAGACATGCAAGAAATTCGTAATTATCTGTATGTAATCTAGAAAATGTGTAACAGATGAAACAAAAAATTATTATCAGTAGTTTCTATTTAGATTACTGTTTTTTTTTTTTTAACTTACTGACAGTTTTGCTTTGGAAAGATGTTAAGGCAGTAACTTAGATACACCGTGCATGCAAGCAATCTATTCGTTGTCGTGTATGGTGATAAATAAAATTAAGACACTACTTTTTGAAGATTTGATTATGTGAAATACATAAGAAACAAACACACTGTGGCCATAAAGAGAACTTTCTTCTATATCATTTTAATACATTAATATAAATACAAGTGTATATCGACATTTTTCAATATAAAATGTAGTGCATTTATGTGAATTTTGCATGGTAAATTATCAATAAAGAAAGAAAAATTATGCATAACGCATAGATTAAGAAACACTTTCCAATATTTCCAGAAAATAAAAAAATTAGAAAACGCATAATATAGTTGAAAACTCAATTTCAGCAATTTGCTCCCATATTCGATAAGATATTCAAATTTCTTTGAGCAACCTTGTTTATGATCGATAGATCTGTATACACACCACATGGTTTTCTGAAATTTAATTCATCTGTAAAAAACATGAAACATTTGAAAGTTTATTTTCGGCATTTACCAGCCATAGAAGGTAACTTCACATTTTTTGTGCAGATCTGTATATGATATACATATTTTAAAACACACAATACAGGGTCGTTCAGAACTATATGTCAAAAATGTAAAGGCAGGTAGGGGGGGGGGCTAAATAAGCAGATTTCGTATGGGAATGTGGGTGCGGAAATGCAGCGCTGAGGCAGTAGAGGTTGCTGTTAATTTGGGCAGATGAAAGCACTTCGCTGGCTTGAATCGCCATTTTTCGCTTGGATTTTGGATTTTGAGCAACATGCGCCGTTACACTAATGCGGAGCTTGCCGACATGCATTTCATGTATGGAACTTCACAAGGAAATGGAGCGGTTGTTCAAAGGAATGGTTCCAGGGTAGGAATCTGCTGGATCTCCAAACATTTGAGCGTCTTCATCGAGAGTTGTGCGCGAGTGGATCATTTTATGCTTCGAAGCGTGATACGTGCACTGAAAGATATCGCAGAATTCATGCAGAGGAAGAAGCAGTATTACACACAGTAGAGGATAGCCCTTCGACAAGCCCGAGAGCTGTTGGGCGTGCGTAGGGTGTGAGCCCTTTCCTTGCTCATCCCCATACATGAAATGCATGTCAGCAAGCTCCGCGTTGGTGTAACGTTGCATGTTGCTCGAAATCTGTGTGGGAAATGACGATTCAAGTCAGCGAATCGCTTTCATTGCTCAACAACGCCCTCTATTGCCTCAACGCTACATTTCAGAACCCACATTTCTACACGAAATCTGCTTATTTAGGTCCCCTCTACCTGCCTTTGCATTTTTGACATATAGTTCTGAACCACCCTGTATACTAAGGTAAAATTTAATTTCAGCTAGGACATGCATAACTGAACTAACATCGTTAGAACTTCCAGAAATGATCATCCAGAGACTACAATGTATCCGGTTTTTTGTGTACCCATGTTTATACAGAGTGTCCGAAAAACATTGACTCGGCTTTTATGTAATATCCATAAGTATTGATTATACATTTATATTGTAAATTACAAATTTACTTAAAAAATTACAGAATTTTCGGAAATCGATTAAAATTTTCAGGGGATTAAATTTGAAAAAATACAAAATTAAAATTTTTATACGGCCCCCATACAAAAAATTTCCGAATGAGAAATGTGTGCCTCATACGGTAATAAGGTCATGTATAAAATTTCAGCATTTATCATAAAAAGTCGCAGAGATAAGTTTAAAGTTGATGAGGGGTTAATCATAAATTAAAATGTAAATGCACAGGTAGAGTGCAGATCACGCGATGCAGAAATACATCATAAGCAAATAAAATATGGCTCTTATCTTTAGTTTTATTTACAAATTTAACTAAACTATGCTTCCTGAAAAATGCACTAAAATTTTACATGCAGTGATGCCAAGTCTCCGGTTTTTTGGATACAAGAATTTTAATAGAGAAAATGTTGTTTTAGTTAATTGGAACATTCGGGCGATTTGAAAGAGGAACATTTTCTCTAAGATAATAGTGGTGGGCAAAAAGCCGGAGACTTGGCAATTCTGTACATGATAAATTACAGAATAAAATTTGGAAATGGCACAGTCAATGAACATTAAAACAGCTTATAAAGTGCTAAGAAGTGTTATCAGACGAATGCAATTCTGTATTGGCATGGATAGAAAACATTTTGAACAAGCTTTGTAATCTTTGTTATTATTTCTACACAGTTTCTATACATTTTATAAAATTATTATTCCTAACTAGTTTAGATACTTTTCTACCAATAAATAGCACGATTATTATTTATTTAAACAATCATTGTTTTCTTTCACAATTTGTGTACGACCCCTGAAACGTGATCATCCGACAGGATTTTTCCTCTTTGCGAACTCCTATCCAGGCATCGAAAAGTTATTTAAGCCAACACTTATTTATTTACAGATCTTTGCGACTTTTTATGATAAAATGCTGAAATTTTGTACATGACCTTATTAGAGCACTGGGCACATTTTACTTATAGGGAATTTTTTTTTGTACGGGGGCGGTGTAAAAATTTAAATTTTGAATTTATTGTAATTTAATACCCTGACAATTTTAATCGTTTTCATAAAATTCTGTACCCTTTTTTTACGTAGCTTTGTAATTTATGATATATGTCTATGATCCATATTTAAGGAATAAAAGCCGAGGTCAATATTTTTAGAACACTCTGTATGTATATTTTATACTCTACACACATATCTTAGTATACCAAATATAGTTAAGATGTGTTAGCCTGTATAAGTACAAGTCTAATACACATTATAATACATTTAGAAGAATTTTAAAATTGTGCCTTGGAAGATACCTTAACCCCTTAACTGCCCCAGGCGTGTATATACGGCTGTAGAAAATACATGCGTCTATTAAAGAGATGGCAAATTCCAATTATAGCGAGACAATTTCCACCACCTGGGCCATTATATATAACAGTATAACATGCGCATTTTCTTCCTCTTATTTCAAAAACTAATAAACAACTTCTTTAATTGCAGAAATATGCGATTTAGGTAAGGAACTGGAGATTACGTAAGATTTCGTCGGCAATTAAGGAGTTAAGTAAAATTAGGTGTCGATTTCATAAGACGGTGAAAAGTCATTTTATTGGTGACGACAGTTCTTTATCAAACTTCATTCAAAGCAAAATTAAAATGCATTTAAAGACTTTCAAAATACTTCCACTTAATTTTGATTCAGAGCACAACGTGGATAAAATGACTAAATAACTGATTAAAAAGATCTTCTGTTTAAAGGAATTAAGCTTTATCACCAGGGACTGACTACCTAATAGGCACGTGAAGCACGAGCTTCCTCTCTAAAACTTAAGAGGGTTCTCAAAATAACTGTAAAATAGGGCCCCTAACTCCAATTGTTTGTTTTTTACATATACATTTGAAATTATTTTTAGGAACAAGTTTATTTAATGCAATAGAACATCCACACTACTTCAGGAAACTTTTGTGACCAGGAAATCAATGTGATCAATAGGCTGTTAACCAATTATACAGCATCTTGATTTGCTGATTAGAAACCACCCGGACAACTGAAAATACAAAAACCATATATACTTCAAAATATGTTGTTATGTACAGGGAAGATAAAAAAAAAACTCTTTAACGAAATATATGAACTCGACTAAGTCACTCCTGTGAATATACTTCTAGCCTCAATGAGTTTCCATCTATGTAGTATTTAGAAAATTTTTTCCCCAAATGTAAAGGTGCCCTAAAATAATATTGTGCTTAAACCAGTTTCAGAGGTTAATCGGGCCTTGTTTATCACAGTTGGAGTTGAACTTGATTCACAAATATAATTTCAGGTTAACATAACTTTAAATTAATCAGTCTATTCAAATGTTAAAAACCAATTCTTCAATAAAGCCTAAACTTTCTTTTAAACATAACTAAAATCATTCGCTAAAATTTAAACATCGTAAAATTTAAAATATCTAATTTCATAAACTAATTAACTTGATATATTTAATAAAATAACTAAGATTATCTCAGAAACTCAACCAAACAAAACTTAAAAATAAGATATCGAAATCATAACTATATTAGATTTAGAAGATACAAAAAGAAACCATTACCTTTTACCATCTAGTACTATTTATACTTCCGAAAAAATGAAACGAGACGATTCTACTCGCTTAACAGGTGGATTCCGGAATAGCCAATTACGGAACTATCAACTCCATCTATGAGACGCAAATGTTTAGTTCCTGATGCTTTTAAATTAATTTATTTTTTAGAAAACAAATGGCATTACATTCTAAGAAAAGAAGTTTAAAATATAGAATTCCTTTAAACATTAAAATATAGTAAAGAAAGCTGTTAAACCAAATATCAGTTTATTTAAAGTTTTAAACCCATAGTAGCCACAAGTGACAAGTAAACCCGGCTGATTAGATAACATTACGTCATTGAATGTTGACCCATCTCAAGGGGGTTTGTATGCTACGACTTGCCTTGATATTTGCTGAAGCCGCACACTTTGGCGCATTCTAGAGTAATTTTGATTTTTCAGTTTGGCATCAGTTAGTTGCTTATCGATGATCAGACCGGGCCTAGAGTGGGTAATTAAATGGGTTCGCTGAATCCATTTAATTTTGAACAATGTAACGAACCGTATGTCATATCCCAAACCAACAAGAATCATAATTAGTAGCGATCTTTATTAAAAGATGGCAGCACCATACAGAGAGAGTTTGAGATTTGTAAGGTTTCGCATGCAACCAGAGTATTCCACGCAGCTGTAAGACAGTTGTAAGAAATGACTTGTTCTGAGAGCTGCGTTTAGCAGCTGCTGTACAAATGTAAATAAAAACTAATGCCTTCTTCCTTAGTTAAGAGTATTAATAAGAGTGTGGTGATATAAAATCGTAAGTAATTTGCACATATTATTTCGTGTATCTAAATGAATTTTCAAATAAAAGTTCGCTTTTACTAAGTCTCGAACCACCGACTAGTATATATTCGCACTTTACAACGGCTAATGTTTTGTTACTTTTATTAATTTTGCTAAAAGTCAGCTCCGTATAATGATACAAACTTTAAGCGAGATAAAAGTAATTTCATGTGGAAATCTTTTTTTTTTTAATTATGTATTTAAAATAAAATACACTATTTGCTAAAAGGTACACACATTAAAAATATACATTAAAACATCAACGTTTCGTTTCGCATCTGCGAACGTCTTCAGGATGATTACATATCACACACAAATCTAAAATTTTTCAAGAATGGAGGCAAACATCTCAGAGTCCCTGACGACCTTGCCCAAAGGGCGCACCAAACGTCACAAAGTTGCCAAGGCAACGAAAAGGAGGAAACCAATCCAGCTATGGAAGAGGGGGGGGGATAAATGGAACTGACTCCAAAAACAGTTTATAACATATTGTGCCAAATTTTATGTATGCTGTAGGATAAATTATCGTTACAGGTGTGCTGTCCAAGCTTAATAATCCTAATGGATTCTAAAATTTTGTTTAGGTATGGATTCTTGCACGGAATAATGATTCTTGCTTCATCAAAGGTAACCCTGCTCCCATCATTAGCAAAACAAAACCTTGCGAGAGCTGTATTTTGTTTCAATTGTGAAATGACCCGCTTGTGCTCTTTCAACCTTTCTGAAAATTTTCTTTTAGTTTCGCCGATATACACTAATCTTTCTTTATTTGGGAGGGTAATTGGAATTTCATACACACCAGCTTTTTAATGATTCAAGATTTTATCTATATTATTACTAACAATTTGAATCAGGTATGGGGGGGGGGGAGAGCTACTAATTTTATATTGAATAATTGAAGATTCTGCCTTAATTTTTCATATAAAATGGGGACATAATGCATATTCCTGTACTTGATAGGTAAAGTATTAACAAACCGTTGGCCTGACTGAGGGGCGGGGGGTATTAAACTGCGAAATAATCAGGTCAATCTGGAAGCTTTTATAACCATGATCTGATGCAACTTTTTTAATGAAATCAATTTCAGTCCCAAGCTGACTATCTGAACAAATCTTATAGGCTCTTTTGATAAAGGACTGAAACGCAGCAATCTTATATTTAAAAGGCAAATTCGCACGAAAAGGTATAACTGTATTCTTTTTTAACGGTTTGCTGTAAACTGAAAAGGTAAAATGCATATAAAGGTAAAATGCATTAATGCTTATTTATCTGAACATCAAGAAAAGGCAAACTCTCATCCTGTTCGGTTTCAAGGGTAAACTTGATGCTATTACTTAACTTACTCACCTCATGAAGAAAACCTGTAAATCTGGAAGAGGGTAAGTCTATAAGATGAACACGTCATCCACATATTTTAACCAACAAACTGGCTTCTGTTTAAATGAACTAAAAATTTTCTCTTCCATAGGTCTGAGTGCAAACTCAGCGAAAAGACTTGAAACAGGAGAACCCATTGGTGCCCCATGAAGCTGTCTGTAAATAGCTCCATTACATATAAAAATATTACTGAACACAGTTAGATTCAAACCGGTCTTTAGGGAAGTTTTAATTTCATCCGTTAAACCAGGATTATAATCTATCAATGAAAAAATATAACTTAAAACCTCGTCCATATTAATTAAAGGAAATAATGAAATGATGTCCAAACTTGCCATAACTGTATAAGCATCAAGGGGGTAATTTCTAATTTTATCCATGAAATCATCAGTAGAATCAATAACATAGTCGGAAACCGGAAGTATAGATTTTAAAAGAATAACATAAGCTTTTTCTAAAAAATAAGTAGGTACGACACAGCGACAGACAATAGGCCTAAGGGGCAAATTTAATTTATGATCTTTTAGCCTTCCAGTTAGCATCGGTGTAATTCCAGTGTGATTAACTCTAATTAACGATTTAATATAATCAGGCCATTTACCATTCCGCACCAACTCCTCCACTTTTCTAAAAATGGAAGAGTTTAAATCTTTATTAAGAACTTCACAATCGATATCTTTAATACAATCTTCCAATTTCGAAATGTAGTCATTCCTGTCTAAGACGGCAGTTTTATTGGTTTTATCCGTTTTGTTAAAAATGATACTCGGATCTTTCTTTAGTTTCTTAGTTTCTTTAGTTTGCTTTTTTTTAAAAAAACAAGATTTTTTTATTGAGAAGTTAAAAAAAAATCATAGAATTGTACGAATTCCCAATAAAGCGTATTAAAAATACAAGAAAATGTATGATGTTATGAATCTAAATATTTAGATAGAATATATTAGTCTCTATCAATAGATATTTTAGTCTCTATCAATAGATATTTTAGTCTCTATCAATAGATATTTTAGTCTCTATCAAAATCAAAATATATCCGAAAACATGAAAAAATGGGGAAAACGCACAAACTACAAATTGAAAAAGAAATCTAATCAAAAAAGCGAAATTAGGTTGATGAAGTCTTTGACTACCCGGAAACAATTTTGGGCATCGCTACATGCAATAAATTCCCCTACCCATTGTCCTAGCACCCACACGCGCAAACATCCCATTTTATTATTAAGTCCAATAAAAAGACTGTGTGCCGTCTCGGTGCTTAATAGTTATTTACGTAAAATGCTACACACAAAATCATTATTCTAAAAATTGAGATGATGATAGCTACAGTGTTTTTTGTTCCAGCTAAAAAAACACCATATATGACCTTTATAATCTATATGTTTATGTAACTTTATGTACTTTTAACTCCATACATTGGAAAATTATAATTAAACATTAAAAAATGCTGAATCGAATAACATCTTCGCTTTTTACAAGTATCAGTTCTTTTAAATGAACTGCTAATATTTGTAATAAACAATTAGAAGCTGAGATACTTCTGTTGCTGTAACAGGACTCACAGAAATAAGCAGTTAGAAGCAGAGACACTTCTATTGCTATAGCAGGAATCGCAGGTAATTTTAAAATTACGATGATAACTTAGTTTGATATAATCTTTACGGATTTTATGAATATTGGAAACAAAAGCACTGCAAAACAGATAATAGTATCAGTTGTTTTATTCGCATCTGTTCATTCTCTTGGGAAACCGATAAATCTTACATGAAAAAAGAAAATTAATCTCATAAATAGAATCATTTTAAAAGAATTGTATTTCAGAAATTAAAGTCTATTTTCTTCAATATGAAAGTCACTCTCTTGTTTTTAGTTTTTTGTGGGGTTCTTGGCGTAAGTGTAATTTAAAATAATTTGTTTCACTCTAAATACTTTAAATATAATTTAAATTGAGTAGAATTTTTGTGAGTCAATGTTGATTTAATTAAAGAAAAATTGTGTGATTTGACAATTAAGTAAAGGTTTATATAAAATATGTAACTAAAATATCGTATGATAATGAATATCAGTTACTGCAAACATTCTAATATTATATTTATTTAATTTTTTTAATTTAAGTTATAGGCTAATTCCATGAAAACTTGTCATGTCTGTCACGCAGCTGAAAAACGCTATGCTTGTTGGCCACCGTTATTTTCGAAAAGTTTGCTTCGCGTTATTCAATTGATGAGATATCTCCGATAAAATAACTCACATTTTTCCGTTCTAAAATACTGATAGCCAAAAATCGTAGTATGTGACAGACATGACAAGTTTTCATGGAATTAGCCTATAGCAAAGCATATCTGAGGACGTGAGTTTCAAAACTCGCCTTTTCAAAATCTAAAAAAATCGAGTTTTCTTTATGGATCTACTCTATTGGTGAACTTGCATCGAAAAAACACTACAATCTGCAAAAAAACTTGTTTTATCATGTATTTGTGGCATTGGAAAATCTTGGTTTACAATGAAAACCGATGGACGCAGTCAGAGGTTTTTCGCGATTTCATAAAATTTGATTTTCTGGATAAGACGAGTTTTGAAACTCACGTCCTGTTATATTACAAACATCTAGTGAAATTCCTGCAACTTTCACTAGCTACGTATTTTGCATTCTAGTTAACAATTTTTAATTTTCTGACATTTTGTTGAAACTCTGAAATAATATGTTAATAATTCTAAATCAGTATAAAACATTTCCTAAGTCTGTGATTATAAGTTAATTTCAGGTATGGCATATCGAAAAAACCTTTCCAAAAATATTTAGTGATAAATAAAAGGCATGAAGAAAATTGCGTATTATTTAAGATGTGTATGTTTTTTGTAAATGTTTTTATTAAAACTGTTTAAGATGTACTGTGTTACTAAAAATTCTCCCATTTTATCAATATTATAAAGGACAAATGTGTCCGTGCTTACGCTGACATCATTTTGACGGTGGACACAGCAGATGATTAAATTTAACATTTATTGTAATTTTTTAAAATTTCTAAATGTCGCCGTTGAACAGAGAAAACGTAAAAGTGCCCAGTTAAACTGATGGCATTGAGCTCACAGGCTATTCACACTAATTGTATATTATACTCTTATTTCAAAGAATAATGCCCCTCGAAAAATAAATTAAGGGGGATTAGCCCCCCTTCCCTTCTTCATACTTAACCAATGAGCCTTCAAATGTCATTAGGAAAGCGCCTTATCGAAATAAACCGGTATACCAAATTTGAAGCCAATCGGATAGAAAAACCCATCTAAATTAGGGGGGCATTAGCCCCCCTCCCCACCTTTATATTTAACCAATGAACTTTCAAATCTAATCAGGAAGCGCCATATCAGAATAAACCGGTATACCAAATTTGAAGCAAATCGGATAGAAAAATCCATTTATCTGAATTGAGGGGGGTTTTAGCCCCCCGTTCCCACTTTTAGACTTAAACAATGAACCTTTAAATCTAATCAGGGAAGCGCTTTATCAGAATTAACCGGTATACCAAATTTGAAGAAAATCTGACAATCACCCCATGTTCTCCCCTTTACACTTAACCAATGAACCCCCAAAACTAATCAGGGAAGCGCCGTATCAGAAGGAACATAGAAAAAAAAATTTGAAGCAAATCGGATATTTCTATCAAGAGTTATCGCGTTAAGTACATACATACGTACGTGGAGACACACATACGCAGAACCGTCGGGCACATTAGCTCTCAGGCTTTGATAGCCTGTGAGCTAAAAATGTACTTTCAAATGCACTTTAAAAAAAAATTATATCGCAATTTACTCAAGTTTTATTGTTTTTAGATTAATTTTCAAGTATGATTTTTTTTTCAAATCCATCTCTATCGCCTGCAGACGATTACGAAAGGTGAATTCGTTGGCAATTAAATTGATGTAAATAGTTCATAATTTTATTCCAGTTTATATTCTATAACGAAATTAAAACATTCATCAATCAATCAATCAATAAAACAGTAAAATATAGAAAACACCAATTTAAGTCATGTAATCGAATTTCGCGCTTAATCCACTGAAATGAACAGAATCAAAACAGCTGATTGAAAATAGCAATCTTTCGAGATTTCTTCAGCAGTAAACTCCTGATGTGAGACCAATATGAAAATGTCACTTTTAATGTGTTTCAAAACTTTATTTGAACGCATTATTGATTTTTTTTCATATTAATATGATTTTTAGTATTGTTAGTGGGTATTCTAAAAATATATATTAAATGTAAAAAATCTATTAGAGTTATCAATAAAAATAAAATAAAATAAATAAACAGTAGATGGTTGCGAGGCTTTCTCACCGCAATCTTTCAGATTATTTACCGATACGTTTTTTCCTTAATTTTTGATTAACTGCAATTTTTTTTAAATCAAACAACGTGTTTTAACGATATATAAGTATACTATGTCAAAAGCCACTTTCAGAACCTTTCGAAAAATACCCCACTCATTGCTGTACCTGTAGTGCGTGAAGCGAAAAAAAGACGTTAAAAGTTTCAATGCTGTGCTGTCTTTATTTAGACCTCAAGAACATTTACCTTGTAGTGTTAGACAGTGCCCTTTTCACAATGTGTATAAGTGATTAATTGAATTGCACTCTCATATTACATTAGATGTCAATAGAAAATTAAACATATATTAACTTATATTATCTTTGCGTTTAAATGCATTTTCATATTTTCATTAAAATTGGGAATTCAAAACAATAATTTAAAACAAAATATCGAAAATGTGTATGTTATAAAATGTAAATTTTCAGAAAGTACTTTTGTTTTTATTTACTGTATTTTTTATATTTCCTAGTTGAGGCAGACAGAAATCCTTCGAATTCTATATTGTAATAGAATTGTGTAAAAAATTGTGCGAAGTAATTTTTATATATCGTTATATAATATTATCTTAAAATATAGTCGCAGATTAATGTTTAGACGTTTATATGTAATCTGACTTAATCGCGTATTCTTATAATTCTATTATATCTTCAAGGATTGTTTGCATAAAACCATTGTTTGCATGTTGAATGATAAATGGAGGGAAATGTCAATAGTTTATTTAAAAAATATAATAATAATATATATATATGAGGACTTGAGTTTCAAAACTCACCTTATCTAGAAAATCAAATTTTGGGAATCGCGAAAGACATCTGACTGCGTCCACAGGTTTGCATTGTAAACCAAGATTTTACAATACCAGAAATACATGATAAAATTAGTTTTTTCCAGATAGTAGTGGTTTTTCGATGCTGGTTCAGCAACAGAATAGCTTGATACAAAAAACTCGATTTTTTAGACTTTGGATAAGACGAGTTTTGAAACTCCACGTCTTCATATGTACTGTACTGTGGTGGGGAAAAAAAAGTAAACACCCCCTACTAACTCCTCAACAAATAATCGTAGAAGAAAGTTACTAGTACCAAACGATTGGAAATTTAAGTCTACTTTTAAGTGATGTATATAAAATTTCTTTAGGGGCCATTTGCAAACTAAAACTAGCCCAAACTTTGTTTTTTTTCAAGGGCAACAGCCAATTTTGACAAGATATTTTAAATATTCGTTTCAAACTATGCCTAAAAACTGAATTTCATGTCATTTGGATACTAAGTTTTTGAATTATAAACATTCAAAATTTAGAACTTCTAATGTTAATTTACATTTCCATACTTTTATTAATATCTCCTGAAATTATAATTCTAATATGAAAAAAAATTTAAGTGGTTATAGTACTAAAAAACCCACACATAAATACATTGAGATTTTTAATTTAAAAATTTTATGATATGAATTATGAAATTAATATTTGGAAAAAAAATGTGAATTGCAACCTACAATTTGTTTGATGGATTTATATTTGTTATATCCTGCTTTATGCAAATCCAAAATTTCAAATTTTTCTTCCAAGTAGTTTTCAAGTTATGCTTAAAAAACTTCAAAATGCTGGTTTATGGGGCCATCTATGATGTATAGGAAAGCATAATTTGAAAATATATATGTATTTTACTTATGTTGTTGAAGCATTTGTGCTGGGATTAAGATCAACTTAGAGTGTAAGTTTGTCTTACAATGTAAACAAAGTGTAAAACTTATTTCAGTATCTTACGCTCTTACGTTAACCTGAATCTTTTTTACGTTCATGTGTTATGCAAATTATGAAAAGAGATCCTGATATTTCTAACAGTCTCATTGAATCAATGACATGGAGATTACAAGGAACTCTTGATGAAAATGGTTTTCTATACATCATATTAAGAGATCCTTTCTTTTTAAATTTAAGCAAAACATATGGCTTTTTTTTGGGGAGGGGGGATATTTGCCCTCTCATTTTTTGTGTGCTAATCTACCCATAATTTTCGGTACTTCTTTTGTTAAGATTCTATCATATAAAATAATCCTTCTTATTTTGCGTAATCATATTTCTTTTATTTAGATAAATTTCAGAACTTTAAATGTTTTGGAGCAAAAAGCAAATCTTAATTGGTAGTGTAGGGGAGACCGGGGGAATGGGGACACCTTAAGGGAATTTAATTTTTTTCACCTCAAAAAAATGTTTATTTTTTAATAGTAAAAATTATAAAGCTGAATCATTATCTTTAGTATCTGTATAAATTTAACCGTAATCATAACTGTAAAGTAAGCACACATAAGAAAAATTTCTTTCAACTTCTGTACAGTGGCGGGATTACCAAGGATACTGGGGTAATTCCGCTACTGTATCGGGGTAATGACGCCACTCTTTAATGACCTAGTAAATACATAAAATGGATACTAGGAAACACATAACCTACTAAAAATGTTTAGAAAGCAATAATTTATCAAAATAATGAATAATTACAATGTTCCTTAAGCTAGATTTATTAATGTGCTAAGCTTATAATTTAACTCAAATTGTTAAAGTCACCCTTTGCCATGGTGGCGACATTACCCCGAGAGGACAATATAGTGGAAAACCCCCAGCAAAGCCGAAAGAAGAACCGAACTTGTTCAATAAATTGCACCAAAATGTCGGCAAATGCATGTCGATAACGGGTAATATTATGTTAAGTACCTAATGTTTCAATAAAAGGTGTTTACCTCTACTCATTTGAAGTTCCAAAATAAGAGGCAACTAGATGAAAACTAAATTTTTCACTAAAACAAGGGAACAACGTACAACAAAACCATTCTCACTCTAGGCACTGTTTCTATTGTTGGCCGCAATAGTGCAGGCGCAATCACTATCTCAAACTGCCGTTAGTTTTTAAACTAGACGGGGTGGCGGCATAACCCCGAATGGCGCCGTTCCCCCGGTCTCCCCTAAATACGAAATTATTCATTTAAACGCTTTCCACAAAATGAAAGAACAGGCGAAATAATTTTTGTCTTTTTAAATAGATGCCGATGTATTTAAGGCTAAATTTAGCATTTTAGTTATCTAATTCTAGTATTTGATATCTACAAAACTTTAGTCAATAAAGTTTTACATCCTTTAAACCATTATTATATCCATTATGAAGGCATTGGGATATTTATATGTACTTATTAATTTAATTTTCTCAAATCTTGTTAAATTGTTTCCCACATAACACTGAATATCTATTAGATAAAATATTTCCACGAAAGTATTTTATTGTTATTTAAAACTGGTAGTTTAGTCTTTTGCTAACTTTTGTCTATCAATCAAAAATTGTAATCTTTACAAATAAGATTTTAACCCATTAAAAAGTATCTTTAAGTAATTAAATCTTTTCTTCCATAACTTGAAATTTATATCTATTCGAGTACACAGGCTAATTTAAAAGTATTTTAAAAGAAGGGAAGGTAAAAACGGTCAGCCAAAGCAAAAGTTCTTATCTACAGAACGACACAATCAATAACAGTTTAAAAATTCATTTACATTAGTTTTGACTGAAAATATCAAAATATCATACGCAATATTTTGAAAATTGGTATCAAATGTATGAAAATATCGAAAATATCAAACTTCATGACATTTTGAAAATAAATATCGGATATATATCATGATATATATCAAGATATATAGCCATTGATATATATATCATCAAACCCTGCTTGTAAGCTTTATAAAATGAATATTGAAGAGGATTTTATGGTATATAACAATAGCCGAAGCCATACTAAGTGAACGAAATGGTCATATTTGCAAGAAATAATACATTAGTAGAAGTGACTTAGTCAATCTGTAGATTTTCAACGACCTTCGAGTACCGAACTTCCATATGGATACAACCCCTAAAATAATTTCGCTTTAAAATAGTTAACTCCTCGTAAAATAAGGGTACGAATTTCATGCAAATTTATATTTAGGCTAATTGAAGGATGTAGAATTTATTTATGGTGTCAAAATTGGGTTTTGCTATTGAAAAAAAACAAAGTTTTGGTTTGTTTTGATATGTAGATGGCCCCCTAAGCAAATTTTATATACATCATTTAAAAGTAGACTTTATTTCCAATTGTTTAGTAGCAATAACTTTATTGTACGAGAATTTGTTGCAGAGTTAGTAATGGGTGTTTACTTTTTTTTTCTTCCCACGACTGTACGTAGAAGAGTGACCTATAATGAAAGTATAAATGTAATCTTCGAATGGAATAGGATCCATCGACTTTCTGACACAAAATCCAAAATGTACAGTAACTCCTATTTGAACACCCTATGCCACGACTGGAAGCAACAGCCCTAGAAATACATGTATGGTAGGCTAAAACATTTGAAGAAAAATTTTACAAATGAATTCAAATTGGTTTCCAGATCACGATAGGTACCAAAATCACCATACCTATAAGGCCTCCCCTATTTTTTCTTAAATTCCAGACTGTTTTACAGCACCAGACAGGCATTAAAATTACATAGCAAAGATACTCAAGCGCTTGGTCAATTGTCACAGAAGGAAGTAATAATAATAAAATAAAAGGGCAGTACACCAGAAACTGTGTAAAAGTGGTAACAAATCAATCCATTTGCAACTTCAATAAAGGTAATGGAAAATTTTTAAAAACTACGCGGACGGGACAGATGTTGAGTTATCAAAGTCCTTACACACAAAAGAAACCTTAATAAGAAACACCGTATCAAGACACTAGTAAAACAAATAAACACACTGTTTGATAAATGACTGATTTATAGGGTAACGCAGACTATTAAAAAATAATCCAAACTTAATAGCTACAAAGATATCTAATTTAGGATGCAGTTGCATCTCATTTTGTCGGAATGCAAATTAACAGAACACATTTACATATTGCTTTTTTTTTTTTAAGATTAAACATTTAAGCTACGTTTTTCGTTTTTCCAATTTTTCTATTAACCATATCGAAAAAATAGAAGCTATAATAATTCGATTTAATATTCGTTTCTTATAATTTAAAAAATTCAAACCTTACATTTATGAGCAGCACAAAATTCAAACTTACACGTATTTTGCTTCTTTCTAGATTTCTTTTGCTTGGACCAGCTGCAAAAAGCAGTCTGACTGTGAAGAAGATGAATGCTGTTTAGATAACCTGTTCTTCAAAAGACCATATTGTGAGAAGCGATATCAAGCAGGTATACATTTAAATAGGCATTTATGCTATCACCCTTTTTATACTGTTATTTACACATAATACATACATGTAGAACAGTTTCCCCATAAACTCAATATTATCCACAACAAATATTTCACAGCTTGTTTCTTTGAACAGTAAATCAAAGGAAGTTATTCAAAAAAGGGCAGATTTGTAAACTGAGTAATATTATTATGAAATTATGATGAAATGTAAAATTTTGCCAATATTGCATATATAATAATTGAAACTATGAAATACGCACGAGAAATAGTGAATCTGAATTTAATTACGTGTATTTTTATTCGCATATCTAACAAGGCTTAAAACCAACAGAGTGAATAAGTATCCAGGCAAGGGTTCGAACCTGGGTCTTTGGTTCAGCGCACCATTACCATCATTCAATGCTCTGCCAACTAAGCGACCTGGACGACACCCTTCACCCTTATATGTTGGTAAGGCTTCAACCGCAGCACAAGATGGAATAACTTCATGAACCACATCTGTGCGGAAAACATGAGTTGACATTTATCCAGCATCGATTAACATTCTATAATCGATGTGTTAAATATTATAGGCGCAGCTATACCGAAATTTGTGCTTTAGATTTTCTCCTGGTTTTACAGTTTTCAACATTCATTATTATTGCGCTACTTGCTTTTGGTAGAAGTTGATACAAAAGCAATTTTATCGGCATTGAAATTATTCTCACAATGCATTGGCCCTTTTTCCTTCTCCGGAAAGGAGTTCATATACTAATGTGATACCTATCATGAAAAAAAAAAAAAAAAAAAAAAAAAAAAAAAAAAAAAAGGCCAATCAGAACTCTTTTAAATTTCTTTATTTTCATGACCTGTGAAACTTCTTTGGCTTTTCCGTGTAATATAGGTCCTGATGTGGACAAATGTTTTGTCTTACATACTTAAACCAAGTGTGCACATTTTCAAAAATCTATTGATAATCTCCAAGCTGCATTGGTTTCCTGCGTCAGCTATATTAGGCCTTTCAGAGAGCTTCAAAATTTTGTCATTTACTTTTTAAATCTTAGTTAATGAAGTAGAAAATTAAATTCTTTCGTGCCACCTACTCGCCTTCTTCCAGCCCTTATTGCCTGTATAATATTTTTTTATTCCAAAGAAAATTGCTTTCTTTTCCTGTTCTCTCTCTCTCTATATATATATATATATATTATATATATATACTAGATGTACATATATACTAGGTATATATGTATATACATACATACAATGTATATATACGTATATACTAGAGGGCTCCTCCCCCCGAGAGCTACGCTCGCCAATCCCCGTTCAGACTTTAAAAAGATGGTAATGTGCCTTGTTGTAAAAATATTACCTGGTTACGGAAGATTGAATGATAATATCACGAATAACGACTATTTTCTGCAATCGAGTTGCCACGCTTTTCCGTTTAAATGGGGCATTTTTTTATTATTATGGCCTGATCCACCGCTGTCGTGACAGCTGACGGTAACTTTTGGAATTGATAAATAAAATCAGTTTAAGTAAAATCCGCTTGTAAAAAATGGTTAGGTTTAAACTGTCGCTGCCAGTTAGGTTTTTGTAACGACGCTATGGACAATATTCTTCCTCGAACCAAAGGAGGAATATTCCTTTGCTCCGACTGCTTGGGAATAACATTCAGAACCATGTAAATGCACTGTGTACTGAAATGTTACGCTTATATTTTATGTTATGATTGACTTTTAGATATTTTCAGTAACAGGTTCTAATTATTTTCTCTATTGTAAGGCAGCATATCATGCATATTTTCATTTTATTTTTTAAATTCAAATTGCTTATTTTATTTATTAAGTTATAGACCAGGGACGGCGAACCTATGGCACGCGAGAGAATAATTTTGGCACGTTGTTACTTGTGACTCTAAATCAATACACAGTGATACTACACAAACTCTAGATGATCTAATCTTGACTAAATTTGATTTATTGGATATTGAAGAGTTTTAATTGCGGCTTTTTAAAATACCGTACATTACCACATTTAGTAAATACACCATTGATAAAATTATTCCAACTTAGAAATTAATTTCAGAGCTATTTAAAGAAACTGGCGTTTGATCTTTTAATATTTTTTTCCATCTATCTTTGTCCGCAAGGTTATTAGTTTCTGAAATGAATAATACAAAAACGCGAATAAAAAGCAGTTGTCATATAAATCCGGTTCAGTTTGCATTCTATTGAAATTAACTAAATATGAACCTGATATCAATTATTTTCCTTGCAAGATGCAACAACACAATTAATCACATATATTTTTTAATAATTTCTAAAATTTATTTTTTTTTATGATTATTATAGTGCAATACCTCACCTATATGTTACCCATTTGTTTTGTTTTTTTTATCTTAATGTTA
The DNA here is from genome assembly GCA_963932465.1 of Maratus speciosus. NCBI lineage: Eukaryota > Metazoa > Arthropoda > Arachnida > Araneae > Salticidae > Maratus > Maratus speciosus. Next base: position 149,843,767 of record OZ010788.1, read on the forward strand.
TTATTTAAAGTTTTTTTTTTCATGATTTTTTCAATGTACTAAATTTGTTGGCACGTCAAGGTCCTGTAAAATATTTTTGGAAATAAATTGGCACGTGGTTATAAAAAGGTTCGCCAACCCTGTTATAGACGAATTTTCTAATAAGTTATCAAATTGTAATTCGTACAAAATAAATCGAAATTATTTGCCCAGCATTTACCTGCATTTACACTATGACGCAAAAGTTTAGACAATGAAGAAATTCTTACATACTTTAAAAAATATTTATTCAATTTTCAAATCACTGCTTGAAATTAATGTGCTGTACATATAAACAATATTTATAACAAAGAAAAGTGGAATTGTGCATATTGCAATAAATTAAATGGTAACAAAAATAAACTGCTGTCTCAAAAGTTTAGACACAAATTAAATAAAATCGAAATAAACAATTTTTAAAACCTGGTTGCGCATCCATGCTTATGTATTACGTCATATACACGAGATTGCATGGAAGAAACTAAATCTTGCATAGTTTGTGGATCGATATCGTACCATGCATTCTCAATAGATGTCTTAAGTTCCTTTTCAGAAGAGTATTGTCTAGCGTTGCTATAAACTTTGCGACACATGATGCTCCAAAGGTTTTCTATAGGGTTAAGATCTGGGCTACATGCTGGCCAGTCGAGAACTCTTATATTATGGGAATTAAACCAAGATTTTGAATGTTTTGCAGTGTGAATTGAAGCATTGTCTTGCTGAAATTCCCACTGAGGACCCCCTAGAAGCTCAGAAAATGGCAGTAGGTTTTCTTCTAATGTCTGTGTATAATGCTGTGAAGTTTGACGACCACTGGTGAAGGTCAGAGATACTTGTCCATTATAGCAAAAGGCTGCCCAAACCATCACCGAGCCCCCTCCTTGTCTGCGACTAAAAAAACGTCGAGGTTCCTTCCGCAAGTCATGCCAATACGATAAACAACCATCTGGACCATCCAGATTCCACTTTTTTTCATCGCTAAATATGACTGACTGCCATTTCTCTCCATATGACATATGCTTTCGAGCCCACATAAGTCTTTGTAACTTATGATGTGGTTTCAGAGCTGGTTTCTTCTGCATTTTGCTATAAACGATTGTTCCTTTTTCCAAAATTCGTCTACGAATCGTATCCTTTGATACAGAGAGTCCCGATGAGCTTTGAACTGCACGTACGCTCATTTGTTGAGTACTCGCTAGTCTTTGTATCAGGCGATCCTCTCGTACATTTGTCACACGTGGCCTCCCAGACCGACATTTTGCTTTATATTCGGAACCACTCGATAAAACTCGATAAATAGATTTTTTTGACCTATTAATAATAGCAGAAATTTCAGAAACGCTCTTCCCTTCACCTTTCAACTGCCAAATCCTTGAAACCTCATTCACTTGAATTTCTTTAGCTCTCGGCATGTCGACTATGAAGCGCAATCGTTTGCAGAACTTAAGTACTCCAAATTTGTGACATCATCGATTCTAAATTTGCATATGCCAGCGAATATTCAAAGAAATTTAGAATAGTGTCTAAACTTTTGCGACAAGCACATTTGAATTTTTATGAAAAAAATTAGTATTATAGCAAATAAAACGACTGTCTTTTGTACATAGCATTTTAAATCAGTTTTTGAATATATTTACAGGTTTTTGTAATTCTGACGTCATAATTCTACATTTTAAAGCTGAATGACGTCATTGTCTAAACTTTTGCGTCATAGTGTATGATGCATCAAGTGATGGAATATTTTAACAAATTTGTTAGCCGCACTACTTTTATACCATATGATTCCCAATGCGACGTCACATGAATATTGGCCATAAAAAAATATTTTAAATGTAAAGTTTTAATATATGACGTATTTTTCACCTGAAATTTGTTTAGTGTGTAATAATTTAATTATTTTAAAGTTTTTTTTTCTTTGAGTGTCTTCTCCTTGAGTGTCTTGAGTTTTTCTTTACGTGTGAATATATTATTGAATATTGTTATTTAAATAATAATTTGTGTTACATTTTAATAGCACTTCTCTAATAGAGGCAACACTTTTTTTTCCTTCTATGAATGAAAGAGAGATAAAGAGCAAAATATATAATTTTCGCATTATTGATGTCATTTTCTCATTAAAATTAAAAAGAAAACCAAGTGGGGAAATTTTATTATCTTTGCATTCAGTTGGGCGATTATTATTTCATATATTCGTTTCAGATATCCGAAATTAAAAAGTAATATTATTGAAATATTAAACTGTTTGCAATTTTAATGGCATTTCTCTGACAGCGGCAACAATATTTTTTTTTTATTGCTGTAGATGACAGACAGGGTAAACGGTGTCATTATCATAATATTTTGTATTTTTCTCTTTAAAATTAAAAAGAAAACCAAGCAGGAAATTTTATCCTCCTTACATTCAATTGAACAATTATTATTTCAGAAAATCGTTTCAAATATCCGAATTAGTGATTTTATATATTCGTTTCATTAAGATTTTTAAAAATTCACAAAATGATATCAATAAATAATAATCCCTATTAATTTCTTTTCCCCCTTTCTTATAAATGACGTAATTTGGAAGAATTTATTCAAAATTTTTCCAGTTTATGAATTAAAGTAAATGATTCGAAAATTCTATTTTTCTCTCTAAATCATTTCGGCAATAAGCGCTTTTGTGAACTGAAAAAAGCTACGATATATTATTTTTTTAAGTCAATGGAATTTATGTCGGTTGTGAAAATGACAGACGATTTTTGGTTTTCAAAAATAAATTGACTCTTGAAGATCGAATATGTGAAAATAAGTTTTTTTTCATTCAAATATTCTTGAAAAACATAATTTAATCACGATATTGTCTTCACTATTGTTTGAAATGAAAGATAATTTGAATTGCCATAATTTCAGTTTGAAAATGACGATAAAAAAAGAAATCGAATAATCCCTATTGTTTACCCCTTTTCTCCACAAAACTGGAGTAATTTAGTCGCCATCATTAGAGAAATGTCACTAAAATTAGATAAAAATTAATATCTAGAAAACGAACTAACATTTTAAAATTTGAACACTACTTTTGAAATTCGCGGATCAGTACGAATAATTAATGTTAATTTCATAGCCAAACGTTCCATATTTTAGGAGGAATAGCTGTGAAACAAAATCAGTCGTTTCATAAAATTGTGTCATAATTTCGTTTCATTAGGACTTTTTATATGTAGGGTAGATATATAAAACTAATACCAAAAGTGAATTAAGTCATAGTAGAAATTTATTAATGAAGGTACAGCTATTTATTGCAAAATTTGAAGGTTAAGGACTACTGCAAATATAAATTCTTTAGATTCCTACATTTTTTAAACGAGTGTAAAGAAAACCGAAGAAATTAACAGAAGAAAAGCGATTAGATGTGAATATAAAGAAAGAGTTTCTAAATTTTAGCGATGTGCATACGGGAGCAATTTTGTCTTGTTCTTCTAAAAGCAGTTTCGAGATACGCTGCAAATTTGAAGATCGCGGGGTAATAAAAGTAACAGTAAAAAAATTCTTTGGAATTCCAGTTTTTCGATAAAGACTGTTTTTCTTACGAATTCATCTTTTGTTAAACTGAAATGAGTATTCTTTTTATGACTTCAATAAATTCGTTAATTTGAAAATTTCTTTAATCCGAAATCCATTAAAGTGAATATATTTCTAAAAGCAAAGTATAGGTTTTATTTTCCTTATCCAAATAATATTTGGTAAACAGAAAAATTAGATAAAGTGGCATCCGTTGCAACAAGATTCTACTGTGTATGATCTTTATAGTACCTCATCGAATAAAGTATGAAGAAACGAACCAGAAATGTAATTTGCAAAATATTTTCTAACAAAAGTATTCTTTTACCTTTATTAAATAAGAATAATGTTTTTATGAAAAGACTTTTTTGAAAATACTGAAGGATTTTAGGCTCATGTATGTTTTAAAGGTGATATATTATTATCTCTAAAATGTCTCCTATAATTAAACATTAAAAATTGTATGAAATATATATTTTAGGACAAAGATGTTCAGCTACTGCCATTTATAAACCTGAAACTGACCTTTACTACCTGACTTGTCCCTGTGTTAATATGTACGAATGTCTCGGAAAAGGAACCACAGAAAACGGAGTAAGTATTTATGTATAAAACACTATTATTGTACTTTTAACAATTATGTTTTCAAAGACGATCATTTAAAAAATTAGTTAGCATAACTTTTTCGTTACTGGACTCAAAATAATTCCGAGAATTTTTGTGTGATTAAATGCTTCTTTTAAAATTCTGAAACGGTTGTCCTACACAACAATTATGAAGAAAATAATGCAAAATATATTAAATTTGTATATAGATTTGTGATGTACGAGGATGGATCCAAAAAAAAGTTTACAAGGATAATAAAAAATTATTTATTGACAATAGACAGAAAATGCAAAAGAGAATTAAGAGACACACTTGTCTATAATTTTCCCACATAATCACCCAAATCTATTTAGGCATTTATTTGAACGCAGTATCAACTTGTTTAACCCGGTTTGATAGAAATCACGTCCCTGCCCATTGAACCGTTTCTCGGAAGCTGCTTTGAAATCACAGTCTGAAGAGAACCTAGTTCTAGAAGTGTTCTTTCAATTTCGGAAAAAAGAAATAGTCACTGGGTGCCAAATCTGGGCTGTATGGTGGTTGCTCCAGTCTTTCCGCTTGAACATTTGAAGCAATACTTGAGTTTGGCAAGCAGTATGGTGCTTGGCATTGTCATGCAGGAAGATGACACATCACTCAACATGCCAGGATATATTCTTTGCCCATAAAAACAAATCACGGTCTGTACCACCAAGCAAGACCTCTTTTCTAAACGCCTTGCCGTTTCAATTGTCGTTTCAATTGCCGTTTCAATTGCATTGTCATGCAGGAAGATGACACCATCACTCAACATGCCAGGATATATTCTTTGCCCATAAAAAACAAATCACGGCCTGCACCACTAAGCAAGACCACTTTTCTAAACGCCTTGCCGTTTCAATTGTTCTGACGCTTCTGCGAACTTACATGACCTACCACCACAACCGCTGTAAGACAACTAAACTCATCTGTCTCCACTTTGAGGAATAAATATTCCCTCCACAATAATTACTTTTCGAATGTTACTGCTTGTATCCCCCCTTTTTTATCCACGCTAGCATAACAGTGATTCTTGTGAAAATATTACGCAGTGGTCATATCAAAACTTTCTTCTATATTATTCTAAACCATTGGTCATGAAACTATGAATCGCGGAGCGTCCGATTAGGTTTCCATAAACAAAATGTTAATTTTATCTGCTGAAAAAATATAACAAACACTAGATGTTATATTTTTAAAGTGGAAAAAATTAGTGAAGGATTAAAGATAAACAACTTCGTTAAAATACAGTGTTTTCTTATTATTGTGAAGAAACAAGAATCAATATCCTTCAATTAAAATGTTTTTTCCAACGTGTTAAAAAAAGATTCTTCCATGAATAATGAAAGAAGATTATATTTATCACACTATTATTAATCTGATTATACACATTTAAAATATCAAAACTGATTTCAAGTGTAAGTTTTGTTTATGTGTGTTTGTATTATGTGTATTTGTTTTGTGTATAATAAGAAAGCATTTATCAAAGATCACCTTTTTAGGGTTCCTTGCTTAAAAAGTAAAAACGGAGCCATTATAAATCACTCGTCTGTCTGTACATCTGTCACAGCCGTTTTTCTCAAAAACTATGAAATATACAAAGTTCAAACTTGGGAGAATTATAAAGGCTATTGGCCCACATATTTATGGATTATTAGACATTCACAAATATTTTTAGAAAAAATTTACGGTGTTAATTAATTTACTTGATGAAAAAATTGAATGGGTGTCCCGTGTGGGGTATCGTTCGAAAGATCGTGAACTGGGAACTCAAAAATATATTTTATTTAATTTTAGGTGTTATTTTTTCAGAGATATTGTCAAAAATATAATGCAAAAATATACCCCCCCTTTATTTTCGAATCTACTGAAACTAAAATTTTGAAAAAAAATAGGGATTATAGGAGTTTATTTAAACCTTGCGGGAAAACTACAACATTTAGGCTAGGTCACATAGTTTTAGAGAAAATCGCATTTTCCAATTACACACAAACTTTACTTTGCGGGCGCTGACAGGGGGAGCTGCAGGATGCTCGAGATACCTATTGATGTAGAATCATCCAAGGATTGTCGATAATGATTTAAAAAAAAAATCGGTAATTAGCTAACATATTAATTAAAAACTTGTCTACAAAAACGCGGCATTACAACTTTGCGACTTTGAAGAGTGCTTGGCACAATGCCAAGTTTAAACTTTGTTGTACGGAACTCTTTGCACGCGAGTAACACTCAAACTTGACCGATAATTTACATTTTAGAGAGAGTGGCGCCGATGGGATACGAACCACGGATCTCATGATCAGGAGGCGAGAACGTTAGTGTCGAGCAAAAGGCCAAGCCAGTTACTCTAAGCTAGTAACTCACTTTATACTGATCAAGTGAGATGAGCAGACTTGTATAAAATCAAAAACTTTCTGCGCACATAAATATTGGGTCAAAAACTGTCTGCAAATTGATTTAATGTTTAATAAAATAACGTGTTATATTATTTTAACGATATGAATTAAAAACAGTAGTTTTAAAATAATTACGATTTAAATTAAAAATTAATTAATTTTAAATAAAGAATAATTATTTTGGTTAAAAAAATAAAGCTAAAAATCCATGATAAGAAGGAGAATTCTTATCAATTTTTTTGTCAATGAATTTAGAACCAGCCCAAACCTTAATACTGTGCACAAAATGCCAGCCACTCTCTTCACAGAAATAATGTGACAAAGCTTCTAAAACAACTGAATCACATTTTTTACAGCGGCCCTTTGACGAAATTCACGTTTTTCAGCGGCCCTTTGACGAAATTCCCGTTTTTTTCTGCGATCCTTTGACGAAATTCCCGTTTTTTCTGCGATCCGTTGACGAAATCAGTTTTTCCCGCGATCCTTTAACAAAATTCGCATTTTTTTCTACGAACTTTTGACGAATTTCGTGTTTTTCGCGATTTTTTGACGAAATTCGCACTTTTTCGTGGCGCTTTGACCCCGTTTCTTCGCGATTATTTGACGAAATTAGTTTTTTCCGCAAATCTTTTACGAAATCTGCATTTTTTAGAGATCTTTTGACAAAATTCGTGCTTTTTCCGCGATGCTTTTAAGAAATTCGTTTTTCTTGAGCTCCTTTGACAAAATTTGCGCTTTTTCTGCGTTTCTTTGACGAAATTCGCACTTTTTCCAAGGCCTTTGACGAAATTCGTATTTTTTTCTCGATCCTTAGACGAATTTTTTTTCCTGCGATTCTTTTACGAAATTTGCATTTTTTCGCGACTTTTGATGAAATTCCGGCTTCTTCCGCTATGCTTTTACGAAATTCGTTTTTTCTGCGCTCCTTTGACGAAATTTGCGTTTTTTCTGCGATTCTTTGACGAAAATCTTTTTTTTTCACGATCCTTTGAAGAAGTTTGCGCTTTTTCCGCGCTCCTTTGACGAAATTCGCATTTATTCCGCGATGTTTTGACGAAATTGATGATTTTTTCTGCAAACGATTGACGGAATTGGTTTTTTTTCGGCGACTATTTGTTGAAATTCGAAATATTTTAAGACATTTTTTATATCTGAATTTTCGGACTGATGGCCGATTTTTTTTTTCGGAACCGAATGCCTTAAATTTTCGGAAAATTCGGAACAGAATCATCTCTGGGGAACAATAACTAAATCGTACATAAAATTGGAGAATATTTTTAAATTTTCGGTATTTTTAAAAAAATTACAAGAACAAAAATTACGTTTTTTTTTTTCCTAAAAAATTTTCCGCAAAGTTCCGAATTGTGCAGAAAATTTTCCGCGCACGGCGTGCGCGCGTACGTCTATATTATACAACTCTGGAGATGAGATCGCTACACACTCCATCCCCAGTGAGAAAGACGTATTGCTGACGTCTGACGAGCGATATGCACTCGTGAATGATGCTGTCGTACGCATATGTGATGCGTGTGAGGACAGTCTTTGGTTGAAGGGGATGATTTATTTAGTGAACCCATCTGTTGGGTATGAGAGGAGGCGATTGTTGCTGAAGGTTGTTATATGCGTGTTTGTCCGGATCACCACTTTAGAGAGAGTGGCGCCAATGGGATACGAACCACGGATTTCATGATCAGGAGGCGAGAACGTTAGCGTCGAGCAAAAGGCCAAGCCAGTTACTCTAAGCTAGTAACTCGCTTTATATTGATCAAGTGAGATGAGATCGCTACAAGATAATTGATTATGCAAAATCTTCTATATGTCCTCTCTATATAAACATTGGCTACCACCGTCAGAACCTGTTAGGATAGAATACAATCCTGTAGTTGGTCATTCACAAAAACGTTCTTCAGGTCAATCTCTAAAGACATCCGTACATGAACCAAAGCAAAGTTTTATTCCCTCTGAAAGAAAAATTCCAAAAATACAATCTTTCTCCAACAGAGAAAAAAAAAACTAAAATCACGTGTACGGAAAAAGAAAGGGAAAAGCTCAACTCAAGTTTAGCTCCCAATGGAAAACTTTGAAGAAAAGATCCAAGAAATCGCGTCTTAGCTCATAATTTTCTATTATTAAGGATTCCAAAATTCCAAATAGTTGTTCCACTATGAGAAGAGGTTATAGAATTAGTCTTAGAGTTATGAACCTGATATAGATTAAGGGAATACTGTTTTTGAAAAGTTTGAGACTCCGTGATTTTACATGGGTTTTTTTAATAATCTGTAGTTTAAATAAGACTGTTTTTATGCTATATGTTTTGAACATTATATGCATTGTTTTTTATATCAATGGTTACTTTACAGATTTTAACTGTGAAAAGGTTCATTGTCTTTTAAGCATTCGTATTATGACTTCATTGAATGATTTTAATTACGTATATCATCACACTATACTTCTCATTAAGCTGTGTTATTTTCATTCATCTTATTTTTATGTTAATGTTTTAAAATAACTTTTAAAATATATATGGAGTAGTTGAAGGCCGGTTTATTATAAACAGTGATCGTAGCATAGTTCCGGTAGTACAATACGATGAAATCCATCGCAAACCTCAGTTAGAGTATAATCCGTTTCCTGTAAAGAATATCTTTATTCAAAGAAAACGGAAGGCTAAGATGTAAAATTAGTGGTGGCCCCCGTGGAAGCAAAGTATTGCGGTGTTATCAGTAGCAAGAGCAGAGGTGAAAGTCTTTCAAACTGCGTAATTTAATACGCGAAGAATACATCTGTCTTGAGCCAATACGCCAATCACAAAATAACCGTTAAACTGGGAGATATATTAAAATTTGAACGAGATAAACGCCAAGGACAGAAACCACATTTGGCAACGAATTATTAAGTGAATTAAAAAAAGGAAACCTATTATTGCTTACAAAAATCTAACGGTGAGGATAATTAATGACATTTATCTACTTACCGGCCGAAGTGAAAATGAAATTTATATATATTTTAATGCATTTACGAGACGCCAGAAAGCTTAAATTTAACTATATGATCTTTAGATTATATAAACAGATTTGTAAAAAAAAGCGGCGTTTAACAAATAAAATATAAATAAAGAATATTTATGCGCGGAACGGAAATGCGCTTAAATTATAAATAACAAATAAATCATTTATCTGAATGATAGCTTTTAACAGAAACAAAAAGAATATTTATGTGGGTATAACGATTGCACTTAATTAGACCAAAACTTAGAAATGATTTTTGAATGCTAGCGTTAAACAGAAGAAAGGGAAATAAATTTTGAAAGCAGATTAATTTCGAATACAAATATATGGCCACGCCATATATAACGCTAGCGTTAAACAGAAGAAAGGGAAATAAATTTTGAAAGCAGATTAATTTCGAATACAAATATATGGCCACGCCATATATAACGCTAGCGTTAAACAGAAGAAAGGGAAATAAATTTTGAAAGCAGATTAATTTCGAATACATGGCCACGCCATAATATAACTTAATGTTTTTCGAGTTAATTTTTTTTTCTTTTGGCGCAGCATATTATTAAAGGGATTTTATGATTTTATGCCATTAAACCCTAACCAAGCAACCAACTTATTGTGGTAACCTCTATCCCTCCCTACTGTACATTACAGTAGCAAAAAATAATCACTGTTGGGTTATAGTTTTTAAAATGATGTTAGAAAATTATTTAAAAAGGCCATAACAACTCTCTAAATTGAGCATCAGATTTCAGTCAAGCTTTATGCATTTCGAAAAGCAACAACTGGCTTTTGCCAGGCTTCCAAAAGTGTGCTATAAATTTCTGGACTAAAAAATCGGAAGTGAAATAAAAAGGGCTTTGCCGCTAATAATTTAAACAAAAAAAAAAGACAATTTTCATGATATCTTTTGCACACGATAACTTAATATATTGCAGTCCCAAACTATTGTAATGTAATAGTAATATGTTTCCTTTTTATTTTTTTTCAGGTGACTGTTATGAAAAATCCCAAATGTATCATGCCAACAAAGTAAACAGTACCAATCATGCAGCCTTTTAAACTGCATAAAAAATTTGCTTGAGAATTTATTTCTTTGCTTTATGTGCTAAAGATGTATTATATGAAGTTATATTTAGATGTACGTTTATAAGAAGTTAAGGTATTTAACATGTGTGATTTTATTTAAATAAACGTTTAATTATCAATTGTCTATATTTTTTTTAATAAAGATTATTACCAATTACTTTCTTAATGTGGAATTGCGACGTTTTTTTTACCAAAACATACTTTATTACTAGGTTTTTTGAGTGTTCAGCTCTATGTAAATGTTCCAAGAAGTTTCAGGTTAGAAGTTTAACCTTTTTATAACTGCAATCATTTTAAATTCTAGAAATAGTTTAATCTATACTCATCTATACTCCTATTATAAAGAGGAAAAAATTGTTTATTTGTAGGAGGTAAGCCCAGGAACTACCGAACCGATTCCAAAAGTAATGGCATCAAAATGATGGTGTTAGTCCAACTTAGAACATAGGCTATATCTTATGTCGGTGCCACTACCCCAAAGGGTGTGCAGGAGCAAAAAAACGTTCTAAAAATGCGATTTTGGCGTTACTGAAGGGCCTAGAAATATGAAATTTGGAATATTAGTTACTTATAAGATATAAATTATGTCTAAGAACAGTTCTTAAACAATTCGAAATTTAAAAGGGGTGAAAATGCACAAAAAGCGTTCTAAAAAACGTTCTAAATGGTAGTTTCTACACAATCTCAGGAAATACCAAACCGATTTAAAAAATAATGGTGTCAAAATGATGGTGACGACGCTTGCTCCAAGATAGGCTATATTTTATGTCGGTGCCACTACCCCAAAGGGGGTGCAGGATTAAAAAACGTTCTAAAAATGCGATTTATGTGTTACTGAAGGGCCTAGAAATATGAAATTTGAAATATTAGCTACTTATTAGATATAAAGGATTTCTAAGAACAGTTCTTAAACAATTCGAAATTTAAAGGGGGTGAAAATACGCGAAAAGCGTTCTAAAAAACGTTCTAAATGGTGGTTTCTACACAATCTCAGGAAATACCAAACCGATTTAAAAAATAATGGTGTCAAAATGATGGTGACGACGCTTGCTCCAAGATAGGCTATATTTTATGTCGGTGCCACTACCCCAAAGGGGGTGCAGGATTAAAAAACGTTCTAAAAATGCGATTTATGTGTTACTGAAAAGCCTAGAAATATGAAATTTGAAATATTAGCTACTTATTATATATAAAGGATTTCTAAGAACAGTTCTTAAACAATTCGAAATTTAAAGGGGGTGAAAATGCGCGAAAAGCCTTCTAAAAAACATTCTAAATGATGGTTTCTACACAATCTCAGGAAATACCAAACCGATTTAAAAAATAATGGTGTCAAAATGACGGTGACAACCCTTGCTCCAACATAGGTTATGTTTTATTTCGGTGCCACTACCCAAAAGGGGGTGCAGCAGCAAAAAACGTTCTAAATTGCGGTTTTTACGTTACGTAAGGGCCTAGAATCGTGAAATTTGGAATGGTAGTTAGTTATAAGATATCAATGATCTCTAAGCACATTTCCTAAAAAAAAATCGGAATTTAAAAGGGGGCCAAAATGCGCAAAAAGCGTTGTAAAAACGTTCTAAGTTGCGATTCCTATGCAATCTCAGGAAGTACTAAGTACTGAACCGATTTCAAATATAATGGTGTAAAAATGATGGTGACAGATCTTGCTCCAAGATAGGCTATATTTTATATCTGTTTCCACTACCCCAGAGGAGATGCAGGAGCAAAATGCGCGAAAAGCATTCTAAAAACGTTCTAAATGCCGATTTGTCAGCAATATCTCAGGAAGAATCAAACTGATTTCAAAGTAATGGTAGGAAATGGATGCTGACAGCCTCTGCTCTAACATAGATGCTATTTTATGTCGGTATCATTATCAGGAGACGTTGCAGGAGCAAAAAAGTGTTCTATATTTCGATTTTTGTGATCGGTAGGGGCTAGCAACTTAAAATTAGGCAAGGTACATATTTATTAGATATAAATGATATTAAAGAACAGTTTCGAAAAAAAAATAGAAATTTATAACGGGGTGAAAATGCGCGAAAAGCATTCTAAAAACGCTCTAAATTGCGATTTCGACTCAATCTCAGGAAATACCAAAGCTATTTCAAAAGTAATGGTTGCAAATCAATGGTGACATCCCTGCTATAACATAGGTTATATTTTATGTTGCTGTCACTACCATCTGAGGGTTGCAAAAGCAAAACATGTTCTATTCTGCGTTTTTTGCACAACTGAGGGGTCTAACACTTTGAAGTATGGCATGGTATTTACTTACAAGATGCAACTGCTTTCTAAGAACAGTCGAAAGAAAATTCCAAATTTAAAAAGATGAAGTGAGCGAAAAGCGTTATAAATTACAATTTTTATGCAATCTTATCAAATACCAAACCGATTAAAAAAATAATGATGACAAATTGTTCGTGATAGAACCTGCTCAAACATAAGCTATATTTTATGTCTGTGCCACTACTACCAGAGGGTTGCAGAAGCTAAAAACTTTCTTAATTTCAATTTCTGTGATACTGAAAAGGTTAGAAACTTTAAATATGTCATGGTAGTTACTTATAAAATATAAATACCCTCGAAGGACTGTCGAAAATAAATTCGAATTAAAAAGGGGTGAAGCGAAGGGGAGATGCGAAAAGCATTCTAAAAAAGTCCTAGATTACGATTTCTATGCAATTTCAGGGAATATAAACCGATTATAAAAGTAATAGTTGCGAATCAATGGTAACAGTCTCTGATCCTACATAGGCTATATTTTATGCCGATGAGTCTACCACAGGAACAACAAACGTTCTAAAAAAGGCCTTTAAAAACTTTCTAAATTACGTTTCTGTGAAATATTAGGAAATAACAAACCGATTTCAAAATTAATGGTTACAGTTCCTATTTCAACATAGCCCTTTTTGTTAAGAGAGGTGGTAGGACTTGGAATTTGACATGGTAGTTAATTTCAAGATGTAAGAAGATGGTTTCTAAAAAATTCAAAACTTCAAATGAAACCGAGATAAGCGTATTAATTGAGCATAAAAGTTTTATTTCGTTTTATTAATTTAAGTCTCATTTATGCCTAATGCAATGTAATAATGATGTTTAATCAAACTGTGTTTTAAATAGTAATTTTTGAATTATTACCAAAAGTAATAAGTACGTTTAATAAAAAAATCTTTTAATAAAATAAATTATTACCGTTTAATAAAATAAAAATTTAGTTAGTAACTTTTACTAAAAATTAGACATATAAATATCACTTGGCATATTTCAAATATTACGCGAGCAAAGCCGCGGGGTTTGCTAGTCTATACTCCTATTATAAAGAGGAAAAAATTGTTTATTTGTCAGAGATAAGCTCTGGAACTACCGAACCGATTCCAAAAGTAATGGTATCAAAATGATGGTGTTAGTCCAACTTAGAACATAGGCTATATCTTATGTCGGTGTCACTACCCCAAAGAAGGTGTAGGAGCAAAAAACGTTCTAAAAATGCGATTTTAGCGTTACTGAGGGGCTTAGAAATATGAAATTTTGAATATTAGTTACTTATAAGATATAAATGATGTCTAAGAACAGTTCTTAAACAATTCGAAATTTAAAAGGGTTGAAAATGCACAAAAAGTGTTCTAAAAAACGTTCTAAATGGTAGTTTCTACACAATCTCAGGAAATACCAAACCGATTTAAAAAGTATTGGTGTCAAAATGATGGTGACAACGCTTGCTCCAAGATAGGCTATGTTTAATGTCGGTGCCACTACCCCAAAGGGGGTGTACGAGCAAAAAACGTTCTAAAAATGCGATTTTAGCGTTACTGAAGGGCCTAGAAATATGAAATTTTAAATATTAGTTACTTATAAAATATAAATGATATCTAAGAACAGTTCTTAAACAATTCGAAATTTAAAAGGGGTGAAAAGGCACAAACAGTGTTCTAAAAAACGTTCTAAATGGTAGTTTCTACACAATCTCAGGAAATACCAAACCGATTTAAAAAATATTGATGTCAAAATGATGGTGACAACGCTTGCTCCAAGATAGGCTATGTTTTATGTCGGTGTCACTACCCCAAAGGGGGTGCAGGTCAAAAAATATTCTAAAAATGCGATTTATGTGTCACTGAAGGGCCTAGAAAATGAAATTTGAAATATTAGCTACCTATTAGATATAAAGGATTTCTAAGAACAGTTCTTATGCAATTCGAAATTTGAAAGGGGTGAAAATGTGCGAAAATCGTTCTAAAAAACGCTCTAAATGGTGGTTTCTACACAATCTCAGGAAATACCAAACCGATTTAAAAAATAAGGGTGTCAAAATTACGGTGACAACCCTTGCTCCAACATAGGCTATGTTTTATGTCGGTGCCACTACCACAAAGGGGGTGCAGGAGCAAAAAAACGTTCTAAAAATCCAATTTTTACGTTACCGAAGGGCCTAGAAATATGAAATTTGAAATATTAGCTACTTATTAGATATAAAGGATTTCTAAGAACAGTTCTTAAACAATTCAATATTTAAAAGGAGTGAAAATGCGCGAAAAGCGTTCTAAAAAACGTTCTAATGGTGCTTTCTACACAATCTCAGGAAATACCAAACCGATCTAAAAAATAATGGCGTCAAAATGATGGTGAAAACCCTTGCTCCAACATAGGCGATGTTTTATGTCGGTGCCACTACCCCAAAGGGGGTGCAGGAGCAAAAAACGTTCGAAATTGCGGCTTTTCCGTTACGGAAGGGCCTATAATCGTGAAATTTGGAATGGTAGTTAGTTATAAGATATCAATGATCTCTAAGGACATTTCCTAAAAAAAATCGAAATTTAAAAGGGGGTCAAAATGCGCAAAAAGCGTTATAAAAACTTTCTAAATTGCGATTTCTATGCAATCTCAGGAAGTACTGAACCGATTTCAAATATAATGGTGCAAAAATGATGGTGACAGATTTTGCTCCAAGATAGGCTATATTTTATATCTGTTTCCACTACCCCAGAGGAGATGTAGGAGCAAAATTCGCGAAAAGCGTTCTAAAAACGTTCTAGATGCCGATTTGTCGGCAATATCTCAGGAAGAATGAATCTGATTTCAAACGTAATGGTAGGAAATTGATACTGACAGCATCTGCTCTAACATAGACTCTATTTTATGTCGGTATCACTATCACAAAGACGTTGCATGAGCAAAAAAGCGTTCTAAATTTCGATTTTTGTGATCGGTAGGGGATAGCAACTTAAAGTTAGGCAAGGTACATATTTATTAGCTATAAATGATCTTTAAGAACAGTTTCGAAAAAATTGGAAATTTAAAAAGGGGTGAAAATGCGCGAAAAGCGTCCTGAAAACGTTCTAAATTGCGATTTCTACTCAATCTAAGGAAATACCAAAGCTATTTCAAAATTAATGGATGCAAATCAATGGTGACAGTCCCTTCTATAACATAGGTTATATTTTTTGTTGCTGTAACTACCATCTGAGGGTTACAAAAGCAAAACATGTTCTAATTTGCCTTTTTTGCACCACTGAGGGGTCTAACACTTTGAAGTATGGCATGGTATTTACTTACAAGATGCAACTGCTTTCTAAGAACAGTCGAAAGAAAATTCCAAATTTAAAAAAAATGAAGTGAGTGAAAAGCGTTATAAATTACAATTTTTAAGCAAACTTATAAATTACCAAACCGATTAAAAAAATAATAATGACAAATTTTGGTGATAGAACCTGCTCAAATATAAGCTATATTTTATATCTGTTCCACTACCACCAGAGGGTTGCAGGAGCTAAAAACTTTCTAAATTGCGATTTCTGTGATACTGAAAAGGCTAGAAACTTTAAATATGACATGGTAGTTACTTATAAAATATAAATGCCCTCGAAGGAACGTCGAAAATAAATTCGAATTAAAAAGGGGTGAAGCGAAGGGGAGGTGCGAAAAGCATTCTAAAAAAGTTCTAAATTACGATTCTATGCAATTTCAGGGAACATAAACCGATTATAAAAGTAATAGTTGCGAATCAGTGGTAACAGTTTCTGATCCTACACAGGCTATATTTTATGCCGGTGATTCTACCACCTGGTGTTCACAGGAACAACAAACGTTCTATAAATGGCTTTAAAAGCTTTTTAAATTACGTTTCTGTGGAATATCTGGAAATAACAAACCGATTTCAAAATTAATGTTGGCAAACTAATGGTGACTGTTCCTGTTTCAACATAGCCCTTTATGTTGAGAGAGGTGGTAGGACTTGGAATTCGACATGATAGTTAATTTTAAGATGTAAGAAGATGGTTTCTAAAAATTCAAAACTTCAAATGAATACTGAAATGAGCCTATTAATTGAGCATAAAAGTTTCAAAATATTTTCTAAATTATCATTTATTTAGTTTTATTTCATTTTATTAATTTAAGTCTCATTTCTGCCTAATACAGTGTAATAATGATGTTTAGTCAAACTGTGTTTTAAATAGTAATTTTTGAATTATTCCTAAAAGTAATAAGTACCTTTTAATAAAATAAAATACTACCTTTTAATAAAATAAAAATTTAGTTAGTAACTTTTGATAAAAATTAGACATATAAACATCACTTGGCATATTTCAAATATTACGCGAGCAAAGCCGCGGGGTTTGCTAGTCATCTATACTCCTATTATAAAGAGGAAAAAATTGTTTATTTGTAGGAGGTAAGCCCAGGAACTACCGAACCGATTCCAAAAGTAATGGCATCAAAATGATGGTGTTAGTCCAACTTAGAACATAGGCTATATCTTATGTCGGTGCCACTACCCCAAAGGGTGTGCAGGAGCAAAAAAACGTTCTAAAAATCCAATTTTTACGTTACCGAAGGGCCTAGAAATATGAAATTTGAAATATTAGCTACTTATTAGGTATAAAGGATTTCTAAGAACAGTTCTTAAACAATTCAATATTTAAAAGGAGTGAAAATGCGCGAAAAGCGTTCTAAAAAACGTTCTAATGGTGCTTTCTACACAATCTCAGGAAATACCAAACCGATCTAAAAAATAATGGCGTCAAAATGATGGTGAAAACCCTTGCTCCAACATAGGCGATGTTTTATGTCGGTGCCACTACCCCAAAGGGGGTGCAGGAGCAAAAAACGTTCGAAATTGCGGCTTTTCCGTTACGGAAGGGCCTATAATCGTGAAATTTGGAATGGTAGTTAGTTATAAGATATCAATGATCTCTAAGGACATTTCCTAAAAAAAATCGAAATTTAAAAGGGGGTCAAAATGCGCAAAAAGCGTTATAAAAACTTTCTAAATTGCGATTTCTATGCAATCTCAGGAAGTACTGAACCGATTTCAAATATAATGGTGCAAAAATGATGGTGACAGATTTTGCTCCAAGATAGGCTATATTTTATATCTGTTTCCACTACCCCAGAGGAGATGTAGGAGCAAAATTCGCGAAAAGCGTTCTAAAAACGTTCTAGATGCCGATTTGTCGGCAATATCTCAGGAAGAATGAATCTGATTTCAAACGTAATGGTAGGAAATTGATGCTGACAGCATCTGCTCTAACATAGACTCTATTTTATGTCGGTATCACTATCACAAAGACGTTGCATGAGCAAAAAAGCGTTCTAAATTTCGATTTTTGTGATCGGTAGGGGATAGCAACTTAAAGTTAGGCAAGGTACATATTTATTAGCTATAAATGATCTTTAAGAACAGTTTCGAAAAAATTGGAAATTTAAAAAGGGGTGAAAATGCGCGAAAAGCGTCCTGAAAACGTTCTAAATTGCGATTTCTACTCAATCTAAAGAAATACCAAAGCTATTTCAAAATTAATGGATGCAAATCAATGGTGACAGTCCCTTCTATAACATAGGTTATATTTTTTGTTGCTGTAACTACCATCTGAGGGTTACAAAAGCAAAACATGTTCTAATTTGCCTTTTTTGCACCACTGAGGGGTCTAACACTTTGAAGTATGGCATGGTATTTACTTACAAGATGCAACTGCTTTCTAAGAACAGTCGAAAGAAAATTCCAAATTTAAAAAAAATGAAGTGAGTGAAAAGCGTTATAAATTACAATTTTTAAGCAAACTTATAAATTACCAAACCGATTAAAAAAATAATAATGACAAATTTTGGTGATAGAACCTGCTCAAATATAAGCTATATTTTATATCTGTTCCACTACCACCAGAGGGTTGCAGGAGCTAAAAACTTTCTAAATTGCGATTTCTGTGATACTGAAAAGGCTAGAAACTTTAAATATGACATGGTAGTTACTTATAAAATATAAATGCCCTCGAAGGAACGTCGAAAATAAATTCGAATTAAAAAGGGGTGAAGCGAAGGGGAGGTGCGAAAAGCATTCTAAAAAAGTTCTAAATTACGATTCTATGCAATTTCAGGGAACATAAACCGATTATAAAAGTAATAGTTGCGAATCAGTGGTAACAGTTTCTGATCCTACACAGGCTATATTTTATGCCGGTGATTCTACCACCTGGTGTTCACAGGAACAACAAACGTTCTATAAATGGCTTTAAAAGCTTTTTAAATTACGTTTCTGTGGAATATCTGGAAATAACAAACCGATTTCAAAATTAATGTTGGCAAACTAATGGTGACTGTTCCTGTTTCAACATAGCCCTTTATGTTGAGAGAGGTGGTAGGACTTGGAATTCGACATGATAGTTAATTTTAAGATGTAAGAAGATGGTTTCTAAAAATTCAAAACTTCAAATGAATACTGAAATGAGCCTATTAATTGAGCATAAAAGTTTCAAAATATTTTCTAAATTATCATTTATTTAGTTTTATTTCATTTTATTAATTTAAGTCTCATTTCTGCCTAATACAGTGTAATAATGATGTTTAGTCAAACTGTGTTTTAAATAGTAATTTTTGAATTATTCCTAAAAGTAATAAGTACCTTTTAATAAAATAAAATACTACCTTTTAATAAAATAAAAATTTAGTTAGTAACTTTTGATAAAAATTAGACATATAAACATCACTTGGCATATTTCAAATATTACGCGAGCAAAGCCGCGGGGTTTGCTAGTCATCTATACTCCTATTATAAAGAGGAAAAAATTGTTTATTTGTAGGAGGTAAGCCCAGGAACTACCGAACCGATTCCAAAAGTAATGGCATCAAAATGATGGTGTTAGTCCAACTTAGAACATAGGCTATATCTTATGTCGGTGCCACTACCCCAAAGGGTGTGCAGGAGCAAAAAAACGTTCTAAAAATCCAATTTTTACGTTACCGAAGGGCCTAGAAATATGAAATTTGAAATATTAGCTACTTATTAGATATAAAGGATTTCTAAGAACAGTTCTTAAACAATTCAATATTTAAAAGGAGTGAAAATGCGCGAAAAGCGTTCTAAAAAACGTTCTAATGGTGCTTTCTACACAATCTCAGGAAATACCAAACCGATCTAAAAAATAATGGCGTCAAAATGATGGTGAAAACCCTTGCTCCAACATAGGCGATGTTTTATGTCGGTGCCACTACCCCAAAGGGGGTGCAGGAGCAAAAAACGTTCGAAATTGCGGCTTTTCCGTTACGGAAGGGCCTATAATCGTGAAATTTGGAATGGTAGTTAGTTATAAGATATCAATGATCTCTAAGGACATTTCCTAAAAAAAATCGAAATTTAAAAGGGGGTCAAAATGCGCAAAAAGCGTTATAAAAACTTTCTAAATTGCGATTTCTATGCATCTCAGGAAGTACTGAACCGATTTCAAATATAATGGTGCAAAAATGATGGTGACAGATTTTGCTCCAAGATAGGCTATATTTTATATCTGTTTCCACTACCCCAGAGGAGATGTAGGAGCAAAATTCGCGAAAAGCGTTCTAAAAACGTTCTAGATGCCGATTTGTCGGCAATATCTCAGGAAGAATGAATCTGATTTCAAACGTAATGGTAGGAAATTGATGCTGACAGCATCTGCTCTAACATAGACTCTATTTTATGTCGGTATCACTATCACAAAGACGTTGCATGAGCAAAAAAGCGTTCTAAATTTCGATTTTTGTGATCGGTAGGGGATAGCAACTTAAAGTTAGGCAAGGTACATATTTATTAGCTATAAATGATCTTTAAGAACAGTTTCGAAAAAATTGGAAATTTAAAAAGGGGTGAAAATGCGCGAAAAGCGTCCTGAAAACGTTCTAAATTGCGATTTCTACTCAATCTAAGGAAATACCAAAGCTATTTCAAAATTAATGGATGCAAATCAATGGTGACAGTCCCTTCTATAACATAGGTTATATTTTTTGTTGCTGTAACTACCATCTGAGGGTTACAAAAGCAAAACATGTTCTAATTTGCCTTTTTTGCACCACTGAGGGGTCTAACACTTTGAAGTATGGCATGGTATTTACTTACAAGATGCAACTGCTTTCTAAGAACAGTCGAAAGAAAATTCCAAATTTAAAAAAAATGAAGTGAGTGAAAAGCGTTATAAATTACAATTTTTAAGCAAACTTATAAATTACCAAACCGATTAAAAAAATAATAATGACAAATTTTGGTGATAGAACCTGCTCAAATATAAGCTATATTTTATATCTGTTCCACTACCACCAGAGGGTTGCAGGAGCTAAAAACTTTCTAAATTGCGATTTCTGTGATACTGAAAAGGCTAGAAACTTTAAATATGACATGGTAGTTACTTATAAAATATAAATGCCCTCGAAGGAACGTCGAAAATAAATTCGAATTAAAAAGGGGTGAAGCGAAGGGGAGGTGCGAAAAGCATTCTAAAAAAGTTCTAAATTACGATTCTATGCAATTTCAGGGAACATAAACCGATTATAAAAGTAATAGTTGCGAATCAGTGGTAACAGTTTCTGATCCTACACAGGCTATATTTTATGCCGGTGATTCTACCACCTGGTGTTCACAGAAACAACAAACGTTCTATAAATGGCTTTAAAAGCTTTTTAAATTACGTTTCTGTGGAATATCTGGAAATAACAAACCGATTTCAAAATTAATGTTGGCAAACTAATGGTGACTGTTCCTGTTTCAACATAGCCCTTTATGCTGAGAGAGGTGGTAGGACTTGGAATTCGACATGATAGTTAATTTTAAGATGTAAGAAGATGGTTTCTAAAAATTCAAAACTTCAAATGAATACTGAAATGAGCCTATTAATTGAGCATAAAAGTTTCAAAATATTTTCTAAATTATCATTTATTTAGTTTTATTTCATTTTATTAATTTAAGTCTCATTTCTGCCTAATACAGTGTAATAATGATGTTTAGTCAAACTGTGTTTTAAATAGTAATTTTTGAATTATTCCTAAAAGTAATAAGTACCTTTTAATAAAATAAAATACTACCTTTTAATAAAATAAAAATTTAGTTAGTAACTTTGGATAAAAATTAGACATATAAACATCACTTGGCATATTTCAAATATTACGCGAGCAAAGCCGCGGGGTTTGCTAGTCATCTATACTCCTATTATAAAGAGGAAAAAATTGTTTATTTGTAGGAGGTAAGCCCAGGAACTACCGAACCGATTCCAAAAGTAATGGCATCAAAATGATGGTGTTAGTCCAACTTAGAACATAGGCTATATCTTATGTCGGTGCCACTACCCCAAAGGGTGTGAAGGAGCAAAAAAACGTTCTAAAAATGCGATTTTGGCGTTACTGAAGGGCCTAGAAATATGAAATTTGGAATATTAGTTACTTATAAGATATAAATTATGTCTAAGAACAGTTCTTAAACAATTCGAAATTTAAAAGGGGTGAAAATGTACAAAAAGCGTTCTAAAAAACGTTCTAAATGGTAGTTTCTACATAATCTCAGGAAATACCAAACCAATTTAAAAAATATTGGTGTCAAAATGATGGTGACGACGCTTGCTCCAAGATAGGCTATATTTTATGTCGGTGCCACTACCCCAAAGGGGGTGCAGGATTAAAAAACGTTCTAAAAATGCGATTTATGTGTTACTGAAGGGCATAGAAATATGAAATTTGAAATATTAGCTACTTATTAGATATAAAGGATTTCTAAGAACAGTTCTTAAACAATTCGAAATTTAAAGGGGGTGAAAATGCGCGAAAAGCGTTCTAAAAAACGTTCTAAATGGTGGTTTCTACACAATCTCAGGAAATACCAAACCGATTTAAAAAATAATGGTGTCAAAATGATGGTGACGACGCTTGCTCCAAGATAGGCTATATTTTATGTCGGTGCCACTACCCCAAAGGGGGTGCAGGATTAAAAAACGTTCTAAAAATGCGATTTATGTGTTACTGAAGGGCCTAGAAATATGAAATTTGAAATATTAGCTACTTATTATATATAAAGGATTTCTAAGAACAGTTCTTAAACAATTCGAAATTTAAAGGGGGTGAAAATGCGCGAAAAGCCTTCTAAAAAACATTCTAAATGATGGTTTCTACACAATCTCAGGAAATACCAAACCGATTTAAAAAATAATGGTGTCACAATGACGGTGACAACCCTTGCTCCAACATAGGTTATGTTTTATGTCGGTGCCACTACCCAAAAGGGGGTGCAGCAGCAAAAAACGTTCTAAATTGCGGTTTTTACGTTACGTAAGGGCCTAGAATCGTGAAATTTGGAATGGTAGTTAGTTATAAGTTATCAATGATTTCTAAGCACATTTCCTAAAAAAAAATCGGAATTTAAAAGGGGGTCAAAATGCGCAAAAAGCGTTGTAAAAACGTTCTAAGTTGCGATTCCTATGCAATCTCAGGAAGTACTAAGTACTGAACCGATTTCAAATATAATGGTGTAAAAATGATGGTGACAGATCTTGCTCCAAGATAGGCTATATTTCATATCTGTTTCCACTACCCCAGAGGAGATGCAGGAGCAAAATGCGCGAAAAGCATTCTAAAAACGTTCTAAATGCCGATTTGTCAGCAATATCTCAGGAAGAATCAAACTGATTTCAAAGTAATGGTAGGAAATTGATGCTGACAGCCTCTGCTCTAACATAGAGGCTGTTTTATGTCGGTATCACTATCAGGAGACGTTGCAGGAGCAAAAAAGTGTTCTATATTTCGATTTTTGTGATCGGTAGGGGCTAGCAACTTAAAATTAGGCAAGGTACATATTTATTAGATATAAATGATATTAAAGAACAGTTTCGAAAAAAATAGAAATTTATAAAGGGGTGAAAATGCGCGAAAAGCATTCTAAAAACGCTCTAAATTGCGATTTCAACTCAATCTCAGGAAATACCAAACCTATTTCAAAAGTAATGGATGCAAATCAATGGTGACAGTCCCTGCTATAACATAGGTTATATTTTATGTTGCTGTCACTACCATCTGAGGGTTGCAAAAGCAAAACATGTTCTATTTTGCGTTTTTTGCACAACTGAGGGGTCTAACACTTTGAAGTATGGCATGGTATTTACTTACAAGATGCAACTGCTTTCTAAGAACAGTCGAAAGAAAATTCCAAATTTAAAAAGATGAAGTGAGCGAAAAGCGTTATAAATTACAATTTTTATGCAATCTTATCAAATACCAAACCGATTAAAAAAATAATGATGACAAATTGTTCGTGATAGAACCTGCTCAAACATAAGCTATATTTTATGTCTGTGCCACTACTACCAGAGGGTTGCAGAAGCTAAAAACTTTCTTAATTTCAATTTCTGTGATACTGAAAAGGTTAGAAACTTTAAATATGTCATGGTAGTTACTTATAAAATATAAATACCCTCGAAGGACTGTCGAAAATAAATTCGAATTAAAAAGGGGTGAAGCGAAGGGGAGATGCGAAAAGCATTCTAAAAAAGTCCTAGATTACGATTTCTATGCAATTTCAGGGAATATAAACCGATTATAAAAGTAATAGTTGCGAATCAATGGTAACAGTCTCTGATCCTACATAGGCTATATTTTATGCCGATGATTCTACCACAGGAACAACAAACGTTCTAAAAAAGGCCTTTAAAAACTTTCTAAATTACGTTTCTGTGAAATATTAGGAAATAACAAACCGATTTCAAAATTAATGGTTACAGTTCCTATTTCAACATAGCCCTTTTTGTTAAGAGAGGTGGTAGGACTTGGAATTTGACATGGTAGTTAATTTCAAGATGTAAGAAGATGGTTTCTAAAAAATTCAAAACTTCAAATGAAACCGAGATAAGCGTATTAATTGAGCATAAAAGTTTTATTTCGTTTTATTAATTTAAGTCTCATTTATGCCTAATGCAATGTAATAATGATGTTTAATCAAACTGTGTTTTAAATAGTAATTTTTGAATTATTACCAAAAGTAATAAGTACGTTTAATAAAAAAATCTTTTAATAAAATAAATTATTACCGTTTAATAAAATAAAAATTTAGTTAGTAACTTTTAATAAAAATTAGACATATAAATATCACTTGGCATATTTCAAATATTACGCGAGCAAAGCCGCGGGGTTTGCTAGTCATATTATAGAGAGGAAAAAATTGTTTATTTGTAGGAGGTAAGCTCAGGAACTACCGAACCGATTCCAAAAGTAATTGTATCAAAATGATGGTGTTCGCCCAACTTAGAACATAGGCTATATCTTATGTCGGTGCCACTACCCCAAAGGGGGTGCAGGAGCAAAAAACGTTCTAAAAATGCGATTTTTGCGTTACTGAAGGGCCTAGAAATATGAAATTTGGAATATTAGTTACTTACAAGATATAAATGATGTCTAAGAACAGTTCTTAAACAATTCGAAATTTAAAAGGGGTGAGACTACACAAAAAAGTGTTCTAAAAAACGTTCTAAATGGTAGTTTCTACATAATCTCAGGAAATACCGAACCGATTCCAAAAGTAATGGTATCAAAATGATGGTGTTAGTCCCACTTAGAACATAGGCTATATCTTATGTCGGTGCTACTACCCCAAAGGGGTTGCAGGAGCAAAAAAAGTTCTAAAAATGCGATTTTTGCGTTACTGAAGAGCCTAGAAATATGAACTTTGGAATATTAGTTACTTATAAGATATAAATGATGTCTAAGAACAGTTCTTAAACAATTCGAAATTTAAAAGGGGTGAAAATGCACAAAAAGTGTTCTAAAAAACGTTCTAAATGGTAGTTTCAACATAATCTCAGGAAATACCAAACCGATTTAAGAAATATTGGTGTCAAAATGATAGTGACAACGTTTGCTCCAAGATAGGCTATGTTTTATGTCAGTTCCACTACCCCAAATGGGGGTGTAGGAGCAAAAAACGTTCTAAAAATGCGATCTATGTGTTACTGAAGGGCCTAGAAATATGAAATTTGAAGTATCAGCTACTTATTAGATATAAAGGATTTCTAAGAACAGTTCTTAAACAATTCGAAATTTAAAAGGGGTGAAAATGCGCAAAAAGCGTTGAAAAAAACGTTCTAAATTGCAATTTCTACGCAATCTCAGGAAATACTGAACCGATTTCAAATATAATGGTGTTAAAATGGTGGTGACAGATCTTGCTCTAAGATAGGCTATATTCTATATCTGTTTCCACTACCCCAGAGGAGATGCAGGAGCAAAATGAGCGAAAAGCGTTCTAAAAACGTTCTAAATGCCGATTTGTCACCAATATCTCAGGAAAAATCAAACTGATTTCAAAAGTAGTGGTAAGAAATTGATGCTGACAGCCTCTGCTCTAACATAGATGCTATTTCAAGTCGGTATCACTATCACCTAGACGTTGCAGGAGCAAAAAAGCATTCCAAATTTCGATTTTTGTGATCGGTAGGGGCTAGCAACTTAAAATTAGGCAAGGTACATATTTATTACATATAAATGATCTTTAAGAACAGTTTCGAAAAAATTGGAAATTTAAAAAGAGGGTGAAAATGCGCGAAAAGCTTTCTAAAAACGTTCTGAATTGCGATTTCTACTCAATCTCAAGAAATTCCAAATCTATTTCAAAAGTAATGGTTCCAAATCAATGGTGACAATCCCTGCTATAACATAGGTTATATTTTATGTTGCTGTCACTACCATCTGAGGGTTGCAAAAGCAAAACATGTTCTAATTTGCGTTTTTTGCATAACTGAAGGGTCTAACACTTTGAAGTATGGCATGTTATTTACTTACAAGATGCAACTGCTTTCTATGAACTGTCGAAAGAAAATTTCAAATTTAAAAAGTTGAAGTGAGCGAAAAGCGTTATAAATTACAATTTTTATGTAATCTTATCAAATACCAAACCGATTAAAAAAATAATGATAACAAATTGTTGGTGATAGAACCTGCTCAAACATAAGCTATATTTTATGTCTATGCCACTACCACCAGAGGGTTGCAGTAGCTAAAAGCTTTCTAAATTGAGATTTCTGTGGTACTGAAAAGGCTAGAAACTTTAAATATTTCATGGTAGTTACTTATAAAATATAAATGCCCTCGAAGGACTGTCGAAAATAAATTCGAATTAAAAAGGGGTGAAGTGAAGGGGAGGTGCGAAAAGCATTCTAAAAAAGTCCTAAATTACGATTTCTACGCAATTTCAGGGAATATAAACCAAATATAAAAGTAATAGTTGCGAATCAATGGTAACAGTCTCTGATCCTACACGGGCTATATTTTATGCCGATGATTCTACCACCTGGGATTTACAGAAACAGCAAACGCTCTAAAAAAGGCCTTTAAAAGCTTTCTAAATTACGTTTCTGTGGAATATTAGGAAATAACAAACCAATTTAAAATTAATGTTGGCAAATTAATGGTGACAGTTCCTATTTCAACATAGGCCTTTATGTTGAGAGAGGTGGTAGGACTTGGAATTTGACATGATGGTTAATTTTAAGATGTAAGAAGATGGTTTCTAAAAAATTCAAAACTTCAAATGAATACTGAAATGAGCGTATTAATTGAGCATAAAAGTTTCAAAATATTTTCTAAATTATTACTTATTTAGTTTTATTTCGTTTCATTAATTTAAGTCTCATTTCTGTTTTATGCAGTGTAACAATGATGTTTAATCAAGCTGTGTTTTAAATAGTAATTTTTTTAATTATTCCTAAGAGTAATAAGTACCTTTTTAATAAAATAAAATATTACCTTTTAATAAAATAAAAATTTAATTACTACATTTTAATAAAAATTAGACATATAAATATCACTTGGCATATTTCAAATATTACGCGAGCAAATCCGCGGGGTTTGCTAGTAAAATATAATTGAGGCTATACAAAGCACATAAAAAACAAACTTTAAAAAAAAAGTAAAAAAATAAAAAATGAAGCTGTGCTCAAATGTTCTTTTACAAAATTTAAATAAATACCAAAAGTATTATGAATTTTAGGGTGCATAAATATCTTTAGACATAGGATTTACGCTTAGCTATTCGAGATGAGTGCGGGCTCTTTTTTCGGACTTCGAGCTGAACGATTTGAAATCTTTATCCGTCCGAGCCCGAAAAATCTTGTAAGGTCGGAGCCAACGGCGGATCCAAGGGGGAGGTCACGGGTGTCATGGCCACCCCCCTTCCTCCCGAACGAAGAAAATTTCGAAAGATTATATGAAAAATGAAATATATAATAAATTCTTTCAAATTTTCCCCTTGCTCAACACTAAAAATCTTTCTGACTCTATAAAGCTCTACTCAAATCCAACGTAGGTAATTTTCTGTCACATCCATGATGTCATTTTTAACCTGATATTCAAGACATTTGAAATTGCGCTTATTCAGAATAAATGGGATTGAATAGCGTTTTCCATTTTTCGATAAAGGCAAAGAATCTTTCGGGAAATATCCGTAAAATGTGGGGTTTTAAACTGAATTTCAGGCCGCGGCAGCCAACTGCGCCCTCATGACGGCATTTCTGAAACAATCCAAGTCCTAATAATTGGCTTAAAATGCTCATTTTCTGAATGATTCTTTGCCTTTATAAGAAAATGGAAAATTCTTCAATTTCTTGGTATCTGATTTGTATTTACGGATGAAAATGACTTCCTAAAAGTATTAAAAAAGTAGCCATTTTGGATATAGGTACAACCTTTAACATAAAAATTACTTATTAAGAGATGTACCCTCCCCCCACCCCTCCCAATAAAAGGAGCCATGACCTCCTCTAAATGGAGGGCTAGATCCGCCCTTGGTCGGAGCCAGAGATCGGCCGACCCGATATTTAAAGTACACTGCAGGAAATTGTTAATAACATTTAAAAACTGCTTCAAGGTTAACATTCTGATTAAAAATCCATTCTTACATAGAAAAGATATTAATCCTAAACACTCCATCATGACAATGTTTCGTGATTCTCTTAGCCTTGTAAATCTGTTTAAAATAGCAAATTTGTTATTAATTGTTATCAATTTAAAATAGCAAATTTATACCCAACAACTAGCAGAAATCAGCAGGGATGACAGGGATGACCGCCCCGGGAACCCAGCTTTCGCTTTAGAGTATAAGTGCAATCCCGGGGGGAGACTCAAATCCACTGCATATGGTAAGATACATTAACAATGACAATATTTTTTAAACAGTTAATAGCAGAAATCAGCAAAAGTCACAATTCTTATTCTTTTAAAATACCATCGAAACGGCAGAAGGACATGATTTCTGTTTTCCAATAACTCTAGAAAAGGACGCCAAACAGAAAGCGAAGATAGACAAGGGATATACCACGGCTTCTTTTTGTTACTAATACTGACCGCGCAAAGACATCAGAATCAGATAGACTATTTCTCCTTATATCGCATCAATAACAATTCATTCTCTTTTTCCAAACGGATTTTTAACCTTTTGTAAAACAATTAAAAAACTTAGAATACATTTTTATTCCTCAAATAGCAAGTTTTTTCTTTCTTTTTTTTTTTTTTTCCTTTTTAAAAAAATTGTGAGTAAATTAAATTTTTACTTTGAGCACGAACCCGCTCGGACTCGAAGACTGGTATAAAATTGAGCTCGATCGGGCCCGGGCTAGGGCTATGTTCGCCTTATATCTATTAGCCATTCGAATTCGATTTGTTTATCTTGGAGACCTGCAATTTTTTTTTTATTTACTCAAATTCAAAGTTGTAATTTCAGCAATTCATGCAACAGTGGAGGAAACAAATGAAAATATAGTTTAAAAATATAGTGGTATTATCTATCGGAATTCAGATAATACTTTTATTTAAGTTTCAATAGTGTAGAAATATAAATAAATAAAGCGTTTTTTAGAAATTAATAGACCAATTGTGAATCTTGCATATATTAAATGCAATTATTTAATAGATTAAAAACAATAATAAATGCAATTATTTAATAGATTAAAAACAATATTAAATGCAACTATTTAATAGATAAAAAATAATATCTGAATTATTTTTGATTTATATGTGATCTGAAAATAAACATCCTTAGAAACCTACTAATCTCTGGATTTATAATAGAATAAGTATGTTTTTATAAAATGTATATGATTAGGACTTTTCCGAAATCTTTTTAAGTATTTAAGACATGCAAGAATATCATGGTTATCATATACAGGACGACTCATAAAGATCCACGTCTATTTCCTTAAATATTGCCCCTAGACGCATACTTCCTATTGCAAAGTTTCATAAAAAAGTGCAAAAACTGATGACAGAGGATGCAGCCCCCTGGGGGGGGGGGTCTATTTGAGAAAATACAGAAACTAAATTTTTATAGGGCTCTCATAGCTAAAATTTCCAATTAGGAAACTTTTCCTTATCCATTCCTGAATGAAACACAAAAATTACATATCACCCTTTAAATAATTAGTCAGGTTGTAAGGGATTAGACATAAATTGAAATGCGTGTAATTCCAGAATTACTGGAAAAATCTCAATTTATGTTCTATTCTCTCAATATTTTTTCTATTATCTTAATTTATGTCCTATTTCTATTACGTTCCACTATGTGTACTTAAATAAATGTCTTAAATCGCCTTTTAATAACGTATAATTTTGTGGACGACCTCTATCTTGCATTCCAAATGCATTAACATAACGTAACTGAGAGGTATGTTTAAGTGGTGTAAGTCACGATTTTTGGCTTTTAATATCTCTGCGAGTTTTGTAGATACATATAACAATGGATTTTTTTTTTTTGTGTGTTTCATTCAGGATAAGCAAATTTTTCTGAATTAGAAATTTTATCCTACAGGGGTCGTATAAAAATTTAGTTTGTGTATTTTCTCAAATAGAACTCCCAAGGGTTTGCAATTTATGTCATAAAATTTTGAAACCTTTTTTATGAAACTTTGCAATTGGAAGTATGTGTCTAGGGGCAATATTTAAGGAAATAGACTATTGATTCCATCTTTATGAATCACCCTGTATATAAATTCTGTTTCCAACATCCCTTTTTCTGCGCATATACAAAACGCACAGCGATAAATGGGATGTCATTCAAAAGATTTTTTAACCGACTTCTCCCATAGTACGCTCGCATTACATTAAAATACGTTGTTTAATAACAAAATTGCAGTTAATAAAAAATTTATTATACAATTTTATTTTATTTCTCTTGTACTTGGTAGTAGCCTAGCAACTATTTATAAAACGCGGGTAAAAGAAAAGAAAATCCATTAAATATCCAAAAAGTTTCCCGTAATTCGACAATGTTTAAAGTGAAATAAATAGAATATTAATAAGGATAACATAAGTAATCTTTTTGTTTATTTCGCCATTTTAATAATTTGTTTACAAAAATTGCTTTGTAATCAGTGCTTAACAGTGTGCACTGTTTGAGAGGCTTCCGGGTTGAGATCAACTTTACGCCCAGTCTATGGATGATTGTCTTTTTTTTAATGAGCCATTGGGAATAAAAGTCTAAGTGTAGTTTATGAACTACGTAACATTTTAATTTAAAATTGAAGATTAATATTATATAAAAAAGTAAGAGAGTAATTAAGATTTACAAGGCTTAAAATTTATAAAATGATAATGTATAAAAAATTAATGAAAGATTAAAATATTTAAAGCGCTGTTAAGAAAATGAAAAGCTCGGTAAAAGCTGGCAAGGGCAGGCCTGTCCATAGATTAACATACAAGATCAGACACTTCCATAGCGGGTAATGCGATTGCGATCGCAGCGCCTTTAGTGGCAATGGGGAAGAAACTTCCCATCCTTGCAATATTTTTGTTATTGAGCATCTACCTTATTGTGACCTTTCTTTTTATAATGTTGCATGCTTACGAGGCTTAAAATTTATAAAATGATAATGTATAAAAAATTAATGAAAGATTAAAATATTTAAAGCGCTGTTAAGAAAATGAAAAGCTCGGTAAAAGCTGGCAAGGGCAGGCCTGTCCATAGATTAACATACAAGATCAGACACTTCCATAGCGGGTAATACGATTGCGATCGCAGCGCCTTTAGTGGCAATGGGGAAGAAACTTCCCATCCTTGCAATATTTTTGTTATTGAGCATCTACCTTATTGTGACCTTTCTTTTTATAATGTTGCATGCTTACGAGAATGTTACACCGATACATGAACATAGAATAGATATGCTATTCTATATATCTAATATCTATTCTATGTTCATGCACGGATATATATATATATATACCGGGTGTCCCAAAAAGGACTGACTGATTTTAAAATTCAATAACTTGCAAACGGTGACAGATATTAAAAAAATTCTTGCAGGAGGGTTATGCATAAGGTCAAAAGTTTTATTACAGTGATTTTCAATTTTAGTTCGATTTACAAACAATAGATGGCGCTGTAAGCAATAGTCGCTAAATTCAGGCTCGAATTTTGGTACTTCGTGGCCCGGATAATACATTTCCATCTCCTTTTTCTGCATGGAAAAAAGATAAAGGACCAAAAATCGAGCCTGTACTTAGCGACTATTGCTTACAGCGTCATCTATTGTTTGTAATTCGAACTAAAATTGAAAATCACTGTAATAAAACTTTTGACCTTATGCATAACCCTCCTGCAAGAATTTTTTTAATATCGGTCACTGTTTGCAAGTTATTGAATTTTAAAATCAGTCAGTCCTTTTTGGGACACCCGGTAGTTTTCGTACATGATGAGTGAACGATTTAAATGCAACGAAAAACAAGCTAAAAATTTCGTCTTGAATATTATACGTCAAGTAAGTATGATATAATTGGATTTAAAGCTACATAAAGCAATTTTGGAATGTAAAAATATACGAAATATCGCCTTTTACAAGTTCCAGATTCATAAATATTCCTATTTGGTAGAAATTTTTTACAGCGGATGTTTTATTAATTTATGAAGTTTAATGTATTAAACAATCGTTACAGTAATCTTTTCAAATTTACGCATTTTCACTTTCTCAAAGATAAAATAAAAAAGATTGTTTTTAATGTAAATAACGTACAGTCAGTTCAATAATATTTATGATATTAACATATAAGAAATAATAAAAAGTTACAGACAGGGAAAAATTCCTTTTTACAAATTTTTAGAATTATATAAATCTAAAAGTAAAAAAAAAAAGCAAAACATGGAGATTCTGATATTACATTTGATAAAATATTGTATTCGATGTGAATAAGTTAACACAATACCCGAATTTAATTTATTACAATTTTATCTCATTAACTTACATATTTAAGTTTTCAACAAAATTTTCTGCGGTTTTTCTTTTATATTATTATTATAATTATCCTTTTATAAGTTAAAGGTGAACGAACAAGTACGATAAAAAAAAAAGAAAAAAAAAACAGCTAAATAAATCAAGCATAAATAGAATATCGTCTGCCTCTGTTTCGTTTAGGAAAGAATAGATATTCAGAACATAGAGCGTAAACATATTTCATTAACATAGGTAAATTTCGGAGGCTTGTTAATTCTTCCCCCTTGTCGGTAGTGACGCTAGTACTGTTGCCATTACAGATTTTGCCTTAAATGTCCCATCTTTTATGTTAATCTATGGGTCAGTCAAGGAAGTGACAGACGTGTTAGCTTTAAGATCTAAAAAAAGAAATAAAAAGAGCACTTTTCAGACTTTTTTCTTTCTTGAAATTATAGGTAAGGTTTAAAGAGAAAAAAATCGAAATATCACACATATTTTTTGTCTTTTTGTTTTTTAATGTCAATATCCCTTTTTCTACGCACATACAAAACGCACAACGATGAATGGGATATCATAAAAAAGGTTTTTGTCACTCACACTTCCTAAAAGAACATTGTTTGAAAGGAAACTTCCGTTTATTAAAAATTAATGAAATAACCAGCCAATAATATCTAAAATTGCAGTGCGAAAGTCCGCACAGGTTCACTGGTCTGTATATAATGTAGAAAACCTGTATTATTCCAGACAGCAGCCTGGAAAGAAATAATACATGACTGATAAACCTGTACTTGTTTTTTGAAATTTTGAATAACCTTTTCCATTCCATCTTATATTCCATACCACCCTCGAAGTAGAATGGTCTGTTCCAGGCAAAGCTAGAAGACGCAAAGAGACAACAACTATTAGTTTTTCACTGATGAAGGCCGAGTAAGTTTCGGTTGACAACGTTTTGGTTTTTAAAAGGACTTTAATGTGTTTTTAAATGACTTTATTATGTTTTACGCACCTTTAAGCAATGTATTTACATTTATTTGTATCTTTATGAATTTTAAACATATCTTGGTAAACTAAATATAGTTAAGATAGGAAATGCACAACACAAAAAATTTATCTAAACAATTCACGCTCATAGGCAGTAATGCTTATGAATTTTCTGCGCAGCTCTGCATATAACCCATAAAATTTAGACGTTCTACGCAACGCGTTAAAATTTGTTTAAGTTTAAAAACGAATACTGCATTTGGAAATGCACTTACAGCGATTATCGGTCATAGACAGTATCATAACAGACTTCCTTTTCGTGCCCCTGTAGGGTAGGAGTGCACAACCTTTTTTAGAGAAGGGCCACTTACAGAAATGTTTGGGTTGTCGAGGGCCACATCAGTAACACAGATAGAATTCTATATCGGGGAGGTTGGGGGGGGGGGGGTAACTCTTTATTCTTGAAGAATGATGATTTCTTGTATATACAAAACATAAACAATTGTATGCAGTTGCAGGACTTCTTCACACCTGTATGAATAACCATACAACACTTTATGAAGACTAACTTTTCCTTCTTGATAAATGGAAAAATTTGGCAAAATTCCCGACTTTTTTTTCACGAGCGATTGAAGAATTTCGCGATATTTTTTCGACCAATTGACAAAATTTGAATTTTTTTCCAACAATTGACGAAATTTGCGATTTTTTCTCGCGAAAAACTGATAAAACTCGCGATTTTTCCGAACCCGATCAACGAAATTTGCAATTTTTTCCAGCGACAAATTGGCGAAATTCCCGATTTTTTCCAGCGATATATGGACAAAAATTGCGATTTTTTCCAGTTATAAATTGCCAAAATTCGCGGACCACTTTTGGCCCGCGGGCCACAGGTCCTACATCCCTACTGTAGGGGAACAAAAAAATGCTATGCACTCCATATTCAATAATAAGCTTCTTTTAGGACACTTCAGCAATTCACGCCAATTTCATTATATTTGAAACAGTGAAACATCTTTAAAATGCATTGCTAGCGGTTTTTCCCGTAGACCATAATGTAATGGAATTCTTTTGTGTGTCCTTGTAAATGAATTGTAAATTCTGCGTACTCCATTTTTAATAGGGAATGTCCTATGGTAAACCCCAATAACATGTACTCCAATAACAATATATTTACGCAAATATTTATTACACTTTATATTTTTATTTATTACACATTATTGTTATACATATTTACACGGCTAGACATCCAGCCAGACCGACCGCCAGACTAGACAAACCGTTAGACAGACAGACCACCAAACAAACCGAAGTCATAACGACTTTTTAACTATTTTGTAAAGTGTTAAAAAGAATAAGACAAACATAACACAACAGTGCCCCCTATTGGGTATTGAAACCTAAAATTGGATTAAGAAGACTAGTCATGATTTTGAAGTAAAGGTATCAAAACGTTAAAGAATAATGCAACAAGATCAAATTATTTAAAACTCAAAAAGGAAATGAGAAAGATTGGGAAGGACGATTTAACCTATTCTACTTTGAATTTTTTTTTAACTTCTAAAATAGATATTCAAATCAAAAACAATTTCTAAAATACTATTGCCCAATTCACATTGACTTCATTCACATGAAATTTGAAGAACAAATACAACTATTTTAGCACCAAAACATCTACTGTAATTAAAATAACGGCACCTCAGTTATGGAAATGAAAAAAAAAAAGCGCTTATCTGTTATCTCGGCTGCGTGGAGATGGGATAAACAATTACGCACAAAATTTCTTGTTTATTAAATTTAAAAAATATTATTTCGATAAAAAAAATTCTTGGAGGGGTTCTCTGTCTTCCGCTCTCTTCGCAGCAAAATTTCGTAGCAATAGGCTACATAACATTACAGTTTATAATTGTATACTAATTTTAATCCAGAATTATTTTAAGCTAATTTTAATTTTTAATATTAATCGAGCTGCTCAGTGGTTACGAACATAAAAATAAACATCCAAGAAAAATAAAATATCGTACATAATATGAAAGACTACGTGGAAAACTGAATGATGGCCTTTCATAGACCGTGCAATTTCAGAACATTTTTTATTTATATGTTTTGAAAATGACTTGGGTAGAGTCGAAACATGTAGACGGTCGAATAAACTTATTTTTACTATTTTTAACGTTTTAATTTACACCTTTTAGCAATTAAAATTAGCATATTATTACAAGGTGTTAATTTGCCATATATTTAGTGTGTAACTGTATTACAATAACTGGGTATTATAGTATACAGGGTGTCCCAGAAGTAATGGGACAAACTTTAAGGGGAGGTAGGGGACATCACAGGATTCAGTTTTGCATAGCAACCCAGGGTCGGAAACGCTTTCCTGTCGCGGTAGTGACGACACAAAACACAAAAAGGAAAGGACACGAACAGGGAGAGAAAACATGTTTATTATTCTTAGTACTGCAAAAATGCCGGGACAATACTGGAAAGTGTTGAGAAACTTCTTGCACGCATCGTGGCAGCTGCTGGGGAAGTCCGGGGCATTCCCAGTATTTTCGAGAACTTTAGATCTTCCGTACTCCGGAGATGCGCTTCCATGCATCACGGCCCGGGGTCGTAATTTCGTACACTTACTTTGATGACGATCGTTGCCCCTTTAATGTTCTTTCTTCTTAGTTTTTTGATGTACTAAGGATAAGAAACATGTTTTCTCCTCTTATTCGTATCCTGTCTTTCTTGTGTTTTGTGTCGTCACTATCGCGCCAGGAAAGCGTTTCCGACCCTGGTTTGCTATGCAAATCTGAATCCTTGTGATGTTCCCTACCTCCCTTTAAAGTTTGTCCCATTACTTCTGGGACACCCTGTATATTCTATTACAGTGTATAACTGTCGACAGACACACAGTCAAAGTTTCCTTTTGTTACTATACACTGTTAAAAATTTGCAGCATTCTGGCAGGTCATTTGGCCGTTTTTTCCGAAAACGGTTACACAACCGTAATTTTAACACTATTCTGACCATATTATTGGCCATTTTATGGTCAGAATATAGTTAAATTATGGTTATGAAACCGTTTTTTCAAAAAACGGTCGAATGACCTGCCAGAATGATGCAAAATTTTTA
Source organism: Maratus speciosus (assembly GCA_963932465.1). Lineage (NCBI taxonomy): Eukaryota > Metazoa > Arthropoda > Arachnida > Araneae > Salticidae > Maratus > Maratus speciosus. The sequence goes on from OZ010788.1 coordinate 149,881,012, forward strand.
ACAGTGTAGATTCCCATACGCTAATAAAGCTATCTGTTTGTATTATTTATAATTAAATACATTCAATTATATCAAATTTTAATTTTCTTTCCTATATTTTAAAGTAAAAACTGATATACGCATCATACATTTTCTTTCTGTGTATTAATAACTGCTTTTCAGTAAAACAAATATCATTTAGATATTGTTTTTATACTTAAGACATATCTTTACGTTTCTGACTGATAACATTTGCAACTTAGCATGTTATCATTATGTTATCTTTCAAACCGCCTTCTTATTACAAACAGCAGAGAGTGGAAAGAATTTTCGTTGTACACTAATAAGATTTTTTTTAATAGCTGGCAGTGCCGAGGTAAGATATTTTATATTTCATTTGGTACGTTATGTCTAAGTTGCACAGATTAATTTCCTTTCAATTAGCTTTTCAGTGTTGTGATATAGAAGATATAAAAATAAGATATGAAATATGATAATATATAGAGGTAGGAAATTTGCGAAAAGGCTGTTTTTCAGTTGTTTTTAAGAAACTAAAAATTATCTTTTTAGGCATTCATTTTAGAATTAAACAAGAACGTAAAATCATGCGTCAAGCATAGATTACGAGATACTTCCCAACACATTCAGAATACTATAATAAAACTTCACAGTTTAATAAGACAAAAATGATGTCTAAATAAACAATTTGTAAAATGCATAACAGATTTGAAAGCGCAATTTCAGCAATTACAATGAATAGTCGGAATAATATCTGAATGTTTCATGCAATCCTGTTTATGATTTATAGACTTATTGTATTATACATAGTATGCTAAATTTCGTTAATAAAAATAAAATTAAGTTCAGCTAGAAAACGCACCGAACAGTTGAAAATGCCCTTTCTGTAACTTCCATCATAAAACGAAAATGAACTTTAGATGTCTTGTGTAGCACTGTATATGATCATTGGAATTTATACACACTAACAAGGAAGGGCTCCTTACTGGACATATTCAGAATATTTTGAAAAAAAAATACCAATTAAACTACTTATGTATGTAATAAAGGATCAGTCAAATTTAGCGGCGGAATTACAGTAGAAAGTCTGTAAAAAAAAAAAAAAAAAATACTTTCGAGTGTTTGGCGCGAAAAGACGAAAGCGTCACACGATTTGGCGAGCTGTACTTTTCCTCGCCAAAAGCAAACGATTTTCATGCGCCTGAAAATTGTTTGTAAATTGATTTTTAGAATGCGTGTAAATAGTATTTAATGAATTTAAACATAAACAATGAGAGAGTCTAATAAATACATTTTTTCGCATTACATATTTATGTTGCATGTTATTTAATTTTATTACTTTAAAAGCAATTTCATATATAAAAAATACTTTCATATATTTAAGCGTATTCCAAAATAAAGGCAAGGTTCATTTAGCAGTTATTCATCTCTATATCAAAGAATTCGTCGTTTCCATAGCAACAAAATTGATTCGACAGCGTTCAACTGTACTTAATTTTGAGATATTGAAACAATTTTAATTTATTTTAATTTTGTTTTAATTCATAAAATTTGATATTTAACTTTCATTATAAATATATATATATATATATATATATGACAAAACTATAGTTAAATCAAACTAAAACTGACAAAACTAAAGTTATTTACGTTAAGTTTATTTAAACAAGCTCAATATGAAACATTTTTATCTTAAAGAGTATTCGACATGAAAAAGTATTTTTCGAAATTTTATTTCATCGCCAACCGATGATAAATCGCCAAATAAGGGAAATTTTCATAATTGTTTTACGAAGGTTCTATCGAGGTTCCGCCAAAAAAATTATAAGAATATATACCCACATAAAAAGAACACTCTGTAACTTTTTCAGATTTTTCTGAATATGCCCGTATGGAGACCTTCCTTGTAAGTAATGTAAAAAAACTAGTCGGATCTGGCAATCCCAAAACTTTCTTCTATCTCTTACATGTTAATACTTCAAAATTCGCTTTCACAATGCCAAAACTAAATGGCAATCTATGCTCATCGTGAGGATTTTGAATTTCCGTGCATTAGTTATTAAAAAAGCACTATTGCGGATATCGGGAAACATACAGCATAAAAGCGCCACATTTTGGGCGACTTTCACCAAAACATAACCAGCAATAATATTTATCAAGGTATACCTGAATCTGAAGTTTGAGGAAAATTCGTGCATTAGTTCTTGAAATAGAGCTACTGCGGGAACCGGGAAAAATTCACCATAGCAGCGCCACCTATTGGGCGATTGACACCAAAACGTAAACAGAACCAATTGATATCAAGGATTAACTGAATCTGAAGTTTGATGAAAATCCGTGCATTAATTCTTGAAATACAGCTGTTTCAGAAATCGTGAAAAAAGCAGCATAGCAAAAAGCGCCATCTGTTGAGCGATTTACAGCAAAAACTAATCAGCATCAATTGATATCAGGGACTACCTGAATATAAATTTTATTTAATTCCGTGCATTAGTTCTTGAGATGGAGCGCCCACAAAATTTATGTTACGCATAGACAGACAGGCTCACAGACAGGCATTTTGTAAAAACAAGTTTTTTGGAATCTTTGACCCCTAAAACGTGTAAATCCGTCAAAAACCGGAATTCGAAAATTTGCACGAATCCAATACCTTCTTCTTTAAAGTTAGAAGAAAGTAAAAATGATAAATATATTAAAAGCATACATAATGGAAAACGCACTTCCAGCAATTATTGTTCATAGGTAGTATTGTAACCGAATTATTTTGTGTGTGTCTGTAAATGAACAATGAATGCTATCTATGCCATATTCTGTAGTTAGCATCTGGCAGTGCACCTCAGAGATATATATCAACTTCAATATGTCTGAAACAGTGTAACATGAATAAAAAAGTCCTTCCGGCCAGTGCCGGGAGGAAGAGGTAGCTTTCATATTCCTTATTTTAAAAAAGCCAACTTATATTATTCAAACACACGAAGCTCAATTAAGTGCAAACCGAATGTAGGAGATTCAATACTAATTTTTATCAATACTAAATCATTATGAATGAGAATTTCGCGAAATTAGTCAGCTTTATCCAAGCTGCTTTTATTTAAAGTAACTTATATTTGGCTGCCAAATTCGGCGATTTCTTAAAGTGCCTGCCATTTTAAGACAACATGGTGGATGAGGCTAACCAGTGAACTTGGTCGAGACCTTAGTAATTGCTGTGCACATGCTCACTCACATCGGAATCGGTTGATATATACGAGTGCTGTCGCAGGCAAAAAATCAGATTTTTCAAAATGTCACCCACGTTAGCGAACTTGGTCGAGATATTGATGTATACTATCCACATGCCTTCTTCCATCGAAATAGGCGAATACGTGTGGCATCGCGAGACAAATACAAGATCGTTTCAAAGTGTTAGCCATGATAGAAATTCAAAGTGCTATAATTCAACCACTTTTTAAGATATAAACAAAAGAACAAATTTTCAGAAACAAAAACTGCTCCAGAATCTTTGTATCAAGGCCAAACACATAAGAAAAAATCTTTTTCATTTTCCAATTTTTTAATACCTCATTTTAAATTTTAAATTACATTTTTTTTAAATGGCAACCCTTTTGAAACCAGATGGCAAATGAAGCTGGCCAACGAACTCGGTCGAGACATTGGTATGTACTATGTACAGACCAAGTTACATTCAAATCGGTTCATAAATACGCCTGTTATCGCGTGACAAAAATCAGGTCGTTTTAAAATGTCAGCCACAATAGAAATTCAAAATGTTATAACTCAGCCATTTTTCTAGATATAGACGAAACAAAACCTGTTCCGGAATCTTTGTATCGAGGTCAAACACATACAAAAAAACTCTTTTTCATTTTCCAATTTTTAGGTATCACATTTTAAATTTAATTTTTTTTAAATTTTTTTAAATGGCCGCCATTTTGAAACAAGAAGGCGGATGAAGCTGGCCGACGAACTCGGTTGAGTTATTTGTATGTACTATGTACACACCAAGGTACATCCAAATCGGTTCATAAATACGTCTGTTATCACGTGGCAAAAATCATCGCGTTTCAAAATGTCAGTCACACTAGAAATAGAAATTCAAAATGCTATAACTCAGCCATTTTTTAAGGTATAGACGAAACAAAAACTGCTCCCGAATCTTTTTATCGAGGTCAAACACATAAGAAAAAAATATTTTTTCAATTTTCAATTTTTTGGTACCACATTTCAAATTTAAATTTTTCTTAAAATTTTAAATGGCCGCCATTTTTAAACAAAATGGCGGATGAAGCTGGCCAACAAACTCGGTCGAGACATTGGTCTGTACTATGTATAAACGAAGTTACATCCAAATCGGTTCATAAATATGCGTTTTATCGCGTGACAAAATTCAGGACGTTTCAAAATGTCAGCTTCGCTAGAAATTCAAAATACTATAACTCAGCCATTTTTTAAGATATAGACGAAACAAAAACGGAGTCTTTGTATAAAGGTCAAATACATAAGAAAAAAATATTTTTCCATTTTCAATTTTTTGGTACCACATTTCAAATTTTAAATTTTTTTAAAATTTTTAAATGACCGCCATTTTGAAACAAAATGGCGGATGAAGCTGGCCAACGAACTCGGTCGAGACATTGGTATGTACTATGTAAACACCGAATTACATCCAAATCGGTTCATAAATACGAGAGTTACAGTGTGACATAGTTCAGATATATATATATATATATATATATATATATATATATATCAATTTTGAACGGAGGGTGGTTTCGGGGTCTGGGGGTCATGATCGATGAAAATGTACCAAAATTTTTTGAAATCGCTTTCCTCCGAACGGCTGCAATAGGTAGCTTTTTGTAAAGAAAGCTACCTAATACACTGCAATCGATTCCCCCCCCCCCCCCATAGAGACCGTCATGTAACGGAATTCTTTTCAGTGTCCTTGTAACAGAACGACGAATGCTATGCATACCATACTCTGTAGAAAGCATCTTGTAGTTCATTTCAGAGATATACAGGGTGTATCTAAACTCTTGGGCAAAACTTTAAGGGATGATAGTGCACATCAAGACTAACAATATTAAATAGGAAACTAAGGGTCCCAAACGTCTTCCGAATGAGATAGACGCCATTAAAGTTTAGGGTCCATAATTTCAAATGGTTATAAAAAACGGAAAAGTTGGTCGATTCGTTTGCGGTTTTCACTAAAACTATTCTTTAAGTCAGTATTTTCTTGAAAATAAATTTTAAAGATAAAGTTCAAAAAATGCTGATAGAGGGCGCTTTAGACTTTGGAGTAACGGACAACTGTTTTTTACCGTTATTTTTTGTATCTCATTAAATGCTTTCAAAAGCTTAGACTTAAACTTAAATTTTGAGCTCAAAGTCTGAATCGTTGGGAGTGGTTAAGTAGTGCAAACTGAACTGTGTTCAGGAGAAGAGGGGGGGGGGGGGGTTCAAATTTCAACTCCTGAACACAGTTCAAGAAAACTGAACAAAGATGATCCTGAACAAAGTTCGTTTTTTTAAGCATTTAATGAGATACAAAAAATAACGGTAAAAAATAGTTGTTCGTAACTCCAAAGTCTAAAGCGCCCTCTATTGGTATTTTTAAAACTTTATCTTTAAAATTCATTTTCAAGAAAATAGTGACATAAAGAATAGTTTTAGAAAAAATCTGCAAATGAATCGACCATTTTTCCGTTTTTGATTATAACTTCAAATGATTATAAAATCATTTGAAATTTTAGACCCTAAACTTTAATGGCGCATATATCCTTCGGAAGACGTTTGGAACCCTTAGTTTCCTATTTAATATGGCTTGTCTTGATGTGTATTATCACCTCTTAAAATTTTGCCCAAGAGTTTAGATACACCCTGTATATAAATTTTAATGTGTTTGAAAATGTGAATACTGAACATGTCATTAGCGAGTCTCAATAAGATACATCAATTTCATGGCAAATTCAGATTCAGTTAGACATTCACATAAGTTGTCGCTGATTAGGTTTTGTTGTAAATTAACCAACAGATGGCGCTGCTATGCTGCATTTTGCAGGATTTACACGATTTTAGTGATAGTCCTATCTCAAGAACTAATGCACAGAATTTAATATATTTAGAATCATCATGATGGCTATAAAATGCCATTTAATTTTGGTACGGTGATAGCGAATTTTGAAATATTAACATACATGAGATAGAAGAAAGTTTTGGGATTGGCACATCCGACTAGTTGAATCCTGGAACCGTTTCGTAGGTTTTTTCCCATCATGTAATTGACGAAATAAAAGATTGAAACAGCAAAAATTTGGAATTTACTTCCATTTTGTCTATTGCAAAAGATAAATAAACATATAAGGTATTTAAAATCAATCTACATATAATTTGCATATCTATAAGTTTATGAAGCGTTAAAAAGATAACATAGCGGCAGTCTCATGTTTTTCGGATTTAATATTTCTTTAAATGCATTTGGAAAACAAATTAATTTAAAATTCCAAGAGTCCAAACTTATTGATTATACAATAATAACAACAATTATAACATTAAACAAAAACATAATTTGAAGAACAAATTAAAAAAAATTAAATTTATTTCCTACATTGTTTAAGCCCGAGAAGGGACAGATATTAAGTTATTTCATTCAATTAGTTCTACATTTAATGTTAAATTTTTGTAACAAATTAGTTAAGCCAATTGAAGATTAAAAAATAAAAATAAAATTCCTACAATATGATCCTCAAAACACCCTAAAAAATTAGATTACGTTCAAATCAAATCGAAATAAATCTTAGACTGTTTTTTAAGTTTTGTATTTTGCATGCATCTATCATTTTATGCACAATTGTCATAAACATAATACAAAATCTGCAATACAAATATTTTCAATTAAAAATGGAAGAAGTCTCTAAGATTTATTTCGATTTGATTTGAACGGAATCCAATTTTTTAGGGCGTTTTAAGTATCATATTGTATGACTTTTATTTTTATTTTTTAATCTTCAATTGGCTTAACTAATTTGTTACAAAAATTTAACATTAAATGTAGAACTAATTGAATGAAATAACTTAATATCTGTCCCTTCTCGGGCTTAAACAATGTAGGAAATAAATTTCATTTTTTAAATTTGTTCTTCAAATTATGTTTTTGTTTAATATGTCAAGTTTTTTAATAACAACAGCACTCAGACGAACGCATTTCAAAATTAATTGAGAGTATCATCATCTGGCTTTAATGTATGCGGTATTGCATCACAATGTGGGATGCAGTTTACCAATGTGTAATTCAAAATGTTTGACCACTGTAGTAATGCAGGTTGCGGTAGTTTGCACAAAAACTTCCAATCTGAACGTAAAAAATCTATAATCAAAACATAAAAAATTAACTTCACTTAAATTTAGATACCCTTGTTCCCACTCAGAAACGCTATGAATGTAAATGTAAATTGTGTTGAATCCTTACTGCTAATATTTAACAATATTATAGCTGTGATACAGTAAAAAATAAAAAATAAAATTTTACTTAAATTTTTAAACCTTTATTTATTGAATAACAAACATACGACTTGTGTACTTGACATGGGAGCCCGCTTATAAGTCGGAGACAAGATAGAACAAGGAAATATTACAACACAAGAGAAATACACCCTGGGAGTTCCACACAAAGTGTGTGTGCAATGGAACCAGCGGGAATCGAACCCACAAACTCTTACGCACGGCTGACTGGTGCTTTGACCACTCAGCCACAGAGCCCCATTTTTAAACCTTATTCTCTCCCAAGGAGTGATGTAAACACATCAGAAAATTATTACCTAAGTTTAACTTGAGGTATAAATAGTTCGCATCGCGGAAAAAAATACATTTTAAAATTTAAGTTATGTAATTCCCCACTAAGTTCGCTACCTGCGTAAAAATAGCTATCCATTAGAAACTTTTTACTAAAATATAAACTTGACCAAAGCAAAAACTTATTCTGAAAATACCCTTTTTGTTTTCACTATGACGCCATATTCACCTTTGCAATTTTTGAAAAAAAAAAAAAAAAAACCTAGCTCAATTTAATATTTCACGTGAAAATCTTTTAACTAATAATAAATACATTATTATTACGGCTTTTGAAACTTTTGCAACAATGAAGTAAAAATGTTACATTTCTATGAAAAATGTCCGTTGATTTTCAATGAAAAAAGCGAAAATTGGAATAATTAAGAAAAATATTTGAATAATGCAAAAAAAAATTGGCCCATTTTTCTCTCTGGTTTATAATTCACCTATATGCAAAGGCATTTTACCATTCGTTTTGATCCTGACGTCTGGCATATGTTTTTACACTTTGAATTTATAATATTATTAGAATTAGCAAAGAATTAAAAATGAGTGGCATCAAGGACAAAAAGGTGGGAAGAAAAATGAAAAAGTTATGATCTCCATAGTTCTTTTCTATGTTAAATTAACATTGAGAAGTGACACTGGAAATAAATAAGTATTGCGCTGCCGCGCAATACTTAAGTAAATATAAATATAATTTTTTTTTTGAAAAACATGCTATCATTAAAATTCACAAAAATCTAGAAAATATATATGTTTCTTAAATGAACTAAAATGTAAAATATCTTAAAAAAAAAACCCTTAAATGCACGGAGTTTAAAATGCGGTGAGCTCGATTTTGGAAGATTAATGGACTTAAACGGGAATTTCGACAAATTAGCCAGTTATCGCGAAGTTGGCTTCATATATGGCAACTTATTTTTGTCGTCAAATTTGGCAATATTTCACCAACTTGGCCAAAATTTGTATATATTGTGGTAACCTATGTCATTTTCAACAAACACTCATTGTTGATAAATGCTACGCACTCCACAATCTATAGAAGCATGTTGTAATGCACCTCAATGATCATTTTTACTTTCGTTATGTTTGAAGTATCATAACATCATTAAAATGCAACGCAAACCATTTCCCCCATAGATTATAATGTAATATTTTGTGCGCCTCTGTAAACGAATTATAAATGCTTCTTATTCTAACTCCTTTCAGCCCACCTCAGTTATGCATTTCCATTTCATTATGTATGAAGCATTTTAAAATCATTAACATGCATGGGAAATGATTTTTACCCTCATACTTTAATATAACGAAATTCTTTTGTGTGTTTCTGTAGACGAACTAAGGCGACAAAATGAGACAGATTTCGTTTTAAATACCGGACATTCTGTAGTAAATCTGAATAACATAAAAAATTACATGGTAATCAGAGTATATACACGAGAGTAGGAGAACGGCAAGAGTGTCAGACACACAAAATTCATAATCACTTTTCAACTATGGTGGAGTCTGTTAAAGACACAGTTACCATGGTGTAATGGTAAACTAACGAGTCAAGAAAGAGACCTTTTCATAATACTTTGCCCACAGTAACTTTTCTTTCAGAGGGAACACTTACAGTGTAAGACTAATAGCAAACTAGTTTTCAGTTGTAAATATTTAACCAATATTAGAAACCTCTAAATAATATTTGCGGTCTAGAAATGTTATTAGATATTTACATAATATTTGTGTTTAACATATTTCTAGTAATATGTACCGTGAACCAATATTGGAGAAAATTTAGTTGGATAGTATACCTTTCCAAAATGTAAACATATCAATATTGGCTATTGTTGCACCTAGTTATAACTAATATTGGTTTACAATCAGGGACACCAAAAAAAGTTTTTTTCAGAACGAATACTTACAGCATAAGGCTGATAGTGAACCAGTTTTCTGTTGCAAATATTTAATCAGTTTTAGCAACCACTAAATAATATAGGCGTTTTAGAAATGTTATTAGATATGTACATCATATTTGTGTTTAACATATTTCTAGAAATATGCACTATGAACTAATGTTGGAGAAATTCTAGTAGTATAGTTATACATTTCCAAAATGTAAACATCTCAATATTGTCCTCATTGTTGCACCTATATGTAGCTAATATTAGTTTGCAATCAGGGACCAAAATAACATTTTTTTTTCAGAGGGAACAGATACAGTGTAAGACTTATAGCGAACCTGTTTTCAGTTGCAAATATTTAACCAATCTTGGAAACCACTAAATAAAATTGGCATTTCAGAAATGTTATCAGATATTTACATAATATTTGTGTTTAACATATTTCTAGAAATATGCACTATGAACTAATATTGGAGAAATTCTAGTAGGATAGCTATACCTTTCCAAAATTTAAACATCTCAATATTGTCCTTATTGTTGCACCTAGTTATAGCTAATATTGGTTTGAAATCAGGGACCCCCCCCCCCCCAATTTTTTTTTCGGAGATATTACTTACAGTGTAAGGCTGATAGCGAACTAGTTTTCAGTTGCAAATATTTAACCAATCTTAGAAACCTTAGAAATGATATTGGCGTTTTAAAAATTGCTATCCGATATTTTCATAATATTTGAGGTTAACATTTTTCTAGTAATATACAACTTGAACTAATATTGAAGAAATATTATTATGATAGCTGTACCTTACCAAAGTGTAAATATCTCAATATTGTCTTCATTATTACATCTAGGTACAGTTAATATTTATTTGCAATCAGGGATTATTTTTGCAATATTTTTTGAGCGATTCTCTTAAAAAGACATTATATTTAATGTTTTCATTTTAGTTGGAGAACATAACGTAATACGCTTCAAATACTTTCAACTTTTTTCCAAAGTCACCCAGATATTTAGACAGACAGACAGAATGTTTTTTAATCGTGCAGTAAGAAAAGTTCTAAACTACAGGCTGGTTAAAAAAGAATATGTACACAATTTATTCGTTGATGACTGCCACGTTCTTTTTTCCCTTTCAGGTTTAACGAACTTGAAATAAAGGCTGAAACCAAACTAAACTTTGAGCAGTGGTTGAAAGTAGCGCAAAACTACGGCAGTCGCTACTTTTTACAGTAGTGTGTAGTGTAGTGCGCTAAATTTTGAAAAATGTAATGTAGCGAGTTGCTTGATGCAAAGATCAGTAGTTTGTCGCGAACAGTGACGCCACATTGTTAAATATTTGCAGCACACTGCCCAGTCATTCAGCCGTTACATAACCGTAATTTAACTCTTTTCTGATCACAATATGGCAATAATATGGTCAGAATAAAGTTAAATTACTGTTATGTAACCATTTTCTGTAAAAACGGTCAAATTTCTGGACAGTTTTTTGCAAATATTTAACAGATGATACCGATGACACTTTTGTACTTTATGAATAAAAAAGTGTCATCGGTCTAGTTACAAAATAGAAATTTACTTCTTTGGGCCAAATATGTTCTATGTAACAATTTTCGAATGTCAGTAACCCAGACGCAATATTTAGAAATGCATCGTGTGACGTCATGGATTTTTTTTATTGATACTTGGTGGTATATGTAAGTACCGAAAAACAAACAAAAAAATATTTTCTTGCTGGAAACATTTGTATAGTTAGTTGCTCATTGTTAGATCTTCGTGTTTTAATGCCGCATTCCTTCTTTTGAAATTGCTTTATATACAGACTTATGATTTTTTCACATAATGATACAAAACTGATATTGAATTGCTCTGGTCAGCATATAACGAATGACATGTGCATAGTTTCCAACCTCTCGTTTTTTTTAATACCAATATTTTTAAGCAGAAATATTTGTTTTATACAATCGCTCAATTTCTGCATTTAAATAAAACGAACAATTGTAAGAATTTACTGGCATTAAAAAAATCAGGAGATTGGCAACTATGTATGTGCTTAAAATAACATTTTAAAGAATAACACAAAACATTTTCGTGTATGTTTACTTTCTTAATTTTTTATTGGCTTTGGTTTTATCACATGTTTTTGATTGTATCCTCGTCAAAAGCGATATAATGAGAAGCCATAGTATTATTCTTAATCCGTGTCCTCAATTTTAAGTGTAGATTGAATTCTTTAAAACAATCTGAAAGTTGCGAAGTAACGACTATTCATGAAAAGTAGTTTCTAATCGCCAGATTTCAAAACAAATAGTTGTTGTTGCAATTAACTGTATTTTCGATAAAGATGTTGTAGTTGTTGTTCGCTACAAAAATAAAGTAGTTTTTCCGATCATTGGCTTTGAGAGAAGGAAATTTATCCTAAAATGTTATTGGAAGTTCCAAAACTTCCTGTATATTATTTACCAATCCAAAAAATAAATAGAAATGCGAAAAATATTTAAAATTGAAAAAAATAACCAGAACCAGAATAATAATAGTAATGTACCTTCTTAGATAAGAAGCAAAATGCCAAACCCGTTTGGAGCACTTTACTAAAAATTTAATATATTCACAAAATAAAGTACTTTGTAGTTGAATTCGAAAGTAAAACACTTTAAACAAGTAAAATTTTATTTATATAAAAAAATTGCAATTTTTAATGAATAAGAGGAAAGAGGCCATATGCGAAAAGCATGCATTTCGTCTAATTAGCATCAAATAAAAAACTTTTAAAAATTGTCAATAGTTAATATCAAATATTGACAAATTTTAAACGATATTTATCTGGTGTTACTTAGATGACATGGACGTTTTTTACATATACCCTCTTTTCATTTACATCAACAACAACACAAAAAACTGACATGCATACATATAACCATATTTTCATATATATTGTTCTTTTGGGAAGAATAATAATATTTTTCTCGTTTGCATGCATAGGTTTTGTTTTCTTTGCACATTCCCAAAGGTCTGATTTACAAAAACAAACAGAAATGTCTATGCATTTAAGAAACAGTCGAGATTTAATGGTTTCTCAGGAATTGTAAGTTTTTCTTTCTTAACTTTGTATTTTATTTCATTATTGTTCTATTAAAATATAAAAAATAGTTGTTACAGTAAAAAACAATGTTGTACAAAAACAAATAGCAAATAGTAACTTTCAAAGCTCATACAAATATACAAATACATACCGGGTGTCCTAAAAAGGACTGACTGATTTTAAAATTCAATAACTTGCAAACGGTGACAGATATTTAAAAAATTCTTGCAAGCGGGTTATGTATAAGGTCAAAAGTTTTTCTGGAGAGATTTTCGATTTTAGTTCGAATTACAAACAATAGATGGCTCTGTAAGCAATAGGCGCTAAAAACAGGCTCGATTTTTGGGCAGATCTCTTCTTCCATGCGGAAAAAGGAGATGGAAATGTATTGAACGGGCCACAAAGTACCAAGAATCGAGCCTGAATTTAGCGTCTATTGATCGCAGCGCCATCTGTTGTTTGTAATTCGAACTGAAATCGAAAATCACTGTAAAAAAACTTTTGACCTCATGTATAACCCTCCTGCAAGAATTTTTTAAATATCTGTCACCGTTTGCAAGTTACTGAATTTTAAAATCAGTCAGTTCTTTTTAGGACACTCGGTATATATTTAAATTGTAGCACATACACTTATTTGATAGCTGACACACTATATGGTCATTAACGACTGGAGACTCTCAGTTTTAGACATTTTGTCGAATATTTATATATATACTTGTCGGATTCTTCTGGAACATAAAGATTATAAATAATATGTTTGACCTCATATTTATCAACGTTGATTTGATAAAGAGGACAATTAGGGGGCCAACAAATAATCAAAGAAAAATAATAATATTTGGGTTCACCCAGTAAAATAAATGCACGAAATGGACTAGCGATGCAGCATACAAATATGTGGCTATTGTACAATATGTGTATACATTTGCGTAAGAATAGAACGTTTATTCATGGAGATATAGCGATTTTTTAAAAAAGTTCAAAATATTCTTGTATGTTTTTTGCTTATATCATGCAGGATTTTCAACCAAATTTAACGTCAGTTTCTGAAAATTTGGCAAAATGTAGTAGAAACAATATAGTGCAATTTGAATATAAATATGTTAAACATTTGATGAAATATAAGCAGTTGTAAATATTTTTTATCTGCGCATGTGCGAACTATAACAAAGACATTTTTCATGATTTAATAGCCAACTCTACGGAGAAACTCATATGAAAAAGCCAGTTAAATATCCTGAAAATTCAGAAAGATATCGACGATAGAGTGAGCAGACTTTTAGTTGCTCTTAAAAGCAGATGAATGATAAGGGTTTTTTTTACAAATTGTCATTTTTTATTAACTGACTTTCAGCAAAGGAGTTAATATTTAATAAATGTCAACGAGAAGATTCGGAATATATGCTTCGATTTTTTTTAATAGGCTTGTGCTGATGGTTTTCCAATAAGAACTATAGAATCAATAAAAATATTAAAATTAAAAAATAAATAAAAATTAAAAATGACAATTTATAGAAAATCCCTTATCATTCAGCTCCTTTTAGAGAGCAACTAAAAATCAACCCAGTTTATCGCCGATATCTTTCTCAATTTTCCCAATATTTGACTAGCTTTTTTATACGAGTTGTTCCATAGAATTGAGTATTAAATCATAAAAAAAAATCTTTATTACCGTTCGCGCATGCGCAGATAAAAATATTTCCTACAACTGCTCATATTGTATAAAATATTTAATATATTTGTATTCCAATTTCACTTTATTTTATCTACTATATTTTGCCAAATTTTCTGAAACTAGCGATAAATTTGAATGAAAACCCTGCATGCTATAAGCAAAAAACATGCAAGAATTTTTTGAAGTTTAAAAAAAATCGCTTTATCTGCATAAATATAAGAACCATTCTTACATAAATGAATACACATATTGCATAATATCTTACATATTTGTATGCTGTAACGATAAATTATTTCGTGCATTTTATTTTACAGGGTGAACCCAAATATTACTATTTTTTTATGATTATTTGTTGGCTCCTAATTGTCCTCTTTATCAAATCGACGTTGATAAATATGAGGTCAAACATATTCTTTATAAACTTGAAGTTCCAGAAGAATCCGACAAGCATATTTTTAAATAATCGATAAAATGTCTAAAATTGAAAGTGTTACGTGATTAATGGACATAAAATGTTTATCAAAGCTTTTGAAGTAATTTAGAAATGATTTAAACGATCAAAAATTTAAATTTCATCACTTATTTTCCGAGCATGTGTACTTTGGTAAGAAGAAAAGAAAGAGAGAGAGAGAGAAATTTAAAAATCTATTTATTAGTACTTTTTTACCTACAAAAGAAAATATTTGAACGCTCTAAACTATATTGTCTAAATGTGTTTTATTTTTTATTTGTTTTACTTTTAGTATTGCTTTTAACACGAGAAAACTTTTAAAGGGGTTAATTTTTACATAAATAAGTGTTGCCATAGAAATATGATATGATTTTGTGTTTTATGGTCAAACTGAGCTTAGTCAAGTTTTGTTTTTTTAGTTTTTAACTTAAAGTAGCTTTTAATGAAGGCCAATGTTTGCACAAGGAAGTATTGTTACAGTACTATGATTTGATTTTCTGTTGTATGTTTTAGTTGAGACTGTGAGTAATTTACCCACATAATAAAACATTTTTGGTTAAATAGCATCAAAACAATAGTTTTTGTCAATGGTCGTTTAAACAAAACAAAAAAAAAATACAATTGTTTTCGTATGAATCACGTAATCTTTCGTCAGGTAACAACAACACGGCCAGGTGGTGAAAGTGAAAATGAAAATAAGAACAGTTTCATTTTTGGATTATTTACCGCTGTTGAAATGTGTTTTTTTTTTCTACTTGAAACTTTATTATTATTATTATTATTATCATTATTATCAATATTATTATTACTATTATTGTTGTTGTTATTGTTATTATTGTTATTGTTATTATTATTGTTATTATCATTCTTCTTATTGTTTTTTTTTGCTGTAGTTGTTTTTGTAATAGCGTAATCAACAAAGTTTTAATTACTTATTGCGAGAATTTTTATGTTTAAATTTAAACAAATACTCAGCCTATATCCTATGTGGCCATTTCAACTAAAGTCTTGCATCTTGTAGACCAGTGGTTTCCATTATTTTATTGGCCAACCCCACCAAAGCATTTAAAGTTGTAAAGTTTCTATGCCCCCCCCCCCCCCCACGGTTCTAATCTGTAAATTATGCCTCTTATTATTTAAAAAGTGAACTAACTCTATTCACACTGTGGAAGTGTAATAAAGTCTTAACAACAACATTCCATTTCCCATTTTTTAACTTATCAAAGAGGTGAACAATCTGTCATAAATGAGTTTTATAATAATTTTATAAATCCAATGAGGTTATACAGCTTAGCCTTTGTGCCAAAAAGAGCTTTGTTGTACTTTTCCAATTTACCTCAATGTTAAAGAAAAGTGTTATTACGGTCTGCATTTTTATCTTCACAAAATATCTCGAAGAGACACTTACATTTAACGTTAGAATAGATAAATTCATACATTTTATAATGCATTTTTGTAACTTAACAAGAGTTGGTGGAAAAGCTTTTTACACTGAATTTTCTTTAAATGAATAACAAAATACACTAGTATGTTGTGGCCATCACAAAACTTTCTTCTATCTCATACATGTCAATACTTCAAAAATCATTATCTCAGTGCCGAATTAAATGGCAATCTGTGTTCATCATGAGAATTCTAAAAAGATGAAATTTCGTGCATTAGTTCTCGAGGTATGACTGTCGCACAAATCGTGTAAATCCAGCAAAATGCAGCGTAGCAGCGTCACCTATTGGGTTATTTACACCAGAACCTAATTATCACCAACTTATGTCAACGTCTAACTGAATATGAAGTTTGAGGAAAATTCGTGCATTAGTTCTTGAGATAGAGGTATTGCGCAAATCATGAAAATTGCAGCATAGCAGCGCCACCTGTTGAGCGATTTACAACAACACATAATCAGCAGCAATATTAATCAAGTTATACTTAAATCTGAAGTTTGATGAAAATTCGTGCATTAGTTCTTGAGATTGAGCTATTGAGGAAATAGTTCAAAATGCAGCACAGCAGCGCCACCTATCGGACGATTTACACCAACACGTAGTCAGCATCATTTCATATGAAGGACTAACTAAATCCGAAGTTTGATGAAAATGTGTGCATTAGTTCTTGAGATAGAGCTATTGCAAAAATAGTGTAAATCCTGCAAAATGCAACATAGCAGCGCCACCTGTTGGACGATTTACACCAAAACGTAACAGCATCCATGAATGTTAAGGACTAACTCAATCTGAAGTTTTATAAAAATCCGTGCATTAATTCTTGAGATACAGCTATTTCAGGAATCGTGAAAAAAGCAGCGGAATAGGAATAAAGCAAAAAGCGCCACCTGTTGAGCGATTTACAGCAAAAACTAATCAGCATCAATTGATATCAGGGACTACCAGAATATAAATTTTTATTAAATTCCGTGCATTAGTTCTTGAGATAGAGTGCCAAAAAAATTTGTGTCATACACAGATGGACAGACAGACAGACTCACAGACAGACATTTTGTTAAAACATGTTTTTTGGATTCTCTTGCCCATGAAATGTGTAAATCCGTCGAAAACTGGAATTCGAAAATTTTCATGAATCCAATATACTTTCTTCTTGTAAAGATAGAAGAAAGTAACAAGAAGTATTTCAAGATTCTCATAATTATAACATTTGGTACTATTCCCCATCACAACATATTTTCTCTGTTTTCCATTTCCCAATATCGTTAATTATCTTTCACGTATTATTTGATTTTAACATTTAAAATGTATATGTCATCAAGTAAATTTATTTACTGTGTAGAATGCCTGCACTAGCGCCATAGATATTTATCACCTGCAGATTTTCTTTTCTAATGATATTTAAGATTTATAAGTTTTATAAAGTTGGTAGTACTTCGTTCAGATATTTCATATATTTTTTAGGTTAAATACGTACAGGATAGTCAAATTTACATATATTTTTAAGAGAAGTGTGACATATAGCAGAAAGAATAGAAGTGGAAAAATCTTTCAATAAACAGTCGAAAGAGTTACGAAAAATTGTAAAATACACCTGTAAAAAAATTATAATAAATTTTAATGCTACAAAAACAATGTCAAAATATTTTAAAAGATTATTCGTATAATTATTCTATTGTTAAATCTATTTTAAACTTTTGAGATGGAATATTTTAAAAATTCAATTTAAAAACTGATTTTTCAAATTTTGCTTGTATTCTATTTATTTTTAGTCTACAATTTCCCCCAAGAAATAAAAAAAAGAAACTGATAGCGAATAATTGAGCAACAAATTTAGAACTGACCCCCTAGAAAGTCAAAATTGCCCCCGGATGAGCCGTACGCCCCACTTTGGGAACCACTGTTGTAAAGTAATCAGATTTCAGGCGAGATTGTTTCGATCTGTAAATCAAATGGGCTGTAATTTCTTTTATTCTGTTGTGAGTCCGTTTGGGTCAGGTTTTGATACTTAAGTTCAAAATTTTTTGTCAGAGAAAAATAGTTATGTGTTGCAATACGAATTTGTATGCATATGTTCATTTTAGCTCGTAGCAGACGAAATCGATATCATTGATACGATTAAGACAATTTTAGATATATGGTCTTATGAATACATTTTTTTTCATAATTGTTTTTAAATAGTGCATTAATTTACTTTCAGTTCGGGTTTCAAGTCAGGTTCGTGTCGATTTTCGAATAAGGTGATTTATCCATGTAATAAAACATTTTTGGTTGAATACAAACAAAATAATAATTTTTTATCAATGGTCGTTACAAAAAAAAAAAAAAAAAAAAAAAAATACAATTGTTTCGGTATGAAATTTCGGATCAATTTGTGAATCGACAAAAATTATGCTGTGGAGTTATTGTCGGATTGCAGATTAATTTTAGATGAAATTTTCGAGTTTGAGTTTCGAGTGTTTTGCTATGTTGGAAAGGGTTAAAAATGTCACTCTTGACATTCAGTAATTTGAAATAGAAAATGAAAGCATTATAAAACGCAAATGATAAACTTTACCATTCATGAATTTTTACTTCAAAAGAAATTATTATCTTAAGAAAACTAGCGGCCGGCCATCTTGGCTCAGGTAGATCGACTAAAGTCCTATCTCCATGAGGAGAAGAAACATTTTCTTATCTATCATAAAGCAAACATATCCGAACCATATTTTGTCACAAGTTGTTTTGTAGCATTTTCTCGTAATTGAAGCCTGAGTCACGCACATCATGCCACCATTTGAGTCAAGAAATTTCAGGTAATTAATACTTCTTAAATTAAATCTTACAAACAGTTTTGGTCAATTTGGTATGGTATTTAATCATAGCAACTGTTAGTCGCATTTTTACTGCAGTGACAGCGTGTCATTTTGAATCATTTTGAACGCATATGAGTTCATATTTTAAAGGTAATTACGATATTGTTTTCTAGCGTTTCAACGTGAAATTTTGCAGCATTTTCATATTTTGCGTAGATACAAACAAATGTTATAAATTTAAATATAATCTTCAAAAGAGATTCTAAAAACCTTTTGTAAAGGACAAATTTTGAAACTTATTATTGCGCCCTACATGAGTAAAACTAGTCTATTACAGTTTTATCATATTTACTTTGGTTTAATTTTCTATTTTTTTAGGAAATTACAAAATATATAGAATTATAATTTTAAATTCTAATAAACATATCATGCTAATAATAGCAATATTGAAATATGAATATGTAAATAATTTCTGTTAAAGATGCCCAACTAAGATAATGAAAATACCTTTTTTGCGGAAATTACATTTCTGGTACTTTAGTAAATGCAGTTTAATATTTACCAAAGTTGAATATTTTTAATGTAGAATAAAGTTATTCTGTCTTTTATTTAAACTGACGTAATTTTCCTTAACAAATATTTCAATAAAAAATGAAGTGGGTCAAGCCTCCAATATGTGGGGAGCCTTGACCCATTATTGTCTCATGATCAAAATCAATCATTTTTGAAGTTTCTTGTATATTACACTTATGTCGCAATTTTGTTTTGATAACTGATTATATAACGAATAACATGATGTATGAAAATTTATTCTAGGCTCAATATTTAAAAAATAAAAAAGCATTTTGTAAGAAAGGGTCGACCCTCTCCAATCTCCCCTATACATAAAATTATATGAATTATATCTGGTTGATGAATAGCGCAAGGCTTTTTAAAATTTACGTATACGTAATATGAGGATATTTTAAGTTTGTATATGCAGATAATATTTTTATTTTAAGTTAAAATTTAAGAAAAACCTTAATATGTTTTTCAAATAGCATGCAATATTTTCCTATTTTAAAAGCGGAGTTTACACACCAACCATGATGGATAGTAGAAACTTTTCTCTTTCGGAAAAGTTGGTAGGCTCATTATTGGCATGTAAACCTCTCCTATTCCTCTGCGGGCTCCCCATTGGACTTTTTGCACGCGACATAAGGTTGCATTCAGAAAGAAAAAAGAAAGAAAAAAATCATGCATCAAGCATAGATTATGAAACACTTTCCAAAACATTCAGAAAATTGCACAGTTAAAAAAAAATAAAATATTACCCTAATTCAACCATATGGAAACGAATAACAGATCTCAAAACCCAATTTCAGCTGTTCCTATCTACAATCAGAAAATTATCCGAATTTTTTCAGCAGCCCTGTATAGGATATATAGATTTGTATCTACTAACTGCATGCATACCAAATATTAGTTCACTTGAGAAATACATGTACTTCAGTTAAAGATTCCCCTTCAGCAATTTCCTCTAATAAGGAGAATAGTACGTGAATACTTTTGTGCAGCCCTGTATATGAGGTATAGAATTTATATATAGTGAGTAGCATGCAAAAAATTAATTAGATTTAAAAGCGCATACCGAATTTTAAACCGTACACTCCAGCAATTGTTACTCAAAGACAGTATTTTAACGGATTTCTTTTAGTATTGTAACGGATTTCTTTTAGTATTGTAACGTGTTTCTTTTGTGTTTCCCTATAAATTAATAAAAAATGCTATGAATGCCCTGTTCTAACGTGATCGTAGTGAAATTCAGTGATTTATATCAGTTTGAACACATTTGAAATAGCGTAGCGTCATTAAAATACTCTGCAAACGATTTTTACCCATATACCATAATGTAATGTAATATTTTTGAGTGCTCCTGTAAATGAACTATTAATCCTACATACTTCATATACAATACCAAACACGCTTTGGTAACCCTAAATAACCTTTATCAATTGCATGAAAATCCGAGTATACTTACGGGAGTTAGAGCGTGTACAGACGGACAGACAAACCGAGTGCATAAACACTTTTCAACTTTGTTGGAAAGTGTTAAAAATACTCCCTGCCGTGGTAAAGCAATAAATTGTGATTTTGAACAAAAGAAAAAGGAATTCAATAATGAGTTCAACAATAAAAAATGAGATAAGGAGTTAGATCGAACTTCTCCCTTTTGCAGGATGTTGCAGGACGTCCAGCACTTTCCCTGTAAAGCCATAAAAGATGAAAAATGCCGCGTAACCACAAGAAAGTGCCGCTTGACCAGAACAAAAAGACTCCGAATAGACTGATACGTCTATCTGGAGCTTAACGCCTCAGAGAGATGGCAGTATTTTAATCCGCCAGCATGCCAGTATGCGCAGCCCCAAATACAACCAGCAGATGAATTTTAGCCTCGAGTCAGGTTTCGTGCACGAAATGTAACAGAAATTTTGCAAATTTAGAGAATGTTCTCGAATACATGCAGAGCAACATTTTGAATTTATAATACAATATATTAAGTATCGATTGCTACAACATTGAATTTTTTGCTGTATTTTTAACAAATAAACATTAATAACACTTACTTTATAGGGGGTTTATGATAATATTCAAAAGAAATACTTCGACCTCAGAACGCGTGCATAAAGGCCTTTCCCGAACGATACGCCAAATATTTGTGCTACTAGGTTTGTTATTTTCTTTACAAAGCACACTACTTTCAGTTTAAATCACAAGTTTTTTCGACATTTTGAACAAGATCATTTTCAAACTAACTTAACATTTGCTAAAAGTGACAAAAATACTCTTAAAAGGCAAGTAAATACCTTTTTTTATTCAGATCGACATGTTTCATTGTTCTGACGACAACATTTTTAAGATCGATAATGATACAAATATTTTCGCAAAATTTTTTTAATTGTAAACTAGTAAACAAAAACCAATCGAACTTATGCATAAGGAAATTAACTGTATTATTAAAAGCAATAACAAAGACCATTTTCAGATTAATTTTTAAAATAATAGAATAATATATCCATCTATATTTTATTTGCCGTTCATTATCCGAGAACCAATAGAGATCTTTTTACGCAGTGAGAATATATACAATGATTCAGCCTCCATGGAGCTTCCTAAAATTTGGAAAGAGATGCTATGCAGAATAATGAAACAATAGTATGAAATATTTCACGTTCACTAATATCCATTTTTTAATAATGCAGTTAATTTCATTATGCCTGAAATCGCGTGCTTTTTGTTTAACAGTTTTCAATTAAAATTTTTTTGAGAAAATATTTGTATCATTATCGATCTTGAAAATGTTGCCCTCAGAGCAATGAAACATATCGATCGGAATAAATAAAGGTATTTATTTGCCTTTTAAGTGTATTTTTTATCCCTTATAGCACATGTTAAGTTAGTTTGATGTATCAAGTAATTTTAATATATTGTTTTACAAGTTAATTTTTAGAATATACTACTTAATAGACAGTCTGAACTTAAAAGAAATCGATATTTTTTTGACAGAAAAAAATAACAGTTAGAGGATCGAACCTGGAACATTGATGCTCATTTGTAAAACAAATTTCTCTATACATTTTTAGTGCAAGAGAATTGGAAAATATGGTGCAACACTTGTAAGATGTCCCTTCCCTCAGAATCTAAAGTTAAACTTGAAATTAAGGGCACCATAAAGATTTAAAATGACAAAAATTGCAAAATCTTGATCTTGAATTTCAAGGCTTGTAATTAACTTAAACTATTACTTCTTTTTGCATTTATTTGTTTATGTTTTGTATAAATAAAAAAACTTTGTTAAATTGTAAAAAAACAATAATTCTAAATTTTAATATTGATCTACAAAATTCTTTCAAAACTAGTTTTGTCGCGATTTTGAAGCCTAGTTTCCATATTTTTGAAATGTTATTTTTTTCTTTATACTGCTTATTAAGTTATCTCTTAATTATACCTAAAATAAAAAGAAATGTAAACAAATTAAACTATTCGGATGTAGGAATCCCAAAACTTTCTTCTGTCTCATACATGTTAATACTTCCTCAAAATGCAGCATATCAGAGCCACAGTTAGATGATTTACACCAAAATCTAATAATCAATAACTTATGTCAACTTCTAACTGAATCTGAAGTTTGATGAAAATCAGTGCATTAGTTTTTGAGATAAAACTATAGTGGAAATTGTAAACAATTCTGCATAGCAGCACCACCTGTTGGGCGATTTGCACAAAAAACTAATTAGAACCAATTTATACCAAACAGTAACTGTATCTGAAGCTTGATGAAAATTCATGCATTACTTCTTCAAATACAGCTTTTGCGGCAGCATAGCAGCGCCACCTATTGGACGATTTACACCAAAAATTAAACAGCACTAATTTATATCAGGGACTAACTGAATCTGAAGTTTGATGAAAATTCGTATATTTTTTCTTGAGATAGAGCTATTGCTATTATCATGAATAATGCAGAATAGCAGTGCCACCTGTAGGACGGTTTTCACCAAAAAGTAAACAGCCCTAAATTATATCATGGACTAATTGAATCCCAAGTTTTATGAAAATCCGTGCAGCAGTTCTTGAGATATAGCTATTGCGTAAATCGTAAAAAATGCAGCAAGCACAAAGTTTTCTTTTCTGAAAATTTCTTTCAAAATAACTTGGGTGCAAAAAATAACAAGAGCACGAGAACTATTTGAGTAAAATATGGAAAATTTTTTGAATTCCTGTAAATCTTATTATTTTCGGCGAAAATGCAAGAAAGAATTAAGTAGGATTTAATCTTAAGATATCAAAATCAAAAGTTAGCATTCAATGTAGCTGTACATTTTATATCTTTTGAGTGTCCTCTATAAAATCTTTCAGGGACAGAGAGATAAACCCCTTTTTAATCTATACGAAAAAAATCGCCGCAATCAATTAGATAAAATTCAACCAAATGTTGTACAATATGCCTGTTTTACAGAAGGAAATGCAATATAGTTTTTTCCTTTTTTCTTAAGCTAACTACAAATACAGTTATTATGTAAGATAACATTTTTTCAAAGTAAATAAATTAATATTTTATATTATGGAATCGGATGTATGGGTAACATGCAAATCAATAGGTTCCTCTTACAAAGTAAATCTTCAGTTTCCTTTCAAAGTGCTACAAAACATAAAAATCCCTTCCGGCTCGGCCTACAGGCGAAGGTAGATTTCGAAGTTAAGTGCTAATTTCAACAACAAAAACTAAATCATGATTAGAGATAAACCCACTGTAACAATTTTATCTATCCGCTTTTGATGAGTTTTTATTTCATTTTTACATAAGAGCTGGTTTTATCTGAATCATGTTAAGGCGGTATTCAAAAAAATACTTTTCCATGCTCAACAATTCGAAATTTTCTGGCACATTTCCCGATTCATTTTTAAAAGAAAAAATATGAAACTTGCCGACGTGATTTTTGAAGAGATTTATAAGCGATCTGTATTTTTTTTTTTTTTTCGTTCAATTAATTAAAACTTGATTTATAAACAATTATTTTCTCAGTAGGACAATATTTTTCGTTTCCAACACAATCGCCTCGGGAAATTCGGTTCAAAATGCCCACTTTGACATCATTTTTTGAAATATATTTTACCTCTGTCAAAAAATCGACTATTACGGTACATTATATAGTTCCTGTATAAGAGAATCTACCAATTGGATGCATTTGAATTTAAAAATGAGTCAGAAAGTGAGCCGTTTGGATTTGAATACACCCTTAATACGATGATATTTTTCTTCAACCGCTATGTATTTTTAATTTGTTTTAGGTAGCTTTCATTACAAAAAGCTACCTATTGCAGCCGTTCGGAGGAAAGCGATTTCAAAAAAATTTGGTATATTTTCATCGATCATGACCCCAAGACCCCGAAACCACCCTCCGTTCAAAATTGATATATATATATATATATATATATATATCTGACATATGTCACACTGTAACTCTCGTAATTATGAACCGATTTCGATGTAATTCGGTGTGTACATAGTACATACCAATGTCTCGACCGAGTTCGTTGGCCAGCTTCATCCGCCGTTTTGTTTCAAAATGGCGGCCATTTAAAATTTTTAAAAAAATTTTAAATTTGAAATGTGGTACCAAAAAATTAAAAATGGAAACATATTTTTTTCTTATGTATTTGACCTTTATACAAAGATTCCAGAGCAGTTTTTGTTTCTTCTATATCTTAAAAAATGGCTGAGTTATAGCATTTTGAATTTCTAGCGTGGCTGACATTTTGAAACGTCCTGAAATTTGTCACGCGATAAAAGGCGTATTTATGAACCGATTTCGATGTAATTCGGTGTGTACATAGTACATACCAATGTCTGGACCGAGTTCGTTGTCCAGCTTCATCCGCCATTTTGTTTCAAAATGGCGGCCATTTAAAATTTTTTAAAAAATTTAAAATTTGAAATGTGGTACCAAAAAATTGAAAATGGAAAAATATTTTTTTCTTATGTATTTGACCTTTATATAAAGATTTCGAAGCAGTTTTTGTTTCGTCTATATCTTAAAAAATGGCTGAGTTGCAGCATTTTGAATTTCTAGCGTGGCTGACATTTAGAAACGTCCTGAATTTTGTCACGCAATAAAAGGCGTATTTATGAACCGATTTGGATGTAACTTCGTTTATACATAGTACATACCAATGTCTCGACCGGGCTCGTTGGCCAGCTTCATCCGCCATCTTGTTTCAAAATGGCGGCCATTTAAAAAAATTTAAAAATAAAAAAATTAAAATGAGATACCAAAAAATTGGAAAATGAAAAAGATTTTTTTTGTATGTGTTTGACCTTAATACAAAAATTCCGGAACAGGTTTTGTTTCGTCTATATCTAAAAAAATGGCTGAGTAATAGCATTTTGAATTTCTATTGTGGCTGACATTTTAAAACGACCTGAATTTTGTCACGCGATAACAGGCGTATTTATGAACCGATTTGAATGTAACTTGGTCTATACATAGTACAAACCAATGTCTCGACCGAGTTCGTTGGCCAGCTTCATTCGCCATCTTGTTTCAAAAGGGTTGCCATTAAAAAAAAAATAAATTTAAAATTTAAAATGAGGTATTAAAAAATTGGAAAATGAAAAAGATTTTTTTTATGTGTTTGGCCTTGATACAAAGATTTCGGAGCAGTTTTTGTTTCTGAAAATTTGTTCTTTTGTTTATATCTTAAAAAATGGTTGAATTATTGCACTTTGAATTTCTAGAATGGCTAACATTTTGAAACGATCTTGTATTTGTCACGCGATAACACACGTATTCGCCTATTTCGATGTAAGAAGGCATGTGGATAGTATACATCAATACCTCGACGAAGTTCGCTGGCCAGATTCATCAGTCATCTTGTTTCAAAATGGCGGCCATTAAATTAAAAATATATATATATTTAAAGTGATGTGCAAAAAAAATTAGAAATTGAAAAAGGTTTCTTTCTTAAGTATTTGACCTTGATATAAGGATTCAGGAGCTTTTTTTGTTTGTATTTACCTTAAAAAATGGTTCAGACATAGAAGTTTCAATTTCTATTGTGGGTGACATTTTGAAAAATCTAATTTTTTGCATGCGACAGCACTCATATATATCAACCGATTCCGATGTGAGTGAGCATGTGCACAGCAATTACTAAGGTCTCGACCAAGTTCACTGGTTAGCCTCATCCACCATGTTGTCTTAAAATGGCAGGCACTTTTAGAAATAGCCGAATTTAGCAGCCAAATATAAGTTACTTTAAAGAAAAGCAGCTTGGATAAAGCTGACTAATTTAGCGAAATTCTCATTCATTATATTGATAAAAATTAGTATTGAATCTCCTATATTCGGTTTCCACTAAATTGAGCTTCGTGTGTTTGAATGATATAAGTTGGCTTTTTTAAAATAAGGAATATGAAAGCTACCTCTTCCTCCAGGTACTGGCTGGAAGGACTTTTTACTGTAAGAATTGGTCCTATCAAAAACTTGTCAATATAATTTTTATAGATAATATTAAAAAGATATGTAATAAATTCATGCGTATTTTATATCTTGTGAATTGACGAAGTTATGGATTTTCTTCTTTTTCAACTCCCCTCCCTTTTTTTTTTTCGTTTTTAATTTTTTTGCGGTACGAATTGGTTCTATCAAAAACTTGTCAATATAAAAATTGTAGATAATGTTAAGAAGATTTATAATAAATTTAATTGAATTTGATATCTTGAGAATTGACGAAGTTATGAATTTTTTTCTCCCTAAAACCCTATTTTTTGTGCCCCTTGAGCCCATTTTTAATTTTATCAAAAATCTGTGATACATAAATTTTTGGCCCTATTTTTAGAAGTAATAAAAACTTTAAACTGATTTGATACAGTGGCTCCAACATATATGGGCCCATGGGGCCCGAGCCCACCCAATAATTTGCTCTTCCAGCCCACCAAATTTTTTCTCTTTCGTTATTTTTGTCTCTATTATTTTTCAATTACTCAAAAAAAAAAAAAAAAAAAAAATTCTGTCGTCGATATCCTCAAAATCATTTTGTTTAAAGGTACAGTAAGGATAGCAGTAACAGACAAACCCCGGTTTCTTGAACCGCCTTCCTCCTATTTTAAAAGTCGCACAATTAATTTTCTCTCAAAAGAGAAATTTCATCATATTTTACCAGTGAGTATCAAGGAGGTGAAGTTTGGTAAATTCCTTAGCGAATATGCCAATGACCATTTATGTTAATGCTGTTTGAGATCCATAAAGCACACAGGTGACTGAAATGTGTTGCTCAAAAGCTGTATTTTGGGATCATGTGATATGTGAAGTGTTCAAATTGTTCCTTTATATTTATAATTGAAACTGTAAACAGGCGCCTTTCTTTTTTTGCAGAATAGGCTTTTCGGCATGCAAAAGTATGTACTATATTCTGCCCCCTTGAGCTTGACTGAACAAAAATAATGTAAAAAAAATACACTGAAAATAAGGTGACAAAGAATCGGGGAACAAATCTAGTACACAATATGTAATAAAGCACTGCCTCTGGGTAGTATGTTAGAAGGTGGCAATATTCCTTTAATCTGATCTGTCGTAATCCAATTTAAACATGTCCATCTCTATCATTTAGACATGGTGATAATTTTATATAGATGTACTGTGCAGACAAATTCTCTGTGAATGCCTTCAAAAACTCGTCCTTTTCACACTTTGTAGTCTAAATTAGCGAATAAGCGCATACAAAAGAATTGTCGAGCAGTTCTCAAATCTAGACTGGCTACTTTCTGACACATTCTCAATTCATTTTTCATCTTTAATGTCCAATTTTTCTTCTCCAGCGTTTTCCCTTTTTGGGTTAAAGGGTCATTCAGAAAATGCTGCCAAAGCGTTTTAAGACAATTTTCAACATGCATCAGCTTACGCATGACCGTCATAAGACAGCAATCTGTTATAACTAAAGATGGAATGCATTTTCTAAGATGAAAAACACTATTCGATTTCAAATCGCTTTAGAAATCTTGCCTATAAATTTCAGGATTTCTACATATGTGAACGTGTCTGCCAGTTCGTGCTGTTAAGTGGGGGGAAATACTAGGTTGAGCAAAAAGTCCTGGGAAATTTGTGAAAGTTGCGTTGTTATGCGCAAATTAACAACAAAAGCAACAAGGACAATTCTTCAAAGTAGAGGCCATCATAGTCGACGACTTTCTGCCATCGTTCTGCTAGATTCCGGAGTTGCTGGAAGTACCATGGCGGCTCCTTGGAATCGAAAAACTCTTGACATGTTTCTTCAACTTCATTAAAGGATTCTCCTCGAAAGCTTTCAGAATCGTTAGACCTTTTCTCCAATAATTCAGGATCAACACATGCAAATCATACTGTTCAATAGGCATTTTGGAGTCGAAATTCCTGAACTCCTATAGATATACCACTAGTACTCTTATATGCGATAAAAATTCTGGTAACTATTAGATAAAAAATTTCCCAAAACTTTTTGCTCAACCTAATATTTCTTTTTAGGACAGTTTTAAGTAGCCAGTTCGACTTACAAAGGTAGAGAAAACACAAGCATATGTATGAAGAACTCAGTTCTTCAGTGAAACATGCACAGAAGCCCAGGGTGCACCGCTTTCAGCATTGAATTGTTTTTTCTCTTATTTTAGTAATCTTAATAAAATAAGCAAAGTGTATAATCATAAATGTTGGTAACTTCTCTCCTCGGAAAAGATTGAAAACATTTTTTGTATTCCACTATGTCAGAGAAAAAGGCTTGATCTAATTACTATTTCAAACGTGAATATAGGCAGTGCTGAAAAAATCGTTGTAGGGGATGCTTGTCACGCATATATTAGAAGGTGTGCAGTTAGAATATCTTCTTTAAATCTTGCCGTGCTAAATAAAGTTAAGTCGGTTCATTTTATTAAAATAATTCATTAAATACTTATAAATACGGAAAGGCGCGTTTTCAACTCCAGAAAATATCGAAAATTGATAAGATTTAAAGTATCATAACTCAATATGCTTTGACCATAAAATATTAAAAAAAAAAAATATCTATCCTTCTTGGAAGTTTTTTCTAATGTTCCTTATTACTTTATTGTACCTTTACAAGACGAAAGTATTGGTTTCGTGAAAAAATTCGACTTCCGGTTTTCAACGGTATTATACGTTTTAGAAGTTATGGAACACGATTTGACTGTTTTCAGAAAATGTCAGTTTGTAAGTACGTTTATGATACAAAATACTGTGGGCGCTCTATTTCAAGAACCACTGCACGGAATTTAATAAAACTTTAGATTCTGTTAGAACTTGATATAAAATGGAGCTTATTAGTTTTTGGTGTAAATCATCCAACAGGTGGCATTGCTATGCTGCATTTTTCACGATTTTCGCAATAGCTCTTGAGACATAATCTCAAGAACTAATGAACGGATTTTCATAAAATTTCAGATTGAGTTAGACGTTGACATAAGTTGTTGCTGATTAGGTTTCTTTAAATAACCCTCTAGGTGGCGCTGCTATGCTGCATTTTTAGCGATTTCCGTAGTAGCTCTATTTCATGAATTAATGAACGGATTTTCCTCAAATTTCAGATTTATTTAGACGTTGACATAAGTTCTTCCTGATTAGATTTTAGTGTAAATCGCCCAAAAGGCGGCGCTGCTATACTGCATTTTTCAGGATTTATACGATTTTAAGGATAGTCATATTTCAAGAACTAATTCACGGAATTTCAATGAACTTCATATTCGCTTAATCTTCAACATTGTGTACTGATTAGGTTTTCGTGTAAATCATATTACTGGTGACGCTGCTATGCTACATTTTTCACGATTTTCACGATAGCTGTACCTCAGAAACTAATGCATTTAATTTAATCAAACTTCATATTCTGTTACAGTTTCACATGATAGATTCTTATTAGTCTTGAGTGTATACTGCCCAACAAGTGTCACCTTTATGCCGTTCGGGTTGAGAATTTTGGTTACAGATATCTAAGAGGGTGAGTGTCGAAGTTCAATGATTTGTTTGAAAAATGCGATGCTTTTATCTCCTTTTAAAATGCCCAGAATTCAACGAATCTATACCTTTAGAATTTTCATGATGAGCATAGATTGTCATTTAATTTTGGCACTGTGATAGCAAATTTTGAAGTATTAATATGTATCAGATAGGAGAAAGTTTTTGGATACTGACATTCGACTAGTTTTTCTAAATATAATTTATAGAAAAAGGAGGCCGTATAAAAAATAAGTTTCGTATTTTAATGTGTAAGTAACCCTTTGTTAAACAAATTCCAAATCTGAAAAATCATATTCGATTTATATGCTTTTTGCAGTTCGAAGGATATTTATATCATCAGCGATTGAAGAGATATCCCTCCGGTATAGTTTAAGTAAATAGTAGAATTAATACAAGAGTTTCAATGCAGTTGCATTAAATGCCCATTTTATTATTTTTCTAATAATTTGCGTTTTAATTTCCAGTCATATTCATGCTATAATAGTAAATATTAGAGTCCATAAAATGAAAACCTGTTTAACCTAAAATTGTTGAGCCCACCCAATATTTTTCAAAATTTGGCGCCACTGATTTTGATATGTACAAAAATTAAGAAGTTTTGGGGTTTTTTTTCGGTTTTCATAAACCCCCTTCCCTATGTCCATCTTCTTGGTCCGATTTTTCCCATTAACGAACTTGACCGAGATTTTATGCCCCTTTATTTTATGTATCAGTTTGGAAGAGATTTGTGCAGAATTACGGAAGTTATCGTGTCCATAAAAAAGTGATATATATATAGTTTTTTACTGAGTGTGGTTTTCGGTTCTAGGGGTCATGATCGGTGTAGATCTGCAAAAATTTTTCAGAAATTCCAACATAGGAGAGAATGTAATAGGTCGTATTTAATACGAAATCTACCTAACAATTCTTCGAGTAGTAGAAAATTGTAGCTATTGTAAACAGAAAATTGTAAACATCTTTTTCCTACAAACTTTCAAATACTGCTTCAATACACTGAAAATTCGAGTTATTTATACTTGAAATAATTATCGTTTAAATATAATAATAATTTAACGGTACTGATCTTTCGATTGGTTATATTTATGCATATATAATCTGAAAAATAGAGTAATTATTTGAGTATGATTTTTAAAATATTGAACTCCATTCATTTTATTTATTTTTCCTCCCTTCATATGATTAATGAATGTACCAATCAGCTTGAACAGGTTATACACTCTTAATGATTATATAAAACTAATTAATTGTGAATGCATCAATTTACATATGTGATGCACAATCAGTGTATCCTCTTGTGCAACGATAAGGATTTTTATTGTAAGTTAAAACATTTAATCCAGAGTTTCCTTTATAATAATATTGAATTTTCTAATGAGATCATTTTTCTACATGTCAACATCGTGTAAACTCACAAGAACTAAACATTCTAGATCTCAAAATGGGGCCTGAACCACTAAGGACAGTTAAGGTGCCTGCCTACCTTCGGAAGGGAATTTTTTTTTTATATTTGAAATATTGCCTCCTGATATGCATTACATTATAGAATGTAGCTAAGAATTGTGAATAACATGTAAAAATATGTATATGGTTTAAATATTTTGATTTTAAAGCTGAAAACATGCATAAAAATTGCTATAAAATGACACTGTTGTAAAATATCAAAATTCAAATTTAAATATATTTTTATTCTGTAAAATTTATTATGATTACTGACACTTTGTTGAGGTAGAGAACCATGTTTATAACTACGAGTATAACTATATTATTAATAAAAATATAAAAGTTAGCCTTTTCTGCGCACAGAAAAATCAAGAAAATAAATGACAATTCATAATTTGTATCAACTAAAATATGAAAAAAATAACTGTAATCATAATAGAGGCACATTACCTAAATAAACTCCTTTAAAGTATTTTTGCAGAGTTTCATAATGTTACAATTACTATTTTTCCAGTTATGATGTTTTGCGATAAAGCAAAATGTTAAAAATCTCATTTTGAGATAAAGCAGAAAACGTAATTAAAACCAAATTTTAGCTATTAAATGAAAAATCTAATTAAAAAAAGCTCCTGATTTTTAAAGTTTACCATGTATGTTATATTAGTTATTCTTTTTTCCTTGATGGTTTTTAAAGTTTTTCTTTATTCATGTGTAAAAATTTATGGTCACTTCGGTAGGGAAGGGCTAATTTTAGTTTAAAAATCTTGCGACTGACTAATATTAAAATGCCTGTAACTTTAGTTCTAAGCAAGATAGAAACAAAACTCAAACTGATTTAGAAAGCTAAAATGTCAAGTTTTAATATTATACTAAATATAGAAAATTTGATTTTGGACCGAAAATTGCAATTTAAAGGTAGGCAGGCACCTTAAGCACTTACAGACATGTGACATCGGTAACATTTAATCTAACAAACGATATTTTACACTCTAGAAAAAGTGATTTAAGGCTGTAAAGAACATACTCATAGATTAAAATGCTTAGAAATGGACGAAATAAGGATCATGAAGAGGAAAAGATTGCAAGTCAATGATCTTTTAGGAAATATAAAATAAATTATGCATATATTGTTTTCCAATATTAGGAGAAAAATTAAACACTTGTAATGAACTCGATAACATATTAAAACATTTTTAATCACTCAGTATTTTAGTTTGCACTTGTGTGATGCAGTACGCAACTCTCATTCTCACCAGAAGCTATATGATAATGTATCATCAAGTTGATGATGTCAAAAATGGTAAAGAAGACCATTGCCAGTCTTTAGAAGGCAGGGGGAGAAAAGGAAGTTTGGAACCAGCAAAGTAGTACTTCAACTAAATTTTAACAAAGTTCCTTAAAAATTCCACTAGCAATTCAAAATTAAAAGTAATAAAAGAAAACTACAATTTCCTACAATTATCTTTATTATTTAAATAACATGCAAGGATCTTAAATTTAACAACCATCTACCGTTCAAAATATGACGATTATTACTAATGTGGAAAATTTTCTTGATGTCTTATTGCTAGGGTATTGTAATTGTAAAACAAATGTCATCTCAGTACCGAACGTTGCGCTCCACGAACACGCAGATGATTGCTGAAGGGAACAGACGATTCACTCCACTCCTTCGTTGTAACTTTTTGGATCATTATTTGTTGTGAATAATGAATTTTAGAAGCGTTTTGAATTTGTTGGTAATGTTGTTCTATTTCATTTAACTACAATATATGTATATTTCTTTCTCACACGAATTCATTTGAAATCGAAACTCATTTCCAACTACTCAGACAGTATTAAAAATAATTGAAACCGTTAAGTGAGCCCAATTTGTTTTCATACCAATCTCTATTTCATCACACTTCTATGTGTATTTATGATTGGATTCATTGGTTCGACTATTTTTGATTTTCAGTTAGAAATGGAAATAATGAAAATTTTTTACCATTAATGGCTACTAACAGATCTTTCTTCAAGTTAGGGATTGTCAGGACAAAAAAAAGCATATTATATACATGTGCGTGTGAATTCATTAAAAAAATATTTATAACAAGTGGGTAAGTGTGATCACAGATCGCACAGAGGGTTTCGTTTAATATTCCTTTCAAATCACTTTATCCTTTTGCAAAATCTGTTAGTTCCACGTTTCGAAACCAGAGGCGCACTCAATTCTACACAAACCTCTATCCGAACGAAACTCCTGTTTTACAACCTATCCGTAGATATATTAAACGAGGGGATCGGGCCCATAGCACCCGGGATAGGTAGGCGCCACTGGCGGTAAAAAGTGAAACTAAAAGATGTAAGGCTATGTGCATAATATGAATGAGTGGTCAAAGGGGTGTCGGCAAAAGTTAGAAAAGAACCCACCGGGTGCAATGGGAGGAGGTTAGAAAAATTGTTTAAAATACACAAGTTAGAGCCCGGAAGGGTAAATAATATATATAACTTTTTGAAAATTTTATGATTTTTCATGTGATCGCAAATGTTCTGCTATAAATATGCAGAATTTCAAGTATTCAACTTAAATAGGGGCTCAGTTAGAAAAAAAGCTTAAAATACACAAGTTAGAGCCTAGATGGGTAAATTTAAGACTTTTTCAAAATTTTATTATTTGTCGTTTGATGTGAGGTGTTCAGCTATAAGTATGCAAAATTTCAAGTCTCCAACATATATAGTTTCTGAGAACGGGCTCTGTGACGGACAGACAGACAGACGAACAGACAGAGGGTTGAAACGAATAGGGTTTCGTCAGATGAACGAAACCCTAAAAATAGTTAATTTTTCATGTGAGTGATCTATATTTAAAAAAAAAATGTTGCACAGTTTTCATTTGAATTTAAATCCGGATTTTTATTACTGAGTTAACTCTTTTAATTATTTTCATTTATATCAAAATAAAGTACACTAACATTTCCTATCGTATTATTTTGTAAATATAGATACAAACGCTCACAAAATTTGTTTTAGATTTCATATAAATATCTTTACTATATAAATTTCTCTTCGTAAGAAAACTAGCTTAGATCAAACAATAATGCTTCTGGAACGTTGTTTAATATATTTCATTATTTCAATTATTTCAAGAGATAAAATGTTGATTTGTTTAGTAAATACTATACATTTGACATGCTGAAACATATCAATAGAACGTGTGACAAAATAGCATGATATCTCATAGTTAAGTCATATTAAAGTCATAGTTCTGGAACAAGTTTTTAATTTATAATTTGCTTGAAAGATTAATAATAATAATCAAATTAATATTTTACACTACTTTGAAACTGAGTTGTAAAATATTAATCTGTTTAGTGTCAAACGTACTTTTCGGAAGCTAAGCATACACAGAAAATCTGCTAAAATGATAGAACGTTCTCAAAGACACAGTTCCACTATATTATTTTGATTTATTATTTAATTAAAAATGAATAATGATAATCAGATTAATATTTTGCACTACTTCAAAACTAAGTGGCAAAATATTAATTTGTTTAGTGACCAACATACTTTTGGGAAGTTAAGACATGTCACAGACACAGAGACAGCGAGCAGGACTAGTTCTGTGGATACCGAGTACGGGTAAATAACATTTACTATTGCTTTATATATGTATATTTTCAAGTTAAATACAATTTGTATTCACGTGGTCTGTTTATATTGCTTAGATAAATATTGTATATACTTGTATATATATATATATATATAGTATATATATATATGTGTGTATGTATTGTTACTTTATACATTGAAAAATAATTTAATTTGAAAATTATATGATTTAAAAAAAAGTATGATTAAAAAAAAGTATGATGAAAAGTATGATTTAAAAAAAAATTAGCTTATGAAAGAGTGTTTCATAAAAATAGATTAAACTTAAATTCTTTATATTATAATTGATTTAAAAATTTCACGTCTAAATGAAGTAAAATTGTTGCAATTGTTTGCAACGGTTTGTTTCTTATTTGCATATATCTTAGAGGTGAGTTTAAAAGGAAGATAAATAGAGTTGACGGTGTTGAGAATAACTGAAAAATAAGTGGGATTATTGATTAAAATAAAAGCATTTGCGTAATAAGCCAGGCAGTTTATGGATTTATGAATGGTTATTAAGATATGTGATTTTTGATTATAATAAAAGTTTTCGCTGCATACGTCACTGGTCTTGTATCTCTGCATTATTAGCTGTTCATTGAAAATATTTTGATTGTAAATTTCCGAATATTTCTGTAATCATTTTCAGTATAACACTGATATTTTGTTGGAAGTATTTCAATAATTGGAGCAATATTTCGCCACATTACACAGACATAGTACACAGACTTTTCAGCTCTACAATCCATGAAAGATCCAGTCTTTTATAACTAACCCTTAATTTATAATTTATTTTTATATAAGATCTTTTTTATTTCTTCCAAACATCTTTCTCTAGTTGTTTCACACCGATCTTTTCCATCAACTTCCCTTTGAACATCTACTTTGTGCTTTTGTAATCGTCATTCTAATTAAATGGCCTTCCTACAACATTCTTCTTACTTTAAATATGTTTATAATATCATTTTCATTAAAAAAGTTTTCAATTTCTATATTAGCTCTAATTAGTCATACATTACCATCCTTCACTTGTCCCACAATTTATCTCAAAATCTTTTTTTCCTAATTAATTAGTGGTTTTTACTCTATTTGCGTTGCCGGCCAAGGTCTCTCTACATTAAATAACTACAGGTTTTATAATTATTTTATAAGTTTTAAGTACTTGGAGAATTAAATATAACTTCAAAATATTTAGAAGTGACGGATGCAATCTATTGAATAATAGCTTCTACTATAAGTCGAGCTTTAAATCTGCATTTCCATTTTATTTTGTTTAGTGGTCCTAGATCCTAGATATTGGACCTCTGATATTTCTTCACATTGTAATTCACTATTTGTAACTGACGCTTCTGTAACCTCTGTGTTCTTTCTGTCCATATTTTGTTTTTTCTGTATTAACCACATAATCTTGTTATTCCTTCTGTTTCCAGTGTTTTGTATGCCTGAACTACAATTTAACTCACATAACTAATATTGGTTTGCTAGTAGACTATCATCATGCCTTGTTAATATCAGATATGTATTTTTTAAATGTTTCATCGTTTCAAAGCAGCACTTAAAATACAAATTCTTAGTTCTGAAAAAGCAGAATTAAATTTATTTTAACAATTCAAGACTAAACAATGTTGTTGTTAGTTCAAATATTTGTCCAACGCTTGGTAATTTTTTTAATAAATAACTTTTCGCAATTTATTTTTAAATGAAATTATAAAAAAAATTCAAACAGTCTATCGGTAACATATATCATGTACATAGGCATCTTTTATTCATTCAGATTTTATTAAAAGTTCTTTAAAATATTATTTGTAAGACTCATGAATATACACTGTCAGAAAAATTCGTCCTTATACACTAAATTGTTCGTCATTTTAAAACAAATAATTCCCGTGCTCCTAGAAAACATGCTTTTTCCGTTAATTATTCCCGAAAGCCTGAAAAAGAGGGGAAATTCAGTTTAATCCTTCCACGCATGCGTATTGGCTGTATTAATACCAAAGTTCGTATTTATTTTTAAAATGAAAAACCAAAAATTCAATAAATTAAAATTTCTAAAATTTATTTTAAAACAAACAAACAAAAATAATGCTTTCAAATAATAAAGTAGCAATTTTCTCATTCATTTAAACTTATTCGCAATTTATTTTTTAGAGTATTAAAAAAATATTAGCAAGTAAAATATATTCTAACCAAACACATTTTAAAAGTATATAGTATTTCAATCAACTTAAAAAATCGATTTTATTCAAAAATTAAATATTTCTTCTCGAATTTAATGAAAAGTATAATATTCATAATCAAATTATGTCTTATTAAAAATATGTTTAATATGTAATAATTTTTATCCCCTATTATTCTATGTTAAAACATCAACCATTATTTCATAACGACGAAATGTCCTACAATTAAAGTTTAAATTTCCGAGCTTTCTGAACAAGAAATATAAGCCTTGCCAATCACCATTTGAAAAGAGAACTTATCTCCAATTTAAACTCTTTCCCGACCAAGCACTAGCTAGCCTAGTGCAAGAATAATAAGCCTTGCCAATCACCATTTGAAAAGAGCCCTTATCTCCAATTTAAACTCTTTCCCGACCAAGCACTAGCTAGTCCAGTGGTTAAGATGCAAGATTCGAAACGCGCGGTACGAGGTTCAAGGCCATCCACAGAAGAACGAGATAAGTATTTTTTTTAAACTCCTTTTCTTCAGATTACGGAAATTTTCTGCCCTAGAATTAAAAAAAAAGAGCGGATTTTTTTTCAGGT
The DNA here is from genome assembly GCA_963932465.1 of Maratus speciosus. NCBI lineage: Eukaryota > Metazoa > Arthropoda > Arachnida > Araneae > Salticidae > Maratus > Maratus speciosus. The sequence continues at coordinate 149,919,546 of OZ010788.1, forward strand.
GGCAGGTATTTTCTTTCTTGTCACTGAAAAAAAAAAAAAAAGAAAGAAAGAAACGGACATTCTTCAATTCTCAGATGTTCCAGTAGCAGTGCTGCCATGAATATTTCTGTGAATTGAAGAAAGTATATCTGAGAGTATAGGCGAAAGTCTTCGATAAGACAACGAAGAACGTTAGGGTTAGCCGCCATTCAGTTGCGCCAACTTATATAGGCCCGTGGGGGCCTGAGCCCACCCATTAAATTGCTCTTCCAGATCACCCAATTTTTATTCTTCTATTTTTGTGCTTATTTATTTTTAAATCGTCGAAGAGAAATTATTTTATTGACATTCAGAAAATTAGTTTTCTTGAATATACGGTAAAAATAGCAATAACAGACACGTAAAAACCTAAAACACAACCCGCCCCCTTCCCTTCATCCTAAAAGAAGTTCAATCAATTTTCTCTCAAAAAAGAAACTTTCTGTATATTCGCGAATTAATTTCTCTTCATAAATGAACTAAATTTGCAGTTGTTATTATTCAGCATTTTCCCCTTTTTTGGGTTAAAGGATTTTTCAGAAAATGCTGCCAAAGAATTTTAAGACAAATTTCAGCATTCGTTTTCAGCTCAGGAATGGCCGTTATGAGACAGCAGTCAATTATAAGTAACGATGTAACATATAACTACCCTATATATATAAAATCCTAATGAAATGAATTTATGAAACGAATATATGAAACGGCTGAAATGTAACGATTCTTTGAATCGACTGATTAAACAACTGATTATGTTTCACGGCGATTTCTCTTAAAATATGGAATACTTTGCGATGAAATTAACACCAAAAATCAATAATGATCCGCAGATTTCAAAACTGGTATTAGAATTTTTAAATTCGAATTAGTTTTCGAAATATTAATTTTTTTCTAATTTTATATACATTTTTCTAATGATGGCAACTCAAATTTTAATCAAACAGATATTTTTTTTCTTCAGATTTTAGAAAAGGTTACTATTTTAAACTAATTTGGCGAGAAGTTTGGCCTCCCTTAAATGTATGCTAAGAATTGTATCATGTTACTTTTATTCATAATTCAATTTGTATTTCATTATCATTTTATTTAATACAAACAGAAACATTTAAAATAAATGACTTTCACTTCTTTATTTTTTTTTTAACGAAATGAAAAGAAAAATATTAGGCACAGATGTCATATACGCACCGGGGTACCTAATTGGCGCCAAAATGGCATTATTTTGGTTGACATGGTAACCCGGCTATTGTTGTTTATTTAATAATAAGTGTTTATTTACTTTATTTAAATTACATAAATTGTTTTGTTCTATAGTTAATTATTTTTTTGGTTATTTTCCTTAAAAAAAAATAGTATTTTCTATTATTTTAATAAATTATTTTATTCTATTATTTTAATTAAAAATACGGTACTACTTAGTTATTCCATCGACCCATTTCGCCAAATTATATAAATCGCCAAACCACTCGCCAAATTATACAAATTGACATAATTTTTATTTTAAATAACGAAAGAACAAAGAAAATAGTATAACATTAATAAATATACAAATAAAACGTCGAAATAAAAATCATTTGATGACGTAAAGGCGTGTAACTTGCTTAAAGTCAAGTGAATGACATTTATGAACCATTATTGGCATTTAATCTTATAGTTTGGTGATATATTTTTGGTCGACGGGATAACTAAGTAGTACCAAAAATACATATGTAACTGGTATTCGAAAACGAGGATTTCGCCAAATTTTCGTAAAAAAAAAAATCACGCCAAACCGGGTGCGTATATGGCATCTGGCTAAATATTAAATGATGTAACAAACGATGACATTTAATTTCAACTTCAAAGCAATGTTTTAATTTACCACTCGAAAAATAAAAAAAAATGCTAACTGGCGAGTTGAAAAATAATTATTGGCGAGATTTGCACCCGGCTAGCGTAACAGTACCAAGAATTCTTTGCGACAATGCTTTTATGTAGTACTATCGAAAAAAAAAAATTGATTTTTTTTAATCGAAATGGAAAACTTTCAGCACAGATGCCACATATGGTCCCATAATGGCGCTATTTTTTTCTGACGCCAATGTCATATATGCAACGGGTACTTAACTGGCGCCATAGTATCGTTATTTTGCTTGATTTGATAAGCCGGATGTTGTTGTTTATGCTGTTGATCTTTTTCCCAAATTAGCGTCGGAAAAAAATCGCGCAATATGGGGCCGTATATGATATCTGGGCCAAACTTTCATATGAAAAGCGAAGGGATCAGAGCATATTTATTTATGGCAGTTGCATGACTTGGACTATTATAATATATATGAAATGATAGCGATAGAATAATATTTGGCGACATATCACCTTACCTGTCTAATATTAAAGTACCAAAATGGCACCAGGAATATAAAAAGCGAAGTGGTTCGCCCGGAACTCTTGATGATAGTCACATGACTTAGGCTATTGTTATAGAAATTGTTTTAAAATACCGGGAGACAAAGACTCTGTACACTTAATTCCTTTTATTTTTAGCTTCTTTTCAAACGTTTAACTGATCCTCTTTAATCAAACACGAAAACAACCATTGGATGTCTTAACAGCAACTGATTCGGCCTTAAATTTTTGAAATCAAAGGAAATTGAATGAAAACCCGTTTACAGGGAGATCTGCACAGCTTTTTTCAGTATAATTCAATCTTCTATAATATTTTTTAAACCGATCAGATTAGCATGTTTTTAGATTCTGCGGTGTCTGAACGGGGGTTGGCGAGCGTAGCTTGCAGGGGGCAGAGCCCCCTAGTATATATATATATATATACATATATTGTAAATAAAAAATGCTATTCGATTCCAACTCACTTAGCAGTCATGTCTACAAATTTCATGCTTTTTAAACACAGAAGTGACTCTGTGAATGTGTCAGAAAGTTCGTGTTGTTGATAAAAGAGAAACGTTTCCTTTCGAATAGCTTTAAGTGGAGTTTTTGACTTGTGAAAGTAGAGTTAATGGAAGTATATGCATGTACTTTAAGTTAGTTCAGTGAAACTTGCGCAGGAGCTTACTAAGCACCAGGATAAAAATATTTTTTCTCTGATTTTTAATAAAATAGCTAAGTGTATAAATGTTGAAATTGTCCCCACGGAAAAGATTGAAAAATTTCACTATATGAAAGAAAGTACTTAATCAAATTGCAATTTCAAACATGAATACAGACAAATGGAAATTCGTTTCAGAGGACACTTGTGGCAGCATTTATTGGAATATGTGCAGTTAGGAGATCATATTTGCAACATGTCGTGCTACATAAAATATGGATTAATTTTATAAAAATAACTCGTTAAGTACTTATAAATAGGAAAAGCTCGTTTTTAACACCAGAAAACACAGAAAATTCATTAAATTTAAAAACTCTGTGTGTTTTGTCCGTAAAAGGTTTTTTTTCTTTTTTTCCTACTAAGGACTTCCTTCTAATGTCATTCTTTTTCCAAATATAAATTATACTGAAACGAGGCCATATAACATTTTAATTTCTTATTTTAATGTGCATGCAACCGCTTTTTAAATAAATGCCATATCTGAAATATGTACTTGATTTACATACTTTTTGTAATAGGAAGCATCTTTCTATTATTAGCTGTTCAAGAAATTTTTATTTAGAACCATCCGATATAGTAGTAAATAGTACAATTAATGGAAACATTTCAGTGTATTTGCATTAAATGACTATTTTAAGTTATAATTTGGAATGAAATGAACGACACAATAGTAAATATTAGAGTCCATAAAATGAAGATCTCGTGACAATATAATTAAATTAAAAATTTCTAACTTATCAGAACTTAAAATATCGACTTTTCCCAAACTTCCAAATAAAGCAAAATGACAGTGTCTTTTCATCTTAAAATGGTTTTGAGCCCACGCAATATTGTTCAAAAGTTGGCGCCACTGCCGCCATTTGCCTTTTTTATGAGATTAAAGAAAATTTGTGAAATATGAAGAAAAAAACTAGCTTATTGTTCTTGAGCTTACAGTATTGTATCCATTTAACTTACGTTAAGAATAAAATCAGACTGAAATACTGATTAACATACAAAGAAAAAAAATTAAAAGTTAATGCAAAAATGCAATTGCACGAATCGTCCATGATTTTAATTGCCTTCCAATTTTTCTTACCAATTAAAATATTAATATTAAAGTAAAAAATATAGAATGTACTAATACCATGATGCAGTTTGTAATAAAAAGTAATCAAGTACTTACATTTTTTTATTTGACGAAATTTTATGTCTAGCTTCATTAATAATTTCGTCATTGATAATTTATTTGACTATTTTTCAATGATTAGTTTCACTAAATTTATTAAAAAAGAAAAACTCACCATGCATTGAATATAATATATAATGATGACTATGTTGATTACATAACTAGTAAATCTGCAGATCAAGAGCCTCAACGTCATCTCTGCAACTCATTGTTTTTATCAAACTTTGCGTAATATTAATCTTTCTACAAAAACAAAATTTAAACTATTTAAATTACACAAACATTTATAAAAGGAAAAAAATATTTCGATGGTTTCAGACATTAAAAGCGTTAAATTAAACACGTTGTTATGTAAGGATATTCTGAAATTCTCACGAGCTACTTATTCTAGTAATTTTTATATAATAAAGCAAATTTCTTCAGGGGGGCAGAGCCCCCCTGAACCCCCCGTTGTGTAATTTATTTTGCATTTGTAATTTTCTACTGATTGAGTTAATGATTACCCTATATCTTAGATTTCTTTTTGCACTGCGATTTATAAGGATAAGCAATAATTCGGTCAAGCATTTTACGTTATCCTAATATCCATACAGCAGTATTTACTTGCCTGCTAACCACAAATACCTGTATCTAATGGATAAAGAACTTTCGGAAATGTAAACTGAAACATCTAATTTAGAAATCTAATACCTTTATAAATTTTGTTTATAAAAAAATAATTTTGATTACCATTCTGCAATATTTATATCTAAGATCTAATCTAAATATCAAAAAATGTACTCGATAGCATTAACTTACTAAAATCACCCTAAAGTAGGGGGGCTTCTAAACCTAACAGTTAATAATTCATCATCGTTAAATAGATAAACATGATTTGGCGCCTTTAAGTATTTTTTGTGATTTTCTTTTAATAGTATCTATATTTAATTTAAAATCGTGATGTTACAAATACCGTTGAAATTTGACGCAAACCTATGTTCAGGTCAAATTACGAAAGGTTAACTAACATTTCATTTCCCTTAGCCGGACTTTCTGTTTCATTTTTCGTAATAAGGATTATTTTAATAATTTAATTTATTTTACACTCTACAAGCTGTTACACGGACGTTGTTCACGTAGCATTAAAATAGAGATAAATGCATTAAGTAAAACATTTCACTCCCCACCAGACATGCCAAGTCTCTAGCTTTATGCACATCACTATTATCTTAGAGAAAATGTTCTTTTAAATCGCGCAAATGTTTCAATTAAATAAAGTAACATTTTCTGTATTAAAATACTGGTATCCAGAACGCCGGAGGCTTGGCAGCTCTGCTCCTCTTAATAAAAACATATATGATTAACCAACACTTTATCACATTTTATAGGAGACAATACGGAATTTCTTATTTGTATGGCCTTACATATATCTCAGTCATAAAAATGTAAAATTTTGTGCCAATTAATGCACGCAATTGCGAAAATGAAATCGTAAAGAATGAGAAAAGGAAGGCCAAGTAAAATCGTGTAAATCGAGGAATCTTTCTTCGTAGTGCTGGGAAAATACTGCTACAAAAACTATTTTAGGTGGTATTTGGTGTGAAATGTTTATATGTATTCATTTCTGTCCTATATATCCTTTTTTTATTTTTTATTTGCTTATTCCATTTTTCTTTTGCACGTGAAAATCTTACAAATTAAAATTAACTCTTTGGGAGAAATTGTTATTCATTTTTTTTTTGGCAACAATAAAGTTTATAAAATTTAACAGAATAATGTCAGTTTATTCTGTATGAAAATAACGAACTTTTTCATTTATAATCAAATAGTTGAATAAATAAATGAAAATATTATTCTATATAGTATATAAATACTATTTTCATTTCTGCGTTTAAATAAATCTATATGCAAATATCTATACAAAGGCATTCATTAATTCATTCCTTTTGCTTTGATTTGACTTCAAAAAACCATACATACTTTCACATTTATGATATTTTTAGATGAGATGCTGTTGCTACGCAACGGTTAAAAGAAAAAATGAAATATAAGTAAATTCATAAAATAAAATGTTTTATATTATTCGAACACATGTATAAAATTCTATCATAAGTTATACACCTAATTTAAAAGCTCTGACAAATGTTTTGACAAAATTGCAAACTAATAAGAATAATTTAATACTCTTATTTAAAAATTTCAGCATCCAAAATTTACCATTTAAATCTATTATTCATATGAGCGATTTCTTTCAACAAATGAAAATTTGAAAATCGTCTGACTTCCCATAGAAAAGCATTATATCACAAAATAAAATGTTCTGTATATTCCGAACGAATGAACCAAATTTAACCCAAAACTATACAGCTAAATCCGGGGAGCTCATCAACATGCCCAGGGAATTTCAAGCCGATCGGATGCTTTTTGCGGCAGTTATCGCGGAACAGACAGACAGACTAACAGACAGACAGACTAACGGAAACCAAAACTTTTCGTGTCTCCACAGTAAGCCTTCACTGACGTTTCGGCAACTAGAGCGGATGATATAAAATAGTATGAAGGAAAAAGCAACAGTAAGTTTTCATAATTTTTAATTTATGTAATTCACAATAACGTTGAGCAAATGTTATATATTAATCGTACATAAGTAACCTTCAGTAATGTTTCACTTTTGACCATACAAATAAATAAAATTAACTCTAAAACTGCTGTCTTCAGCAATAAACGATATTTTAATTTAAATTTAATAATAACATTTGCAATATTGTACAGTTTAATCATAAAACTGTACTACACCGGAAACGTGTTTTGCACAAAATAATATAGAGAAATAATAGTCTGACTATGATATTATTTTGCATTTAAGCAGTCTAAGAGATTTCAAAGCATTCTTGATATAAATAATTATAATTTGGAATATAAACATAACAAACGTTAATTTAATGTAGTATAACCGACATTTTTAAGATAATTTTCTTTAGAAATAAAATACTATCTACCACTTGTATTATTTCAACATGTAAAAGTCCTCTTTTGCTTATTTACAGGGGATGGTGGACCTCCAAAACGTCACTTGAACAGAAGCTCATCGTCCTATCGAGTCTTTTATTTATTCTGTCTTTCTGTTTAGTTATTTCTGTAATCGTCATCAACAACAGGAAACCAGGTAAACATCTGATATGTTTATTCTATGACTCATACATAAATTAATAATAATAATAATAAACCAAAAAGAAAAATCATGCTTCAAAAGTTTATTACGAAACATGCTCAAACACAGTCAGAATACTGTATCAAAAAATAATTGTTTAATAAAGTGAAATATGATGTCTAAGTAAACAATATGAAAACTCATAACACATTTAAAAACTCAATTTAAGCAATTACTACTTACAATCGCAAAAATATCCAACTTCTTTTGTGCAACACTGTATATGATCTATAAATTAATATACATACTGCATAATACGCCAAAACTTTGGTCTGCTTAGCATAACACAGTTAAAAATTCCCCTTCAACAATTTCCGTCAATAAGTAAAAATGTGCTAGAATTCTTTTGTGCATCCCTGTATATAATCTATAGAATTTATACACACGAAGTAGTATTAAAAAATTAGTTGCATTTAAAAATGCTCTTTCAGCAATTATTGCTTATAGACAGCAATAGAACCGAATTCTTTTGTACTTCCCTATAAATCAGGCATGTTAAATACGTGGCCGCCTACAACTTACGTGTGGCCTGCCAAGCTTATGGTATTTTACATGTACCAGCGGGGAAGACCTAGCTAAGCTCGGTTAAAAATAGCTTTGTCTTCAACTCGCTAAAAAATCGGCGTTGATGTGACAGTTTTATTTCTTCAGCAGATATGCGTTGTACGGAAAAACGTCACTGCTTTTCAAGAACGTTCTATGAGCTCTGATTGGTTGAATCACGTATATCGACTCCTACTGAGAATTTCTGGGAAATTCCTTCAAATTTTGAAATCCAAATTTTTCGCCAAATGTCCTCAAAATTTGGCAAAAAATTGACGACTTTCGTTAATGCGGCACCAAGCATGTATTTTGACAATGGTAGAAAGCCGATTTTAACGCTCAAATCTCGCCAATGTCACCAAAATTTTGTCAGATATCACCAAATTTGGCAACATGTTGCCAACTTTGCGCTTTCGTTTAATGCCCATTGTTTAAAAATTTAGTAACTACTTCTGCCGTTATTCCCATTCAAATGTACTGGCCATAGTGACCCTGAAATGAACCACTAATCGAATTTTCTCGAACACGTGACATAACCCAACGTTCTTCTCATAATCGAAAATGGTAGGACACAAAATTTAGACAAAATAGTTAGAGTCGGTTTTAAGATAAAATTAGCTTGAACCGTAATGATAAAAAAAATGATGCACTTTACAAATTTTCTGGAACATGTGACTTAGCCTAATAGTCTTTTCGTAATTCAAAACGATAAAATACAAAATTTAGTCAAAATCGTTAGAGCCATCTTTTAGAAAAAAAAAAAAAAAAAACTCTACCGTTACCCATAGTGACCCAAAATGACCCACGACTAAAATTTTCCCGAGCATGTGACTAAGCGAAATGGTCTTCTAGGACCTTAAAATGGTAGAGTACAAAATTTAGTCAAAATCGTTCGAGCCGTTTTTAAGATAAAATTAGCTTAAAACGGTCTTGAATGGTCTTCAAGTAATCCAAATCGGTAGGATACAAAATTTAGTCAAAATCGTTAGAGCCATTTTTTAAATAAAATTAGTTTGACCTGCAGTGACCGAAGAATGATCTACTAATCGAATTTTCTTGAACATGGGAACTAGATCGATGGTCTTCTCGTAATCGAATACGGTAGTATAGAAAATTTAGTCAAAATAGTTAGAACCATTTTTTAGGTAAATTTAGCTTGCCCGTAGTGACCCAAAAATGACCCAGTATTTGAAATTTCTCGAACATGTAACCTAGCCCAATAGTCTTCTCCTGCTCCAAAATAACTGGATACAAAATTTAGTCAAAATAATTTTAGCCGTTTTTTTATACATAATTAGCTTGACCAAAATTAGCAAACAACTTCACCACGATCAGTTGTGATTTCGAAACATTGTTACAGTAGTGTTCATGAAAAAGAACCCGTAGGTACATTAAAGGGCTTTTAAATATGTTTTTTAAGTTGAATTTATTTGTCGGCAAAGTTTGGACACATGAAAGCAGCAGGAACTTGTGTGAGTATAGTCGCGGTTATACTTGAAATATTATATCCATTCTTAATTCATAGACTAATTTATTCTGTTAGTTAAACAATACTTTTTATGTACTTTTTAGTTCTTAAATGGTCTAATAACTTACCCAAGAGCTAATCCTCGATTTACACCAAATTTGGTATGTAAGTACAAGTCATTGACGTGTACATACATACAAAAGGTTTAGTTGCTGACATCTAGCTGTAGGGGGATTATTTTCGAAGCATGCGAAATCCAATTTGGGTAAAAACGGTGTTCTTGATATAGTTAGTAAGTGTTGCGAATGAAAAGTGCAGAATGTGATTACATTTTGCGGAACAAGGAAATATAATTATACCAATCCAATTTTATTTTCACAATTTCTATCAAGAACACTAATTTTCTTTAATTACAAGGCTTAATAATATCTTCCTACACTTTAATTGCATTTTCTTATTTTGCAAAATATTGTAAAAAGCTACATATTTCATTCATGACATTCCAAAAAAGACATCCCTTTGCAATAGGAGAGCACAACCTTTTTAAGAGAAGGGCCACTTACAAAAATGCCTGGGTTGTTGAGGGCCACATCAGGAACACAGAGATAATTCTATTTTGGGGAGGTTGGGGAGATCTGTGGCCTATAAAAAATACGGTTTCAGAGGAGTGGCAGTTCCCCTACCCAGTCAAAATACCATACCCAATTTAGTTGGCAAGGATATATCAGCAGTTTATGTTTGTATATATAACAGAGATGTAGCATAAATTATTTTCAAGGAGTGAAAATATTCCTTGAATTTATTAGGGGGGATTAAATTTTGCTTTATTAAAAGTGCTAAAAAACAAATATATGCATGAAAGTGGCTAGTGCCGAAAAAAATGTGAACTTTATGAACGAAATTAAATTTCCGAAACTCTCACTTTTTTTGCAGCCAATCAACAAAATTTTAGATTTTACCGCGTCTCATCGACAAAATTTGCGATTTTCCCACATCTTATCAACGGAATTCGCGATTTTTCCGCGTCCAGTCAACGAAATTCGCTATTTTTAACTACGAATTTTTCAATTTTTTGCCGTGGCGAATTGTCGAAATTCACAACTTTCTCTCGCGATAAATTACCAAACTTGCGATTTTACCGTAGCCGACAGACGAAATTTGTAATTTTTTCTCACGTAATCTTCGAAATTCGCGATATTTCTTCACCCAGTCAACGAAATTCGAGATTCTTAACTGACTAAAATCCTTGGCAAATTCGCAAAATTCGGTTTTTCTCTCGCGATGAAATGACGAAACTCGCGATTTTTCAGGGACTGCACTAAAACTCAAAAGCATTTGCTGGGTTTCCCTGGGCGGCCATCCTCTCTAGTAATCCACGAAATTCGCGATTTTCCCGTTCCTGATCAACGAATTCGCAATTTTTCCACGCCCCATCGGCAAAACTCGCAATTTTTCCGCACCCGATCGGTGAAACTTCCTATTTTGCCTCACCCGATCAACGAAACTTACGATTTTTCTGCGCCCAATCGACGAAATTCGCATATCTTAAATGACTGACGAAATTTGAAATTTTTTTGCGGCAAATTGTTGAAATTCACGTCTTTTTCTTGCGATAAACTGACGAAACTCGCGACATTTCCGCACCCGATCGATGAAACTCACGATTTTTTCGTACCTGATCGACGAAACTCTTGATTTTACCACACTTGATGTACGAAACTCGCGATTTTTCTACGCCCGATCGACGAAACTCGATTTTTCCGCGCTCAGTTAACGAATTTTGCAATTCTTAATTGACTGACGAAATTTGCAATTTTTCCGCGGTAAATTGGCGAAATTCACGACTTTTTCTCGCAATAAACTGACGAAACTCACGATTTTCCCGTGCTTGATCAACATAATTCGCGATTTTTTTCGCGCCTGATCGACGAAACACGCGGTTTTTCCGCGCCCGGTCGATGAAATTCTGGGTAGTTTTCGACTAGCGACTGACGAAATTAGCAACTTGGGAAATTCTTATATTGTTGCAAATGGTATCTTCTGGGCGATTAATGAAATCCGCGATTTTTAATTGACTCGTGAAATTTGCAATTGTTTTCCGCGGCAAATTGACGAAATTCACAATTTTTTCCTGCAACCTATGGTGAAAAATTGTAATTTTTGCCAATTATAAATTGGCGGAATTCGCGGGACACTTATTAACCCATCGCGGGCCACAGGTTGCTCATCCCTACTTTACAAGATAATCATGAGCGCCGCTTTAACCAACGCTTCCCTAGATATTTAAGAAAGCCTTGATACGCGTCACGAAAACGTCACACAAAGCAGGCAAAACAAAGAAAAGAAATCATTCATTGGCTCGTGGTGACACGCGTGACGAAAACGTCACACAAAGCAGGGAAAACAAAGAAAAAATATCATTCATTGGCTCGTAGATCCACGTGTCAAGGCTTTCTCAAATATCTAGGGGGCGTTGTTTTAACTCAGTTTGAATTTCGCGTGCGAGGTATAACTTCCCTTCGGCTTAATCTCAGCAGCTAAATTTTCGAGTTTAAATACAACTCATCTACTGCAATTTACAAACCAAATATTGGTGGGAATCGGTGATTGGCACTTCGAGAGCGTTTCTTGCGGGTCAAAGCCGCACAACTACGATCAAAGATTTTAGAAATACAGTAAAACCTCCCTGTGCGACCACCTCCATTAAGCGACCACCTCCCTGAATGATCATTTCTAAATGAACGAAATTTATTCCCATAGGCTCAGTACTAATTTTACCTCCATTCAGAGATCATCCCAGTTGAACTCCCTCCATGAGCGACCAATTTCTTTGAAGAAAATTCCGTTTTTTCGTGGTCGCTTGAAGATGGTTTTATTAGAAAAATAATTCCGGAGAGCGCATTATTCATCAAACTTCTAAACTAAGTTTAGATTTTTTTTTATCCCGGTAACTTTTAAGTGTTTAAACCCCTTTGTGCCTTTTTAGGCAATGAATTTAACGCTGATGACAAATTAAGAATGGCGGCCAATAAACTCCCCTGCCCTATTCTGTCGGGAAACACTTAAATAAATAGATAAATTAATGAAATCGTCATTATTTGTTCCCGTCCAAAAAAAAATTGCATTTATTTACTGAACTTCGAAAGGACTGGGAAATAAAAGTCTTAACAGAATAAAAAACAGGAATTCTGCCTTTTCAGAATTCAGTGTTGCCCCCGATGAAAAAAAAATATATGTATATATAAATAGTACAAAACATATTTGAATTTTAAGACTTAAAGCACAAGCTTTTTTTTAAATGTAAAATGAGGTCATTCGCATCCGTTTAAGAATTCCACATTTACGATCTACTATTAAACATCTACAGTAAAGCAGGCATAGGACGTCACTATCGCAAAATAATACACAAATGCATCAAAAATGATGCCGACATTAAAAGAACTCGAAAAAAAAAAGGCTATCTGATGATCCATAGGCCTTCATTTGTTTGTAACATTAATAGATGCTAAAAATTAAATATAGTTTATAATAGCTTCATGTTTTAACAGAAATCATTCGTTTATATTTTTTTCAAAATAGCACGTATTTTAATCGCATTTTCTTTCGGTTGTTATGATAAAATGGCAACAAAAATATATAATTAATAATATTTTACAACTATTTTTCATTTACTTTCTACAGAAATGGAGTACTTCCGTTGCCAATATTAAGCAAATGGCTCCAAAAACTACAAAAAAAATTTATATTTCATAAATAAATGGAGATGCAGTTTTCAAAGAAATTGTATTTAAAAGTACTTTTTTTTTTCAATACGACGGTATAAAAATTGAAAATGTGCTATGCTTAGAAGTTTAAAAAATTGCTATAGAGTATTTAATCGTACTGCTTTGTTTTACGACTGGCTTCTGTAAGGTAACGTTATTTTTTGAAGACGACACAAAATAAGCTGAGAGAAAGAAATAGCATACCGTACCGGAGGCTAATAAAACCGTAAAATCAAAGCAAACGTCAATGTATTCATTTTTTAAACTCTGCAGTAATTAACTTAAATAATTAACTTTTGTTTTGATATTTACATTTTTAGGTGCGTTCGTAATTATATAAATACGTAGCACCTATAGTCGTCGTGCAGTCCGTCTGTCTGTCCGTCTGTCCGTCCGCATATAACAGAGTAAAAACTACCCAACCGAATGGTTTGAAATTTTAAATATATGATTGTTGCAAAATTTTGTCGAGCCATTTCAAATTTTATGAAAATCGGATGTATAGGTTAATTACAGGGACAATCAAAACTTTTTCTTTACATTACGGCCAATGGGAAAAATTGTTGCAAGTGAATTTTAATGATGTTACAGCCTTCCGAATGGTCTGAAATTTTAAATATATAATTGCTGCAAAATTTTGTCGAGCCATTTCAAATTTTATGAAAATCGGATGTATAGTTTAATTACAAGGACAGTCAAAAGTTTTTCGTTACATTACGGAGAATGGGAAAAAATTATTGCAAGTGCATTTTAATGATGTTACAGACTATGCACTTATGAAGTGCAAAATAATGTACATTCAGTACAATATAGGGTGCAAAAAATAATTATAAAACTAGTTATAGTACGAACCCACCTCATTTGCCACGTTTGATGAGCAATTTTCAACTTGTTATATTTTTTCCTACTGTGAAAAATAAATTTTAGTAACATTAATTGTTGCCTTTTTCAACAGTTAAAATCTAGATTTAAACATGACCTCCATTAAGAGACCACCTCACGGAGCGACCAATTTTTATTGGAACGGAACGTGGTCGCTTTAAGGAGGTTTTACTGTATTAGAATTTTGCGGATTTTAGATCCTATTTAAAAAATAGCGTTAATAATTTATTTGTTTGAAATAAAAAGAAATTTTCTCCTTTTTAAAAAGCGTACAGAAAAAGTGTAATAAAGTGAATAAATTGGGCTAGGAATTAAGCATGAAAATAATATTTCTACTATAACCAGGCCTACTCACGCAAGTTTCTGCTACTTTCATGTGTCCAAACTTTGCCGACAAATAATTCAACTTAACCCTTTAATCGTCGCGTAATTGTCGGAAAAATCTTTCAAAAAAAGTCCTTCCGGCCAGTCCCGGGAGGAAGAGGTAGCTTTCATATTCCTTATTTTTAAAAAGTCAACTTATATTATTCAAACACACGAAGCTCAATTTAGTGGAAACCGAATATGGGAGATTCAATACTATTTTTTATCAATACTAAATCATAATGAATGAGAATTTCGCGAAATTAGTCAGCTTTATCCAAGCTGCTTTTATTTAAAGTAACTTATATTTGGCTGCCAAATGCGGCGATTGCTTAAAGTGCCTGCCATTTTAAGACAACATGGTGGATGAGGCTAACCAGTGAATTTGGTTGAGACCTTAGTAATTGCTGTGCACATGCTTACTCACATCGGAATCGGTTGATATATACGAGTTCTGTCGCAGGCAAAAAATCAGATTTTTCAAAATGTCACCCACATTAGAAGTTGAAACTGCTATATCTGAGCCATTTTTTAAGATAAAGACAAACAAAAAATGCTCCTGAATCCTTATATCAAGGGCAAATACTTAAGAAAGAAACCTTTTTCAATTTCTAATTTTTTTTGCACCTCACTTTAAATATATATTTTTTTTTAATTTAATGGCCGCCATTTTGAAACAAGATGACTGATGAATCTGGCCAGCGAACTTCGTCGAGGTATTGATGTATACTATCCACATGCCTTCTTACATCGAAATAGGCGAATACGTGTGTTATCGCGTGATAAATACAAGATCATTTCAAAGTGTTAGCCATGCTAGAAATTCAAAGTGCTATAATTCAACCATTTTTTAAGATATAAACAAAAGAACAAATTTTCAGAAACAAAAACTGCTCCAGAAACTTTGTATCAAGGCCAAACACATAAAAAAAATCTTTTTCATTTTCCAATTTTTTAATACCTCATTTTAAATTTTAAATTTAATTTTTTTTCATGGAAACACTTTTGAAACAAGATGGCGAATGAAGCTGGCCAACAAACACGGTCGAGACATTGGTATGTACTATGTACAGACCAAGTTACATCCAAATCGGTTCATAAATACGCCTGTTATCGCATGGCAAATATCAGGTCGTTTTAAAATGTCAGCCACAATAGAAATTCAAAATGCTATAACTCAGCCATTTTTTTAGATATAGACGAAACAAAACCTGTTCCGGAATCTTAGTATTAAGGTCAAACACATACGAAAAAAATCTTTTTCATTTTCCAATTTTTTGGTATCTCATTTTAAATTTTAATTTTTTTTAATTTTTTTAAATGGCCGCCATTTTGAAACAAGATGGCGGATGAAGCTGGCCAACGAACTCGGTCGATATATTTGTATGTACTATGTACACACCAAGGTACATCCAAATCGGTTCATAAATACGTCTGTTACCACGTGACAAAAATTAGGACGTTTCAAAATGTCAGCCTCGCTAGAAATTCAAAATGTTATAACTTAGCCATTTTTTAAGATATAGACGAAACAAAAACTGCTTCCGAATCTTTTTATCAAGGTCAAACACATAAATGAAAAATATTTTTTGAATTTTCAATTTTTTGGTACCACATTTCAAATTTAAATTTTTCTTAAAAATTTAAATGGCCGCCATTTTTAAACAAGATGGCGGCTGAAGCTGGCCAACGAACTCGGTCCAGACATTCGTATGTACTATGTATAAACGAAGTTACATCCAAATCGGTTCATAAATATGTCTTTTATAGCGTGACAAAATTCAGGACGTTTCAAAATGTCAGCCACGCTAGAAATTCAAAATGCTATAACTCAGCCATTTTTTAAGATATAGACGAAACAAATACTGCTCCGGAGTCTTTGTGTAAAGGTCAAATACATAAGAAAAAAATATCTTTCCATTTTCAAATTTTTGGTACCACATTTCAAATTTTAAATTTTTTTAAAAATTTTAAATGGCCGCCATTTTGAAACAAAATGGCGGATGAAGCTGGCCAACGAACTCGGTCGAGACATTGGTATGTACTATGTACGCACCGAATTACATCCAAATCGGTTCATAAATACGAGAGTTACAGTGTGACATAGGTCAGATATATATATATATATCAATTTTGAACGGAGGGTGGTTTCGGGGTCTGGGGGTCATGATCGATGAAAATATACCAAAATTTTTTGAAATCGCTTTCCTCCGAACGGCTGCAATAGGTAGCTTTTTGTAATGAAAGCTACCTAATAGTCGATTTTTTTTTTATTCACACTCATCTTCCAACTCTTAAAATTATTTAAAATAAACATTCCGATCTTAAAATCAAGTTTGTCAATTGAGTTCTGCACCTATTGAGCGCTAAGCATTTGAAATAATCCCGGAAGCGCCATTAGAGAAGAAAATAGGATATATTAGATAAAATTATGAGGACTCCAGCCCGTGGGGATCACGGGCGAGGCAAAATTTGTTCACAAATGACTGCCTGTGAACGTATCGGACGCGCCGATTAAGGGTCTATAAAACAGATTTAAAAGCCCTTTACTAATATAAGATGTTTTATTAAGTTCAAAGTTTTGATTTTATTTATAATATTATGTATTTTGTTATATCATATTAAACAATTATGCGTTTTTGGGGAAACGCTGTTTAAATAATCGTTAGAATATTCGGATTTTAGGTTTGTTTTCACACAGTCTAGCAGTGTTCCTCTTAGTTTTTAGAATAAATGTTTAGAGGAAATAGAATACACCTAGAAGTGTTCAAATCCTATATGTAGTTCTAATTTCTAAACAAAGGTTCAAAGTTGTAAACGACGCTTTATCAGCGAAGAAAAGATTTGTTTACTACGCAGTATCGAGTGTATGATTGGCGATTTAATTTATGCATGATATTTTTTGCCAATCAGAATACTATACTGTCCTCCAAAAGTTAAGGAACAAGGACTGGATGCTCTCGATTGTACATGGTTTGATCTACCAAAATTATTGGTGAATAGTTTTTGAAGTTCTGGGATGTAAAGAACATGTTTGATATCACATTTCTCGGTGAAGATTTAGTCGGGAGGACAATTAGGGGGCTAATAATAAATTTAATAATAAAATAATATTTGCGATTACTTATGTAACAGAAAATGCTGAAAATGGTTTGTCACTGTGTTAAATGACTATTTCGGTCCTGTTCAACGTTTGTATGCATTTGTGTAAGCATAGCACACATATTCGTGAACATATTATTGTGTCTGTGAAAAATTCAAAAGTTTTTTCGTTTACAGCATACAGAATTTTCAACCAAATTTAACACAACGTTCTGAAATCCTGTCAAAGAACAGTAGCAACAGTATACTGCATTTAAAACATGAATATATTGAATATTTGATGACATATGGGCATCTGTATGAAATAATTTTTAACTGCACATGCGTGGAAGATTTCAAAATGTTTATTTCATAATTTTGTAGTCAGCTATTTTGGGAAACTTCTACAAAAAATCCAGTCAAATGATGTAAAAAATCATTAAGATATAGTGAGCTGATTGAAAAGTTGTGGAAAATCCCTTATAATAAAGCTATTTTTAGAAAAGTCACTATATCGCCCCTATGTTTGTGAATTTTCGCGATATTTGAGTGGACTTTTTATACAAGTTGCCCTAAATAGCTGACTACCAAATTATAAATAAAAATTTTAGACTCTTATACGCATGCACAGTTAAAAATTATTACATACAAATGCCCATATCTCATCAAATATTTAATACATTCGTGTTTTAATTGCTGTATACTGTTGCTACTGTTCTTTGTCAGGTTTTCGGAAAGTTGTGTTAAATTCGGTTGAATACTCTATATGCTATAAACAAAAAACTTTTGAATTTTTCACCGACACAATAACATCTTCATGAATATGAGTGCTATGCCTACACAAATGCACACAAACGTTGAACAGGACCCAAATAGTCATTTAACACAGTGTCAAACCGTTTTCAGCATTTCTGTTATATAGGTGATCGCAAATATTATTTTATTATTAAATTTATTATTAGCCCCGTAATTGTCCTCCCGACTAAAACTTCACCGAGAAACATGGAATCAAACATGTTCTTTACATCCCAGAAGTTGAAGAAGAATTCGCGAATAATTTTGGTAGATATTCGACAAACCGTGTACAATCGAAAGGACCCAGTCCTGTTCCTTAACTTTTGGAGGCCAGTGTATTATGGATGACAACTACAAGGAGATACAAGAAATTTTAAGTTTTACTCTTAAATAAAACTTGATAGTTTTTTGTTATCATTTTAATTATTTTCTTTTCAAAGAGTATTATATCGAACAAATATCTATAATAATTTGCTGGAATTCATGATGCGAACACATACTTACCCCAATCACATAACTACCTGTCACACTTTACCAGCTGAGCTATGAGAATGCATTGTGTGCTTTGTGCTTGTCTGCCTGATTGTATTTTATCTCCCGTATACGTTTATATTTATAATTTTCAGTTACCATGAGAAGTTTTAATTCGCATTCACGAGAGAAAATATATTTATAGCCTTACATTCTCAGATGTTTGATGCGTATTTTAATAGCGCTTTGGAAAAGTCGAAGTATCAAGGAATATCAGTCAAAGGTAATGAGTACACTAGCAAGTGAAAATATTGAATAATCCATAATATTTTATTTTTTTCTTTCTGTAGCCAAAGGAGAAGTCACAACTGTCGCACCTACTGTGACGACTTCTGTGGAACCTGGTTCTAGTATATCGGGAGACTCAGGACCAACAGAAGAGCCAAGTTCACCAATTACAACAGACGAACCGAGCTCACCAGGCTCAACGCCCGAACCGAGTTCACCAGATTCAACGTCCGAACCGAGTTCACCAGGTTCAACGTCCGATCCCAGTCCTCCAGATTCAAAGACCGAACCGCAACCCGTAGAAAAGTCTCAAAATAAAGAAACCATCGATAGTCAAGAAACAGATGCAAAATTAAATTCAGAAAAAAGCAACTCTCCGAGTAACGAGGAAAATGTTAGAACTGAGAAGAAACGAAGTTTATACGTCTTTAACTTTGTAGGGACTCCAATGCAAAAAAGAAAGTCGTTATTATTTGGTGTCGGACTATAATGATTTAAATGCAGAAAAGAAATGTTTGTTCACATATTTTGTTCTTCTTGTTATCATTTATATCACCATAAAACAGAGTAATTTTAAAGCTTTTTATGTGTGATACTTTAAATAAAGTTAAATTTTGTTTTAAGATGGTTTACGTGAGAATTAAAAGTTTTCTCGTACGCTACAAAACTTTCATACAGGATATATAAACATATAAAAATACTAGGAGGCTCTGCCCCTGCGACCTTCGTGCGCCCACCATTTCAGAAATTTCTTGGGGGGAGGGGGGGCAAGGTTTTCTTTGCGAGCAGTGGCATAGCAAAGGGTGATATTCGGAAGGGGTGGCGCTAGTCTCTTCTCTCTGCTCCGAACGAAAGCTGATGAAACATTCCGTTTTAAGCAGGTTTTCATCTTAGCAGGTATAATTTTGAGATCGTAACTCAGAAAGTTTTTCGTTTAAGACAGGATTTCGTTATAGACAGCTTTAATTTTTACAAGTATTACACTAAGTCTGTTAAAGCACCCTTTCTATAGTACACTTACGACGAACGTAAGTACAGTAAACTCTCTGTAAGGCGGAATCTGCATAAGACGGAAATCTGTCTAACTCGGAAAGATTTTCAAGTCCCTGCGAATCCATTGACATAGAGTAAAATTTGTCTAAGGCGGAATATTGTATACTACGGAAAATTTTCTCGGTCCCGATCGATTCCGCCTTAGACAAAATTTATTGTATACTACATTTACTGTAAAACTTGTGAAAACGAAACCTGTCAAAACAAGAATTCTTTCGCAAACGGAAAAAAAATCAAATTTTATGAAAAGAACACCATATAAATATACTTGCTAATACGGAAGCTTGTCTGAAATAGAGCATTATCCTGACCGTTCCGACTTCTTCTTTGCAGGTTTTACTGCAGGGGTGGAAGTCTTTCATAAGATTCTTGGAGAAGGGGGCAAAGTTTTCTTTGAAGGGAAGGGTTTGAAATAGCATGCGGGGTTTAGCCCTCATAACTTCTTTCACAAAAATGTGATTCTCCGATTCTTCCAGGAATATTTTTTAATTTTTGGGGAAGACCACGGTATTTTTTTCTTTCTTTGCGGAATTAAGTAAAATCAATTCGTCAACTGACCGCGGAAAAAAATCGTGAATTTTGCAATTGGAGTTTAGAAAATAACTAGATAAATTTTAACACACTAATTCTGATTGGTAAATAAATCATATGAGTAGTAATTTTCCAACTGGACAAAAAAAGTAAAAGCCAGGACCTCCAGATTCGTCCGGGATAGCTCAGATGGCAAAGCATCTGCAGCTTCAGCCAAGAGATCCCTTGTTCAAATCCTGGCTGGACTTCTTTCGTTCTGTTGGAAAACTACTAGTCATTTGAAAAAATACTTAATTCGGCAAATTAGTCGCGAAAAAAGTATAACTTCCTAAAAGAACCGTGGAAAAATATTGCAAATATCAATGATATAAGCAGCGGTTATTGTCAATCGGTTGCGTGAAAAAAATCGTAGATTTCAAAATTCGGTCGCAGAAAAAAATCAAATTTATCCATCTACCGCGATAAAAAACCGTGAATTCCGAATCGCTATCGCGGAAAAAAAATTAGCATTTCGTCAAAAGGTTTTGGAAAAAAAATCACGAATTTAGTCAAAGAATCGCGCAAAATATTAGAGAATTTCGTTGCATTGATCGCGCAATTTAATCCCAAATTTTGTTAGTCGGCTCTGTGGAAAGAAAAAAAAACTAAATTCAACAAACGATCGTAGAAAAGAATCGCGCATTTCGTCAAAATATCTCTGAAACAAACAGAGAACTTCGTCAATCGGTCGCAAAAATATTTCGTGAATTTTGACAAATGGTCATGGAAAATAATTGGGAATTTCGAGCAACGATCATGGTAAAAAATCGCTCGAAAAAAAAACGTGAAATCATTAAAATCTATTTTGCAGAATCTTTCTTAAAAGGCTAATCATTCAAAATTTGATTTATCTGATTCTAGAACTTTGCAGCACAATTCTATAACTAAGCAACCTAGAACGATATATTATATACTTAAACCTTCTCTTAAAAATTATTTAACTAACTAACAGTTCAATTTTCACCAAAATAGATATTTTAATTTTTAAAAGTGGTATAGATACTTTTCCATAAATGTATTAAAATATAGATTCATTTTTTTCATCTTGGGTTGAGGTCTGAATATTTTGGGTTTCGATTGCATTTTGTCGGCCGTAGAGTTGGGTTTTGGATTAACGACTTTTGTCTGGTACAACCCGATCCGTGCAGAACTCTAGTATCAGACTGTGTAGATTATTAAGAACGTACTGTATAAAATATGATTTAATAAAGGAAATCATTTGATAGCACTGTAATGATTGCAGTAAGTATAAGGTGACACTAATAATGCAAAATAAAAAATTCAAATAATTAAGAACTTGAATTAATTCCCTTCTTCTTAAAAAAAAAAATCCCCTCTAAACTTCGTGTTAAAATGGGAAATTCACCTTGAAAATTCTAGGCCTGAAGGGGACGAGTTTTCATTTGACTATTTTGTACACAACTGAAAAGCAATTAATAGATTTTTTTTCTCACATATCATTTAATATTAGTCAAAATACTCATTAATGATAAATTTCTCACCTTGTGAATATTGAAAATATATTGTGAATGTTGAAATAGCAAAGTCTAGAAAATATTTGTGAAAATTACTAGTTTCTGTGCCTAATGTGTTTAATTATTGCATCTGTTTTTAATTTAATAAAATCTGACGAGCTGTTTTAGCTTCTGTGCAATTTTTGCAATTTTCTTTTAGACTGACCTGTGATGACAGATAAATTTTCTGAAATATCAAATTCCTTGGAGGGGGCCGTTGACCCCCCCCCAGCCCCCTCAAATGGCGCCTTTACCCCACAGCAATACGTGTTCGCGATCTTACAAAAATCCAGCATTTCGTTCACTTTTTTATTGTGATCGCATTTAATCTATGCACCAACACAAGCGAATTTTTTCGATGACGCCCGGAAAAAATCTCATATTTCACCGATCGGACACGAGGAAATCATGAGTTTTGTCCATTGTGGTTGGAAAAATCGCGAATTTTGTTGCAAGGGTACGGAAAAATAGCAAATTTCGTCGATCAGTCGCAGACAAATCGCAAATTTCGTTGAAAGGGCTCCGAAAAATAGCGAATTTCGTTGGTCGGGCACGAAAAAATTGTGAATTTTGACGATCCGAAGAATCGCAAATTTCGTTGATTGGGCAAGGGAAAATCTTGATTTTTGTCAATGATGCACTGAAAAATTGAAAATTTGGATAATCGGTTACGGAACAATCGTGAGTTTTGTCAGTTTATCTCGAGAAAAAAATCGCGAATTTCGTCAATTTGCCGTGAGAAGTTAGTTAAGAATCGCGAATTTCGTAGATCTGGGGCGGGAAAATCGTAAATTTGACTACGATCGGGCTCCGAAAAATCGCGAATTTCGTTGGTCGGGCACGAAAATATCGCGAATTTTGTCGATCAGGCGCAGAAAAATCGCAAATTTTGTTAATCAGGTACGAAAAAAACAAATTTCGTTGATCGGGCGCAGAAAAATCGCAAATTTCGTTGATCAGGCACGGAAAAATCTCACATTTTGTGGATCGGCTCCTCCTCACTTTGTTCATTAAGTTAACATTTTTTTTTCGGCACTAGCCACTTTCATGCCTATGTTTGTATTTTTAGCACTTTTAATAAAACAAAATTTACTCACCCGAAAAAAAGTCAGGGAATATTATCAGTTCTTGAAAATAATCCTTGCTATATCTCTTATATATACAAACGTAAACACTGTTGTTATAGCCTTACCAACTGAATTGGATATGTTGACTGGGTAGGGGAACCTAGAGGGATAAAACTCCCCCCCCCCCGCGTCTGAAACCATCTTTTTTGTGTGATTATAGGCCACAGATCACCTCCTCGAAATAGAGTTCTCTCCGTGTTACTGATGCGGCCCTCGACAACGCAGACATTTTTGTAAGTGGCCCTTCTTTTAAAAAGGTTGTGCACCCCTATTTTAGATCATTGTAGCATGTGGTATCTGGAATAAAGTTTAATAACACATTTAAGTGAAAACTTTCAGAAGCTTTTGGGGTAACAGAACAGACTATTCCAATAATTTTGATTTTCTTGTCTCATTTAATCCACGTTTTTTTAAGATTCAGAAAGTATAAATCAGGTATATTTTTGTAAAGGATATTTCTAGCGGCAAGATCAACTTTGTTCAATTCAAAATATGTTATTAAAGCTGTTTTGTTTTTCCCTAAAGCTTCCTGCTCACCGCCTTCTTCGTAGAGTACATTATGTTGCAGATGCAAATGAACAGTCAATCTATAAATTGCACGTGATTTACCATGTAATGGCATTTCTAGTATTCTCTAAGTAGCTTCAGTAGGTCCCAAATATTTACCATCAACAAATGAAGTAATTTCATCATGAATTTCTTCATTGATTATTTCAGTATTATGCAATTTTTTAATGAGCTCTGTCGTATCCTTTGTGGATGTATTTGTGAATATGTTTAGTTTCTAATACTGTACTAGAATACTTCCCATTAATGTGGCAATTAAAGATAGACCGAAATAGGTTTTTAAGGCCGAAATCAAAATCGAAACTAAATTTCGGTAATCTTCCTATTTTTGGCGGAAAGCGAAAATGTTATTTAAAAAAAAAATTAATACATACAGAAATATACATAATTATTAGTTAATTATACACGTCTATTAAACATACATAATAATTAATCAATTATATGTCCGGCCCAAATTGGTTCGCTGAGCCTCTGACCAAAACTTTTTATTTCATGTAAAATAAAGTGTAGTTAATTCCTTAATGACATAGAATGATTTTCTAAGTAGTATACGAATTTAATCTAATTAGAAAATGTTTTAGGTATACATAACTCGATTTATTGATTTTTGTAAATGACCGTCTGTTATACTAGAACTTTCTCAAAGAGTATTCGAAACACTTTTACGGTTTCAAACTAAAAAATTTCTATTACTGTTAAGTCTACAGCTTTTAATGAGTACATCAAAAGCGTCTTCAAAGCGAACTGATACAGACATTGCTTGCTTTATAATTTGCACTTACGTCTTGAGTCAGTCATGATTGATAATTAAAAACAGTGAAGTTCATAGCAATAAAAAAGAGTGTGTCATTTGAGCCGATACATCTCAAATCAATGAGTCATGTTGAAGATTTCCGAACGAGAAAAAAAAACGAAATTATTGGAATCCAGATAGTTTCGGTCGAGCTTAGGCCTGGCCGAATTTTTCGACAGCATTTTCACCTAAAACGAATTTTTGGCGAAACTCGGATTTTGGGCCGAAAACGAAAACGAATTTTTGCTCGATCTCTAGTGACAATCATACTTCATTTGAAGATAAGGTTTATAAGGAACCACCAACGCATTGACCACTGCTACTAACTGTCCACCTACTTTAATGTCGCAATGATTTTCTTCATCTTTATTTTTACGTTGTTTATAATGTGGATATCCTTTTTCATTCGTTTCTGTTTGGCACAAAAACCTTTTTGGGAACTTTTTAGAACATACTTCGTTTTCACTTAAGGGGCTACTTCAGTCACTTGGAAAGACTCGCTCGCTAATGCTAATCCTATGGAAGAAATTTTAAAGATATCTCGTTTGCATTTAAATATTTTTAAAGAATTCTTTCTGCCTTGGCTAGCTGTGATCGATCTATACAAAAGTCGTTTTTGACTTTTTCGATTTTATTTACAGATATTTTTAATTAGGATACTTTCATTTTCGAAACCGGCTTCGAAAGTGAAAACATGTTTTTGAAAAAAATCTGCAAACAAATTCAAAAAATAAAAAAAGGCAGATACTGAGATCAATCTTAGCTGTCCAATGCAAAAAGAATCACTTAAAAATATTAAAATGCAAATGATATATCTTAAAATTTTTCTTCCATAGGATTACTATTAGAGAGCGAATCTTTCCAGGCGACTGAAGTAGCCCCTTAAACGCGATGAATCTTTTGTATGCGGTCCGAGTAACATATGTTTAATAATCTTTCCCTTCAAAGGACATTTCTCCGTTATCTCTGTCGATATGCAATTATCAATTTGTTTTGGAGTTTTTAGTTTTTGATCCTATCTTATTGTAAAAAGCATGCGTGAATGTCGCAATCCACGTTTCTGGAACGCTATCGTATACACATATGCAATGATAACCCTAAATATTTTTCCATTTAGTATTTCTTGTAGAAGTGCTTTTAATTTTAAGGGGAATAACCTAACAAAAAGTAATGGAGTATCATATGATTCATCTTAATGTGTTGATTCATCTTAATGTTGGCTGTACGCCTTTTAAACAATAATAATAATAAAAAAAAACATACGGATACCTTAATTAATAGCCTCTTGATGCAGATTAATAGCCTTGACTCTAAAATTAAATTTACATTGGAAATGAAACAGAAGGGTACACTACCACATTGGATGTATTATTAATCAAAACGCACCAAGGAATAGAACGTACCTTCTACAGAAATCCCATAAGCAATCAATCCACTATACCTCATAACACCCAAGCACCGTTTTCCTACAAAATTTTTGCATTTAGGCATTCTATCAAAAGAGCTTTCACAGTGTGCACCCCGGAGCAGTTAAACAACAAAATAAATAAAATATATGACATCGCAAGAAACAATAGCTATAGAGAAAACATAATAAATAAGTAATTTAAGAGCATGAGGAATAAAAAGAAAGGTAATTTCAATGTACAAAATTCCAAGTTACTCTCTTTGCAATATTTTCCTGGTTTCTTCGAAAGATAGAAATACAAACTTAATAAATACAATATCTTTATAATTGCAAAACTTTCCGTAAAATTAAAAACCATAGTATGTAAGAAAATAGACCCAAAAGAACCAAACCAATCATTCTATCAAAAGAGCTTTCACAGTGTGCACTCCGGAGCAGTTAAACAACAAAATAAATAAAATATATGACATCGCAAGAAACAATAGCTATAGAGAAAACATAATAAATAAGTAATTTAAGAGCATGAGGAATAAAAAGAAAGGTAATTTCAATGTACAAAATTCCAAGTTACTCTCTTTGCAATATTTTCCTGGTTTCTTCGAAAGATAGAAATACAAACTTAATAAATACAATATCTTTATAATTGCAAAACTTTCCGTAAAATTAAAAACCATAGTATGTAAGAAAATAGACCCAAAAGAACCAAACCAATCATTCTACCAAAAGAGCTTTCACAGTGTGCACCCCGGAGCAGTTAAACAACAAAATAAATAAAATATATGACATCGCAAGAAACAATAGCTATAGAGAAAACATAATAAATAAGTAATTTAAGAGCATGAGGAATAAAAAGAAAGGTAATTTCAATGTACAAAATTCCAAGTTACTCTCTTTGCAATATTTTCCTGGTTTCTTCGAAAGATAGAAATACAAACTTAATAAATACAATATCTTTATAATTGCAAAACTTTCCGTAAAATTAAAAACCATAGTATGTAAGAAAATAGACCCAAAAGAACCAAACCAATCATCAGGGGTATATGAAATATCTTTCACCAAAGAAGATGGAATAATGCAATTTTATATAGGAATGGCAAACAGAAAGCTCAAAACTAGGATTAAAGAACACATAGCAGACATCAAATACAACAGGAAAACTACAGTTTTGGCCAGACTCAGGGCAGAATCTAAGGGGGGGGGCAGAGGGGGCACGTGCCCCGAGCGCCAGATGAAGATTTGGTTTGTCACACATAATTTTGAAACTTGGTATTAGGTTCAGGAAATTATCTAGAAATATCAGGCTGTAAATAGGAAGACAGAAATAAGTGATAATTTCACAAAACTGGTGTAGATAGCACAGGAAAATATTTTACGGTACTGGAATTGATTGTTATGCCTACAGTAAATCCTGGTTTTTGAGTTCTTAAGACAATGTGACTCATATCACTACTTAAAATGCCTCTCTTGTAATAATTTTTAATACTGCAACAACAGTAAAATCTGAAAAAATGAAATCTGTCTATAATGGAATCTTGTTTTAAATTAAAAAAAAAACACATGGTCTCAAGAGAAAGAATATCACTTTGATGTTAACAATTTTTGTTTCTAAACATTCTTCGATCTCTTTAAGGCTCCGCTGCACTGAAACTCTCCGATCGCAAAATCCCATGTTAGCCTATGGGAAAACTTTGAAGTGCAATGACTCATTAACTAATATAATTATTAAAATACCGTTTTCACCATCAGAAAGTAGACGTCAGATGTCGATGATGTGCGTTTTTAAAAATTAACTCCGTAAATTTTAAGTACATAAAAAATCCCTATAAACTTTTAAATTTCCATTTGATTAAATTTTATCTTCTTAAAAATACTTAAAATTTACGTAGACAATTTTCAAAAACACACATCATCGGCATATGACGTCTACTTTCTGATGATGAAAACGGTATTTTGATAATTATATTCGTTAATGAGTCACCACACTTCAAAGTTTTCCCATTGGCTAACATGGGATTTCGCGATCGGGAAGTTTCAGTGCAGCGGAACCTTAAGCAAATTATATATATTAATATCATCTCTAACAGATATCGAACTTTCTATCAATCTATTGATTTCAACAAGTGTTTCTTGACATAAAATAGAAAGTTAACTAGTGGAAGCTCATCATCTGAATCAGAATGAGCTCTTAAAATAGATTTTGAAAAATCTTGATTGTAGTATCATTCATTTTTATAAATGATTTTAGAATTTATTTTTTTATATAAAAATTTTAAAGTCTGAACTTTTTTCTATAATACATTTCTCCCAATCTTCAGATAAATCCTCGTAACACTCAAGAGCTTCCTCATATCCCTTCATGCGATTTGGGCTCATAATCAACTTTAGCTGTATTTGATAGCTGAATCACTTCATCTTCTAAGGCACTGATATCATCAACGGATTTTTCTATGGATACGTTGCATAGTCCACAAGTACTGAACCAACTCACAATTGTTTGTGTCTTTTCGTTATCCCATGCACATTTTATCCATCGAATAGCATCAAGTACATTGATGGATTTCACAATGTCGGACGCATTTTTGGTCTCATCTATTAGCGACTAGAGCTTTCATAAAACAAAACACCTGTAATCTAGCTTGAAACAATGAATAATTTCATGATCTAACGACTGAATTTTAGATGTCGTGTTAGGAGGGAGAAATTAAAGTTTCACACTTTTCAGCTGTGCATCATACAAGTGATATGGAGCATTATCTAAAATAAGGATAATGTTTCTGCCCTGCTAGGTCATTTTTTTGTCAGTCATATAACCAATTTTCAAAAATGGTAGATGTCATTGACACCTTTATGTTAGATTTCCAAATCACTCCTATTTTTGTCGCATCAACATTTTTAAAGCAACTAGGCTTTTGAACCTTCCATATTATGATGACCTTGATTCGCCATGTCTAAGAAAGTAGACTTAGCTGAGCGTGTTTTCCGGAGAGAAGTGGAATTTCGAGATTTTTTCATTCAAAGGAAAGCAATCCTACTCTTCAACTGAAAAGTTGAAAAGTGGTCTTCCAGGGAGGGAGACGAGAAAGAGTGGCCCTTTAATGGAGGAAAATTAACATTGAGCCTATAGCAAAAAATTATAGACCATAAATAAACGGTCTTTATGAGAGTTGATCTCCTTATAGAGGTGGTCTTTCAGGGAGGTTTCACTGCATATCTGCTAAACCGGAAACCTGCATAAAGTGGAATTATTTCCGCTTCCTTTCCATTTATTTTCCCCAGGTTTTAATGAATAAATATTTGACAAATCTGATTACGTATTTCAACATTACTTAATTTATTTTCAGCATTGTAAATTTTAAAATGAGTCGGCAAGTAGAAACTTCGTAAACTTTTCTTTGTAAATTTACTTTGCGGAGGAAAGGGGGGGGGGGGGAACTAAAATCCATATCTGCGAAAAAAAAAAAGCTAGTTTCGGCCCTCGCCAGACTACATAACAAAGAACTTTTACAGATTAATTTTTAAAATAGCAGAATAATTTATCCATCAAGATTTTATTTGTCATCCACTATCCGAGAATCAATAGAGATTTTACGTAGTGAGAATATATGCAATGAATCAGCGTCCATGGAGTTTCCTAAAATTTGGAAAGAGATGTTCTACAGAATAATGAAACAATAATATAAAATAATAATCGTTCACAAATGTCCATTTTTAATATTGCAGTTAATTTCCTTATGCTTGGGCTCGTGTGATGTTTGTTTACCAGTCTTCAATTTAAAATTTCTTGCGAAAATATGTGTATCATTTTAATTCTTGAGAATGCTGCCGTATGAGAAATGAAACATGTCGAATCTGGGTAAATAAAGGGTATTTTTAGCCTATTAAATGTATTTTTATCACTTTAAGCAAATATTAAAATAGTCTGAGATTTACTAAATTTTCGTTGATAACTCTGAAGTAAACTCTTCTCCATCTTCTAACTAGGGGGTAATTTTCTCTCCCATCTTCTGGCGAATTTCATTGGCTTTTCGAAGAACAGTCTTCTTTTTGGACGTCCGGCCTGCACTCAGGACCCGCATCTGCGGTTCCAAGCTCCAAGCTCTGGTACATGGGGGATCCGTACACCCCATCGTAAATAAGTTGTCCAATATACGAGGTAGGATTCAAAAGTTCCCGGACTGACTCTATAACTGTAAAAATATTACCACTTTCATTGCTGAAACACATCCGCCTTCGAAATAAGATATTTGCGCAACAACACACTTTTGCCATCGGCTGTATAGGTCATCGAAGCACTTCTGGAATCCATTTTTAGCCATGTCCGTTAATTCAGCCTGCGATGCACTTTTAGCTACATCTGAAGATTGAAATTGACGACCCTGCATGCGACTTGCAGTTCAGAAAACAGGCTAAAGTCGCAGGTTGAGAGATCAGGGGAGTAAGGAGGATGTGGCAAAACAGTTGTTTTCGTTTTCGTAAGGAAGTCACCGACGACTAGGGATCGGTGTGCAGGAACGTTGTCATGCAAAAGCACCCATGACTGCTCAGCGCACAATTTTGGCCTCTTCTTCCGGATTGACTCACGCAAACGACGCAGGATGTCTACATAGAGTTCTTTGTTGACAGTGCGTCCTTCAGGGATAAATTCCAGATGCACAATACCCTGGATATGGAAGAATACCTTTAACATGACCTTCCCTTTAGAGCGATCTTGGCGGAATTTCTTCTTCCGTGGTGATTTCGAAGTTGCCGATGCTCTCTTGGACTGCGGATCGTATAAAAAACACCATTTTCAGTCTCCAGTAACAATTCTGCCAAGTAGGGAAGGATTTTTGTCAACAGCCGAGATTAAGCCTCCCACCACTTCAATTCGAATTGCCTTTTGGTCTTCGCTTAACATGCATGGTCGTCGATTTCAAACTTCAGATGAAGTAAAAAGTGCATCGCAGGCTGGATTAAAGGACATGGCTAAAAATGGATTCCAGAAGAGCTTCGATGACCTTTACAGGCGATGGCAAATGTGTATTGTTGCGCAAGGGTCTTATTTCGAAGGCAGATGTGTTTCAGCAATGTAATTGGTAATATTTTTACAGTTATAGAGTCAGTCCGGGAACTTTTGAATCGTACTACGTACTGTCCTCTCTGACCAGCAATCTATATAAAAAAATGCCATCCTTAGGTTCTGTCGTTATTAAAATTTCGGACCTGTGTCTCAGAGGGTAATAAAAATGCCCATGCGGGTGGACTTCAGCTTTTTCTCATACGATTGTGGTAGCTCACACTTGTAAAAAATATAAATATTACAGTTTTATGTTACAGAGAATAAATATGTACATAATATTAAAAAGATCAGTAGTTAATTTTTATAAAATAAGCCTTGAAATATTAGTGTCTTTTCATTACAAACTGCTATTTATTTTTCCAAAAATTAGAAGCTGTTTGCATCTGACCACCACAAATTAATTTTGATACTTTGTTGATTAGTTTTCAAACGCATTTTAAATATAAGGAGAAGTCGGGTTGTTGTTAGGATAGAATAAATTGTTCGTAACCAAAGGTTCTTATTTTACTCTGTAAAGTAAACCTTGACTGTTTTATAATGCAAAATTTTGTTGTAATAAAATACATAAGGTCATAATGAAAGGAACGAATATCTTTTCACAAATGGATTAAATCATATCCAAGGCTGGAGTAGCACAGTTGAAATTTATTCCAACAGAGCGAAAAATGTCCAGACCAGGAATCGAACCTAGATACTTGGCGTGCCGTGCCAATGCCTTACCTGTTAGGCTATCCGGACGATACCTGGCTGACATAATTCACTCTTATTTGTGGGACAGCCTAGGATATAAAAAAGATACATTTAAAATTTTATATAAATTTTAAGCTAAAGAGTAAAATTTGTAGTATGAATCATGGATTCGGCGAATGTTTTATTTTTATAAAGCATAAAGTACGGAGTAAAAACGACGTTGCTCAGTGTCATTATTAGAATATGATATCATGTCATATTTTTTTTTCTTTTATCTCTGAAGATTCTTCTTCAAGTAGAATATGCTAGAAATACAGCACATGATAATGCGCATCAGAAACAGAATGGTCAATCATTCAAAACAATTTTCGTTTAAACATTTTTCTTCACGCTCTTTACTTTATTTTTGCAACAAATTAATAAAGAATGCATGATAATAGTTTTACATAAATAAATATATTAAATCAAACAGCATGTTAGTTGTCAATGAATGTGTCTTTAAGCAAATTGTAAATAAAAGGCAAGTTAGGTTAGTAAAAGTAGATATTAAACACATAATAATACACGAGATATGACACAAAAAGTTGTAATATAAGAAAAACATAAACTGTTCATGAATATAAAATTGAGATTTAAAAAACAAGTAAAAACCTTAATTATTCAGACAAATGTTCGTTGAAGTATATTTAATCTATGTCCTTTAACAAATTATTAACACTAAATAAAAAATCATAACACCTGTTTTATCGTAATAAACACATTAAATTCGACCCTGTATAATGCGGTTGTCAATGAATATGTCTTTAACTAATTGGCTTATAGACGCTGGCCATTAAAAGAAGATACTAAAAATTTCAATATCCACCATATCAAACATAGAAAGTTGTACAAAAGAATCACAATTGTTCAATTACATTATGAACATAAAATCGAAATTAAAAAATGAAAATAGTATATACTCATTAAGAAAAATGTTTATTTAAACAGATGTAATGAATATTCTTTAACATAATATTATCATTAAATGAAAAAAAAATCTTAACAAATGTTTTATCGTAACAAAGATATTAAATTCGATCATGTAATGTGGCTGTCAATAAATATGTCTTTAAAATGAACATAAAATTGACATTAAAAATAAAATCGTTATTTATTTAGTAAAGCTACTGTTTCAAACTATTTATGTTCTTTAATGTTATATTAATAACAAACAATAATAAAAAATCTTTACTGTAGTGGCAAATGCTTTATCATAAGACCAATATTAAAAGCTAACCTACAATAATTGTCTGTCAACGAACGTATCTTTACGTGACTGGTCGAGACACTCGTCAATAAAAGATGCATTTAAAAAAAAGTAACCTTTTATGAATATTGACCGATGCATAGAAAAGAGAAAACTGGGTGCGTGAGTTAAAGAGACTATAAAAGGCAGCATTGAAAAGCCTAGAGGTTTTTAATAACAGTATTTGTCGCAGCTGTTCTATGTTATCGATGTCGTGCAATTGTTCAACGTGGTGGTAGTCGATTTAGAGCATGAATGAATGAAGTTACATATTTAGAATAAGAATCCTCAACAATGTCTTCAAACAGGTAAACAATTTTTTCTTTAAAAAAAAATTAAGATTAATTATAAAAATATCTCTATTGATGCAATTTTCGTTAAATATTGAAATATATTCCATAATATGCAAATTTTTGCATTACAGAAAAAGTATTGATCATAAATTCTTTTTAGGAATGTTAATATTACTAATTAATATTTAATGAATATTTTGGAAATGTGAACTACATATATTTTTTTATTCTTGTTCGTTTTCTAAATATTAATACTTTAAATATTTCGAATAAATTACTAATCTTAGAGAAATTTTAATATTAGATTGTAACCAAAATGTTCAGTAAAAACAATTTTACTGCAGTAATTGAATTTCATTAATAAATATTTCAAGTATAATGCCACTACTTTTAAAGCATTGATTTTCATTATATACAGTATAAATATGATAAATGCAGTAATATAACAAGATTGGCATAAAATATTATTTTCGTAGAAGCGATGTTATTATACCAGACTAGCAAACTTCGCGGCTTCGCTGGCGTAATAGTTGAAATATGCCAAGTAATATTTATATGTCTAATTTTTATTAGAAGAGATTATACTTTAAGGAATAATTCAAAAATTACTATCAAACTACAGTTTGACTGAACTTCATTATTACACAGCATTAGACAGAACTGAGACTTAAATTAATAAGAAGGACTAAAACTAATACTAAATAAATGATAATTTAGGAAGTATTTTGAAGTTTTTATGCTCATTTCATATGCTTATTTCAGTATTCATTTGAAGTTTTGAATTTTTTAGAAACTATCTTCTTAGTACGCATTTATATCTTAGAATTAATATCATCACAATTCACAAAAATAATCATGTCAAATTCCATCTTTCCTATCTAACGGTCTACCACTCTGGAGGTAGTGGCACCAACATAAAATGTTTATGTTGAAACAGGGACCGTCACAATTAATTTGCCAACATTAATTTTGAAATCGGTTTGGTACTTCTTAATGTTCCATAAAAAACGTAATTTAGAAAATTTTTAAAGGTTTTTTTAGAACGTTTGTTGTTCCTGCCAACCTGAAGTGGTAGTGGCACCGGTATAAAATATAGCCTGTGTAGAATCTGAAACTGTCACCATTGATTTGCAACCATTACTTTTCGAATCGGTTCGTTATTTTTTGAGATTGCATAGAAATCGTAATTTAGGACATTTTTAGAACGCTTTTCACTCATTCCCTTCGCTTCACTCCTTTTAAATTTCAAATTTGTTTTCGATTGTTCGCAGAGGGCATTTATATTTTATAAGTAACTATAATGCCATACTTCAAGTTTCTAGCCTCTTCAGTAACACAGAAATCACAATTTAGAACGTATTTTGCTACTCCAACCCTCTAGTGATAGTGACACGATATGAAATATAGCTTATGGAGGTTCTAGCAACACCAATTTGCAATCATTATTTTTTAAATCGGTTTGGTATTTTATAAAATGGCATAAAAACTGTAATTTAGAACGTTTTTAGAACTCTTTTTGCTCACTTCATCCTTTTACATTTGGAATTTACTTTCGACGGTTCTTAAAAAGCATTTGCACCTTTTAAATAATTACCATGCCGAATTTCAAAACTTAGACCCCTTCAGTATCACAAAAAACGCAATTTAGAACATTTATTTGTTCCTGCAACCCCCAGGTGGTAGTGACAAAAATATATAATATAGCCTATTTTGGAGCAGGGATTAGTTGGAGCATTCATTTGCAACCATTACTTTTGAAATCTGTTTGCTATTTCCTGAGATTGCGTAGAAATAACAATTTAAAACTTTTTTAGAACGCTTTTTGCGCATTTTCACCCCTTTTAAATTCCGAATTTTTTAGGAAATATTGTTAGAGGTCATTTATATTTCATAAGTAACTACCATGCCTAATTTTAAGTTGCTAACCCCTGCAGTATCACAAAAATCGCAATTTAGAACGTTTTTTTCTCCTGCAAACTCCAGGTGGTAGTGACACCAGCATGAAATAGAGCATATGTTAGAGCAAGGTCTGTCACTATCAATTTCCAACCATTTCTTTTGAAATCGGTTTGGTACTTCCTGAGATTGCTTACAAATCGACATAAAGAATGTTTTTGGAACGCTTTTCGCCCCTTTTAAATTTCGAAATTCTTAAGAAATGTACTTAAAGATCATTTGTATCTTATAAGTAACTACCGTGCCGAATTTCATGTTTCTAGGCCGTTCAGTAACACAAAAATCGTATTTTTAGAATGCTTTATTCTCCTGCACCCCCTTTGGGGTAGTGTCAACGACATAA
Source organism: Maratus speciosus (assembly GCA_963932465.1). Classification (NCBI taxonomy): domain Eukaryota; kingdom Metazoa; phylum Arthropoda; class Arachnida; order Araneae; family Salticidae; genus Maratus; species Maratus speciosus. Next base: position 149,955,317 of record OZ010788.1, read on the forward strand.
AACTTAGCCTATGTAGGAGAAAATGCTATCACCATTATTTTTTTTTAATCGAATCAGTATTTCCTGAGATTGCGTAGAAATCGCTATTTAGAATGTTTTTGGAACGCTTTTCGCCCCTTTTAAATTTCGAAATTCTTAAGAAATGTACTTAAAGATCATTTGTATCTTATAAGTAACTACCGTGCCGAATTTCATGTTTCTAGGCCGTTCAGTAACACAAAAATCGTATTTTTAGAATGCTTTATTCTCCTGCACCCCCTTTGGGGTAGTGTCAACGACATAAAACTTAGCCTATGTAGGAGAAAATGCTATCACCATTATTTTTTTTTAATCGAATCAGTATTTCCTGAGATTGCGTAGAAATCGCTATTTAGAATGTTTTTGGAACGCTTTTCGCCCCTTTTAAATTTCGAAATTCTTAAGAAATGTACTTAAAGATCATTTGTATCTTATAAGTAACTACCGTGCCGAATTTCATGTTTCTAGGCCGTTCAGTAACACAAAAATCGTATTTTTAGAATGCTTTATTCTCCTGCACCCCCTTTGGGGTAGTGTCAACGACATAAAACTTAGCCTATGTAGGAGAAAATGCTATCACCATTATTTTTTTTTAATCGAATCAGTATTTCCTGAGATTGCGTAGAAATCGCTATTTAGAAAGTTTTTATAACGCTTTTCGCGCCTTTTTACCACTTTTAAATTTCGAATTTTTATGGAAATGTTCTAGACATCATTTATATCTTATAAGTAACTACCATGCTAAATTTCATGTTTCTAAGCCCTTCAGTATCAGAAAAATCGTATTTTTAGAACGTTTTTTGCTCCTGCACCCACTTTGGGTTAGTGGCATCGACATACGATATAGCCTACGTTGGTTCAGTAGTTCTAGAGATTATCTCCGACAAACAAACAAACAAACAAACAAACTTCTATTTAATATTAGTATAGATAGATACGTAAAAATTTTCATGCCAATGCATTAGTCAAAAATGCATGTTAGCTGCTAGTATATTCCTGCAAGTAGTTAGCAAACGGCCCAAAAATAATAAATTACAACACTAATTATCAGCATTTTCAAACTGAATTTAGATGATACTGATATAAATGCACTTCATTTTGTTTATTTTGTTTAGTTGAAAAACATAACAAAGATTACAGAACTAGAAGTGTGTAAAATTAAGAAATAAAAATTTTGCATATAGATTTCTTTTCATTGCATTCTAGTCATAGAGAACACTTTACGAAAATATTGCAATAAAAAATTTTAGAGGATGTAAATAATTCACAAAGTTTCGAATATTAATTTCATAATGTATGTATTATACCATACAAATATGGTAGTAATTGGAAAACTATTACAATTAACTTTATTCTTTAAGTTGTATGTATATACAAAAACCATCATTAAAAGATTGTAAAGACATACAGGAAAATATGTATAAGTAATTAAACATTACAGCGCGAAAAAAAAATTGAACAATTAGAATTCTAAATGTTTTGGTCGAAATGTCTAAAAATTTAGAACTTGGGCATAAATAATAATTTAAAAAAAAATTGCTAAAATCGGACATTGTTATTTAAAGTTTATTTCCATCTTAACATGTAGAAAATCCCCCCCCCCCCTCTCGCCCCAAATTAATTTATGCATATCATTTAATGCCAATCGATTCCTTCCAGTATCTTTTACATGATGATTTGTAATTTTTACCAGGATTATGCGTACCTTAAAATGCATCCAGGGTAATCCGAAATTCAACGTTCAAACTTTAAGGGGTGGTGCAGCATCCTAGATTTTTCTTTTTAAATTAACAGGCTTAATTTGCTTTGTTTAAAATACAGTTTTCGTCACCATGAGAGGTGATTAAAGCATACAATTGGTGCAATTTCAATTGGAAAGTAAAGACATACATATTATGTAAGTACGCTGCTGAAAAATAAAACTGCATATGCAAAAGAAAAATGTTTCTCTATCTATGAAAATATAATAATATAAAAAAGAACTAAAATATGCAATAACCCTCTTCCGACTTACCCACGAATCCAAAAGGTGTTTTTTATTTTTATGATATTCAGAAATCAATATATTTTCGAGATTTAAAATAGCATTTATAAACAGATTTTTTTTTCTGTTACTGATTTTCGGAAACGTTTCCGAGAAATTTTAAAATGTATTGATCTGTTTTTTCAAACTGCAATATATGTTTTTTTTGGATGTTGTCAATCCTCAAGTAAACATTTTCATGTTCAACCAACAAGTTTTAACGATAAATTATCATCACTAATATTAAAACTAATAGAAATGAGGAAACTAATTAATACACATTAAAATCTACCCAGTTACGTTTCAAAAATCAGTGGCAGAAAAAAAAAATATAAATATGCTTTCATAAATTCTTCTTCAAATGTCGAAAATATATTGGTTTCTGGGGTTTCTAAAGATGAAAAGCACTTTTCGGAGAAGCCGGTAAATTTGAAGAGGTTATTGTGCAGCGTGTCTCAAAAATCCCTGACACATTTTAAAATTCAATATAAACTCAAGTAATTATCTTACAGGAGTGCGGTTTGGACTAAAATGCTCCTCATGATGAAAAATTTTCTTCAAGTGTATGAAAATAATTCGTTCCAAACTTGAATCATAGATGGCTCTACTTGTCTCTAGATTTGGTTTCAGACAGGCGGTTTTTCTGATTATATTTGATACTGTGACACACAAATGACGATTTCCAGCAAAAAACCTAATTGCGTAGGTTGTTACTTCGAAACCAAATCGAAAACAATCTGAAAATCAGCATGTTTGAAACCAAACATACGGACAAATAGCGCCATCTAAGATCGAAGTTTGGAACTATTTTTTTATTTGGTTCAAGAAAACTTTTCATTGTGAGAAGCATTTTAGTCCGAACCGTACCCCTGTATGACAAGTACTTGATTTCATATTGAATTTTAAAATGTGTCAGGGACTTTTGTTACACCCTGTATAGTTTCAGTCTTGGTTACACTATATTTTTGTAGAATTCAGATTGGATCAAGACCCTGTATTTTTGACAGGGTCAAATAAATATATCAGGTATTTTTGATGGGGTCCAAACAATTGTACCCATAGTTTTCTATTCAAAAAATATTTGTTGTAGTGCGTTCTCCGTATTTGCAAACTTTATACGAGGACATTATGTGATTATTTATTATTTTTACATTTTGGGAAAGTCAGCGTTGGCCTTGGTAGAAACATTCTACATATGTCCAACATAAGAATAAAAAGATATCTTCGAACACACTACTATATTTTTCAACCACATTTTTAAAAGACAAAGTGCTACTTTATTCAGACAACTTTTTATCAAAAATATTTAGATAACTAATTTAAATAAATATTTAAAATAACTTAGATCTTTCATTGTTAAATCGTTATTTTGAATTTGCAATAACTTGTAGTGGAGCTTTTGAATCGGATTTTTTCTTTTAAACTGTCAAGAGGCAAAATTAAAATATCCCTTGCTTGCACATCTTATTGACTCACTGTATGTAACTAACTGTATTTTCGATTAAATAAATGGGTTGTGACAGTAACTTTTATCTAAAAATTGTTTGTTATATTGTTCTCTAATCACCCCTTAAAGTTTCTACATGGAATGTTAATCCACCCTGTTTATGACAGAACAAAACGAAACTCACATTTCTTTGTATGATATGTTTATTACGTGTTATAAAGCTGAACTTTTAATTGCTGACTTTTATTCAACTTGGGTAAGAGGAGTGTAAAACCCACGGAGTGAAAACTTGTGAAGGCCTGGATTCTAATCAGGGTCATTGACATTACGCATCAGTGGTCTAACACTGATCTACCTGGACGATATCCAGCTTACAACTTCTCACTCTTATCTGTTGGTAAGGCTGTATCCGCAGCACAAAATGGAATATTTTCTAATGCCACCAAGCTTTGGGCAAACACGGAACAAAAGGGAATTAAGCTTCGATGAAATTTAACATACATATATAATTTGGAAATTTTGTAAAAAAAAAAATTCACACGCCTATTTTTTTTTTTTTTTTTTTTTTTTTACTAGGGGCTCGGCCCCCTACGAGCTACGCTCGCCAACCCCCGTCCAGACACCGTAGACTCTAAATGTACGCTAATTTGATCGATTTTAAAAAGATTTCGAAAGATTGAATTATAATTTAAAAAACAGTGGCGATCTCTCTATAAACGGATTTCTATTCATTTCTCTTTGATTGGGCAATTTTAACGCCAAATTCGTTGCGGTACTACTTGATTATCCCGTCGACCAATTTCGCCAAATTATGTAAATCGCCAAACCACTCGCCAAATTATACAAATTGACATAATTTTTATTTTAAATAACGAAAAAACAAATAAATTAGTACAACATTAATAAAAATACAAATAAAACGTCGAAATAAAAATAACTTGATGACGTAGACACGTGTAACAACATTTCAAAATAAGCTAATATAAAAGAAATTAAGTAAACAGAGTCTTTGTCTCCTGGTATTTTTTAACAAAGTGAAAAGAAAGTTCTTTTAAATGAGACATTTTAAATTAATCGTTTTTAATCTGACGTAATTTTGACCAAACTATTCTTTCTCTTTTTAATATTCACGTGAAAATACTTGTGTTAGAAATTAAATATTATTTGCGCTTTCCTAACAAAAATAGTTGAAAAGTATCTTCTTAAAATATCAAATAAATGTCTAGCGCAATTTCTAAATTTAAACCGTTTTGCAATATTATTTTGTGTTCATTTTATGTAATATCTGTAATGTGACGTAAATATGACGTAATTTCTCCTATTTAAGACTTCTAACGCATGTTAATAAATTTATTGCTTTAAAAATTCCTTTCTCTCTTAAAATTCACGTGTAATTATAGTTTTTATGACGTAATTTTTAATAAGTTCCTGCTTTTTGTACATAACTAGGGGGCGCTGCCCCCTACGAGCTACGCTCGTCAACCCCCGTTCAGACACCGCAGACTCTAAAAGCACGCTAATTTGATCGGCTTAAAAAATATTTCGGAAGATTGAATTATAAGTTTAAAAACAGTGGCGATCTCCCTATAAACGGGTTTCTATTCATTTATCTTTGATTGGGGAATTTTAAAGCCAAATCAGCGGCTGTTAAATGATACAATGGCTATTTCCGTCTTTGATTAAATAAAATCAGTCGACATTTCAAAATAAGCTAATATAAAATGAATTAAATAAACAGAGTCTTTGCCTCCCGGTACTTTTTAGCAAAGCGAAAAGAAAGATTTTTTTTAATGACACTTTAAATGTATCGTTTTTAATCTGACGTAATTTTCACTAAACTTTTCTTTCTCCTTTTACTATTCACGGGAAAAAATTTTGTTAGAAGTGAAATATTATTTGCGCTATCCTAATAAAAATAGTTGAAAATATCATCTTAAAATACTACATAAATGTCTCGCGCAATTTTTGAATTTAAACTGTTTTGCAATACTATTTTTTGTTCATTTTACGTAATGTGTAATGTGACGTAAATGTGACGTAATTTCTCCTATTTAAGACTTCTAACGCATGTTAATGAATTTATTATTTTACAACATTCTTTCACTTTTAAAATTCACGTGTAATATGGTTTTTATGACCATTTTCAATGAGTTCCTGCTTTTTAAATTTTCTTGTTTATAATAGTCACGTGTAAAATAAATTTTTAATTTGAAGCAAACATTATATTTTGCGCTTTTTGTACAGTTGGCAACAGGTTAAATTAGTACAATTTTCTAAAATAAGTAAAAAATATCTCTCGAAATGCTGAAAATTTGGATTTAAAATAGAAATAAAACCTCCAAAAATGAGTCAAATTAATAAACTGAGTGCAGTCTGCACACCGGGAAATTCTGACGCATAAAATGATCTAAAAATGGTTAAATTTCGATGTACTGTTTTTGCTCCTATAAAACTTTTTTAATGGAACGATTTTGTCCAAATTTAGCATTAAATATCTCTTTAAATATTTCTTCGATTTAAAAACTGTCTGCATCAGCGTGTTTATCAAACATTTCTATATAATTCCACCGATTTTCATATTTTTCTATGCAATATTTTGCTTAATATTAACGAAGAAAGACCTCCGGTCACAAAAAATTCAAAACCGGCGGCGGCGGTGACAGCGGTAGTTACTTTTTTTTAGAATAGAGAGATTATTTAATTCTAATTCCAAATGTTTTTTCTGTTTATAATAGTCACGTGTAAATAATTTTTTAATTTATTTACACGTATAAATATATATAATTTTTTAAGCAAACATTATTGTTTCCGCTGTTTATACTGTTGGCAACAGTTTAAATTAATACCACTTTCTAAAATCTGTTAAAAATATCTCTAGAAATGCTGAAAATCTGAATTTGAAATAGAAATAAAACCTCAAAAAATGAGTCAAAATAAAAAAATTAATGCAATCTGCACTCCGCAAATTCTAACGCATAAAATGATCTAAAAATGATTAAATTCCTATGAACAGTTTTTGCTCCCATAAAACTTTTTTAGTGGAACGATTTTGTCCAACTTTAGCATTAAATATCTCTTAAAATAATTCTTCGATCTAAAAATTGTCTACATCAGCGTTTTTATCAAACATTTCTGTATAATACTTTCGATTTTCATATTTTTGTATGCATTATTTTTCTTAATATTAACGAAGAAAGACCTCTGGTCACAAAAAATTCAAAACCGGCGGCGGTGACAGCGGTAGTTACTTTTTTTTAGAATAGAGAGAATAATTTGAAATTTTAATTCCTAAATTTCATTCAGTGTTGTTACACTGAAAGAAATGGGTTCTCAAAATCTCTCTATTCTAAAAAAAAGTAACTACCGCTGTCACCGCCGCCGCCGCCGCCGCCGGTTTTGATTTTTTTGTGACCGGAGGCCTTTCTTCGTTAATATTAACAAAAATAATGCATACAAAAATATGAAAATCGGTGGTTTTATATAGAAATGTTTGATAAACACGCTGATGCAGACAGTTTTCAAATCGAAGAATTATTTTAAGAGTTATTTAATGCTAAAGTTGGACAAAATCGTTCCACTAAAAAAGTTTTATAGCAGCAAAAAGTATACATGGCAGTGTAATCATTTTTAGATCATTTTATACGTTAGAATTTGCCGGAGTGCAGATTGCATTAATTTTTTTATTTTGACTCATTTTTTCAGGTTTTATTTCTATTTTAAATTCAAATTTTCAGCATTTCTAGAGATATTTTTTACAGATTTCAGAAAATTGTACTAATTTAAACTGTTGCCAACTGTATAAAAAGCGCAAGCTATAATGTTTGCTTCAAATTAAAAATTTATTTACACGTGACTATTATAAACAGGAAAAAAACTTTCAAATTAGAATTAAATAATTACGTATAAAAATCAGGAACTTATTAAAAATTACGTCATAAAAAGTATACACGTGAATTTTAAAAGAGAAAGGATATTGTAAAATAATAAATTCATTAATATGCGTTAGAAGTCTTAGGAGAAATTACGTCATATTTACGTCACATTATAGTTATTACATAAAATGAACACAAAATAATATTGCAAAAAAGTTTAAATTTAGAAATTGCGCTAGACATTTATTTGATATTTTGAGAATTAATTTAAAATGTCTCATTTAAAAGAACTTTCTTTTCGCTTTGTTAAAAAATACCAGGAGACAAAGACTCTCTTTACTTAATTCCTTTTATATTAGCTTATTTTGAAATGTTGTTACACGTGTATACGTCATCAAGTTATTTTTATTTCGACGTTTTATTTGTGTTTTCATTAATGTTGTACGAATGTATTTGTTCTTTCGTTATTTAAAATAAAAATTATATCAATTTATATAATTTGGCGAGTGGTTTGTCGATTTATATAATTTGGCGAAATTGGTCGACAGGATAATCAAGTAGTACCGCAGCGGATTTGGCGTTAAAATTCCCAATCAAAGAGAAATGAATAGAAATTCGTTTATAGGGAGATCGCGACTGTTTTTTAAATTATAATTCAATCTTTCGAAATCTTTTTAAAGCCGATCAAATTAGCGTGCATTTAGAGTCTGCGGTGTCTGGACGGGGGTTGGCGAGCGTAGCTCGTAGGGGGCCGAGCCCCCTAGTTGAGTAAAAAGTAGGGGAGAATAACCATATTTGGACCGGCGCTTTAATTGGACCGTTGCCATTCTGCCGTTAATTACAGGAGGAGACGCCATCTACCGCTGATATCCTATTCATCAGAATGACGTCATTTATGATTATAAGAAGCACCCGCTTAACACGCGGTGTTTTCAGACAATTTTAAAAAATCTAAAGTTAGCTGTTTTGATCTAATTTGTTTCCTACTAAACGAAAGTGAATCTCTCTATTCTAAAAAAAAGTAACTACCGCTGTCACCGCCGCCGCCGCCGCCGGTTTTGATTTTTTTGTGACCGGAGGCCTTTCTTCGTTAATATTAACAAAAATAATGCATGCAAAAATATGAAAATCGGGGGTTTTATACAGAAATGTTTGATAAACACGCTGATGCAGACAGTTTTCAAATCGAAGAATTATTTTAAGAGTTATTTAATGCTAAAGTTGGACAAAATCGTTCCACTAAAAAAGTTTTATAGCAGCAAAAACTATACATAGCAGTGTAATCATTTTTAGATCATTTTATGCGTTAGAATTTGCCGGAGTGCAGATTGCATTAATTTTTTTATTTTGACTCATTTTTTCAGGTTTTATTTCTATTTTAAATTCAAATTTTCAGCATTTCTAGAGATATTTTTTACAGATTTCAGAAAATTGTACTAATTTAAACTGTTGCCAACTGTATAAAAAGCGCAAGCAATAATGTTTGCTTCAAATTAAAAATTTATTTACACGTGACTATTATAAATAGGAAAAAAACTTTCAAATTAGAATTAAATAATTACGTATAAAAAGCAAGAACTTATTAAAAATTACGTCATAAAAAGTATACACGTGAATTTTAAAAGGGAAAGGATATTGTAAAATAATAAATTCATTAACATGCGTTAGAAGTCTTAGGAGAAATTGCGTCATATTTACGTCACATTATAGTTATTACATAAAATGAACACAAAATAATATTGCAAAAAAGTTTAAATTTAGAAATTGCGCTAGACATTTATTTGATATTTTGAGAATTAATTTAAAATGTCTCATTTAAAAGAACTTTCTTTTCGCTTTGTTAAAAAATACCAGGAGACAAAGACTCTCTTTACTTAATTCCTTTTATATTAGCTTATTTTGAAATGTTGTTACACGTGTCTACGTCATCAAGTTATTTTTATTTCGACGTTTTATTTGTGTTTTTATTAATGTTGTACGAATTTATTTGTTCTTTCGTTATTTAAAATAAAAATTATATCAATTTGTATAATTTGGCGAGTGGTTTGGCGATTTATATAATTTGGCGAAATTGGTCGACAGGATAATCAAATAGTACCGCAGCGGATTTGGCGTTAAAATTCCCCAATCAACGAGAAATGAATAGAAATTCGTTTATAGGGAGATCGCCGCTGTTTTTTAAATTATAATTCAATCTTTCGAAATCTTTTTAAAGCCTATCAAATTAGCGTGCATTTAGAGTCTGCGGTGTCTGGACGGGGGGTTGGCGAGCGTAGCTCGTAGGGGGCCGAGCCCCCTAGTATTTTAAAACTAAGGAAAGTTGTTATGTTGTCATATACATATCTAAATTCATCTGTTTATTGTTCATATTTTTCACGCGGATTTATTTGTTCGTTTTTGTTCTTAGTGTTGATATTATCTGTTTTAAAAAATGGCGCGATTGCCTGAATTGGGCCAATTTAAGTTGCTTAAATTGAACCAAATATGTGATCATAAATTTGAAAAGTAAGTAATAAATTTCGACGGCTGTACGCTTTATATACTTTTTTTTTTTTTTTTTTTTTTTTTTTTGTAATGGATTTCTATCTTCATGCAAGTTTTTTTGTATATTTGGATAAATTTCTTTACGCAGTTTAGGCCTATATAAACATATATTTTTTTTTACATGTTTATGCAATAATTTTTGTTTGCAATTTCTTTTATCTTGTATGTATTTATATTATTTTCTTTGAATTCTTTATTCCTATGGCGTATTTTGTTTACAGAGTTGTATTCAAACATTTTTCTCTTGGAGGATATTTGCGATTCCGTGAGGGGAGGCTGGGGGCAGACTTTTTACAGTTCCGGTAGGTGGAATTACACTTTTTTGCCATTGAAACGCATAAAATCTCAAACCTTCCGGTGGGAGTGGTTATTTCAAGAGCCCGTGGGGGGGGGGGGGCACCCTGAATTCCACAGTGTTTGAATAGATAATGTTTGCGTTTGATTAATCGTAGCGTATTTATTTTCAATAGAGCATATTTTTAAAAAAAAATTTTAATATAATGTTGAGAATGTTGAAAACGACACAGACAAACTTTCTGGAAGAAAAACACCCGTGACAGCAAAAGCTGTTAAAGGTATAGGAAAAGAAAAGGAGAGCGTAAGTTGTGAAGAAACTGACCTGCAAGAAGGCTGCAGCTACAAATCCTCTCCCTCCCCCTCAAAAAAGCAAAAAAATCATTAGAAATGCTATCTCCCTAGCTAAATTCAATTAAATCAAACTACAGACGGAGCCAGAAAACAGTTGCGTTAACATCTTCGCCATATAAAGTAAACTTTGAAAAAAAAAATCCGACGAGAAAAAAGAATTTATTTTGTTTGATTGTTTCATTAATCGCAAACTTTGTTTTTAATAAACTTGGTTATATTCCCTAGTCATTAAAACATCCTGATATTGTTTGGTCCAATTTAGGAGACTGGGGGTCCAACTTAGGCGACCAGTTCCTGAATTTGGACCACTTTTGACAAATTTTTCAAATTAAAATAAAATTTAAGATTTTCAAAAAGAAATTGATCTAAAGATTTATTTAGTTAGTAGATGAATAGTTTGACCCCGTATAGTGATGTTTTGCAGATATTCCAAACATTAAGTGAGTTACACCTGAAAATAAGTGAAGTGGTCCAAATTCGGCTACTCTCCCCTACTCATTTTTAAATACGTCACATATTCAAAATAGCTCCGATCCAAATGTACTCAAAATTGAGAAACACATGTACTCATTTTTGATTCCATGGATGTGGTCAAATATGAATTGTTATGTACTCATTTTTATCCCATGTATGTATTCAAATAAGAACTTGAAAGTAATTGCTCTCTGTTAAATATTCAATACATTTTTTTCTTATTTTATGCAATCAGCTGTACTTTCAGTAAGTATTTTATTAATGCAAATATTAAATTAGTCACAGTATTTGAAAAGTGTTTGAAAAGAACGCTTCTTTTATAAAAATATGAAGTTAAACAAGATTGCGTCCAAGATGGCCGATTAGTAACACGTTCAAAATCAAAATAAGATACCGGGCTAAAAGACACACAATTTAAAAAATACTTTGAAAACTAAAATAAGTTAAATGAAAAAAAAGACAATTTTCTTGTCAAAGTCCCCCCCCCCCCCTCGAGACACTTTACTACAGATTGAAGTAAAAATGTTCTGACATTTATTCCCCGTTAAAAATTATTAACAAGAAATATTTAATTATTTACTAAGAAAAAACAGCAAAATTATTATCAAGATACGCTAAACAATTACTTTTATTCTCAAAATATCAAATAAATGTCTAGCGCAATTTCTAAATTTAAACTTTTTTGCAATATTATTTTGTGTTCATTTTATGTAATAACTATAATGTGACGTAAATATGACGTAATTTCTCCTAAGACTTCTAACGCATGTTAATGAATTTATTATTTTACAATATCCTTTCTCTTTTAAAATTCACGTGTATACTTTTTACGACGTAATTTTTAATAATTTCTTGCTTTTTATACGTAATTATTTAATTCTAATTTGAATGTTTTTTTTTCCTGGTTATAATAGTCACGTGTAAATAAATTTTTAATTTGAAGCAAACATTATTGCTTGCGCTTTTTATACAGTTGGCAACAGTTTAAATTAGTACAATTTTCTGAAATCTGTAAAACATATCTCTAGAAATGTTGAAAATTTGAATTTAAAATAGAAATAAAACCTGAAAAAATGAGTCAAAATAAAAAAATTAATGCAATCTGCACTCCGGCAAATTCTAACGCATAAAATGATCTAAAAATGATTACACTGCTATGTATAGTTTTTGCTGCTATAAAACTTTTTTAGTGGAACGATTTTGTCCAACTTTAGCATTAAATAACTCTTAAAATAATTCTTCGATTTGAAAACTGTCTGCATCAGCGTGTTTATCAAACATTTCTGTATAAAACCCCCGATTTTCATATTTTTGCATGCATTATTTTTGTTAATATTAACGAAGAAAGGCCTCCGGTCACAAAAAAATCAAAACCGGTGGCGGCGGTGACAGCGGTAGTTACTTTTTTTTAGAATAGAGAGATACGAATTATTATGTATGCACAATTTCTGTACAATTGAGTGAAAAATAAAAAAAAGATTTTGAACGCGTCCACTGCCCCCTTAACACTAACATTAAAATGAATAATATTTTGTTAGTCTTGCATGTATAAATTCAATTACACAGGAGAAAATGTTTAATTAAGAATTGATAGCATCCCAAAAATCTATATTCCGGGTTGAGAAAAGTGGTTATTACATTAAAAAATTATTTGGAAACGTTTTCAAAAATTGGTGGAAGCAAAAGAAACTTTGTTTTTATATATGCTACTTTAAAATTCAAAAATGAATTGTTTCTGAGGTTTCTAAAGATATAGGTGGTAAACTCGAAAGAGCTTTTTGTATATTTTCTTCCGTGGCTAATATTATCTTTTCCTGTATTAACCCATTCGCTGCGTAATTGTTTTACCAAAATAGCTTCAACAATTGCGTATTTAACCCCTACGAGAAGAGCGTCTTTTAAGAATTTTTATTCTTTTGTCACCGGTTTTTCAAAACAAAAATTTTGTCTAATTCAATCGGGAAAATGCTCCGATTAAATAAGGCAAAATTTGCAATAAAAAAGTAACTTGTGGGGATGATCAAGGAGGGTTAATTAGACGAAAAAATGCATCCCCGAGGAAATCTCGGGTTGCACAAATTTTGCTACATTTACGTTGCCCGAGAAATCTCGGATTGCGCAGCAAGAGGGTTCAGAAACATTTGTCTTTTTTTTTTTTTTTTTTTTTTTTTTTTTTTTTTTTTTGTACAGTGAATAGCAGCTAAAGAAGGATTTTAAGAATATTGTTTATATTTTTTTTTTTAATAGAGGAGGATTAACATGTTTTATTATTTAAAATATGAGTAACTTTATAATTTTTATATTCGAAAATGGAAAAAGATTTCAGATAAAATGTATATAGGCAATATATCTCAACAATATATTAAACTAATCGGATGTACCAATCCCAAAACTTTTTTTCTTTCTCATGCATGTTAATATTTCAAAAAGTTGTTACACATGTTAATCCTTCATTATTCTTACTTCAATACTACACCAACTTTGATTTTCTGCTTTATTTTAGTAATCGGAGTAAAAACGAGTTAATCTCGATTACAATATTTAATGAAGCAATATTTTTTGTTATACTCTTGTATTTGAGATGCTTACGAATCGACGGCTTAGCAGGATGCGAAATTCTCGTCGCTGCACGAGCCATCGACGTACAACAGAACTACGAAAAATTACACGAAAAACGCTATTACAGCCCCCCTCCCTTCCGGCAGGATATTTCCAAATTTAATTGGGACCGACTTTTCATAGTCGAAAACATATATATGAAATTTCGTTCAATTCTATTCACAACTTCATACCCTTTACAATGGTGCAATAATGAAAATGGCACAAAATCGCGCCTCTAACATGGAATATTTCCAAGTACAAAGAGGACCTACTTGCCATAGCCAAAAACATGTATATGAAATTTGGTTCAATTCTATTCACAACTTCATACACTTTACAATGGTGCAATAATAAAAATGGCACAAAATCGCGCCTCTAAAGTGGAATATTTCCAAGTTAAAAAGGACCTGCTTGCCATAACCGAAAACATATATATGAAATTCGGTTCAATTCTATGAGTAACTTCATGCACTTTTCGGTGGTACAATAATGAAAATGGCACAAAAATCGCAATTGCAGCGTTCCCTTCAGGCGGAATATTTCCAAATTCAAGGAGGATCTGCTTGCCAGAGACAAAAACGTATGCATGAAATTTGGCTCGATTCTATGTATGCCCAATTCTCTGTTGTATACAGGGCTTAATTTGCGCCGGAACCCACCGTAGCCCGGCTCCGGTACTTCTCTGTTTTTAGTAAATATTTGAATATTGGTCGGAATTCACCGGAGCTCATAAATATAGGGCTCCGGAGCCCAGTGCAATAGCACTTCCGAAAAACCGAAGCGAAAATTACCTTTCCCTTTCCTTCCCATCTCCAAGCTTTTGTATTCTTTTTTACCAAAACACTTTATGTAATGTAATGTGTCGCACACGTAGGAGATGGAAATGAAACGGACTCAATTTTTATATCAGTTTCCGCGTTTGGAGTGACTCGAGCTCAATATGTATTACATTTAAAATTTTATTTATTAATGTATTTAAAAAAAAAAAAAAAAAAAAAAAAAAAAAAAACTTTTTTTCCTTTAAAATTACGTATTATAATCTATTTCAAATCATTTTAATGCTATTTTGATCAGAATGAAGGGGAAACAGAAATCGTGTTTTTCTATTTCAAATTTATGTCGGCGACATGTTGATACGGCGGGCGCCACTCAAGAGATTGAACAATGAATTTGCTTTCAGTTCGCGTTTCTTTTGTGACAGTAGGATAATTTTTTATAGGCTGTTTTTTTTTTTTTTTTTAATCTTATTTCGATATCTAAACTGAAAAGAATATTTTCTGTTTTAGCCAACGAGCATAAGCTTGAAGTTTTGCTTTTTTGGGGATTTTTTGTCTTCTATTGCGTACGAGTATAAAAATCACGTCAGTGATTTTTTTATTTATTTTGTATCATTAATGGTACCCATGCTCAGGCTCTGCTCTGCACATTTACGAAGTCACTTTCATTTGTAAGTAGATATAATTGCCGTGTATTGTTATTCTGATAAAAAGCAATCGAGGAGTGTTTCCCCTGTTTCTTTAAAAGCATAGATTCTTTCCGATAACGGCGTCAAACCTTTAATTTAATCTGATTTTCAGGGACTCACCACAAAAGATTGTTACGCGGAATGAATCGTTTATAGTTTAAGATATGCACCTTTTACAGGAAATTGTAAAACATTGTTCCATTCTTCAGCATATAAATATTAATTTCTGTAAATTTCATTCATTTTTTCTTAAAAATGCATAGCTGCGAACTATCCCTTTTTTTTTGTGTTAACACTATTTCCTAATCATAATCCTTACCGTATTTAATAGCAGAATTCTGCAATTAATTAACATTAGAATTAGGCAAAGTTTACTATTCAGAAGGAGTGATAACTAAAAAGTGGAATAATTGACAGCTAAGTATATGCTGATAGATATATTTAATTTTTTTTTTTCTGCTAAACAAAAAAAATGACTTAAATTTTGCAAATAATGTACGAAATATAAATATGCAGCAGATTGGAGTGACAGGAGGAGGGGGGGGGGGAGGGGAAAGCCGCTGAATATTAGGGATCCGGTACTTTTTTCGTTAGAAATTAAGCCCTGGTTGTATAAACTTGTTTTTCGGGATTTCTGACCCCCTAAAACATGTAAATCCGTCGAAAACCGGAAGTTGAAAAAAATTACTATTACAGCACTTTCTTCTTTATAAAGAAGAAAGTAAAAATCTAATTAACCTTATTTCGTTTATAGGCTCACCAAATCCATTTTTCTTTATAGAAAATGCTATATTGATTAAAAAAATAATCTCTTAGCAATTAATAGCTTTGAGTATTTATTATTTATAGAAAATAAATTGCTTTGGCTGAGGTAACATGCGTTATTATTCTGAAGCCGAGAATATCGATAAACTGAAAGGAAAATCTAATGATGAATATCATTCATTTTTTTTTAAAATTCTGAATAGGGAATGTTTTAAAACTACAATAAAAGTTGGCTTACACAATTTCATTATAAAAATCAATGCAAATGATTTTTGGATCTAGTATAACAACAGACAATTTAAAGTAAATAGATTCTGACTAATTATAAAGTATTTTTAAAGGCACTATTTTAGAAGAACCGAAATGTTTTAAATCAGTATGATGTTCACATAAAAGGGCATTATATCACACAAGTTTTATACAGACAAAAGTATTATACCACACAAACACATTACCGTTTAACCAAAACATTTTCCCAATAAGCTGGGAAAAAATGCTTTTAAATACTTTTTTTTCAGTTTGCCTATAATTTCGTCTACATCTTGTTTTCGCGGAACTGTTTATATCGTGATAACATTTAAATATTTTGTTGTTGAAGTGATTCTTTATATCACTGACAATTACAACATCGTAAAACCGCATATTTGAAAAAAAGTAAAATTTATAATCACTTTTATGTATTTTTCCGTTCAGATTACAATATCTATGAGTAATGTTTTAAGCATATACTTCACATTCATATCATTTTTTTCATTGCTATATAATATCATACTTTAAGGGAAATCCCACACAATATACATTCCTAAAGGGTTTACACTATATTGCCATTAATGACCGGTAATTTTCAATTTTAGACATTTTGTCGAATATTTAGAAATATACTTGTCAGATTCTTCTGGAATTTCAGGATTAAAAAGAACAGGTATGGCCTCATATTTAGCAATGTCGATTTGATAAGGGGGACAATTAGGGGGCCAACAAAAAATCAAAGAAAAAAAAATAATACTTGGGATCACCCTGTAAAATAAAATGCACGAAATGTTCTACGCTACCGAATATAAATAAACAAACATTGTGCGATATGTGTATTCTTTTGTGTAAGAATAGCACGTATATTAATAGAGATATAGCGATTTATTTAAAAAATTAAAAAATTCTTTCATGTTTTTTGCTTATAACATACAGGGTTTTCAACCAAATTTAACGCCGATTTCAGAAAAATTGACAAAATATACTATAAACAATCTAGTGCGATTGGAATATAAATATATTAAATATTTTAGGAAATATGAGCAGTTGTATGAAATAATTTTTTCTGCGCATGCGCGAACGATAACAAAGATCATTTTACATTTTACATAGTCAATTCTATAGAGCAACTTATTAAAAAAATCTAGTCAAATATCGTAAAAATTCAGAGAGATATCGGCGTTAGAGTGAGCAAATTTTTAGTAGTTCTCTAAAAGCAGCTGAATGATAAGGGATTTTACACAAATTGTCATTTTAAATATTATTTTTTTTTTATTTTCATTTGTTATTGATGCTTTAGTTCTTCTCTGATAACCACCAGAACGAGCCTATACCATGATCAAAAGAAGTATCAAAATCGAAGCATTTTTTCCAAATCTACTCGTTGATAGTCACTAAATAATAACTTTTTCCGAAAGTCAGTTAATAAAAAATGACAATTTGTGTAAAATCCCTTATCATTCAGCTTCTTTTAGAGAACAACTAAAAATTTGCTCACTCTAACGCCGATATCTTTCTGAATTTTTACGATATTTGACTAGATTTTTTTTATAAGTTGCTCCATAAAGTTGACTATTAAATTATGTAAAATGATCCTTCTTATCGTTCGCGCATGCGCAGATAAAAATTATTTCATACAACTGCTCATATTTCCTAAAATATTTAATATATTTACATTTCAATTGCACTATATTGTTTCTACTATATTTTGTCAATTTTTCTGAAATCGGCGTTAAATTTGGTTGAAAACCCTGTATGTTATAAGCAAAAAACATGCAAGAATTTTTTAATTTTTTTAAATAAATCGCTATGTCTCTATTAATATATGTGCTATTCTTACACGAAAGAATACACATATTGCTAAATGTCTGTTTATTTATATTCGGTAGCGATAGACCATTTCGTGCATTTTATTTTACAGGGTGATTCCAAGTATTATTTTTTTCTTTGATTTTTTGTTGGCCCCCTAATTGTCCCTCTTATTAAATCGACAATGCTAAATATGAGGCCATACCTGTTCTTTTTAATCCTGAAATTCCAGAAGAATCTGACACGTATATTTCTAAATATTCGATAAAATGTCTAAAATTGAAAATTGCCGGTCATTAATGGCAATATAGTGTCGTTCTTTGCGTCTAGTGGGAACCGTTTATTAATAGGATAAATATGAAAGTACACTGCAAAAAACTACTTGCGTTTTTTCTGGTAGAATTCCATCGAACATGTCCATAACATAGTCACATATCACTATCTATACGTACTTAAGATAAGAATAACTTTGTTATAAAAATAAATGTAATCCAACTTATCACGTATCAGTTCAGTTATCACATTATTCATGTTATGTATTTTAAGATAATTTGTCTATTAAATATATATGTTCAATTCGGAAATAGTTTGAATAGGTTGAGGAATAAAAACTGCGCACTTCAAACATGACGGACTTTATATTATGGCGGATGCATTAAGCATACACTGTTCACATAGCTATCTTACATTTCTTGTGGTGGAAGGATTTCTCATTCATATATTCGGAAAGTGAAATTACATAAATTCAGCAGGTTGGACGACATGATAATTGTGTAATTTGAGCTTATTGGTCATGAAATCAATAAAATTTGTTGTACACAACTTTGTTCTACACTTGTGGTACACAACACACAAATATTTTTATTTAGGTTTCAGAAATATCAATTTCATGTTATTAAACAAGAAAATTATTTAAAGTTTAAATTCTGAACATAAATATGAGACCATCTAAATCAATGACTAAATGAATGTTAAAAAAAATGACTCTAAATCAATCCATATGCTTTTTAAAGTTTCTTTGCATGTTAATAGAGCTTATGCTGTCTTTTAATGTATGCTTTTGAACTTACTTTAGTTTGAGGAGTGTGATATCACACATTTATTAGTTTTTACAGGAGTCGTTTGATGTAACGGTTGTATTTTGTGATTTTAATGCACGATTCAGCTTCTCAACATAAAATCAAAAACATTGCTACATTTCAGGCATAGCAGGAAATTGTGCAAGTTTAATTAGGGAAGTAAACTTTTCTAAGATGAACTCTGTCAAAATTTTAAAAAAAAGAAGAAAAAAAAAGTGGGAGATCACAAAAAGGGAAATAGCCAGAAAATTCATACAAACGAAAGGAATTTATGGAAATTTTCATAAATGTGCGACATCTCAATCTTAAATTAAAATGAAATGCAAAAGTTTGCACTGAAAGGCTGCATACAAGACCTTATTAAAACAAAATAAAACCTCAATAATTACAGATTGCTTGAAACAATATAATATGTATTACACTGAGGTGACAAAAGTCATGGGATACCCTGCTAATAGCGTGTCGGTCCTCCGTTTGCCGGGCGAAATGCAGCATCACGACGTGGCATGGACTCTACGAGTCGTTGTCAGTCCTCTGGAGAAATACTGAGCCATGCAGCCTCTATAGACGTCCATAATTACGAAAGTGTTGCCTGTGGAGGATTTTGGGCACGAACTGATCTCTCGATTATATCCCATAAATGTTTGATGGGATTCATGTCGGGCAATTGCGGTGGCCAAATCATCCGCTGGAATTGTCCAGAATGTTCTTCAAACCAATTGCGAACAGTTATGGCCAGGTGGCATGTCGCATTGTCATCCTGGAAAATTACAATGTTGTTTGAGTACATGAGGTCCATGAATAGTTGCAAGTGATCTCTCAGTAGCTGAACGTAATTATTTCCAGTTAACGATCGGTTCAGTTTGACCAGCGGACCTAGTCCATTCCATGTAAACACAGCCCACACCATTATGGAGCCACCACCAACTTGCACAGTGCAATTGTTGGCAACTTGGATCCATGGATTCATGGGGTCTGCGCCACACTCATACCCTTCCATTAGCTCATACCAACTGAAATCGTGACTTATCTGACCAAGCCACTTTTTCCAGTCGTCTACGGTCCAACTGATATGGTCACGAGCCCGGGAGCGCCGCTGTTGGCGATGTTGTGCCATTAGTAATGGCACCCGAGTCTGTCTTCTGCTGCCATAGCCCATCAAAGCCAAATTTCGCCGGACTGTCCTAACGGACACGCCCGTCGGGCGTCTTGCATTCATTCCTGCGGTTACTTCACGCAGAGTTGCTTGTCTGTTCACACTGACAAGTCTACGCAGACGTCGCTCGGCGCGGTCATTAAGTGCCGGCGGTCGACCACTGCGCTGTCCACGATGGGAGATTATACTTGAATTTAGGTATTCTCGGCACACTCTTGACTCTGTGGATCTCGGAATGTTGAATTCCGTAACAATTTCCGAAATGGAATGTCCCATGCGTCTAACTCCAACTAGCATACCGCGTTCGAAATGCGTTAATTCTCGTCGTGTAGCCATAATCACATAATCAACCTTCTCAAACGAAGCATTTGAACACAAATGAAAGTACTACCCAGGCACTGACCATTTATATAATTTGTAAGCGACACTACTGCCATCTATATATTTGCATATTGCTATCCGATGACTTTTGTCACCTCAGTGTATATCCAGAATTTAAAAAATAAATAAGTGGTTTTTGCACTTAATTTAATAAATTTAACGTGTTTTAAACCTAAATAAAATTATTTGTCTGCAATAAGTAGTTTATTGCACTAATTCCATTACCAAAAATCTCAAATTACACAATTATCGTGATTGTCTATATTATTTTTGCAGCACTACATATATATATTAAAAAATGAGTACGTAAGTTTTTAAAAATTGAGATTTAAATACTCGGAGGTATTATAAACAAAATAGTAAAAAATTAGTATATTTGCTTATTTTTAAGTAGAGAATTTAAGCAGCGTAGATGATTGTTCGAATAGATTTAATGATCTGAAGAATTTAAGTTGTTTATGTAGTCCTGAAATAAATACTCATAATCCATTTACTGAAGAAAAAGCACAAGCATTGATACACATATTGACATATTCCATCACTTTAAAGCTAAACAATGTTATCTAAAATATCTGTGTCTTTCTAAAAAAAAAAACCCACTTCACGTCCTACCGTTAGATCTTAGAAACATAACTTTGAAAACCGTATTTGCTACACATGGTTTCAAATAAACACCACAGTTATATAAAAGTTTGATGTTTCATAAAAGTTTATCATCAAGAGAATAGAGGATATTATAGAAAAACTATTGCTTTAATAGTTTTGTTTAACATTAAAGAATCTATTTTATATGTTTTAGAATATTTTTTGTATTATTTGCTCTTACTTAAATTTTTCTTTGGATTTTGAATTAAAAAATGTTTTAATTGACTGGCACTGTTATATTATTAACATGGAAATAATACAGTCGATTTCCATCAGAATGAATTTCGCGAGACCGCTAGAATCTATGTACTACTATAATCAACTTTCGTATCATTGGACATATATTTCATCAATAAGTGTTTTGTTAGTCAAAATCTTTACAACGGAATTTTCGTTCCACCGGAGTTCCCTTTAATTGAACTTTATTTCAAATCTAAATTCAGAAGAGTGTTTGTTTTCTTTTACGATGTTACACCTTCTTTCCAATTTACTATTTATAAAGGTTACAGCGATACGAACGTTATTAAAAAAATTACCTTTAGTTTGTATTGTATCCCGTAGAGTCTATATTTTAATTAAAGCAGTCAGATTTTTGATCGATAATCTTTTTAGAGACTTTGCTATGTCTACTCTGTATGTAATTTTCTTTTTAATTTTCATTTGCAGCGTTCGCAGTGTTAATCATAATGTAACTGCTACAATAATACCTATTGTTACGTCGAATCATGTAGAAGCCTCAAAAAGACAGTGAGTATTGTTAATTTTATAGTTATATAGTATATATAAAAATCACGAAGGGCAAACAACAACAACAACAACAAAAACTTTATAAAAACTTTTGTACACACATTCGAATGTTTAAATTAATATTACATAAGTAGTAGAAACAAGAAAGAAAAATCATGCTTCACACATAGGTTATGAAACATTTTTCAACACTTTCGACATACTATAACGAAACTTCACCATTTAATAAAAAATATATAGGGGAGACTAGAGAAAATTGACCCACTATTTACAAAATGATTTTTTATTGTTTAAATATTGGACATAGAATACAGTTTTATATATAATTTTATTCGTTATACAATCAGTTACCAAAATAAAATTGTTACATAAGTGTAATATATAAGAATTTTCAAAAATGATTGACTTTAATGAGGAAATAATGGGTCAAGGCTCCCCACATATGGAACGGTTGAACCACTTTGTTTTATATTGAAGTTTTGTGAAGAGAAGTAAAATCAGTTTTAAAAAAGCAAAATAACTTTATGCTTAGATGCTTTAATTATCATTTTTTTTTTCAAAATATGATGCTTAAACAAACCTGTTTAGATGCAATCGCAAATCAGAGGAAGAAAATTTTTGTTTTAAACAAGATTTTGTCTGAGCAGGTACAATTGTACAGAAGAAAAAATGAAATTTTAACGTTTAAAAGCGTCAGAGACAGGTTCCGTTTTCAGAGTGTTTCATGCATTATTATATCCGGATTTAGGAGCCACTATCCCCCTTTTTTTTGTCTCCTTGTCCTACTTTTTGTGACACTCGACCTGACAACTCTAGTTATCACACAGTTTGGCTTCTTGTCATTGTGTTCATCCTGGTGAAATTTGTCTACATACCTTCCTAAAGCTTTTCGATCAATGCTATGTTCTTTTGCTGTTGCATGACCACTTAACGTATCATTAACATCTTTTAACCTTTTCAGGGTTAATTAGTACTTTCAGTACTAAAATGCTGAAATAAATAACTGGCACCGGAATTTACGAACAAATTTATTTGGAAATAAGAAAAAGACTGTATTTCACATATATTATAAATGGAAAAAAATTTAGAAAAATTCTGATGCCATTGTGGCGTTTGGGAAATAAAATTAAGTGGTTTCATAAACATACTACTACCTTTGAAAGGGTTAAGACTGCTGCTTTCATACTTTCTAGTCCTTTCTAGTCTTTTCCACTGTTTCCATTTACCTATTGTAAGTAATATATAGATGGAAAACAAATCATATCAACTTTCCCATTTATATTTCATAAACTTTTTCTTGCAGATACTATAGCAATTTTTTACATCTTTATTTAATCAGTTTTAAACATTTTCTTTCCATCACTTCATTTTCTGTAGCTTTAAAGAATAAATTTACATTCTTTT
Organism: Maratus speciosus; assembly: GCA_963932465.1. NCBI lineage: Eukaryota > Metazoa > Arthropoda > Arachnida > Araneae > Salticidae > Maratus > Maratus speciosus. The sequence continues at coordinate 149,978,644 of OZ010788.1, forward strand.
TCATATATAATCATTAATCTTTCATTGTGCACAGTGTATAATAAAACTATTTCCAAAAGCACTTAATTAAGGAAGCCTTGAGCATATGGTCATCCCTCCGCCACATTGACTGGGTCAAGCTTCACCACATAGCCCTTTTCTAAAGAGTAGCACATTGTTATGTTAAGCCTAACTTACAGTACAATCTTTATGCCTGGAATGAAAGCTCGATATTTCTGCATTACTTAAAACCTACTTACTTAAATTTCTATGATATATTTTATCAGAAAAAAACTTACAATAATATTTCTATAAAACAAAACTTTTAGGTTGAAAGCGCCTCACAATTGAATTTTCCCACACCTATTTTGATTATTTGTATGAAACAAAGACTGTTGTTTGAGCATTCCAGTAACTTTGGTTGACACCTATTGATAAAACTCTGAAATTGTTTTAAATATGAAAACTGATGGGTGGGTCAAGCTTCCCCTATGGTCAACCCTCCCTAGTCTCCCCTATATCTATCTGAATAAACAATTTAGAAAGTATATAACATAGTTTATCACCCAATTTCATCGGGTACAATTTTTTATAGAAGCCCTAATAATTAATGTATCATAACTATGTGGTGCAGTACTATAAGGTGCAATAATATGAGTGTTCTACGACAATTACAGCTCGAGTTATAAGTGTTTTAAGTTGTCAGCCCCTTATAGTTATGATACACTAATTATGGGGCTTGTGTAAAAAATCGACAGGGCCCACCTCCACCAACCTCCCCTTTTCCTTAAAACGATTAAGTTTAGTATACGAAATTTATCTGGGCTACGACGATTTGGATTCGAGTTATAAGTGTTTTGTGGTTATCGGTTACTTATATTCGCACTATAGTAAAATTTAGAGAGCTTCGGTTAAAAAAATCTCGACAATGTCTTCTTCTGTAAATTATGTCGATTGCACTTATACTCTAAAGCGAAAGCTGTGTTCCCGGGGCGGTCATCCCTGTCATTCCCCCCTGTTCACGTATATAAAATTTCCTCGCGTTGAGATAATTTGATCACAAGTTAATAGAGTTTTAATTTGTCGGGCTTTTATATTCCGCTTTTTCTAAAATTTAGAGTGTTTGATAAAAAATGATACTGATAACAGCCTCTCATGATGTTGAACCATACAACGTTTGGGGTCCAACGACAGTTAAGAGTCCGAGTTATAATGGGAGGGGGTGGGAGGTGCAAATGTCAAGGGACCGAAATGCCATCGGAACTGAAACGTCGCGTCGGACCGAAGTGTCGGGACAGTAATGTTCTGTTCCCATTTCAGCAATTAGTGCCATAGTCGATAAGATATTCGAATTCAGAACTGAAACCAAACCGACACAAAAACGAAACGTTTAAAGTCAATCCGATCCGAATTCCATCCGCACCGAAAAAGAAAAAAAAAAAAATAGTGTCAACCCAACTCGATACAGGACCTTTAGTTCGAACCTATGTTGTGCTCATCGACCCCGTTCAGAGTTTTCTATGGTTTTCTTTGGCTCTTGCATAAATACTGGTTAGGTTCCCACAGGAATATTCCCCACTGAGGGAAATCCCCACCTCTCCTTGGCCCATATCCCTCGCGGAGATAATCGGCCATAACAACCACCACCACCACCATCTTTGTTATCTCCCTATTGAATACTCTTTTTATTTACATGTTTGAAATCTTGATTATTTCACCCTTTTTAATTATACCATTGCTTTAATTATATGCTAATTATATATGATTACTTCTTACTATATGATTTTATTTAATGCAACTTTTAAATATTTTTTGTATGCTTTTATTTAACTTCTAGTAATGTGTTTCGTTCACCTAAAACTGTACAAGAGAAAATTTTGTGCTACTCTCTGTGTTTCCTTTTCATCGCTATGATGGTGTTTATGGCAGCTTTATGCATAGTATCAGAAAGATGGAAGAGTAAGAAGTCTGTTAATTTTTTTAAAACTTTATCACTTGCTTTAACGAAAGAAAAAAATGTAAATTCCATGCTCAACGTATTAGTCTAGGTTAACGTAGTGGTTATTTGGAAGTTAATATTAACGCAAGTTTTACATTATCAAGTAACACACGAAAATGAGTTCTGCCAAATGTTTATAGATGCCTGGGAACATATAGTGACAATGGACCAAAGGCGCACGATTTAAAAAATTATAGGAGGGCCTGAAGTTGTAATTTTAAAGTAAATGGAATAAGTAAGATTATGAATAATTAATAAAATAACTATGGAAATAATTAATCGTCCATACTAATTATTAATATCATTGTCACGAAATAATAATTCTTTTACATAAAAGATAATTATGATTATCAAATGAGACATAATTGGGGCAGCACCTTTAAAATAAAAAGTATTTAATACAGTTTAAAAAAAAACCCTACAGAAACAAATTTTAGAGTATCAGTGCATGTAATTGCCTTTCCTTTGCGATTTTCAAGAATTAAATCTACTGAAACTGCTTGAAATTTTAGTTACAGTAATACTAATATAAACAAAATGAAGTCAAATGTTGAAAGTTTTAGCTATTAAATAAAAGGATTCAAAATAAAAATGCGATTTGCAAAATTGAGGTTGAGACCTCTTATCGGCAATTTTTTTTTTGTTAGAAATTTAATAACTATTTGTAGTATATTTCTTTATAAGGTAACTGCTTTTCAAAGGAAAATTATCAAAGATAAAAAAAAAAATAAATAAATAAATAAATAAATAAATAAAAATAAAAATAATAATAATATTCTTTGGTCATGTCAATACTCATATCAAATTTCAGATATCATATTTTATGGTTTTATATCTTGTTAATTAATTATTTTTCGAATTCATCCATTTACATCTAATGTGAACAATATTGGAGTGCAATTTAGGACAAAGTTTCAGATTTAACGCTAAAACAAAAACAGTATTGCTGTCAGCAATCGCTTTTCTTCAGAAATTATTACATTATTTAGAAATTAATTAAATTATTTTCGTGAGAGAAAAAAAAATCATTTATCATCTTTCTCCTAAAAACAATCAGTTCGAAGCATTGCAATTGATTGTTTTCTTCAGTCCAGCATCTTATTTATTATTAACTCTGACATTTTGCTAACAATTCTCCGAAAAATGGTTCAACTAAAAGTGCATTAACATCGAGTAGTTCTGAAAATAAATAACTTCCATATTTATGAGTTTACTTAAAATCGATTTCCCTTTATGCGTAATATATACTAACGAGAAACAGAACAGTAAAAAATGTTGTAACATTTCGACACTCGCATTATTTTCCTATAAACTAATGTGTAATTCACAAGCATTTCCGTATTTTTTAACACGCATAGCAACGAAAATATGAATAAATCAAAAACTCAACGATAAACTCAAAATTAAACTCAAATTAAACTGAATAATATGTGTATGCATTCATTATTCTAACGAATTTTTGTATGTATTCTTTTGAAATTAACAATAATTCTTCACGTCGCAAAACTTCATAATAAATCTGTACGTCATTACAATTTTATAGCACACGGAATTTTGAAAATCATTTGTGACAAACCTTTTGAGATGTCAGTTTGCAAACATACAGGGATTTCTAGTATCTTCAGTTTTGCAATAATTTTTGTACTCATAGTAATTTTTTTAAATTAATAATTTTCATGATTTTTTATAGAATGTTTTGGTTTGTTATTTGAATGAGTGCAAGAAAATTTGTAGAACTTATAACTTATATCTGTGTTTATATATCTACCAACTATGCAAGTCGGCAAAAGTGGAAAAATATTCTTTAAAAATATTGTAGCATCGCAGATTAAATTTGAAAACAATGCTATTTTCAATTTAAAATAACTTTTAGTATAGCCTTCGTACCAGTACCTAAAGACTCACCAACCAAAGATTCTACATGTACTATAGTTTTTGAAACTCTTGTATAAGTGAGCAGTGTTTCTGGTAAATTTACAACTTCGTTTACTAGTATACTTTCGAAATAATTATTCGCCAAACTTCATTAACAACAACAACAAATGCAGAAATAATACAATAGATATAAGTATTATGTTATTTTATCGCTTGAACAAACAGTCTAAAAGTTGCTTTCAGCGATATCTAAAGAGAAATGCCTCATAAAATTACAAATATTCTGACAGAGGAATGAAACTTTTATGTATGTAGATAAAAAGACACCGAGTATTTCAGGCATTGCTCACTTCTTTTATCTGAAACACAAAGTTTTATTATCTACAGGACCATCGCACAACAACTGCGTGAGAAAGACTTTGAGGAATGTTGGGAAAGATGCTGAAAAATTGATTTGTGTCCATCCCCCAAAATTTGATAATAAAATGAAAGCATTGAAATAAAAAAGGAAATCATTCAACAAATATCCCAGTATAATCAGTGGCTACCTTGCATCCTCTCCCTCCTTTTTTAAAAAAATCAAAAACACTTATCCAAAAGAGAAATTACTAAATAAAACAACGTGAATACATAACTAACAATACGTTTATTTAAGTATTGCGCTCCAGCGCAATACTTATTTGTTTCCAGTGTCACTTCTCAATGTTAATTTAACATTGAAAAGCCTATGGAGCTCATAACTTTTTCATTTTTTTCTTCCCATCGTTTTGTCCCTGATGCCACAATTTTTTTATTCTTTGCTAATTCTAATAATAATATAAATTTAAAGTGTGAAAATATTTGCCTGACGTCAAGGTAAAAAATGATCATAAAATGCCTTTACATATGGGTGAATTTTAACCCAGAGAGTAACATAGGCTAATTTTTATTTACGTTATTCAAATATTTTTCTTAATAATTCCAAATTTTCTGTTTTTTCATTGAGAATTAACGGACATTTTCCAATAAAATTTAACCTTTTTCCTTCATTGTTGTAAATAATTCAAAAACCGTAATAATAATTTGTCTATTTTCAGTTGAATGATTTTCACGTGAAACATTAAACTGAAATAGTTATTATTTAAGAATTAAAAAGGTGATGAATATGGTGCCATAGTGGAAATAAAAATGACATTTTCAAACAGATTTTTTAAGCTCAGATTTGAATTTTTTGGCCAAACTATAGCAACCTGCATTACTGCACTGGTGAAACATTTTGAATTATACATAGGTAAATTGCATCCCACATTGTGATGCGATATCGCATAAATCAAAGCCTGATGATGATATCCTCCATTAATTTTGAAATGTGTTCGTCTGTAGTTATTCGTCTGTAGTCACAACTAACACACAAAACATCACATATTAAACAAAAACCTGATTTTCAGAAACAAAATTTATTTTCTAAATTGTTTAAGCCCGAGAAGGGACAGATATTAAGATATTTCATCCAATTCGTTCTACATTTAATGTTAAATTTTTGTTACAAATAAGTTAAAGCAATTGAACATTAAAAAATAAAAATGAAATTCATACAATATGATACTTAAAACACCCTAAAAACTTAGATTCCGTTCAAATAAAATTGAAATAAATCTTAGAATTTTTTAAGTTTTGTATTTTGCATGTATCTTATCATTTTATGTACAATCGTCATAAACATAATAGAAAATCTACAATACAAATATTTTAAAAAGTCTAAGATTTATTTAGATTTTATTTGAACGGAATCTAAGTTTTTAGGGTGTTTAAAGTCTCATATTGTATGAATTTCATTTTTATTTTTTAATGTTCAATTGGCTTAACTAATTGACCTGTTGAGAAATTTACACCAAAAACTAATCAGCACCAATTTATATCAGGGACTAACTGAATATCAATTTTTATTAAATTCCGTGCATTAGTTCTTGAGATAGAGTGCCCACAAAATTTGCGCCACATACATACAGACAGACAGATAGAGTCACAGACTCACACACAGACATTTTGTAAAACCATGTTTTTCGGAATCTCTGATTCCTAAAATGTGTAAATCCGTCGAAAACCGAAAGTCGAAAAATTTCACGAATCCAGTACTTTCTTCTTGTAAAGATAGAAGAAAGTAACAAATAGGACGGGGGTAAGGAAAGAAAAGAGAGGAGTGCTATAGAAAACAGGTAAAACTGGGGATAGGGGTTAATCAAAACCAAATGCACTGGTTATGCCAAGTAAATTAAATCATGCAGACGTGGTAAATGATAGGTTAAACATCATTACAAGTTTTCTGCCTCTTGTCACTGTTTCTAGAGATTTTCTTATTATGCAAATATTATATTGTGATGCATGTGCAATATGATTTTAACTTTATTGAATGGGAGATCAATGTCTGTATCATGATTTAAACGGGATAGAGCTGTGGATGATTTACTTCTTTTGATATCTGCTACGTGTTCTTTAATCCTTTCTTGTAATTTTCGAGTGGGGATGCTCACATATGTACTATATGTTTTAAATCTATTATTATATGATATAAACATGAGACTGCAACCCTCTCTTTTCTTTCCTTCTCTCCCTACTATTTGTTTTTTGGTTTCGCCATCTGCTACTTAATCAGTCTAGGGGAGATGGGGAATGAAAGGGACATTTTGTCTTTGCAAGCTTATAAAATAATGACATTAAAAGATATCACTTGCAAATTTGCGCCTAATTTTCATCTAAAACCTTTGCTTTGATAGTACTAAAACCTCTTATCCTCAAGTACAGTAATTTAAAATATATACGCATTTTTATAAATTAGGAAAAATGTCCCGTTTAACCGTATTGTAGGGGGATTAAAGGAACACTGTGCGGGATTGAAAGGGACACACATAAATAAAAGACTTTTATCAAATTTTTCTTTTTATCTGCGATTACATTATTCAAAAATAAAAGATAATTATACACAAATAAAAATAAAATTTATTGAAACATATGATAAAATAAAAATAAAAAATAACATGTTTAGGCCTACTTGACATAAAAGAACTTTAAATCAGTGAAAAATTCAAAGAAAGATTTAGCTCTAGCTGTCTCACCACCAGTTACGGGTTTAGGTAACTTCACCAGAATATCATTAATATTCACGTCATTCATGCCAATAGTATCACTAAATACAAAATAGTATTATTCTGGTTTTTTTCTGAAAAATAAACTTTAAATTCATTACGAGTTCTTTTCTGGAGTTTCTGGATACAGTGCAACAGGAATATCGCCATAATTATTCCATTACCTTTAGCAGATTTCATTGTCTTAATATTTATATTGCTTTCACAATTATCAACTAAGAGAAGCGCAAGATCAGTTTTTTTGGAACAACTAGAATGTTTAGCTAATGCACAGTTGCTTTAAAAAACTTCTGCAGTTATTGACCAACTTTGATAAGCAAGTCCAAGTTTTGGGGATGGGGCGCCTCCGAGCTTGAATTACTTGAAATTCTTTCTTGGGAAAGCGAATACTGTTGAACAGAGTTACCTGATGCAGAAACAAAACAAAAAAGTGTGACAAGTTTACCACGTTCAGCTGATGTTATGTGAGAAAATTGTTTTTCACTACGTTTTGCTACTAATATTAGGTGGTTTGTGCTCTGTCATTAAGCCTGTTTTATCACAGTTTTATATTATGTTCTGTGTAAATTTATTGCGATCCATAACTAACTGAAGGTTTTTAAAAAATATCAACATTAGCTTTGTTGAAACTTGTACTTATTTTTAAACGAAGGCTGTAGTTTCTTAAGAAAAAGTAATGAATTTCGACGCATAAAGTCTTGGAACCCATCAATTCCAGCTTGCTTCTTTGTTTGCCAGGATAGGGACATATTTGAAGAGTTCAAAGCAATTGAATACTCGTATGCACAGTTGTCAAACCATAGATGATATTAGATGCTTGGAGCAAATATGAATCTAACTCTTTTTATTGAGCTTCACTAAAGGAAGCTTGAGAGGAACAGCGTGTCCCTTTCATCTCCATACCCACCTAGCAAAATTAAAAATGTATTCGTGCATGATAGTATTTTAGCTAACAAAATATACTGATATTTACATAAAGTGCCTATTTTACAGTGCTAAATAGCATAACTATTATAATGCTAAACACAATATTACTTTTTTTAGAGAAAAAAGAAAAGCAACATCAAAATTTACTTCTTTATATCGGAAACTGTTTTTGCTTTCACTACCTACAACACTACAATTGCTGATGTTAGTTGTAAAGATTATTAAGACAGAACGAGTATCGTCATCCATTTAGCCAAAGTTGAAACTTTGTACATTTTATTTTCTTCCTGAAATTTTCAGTGTCACTTTCATCTCTTGTCCTTTTCATCCCAAGTCTTCCCTACATCTTTAAAACTCAACAGTTATCAATTTTAAAACGCTTAATATTTAGCTGAAAGCGCTAGTGAATTTTAGACATGTTCTGACCGTCCATGATTTTTAAATCATGAATAGTTTTAAATGTTTGAAAACTTTTATACAGTTGCACCTATTTACTAATAAATGTATTATGAAACATGTATTGACGTTGTTTATTTGATTTATTGAGGTGAATGTGACGTTTCAGTTTGAGATATAGAATTTTCTATATACATTTTATTGCAGAAATATCTTTTGAAAATTATGTTGCTATATTCTAGGACAATTTTACGTTCTATCACCGTAAAAATACCCTCTGAATTTTACATTTTTCAAAATTAATTTTCTAAAAGTGGTGCAAAGTATAACATAAGCGCGAGTTACTTTACATCACTTAATATAATCATAAAAAAACAATATATTTTACTCACGCAGCCACACTTGAAATTTATGTTTTTACCCTATACTCCCCCTCCCCCCCCCCCCCCCCCCCGCGCGCGCGCTCTTAGTGCCAGAAAACGCCTAAAATTAATAAACTTCAAAATATCACAATTCGGTAAGTTTTGGACGTAGAAGAATAGAAATTTTACTAAATAAGATGTATACGTTTGAAACACATAAACTTGCTAATGGCACACATAAACAAGAGCTTTTATACGAACTTGTACAAATAACATTGCTTTATCATTAATGTTATTTGTACAAATTCTTTATAAAAGTTCTTGTTTATGTATTTTTACCGTATACATCTTATTTATTATACGGGGTGTTTCTAAATGAATATCGGGGTTTTAACGCTTGGTAGTATTTATTACATAAAACTTAAAATTATAATTAATACATAAAATGAAAGAGCAACTCAAATATTTTTACCTACAAGCTTACAAGTGTTCAATGTGAGCAATTTTCGTCACACGGCACACATCAAGTCGATAGCCCAGTTCTTCCCAAACGTTGATTAGTGTTTGTGGGGTTATTATTGCAAGAGCTGCAATGGTCAGCTGGTAGTGGAGGCACATACACACGATCCTTTATGAACCACCACAGGCAGAAACCGCATGACGTCAGATCGGGTGAGCGTCTGAACAGAACTTATTTGCTAATCAACGTTTGGGAAGACTTGGTGTGTGATCGACTTGATGTGTGCCGTGTGACGAAAGATGCTCACATTGAGCACTTGTAAGCTTGTAAGTAAAACTGTTTGAGTTGCTCTTTCATTTTATGTATTATTTATGTATTAAGTTTTATGTAATAAATACTACCAAGCGTTAAAACCCGATACTCATTTAGAAACACTCCGTATTTCATGGGGCAATTGTCCTACCATATGTTAAAAAAATTTTAGTGTTTTACTTACTAGAACATGAAGAAAGTTTTTCTAAACATAAATTACAGCCGTATAAAAAATAAAAGTTTCGTAATTTTTTAAAGAATAAATATTTTGACCTAAATGGATTTTCATATGATGAAGAATAACTCTTGAAACCTTTTTGCAGATGGAATCATGGCACTGAAACTGAGGGTTCAGGAATTCGCTATTGGTGAACGACAAACAAGATATCCTGTATAAAAATCAAACATTTTTTAACGTGATTTGTTTTACTGTAATAGAAATGAATTGTAATTGAAAAATAATATGTTCTCAATATTTTTTGCTTTGAGATGCAAGAGCGGCGCTCAATTATCAAAAGCAATATTTCATTCTATAATATTCTATGACATTTCATTCTATTATAGTCCAGGCAATAGAGACCGTATAGGGGCTCTACCTAGCAAAATTCATGGTAGTTCTGAAAAAAGGCTTACTATATGTTTTTTGGGTCGCTGAATCCGAATTTTTAACTTCCTACCAAAATTTCAGCCGGCAACCCCCCCAAATTTTGGTAAAATGCCCCTAAAAAGGTTTTTATTAAAAACATTAATTTTTTACTGTTTTAGAGGAAAAGTATCTAGAAATTCAGAAAGTAGACAAAATTTGCAACAAATTATATATATGACATTATGACGTGGGATGAAGGGGGAGAGGGGATTTGCCTCGGAACATGCGTCGCGGTGCTGCTTGGACTAAGTTGCGCAATTCCACTTAACCACTCACATCGTTTACACTAGGCCTCCTATCTCCCCTCCGAACTTTCCCTATAAGGTTTATTTTGGGTCGCTGAATCCGAATTTTTAATTTCCCCCAAAATTTCACCCCCCGTAACCCCCCCCCCCCAAAAAAAAATAGTTGTTTTTAAATTAATTTTTTTATTCTTTTAGGGGAAAAGTATGTAGAAATCCATAAAGTAGACAAAATTTGCAAGAGATAGGATATATGACATTATGACGTAGGATAAACAGGGAGGGGGGGGGGGCTTCCTCAGAACATTCCCCGCGCGCTGTTCTCAAAAACCAAATTTTTTCAAAAAATCAATTTTTTGGAGGTTTGTCAGGAGAAATTTTGGTGGGAAGTTAGAAATTCGGATTCAGCGACCCAAAAAACATAAAGTGAGTCGAAATCCAGGACTAGCATTAATTTTGCCAGGTAAAATCCCCTATTGCCTGGACTTGCATAACTTAGTGCACATAGCGCCGCAGTGTATGTTCCAAGGCAGCCCTCTCCCTCCCCGTTCATCCTAAGTCGTAATGTCATATATCCTATTTGTTGCAAATTTTGTATACTTTCTGAATTTCTACATACTTTCCCCCTAAAACAATAAAAAAATTTTAATTAAAAATTAATTTAAAAGCAACTATTTTGGGAGGGTTGCGGAGGCGGGAAATTTTGGGGGGCAGTTAAAAATTCAGATTCAGTGACTCAAAAAACTTAAAGTAAACCTTATAGGGAAAGTTCGGTGGGGAGATGGGAGGGCGAATGTAAACGATTTGAGTGGTTAAGTGAAATTGCGCAACTTAGTCCACGCAGCACCGTGGCGCATATTCCGAAGCAGATCCCCCATCCCCCTTCATCCTATGCCATAATGTCACATATCTAATTTGTTGCAAATTTTTTCTACTTTCTGAATTTCTAGATACTTTTTCCCTAAAACAATAAAAAAATTGATGTTTTTAATAAAACCTTTTTGGGGGGCATTTTACCAAAATTTGGGGGGTGGGTGTTGCCGGGGGAAATTTTGGTAGGAAGTTAAAAATTCGGATTCAGCGACCCAAAAAACATATAGTAAGCCTTTTTCAGAACTACCATGAATTTTGCTAGGTAGAACCCCTATACGTTCTCTATTGCCTGGACTATAATAGTAATCCAAAAACTTGAGCACTAGCCAAATTAATTTCCAAAAAATTACACCTTTCCTCTTTTTGTAATAAGATCATCACGAAAAACGGCATACCTGAGTGTTAAAAAATATATTGAATATAAATACAAGGTGGCCATAATTAAACTGACGGTACTCAGAGTGTTCTGTAGCGCGATCTGGGAGAATGGCGCCAAATTTTGTAGGAAGATTAAACAAGACGAGGGACGAAAGATTCTACGAAAAAAAAAAATTAGTTCCAAAAATCACCGTTAGGGAATATGTGGCGCTGTGTATTCGAAAAAGAAAGTTTCAAAAAAATGCAGAATCAATACTGAAATAAAATTTCCTTTTATTTAACGAATTTAGCAATTTAATCCAAGCTCAAAATGGTAACAGTTTGTAAAAAGCTAAAAATTTACATAAACACTGCTAAAGTTTCTTTATCTGCAATTTCACTTACAGAGCCCCAAAGAAAGCAACAGCAGAAGAAGAAGTTCTTTATTCAAATTTCACGTTACTTCTTTTGGCCCAGTGCCAGCTTGTTCGGCTTTAAAAGGTAATGTGCTACTGTTGAAGCAATTTCATTGAAAGTTATCTTTCACAATGTCTCCTTTTTTTGTGTCGAAAGAGCTCTACTAGTCAAATTCTTTTACCTCAACCAGTGCAATGCGCCAGTCGCTCTTCGTGCTACTAGAAACCACAAAAAAATGTGTAAAGGTTCGGTTCGGTTCTTTGTCAGTTTATGGTTTAAAAGCAATGGTTGAGAAGTTTGAGAAAACAGGCTCTCTAAAAAAATGTTCAGTCAGGGCCGTGCGAAGTAGGGGGCGAAGGGGGCACCAAATTTATACTACAAACCTCTTTTTTTCTTCTTTTTTCCAAAAAAAAAAATATTGTATATTTACATATTGGGAATTTTTTTTTCCAATGGAAGTACGTACACTTTTCGTTTCAAAGTTATTTCATTGTCCTTTACCCCCCCCCCCCTTCCACCGAAATAAAAATTTATGAATAAGGACTTCTTTCTTTTCAAAACTTGTTTTGGGTCTTTGTCTTAATATCTTTTGTTAACCTTCTCTTTTTTGAGTCTGTGCTTCTGACAAAATCATATACTCTCAAAATAGCATGGGGTTTCTTTCTTGGAATATAAAAGGGTTCCAAACTGTTATACTGTACTGTTAGATACATTTTTTCTACACCCATTTTCCAGATCCCCTTTGACAAAATATAAGTGCAATGTTCTCTTATGTTATTTAGTTTTTTGAAATTTCTGAATTAAAATTAAACGAAAAGTTTCAAAATAAACGCGAAATATGTATTCAGTAACATTTGTTTCTGTTTCTGCACTTTTTAATTGTGTGACACCTGTCACAAAGAAAAATTGGGAGAGGTTGGGGGGGGGGGCGTCAAATTGAATCTTTCCTCCGGGCGCAGTTTTCTCTTCCCACGCTGCTGTGTTCAGTCAGGCAGAGGACGAAAACCCGTATCACAGGATACAACCGAAGAAGTGGCAACGGCGATTGTCGACAGAGCACCAGACAACAGAAAGAGTCATTAGCCGCTGTTTTCCAACTCCATGGCCACCTCGTTCCCCCTGTCTTACACCCTACGACTTTTGACTATGGGGTTACCTAAAGCCCAAGGTCTATCACGGAGGTGTCCAGGACGTGGCTACGTTGAAGGATAACATATCGCGAACTGTACGGGAGTTTCTTGCTGACATGTTATTCTCTGCTGTTGTAAATGCTGCGCACAGGATGCAATATGTGGTCCACAAAAACGGCGGCCACGTCGAACCTGAGTTGGATGTGCTAAATAAACGGTAATTTTATTTCAGTATTGTTTCTTCTTTTTTGAAACTCTCTTTTTCGAATACACAGCGCCACATATTTCCCTGGCGGTGATTTTTGGAACTACATTTTTTTTTCGCGGAATCCTTCGCCCCCCGTCTTGTTTAATCTTCCTACAAAATTTGGCGCCATTCTCGCAATTAGATCGCGCTACAGAACACTCTGAGTACCGTCAGTTTAATTATGGTCACCTTGTACATTGAAATTATTGATTGATAAATTGTTTAATTTTAATTAATATTTCAATTAATTATTAGTAGAGAAATTACGCTCGAAATTATTGACTATATAATACGTGATATATCATATTGCTAACGAAGCGTAGAACCAACAATGTGAAAAATGTCCAAGCCTGGGAATCGAACCCGGAACCCTTGGAATAGCGCTCCAAGTGCTCTACCATTTAAGCTACCAGGACGATACCCAGATTAGCATTTTCCCGCATATGTTGGTAAGACTGCAACTGCAGCACAAGATGGGATAGTGCTGCATATGTGGGAAAATGCTAAGCTGAGCATCATCCTGGTAGCTTAAATGGTAGAGCACTTGGAGCGCTATTCCAAGGGTTCCTGGTTCGACTCCCGGGTTGGACATTTGTCACATTGTTGGTTCTACATTTCACTAGCAATGTGATAAATCACGTATTATATATTGATAAATTATTATTGATTAATAATTATTATCGATAAATTATTATTTATTAAATTAATTGATAAATATATTGAATATTTATCTTTTAAGTATTAATAAAATGATGCAAAGCTGAATAGAAAATAGAATACAGAAATTAAATTTTCATATATGTTTAACGAATTTATTGTAATTTAAAAAAATCATTAAAATATAAAAATAATATTCGATATATAAATATAGCCATGTAATACATATTATATGTTTTATTTGTTTTATTTTACAGTGACACTATCTAAATTATCATATTTTTATTTAAATGAAGATGTTGTTTGTGAAACAGAAGATTGTAAAGAAAGTGGTAAGTATGTTAAACTATCTTTTGTGTGTAGATATGAAAGATGAATAATATGCATGCTTCCACACACACATGCATATACAACAGATCTATCTATCTATACACACACACACACACATATATGTGACATTGTGACGGCAAGTAGTTGGTATTGTCGAAAAAAAAAAATGAGGGTTTCCATTCCTAAACAGCACAGGTAGCAGCCGACTGGGTTTAAAATAATAAAGAAAAATGAAGAATTAACATAAGGCAGTCGCTTGGAACATTATTCACTTTATTTTCACACTCTCGATTAAATCTAGGGAAGATGCTCTCTCCTTCCATGGTAAAAAGAATAAAGTCTATTCTTCCTGTCACAATTAGTTTAAAAACACTCCATCTCTTGACAGCCGTCTAGTCTTTAATCCGTTAATATCTAACATCTATCACCCATTACGACACCGTTGCTTCCTCATTCTACTCACATAATAAACAGTATTCATCCAACGTTTTACTACCTCCATCTAGCAATCACATTGAATATCCAGTTTGCTACGACTGCAATCCACCACGTTCACCTCTACATGCTAAAAACTAAAAAACTTCTAAGCTCACAGCTCCTCTACTATATGCTATATGCTTTATGCCATCTCTCTGGTTCCCGCCATTCGTATTTATACTCTGCTGAAAAGATTGTTCTAGAAACTTCTTATATTCTCGCACCAGCTATCTAAAGCATAAACAAATGTTAAAATCTGTAGTCGAGATTATGCTAAAATAACCCCTTTTTAGGTGCGTTCGTAATTATATAAATACGTAGCACCTATAGTCGTCGTTCAGTCCGTCCGTCCGTCCGTCTGTCCGTCCGTCTGTCCGTCCGTCTGTCCGTCCGTCTGTCCGCATGTAACAGAACAAAAACTACCCAACCGAATAGTCTGAAATTTCAAATATGTGATTGTTGCAAAATTTTGTCGAGCCATTTCAAATTTTATGAAAATCGGAAGTATAGTTTAATTACAGGGACAGTCAAAAGTTTTTCTTTATATTACGGCCAATGGGAAGAATTATTGCAAGTGGATTTTAATGATATTAGAGCCTTCCGAATGATCTGAAATTTTAAAGATATAATTGTTGCAAAATTTTGTCGAGCCATTTCAAATTTTAGAAAAATCGGACGTATAGTTTAATTACAGGGACAGTCAAAAGTTTTTCTTTACATTACGGCCAATGGGAAAAATTATTGCAAGTGGATTTTAATGGTATTAGAGCCTTCCGAATGATCTGAAATTTTAAAGATATAATTGTTGCAAAATTTTGTCGAGCCATTTCAAATTTTAGGAAAATCGGATGCATAGTTTAATTACAGGGACAGCCAAAAGTTTTTCTTTACATTACGGCCAATGGGAAAAATTATTGCAAGTGCATTTTAATGATATTACAGCCTTCCGAATGGTCTGAAATTTTAAAGATATAATTGTTGCAAAATTTTGTTGAGCTATTTCAAATTTTAGGAAAATCGGATGTATAGTTTAATTACAGGGACAGTCAAAAGTGTTCCGAAAAAATTATTGGAAGTGCATTTTAATGATGTATCAGACTATGCACGTTATGAAGTGCAAAAAATTATACATTCAGTACAATATGGGGTGCAAAAAATAATTTTAAAACTAGTTATAGTACGAACGCACCTCATTTGCCACGTTTGACGAGCAATTTCCAACTTGTTCCCTCTTCAGACGATAAAAGAAATGAATTTATGTCTGCGAAGTTTTAATCATTGGAATATTTTAATTACACCTGGATATTTTAAATAAAAGAATAAATTGAAATAAGTAGGTTTTTTCTTTAAGACAGAATAATATTTTAGCAGTTAAATAAAGATTTAAGGGAAATGTGATATACCGGGATTTAATAGCGGAATTTAATAGGAATTTAAATAATAAAAGTTTTATTAAAGAAAGATAAATAATTGAGCCATTTTTAGATTTACGCAATTTGGAATAAATATGAATTAAGATCTTAGAGATTAATAGACTAGGGTTTTAATTTAATAAGCCGGTATAATATACGGAATATTACTGAAAAAGGAAAATTTACACAAAATACTTTAAACTTGGCGCAAAAATTTAAATTTTGTAATATATATATATATATATATATATATACATTACAATGTTGTTATTATATGTATTAGTAATACATATTATTTTAATATAAATTATAGTTAACAAAATATGTAATAATTATGCAGATAAACATATTTTACTTGATAAAGAAGTTGTTTAGCATTTATATATAGGGTGTAAATATACTTCGGCTAAATTTGTAGCTCACAAATAAATAATTATATATTTTTTTAATATTAAGAAAATTACAATTACAAAAGATAAAAAATAAATTTAAAGATGTATTATATTTAAATAGCAATAAAAATAATATTTCATAACTTACCTTAATATTAATTATATTTTTGCTGAAAACTACTATATTTATATTAAATACATTAAACGTTTAAGAATGTACAGTTGCCTCCAATATCCGCCCCCTCCCCCCCCAAAAAAGGATAACAAATACCCCTTACATTTTAACTAACCAAATCTCACACACACACAAAAAAATGAAATCGCCATTCGGCTGGAAATTGTGTCTCCTTTCAATTTGAGTTAAAATATACGCTTAGTGGGTCGTCTTCATCCTGGAAATGTATCAAATTCTGAAATTTTCAATAGGAACACCTAATTTTGATATCATATTTGCCTTTTTCGATAAATGTTAATTTAGGATACCACAGAAGAAGTCATTCAGTTAAGTAGTTTAAGCAGGTTTAAAATTTGGAACTACTAATATTAAGTTCATTTGTAACGATCGCAAAACAGATTGTAATACGCAAAGTTTTTTTAGCATAATTTAAAAGCTATTTTGCAGAATAAACTGTAATTTTGGATTCGCATGTTTGAAGCTTCTAGAAATCGATTTCTGTGAGGAAAAAAAAATTAAAGATTACAATTCATAATTTTTTCGAAAAAAAAATTTTTTTTTGGATAAGTAATTTCTGAAAAAAAAAAATTAATTATGATGATGAATTATAATAAATGAATTATAGAATTTAGCTCATTTTCAATACGAAGACGACCCCTAAGCTTATGATTTTTCAACACAAATTGAAAAACAAATACAGAGTTTATAGTCAAACGGCTATTTCCGTCTTTTTGTGTGGCAATTTGGAGATCAAAATCTATGGGGAGTTGTCACATTTTGGCCGGAAGTAATTTAATTTCGTGACTTACACACTAGAATTTAATGAATAAATCTTAGATATTCAGGAAAAATTAGCTTAAAAGATTAAAATAATTACAAGTGGAATGATTTTTTCTGTATGTTCAATTTATTATAAAGTTTCATAAATTGACAACGTCTGGTAGTTTTCCAATCTCTATTTTATACAACAATAAACTTTACCGAAAATGTATAAGTATAGGGTTTGGTTAAAGGATAATGGTTTTAATCAGAAATAAGCCAAAAAAAGCGATACATAGAAAGGAATTATTTATACCTTAAAATTACATTTTATGTCATTTTGATTCTCTAAGTTCTGAAAATAACTGGAGTTAAGTGCCACAAGTGAATGCCGATAAAGTGTTGAGATCTCCATCGGAACTTACTGAGATCTTTCAAATTTGTTGAACAGTGTTGCTTACGCTTTTTATTTGATTTCTGCCCACGGAAGAAAATCACAAGAACCAAGTATGGAGGTGTCATAGACTGCTCACAGATCAAAAGAGGCCACGCCCACATCCGTACCTCTATAGCAAGCCGAGCATTACTGCTGTATATGATTGCGATAAGTGAAAGCTGCATGAGGTCACGAGCCTTGTTCCTTAGTTCCTGGGGTGACAGGTCAAAAGGTAGATTAACAACAAGTAATATAAATATTTTGTTTTTAAAGTCAATTCCTACTTAGGTCATGAAAGAAACATTTAATATAATCCCTTAAGCTAATATTAGTTTTTGTTGCATTAAAATATCTCAATTTGTTGATTTTCTATAAGCAAGTATGTGGAGTCTGGAAAGAATAATGGAAGTCTATGGGAATTTGGCGAAATATTAGAGATATCGCCAAGTTGGCGTCACTTTTGGCGATATATCACCAAGTTGGCAAAAAACTTGGCGGTATTTGGCAACAGAACAGGGTCCACCCTATGATAACCCTCCTTATAGATATGAAGATGCATTAAATGCTTCAATAACAAATGGCCGCCATTTTGTCTCCCATGTAAAACTAAAATTAATTAATGAAAATTTAATTAACTAGGGGGCTCTGCCAGTGGCGTAGGAACTTTGTAAAAACAGGGGGAGCCGGGCATATTGCGGAAAGCTAATGGCGTGGATGTGGATCATTTCATTCATTTTGGAGGGTTCCTTCACAGTGTTGCACGTTTCACAAACAGAAGTATAAAATAGAAGCATATCAAAAGATCACCAACTCTTTAATCCAGTTAAAATAATTTTTAATAGATATACTTGATATATAGAAACTTAATTTATGTGTGATCCCGAATACAATATTCAAATTTAAGGCTTCTCCCACTTCCATTTACCAAAAATTAAAGTGCTTTCTGTTGTTTTGCTTACAAATTCTTTACAAATCTCTTCCAAAACAATTTTAAAGGCCTCCTCTTTATAAATATGTTATCGGTGAAGGTAATTTGTAGTAGGCCTATATAAGAACCCATTTTTTCTGGAAATCATGATGGTTGTAAACAATGGGAAAAAGTGTGAAGGTACAAAGAAGTATGCTCACCACGCCCACTCTCTCTTCTCTTTGCTATTAATTGTGTGAATTTCCTAGAAGAAGTATACTTTATTTTTTAATTCAGCAATATATCGTAAACAGATGTGGTGCAAGAATTTCTCCCGGGGGAGCTGAGCCCGTCTGAAATATTCCAGGAGGAGCCTCAGCTCCCCCAGCTCCCCCGGTTCCTACGCCCTTGGGCTCTGCCCCCTACGAGCTACGCTCGTCAACCCCCGTTTCAGACACCGCAGACTCTAACAGCACGCTAATTTGATCGGCTTTAAAAAGATTTCGGAAGATTGAATTATAATTTGAATCTGACAATTATAATCTGACGTAATTTTCACCAAACTTTTCTTTCTCTTTTTAATACACACGTAAAAATACTTTTGTTAGAAATGAAATATGATCATCTTAAAATATCAAATAAATGTCTCGCGCAGTTTTAAATTTAAACTGTTTTGCAATATTATTTTTTGTTCATTTTACGTAAAGTGTAATGTGACGTAAATGTGACGTAAATTCTCCTATTTAAGACTTGTAACGCATGTTAATGAATTTATTATTTTACAATATTCTTTCTCTTTTAAAATAATATAGTTTTTATGACGTAATTTTCAATGAGTTTCTGCTTTTTATATTTTCTGTTTATAATAGTCACGTGTAAAATAAATTTTTATTTTCAAGCAAACGTTATTGTTTGCGCTGTTTATACAGTTGGCAACAGTTTAAATTAATACAATTTTCTAAAATATGTAAAATATCTCTCCCGAAATGCTGAAAATTTGAATTTAAAATAGAAATAAAAACCTCAAAAATGAGTCAAATTAAAAAACTAAATGCAGTCTGCACACCGGAAAATTCTGACGCATAAAATGATCTAAAAATGATTAAATTCCTATGTACAGTTTTTGCTCCTATAAAACTTTTTTAATGGAACGATTTGGTCCAACTTTGGCATTAAATATCTCTTTAAATAATTCTTCGATTTGAAAACTGTCTACATCAGCGTGTTTATCAAACATTTCTCTATAATACCACCGGTTTTCATATTTTTGTATGTAACAGTTTTTTTTTTAAATATTAACGAAGAAAGGCCATGCTTAAGTATTCAAATTGTATGCCGATCTGCCGGGAACATCTACGCAGATTTTCACTGGTCCATTTCCAAATCAAAACTTTTTTATATATATAGAAGGATGGGTTAATATTTGAAAAAACTGTATTAACATCAATTGTTATAAAGTACAAGTTTAAAAAAATTTATTTCAACTTGATAGGATGAATAATAAGTATTTTATTAACGATTGAAAATTTGAACAAGATATGCAAATAAATAAATAAATATAGGGAGAGTGTGAACTAATAGTAGGAATTGTATAAGTTTAATTTTTGAAGTCTGGCAACTAAGAAAATGTTTATATTTTATAACGGTAGATAAACATGCCTAACAAAATTACAAAATTCCCTCAAAAAGTTGCACATAATTTTTTTGAGGCAATAAAAGTAGAATTATTGCAATATCTACATAAAACTGTTTGAATGCATTTAATGTTTATGACGAAGCATTTGTAGTTATAAGTGAGAATTTATCAAGTTTTGGCAGATACCATTGTTTAAAAAAATTTCATCTACTACCCCCCCCCCCCATCCCCACCAATCAATATGTATATATATATATATATATATGAAAAGCTCAAGTGATAAAGATGGTAAGTTACATCATCCTCATTTTGAGAAAATGAGCTGTAAAGTCCCAAATATCTATTTGCGTTTATTGTCAAATGCTTCCTTTATCAATTAAAATCTGTGTGAATATTAGGTTTTTTCAAATAGGTATACAGATGGTGGAGGACCATTAATTATCTTCAGTTATATAATTAACTTAATTTTTTTGTCATATAGCACCTTTATCATCTAAGCTCTTCATATATTTATATTCACTTTTCCTCCTTTGTCCCCTTCAGCCCAGAAAGCTTAAAATCTTTAACACTTTTTCTGCTGTATTTGTTACTTCATTGTAACGCTAAATTATAAGCCTTCTAAAATCTCCCGAATAATAACACTTTCAAATTTGCCCTCTTTCTCCTAGTAAAGAGCATGCAAAATTTTAAATGTATGATCGCTACTGGTAAACGAATTTCAACAATATTATATCTTGCACTACGAAGCACCGCCCCCTGAATACTAGGCCTACGCGCTGACGGAAAAATGGCGGCTGGCCTAGGTGGATTTTTTTAAGCATTTGTACGGTCCATAATAATTTCTAAACGTTTGTTTTGACTTATTTAATTTCAGAAAAATATTGCGGATAAATCTTTTAGAAATTATTGGTATTCAAATTGGACTTTCATATGCTGAAAAAAAAATTTCCCTACGAAAACAGCCATTTTTGTGTCAGCGCGTAGGCCTAGTTTTCAGGGCGAGGTGTACGGACTATAAAGCAATCGTGCTCACTGCAGTACCTCTACAGCAAGTCACGTATTATTTCCTGCAATTTAGGGTGTTCTTTTTGCCACGTCCTGTATAACCTACCTAATCATGTGTCCAACTTGCTGTAAAAGTTCTGAAACATAGTCATCAAAAGCTTCATGAAAAGATGTATTTTATGAATTTAGCCAAATTTTCAAAAAACGAGGTAAAGCTGAAAGTAATAAATAATGTATCAATACGAAGATCAAAAAAGATAAAAATAAATTTAAATTTAAAATACCAACATTATTTAAAATCTGTGCATAAGGGAAAAAAAGAACTTCTAAGACTGATATCAACATCTATTTTTATAATTTTTGTAAACTGCAATTAATTTTTAAATTAAAAAAAAAAGTATATTAACATTACAAAATATGAAACATTTTAAAGTAATCGGTGAATTTTATTTACGAATAAGTTTTATTATTTTAGTGCTACCTGGAGTATTTTTTAAATTGTTTTTTATTTCAGAGCTTTTCAAATAATTCTGCTACTTGAAAATGGAATATTATGGAAACTTTGTTAAGCTTGCAATTAAAGATTCAAATTTCTTTGCAAAGAGGTTTTAACAAGTTGACTGCTAAAACTATTCCAAAGAAATTCTGTTTGGACACTAAATCAATTCCTTATGTAGAATTAACCAAAAATAAATCCGAAAGAAACTACATTTAATTATTTAGCGAGCATACCTCTAAAAGAAAGAGTCAATAAGGACTTCCATATTTTTACCATTCAAAAAAGATATTTTACCCTCTCATGTGAAGAAAAGCCTCCTTTATACGTAAAATAATCGTTTAAAGCATTTCATAATTAAAATTTGCTCTTATAAACTAGTTTAATTTTCTTTTGTATTTTGAAAATCTTTTTTGAAAAATAAATAAATCCTTTTTGTTATGCTTTCTTGTTTCTAATGAACTTTTAACACCTTCACATCCATGCTGTAAACTTCGTACGTCGTGACTTTTCGTAGATTACTACCTGCCGTAGTACCCGTGGGCCATTCATTCTTCCGGATTAAACTCTGCTGTATTGTGAGGGGCAAACTAATATGTTTGAGATACGGCTAAAATACAAGTTAAAGTTACCAAACCTTAGGAGTTTTCAAAGTTCTCTCCAAGATCAATGCACTTTTTGAAAAGATTAATTGCCTCTAGCTATCCATTACTTAGAATAGATGAAAAATATGCTTTCATAGCCTCTCCAATCTCATCTTCGGAAAACAAATAACGACGACCACGTAAATTTTTTCCTATTAAAAAATAGCCAAAAGTCACACATGGCAAAATAAAGAGTATAGGGTGGATATTCTATCACTTTGGTGTTTTTTGTTCAAGAAATTCGACTGTAATCCTTTCTGAATTAGAAGATACATTGCCATGTTCGATAACATTGTCCTCTGGAAGAATTTCTGGAAGACACTTAGTAGTGTACTAGTCAACTGTTTCTGTTCCTCTAACCATTACTTTTTTCATTGCTCGTTGTCTTTTTAGCATTTTTGGTTTGGAGGTCGTCTTCAAAGATCCATATACTTTACTTTCTTAACCTGTTGGAACGTGAAAAAAAGGTATTTATGCTTCATCAACAGTTATGAAAATGCAGTTCCTACCATCATTAAGTAATTTTAGGGTTTCTTTACGGATTCTGACATGCTGTACTTTTTCGTGTTCTGATAAATTACCGGAACCTAACGACAAACTGACTGTTTCAATTTACTCCTAACAGTTTTGTTTCATTCATAACTGCATTTTTTTATGAAACACTTTATGTATAGCTGCTGATACATTATCAAATTCCTTGTCTATCACTTGGTATAGGTACAACGATTATCATCGACAAACATTTTTTGTACGGCCGAAACATTTTGAAGGACTAAAGATGATAAAGACCTTCATGTGTGTTCTTCATCTTAAAGAGAATTTCGACATCTTCTAAATTATGCAAACCATCTGAATACATTGGAACTTCATTTCCATATGTTAGTTATATACTTTGGAGGACTACTTCTGGAGTTAAGCCCATTTCAAAGTCATACAAAATCATACCTCGATAATGCTCTTCCATTTCTCTTCTTTCAAAATTTATTTTAAGATAGCTAAACTGCAATTTTTGCTACAAATTATCATCTGCGGACATAAAATAAATTTAAACATCCGACCAATAATTTTTTTCGGGGGGGGGGGGTGCATATAGTCTGCTTCTATCCAAAACATTTTAGTGTTACCCTCGTATTTTATAGTAAATTGCTCTCCTTTTTAATATGATTTATGATAGCATTTTGAAGACTCGTAAATAAAACTGGTTTGTAGACTTGTGGATGAATATGAAGAAATAGTCTGGAGATAAAGAAGCCAACCAACAAATGCTCAGCCTACAAAATCCCCTTGCATTTTACAATGTATTAACTCGTAGTTAGCACCAAACAGCTATTGAGTGAAAACTTTATACCTTGTATGTAGACCACATACGCGTGCTCTCGTGATAGACATCCATTGTGTTAAATTTATATATGCGTGAAGTCATGAATGTACTCACTATTTGTTTTAGCTGAAAGGCTGTTGTCAAATTTGGATCCAACAACTGACCCATGTGAAGACTTTTACCAACATGCTTGTGGAGGATGGATGGAAAACAACCCGATACCAGAGGGAAGAAGTTCTTTCAAAGCTCACAATGTTCGAGTCAACGAGATGACAAGTTTGATAGTAGGTATTATCATGCTAATAACTATATTGTTGTCTTTAACACATTTTAAAACTGATTTAAAAAGAATTCCTTTATATTAAAGCTTTATGAAAAAGAAGCATCTGCTAGCGAAGGGGTTTCTTTTTCATAAAACAACAAAAAGCGTGCAAATAGACGTTAGTCTGACATTAGCCTTGTTGCAAAAGCAGTGTTTGTTCTTTTTATTTACGAAATACATACTTCAGAAAGATGATACTTTCAAGTTTTGAATCCATTGTCCATAACTGCAGTTACGTGCAATTGATGGCATAGTATAAGTATGATAGCACTACGATTGTGAGGAGTTTGTTTATCATTTGACATCTATCATTCGCTGTTTGTATTGCTATTTGTAATAAATCATATGTATTTGTAAAACATATGTATTTGTAAATAAATCTTAAATTGTGCAGATTTGAAGTAAATCACTGCTATTTTTGAACTAAAGAAAAGAGTAATATAAAGTTGAATACTTCCGATATATTATACTTTATGGGTTTAATCTTTTCAGGAGTACGTCTTTTCGTTGCATCATTTATGTTAGGAATAATTTTTTTAAATTAAACTTTAAATCGTGAAACAGCCTAAATTTTAGTTAATAGCTGTATCATACTTGCTAAACCTATTTTAAAATGCATTAAAACATAAAGCATATGATAAAGCATATATATAGTAACGTACTACTGAAGACGTAAAATAAGGTGCAAAGACAGCTATGACAGCTCGAAACGTTTGTTTCATCTACAGGGACTGCGATTAAATACCCGTAAGGCATGGTGACGTCACGGCGACGTCGTTGTGAAGTCACACTGTGACTTTGTGACCGTCGATGTGACGTCACGTGACGTGGATGTGACGTCACAGTGACTAGAATGCGAGGTCGTTATGGCCGTTTTAGAGGTCGTTTGTGACGTCACATTGTGACCACTCTGTGAAGTCACGGTGTGACTAATTTGTGAAAAGTGTGTCATTTGTGACTATTTTGCATTAACTTTGTGACGAACCTGTGACGAAAGTGACAATGTTTTGAAGTCACACTGTGACCAATTTGTGAAATATGTGTCATTTGTGACGAACTTGTCATAAACTCTGTGATGATTTCAAATGAAAATCAAATTTCAAATTAATTGCTTAAAAGGCGCAAAGGCGAACTAGTGAAAAAGATTCCATGCTGGAACTCGAACCCGGGCCATCAGTATAGTACATTCTACCGACTAAACCACACGGAACGATACCCAGCCTGGAAAATTTCTCACTATTACATGTTGGCAAGGCTACAAACGCAGCACAAGATGCAATATTTATCGTCAGCCACCGACATGGCGCAAACACGAAACTTAATTAAATCCAGCATCGATTGAAACTATATTAATACTTGGAAATTTTTTTCTGAGAGAACCATTCGCCTTGCATACAATATTTCAAAAGAAAATCAAATTTCAAATTAATAGTGTAAAAGGCAATTTTAATTTGAAATTTGATTTTCATTTGAAATACTGTATGCAAGGCAAATGTTTCTCTCTGGAAAATTTTCCAAGTATTAATATAGTTTCAATCGATGCTGGATTTAATTAAGTTTCGTGTTTTCCCCATGACGGTGGCTCACGATAAATATTCCATCTTGTGCTACGTTTGTAGACTTGCCAACATGTAATAGGGAGAAAATTTCCAGGCTGGGTATCGTTCCATGTGGTTTAGTCGGTAGAATGTGAGTGCGCTATACTGATGACCCAGGATCGAGTCCCGGCGTGGATATTTTTCACTATGTTGGCCTTTGCGCCTTTTAAGCAATTTATTTGAAATTTGAATTTCATTTGAAATATTGTATGCAAACCAAATATTTCTTTGTGGAAAAATTTCCAAGTATTAATATTGTGATGAATTTTAAAATGGACAATTTTAAAATAAAGTTTTGTTTGAGATATAAATTCGTATCTTTTTACCGTACTTTTTAGCAAAATATAGCTATTTTGGAGTCCTATTCTTCTAAAATAGTTTTAATTTTTCCACTTAAAAAACAATGTTTGTCAACTGACATCTTTTTTTATTAAGTTCTAAGCTTGATCTTGAGTTCAAGCTTGATATTAAGAATGTATAAGATTTTAAGGTGTTGTGGTTGTGATTAATCTTTGCTTTATTAAATACGACGTAAGCCATATTTATTTAAAATTTTTATTTCCGTGTAAATTGTATTTTGTGAATATGAGCTTAAATAGATTTGGTATGTTCTACAGGAAAAGACTGATCTGGAAAATAGAAAAAACAAATAAGAAAAATCATGCGTTAAGCATAGATTATAAAACACTTTCCAACACTTCCCGAATGCTTTAAAAAACTTCGTTATTTAGGGAAATAAGGTAAATAAGAGAACTAAGTAAACATTTTAGAAAACGCATAAAACATTTGAAAAACTCATTTCCGCAGTTACTGGCCATAGCTAAATAGGTTTTCCAATTCTTTTGAACAGCCCTGTATTTGATCTGTAGGTTCATATATATATTATATAATGGGATAATTTAGTTTAGCAAGAAAACGCATAACAGGTTGAAACTCTCTTTCAGCAATTTATACTAATATATGGAAACATACTTTAATACTTTTGTACAACCCTGCAGTTGACCTAGAACCTTCATTACACGCCACCGTTTAGTTAAAATTTAATTCAAACTAAAACACACTTAAAACAGCTGAAATCACATTTCCAGAAATTATAATTTATAGACGGCCATGTATCCAATTCTTTGCATGACCCTGTATACCATTTTATCTATATTATACAACAGTAAATTAAATTCAGTTCAGCGTAAAAAAGCACAACTCATTTAAAAACCACCTTTAAGTAACTTGCGCTCATACCCAGTAATCCTTGCTAATACTTTTGTGTAGCCCTGTATATGAATTATAGCATTT
This sequence comes from Maratus speciosus, assembly GCA_963932465.1. NCBI lineage: Eukaryota > Metazoa > Arthropoda > Arachnida > Araneae > Salticidae > Maratus > Maratus speciosus. The sequence goes on from OZ010788.1 coordinate 150,005,848, forward strand.
ATATACACCATATACTATGCATAAATATAGTGAATCATAAAAGCGCATATCATAATTAAAAATGCATTTCCAGCAATCATCACAAATGAACAGTACTTCGGATACAATATAGTATCTGAACTATATTGTGTGTGCCTGTAAATGCTATATACACTTCATATTCTACATGAAAAATTTATAGTATATAAACCTCAGCGACGTATATCATTTTCATTATATATGAAATAGATTTAACATAATTAAAGTACGCCGCAAACAATTCCCTCCACCGCTATATCATTATGTATTGGAATTTCTTTTTAGCCCTGTAAATGAACAATAACTATTCCTTGCATCTCGTATTCTTCAGAATGCATATTTTAGTACGTTTCATAAATGCATATCAATTTTTTTCTGTATGAAAACGTGTAAAATCATGAAAAAACCTTTGAAACGATTTTTTCCCAGAGGCCGTAATGTAACGGAATACTTTTGACTGTACCTGTAAATGAACTAAACATGCTACAAACGTCGTTATACATAGGGACCGTGCTATGGTAAAGGTCAATAACATCTAAAAATTTCAGACCAATCCGAGTATATTTACGAGAGTTAGAGAGCGGACAGACGGCTAGACAAACCAAAGTCATAAACACTTTTCAACTTTGTTGAAAGGTGTTAAAAAGGAAATATAAAAGTAAAATAAATGATTGAAAGGAAATATAAAAGTAAAATAAATGATTGAAAGGAAATATAAAAGTAAAATAATGAACTTTAAAAAATATATACTAAAGCAGTTTAATCTATAAGCTTCCTATCAGGCATGAAAAACACTTTATTTCAATGCTTAAATATAATATTTTATTTTTTAAGGGTGTATTTCAATCCAAACTGCTTATTTTCTGATTCATTTTTTAATTCCTTTTTGTTCTCAAACGCATCAAACTGAAAAATTCTCTTATTTAGAAACTACCTAATGTGCCGTGCTTCTCGATTTTTTGATAAATGCAGAAAATATTACAAAAAAATGCTGTCAAAGTAGGCGTTTTGAACCGAATTTTTCACAGCGGAAGATCTGGGAATGAAAAAAAAAAAAGGGTCTTACTGAGAAAATAATTATTTAAAACTTAAATTCTAATGAATTGAGGGGAAAATGAAATCACACGGCCTCTTAAACATCTCTTCAAAAATCACCTCAGCAAGTTTCATGTTTTTACTTTTAAAAATGAGTCTGAAAATGTCTCAGAAAATATCGAGCTGTTGAAGGTGGAAAAATATTTTTTATAATACACCTTTAATGCCAATATTTATGTGTATCGAAAACGTAGAAAATGAGTTTACAATCGAAGAAAATTTAATAACTGATTCTGAATGTCTATAATTAAATATTTGATTAAAATCGCAAATAGAAAAAAAATGCTTACATACAATTAAAAATAAATAAATAAATATACCAATTTGAAAAACACTAAAAATAATAATTAGTATTTTTAATTGTACTATTAAACAGCAACTAACTGCAATAGATGAATTAAATGCATTATTAGATTTAGCAATTTCTCAAAAATCTTTTCATATGTTGTAAGGAATTCCTATTATTTTATAATTTTGGCAAATGTTAAATCTGAAAACATTGGTATGAAGATTCAGGATTTTAAATAATAATTTAAAATATTATTAGCAAAAAAAAAAAAAAATCTTTCAAAAGTTACGCTATTATAATAAGTAAAAAGACATTTTCCCACTATAATGTTAATTTCTAAACTGAAACAGTTTCGTAATATCATACTATTCGAATATAATATTTAACTCCAAAACAATAATGACGATAAATACTGTTATATGAGTGTTAGTAATCAGAAAAAAAAATAAGAAGCCGAAAAAAATTCCACATCACTGTCTCAATCTCTAGTAACTGCAAATTAATGTTTATATTCATCCCACTATAAATTTAGACATGAATTTTTTTTTTTTTTTTTTTTTTTTTTTTTTTTTTTTTTTTTTTTTTTTTTTTAGCGATGGCCGATTAACACATTTTACAAAACAGTGTCGATTAGGAAAATTTCGCTTCAAGACAATTCCAGATCAGTCACTTTCTATATGTATAACATAAATCTATTTAATTCATAATCGTAATATACAAACAGAAATAAAAAATTTAAATTAAATAAGACTTACCTTTTTTTGCTGTAAATGAATAATATCCGAGTATTTTTGCCCGAAAATGGCAGACGTCTTTCTCTTACATTTAAAAAAGCAAAAACAAAAGCTGACATTGTAGGCTTGGTCATGTTCTTTTCCCGCGTGTATGACAAAAAGTTCTCTGTTTACCCTGCGGTTGCGGTCATATAATCCGACGCAGACGATCTTCAGCAGCTGATTTTACTGTTTATTTGCAGTCCTAACTTTCAGGCGGAATAGTTTTATGAGTTAGTCTGTAATTAAAATTTTCTATTTGAAGAATTTTCCAATGCATTTTACCATTTCTTTTTTATCAGTTTCAAAAAAATTCATTTGAAAACGGAAGTTTATTAGATAAAACACTGCTTAAATTTTTAAAATGTGTAAAAATAAATTTAATGGTAATAATACCACCCCCCCTTTTTTAAGTAAAGTTTGTTTCATGCGTAATAAATAAAAAATATCTTCTTAATAAATAAAAAAAATGTTTTCGAGGATAAAAAATTTTTCTTTGTCAATCTGTCAATATTTTCATGTTAATTTTCTGCAGAAGAAAACAATTTGTAAAATAACTTTTTTAAAAGTCATACCTCTAAAACACAAATTGGAAATGCGAAAAATTAATTATATCATGTGTTTTGCATAAATTTTGTATATATATTTTTTTTTCGGAAAAGGCTAATTTTATTTAAAAAGGCTGAAAAAAGTAAAAATTTTTTTTTAAAAAGCAGTTACTAAAAATAGATTAACAGGAAAAAAATATGACTTGAATGCAAATTATAAAGCAATAAATGCATATATGACTAAACTCTGAAGATTCTTTGTGCGTGCTCATTAAAATCTGCAGACTTAACTGTAATAGAAAATGTTTAGTTTGAAACCACAGAAGTGTTTCGACCAGTGGTCGCCAAAAAAGTTAAAAAATTTCCTCCCTGCAAACTAAATATGTAAAAAGTATAGATTTAATATTTCTAATTCTAAATATGTTTCAAATTGCTCCAGCACATAGCATTTTTCTGAGAAATACTTTTATAATAATAACAATCCGTGATGTATTATTATATTAAATTGCAATGCTAGATAAAATTGAAATCATGAAAAAAGTATACTTTCACTTCTTAGATATCAAATTGATAAAATATAGCATGAAAATCTAGTTTGTTGATACTTGTACCGTGAATTTTTCTTTTTCTCCCCTCCCCCTTCTTTTCGTGTCCGAATTTACTATTTGCTGTCCACTAATATTCATTCCTTATGCCGCTGTAACTAGGGCATGTTTTAAATATTTCTCTTCATTTTCAAAAATTTTTGAAGTTAATATTTTTGTCACACTGTGATGTACAATATGGTGGTTTTTTTTGTCACATATATGACGTGACGTACGTTACATGCAGTGACATAACAGTGACGTTACAATATTTTTTTAATTGCCGGAAAAATAAAATTGTACAATAAGTAACATGTTTTGAAGAATTTTTATAATTGTTTAAAGTTTTCTAAGAAGTTCACATCTCAGTCACAATGTGACATCACTGAGTGGTGGCATTTTGGTCACAGATGTGACGTGACCACAGTAACTTACAGTGACGTCACAATGACGTCAATGTGACCATGCATGCTATGAGGGTATATAGAGGCAGCAAGTAGGGCAGGCGCAACCATAAGGCAAACGGGGCGGCTGCCCAAGGCCGCGCCATTTGAGGCCTTATTAAGATCTTCTGTCTATGTAATCCGAAATAGTGTTTCCTCTGTATAAATTAATAATATTTTTATTTTCAAATGATTCTTCGTCAGAAAAAATAGTGAGTATTTATTTAGGCTTTATTCATTACAGGCAAAGTTGATATAATTGTTGAATGTACATATTCAAAAATCTTTAAAATAATCTTGGACGTAAGAAGTGTTAAAAAATTGTAAAGGATAAAATATTCTGCAAAGTTAAAAGAAATTAAGTGCCTTAAATGTGAAAGTAGGGGCATATTTAATAAATTTTACAATCTATATTATATAATATTCAATGATAAATAAAATACATTTTAAAAATAACTTTTATTACTCCAGTATTGCAGTATTCATTAGGCTTCGTTAACTGTGCATTATTACTTGTGCATTGTTACTTGTGCATTATTAGTCTGCAACACCCCAGCTATTAAAATATAAAATTAACTTTTAGAAACGAACTATCATTTGATTCAATTCAAAATTTCGAGTAACATAACACTGTAAAAAGAAAAAAAAAAAAAAAAAAAAGAAAAAAAAAAGAAAAAAAAAAAAGAGTATTCAAGATGTAAAATTCTGTTTTTAAAAATAAATGTGAGCAGTAGCACAATATTAAGAAAATCTAAATAATAATTATATAAGCTCATGCTTATTTACATGGAACATGTATTTGTATAATATATTATCAGACCCGTTTTTTGCCGTATTTCCTCCCTCCGTATTCAAACCTTTATACTCACCATTAAAGGATACTCTGTCACCTACACCAAGTGTCCAGATCTAAAGACTTGTTTATTAGTCAAAATATCAATTACAAAAATTTAACTGTAAATTTTCCCGTTTTCTCTTAATTGAAAAGTAACATTCTTGTAAGAAACATTTCAACTTTTAACATTTTTCGTACAAAGATAAAAGGAAAATTTTTCATTTGTTCTATAAAAATTTACTATTAATACTCGAAATAGAAAGTTTCCGCTAAAAAATAGAAGTTTAACATAAAATCATCCATGCATACGGGTTTTATTTTTTACAGTAAAGGCTAACAAATGAATTTTGTAAAATCTAATATTATTTCCATGATGTACTATAAGTATAAATGTCTATTGTAAGTATAAATGTGTATTATAAGCATAATTGTGTATTATAATACTTTTTATATTATGACAATTTCTGTTAAAAAGACAATAGGGAGGTATTAATTTGCTGTCATATTTTTTCTAAAAGGGATATACATTTTGTCTGCATGAAAAGAATAATACAAAAAATTCGATATAAATATCTTGTTTCAGTAACTTTAATACGTTCACATAATTTCACTCAGTTATCGTGTACATATTTTGCTTTGTTTAATTTTAGAACTTTTAGAAGGAATAAGCCCTGAATATGAAAGCCCACGGGCAATAGCCGCTTTGAGACGTTTATATCGAGGATGCATGGATAAAGGTAAAATAGTTCATTTAACATTTTACTATTGTTAAGACTTACAATTATCTAATACTGCAGAAAGATCACATAAAATTGGCAATAACTCACAGTTAAAATAATAAAACTTTGTAAAAATCACCTTTAAATAAAAAAAATGCATAGAAGCTCGAAACGCGTTCTATGCATTGTTTTGATTTAATGGGGATTTTTACAAAGTTTTATTATTTCAATATTTTAAATATCTAATAATATAACATCGCCACGATCTTTGTTTTATCTGATAAATTTATAGCCCACATTCTTCTTTTATTATATAATGATATTTCATACTACTTCTGCAACAATTTTCAAAATTATTAAGACTGCTTTCAAATTCATACTTATTTCACCTTCATGAAATCGTTTTCATCCTCACACACATGAAATTTTCGGTTCACTTTATTACATTGACTGCCACTTCACAATAAATATGTTGTACCGCTCTTGTCTTTAAAATAAAAATCTCAGGTACACTAACATCAACTGAATTTATTTACGGTACAAAAGCAGCACACGGATCTCAACGAAAAGTACACGAACAGAACAGCTAAGAGATATAGTAAAAACGCATGTCAGCATGCCAATGTTCAAAACAGTCTTTCTGGCAATTCCTTGGCCAGAGTTCTCTCTCTAGAGCGACCTTGTCTCTCCACGGAAACCCAAATGCATTACCTCCTCTGGCCCCACCGGAAAGCTATATATATCCAGCTAGGTTCAAGTGATTTTGAAGAGGTTTTGAGGGTAAGTTCAAGTGTTTAAGAATTAGTACCACTTCAACGTCACGAACTGTCCAGTACTTAAGATTGCTTCAAACGTTACGAGTTCCGTAATGTCAGAAATGTCATTAGTAAAAAAGTAAATGAGAAAAAAATTATGATTTTACATCTGGACGGTTTCAAGTCTTAAACTCAAGGAGGGGGACTCTTTTGGGGTGTCATTATAACTTCTTTATAAAATTCCATTAGTCATATTTGAATTAAAGAACTATGCACAAAACCTTACAATGTGTGCTATAATTTCCTAGGACACCAGACCACACGAATACGAGTACCATCAATATTTTCATTGAAAACAATTTATTACTATGAAATAATATAATACCATGTATTTAAAAAAGGAACTTCGTGGAACTCTGGGCATGTTTAGTGATTTCAGTTTGTCGTTCAATGCGTAAAAATAACTAAAATTTGGCATTTTTTATTCAAAAAGGTATAAAATTAACACTTTGGATAAAATTAATAAACATTTCTGCGATTGGAAAATGTGAACTGATTCGATAAACACTAAATCGCTTTGTAAATGTCTGCGAAAAAAGCGACTTCGTCACAATCTATGGCGGTCAACGTGTTAATATGATTTATTCGAAAAATTAAATGTTATCTAAAAGCATGCAACACTCTTGCATTTAATGAAAAAAAACGTATAAAAAAGATAAAAAAGTAAAAGGAAAATGAAAAAAAAACAACAACAACATACAATTCAATTTATCAATAAAATTATCTTTGTATTACCTGACCTACTTAACGTTCCTTACCAAAAGAAAATAGTTCCACCTTCCTCTTGCTTGCTTTTATTTTATTCACCTGCTTTTTCCTTTAACACCTTCTCAAAAGAATATCGACACATTTCATTTCTCAAGGTAAAAAGAAGATGAATAAGTAATAATGTCGCTAATGATAATGTACTTACAAGAAACGCGTTGAAGGACGCTCTATCTCTTATAAATATGATAAATATCGTATTCGTTCGAACTATTAGATATCAATATATCTATAAAGGCTAAAATATATGATATTTTATCACTATAGGGTCATTCCATACAAAATGAGCAAATCAGCTGTGGTTGACATGTCGCAAATTTGAATAAAAATCAGCATATAAGTAGATCATATTTATTTATGAGTAAATGCAAAATAATAGATTTCAGGATTGTTTATTTATGTATTAAAACTTACCTTAAAAGTTGATACAAAATCAAGGTTTTGCCTAGATGCTTGAAATTTCAATTTTTATTATTAGTCTTAGAAATGGAAAGACTATATCAAAAATTATTTGCAATTAAAAAAGAATAATAAGTAACAGATTGGCATAATTTAGTAATTGTTCTTTTTATTGCGTAATGAGAAGAAAAAAATAATTAATGAAAAATGTGCAGGGAAAAACTGTTACTCGTTTGAACAAGAAAGAAAGTCCTTATAAATTTAAAATTATTTGATGTTATAGATAAAAATATATATTTTAAATTTAGAAACTTTCATTCTTGCCTTTTTATTTCATAATGAGAGAAAAAAATAATTGATGAAAAATTTTGATGGGAAAATGCAATATTTCTATCACTTGTTTGAACATAAAGGAAAGCTCTTAAAACTTTTAAATTATTTGATATTATAGATAAAAGTGTATGTTTTGAATACAGGAATTTTTATTCTTGCTTTCATTTTATTTTTGCCTCAAGAATATTTTAAATTACTGTAGAAAAAATGATTCAGTTGAAGAAAAAAAAATTATTAATCCTAAATCCATATAGATGGCAGCACTACATTTTTTTCTCGAAATCGTGCAGTATTGTAAAAAATGCGCACAAATTCGAAGAGGTACAGCCCATGGAATGTAACAAGTATTATCTTTTTGAACCCAATTTTATTATGTTAGAAATCAAAAGGTAATCTTGATTTTTTTTTAAAGCATATTATGGACTTGTTGATTTTTATGACTGTGCAATATTGTTAATGTCTGACCTTTCTTTTATTTAATTTTTTGCGCTTACATAAGAGGAAAAATTGTGATTTTGTATTTTTTTGCAAAGTTTCTAAGCCATTTTCAAGATGAAGGAAATAAATGACAATTTTCAAACTTGGGGACTTCTATCTGCATATGCAATACTACATCAAGCATCAATTTCACAGATGTTTTTGAATTCCTTTGATTTTTGTAACGTTTTTAATTTTCTCAAAATTGAGAAATTTACAACCAATTTAAGATTAATCAGGATGTTACCATGTTATTATTACTAAATAAATATGAAGATAATTTTCCAGAGGTTACAATATTGTAAAAAATTTTAATTTATGTTAAGCAGTTTTCAGGATATGAAACTTCAGATTTGGAAATTTGAACGATTGCACGCATGCTAGTCTATATCACAAGCTTTTTAAATGTCCAGAACTGCCAAAATATTTTATTTTTTGTCAAGATATTTTTCAAAGCTCTATTTGAATGTGAATTGAATCTGTATACCAGATTTTATTAAAATCGGTTACTAATGAGGGCCACGAATTTTTTTTAAATTTTTGCTCATTTTGTGTAGAATGACCTTATATTGATTTCGATTTTGAGTAGTTGTGAAATAGTATGTAATATGTAGAAAAAGAACAGTTATTTCCACATTAACATTTAACTACTGTTAGCGGTCTCAGAACTCGCTGCGTGTTTTTATTTTCACAGCTTAACTTGTAATTTTCAGTTTATCTATAGATACTGGTTAAATTTTGTTTCGATTGGAACCATATTATTATCAGTAGAGATTTTTTTAAAACTGAATTTTAGTTATAATAGTCCTTTACATATAGTGTAGAACAGAAATAGTATTTTGAGAGTTAATGTATCATTTTATTCATCGTTATACTAAGCGTTCTGACAGACCGCTCACAGTAGTTATGCAACAATTTTTGACACATCAATTAAGAGTTATTTTGTTTCACATTTTAAAGCTATTCACAAATCTGATCTCGCTGTATCCACTTTACGAAATCGGAGAACGTTTTATTTGTAGAGCAGAAAAAATTATAAAAACTTTTTGTTATGTCAAAGAACTTCATAATTACTCAAAATTTCGAAATATTTCCCTTATCTTCAGATATAATTGGTAAAGAACAAATCAGAAATTTCATAAACGTGAAACAGTAAGTCTGGGAGAATTACGAAAACTTTTCTGAAATTAATGGTCTATTTATGATCTGCAAATTTTGTAAACATTACGTAGTTTTTATTACAGTTGTCAAAAAATTACATTAACCTTTAATGCTACAACAGAAGTGTTCAGTGTTGAGTTCAGACATTTTATCCGGTAGAGATTTCTGTGGTTCCAGAGGGCAGGGAGGGTGGTTGCACTTTTTGACCATTGAAAACACAAAATCTCAAATCTTCCGGGGGGACATGCAATTGCTCCGAAGGAAGATGCCCTCCCGCCGGAACGCCTTGAATTCAACATTGGAAGCTTTATATAAACATGTATAATAATCACTTATAGGCAGATTAAGTAAAATAATGCTATAAAAAGTGATAAAATATCTTTATTAAGATTGACGATCGTTTCGTCGCACAAGCGGTGGCATTTTCAAAATCATTCATGATAGAAAATATTTTCTATCGTGAATGATTTTGAAAATGCCGCCATTTGCGCGACGAAATGATCGTCAATCTTAATAAAGATATTTTATGACTTTTTAGGGTTCCGTACTTAAAAAGTGAAAACGGAACCATTATAAGATTACTCCTGTGTCTGTCTGTCTGTCGCAGCCACTTTACTCGTAAACTATGAAACGTGGAAAGTTCAAAATGAGGGAAATAATAAAAACTATTGACCCACATATTTACAAGTTAATAAATATTCATATTTAGGAAAAATGTAGAGGGACTAATTAAGTTACTTGAAAAAATAAATCTTTTCTTTGTATATCGCGTGGGGTATCGTATGATAGCTCTCTTAACGCTGAACTCAAAAATGCATTTATTTTAATTTTCGTTATTATATTTTCAAAGTTATGGTCGAAAATGTAGTGCAAAAATATGTCCCCCCCCCCCCCCAATCTAATTCAAAATCTACTGAAACTAAAATTCTGAAAAAATTAGAGGTAGTAGATGTTAGTTTAAATCTTGCAGGAAAATTATAGTGATTACCCTAGGTCACATAGTTTTTGAGAAAATCGCATTTTTCCATTACACACAAATTTCGACTTACGGACATTCAACAAAAGTGCTGAGCAGTGCTAGAAGTACCTATCGTAGCAGAAGTATAAAAGCATTGTTGATCATGAATTTCATAAAAAAATCGTTGGTAATTAGCCGAGATATTAACCGTTAAAGACACTGACGGTTTGGACATAAATAATGACTGGGACGGCGTACTCTATGCTCCATCACTTTTAAAGCCTAGATAACAAATTTTGAGGATATATTTGTATAATGCAATGCCCAGTAGCAGCATAAAAGCAATAAACGTCAAATTGTTAAAAACAGACTAATTTAATGAGAATTAATCACACAAATACTATGGAATTCGCGACTAGTTTACATTGAGTGGCTCTCTCAATACACCTACTGTGTCTTTAAGGGCTAACTGAAAACCTAAATGGAAAAACGCGGCACAGACCAAAGCGACGTTGCTACTTTGCTACCTCCTTTCGAAGCGCGCTTAGCAAAATGCCAAGTTTAAACTTTGATCAAGGGTTTTGTTTTAGATACACTGTAAAAAGAAGAGATTATTAAGAGGGTGAATTTAGTTTTATGAAATGCCAAATGAAGTTTAAATATGCACTACTTTTATTGTCAGTGCCGAATTAAATTCATCATGAACAGATTAGGATAACATTTAAATAAGAGTTATACAGAATAGCAATATTTGATATTATTTTGGCTTCATGTCTCTTTGAACTTTTACGGTATACCCATTCATACTTTTCTAGTATATATACAGCTATACCAAACCCTTTGTTGTATAGTTTTTACGAAGTCTTATTTTTCTTTACTAACGATTTTTTTAATAATACAATTCATAATTCATATATTTATTGTACGGAACCCTACGAGCGCGAGTAATACTCGCACTTGACCGTTTATTATACTATTATTTTATTTAAACTGGAAGCTTTTACACTCTGCACTCAGCATAAATGTGCGGTTACGCATTATTCTTTAGGCTACTTCACAGAATGAAAATGTAACCTCAGCATGGGATAGGAGCAGGTATACCGATTATGGAAAAGCTGCGAAGATAATTTTTAAGTATCGACCGAAACTGGTTTTTAAGACCGAAACCGAATTTCGGTAATCTTCCTATTTTTGACCGAAAACGAAAACGTCCAAAAACTTTTTAAAGTAACTATTAACATAAATATACATAATTATTAAGTATTATACGTGTAATTACACGTGTGGTCCAAGTTGACTCTCTGTGCCTCTGACAAAAGCTTTTTATTTTCATATAAAATAAAATGAAATTACTTCATCAATGTCACAAAAGGCTTTTCTATTTATACGAATTCCATCTAATTAAAAAAGTTTTGGGTATACATACCTCGATTTATTTTTTATAATGATTTTTGTAAATGTTCATCTGTTATACTAGAACTTTCTCAAAGAATATTTGAAATAATTTTGTGGTTTCAAACTAAAAATGTTCTATTTAGGTCTGCAGCTTTTAATGAGCACGTGAAAAGTGTTTCAAAGTTTAGTCATGCATGCATTTCTTGCTTTATACTTTGTTTGTATAATTTTTTTGCTATGGCATTCTAATCCTAATTTTGAAGATTATTAGTTTTTTTTATAACAATACAGCGAGAAGAATAAAAATATTTCCAGCATGTTGCATGCATAACACATAGTGTTAGAAAATAATCAATATTCTCTAATGTATCGTATTGAGTCGGAGACAGTGTGTCGGGAATTTGTGGGTTCTAATAAGCTAAAAGTTTCAGCTTGATGTACTCTTTTTACAAATGTATGTCTGACAAACGACCAATCTTAAATAAAAGTTATGAATATTAAGTTCAGCCGGAATAAATAGTACATGACAAGGATGGAATTCGACAGTAATAGCTCTGAAATGTAACTTTTTATTCCGTGAAATCGATTTAATGATAAATGTAGTAGAATAATATTAAAAATGGAATGACGTCAGCACAATTTATGCTAATGTAAAATTGATTGGAACTATAATCGCTTTCTGGAGTTAAATCAGTGCTTCCGCGAATTGTTTACCTATAATAAAATAAAATTACTGAATAATTAAAGAACCACATAGCTTGCCATATTCCACGTTATAATCGTACATTATAAATTTTTCTGTGTAATAAAGACCAAATAATTTCCTTTTAAAAAAAAGTAATTTTCTTTAATGCCGTTCTTAAATGATTCTTTTTCATGACCATTCAATTAATAAGCAATTTTAAGGTGTTTTTGTACAATGCATTTTAGTATTTGATGAGAAAAATTTATATCATAAACAAAAGCATGCCCGTGAGAAATGCTAACGTCATATTGCCGATGGCAACAACTAATCAATAAATTTCTTTTTCTTTCTTTCTTTTTCTTTTCTTTTTTTTTTTTTTTACTTTTAACCGTCGTACACTTTTAATTTTTACAGCGATAAATAGAGGAAAAAATGTTCTTTCGTTCAATTTATTTTAACCCTTAAATGCCTGATTTTTCAAAAATAATTGTAATAATGTTTTTCGGCTTTCATTTTTTAAATAAATCATGGGTAAAATACTTTAAAAAATCATATTTTGTTTTAAGTATAGTTTACGGCTAAAAAACAGTTTGTTACTAATCGGCAATACTGGTGTTTAATTGAAAAAATAATTTCCCTTGATAAAATTCTATAATATTCAACACACAAGAATTTTAGGAACTATAATAAGAAATAAATTTTACTTGCTCACTGCAGGTCAATATAGGGTATTTCGCAAGCTCCCAAACAAAACAAAAAGAACAAGTAGCAACAATTTAAAAAATAAATCTATCTTTATTCTTAAACAGTACAAGTGTTGCCATCTACATGTTGAAAATTGATTTAATAATATTTTCAGAATGTATTTTATTGGCAACATTAGGCATTATAGCTTCAATATTATTCTAATAGTATTTTAGAGCCCAAATTGGGTATGTTGCCGAATAGCAACACCAGGCATTTAAGTCTTAAAACTGTATCTTAATTTATTGATTTTTATTCTTCGCGACACCCTGTAAAATAATCTCCGAAACGGTTTTTCCAAACGAAAATTATAGAAACGGTGGACGCGTAAATCGGATGCAAGTCTTGTTAGAGGAGTTTAAATTTGTAAACTTGTTGTACACTATGATTTGTAACAGGTGCTGAAGTTTCGGGATTGTAAAGTAAGTATCATTTTAAGTATAAGGTAAAAAATCCTGTACAAGGAAATGGTTAATCTAATGAAATTAAAACAGAAAAAGTATTGCTATATATACTCGAATCCTGAAAATAGCACAATTACTGGAAATTGGAACATAAAATAAAAGTGACAACGGGGTACATTTTTTCAGGGTGGCTATATATTTTTCAATTTGTAAAAAATACAAGAATATGCAGTTCATTAGAATATCATTGCATAACACCGTATTCAATGTGGTACATCTAAAATTTTTAAAAGCTTCGTAAAACCTTATGTGCTTATAAACATATGCATAACTTAAAAAATTAAATTCCGGCCTGTATGACATAAAATATTATGCAAAGTGAGAATAATAAAAAATACTTGTAGAGCTTACATTGAGGCCCCGATCTGCAGATTTACTAGTAATAATTATAATAATACAAACCTAGTGATTAAACCATAATTTAACTCAATCATAACGATTGGTAAAGATATCATAAATATTAAATTCTTGAAATCTTTACAATCCGTGTTTTGGTATCTTTACAATCCGTATGATTAAGTTAAAAAATAGCGTATCTACGAACCCATCGTTTAATGGAGTGCCATGATCTGCGATATATTCTGTTGAGATGCGATATATTCTGTTCTACATGGCAGACTAGATGTTATCGCCAATAAGGTTATCTGAGGGAAATATGTCTGCGGGTTGTCGGCCCATTTAGCTGAATCGGTAGAGCATTGGCAATTTAAATCAAAAGTTCTCGGTTCCAACCACGTCTTGGTCATTTTTTTGCTCAGTTGTAAAAATTCAATTCTAGTGATTAAACGTTATACATTTGAATATAAGAGTCAAAATGCTCCAGTTCAACGAGTAAAAAAAAATATTTTTTAATTGTATCTATAAAATTAATCTAAATTATATGTAAAACAAATAACTGCCTTGTTGACACTTCTGGTTTATGTGCCAGAATGCCTATGAATGTACTTTTTTAATGAATAGGTGTAGATCTTCTTTTTCCTTATGACTGTGATTAATAACACAATTTTTATTTAAAAAATATATATACGTATATATATTTACACAGATGTATATATATATATTTACACAGATATTTATAATGACGTAAAATCCTAATATAAAAAAGTCTGTGTGCGATCAAAAAAGAGATTATTAATGATTGCTCTTGATTTGTATAATATTACTCTGACAGTTGTCGAAAATGGATAGTTACCATTCAGTTGCTAATATTTTAGTATTAAGTGATTTTGGATTGATAAAATATAATAACTAAGCATTCATCTACTAGGATAATAGATCACGCAATTTTTATGCAGAAATTTAATCATATTTCATAAAATGCTTTTAATATTCTATTTCTCATGACCGTATTTTTTAAAGATTATAATAATACAGCGAGGTGAATAAAAATGTTTCTATTATATTGAACGCATAAAATTTAGTATTAGAAATTAATCAATATTCTTTAAAAAATTCTATTGAGATGTGAACAAGTGTTTTTGTTCTAGTAAAAATTTCAGCTTCAAAATGCTTTTTCACATATGTACACCAAACACTCGATAAATAGAAAAAAAAAAGTTTTCTAATGCTATTAATATTATATTCCCACGAACTAAGAGCCCATGAACAGACTGATATTTGGTACTAGAAGTTGTGAAACAAAAAAAATTCTTCCGTGTAAGCCTTTTAACGATAAATGTACTAGAGAACAGATTAGAAATAAAATAGCGTGAACAGAATTAGTGGTAATGTAAAATTATAGGAAACAGTTATTTATTTTTGCAGAACTTCAGGAATTAAATTAATGTTTACTAGAATTGTGTACACATAATAATAAAATAAATATAAATAAATAAAAGAACAATCATATTATTTCCAAATTTAGTGTTTATAAATTTGCCTCATTAATATTTATAATTAGTGAAAAATAAATATTTTACTTCTGAAAAAAGTGAAATGATATTTTCTTCTATTTAAATCAGTTTTTTAATGGTTGATTTTAATGAAATTTGAAATAAAATTCGATTATAAGATATTTTTGTGGACCAATTTTTTAGTACTTGGGTAATACAAATAATGGCAGCCTAATACAATATACAGATTTATAATTACTTAACGTTTAAATGTATAGATCTAAATCAAGCTCATTGTTTAAAAGTTAGCTTAACGTTTAAAATTAAAAATTTTAACAGTGTGAATAAGATTAAATATAAGAAATAACTCCTTTATAGGCAAAGTCTATTTCCGCACCTAGATTAACTAAGATTATTAACTATAGTTAAATTTTTATATAAAAAAATGCATGGTTCACCACGTTATGGATTTAATTAAAACTGCAAATGAGGCGGATTTTTACTGACAGCATAAAATAATTCTTGATTCAAAACCTCTAAAAGCGATCGCAAAATTAAATTTATGGAGTAACAATTAATAGTTTATATTTTTTTGTTATAACGCAGTGGCCGCGGCTTAAAAGATATTCCAGAAGCTCAAACTGCTAATCATCCTAAGTAAATAAAACAAAATAATTACGAATTCAACAAACTAGGGTTGTAAATCGTGGAATTTTTATAGAAAATGCTATTTAAATTTCAATAATTGCTGTTACTATCGTATTATTACTGTTCATATACAAAGTATATTGTTGTCGGGGTTTCTTTATCTCATAACTTTTCAGTTAAGAACATGACTCAATATATTATTTCATGCTCGTTAAGTACATCTCAAAAGGTTTTTTAATAGCACAAACAAAGTTACATACGTGTTAAAGTTATCAAATTATTAAGTACTCAAAATGTAATTAATCAAATAACGATTATAATAAAAAAATTTAAATTAAAATTTAATCAGATTTGTCCAACAGTCGTTAATGCATTTTAAGCGCAAAGTTAAATGATTTCCGGAGTCGCAATAGGCATATTGCTTTCTCTTGTGCATTCGACATTTTGAATTCTCACGTCTCAATCTTCCCCAATTCGACGTCGCTAGGGTTGTCGCATAAATTGGCGAAGAATACTTAACTTTGTGTTAAGAAAACATTTTGAGCTGTAGTATTTGACGAATATGTAATAATATTTTTCGTCCTGTTCTTAAATCAAATATATGAGGTCAGGATTAGCGGTCTGCACGGAACCGGGCTTGACACGAGGCCTGTGCCCGGCCGGCAAAATAAAGAGAAAATTTCCAAAGGGCCGACGAATTAAATACAATTTATTTAACGGGATGGGCCGAGCCGAAGGAAAAATTCGGCTCGATGTAATATCTAAAAGGATCAAAGTTAGCCAATAAAATGTGTACAATTTTTAATGGACGTGACTGAGACGAGGATAAAAATAAATATGTTAAACGAACTTATGCTAGATTGACATTTGTATAGAAAAATAACGCGTCCAGCGTAGAGCAGCAGTTGCATCGTGTCTTATTATTTCAGCAGACTCGGTCCGAGTCAGGATCAGGCTTGCATTTTTTTTCTACATATTGGGCCTATATGGCGGGCCGGTTCTGATGCTATTCTGAATTCTATGGCTTGCGAACATATAGTAATCTAAAACATATAGCAATCTATATAAAGTTAAAATTTCCCATAAATATGTATGCAGTATTCTGGAAACAAATCTTAATTGTATGTTAAGAAAATTCGGTATTTTCTGGAGAAATTGAGTCGGGTCTGTTTTCATTAATTTTTGCATGGTCTGGGAGTGTTTTCGGTAATTTTAGCACGGGCCGGACCGGGCCCTGAACAGGAAAAATACATACGGGCCGGGCCCGGGCTGAACTTTTTGTTTTTTAAAACGGGATGGGACAAGATAGCTTTCGTTCGGGTCGGGCTTGGGCCCGTGGAGATATCGGGGTACACCGAATAATACCTTATGGACATCCTGTATCTCCAAGGTTATTGGTTTTTCTAATAATAATACAGCGAGAAGATTATAAATAATTATAGCATATATTAAATGCATAAAATATGGTGTTTTAAATTGATCAATATGCTTTGGCTATTGTATTGAGTTGTGATGGCAGTTTTTGTATTCCAGTAAGTTAAATGTTTCTACTTAAAATAGTATTTTTATAAGTGTATGCCTAACAAACGAACAATCGTCAATAAAAGTTATGAATATTAAATACAGGCGGAACAAATAGTTCGTGAACAAGATGGTATCTGACATTAAAAGTTCTGAAACGAAACTTTTTTTCTCCATGTAATCGATTTAATGATAAATGCAGAGTACAGATTAGAAGTAGAATGATGTGAACAGAATTTATGTTAATATAAAATTGATCGGAACAATGACTTATTATTGCATGACTTATAGAATTAAATTAGTGTTTCCACGAATTATTTACACATAATAATAAAATAACTTTGTCTGCATAAGTAAATAATCATTTTCTTTCTACATTTGCTATTGAAAGGATTATTCATATTTTTAATTAGTGAAGAACATATAATTCACTTCTCAAAAAAAAAGAAAAAAAAAAGAAAAAAAAAGAGCTGAGAAAGAAGAAAGAAAATAAAGTTCTTTTGTTAGCAGCCTTTTTCAAGTAGTAGATTTTCATGAAGTTTTGAAAGTCATGAAGTCGATTCTAAGATGCCTGTATGTTTTGTGTGTGTTTTACTCTAGCAAAAATAGTTTAACACCATCACGCT
Source organism: Maratus speciosus (assembly GCA_963932465.1). Classification (NCBI taxonomy): domain Eukaryota; kingdom Metazoa; phylum Arthropoda; class Arachnida; order Araneae; family Salticidae; genus Maratus; species Maratus speciosus. The sequence goes on from OZ010788.1 coordinate 150,023,975, forward strand.
AAATTTTAATGCATTGATTTGTGAATATCCACTTTTACAAGGTTAAATGTATTGGATATATTTTTAATTCTGTAAGGATTTAATTCTAATGTCCTTTGTCCACTGTAAAAAATAAATAAATAAATAAATAAATAAATAAAATAAAAAGACAAATTTCTCTTAAGTGGTCTCAGGATTCTTAAAGCTTTAAAATTTTCGAAATTTTTATTTTTTAAGATGTTAAACTCCTGTCTATTCTAAACATTTTTATATAATTGTTTCCTTGAAATTCCTATTAGAACAGAAGTTACGGCTTTTAGAATTATATCCGCCAAATAGCTGAAGCAGCATTTCCGAAACTTCGAAGTCATTTCTCTCCAAATGACGTTTTTGGGCATAACGCGTACGATATCTCAAAAACTTCTGAATATTTTTTTAATGAAATTTTCAAAACATATGTTTCATGCTATTTTGTATAAACCGAACCTAAAATTTCCTTTTTATTGTTATTTTTTTTTTTTTTTAAATGATTATACTGTTGAAATTTTCAAAATTTTTCATTAGATAATTACAACTTTGTATTATAAATATAAAAATGCTTTAAATACAAGTTTATTTAGGTTTAGGGCAATTATTACGATCTGAAGTATAAGTAGGCACCAAAATTTCAATTCTAGTTGCAAAATTTATTTTGTAATCTGTTATGCTGATTTTCTGCTCGTCAAATGTCTGACAGTTCGGGGCAACCCCTGTAAATGCTAATTCTGTATCTTGCAATTTTTTAAATGCATGAAATGAAAAAACATACTTGTATCTTTCAACCCAATTAAATTTGTGTCTTAAAATCAAATACATTTTAAGATATTAAATGTTGAAAATGGTCTTTTTTGTCATTGTTTCCAATTTTAAGAGTCCTGAGACCCCTAAAGCTACGAAAATATAATATCTAATCAAAAACAACTCGTTGTAAATGATGCCGCCAAGCCACAAACCTAAAACGTCAGTCATAAAAAGAAGTGATATCACATAAAAAGAAGCGATATAGAAGTGCATACTCCGAGTGCCGTGTAAAAAATCTATTACTACTCATAATGTTTCCAAAGGACTCGGAGTGAGGTACAGGATGTGAAAACTCCTTGGCAGGCTTTTATAATGTTTGTTCTTCCTGCACTTACATATATATGACTTTTTGTTTAACAATTTTCTTCTTGTATTACTTCTTCCATTAAACTGCGAAAATTCGAAGCTTATGGTGTTTACTTTACATGCCCATTCTTATTTAACATCATGGGATTGATTTGTTGATTACCATTTTTTGAACGAGAAAGACCACTTTTATGAGGAGGATTTTCTAAGTAAACATGTAATAAACATTTTGAGTTTGTAAAATAGTAATAAAAAATAATGATCATATGAATATTGCTAACAATGCACCTAATAATAGACGTTAATTAAACTAAGATATATTGCAGTAAAGCCTGCGTAAACGGAATTGCACATGACAGGGGAAAAATCTGTTCTAGTAAGGCTACTAGTATTATATAATATTCCTTATGTTGGAAACACGAACTTTACATTTAAGAAATAAATCTGTCATAAACAAGATCCATTTTACAAGTTTTCCCTTTAATTTTAATACAGTATATTATTAACCCCCTCACTGACAAGCCCGTGTTAATACGTTCACTAAGCTACAGGTTTCACTGCAATACAAGCAATATTTAAAGTAATATAATTCTATTGATTTAATGTATTTTTAATACATTGAACAATGATTAATACTTCCAAGGATTGCATTCATATTCGTTATTAAGTTTTTTTTATAAAATGTTCAAAGAATAATTTTTTTTAGCATTTAAAACAAAATGCAGAGAAAAAAACATTACACTTTTGCCCTTTTCCAAGACAGTCGGAGGGTTAAACGTATTTATGTAATTAAAAACTATGTTTAAAATAATGAAATGTATAATTGTAATAGCAGATGATTACCACAATTACATACCATCTCCTGCTTGTCTTACAAATCTTTCTGATTTATTACAAATCTTCCTCCTACAAATATTCATAAGAGTGATATAGTGAGAAATTAAAATGAATTTTTTCGACTTTCACAATTTTTCGAAATTGGTATAGGTACTGCATAAATTAAATATACGCCTGCAGGTCGCCAAGCAGTTTTCACATACTGTACCTCACTCCGAGTCCTTTGGAAACATTATGAGTAGTGATAGAGTTTTACACGGCACTTAGAGTATACACTTCTATATCGCTTCTTTTTATGACTAACATTTTAGGTTTGTGGATTGGCGGCATCATTTACAACGAGTTGTTTTTGATTATATATAACTTCTTTTTGTAAGGTATTTCACATGTATTATATATATTCCATTTTAATTCAGAAAAGAAAAGATAAACGAAAGATGATAGAAGTAAAAAAATAATTTAATAGTGAGGCTATAAACTTTTCAAAAGTGTAATATATCTAGTAAGACATAATGTTGGACTTTTTAAAAACAATTCAAATACATTTTATCAATCCTTACAAATCTCAGAAGAAATCATTTATTCTTTAGAAATGATAAAACGTGTCGAACTAACCAGCAATATTTTAGCTCTTGTTCTATAAGCTATAGGGTGATTCATAAATTAACTCAGTAAGGATTTTATTTTAATAACTTTTGAAAAACTGCCATTACATTTTCAAAGTTCGCATCATTTTACACAAAATATGTAAAGGCTTAAAAACAGATTGAATAATGAACATTTGTTTTATCACCGGGCGTGCTTGAAATAATTTTTAAATAAAATTAGTTTTCTTATAATTTTTAAATCCAATGTCCTCCGATAAGCGCGGCAGAAACTCAGATTATCTGATTAAGCCTCTTTTTTTTAGAAAATGTTTTCATAAGCTCCAACATTTGTTGGATTTTCTGAATTTTCAATGCATGTACTTTCTAAATTCATAATTGTTTTTTACGTGATAAGCAGGACATAATAAGTCATATGCTTTCCAAGTATTTTCTCACATATTTCGGATCATTCATACGATAAATTATAATACATTTCAATAAAATATTCAGAATTCGGTATTTCATCGTTATGAAATGATTTTCCCTAATTTCAGTCATACTTTAAATTTTTAAGTATGTCTATTATCTGATAAAAAATTAACTAAAAGCTATTTATGAGATATTGATAACATTCTTTAATTACCAAGTCCAAATAACAAAATCGATTAGTTTAATAAATCCCCTTATTAATCTTTTTAAATAAAAAGAAAAGGAAAAATTCCAATAAAACTGCCAAACATTCAGTGATCCTTAAGTTCTGTCGAATTGTTTTCATGACTATAAGTACTCTGTGATTCACTAAAATACTTACATTATCTTTCTGAGCCTGTTCTGTGCTTTCTCCGGAGTCAGTGTTTACCTAGAATCTTTCCATAATCGAGGCCCACTGCAAAGTTTCCATAATCCAGTTTCTCCTCAAATAGCAGCAGGACATTCGGTGATGATTATTGTGCGCAGTACCTTCGGCAAAAATCATTCCGATTTCGTGCAAAATAAAAGTTCATTTAATTGTTATCTAAATTTTGTGTGCAAAAATACCTGTAGTATTGGAATTTTAAAAGGATGTGGGCTGAAATCTAGAAGCATTTTAATAAAGTGGGCCAAAAATTCGAAAATTTTGAATAAAATATTTTTATTTTATGCTTTTAGCGAATTTTTGCCTTTATTTATGTTTAACCCGTAATTGCGCGAGTTCTAACCAGCTTTAAATGTTAAATTCAATGTGAGATATACATGTCGTAGGTTAACTGGAGAATCACTCTCATTTTCCAATTAGCCTAATATTTTTCAGGCCTATTGCACAGAGCCCAGACAACGGTTAGGCTAATTGACAAGTAACCACTTATTTCCCAATCAGGGTGATATTTTTGACTTATAAACCCATAACCCGAACCGTACCCAAAAAATAAATTACAACAGACTGTACGCCGATCAGAGCAAGCCAAAATAATTTCAGTCTACACGCAACCCGACCCGAACTGAAAGTTCCATTTGAAAACACCCGAAATTTGACCCGAACAAAATCTGATAGCAGACAAAAATATTGAAAATAACCGTAACCCGATCCGATCACGACAAAATAATTTCCGGCACACGCAACCCAACAAAAATCTAAAAATTCCCTTTGAAGAAAACCAGAAATCTTACCCGAGCGAAATCTGAACCCAACAAAAATTTTCCAAAGAACCATAATCGGATCCGAACAACACAGAATAATTTCCGTGGATATGTTACCTGATCCGAACCTAAAAATTCCATTTGAAAAAAAACCCGAAATCTGACCCGAACCTAAAATTTCTATTTGAAAAAAACTCAAAATCTGACACGAACCAAATCTTAACTAGACAAAAACATTCCATTGAACCATATCCCGAACCGAGCAAGACAAAATAATTTCCGTTGACACGCAAACCGATCCGAATCTGAAAATTTCATTTGAAAGAAACCCGAAATTTCAACCCGACAAAAATATTCCAAAGATCCATAACCGGATCCGAGCAAAGCAAATTAATTTCCGTGATCACGCAACACGACCAGAACCTAAAAATTCCATTTGAAGTTAACTTGAAATCAGACCCGAACCAAAGCGTAACCCGAGATAAATATTCCAAAGAACTAACCCGATCCGAGCAAGACAAAATAATTTCCGTCGACAGGCAACCCGATCCGAACCAGAAAGTTATAATTGAACTCGATCCGAAACCGGTTTATGGTCTTTTTTCGGGTTGACTTCAAATGAATCCGGTTGCGTGTCGACAGAAATAATTTTGTCTTGCTCGGATCGGGTTACGGCTCTTTGAAATATTTTTGTCCTTCCGTATCGAGTTGGGTGTCGGGTTCAGGTTGACTTTAAATGGAATTTTCAGATTCTGGTCGTATTGAGTGTACATGGAAATTAATTTGCCTTGCATCGGGCAAATTAATTTCCGGCAAATCATCGGGAAAATTAATTTCCAGCAAATCATCGGGAAAATTAATTTCCATCGGGGTACGGCCCGATGTATTTTTGTTTCGGGTACTGTTCTGGTTTCGGGTTAACTTCAAGTAGAACTTTCAGGTTCGGATCGGGTTGCATGACAACGGTAATAATTTTGTCTTGCTCGGATCCGGTTATGATTCTTTGGAATATTTTTGTCGGATTCAGATTTGGTTCGGTTCGGTTCAGATTTCGTGGGTTTTCTAGTGGAATGTTTAGGTTCGAGTCGGGTTGCGTGTCCACGAAAATTATTTTGTCTTGTTCGGATCGGGTTATGGTTCTTTAGAATATTTTTGTCGATTATAATATTTTGTTCGAGTCATATTTCGTGTTTATATCAAACTAAATATTTAGGTTCGGATCGGGTTGCGTGTCCACAGAAGTTATTTTGCCTTGCTCAGATCGGATTATGGTTCTTTGGAATAGTTTATTTGTCGGGTTCAGATTTCGGCCTTTTTTAAATGGAATTTTTATGCTCAGGTCGTGTTGAGTCGAAGGAAATAATTTTGTATTGCTCATATCGGGTTATGGTTTTTAGGGATAATTTTTCAGATTCAGATATGGTTAGGGTCAGATTTCAGGTTTTTTTAAATGGATGTTTTAGGTTCGATTCGGGTTGCGTGTCCAAGGAAATTATTTTGTCTTGCTTGGATCGGGTTATGGTTCTTTAGAATATTTTTGTCGGTTATCAAATTTGGTTCGGTTCATATTTCGTTTTTATTTCAAAAAAAAAAAAAAAATTAGGTTCGATTCGGGTTGCGTGTTTACGGAAATTATTTTGTCTTGCTCGGATCGGATTATGGTTCTTGGGAATGTTTTTGTCTGGTTCAGATTTAATTCGTGACAGATTTCGGATTTTTTCTAATGGTGTTTTTATGTTGGGGTCGTGTTGCATCCACGGAAATTACTTTTTCTTGTTCGTATCGGGTTATGTTTTTTGGGGGATATTTTTGTAGGATTCAGATTTGGTTCGGGCCAGATTTCAAGTTTTTTAATAGAATTTTTAGGCTCGGTTCGGGTTGCGTGTCCAAGGAAATTATTTTGTAATGCTCGGGTCGGGTTATGGTTCGTTGGAATATTTTTATCGGGTTTAGAATTGGTTCGTGTCAGATTTCGGGTTTTTTCTAATGGAATTTTTAGCTTCGGGTCGTGTTGCGTCCAAGGAAATTATTTTGTGTTTCTTGTATCGGGTTATGGTTCTTTAGATTATTTTCGTCGGTTATCATATTAGGTTCGGGTCATATTTCGTCTTTTTTTCAAAAAAAAATTAGGTTCGGGTCGAGTTACGGTCCACGGAAATTATTTTGTCATGTTCGGATTGGGTTATGGTTCTTTGAAATATTTTTGTCAGGTCTCAGATTTGGTTTGTGTAAGATTTCGGGGTTTTTCTAATGGAATCCTTAGGTTCGGTTCCAGTTGCGTGTTCACGGAAATTATTTTGTCTTACTCGGATCGGCTTATGGTGCTTTAGAATATTTTTGTCGGTTATCATATTTGGTTCGTGTGACATTTCAGTTTTTTTTGTTATCAGGTTCTGCTTCGGTTGCATGTCGACAGAAATTATTTTGTCTTGCTCGGATTGATTTTTCACGAATCCAATACTTTCTTCTTGTAAAGATAGAAGAAAGTAAAAATTATTATTCCGGGACTTAAAAGTCAAAAGAATGTGAGAATGCCTCACATATTACGTATGCCACGCTGCAATGATAAGAAACTAGCGGGTATTGGGATAATTCTTTTACTGAAATAAAAATTATTATTCCGGGACTTAAAAGTCAAAAGATTGTGAGAATGCCTCACATATATTACGCACGCAAAGCTGCAAAAATAAAGAGACTTTAAACTGGTATAAATCAAAAACCAATTAATATTTTTACATGAAACTTTCAAAGGTTTGAACTACTCATAAGAACAATTCTAATGGCGTAAACCACGTAAAAATACGATAATTACACATTGTTGCAGCCCTGTCAACAGATTTGGTCGGAACAAGAATTTCAAAAGTGCAAAAAACAGCACTTTCCACAGGCCGGATTCCACTTTATTTTCGTTTTCTGAGTCACGTGGCACGCCCCATTCCATAGAATCAAGAATTTTGTTTCTATCATAAATAGAATCGGAGGTATAGAGGGGTCAAAATCCCGCTTTGGGCAGTTCGGAAAATATAAACTTGACAGAGTACTAAAAATTTTTTGAAATATCGTTTGGCATTAATTGGCGGAAATTCCTTTCATTTGCACTGTTATTTCTTTTGCTGGCGTGAAACTCTGTCGAGTTTCTATGATAACCAAAAAAGAAAATATACAATAACCTTTTCTGAGTTAATCATGATTCCGAAAAGCGTTCTTTATCTTTAGAAACCTCAAAATCCAATATATTTTTCATATTTAAAGAGGCAGTCATAAAAAGAAAGTTTCTTTTGTTGCATCTGATTTTCAGAAACGTTTCCGAGTAGGAATTAGATTATTAATATATTAACCAGGTTTCTCAATCAGGAATTATTTGGATACTATCAATCCTCAGTTAAACATTGCGGCTGCATAACGGCTGCATAATTGAATTTAAACATGCGAGTGTAACATAATGATATTTATGCTAATGTTACAGCTTTTGACTTATCAAGTTTATCTGTAAAACATGTTTGTTGAACATAAGGCTTACTTGAGAATGAATAGCATCTGTAAAAATTTATTCCGGGTTAAGAAAACTGATTAATACTCTATAAAAATACTCGAAAACGTTTTCAAAAATCAGTGACAGCAACTTTTTTTTTTTTATTTATTTATTTATTTATTTTTTTTAAATCCCCAAAATATATTGTTTTCCGAGATTTCTAAAAATAAAGAATGTCTTTCAGAATCGTGGGTACTTTGGAAGAGGTTATTTTATATTTTCGTTCGTGGTTATGTTATATTTCTCTAAATTAAGAAACATTTGTCTATTTTTTAGGGTGTTCTAATTGCACTAATATTCTATTTTTGAAGACTGTATATTTTAATTGACTATAAAAATAGTCGGAAACGTTTTCGAAAATAAGTCGCGACCAAAGAAACTTTTTTTATATAAATTCGTCTTTAAGTCTCGAAAATAAATTGGTTTTGGAAGTTTCTAAAGATAAAGAACGCTTTCCGGAATCGTGGGTAACGCGAAAGAGATTATTGTATATTTTCGTTCGTGGTTCTGTTATATTTTCCGAGATTAAGAAATAGTTGTATTTTTTTTTACGGTGTTACACGTGCATCTTACCAACGTTTCATCTGTTTTAGAAGCCCGAAATAAAACAGGAGTCGAGCCTTTGGCAAAGCTTCTGAAAGATATGGGTGGATGGCCGATGATAGACGGGAGTGATTGGAACGGTAAAGATTATATTTGGTACAAGAAAGTGGCGAACTGCAACAGAAAGCTATTTTTAGATGTCATCATCAAAGTTTCTTTTGCTTTAAATATTGATGATAATAAGTTCTATACAGTAGCGGTAAGTAATCTAAAGATTCAACTCACATTGATTTTTTTGTAAGTACATTAATTATTTGCTTCTTATAATGATTTTATGGACAAAGATCTTCAAATAATAAATGGAAAAATTATTATTTTTAAAGGAAAAACTTTGAACATTTTCTGTGCACCGTAAGATATGTGATATTACCTATACCATGTTGCCATTAATAATATACCGGGTGTCCCAAAAAGGACTGACTGATTTTAAAATTCCATAACTTCCAAACGGTGACAGATATTAAAAAAATTCTTGCAGGAGGGTTATGCATAAAGTCAAAAGTTTTTTTACAGTGATTTTCGATTTTAGTTCGAATTACAGACAATAGATGGCGCTGCGATCAATAGAGGCTAAATTCAGGCTCGACTTTTTGGTACTTCGTGGCCCGGATAATACATTTCCATCTCCTTTTTCTGCATGGAACAACAGAAAGGACCAAACATCGAGCCTGTATTTGGCGACTATTGCTTACAGCGGCATCTAGTGTTCGTAATTCGAACTAAAATCGAAAATCACTGTAATAAAACTTTTGACTTTATGCATAACCCTCCTGCAAGAATTTTTTTAATATCTGTCACCGTTTGGAAGTTATTGAATTTTAAAATCAGTCAGTCCTTTTTGGGACACCCGGTATATATATATATATATATATATATATATATATATATATATATATATAAATTTTAATTTAATAAGGACAATATCATATTAATTACTAATAGTATGCCATTTTTATAGTGATTAATATACATATAAGTATATTTAATATAAATAAAGTTATATTGTATGTATTAAAATTGGGTAATTATATTTATTATTATTCCTCTATTCTTATTAATATTTTAATATTTATTTATTTTCACTTTGTGTTATATAATTTATTATCGGTTTAATGTTTTTGAATGTCCCACATTCATACTTTTAGGATTTTTATGGATGTATAAAATAATCCACACACTATATCTGTGCTTTTTAGGTAATCGGAATTTAAGTGTCAGTTCACCTTCTTTATACTACCATATGTTTTTTATTTCCTGTTCATTTTATAATTATCTTATATATAATAGTTTTTATTAAAGATTTTTATATTTTTAATAATTATTTATATTAATTATTAATGAATTTATTTTGTTTTATAGCTATATGTTATATATTATCGATGTTCTAGAATTATTTAAATTCTTAGTGTAGTTTAAATAAGTTTGCTAATAGAATATTTTGTATGCTTTTTAAATTTTATTAACAATAGTTTTTTTAAAATACATTGTGTGGTTTATATTCAGTTTATAATTATCTATATATAAGGATATGTTTGGTTTTGCTGTTAATAAAACAAGTGTTAAATTCAATTGCTTACAACTGAAGCAAGTCTTTTGACAATTAAATCATAAAAGTAATACTAGATGGCAGCACCACAATTTGTGTTTTTTTTTCGATAAGTTCTAGATTTACTTATTCCAGCTACATTTCAGTTATAATTTACTACACCAGGCGGAATTTTTAGCTAAATTTTGACGATATTGTTTAACGTTTTTTTAATTAATTTAATAGTGCATTTTAATTATGTAATTACTTTCTATTTATATTATTTTATATTATATTAAAAGTTATTTAACATTTATTTCAATATGTATTAACTGCATCCTATGGTATCAATTACTGTGATTTCTTAACTGTTTTATTAACCTTAATCTTTACGATATGGGTGCCATGTGCGCGTGGATTTATTCTAAAATATTAATCGGTATGGTGTTTATTATTTCATTTTATATCCTATAAATATTTAAATAGGTTTTATTGTTTTTTTCCATTTCATATTATTTGTTTCTATTCTGTTTTCATTTTTAATCAATTCACTTGATTTTAGTGGTTGTTTGGGCACAGGGGAAAATAACTTTTAGCTTTAGCTTATTTTTCCCACAGAAAACAACCATTTTGCTTATATCATTGAATTCTGTGCCCTTGAAAACGTAATTCAATATATAAGCATTTCCATTATTTGTCGGTGCCCACTTTCTTATTTTTCTTCCATAATAATTCTTATAATTAATTTAATCTTTTTTTTTTTTTTTTTTTTTTTAATATATATATATATATACTTACAGCTTTAATTCATAATATTACGGTTTTTGATGGTGGTAGGTTATGTTTAATTATTGGTTATATATATATATATATATATATACAGGGTGTCCAGAATTAAACGATCCTACATTAAGGTTGTCTACAGACGAAACTATATTGCTCAGAAAATTGTGAAATTTTGTGAAGGACATAATAAAGGAATGGAAAATTGTTTAAGCAAGAAAAAAAAATGTTCAAAATTTCCCCACCAAATGGCGTTTTTAATGAATTACACATTTAACATGGTTTACATATTTTATTGCAACAAAATATGTTCAACATGACGGCCATCATTTTCAGCTATCACTGGAATAGAAAGATAGCATGTTCCACAGTTGATCGCAGTGTGTTCTGTGAAACGCTAAGAACATGTCGTAAAATGCTATCTTTAAGATACGGTAAATTTCTTGAATTATCATGACTTACCTAATATTTCAAATGCCCCCAAAGCCAAAACTCACATGGATTGATGTCTGGAGATCTGGGAGGCCATAGATTACGAAAGTGGCGCAGGACGATACGTTCTTCTGTGAAGTGATTCTTAAGGACGTCCTTAACACAGTGGCTAATGTGTGGAGGAGCTCCATCTCGCATACAAATTGTACGTGAAAGGCACTGACATGCTTGGAGATCCGGAAAAAGTTTATTTTCTAACAAGGATGCATACCGCTGCACGGTGATCGAGCATGTTACTGGAACACTAGCATTTAATTCCTCTAAGAAATATGGGCCGAGAATAAACGATGCAGAAAACCCACACCACACCATCACTTTTGATGAATGCAAAGGAACCTGTAAGATTGAACGCGGATTTTCTGGTTCCCAAATTTGGCAGTTGTGAGTATTCACTGAATCGCCCAAATGAAAATCCGCTTCGTCTATCCAGAGGATATCCCAAGGTCATTCAGAATTAACCTCAAAGCGAGCAAGAAACTGAAGCGAGAGCCGTTGTCGAGTCTCGAAATCATGTGGAAGCAACTCCTGCACAACTTGAAGCTTGTGCGGATAATACCGGAGGATTATCCGCGTGATCTTTTATAAGTCTGAGGAAACAGGTTTCCTTCCTCTTCTAGAAAGAACATTCAACAATCCTGTTTCTTCAAATTTGGCTACCATTAATGGAAGATTTTTAACAGTCAATGGACCATTCAGCATCTCCTTCGAAGTCCGAAATTTTCATGGAGCAACTAATGCGGAATTACCGTTTTGGTAAAAAAAATTTACTAACAAAGCTCGGTCTGGCAAACGTAACGACATTCTGATTACTAATAGCAAGCACATTGAAAACAAAATTTCCCAGAAAGTTTCTAGGTTTTATAACAGCTGCTGCGGGACGTGGACAAAAAATTATTTACATTTTTATTTAAATTGTAGGATTTCACGCCCTCTGGCGGAGAAATTTTACCAGACGATTCAAGATCACAGTTGTCAGTTTGGCCTTTTTTAAATTCATAAATTTGGAATTCTAACCGTAAATTCTGAAAGAATATTTTTTACTCTATATAGTAATAGCCTAAATTAAACAAAGCAAAAAAGAACTACTAAGATTTCGCGGTGTGAATTCGAAATTTCAGATTTAGTAAAAAAAGCTCTGTTGAAAATGTTTTGTTGTATTAAAATTTGTAAACTATTGTAAATGTATTCACCGCCCCCTGCTGTATCTTTGTCTTATTTAATTTAAGAAAAATAAAGCGTAAAAACTTAAAAAAATTATTGGTGTTCGAATTGAACGGACCGTACACACTTTGAAAAAATCCGCGTACGATAGACGCTATTTTTTTTGTCAGTGCTCAAGCCTAGTATTCAGTGGGCGGTGGCCAAATATGTAATTCATTAAAAAACGACCTCTGGTGGCAAATTTTTGAACTAATTTTTTTTTCTCATACAAATTAGCATCCTTTTATTATATCCTTCACAAAATTTCACAACTTTCTGACCAATACTTTAATCTGTAGACATTTTTAAATTAGGGTCGTTTAATTATGGACACCCTGTATATTACTTTAACTGCACAAGGTTTTCTTTGATATACTGTTTCGAAAATTTTACGAGTTATAACGCATTATGAGAAAAATATATATTTCAGCCTTTACTTTTAATTACGGTAGAAAGATATTTTTTGGATGAGCGAAGCGAATCCTCTACTAGGTTACATAAATTACATTTTGTCGTACAATTTACAAAAAAAAAAAAAAAAAAAAAAAAAAAAAAAAAAAAAAAACTATTCAGAATTTTGACTTGAAATTAAACATAAAGATAAATTATGATCTGTAGATTTGCGCAATATTGTTTTTTTTTACAGAATAATCTTAAAAAAAATTATTATTTTAATTAATTTATTTTACATGTTTTTCCATTACGGACGCATTTTTGAAAATAAAAAATGAAACACGTATATTTTCAGACGAAAAAATAAATCATGGATTTAGTCATTATAGATAGAATCATGATTAATTAAATAGTTTCATGATTGCTTTTATGAAATTTTTAAAATAACTTTTTTTATGAAAATTATAGCATATTTTTAATGAATTAAAATTTTTGAAAATTCAATTATTTACATTCAATTATAAAAGTATTTTACAATGTTAAGAATTCCAATACACAATTTATGCTTATTATGTGAAATCATTTACGCATACGATAATTAAGCGTTTTAAAAGAATTATATTATGATTTTTTTTTTGTAAAGTGGTAACAAAAGAATTGTAAACAAATAAAATTAATTGTTAAATTCGTTATATCATAAATAAAAAAATCCGAGGAAATTCTTAGTTATTTGGCGTAATTTACATTTCTAAAATTAAAATGCGCCAAAACTTAAAATAACGTTTTTGCTTAATAAAGATGCAAAAATAATGTAAAAAATATTGTTACTTTCAAATATTTACCTTATTAAATACTGCTTCGCGAATCCAAACAAAGCATGACTTTTGCTAGTTTATAGAAACACAGTTGAACTCGAATAATACAAGCCTTGTTAAATTTAAATAAAGGATTAATTTCCTTGCAAAATGCAGTTTGTTGTAAGGAAACTGGTTATAACGAAGTCCGTGTATAACGAATAACTTTCATGCTGCATTCACCTTTGTTATAAGCGGGTATATTTTGTTTGTTTTGAGTTACTTTTAATTACAGAAGATAGTTTTTTTTTATATTGAAATAGAATTATAGAAATTGATTAAATATGGGAACATAGTGACAAAAGGGATTATACACTATATCAGGGACGGCGAACCTTTTCACGGCCACGTGCCAAATTTTTCCAAAAATATATTTTACGTGATCATGGCGTGCCAACAATGAAATATTTTAATGAATCAAATAATAATGAATCAAAATTAGTTAACATTTTGTGTTTAATATAAAAAAATGGGTAATATTTGATGTTATACTTTGGAAATTTATTATTTTTAAAATATTATTTCTGCTGTCTCATCTTAGATGCCAAATAATTTATATCAGCTTCGTAATTAGTTATTTTCAAGAGAATGCAAGTTGAATTGGACTCATTTGATAAGATTGAATTGGAATTTTTCATAGTATTTATTTCCGAAAAGGATGTTTCCCCGAAAAAAATGTCAAAATAGCAAACGACAGAATCTACAGCTTCTAGTGTCTGGAATTGAATTCCAAGTTGTTATAATCTTACCATCCGCATTTTTGCTTATAAGGCCTTTTAATCTTTATTTTGCGATGATCTCCCAATTCTCTCTTATTCCTAAAATTTTGTGAGCCAATATTGAGCTAGATTGGGATGCATTAAGTTATATTTCAGTTTCTTCAATTTGTATGACAATGACAACCAACCGAACTAATCGAATTCAGATTCTAGATTAATTAATGCAATTTGTGAAATTCTACTATATTTTGATGTAGAACCTGAATCTAGGCCGTGCCGAAAATAATCCGCAGCCTGCTATATGTTCGCCGTTTCTGCACTATACTGTCTGAACAATACCTATTTTTTACATCATTTATTAGTTGCAGTGTCGGTTTAATGGTAAAATAATGAATAAACTAAATTACATTTTTGAAAATATTATGTATCACACTTAATGCCGAAAACGGAAATTTATATGGCGGCATAAAATATCATTCTTGACACTGCAATCATGGATCTACATAGTAAAACCGGTGAAAATGGACTCTTGTCTGGAATGGAATCCAGGTATTTCAGGGAAACATTTCAGGGTCTAGGTGAAAATAATACAATATAATTATAGCTTCTAAGATGGAAAGATGTATAAATCGGATTTTTTTTCGATTCCTAGAGGGTTGACATTATTAGTCATTACTAGTATTGACATTACTAGTATTATGACAGTATTCGTTATTCGACGTGTCTCGACGTGTCGACGAGGCCTCTTCTGCGGTCTTAAAAATCTCAGTGACGATGTTCGAGAGGTCGGCCAAAATGTGCTGTGACTTCCAAAAACATTGACACTGTGAGAAAACTAATAGCTTCTAATCGTCATGTGACATATGATAAAATAGAAGCATCTTTGAACATTTCAAGGACCTGCGTGCATTTTATTTTACATGATCATATAAAAGTGAAAAAGGTGTGTTCCCGATGGATTCTCCCATAATTTATCTCAACCTGAAAAAGACGCTCGTGTGAAATGATGAAAGGAAAACCCTCCTCCTATACTTCAAAACATATGTACAACACCGCAACGTGTGACGACACCTGGATTTATTCCTATGAACCCGAATTAAAACAACAATAGACTATTTTGGCGTTTCCAGACGACCCTATACCGACAAATGCTGTTCGTTGAAGTTTACAACACTTTCAGAGTGCCAGAAATGTTTTGATGGTTGATTTATTCGAATGCAAAAATGTATCGATGTTGCAAAAGAGTATTTTGAGAAGCAATAAAATATATATTCTTGGTAAGAAATTATTTCTTATAATACTTTCTAAAAGCTGAAGTGCTACCCCTCGTATTACAGCGCCCCCTACCGGTGGATTGTTACCAAATTCACGTGGGACCTGCTGGCCATAGCCAAAAACATACACATGAAATTTGGCTCAGTTATATGCGTAACTTCATAACTTTTCGATGGTACAATAATGAAAATGTCACAAAAATCGCTATTATAGCATCCCCTTCCGGCGGACTTTTTCGAAATTCAAGGACATACTGATAAAATGAAGCTTTTAAAAATAGTTATTATTTGGCGGCCAAATAGTCGAAATCAGCCTAAAATCTTGCCTGAAATTCGATGTTCAGCTATCCAGCCAAATCATTATTCATCAGATCCCTAAGTCTTTAGCCATTCCGTCTTGGCAGGTTTTAATATATTGTCATGATCTCCTATTAAATTTTCTTTTACCATTCTTTACATCTGCGGATTTTTGTGTAGGATTTATTATGTCAGGAGAGAGAGTCTTTCAAATTGTTTTATTCGTAATTTTGTTACCGAAGTTGTCCTATGAAATGAATTATTAGCGAAATTCATCTCGAAGCTAGACGAATTATTTTTCTGTGCTATTCAATCAACTGCCGGGCTATTTTGACAGTAGACTGGCTGATGGATAGGAGAGGGGGTTGTCGTGGAGTTATGCAAGATTACTTTTCCGTATGCTGAGACTGCAGAGAAAGTATTCGCTACTTTCATCAGTTGCTTACGAGCAGTTTTGCGGATTAAAACCGCTTACATTATGTTTACTACTTGTTTGAGCAATATTACAAGATAAATACGAAATCATTCGTCATATTACTGGATAAAATTAACATAAATTTATAACAGATAAAAAAAAAAAAAATGCAAGAACACAAAAAGTAATAATCTACCAAATTTATGAAGGCGCTATACCTAAGTAGCGCTCAAGAGCCTGCACTAGAAACTCGCAAGCTAATGTTAAATCTATGGGAGTGTTCTTTTCAAATTTCTCTCTTGCATTTAAATATTTTTAAAATGATTTCTTTGTACAGGATAGCTGAGGTCGATTTCAAACAGGGTTACTTTTTATTTTTTAGATTTTGATTGCAGATTTTTTCTTATATAAAGTTACTTTCACTTTCGGAATCTCATTAAAAAAAAAACTGCAACCAAAACTGAAATAGTACAAATTAACAACGGTAGAGATTGACCTCATTTATTTTATGCAAAAAAAAAAAAAAAAAAAAAAAGAAATCTTAAACTTACACTATGTGCAAACTACTTAAAAGATGAGACAATATTTAAAAAAGATGTTAAATTACTTTAATATCCTTAGTCTTTCAACTATAAAAAAATCCCTGCCGACCCGCCCTACAGGCGGAGATAGATTTCAAAGTTAAGTATACTAATTTTACCAAAAAAACTAAATCATGATTAGAGATTTATCCACTTTAACAATTTTATCTGGCTGCTTTTGACGAGTTTTTATTTCATTTTTATATAATAGCTGGGTTTATCAGAATCATGTTAAGGAGGTATTCAAAAAAATATTTTTCCATGCTCAACAACTCGAAATTTTCTGGTACATTTTCAGATTCATTTTTAATAGAAAAAATATTAAACTTGCTGACGGGATTTTTGAAGAGATTTATAAAAGACCTGTGATTTTATTTTTCGTTCAATTAATTAAAACGTGATTTATGAACAATTATTTTCTCAGTAGGACAACATTTTTCGTTTCTAACACAATCGCTTCGGGAAATTTCTGTTCAAAATGCCCACTTCGACATCATTTTCTGAAATATATTCTGCCTCTATAAAGAAAAATCGATCATTACGGTAGATTATATAGTTTCTGAATAAGACAATCTACCAATTGGATGCGTTTGAGAGCAAAAATGAATTTAAAAATGAATCAGAAAATAAGCAGTTTGGATTTGAATACACCCTTAATAAGATGATTTTTTTCTTCAACCGCTATGTATTTTCAATTTGTTTTTGCTGTAAGAATTGGTTCTATCAAAAACATGTCTATATAAATGTTGTAGACAATATTAAGAGGATATATGATAAATTCATGGGAATTTTATACCTTCTAAATTGACGGAGTTGCGGATTTTTTCTTCTTCAACACCCCATTTTTGTTTTCCTTTTTAATTTTTTTTGCGTTACTAATTGGTCCTATCAAAAGCTTGTGAATATAAAAGTTGTAGATAATATTAAGGAGATTTACAATAAAATTAATTGGATTTGATATCTTGAGAATTGACGAAGTTGGGAATTTTTTTCTCCCAAAAACCCTATTTTTTGCGGCCCTTGAGCCCATTTTTAATTTGATCAAAAATCTGTGATACATAACTTTTTGGTCCTGTTCTTAGAAGTAATAAAAACTTTGAACTGATTTGATATGTACAAAAATTAAGAAGTTATGTGGTTTTTTCGGTTTTCACAAAACCCCGCCCTATTTCCATCCCTTTGGTCCGATTTTGCCCATTCGGGAACTTGACAGAGATTTTACGTCCCTTGATTTTATGTATCAGTTTGGAAGAGATTTGTGCAAAATTGTGGAAGTTATCGTGTCCAGAAGAAAGTGATATATATATATATGTATATGTATATATATATATATATATATATATATATATATATATATATTTATTTATTTATTTATTTATTTATAAAGTTTTTTACTGAGGGTGATTTTGAGTTCTAGGGACCATGATCGGTGTAGATCTGCAAAAATGTTTAAGAAATTCCAACATAGGGGAGAATGTAATAGGTAGTATTTCATACGAAATCTACCTAAAACATAGCCTTCGTCAGAGAAATACAAGAAATGATACTGTTATTTTCAAAATTCACGTAGACGGTGTCAAAAGGAGTGAAAATGGAAGTCAATTTTTAGATCCGGAAAATATTGGAAAAATAAAACATGGATATAGGGAAGTGGAATATTACTCGTTTTATGATTGTTTAACTCTAGAACGGCGGCGAGGGGTCATTTTGACCCTTGCCAAAAGAATATATGTCGATTCCTATCAGAAAGCTTTTTATAAATATAAGATTAATATATGCTGCACAAAAATAACTTAAATAAATAAGTTAAATAGTTTTAAGTAAAGATTCTGATGTGAAATATTTTTATAAAACTTGAGTAAGATATCCCGCCGTTCTAGTGTTAAGCAAACTGAGCCAAATTCTGGGTATGTTGTAGGATAAAACGTCATTACAAACAGTACTTTCTTTAGTAACAATTTCTATTGATTCACGGATAATTAAATCATGATAATTCTTTAAGGGATATATAATTTTTGCGTCTTCGACATTAACTTGTATATTCTACTTCTGGTTATGTCTTGACAGGGCTGTTGTTGGTCGGTTGTACTTTAAATCTCTCAGATGTTTTTTAATACGAACTTTAAGTTTACGCGAAGTCATTCCTATGTATTCGAGATAAATATTTTCTGTTTACAGTGGAATTATATATACTCCAGAAACTTCATATTTCGGGATCGGGTCTATTTTGGCACTAATGAGATCTTTCAGTTTTGCTGGAGGACTGGCGATTAAGTTTACGCCAAAGCAAAAAAGAACATGTCTGAGTTTTTCGAAAAGTCCTGGTATGTACTCCATTTTGTAATATATCATGTTACACCTTGGAGTTTTTTGTATTTTCATATGATTCTTCTGTGAGTTGATTAGCTTATCAATAATGCGTATTGGGATACCATTCTTAACTGCAGTATTTCTAATGGTATTTAATTCATTGTCAAGGTGATTAATAGAGCAAACACTAAACGCTCGTCTTATATAAAAGTTGAACGGAGCAAGTTTGTAGTTAAAAGGGGATGCACTTTCGAAATAAAATGGTGCTGTTAGACTTATTTACTTCTCGAAACATCTCTTTTCTCTGGGTCTATTGGCAGGGTAACTTTTCCCAATCTGCGATTAAGCTTTCGGTGTTTACATTATTCTTAAATATAAATTTAGGACTTTTCAACAAAACTTCATCTTCCTTATTCGATATTGAAATTTTGACTACAGAAAATATTTATCTCGAATACATAGGAATGACTTCGCGTAAACTTAAAGTTCGTATTAAAGAACATTTGAGAGATTTAAAGTACAACCGACCAACAACAACCCTGTCAAGACTTAACCCGAAGCAGAATATACAAGTTAATTTTGAAGACGCAAAAATTATACATTAGGGTCGGCCGAAAAAAAAGTTTTTTTTTATTTTTTTTTTTTTTATTTATTTATTATTAGCTATACCGCAGAAAACTTGCCTCTACGGTAACTTAGCAAAATGCAAAAACAAAATAAATAAATTTTTACGTTTGGCGGTAGCGCATCGGCTCTAAAATTTTAGAAAATTTACGATTTTTATCTTTTTTTCTAATAAATAGCAATAAATCAAATAACTACTATAACAAGTAGCTATATACATTTTTTAGTAGAAAAAGTATTAGAAGGGTAAATAAAGGCTATAAATATAATATATTTTAACTTTATTAGTTGCGCCTTACGTTTAAAAAAAAACATTTTTTTTTTTAAATTGGCATATTTCCATTGAAACAAAGTTCTTTTTCTGGTTATGTAAAATTACTGATTGTAATGAAATATAGCACTTTACTTGTCTTTACTTTCTTTTGGTATTTTGAAATAAGATTTGCATGAAAAACTACAAATTGGAGATCTCGAGATAAGTGTAGTTTTTATAAAACTATCTCTGGAATCGAAGCCAACCTCTTTTTGTGATGTATCGGTTACTAGCTACACGCTTCACGTTCTGCTGTTTGGGTGGTGACATGGGAATTGGTCAAACTTACACTCAGCCCCTGTTCCACCTGATTGGACCTTAGACCAGATATCTTGATCGGTCACTCTTCGGAGTAAAGGTGGTGGTGAAAGTGTAATATTTTCCAGTGAATCCTTTCGATGTAGTCTGTAGATAGGAAATTGGTTTTGGATGGTTAAAAACTCTTGATTGACTTTCTTTTATAAGCTACGTTTTTAGCATTTATAATTTTTGTGAAACCTTGCTAACTTATGTGATCCCTTTTATCTACTTTAATACTTAAAAGAAAGTTTTCTGGATGGGCGAAAAATATGTTACTCTCAATTACTGTATCAATGACTGTCAGCACGTTTTTGGGCAGGTATCTTGACGATTTTACAACTTTAAATACTTATTCTGCTCTATTTATGAAGAGTTTGATTTATTTGATTGGAAACGATACAGGTATGTATAACTTTAGGAGAAAAAATGAAGATCTTGTGTTCATCTGGTGGGTTTCAATACTTAAATACAATCCGATGACTCTGAATGCCTTTGTTAACCACGTTGAGTGGGAAAGCGCGTACAGATAAATGTTCAGGACAGCTATCTGATTTTATAGCAGAACTTATGTTCAGCAGGTACTGCTGACCTTTGCTTAAAACTTTTCGGTAAATTTCTGGAATAAAACACTCAAGACTGTCAAAATTAACACAGGGAGATTCTCACATTTACTGAGTTGTGTGCTAATCGGACCACTAAATGATTTTGATCCAGTCGTTTCACCATCTAAAGTTTGAAACAAATTCCGGAATGGCAATTCATTGAAATATAAGAGTAACTCCCGGTGGTAAAGTTTGACGGTGTTTAGTGTTTTATTCCAGAAATTTACTGAAAAGCTTTTAGCAAAGATCAGCAGTATCTGTTGGACATAAGTTATAAAATAAGGCTGCTATAAAATAAGGCAGCTGTCATACGATTCAGAGTCATACGATTGTATTTAAGTATTGAATACCCATCAGACGAACACAAGATCTTATCTTTTATTTTCTCCTAAAGTTACATATACCTGTATGGTTTCCAATCAAATAAAGTAAATACTTCATAAATGGAGCAGAATAACTACTTAAAGTTATAATAATCGTCAAGATACATGCCCGCAAAATTTGCTGAAAGTCATTGATACAGTAACTGAGAGGAACGCATTTTAAGCCCATCCAGAAAACTTTCTTTTAAGTATTAAAGTAGATAAAAGGGATCATATAAGAGAGTCAGGATTCAGAAAAATTATAAATGCTAAAAACGTAGTTTCTAAAAGAAAGTAAATCAAGAGTTTTTAACCATCCTAAACCAATTTCCTATCTACAGATTATATCGAAAGGATTCACTGGAAAACTATTACACTTTCACCACTACCTTTACTCCGAAGAGTGACCGAGCAAGATATCTGGTCTAAGGTCCAATCAGGTGGAACAGGGGCTGAGTGTAAGTTTGACCAATTCCCATGTCACATCCAAACAGCAGAACTTAGCGTGAAGCTGGTAAACGATGCGTCACAAAAAGACGTTGGCTCCAATTCCAGAGATGGTTTTATAAGAACTACTCTTATCTCAATATCTTCAATTTGTAGTGTTTCATGCAAATCTTATTTCAAAATACCAAAAGAAAGTAAAAACAAGTAAAGTACTATATTTCATTACAAACAGTAATTTTACATAACCAGAAAAATGTTTTTGTTTCAATGGAAATTTGTCAATTAATAAAAAAAAAAATTTTTTTTTTTTTTTTTTTTTTTTTTTTTTTTTTTTTTTTTTAAACGTAAGGCGCAACTAATAAAGTTAAAATGCATTATATTTTTAGCATTTATTTGTCATTCTAATACTTTTCTACTAAAAAATGACTATAACTACTTGTTATAGTAGTTATTTGATTTTTTGCTATTTATTAGAAAAATGATAAAAATCGGATATTTTCTCAAATTTTAGAGCCAATGCGCTACCGCCAAACGTAAAAATTTAGTTATTTTGTTTTTGCATTTTGCTAAGCTACCCTAGAGGCCAGTTTTCCGCGGTATAGCAAATCAAAAAACCAAAAAAACTTTTTTTCGGCCCACCCTATTATATATCCCTTAAAGAATTATCATGATTTAATTATCTGTGAATCAATAGAAATTATTACTAAAGAAAATACTGTTTGTAATGACGTTTTATCCTACAACATACCCACAATTTGGCTCAGTTTGCTTAAAGAATCATAATTCCACTTCCCTATATCCATGTTTTATTGTCCCAATGTTTTCCGGATCTAAAAATTGACTTCCATTTTCACTCCTTTCGACACCATTTACATGAATTTTGAAAATAAGACGTTAATAACAGTAGTATTTCTTGTATTTCTCTGACGAAGGCTGTGTTTTTATAGTTGAAAGTACTAAGGATATTAAAGTAATTTAACATATTTTTAAATATTGTCTCATCTTTTAAATAGTTTGTACATAGTGTAAGTTTAACTTTAACTTTTTAAAGATGAATTAAGCATTTCTATTTATTTATTTACTGAAAAAAGAAACCATTTTAAAATTTTAAAATGTGAGCGAGAATTTTGAAAAGAACGCTCTCATATGTTTAACATTAGCCCACGAGTTTTTTTTGCCTGTCTGGTGTAGGTTCTTAAGGACGGGCTGCCCCTAATTACAGAGGAATAATTACACATTTGAAAAGTAATGTTTGTAACTGCATCACTTAAAACGTAATGTACACTTTTACTTTACTTTTTAGCTACGCCGAGGAGATTACTTATTCGAAGACTACTATGATGAGGTTCTCTTCCATCCGACCTCCAATAAGACAGAAAGTTTGATTGACTCAATTGCAGAAACTGCAGTGGTATTGGGTTCGAAGATGGAATTTAACGAACTTCGTGAAGAAGCAAGAAAACTTGTCATCTTTGAATACGGTTTATCTATAGTAAGTCAAAATAAAAAAGTTAATTTAAGCTATGTTGATAGTTTTTGAAATCTGAAATCGGTACATGTTTTAAATTAACGTTTAAAGGCGTATTTATTTTAAATTAATTAATTATTATTAATTATATTTATTAATGAACTTAAATTATTATTATTATTATTAATGAATTTATTAAGGGTGTATTTCGATCCAAACTGCTTATTTTCTGATTTATTTTTAAATTCATCTTTGCTCTCAAACGCATCAAACTGGAAAACTCTCTTATTTAGAAATTGCATAATGTGCCATGCTTCTCGAGTTTTTGATAAATGCAGAAAATTTTGTAAAAAATGCTATCAAAGTTGGTGTTTTGAAGCGAATTTTCCAAAGCGGAAAATCTGGGAAGGAAAAAAAGGGTCATACTGAAAAAATAATTCTTAAAAAATCAAATTCTAATGAATTGGGGGAAAAAATAAATCACACGGCCTCTTATACATCTCTTCAAAAATCACCTCAGCAAGTTTCATCTTTTTACTTTTAAAAATGAGTCTGAAAATGTCTCAGAAAATTTCAAGCTGTTGAGGGTGGAAAAATATTTTTTCGAATAAATCCTTAATTATGAAATTAATTATTATTTCATAAAGTCGTTCCTATCTAACTCACGGATATTAAGGGATCTTGTAAATTTTTAAATCGGTGAAAATAAACGAAAACAGTCAAAGTTTAAATTAGTGTATCTTCAAAACTTTGTGCATAAACTTTAAATTTTGACTATTGATTAAACAGATTGTGCTTTTAACTACAATTACTAAAAGCAAACTACAATTAGAAACTGGCTAGCCCTTTAAGGAATTTGCGCATTATTGAATTAAAATAATTCCCTTTTTTACTCCGAAAGCACAGGATATTTTGAGAACGTATGCATGGATTGTTATGAAATTTGCTATAAATAATAAGCTATAAATAATAATTTGAAAATTCTCTATTATTTTTACATTGATAAAATTTTTAGTTATGATTATTTTTATTCATTAAAAAATGTAAAATTTTGATTATTTTTTTTATATTTTTGCAAAAATATTTCTTTACATGGTTAATGAAATAATTTTGACCTAAGATTAGATAATTTTAAAAATACATATTACCTTATTATCTATTACGCATTTCATAACTATCCATGCATACGTTCTATAGATATATGCGCAATGACTTACGGAATAAAGAAGAGCTATTTTAATTTCAACAATACACAAATTCTGTAAAGACTAGTCAGTTTGTAATGGTAGTGTATTGGGAAGCACAATCTGTTTAATTCTGTTGAAATTCCATGTTTACGCATAAAAAGTTCTTGAAGATACACTAATTCAAACTTTGAATGTTTTTGTTCATCTTCGCCGGGTTTAAAAAGTAGAAGACCCCTTAAAGGGGTATTCTGGTCTAGAGGCATAAATTTTGGGCGTTCTGTTGAGCTCAATAATAAAAAATAATAATAATAAAATGCTGTTCATTTTTTACACCATATTTATAGAGATTTTGAAAATGTACAAAAAAATGTTTGAAAATTTTTTTTAAAGTAAGTTATAAGCTGGTAAAGTTGGGAGTAAAAAAAAGGGGGTGTGCTGATTGACACAATTGCAACCCTTCTGGTCATCTGAAACGAAATTAAAAAAAAAAGATTATAGTCCAGGCAATAGGGAATTTTACCTAGCAAAATTAATGGTAGTTCTGGAAATCAGCTTACTATATGTTTTTTGGGTCGCTGAATCCGAATTTGTAACTTCCCATCAAAATTTCCCCCGGCAACCCCCCCCCCCCAAATTTTGCTAAAAAGCCCCCCAAAAAGGTTTTTATTAAAAAAATCAAATTTTTAATTGTTTTAGGGGAAAAGTATCTAGAAATTCAGAAAGTAGACAAAATTTGCAACAAATTAGATATATGATATTATGACTTAGGAAGAAGGGGAAGGGGGATCTGCCTCGGAACATGCGCGCGCTGCTGCGTGGACTAAGGTGCGCAATTCCACTTAACCACTGACACGTTTACATTCGCCCTCCCATCTCCCCTCGGAACTTTCCTTATAAGGTTTACTTTAAGTTTTTTGGATCGCTGAATCCGAATTTTTAACTTACCCCCAAAATTCCCCCCCCCAGAACTCCCTCCCCCCAAATAGTTGTTATTAACTTAAATTTCTTATTGTTTTAGGGGAAAAGCATTACAAAATTCAGAAACTAGACAAAATTTGCAACAAATAGGATATATGACATTATGACGCAGGATAAACGGGGAGAGAGGGGGCTGCCTCGGATCATTCCCCGCGCGCTTTTCTCAAAAACCAAATTTTTTCAAAAAATTAATTTTTTGGAGGGTTGCCGGATGAAATTTTGGTGGGAAGTTACAAATTCGGATTCAGCGACCCAAAACACATCGAGTGAGTCGAAATCCAGAACTAGTATTAATTTTTCCAGGTAAAATCCCCTACTGCCTGGACTTCATAACTTAGTGCGCGTAGCGCCGCAGTGCATGTTCAGAGGCAGCCCTTCCCCTCCCCGTTCATCCTGCGTCATAATGTCATATATCCTATTTGTTGCAAATTTTGTCTAGTTTCTGAATTTTGTAATGCTTTTCCCCTAAAACAATAAGAAATTTAAGTTAATAACAACTATTTGGGGGAGGGGGTTCTGGGGGGGGAATTTTGGGGGTAAGTTAAAAGTTCGGATTCAGCGACTTTAAAAACTTAAAGTAAACCTTATAAGGAAAGTTCGGAGGGGAGATGGGAGGGCGAATGTAAACGTGTGAGTGGTTAAGTGGAATTGCGCAACTTAGTTCACGCAGCACCGCCCGCATGTTCCGAGGCAGATCCCATCTACCCCTTCATCCTAAGTCATAATGTCATCTATCTAATTTGTTGCAAATTTTGTCTACTTTCTGAATTTCGAGATACTTTCCCCCTGAAATAATAAAAAAATTGATTTTTTTAATGAAAACCTTTTTTGGGGGCATTTTACCAAAATTTGGGGGTGTTGCCGGGGGAAATTTTGGTGGGAAGTTAAACATTCGGATTCAGTGACCCAAAAAACATATAGTAAGCCTTTTTCCAGAACTGCCATGAATTTTGCTAGGCAGAGCCCCTATACGGTCTCTATTGCCTGGACTATTATCAATTAGAAAGAATGTTGTTATAGTCCCTACCTAACAGAAAACGGAAAAAAAATTGCAAAATGGCGGCTGTCTAAAAAAAATGGCATTCTTCGACATTTTTTTTTTCATAATTTTTAATTAAAAAAATATTCGATACAAAAATGATAGGGACAGTAGAAAGTTATACATTGAAGTTTGGTACAAAATTTGACGTAAATCGGTTAAATAGAACTTGAGATATTTTGTCAACTATTTTGAAAAGAGTAGTTTTGCGATAAACGCGTTTAAAGTTTTAAGCAAAAGTTTCAGGCAGCCACAGCGGTCTAAATCATAGAATGGTACGTTATACTTACATTTTTTCTCGAGGATACATTCTTAAAGGTCTAAACTTTAAGGATATGCAAAAAAGAAAAAAATTATTTTTTCAAAATTCTAGAGCAGAATAACCTTTTAAGAGACTTAGACATCCACACTTTCAGGATCTCCTCAAGCAAAGCACTGAAAGGAAATTAACGGTAAGATCTAAAATGTGTAAATGCACATCTTCACTTAAAAAAATGCCGGAATATGGTATAAAAAGTTCTAAAAAATTGAATCCCATAAATGTCAAATGATACTGAACGATAAATGTCGATCACAGCGACATCTGCTAGCGGTTCATCCATCGAGACATTTTTTTCAATTCAATACTTACGCAATATTTACGTTTGAGATCCGAAATGCCGCTGCGATCGACATTTATCGTTCAGCATCGTTGGACATGTATCTAATTCAAATTTTTAGATCATTTGGAATAACCGGTCCACACTATACATATTCTAAACGCTATAGCTGGAGGTCACGGGTGAGCATCTGTTGTTTTCATTTCCGATAACTGTACATACGTGATTTTCCTTAAAACTTTCGTTTTGTTACCTTATATTGGTATATGTGTATAATGTTTTATAATGTTCTTGTATGCTTGTGTCTGTTTCAATTTTATAAACTTAAATTTTAATCAAAAAGCTATATAAAATACTTTCTTTATTATTAACATTATATCTATTATATTATATAATGGAAACATTACATATTGGAAAATGCAAAGAAAAGAAAGGTAAAAGCATTAATATTAATTATGTGATTGCCTTTTTATAAAATTTCAGATTGGAAATTATTCTAAATTATTTGAAGGGTCCATTAAAGATCTTGATGAAAATGCTACGGTAAGACACAAAATAATTACCTCTGTCATTATAATATTTTTCATTCAGTTTTCATTTTTAAACGAACTTTTTCCTATTTTTCTTTCTTTCACCTTCCTGTCTAGTAGTTAGGGCAGTGACTATTGGAGAAGAGTTTTGGTTCGAATCCTAATCAGGCTTGGATATTTGTAGTGGATTGGAATCCACTTTAAAGTGACGTCCCTGTATGTTTAGCCTTCGTGTTCAAAATATGATCGCAAAAAAAAAGTGAAAAAATAATTGAAAAATATCGAAAAACATTAGTATAAAAGCGGTATAAACAGAAGAAAATTACCAAAAATCCACTTAGGAAATCGCACTAAATTCGAGACTGATGTACTACATGCGCACATAAACTTTATGACGTAGAGCGGCTGTGCGCGAAGGGTATAAATACAAGTGCACTGCGAGCTCAACATTTCAGTCAAGGTTATTAACCATTTGGAAAAATGGTTATTGTTCTCGTCAGGGTAAGAAATCAAAAGCATATCTGAAGGTTTTTATTGGTTTAATCCGCCTTTTATTCGTTTTGTGATTGGTCTATACAGTAATATGTATTTCCCTTTACTTTCAACAGAGATGGACAGCAGAGTGTTGCCACTATGACAAAAAAGTGAAAAAAACAACAAAAAAAATTAATAACTCAGACACAAATTGAGACACAGCTTTCAAACAAATTGCATTTAAAAGTACATTTTTCTCTCTATCCGACGGTGTAAAAAGTAATATTGTCGGATGTTTAGAAGTTTAAGAATGAAATTTCAGTAATCAGCATTATATAATCGACGTACCTCTGCTGCCTTAAGTATCATAAAATGGAAGGTAACAGGGAACAATACCTAACTACAGGGTAGTCATTATAAATGTGAATACGTTTAAAGGGCTATACAAGTTAAACTATTTGGAATATGTTAAAAAGCTTTGCTATTTATACTTTTTAGAGTATGCAGAAATGAGTTATGCAATAAAAAGTAATAGTTTGAAATTTTACCAACAGATGGCACTTATATGTTAGACATGTTTTATTAGCAAGCATTAGCAAAAATAACTCATTTTAAATCAATATCTTTCAGAATATATTTTTGATAAATAACGATGTCTTTTCATAGAAGGTATATAATTACTAACATTTTGGTAAACAAAAAAACAACAACAACAAAAAAAAAAAAAAAAAAAAAAAAAAAAAAAGCAATTTAACAAATTACAACGACCATTTAGAAAATGATTTTTTGAAAGACTAAAATTTAAGACATAAAAAAATCGCACGGAGTTGATCATACATTACGTACGCCATGGGTTAAACATTAATATTCCTGGACCCATTTTAAATGAAATTTCATTCTTAAACTTCTTTAAAATTGGTAGTCATATTTCTTGGAAATCTGACGATGCAAAAACCTTTTCCCGAACAGCCAATGAAATGCTTGGATATGCAAGTTTCAGGTGGATAATGACTAATGAAAATGAAAGAAAATGAATAACAATTTCTGCCAAAGAGTTAATTTTAATTTCTAAGATTTTCACGTGCAAAAGAAAAATGGAATAAGCCAATTAAAAAAAAAAAGATAAATAGGACAGGAATGAATACATATAAATATTTCGAACCAAATACGAGTTGCAGGCAATTTTTGTCGCTTGGAATTTTTACGTGTAATAACACTATTAATGTTTAATTCAAGGCGTACGTAATGTATGATCAACTCCGTGCGATTTTTTATGTCTTAAATTTTAGTCTTTGAAAAAATCCTTTTCCAAATGGTCGTTGTAATTTGTTAAATTTCTTTTTCTTTATTTTTTTTAATTTTTTTTTTGTTTTTATTATTGGTTTCGACTATTTGTACCCGTCATAGCACTGTAATATAGCTAATAGACAGTCGCTTAGTCAACATCTGAACGACTTTATACAAGATGGAATCATTGTAAGATCGGAAGGAGGCCGAGGTGTCACTAGAGTAGCAGAAGAGTTTGGAATCACCCACATCTTCGTGTCATGAGCTTGAACGGCATTTCAAACGACAGGAATGACACTTCGGAGACTTAGTATTGGCCATCGAGGAACAACTAAGTCGTCAG
Organism: Maratus speciosus; assembly: GCA_963932465.1. NCBI lineage: Eukaryota > Metazoa > Arthropoda > Arachnida > Araneae > Salticidae > Maratus > Maratus speciosus. The sequence goes on from OZ010788.1 coordinate 150,053,672, forward strand.
AAAACCGTCATCTTCTATTACGAGGCAAGAAAGATCGAAGAAGGACAAAGTGTGAACTCAGTATACTACTTACAACGTTCTATTGAAGGCCCGATACCTTATCCAGTCATTATAATAAGACTGCACGAAAGTGGTTTGTTTGCTCAGAGACAAGTAGACATTGTGTCATTAATGCCTGTCTATTGGTCACAACGTTTTCGTTGAGAACACGCGGATTGGAGAATACATCAGTGGTGGGTTTTATGATTTCACATATTCTAAGTATAATACACAAATCCAACAAAACTTTTCACTTTACATTGGTTAAAGGGCACTCAGGAGTCACGGGGAATGAATTAGCTGATATTAAATAAAAGCAGTACAGGACACAAATTTCTCATCATTTTTCCTTCCACTATAGGCTTCTCATTTAAAATATAAATTAAAAGGGAAATTAAAAGTGACTGGTAGGAAAGATGGGACAATGAAGACACAGACTAAGTGTCCCAATTAAATGTACTGTAGATAATCGTTAGATTTTTCTTTTCTTCACTAATCACGGCCCTTTCCAGAAATAACTTTAAGACATAGGTAAACGTTATTCCCTTCTCTGTGTCTGCGGTCTTCCTTTCACCTCACTGCAATATGTACTGGATTGTCCTCTGACAGCATATTATCACGTTAAAAAGCACAGAAGTACGGGGATTCCGGGCTGGATTAAATTATATTCCTGAAAGTCCCGTATTCATGAATAGAATATCTACACTAATGATATTTATTGAGAAACACGAAGTCGTTTTTAGAAATATTATCAGCCGAATTGAATATTTCCAACCGAGCAAAAAATGCCCAGGTTGGGAATCGGACCCAGATCCTTGGCTTACAAGGCCAATGCTTTACCGTTTAAGCTAACTGGGCCGACAACCAGCCAGCATATTTCGCTCAGAAAACCTCATTTGTAGTAACAACTGCTCTGTCATGTAGACAGCCCAACAGAATAAACCGCAGATAAAGGAACTCCATATAAACGATGGATACGTAGATGAACTATTATTTTAACACAATCAAACTGATTGGTAAAGTTATCATACGAATTGAATATTTCCAACTGAGCGAAAAAATGCCCAGGCTGAGAATCGAACCCAGATCCTTGGCTTACAAGGCCAATGCTTTGCCGTTTAAGTTAACTGGGCCGACAACAAGCCAGCCTGGGTTCGATTCCCAGCTTGGACATTTTTTCGCTCAGTTTGAAATATTCAATTGGTATGATGACTTTACCAATCAGTTTGATTGTGTTAAAATAATAGTTCATCTACGTATCCATCGTTTATATGGAGTTCCTTTACCTGCGGTTTATTCTGTTGAGCTGTCTACGTGACAGACCTGATGTTACTACCAATAAGGTTTTCTGAGCAAAATATGCTGGCTGGTTGTCGGCCCAGTTAGCTTAAACGGTAAAGCATTGGCCTTGTAAGCCAAGCATCTGGGTTCGATTCCCAGCCTGGGCATTTTTTAGCTCTGTTGGAAATATTCAATTCGTATGATAACTTTACCGGTCAGTTTGATTGTGTTAAAATAATAGATAATTATCAGTACTTCTCAGACACATCTTCTTACGACGACCTCTGATCCATTTTGTCATCTTCTCTGTTTCCATTGTAAATAGTTTTCTCTTATTATTCTTTTATTACTTTTTATTCCTCTTTTTATTTTGTACTTTTTTTCTATTTTAGATTTTAAAAGCTCAAGTTATGCTTTGGTCAGTAGTATATAGTATATATTATAAATTGTCAAGTTTTGAACCAGGCAACTACTAATAAGAATCTTACAAGATTTTTTAAAGATATTAAAGTGCCATAAGCATAAATTATTATAATCATTTTAAAATAAAAAATAAAGCTTCCGACCAGAGGATGGACTAACAGGTGGATTTCGGCCGTCCACAGGAAAACACCTCAACAGGCTTACAGCTTGGAGCTACGGCTTGGATTTTCCCTTCTCCTTCCGTCAGTGATGGTCATTTTTGCACCGAGATTATCATATCTCACGAGTGTCTTTTTGTTGTGCTGTGGGGCCGGAACTCATTTTTTGGGGCAAATGGTACTCTTCATTATGCAGTGGCTGTCACGGAACTCTTGGAAAATGAAGATTTCCGTCACCTAGATTGACCCGCATGTCTGTCGGATCTAAATTCAATAAAACACGTGTAGGAAGTAGAGATGAATTTGTGCTCTTTTTTAGGAGCCGGAGCCTAAACATTTTGCGTCATCGGAGCGCAAGCCCAATACCAAAAGTAGGCAATTGAAACTTGTTAATAACATTTTAAAATTGCTTCAAGAATAAACTTTTTCGTTTAAAATTCTTTTCGTAAATAGAAGTAACTATTAATCTAAATACTTCCCCATGACGACGTTTCGTGACTTTCATGTCTATTCGGGAAAAATCATTTTCGATATATTTGAATGATATTGCATTGTTTTAAACATACTGAAATTTATATATATCACTGAAGTGTACTACACGACGCTTACTGTAGAATAGGGTGTGCACAGAATTCATCGTTCATTTACAGGGACACATAAAAGAAGTTGGCTACAGAAGAAATGGAACTACGGAAGCCTATGTGCATTAAGTGTTAGATGTGCGTTTCCATTTGTGGTTCGAGTTTTTAAATTGAACATTTTTTTTTAAAATATTGCTTGGTGTGTATAACTTCTATAGATAATATACAGGGCTACACAAAATTTCTCAAGTACATTTCTGTTTGTTCACGAAAACTGCTGAATGAAAATTTTGAACTGTGCTATTCGTTTAATTGAACTAACTTTTAGCATACTATGTAGTATACATATAAATCTATAGATTATATACAGGGCCGCACAAAAAATTGGATATTTTTCTCACTGTTGATGGTCTAGCAGAAATTTGGTTCAAATGCGCTATGCGTTTTCAAGTTGTTTATTTAGACATCATCTTTCATATTAGTAAATTGTGAAGTATTGTTCTAGTACTCTGATTGTGTTGGAAAGTGTTTCATAACTTGTATTTCTAAAGCGCATTTCACTTTTTTACTATCCGCTTATTATGCATGCAGTTCAAAATTTGATATTAAGAGAATTGTACAAATTGTAGAATCACCATGGATATAAAGTTTTTTAAACAAACTGACATAGTACTTGTAGTTTACTTGTTTTTTAACCATTTGGAAAAATGGTTATTGTACACGTCAGAGTAGGAAATCAAAAGCATATCTGAAAATTTTTATTGGTTTAATCATCATTTTATTCGTTTTCTGATTGATCTATACAGCAATATATACTTCCCTTTACTTTCAACAGAGATGGATACCTTCTGTTGCCACTATGTCAAAAAAGAAATAAAAACTACAAAAAAAATTAATAACTCAGAAACAAATTGTAAATACAGCTTTCAAACAAATTGCATTTGAAAGTACATTTTTTTCTCTATACGACGGTGTAAAAAGTAATATTGTGGGATGTTTAGAAGTTTAAAAATGAAATTTCATTTATAATGGGCCGTCAGATTTCTTGGAAATCTGAGGATGGAAAAGCCTTTTCCCGAACAGCCAATGAAATGCTTGGATAATACGTAAGTTTCAGGTGGATAATATGTACGAGTCGCAGGCGATTTTTGTCGCTTGGAATTTTTACGTGTTATAACACTATTAATATTTAATTCATGGCATACGTAATGTATGATCAGCTCCGTTTTATGTCTTAAATTTTAGTCTTTGAAAAAATCATTTTCCAAATGGTCGTTGTAATTTGTAAAATTGCTTTTATATATATATATATATATATATATATTATTTTATTTTTTTAAGGTTCTTGTGTTTCTACTGTACATTTAACTTTTTTACTATCCGCTTATTATTGCATGCATTTCGCAATTTAGTGTTGAAAGATTTGTATAAACTATAAAATAGCCATTGTTATTTCGTTTTAAAAATAAATTAACCAAGCAATTGTAATTTACTTGTTTTTTTTTTTTTTTTTTTTTTTTTTTCTTGCTTGTATTTGTACTACGCATTTCACTTTTTTACTGTCCACTTGTTATTGCATGCAGTTCGCAATTTGGTGTTAAACGAATTATACAAATTGTAAAATCGCCATGTATATTAAGTTTTTAAAATAAATTAACTTAGTACTTGTAGTTTACTTGCGTTTTTTAATATTTTTTTACGGGTCTTGTAATACTACTGCAGGTTTCACTTTTTTACTATCGCTTATTAGCGCATGCACTTCGCAATTTAGTGTTGAAACATTTGTATAAACTATAAAATAGCCATTGTTATTACGTTTTAAAAATAAATTAATTAAGTAATTGTAATTTACTTGTGTTTTTTTTTTAATATATATTTTTTTTTACCTGCCTTGCATTTGTATTGCGCATTTCACTTTTTTACTATCCGCCTGTTATTGCTTGTATTTCGCAATTTAGTATTGAAAAAATTGTATAAACTGTGAAATAGCCATGGTTATTAAGTTTAAAAAATAAATTAACCCATTACTTGTAATTAACTTGTGTTTTTTAAATATTTTTTAAACCTAGATTGTATTTCTACGGCGCATTTCACTTTTTTACTATCCGCTTATTATTGTATGTATTTAGCAATTTGATATTGAAAGAATTCTATTAACTGTAAAATCGCAATGCTTATTAAGTTTTTAAAACAAATTAACCAAATACTTATAGTTTACTTGTGTTTTTAATATTTTTTACGACTCTTGTATTTCTATTTAGAATTTTACTTTTTTCACTATCCGCTTATTATTTAATGTACAATCGCATAGTTTTGTATAAATCAGTACTTATACGCTCTCTGAGTTACCTAATAAAATAAACTTGGAAGTAAATCTTAGTAAATTAAGTGTTAATGAAAATATGTCGTAGACTAATGTAAAATGCATTTGTGAAAAATGTGTTAAAATGTCATGCTTCATCGCTAAAGTTTTTACAGTTTTTATGTACAGAAATACACGATTCTTTTTTTTTTTTTTTTCATTTATAAAAATAAGAATCACAAATCTTAGGAAAATAAACTTCGAATCGATTGCAGCAATAATTTCAGTATACGTATGCTTTAGTTGTACATACAACCGTGAAACAAATTTATAATTATATTCATATATACAAATAAAAATAATTAATTTGTCAAAAGATTTTCACATGAACGAACTTTTTAATGTAGTATACGTTCTTTTAATATTATAAAAGGAAACGAGATATAAGTGAACAGTACTAAACTAAGTGATAAAAAATCATTTGAATTGTAATTTGAGATTTTAAATGTTTGAGTGAAAAACTGAAAACCAAGAGATGTGAGCAAACGCTATCTTCGAAATAATGACAGGTCCATATCATCGTCGACGCTCCAATCTGTCCATATTTATCAAATTTAGCAGATAATTTTTCTTCTGTCGTATGATGCTATCCCTTTGTCCCGATATTCTTATTTAGACTAGATTAAATGTAGTAAATTTCTGATTTTTTTTTCTAAATATTTATTTCAGCAAAATTTAGAGAAATATAGCAGTTTCACGTATAAAGAACTTCTTAATTTGCACCTGCAAAGCGATGTCTTAGTAACAGATGAGACATTAGTATACGCAAGCCCACTTGACCATTTCATAGATCTTCCTGGTTACATCGATGAAGTGGACCCTAGGTAACTTTTTATAATATTTTTTTAAACATGTATGATACATTTTATTTATATAACAGATAGGCGTAAACGCTCGGAAATTTGAATCTGATTCATATAAATTTGGCTTCGAAATTAAAACACTCATTTTAGCATCAGCAAAACAATTTGTAGTTTTCCCTTTTCCTACGTACTTATGAGGTGTTTGAGTTAAGGTCAGTGCGCCTAAGTGTGATGACCCCTAAATGCGATATTGTTCTTTTACTTAAAATCTCAATGCAAGAATTATAAATAAATGCTGTTATAAGAAACGCGGCGTATATTCCAGTAACATAATATAGTCACATGATTACGGAATTTGCAATAATTTTATAGTATGGAAATTCTGATAAATCTTTTGTAAATTGAAAACTCTTACATAATGTTTATTTTAATGCTGTTAGGTAAGTTAATTTTACCAACATTATACCATTCGGTAGCTTAAATGCTGTCTCTGATTAAAACAGGGTACAATTGAGTTATGTCTTGGTTAAGGAGTGCATAATTTTTGTCAGCATTTTTTTTCAAATTTGATATCTTAATTCTGTTTTCCCTTTTTACTTATTATAATTGACATTTTCTACTTTTAAACTGGAAAACGATAAAAAATAAATAAAACTATGTTTATCTAAATGAGTATTTCTTTCCTATACGTATTTTTAGGTACGAGATTTTTAAGTGCAAGAAAAATGAAGAGGAGTGGTGGGGTGGGGGTGGGGGGGGCAACAGAATGCCAGGCACAGGGCTTCTCTTTGGATTAATCAGAATTATTAGAAATATTGTACGATTTTATCTTTTTATAAGGCTGATATATTTATCATGTGGCATTATATAATAAATAAAGTTATATGTTATAAATATTCATGTTAACAATATTAAAAATATCTTGTAGCTACTGTTTTAACCCGTAAACTCCAAACCAATGCAAATTCGCACCGACCGAAATGTCGGTGCTATTTAAAACATGCTTTAATTAATTCGTATTTTCCATTAACAAAATAAGACTTTTGATAAAATCCAATATCTTATTTCGATTTCTTATTAAATTTCGTATATGAATCATGTAGTTATATTTGATTATCACTAGAGTGTGAGCAAAATTACGCGCGGTTGAAGTTACGGAAACCCAAATCGTACTAGTGTAGAAATTATGGGTTAATATTCACGTGCGAATTCCGTGAATTTTAAACGAAGTTTTCCGCGACAATCATTTAATTGTAGTTATGGCTATAGCTCTGTGGGATAGAGGGATGAGAATTATTTATATTAGGAACAGAAGCACTATACACAACATTTAAATAACAACACGGAGCTTTTGCATATTAGCAGTGTAAAATTGGCAAACAGAACGGTGCTGCGCCGTCCGTGATAAACAATTCACACTTGATGAATCTGTTGTACACTGTAAAAGAAAAAAAAAAAAAAAAAAAAAAACGGAGATTCTACTGGCAATCTAGACGCCAGTACTATTTCCGTATTTTTACGAAAATTTTCCCCCAAAATTACAGAAAAATTAAGTAGTTCAATAATAAGCTATTTATTTTTCAATTTTATGTATTTCAACTCTTTATTAACCCTTAACTGCTGTTAGCGGTCTCGCAGACCACTACATGTTTTTCAATTTTCACAGTTGAACTTATAATTTCCACTTAAGCTATAAATACTAGTGAAATTTTCTTTCATTTCGAGCTCTAGAACTATTGCTAGAAATTCTGGATATGTGAAGTTTAATTATAATAGTCCTGTATTAGTTTAGTACAGAAACAGTACCCTGTGAGTTAATAGAGACTTTCATTCATCTTTTAAACAAGCGGTCTTTGAGACCACGCACAGTAGTTATGCGACAATTCCTGTCCCTGTCATAGCAGTTAAGGGTAAGTAATTCCAAAAATAATTGCAATTAATCCTCAACTGCTGTCAGTGCTGCTTTTTTTAATTTTCACAGTCCAAGTACAATTGTTTGAAATGTTTGAAGAAGCAAGATTTTATTAAATAGTACTCGGCAAACAGTTTAGTGCAAAATCAGTATTTTATGATTAATTGCGACTTTTATTCATCTTTCAAACGAATAGTTTCGCAGACCACTCACAATTGTTATGTGGCAATTTTCTGCAACAGCAGTTAAGGGTTAAATGAAGTTTTTCAGATGAATTCTCATGTGTAAAATGCATTATCACATTTAGGACTATAGACGTCTCATTTAGGTTTTAACTGCTGTAAATGCGACAATCGTATATTGTGGTTTTATACTACAGATAATTATTAAATTTATACAAAACAAGTTAGTTTTGAACTATAGCTATAGTATTCAGTAATTTGCTGCTTAATAAAATATATATTTATATAATAAAATGCCAAATATACCCTAAATGCGACAAAACTATGGGGAATCACGTCTCATTTAGGCAGAATTACCTTACTTCTTAAGTTGTGGATAAGTGGGTCTTTCATTTAAGATACTTAGAGAATAAACTTTATTCCAGTTATTCTTTCCCATAAAATTTAACTGTTCAATGGGTTTTTTTTTTATTATTCAGTGGTGACTTTTATGTAAGTATAGATTAGTTGTGTTATATATATATATATATGTATATGGATTTTAAAGTTCGTTTTGATAGCAGCTGCTGTATCGCATCCTGATCTGTCTAGATATTAAAGTAAGTAATACATAATACAGATTTCAATAGAAGATTGCGTATACTGAATAATAAGCCAAATAGAGTAAGATTTTTTTCATCCAGTACTACAACTTAACACAGTTAATGCATTCAATACACAGTTGTTCTGTATTCATCTTGTAGTTACTTGGCGAACTATGAAAGTACAACCTGCATAGAAGTCCTCACAAACTTCATATAAGAAAAAGAACGAAGCAACATGCATCAGGCATAGATTATAAATAATTTTTCAACACTAATAGAGAAAGAATAAATGCGATAAATACATAAATTTAAATAAAATGCACCGCAAACTATTTTTCCCCATAGACATAATGGAACGGAATTGTTTTGGGTGTCCCCGTAAACGAACTACAAATGCTACACACCTCAACTGAAATAGCAAACATTCTATAGTGAACCTCATTAACATAAAAATTACATGTCAATCCGAATCCGGGTATATTTACGCAAACTAGAGCACGGCCAGACGGCCAGACAGACAAACAAGATTCATAAACACTTTCAACTATTTTGGAAAATGTAAAAAAAGAAAAAAAAACATTCTTAATTCAACGGTACGCCTTCCATTTTCAATATGATTCTGTCTATATGCGCCTGAAACTATCCGAAATTATTCTAATATGGTACGATAATTACTTAAATCACGTATACGCAAAAATGCACGCAGAAAAACAGATGTCAACTACTAAAAACATAATAATAATTTAGAATGTCATCAATACAGGAAACATACACAATTTTAATAATACGCTAAATGCTTCTGTAAAATTCGTATAACATTCCATATATTTCCAGTGTAAAGTCAATACGACAACATCTACACGATATTGAAATAATTTTAAATTTCTGTTACAGCAGTGGGCTTTCTTATTTTTATTCTCCTTTTCTAAAACAGTCCATAACAAAATACAGTCATGTCCAAATTTATCTTTACATAAACAAAAATAATGATATTTCATGAAATATCCAATAGATGTAAGCCATTTTGGTAGGGAATGTGGTGAAATACAAGCCTAATTAGCATTATCCAATCAAAAATGATCAGATGGTTACTGATATGCAAATGAGTGCATTACGTCACGTGACATTGAAAGAAGCACATTGCGTAAAGTGAATATCGGAGTGAGTTTCTGCAATATAGCGTTTAATTTCAGTGTGTAAGGACTGAAAAAGATTTGTTATGACTTTGCAGTATCATTTGGAACAATCTATGAAGTGGCGAATTATCAGCCGTTTAGAAGTAGGCCAGACAACCACAGAATTAGCGAGATGTTTGAATATTTCAAGGCAGACAGTCTCTACGTTATGGAAACGATTTCAGAATTCTGGCACTGTTGTCAGGAGGCTTGGACAAGGTCGCAAATGAAAAACAACTGCTTCGGAAGACCGATATTTAACAGTAACTGCCCGTTGTAACAGACAGTGTATTGCTCGGCAGCTAAGTTCAGAGCTTGCAGTCAGCACAGGAACAGTCGTATCCCGGCAAACTCTGTAAAGAAGACTTAATGAAAAAACGCCTTTATGCCAGAAAACCAAGGATATGTGTGTCATTGTCTGCACAGCACAAGAGGGGTCGCTTGCATTGGTGCAAAGAACATCAGAACTGAAGTGAAGGAACGCCAATAGAGCCATGTTCTTTTTACTGATGAATCGAGTTTTAGTTTAAGATCAGTTTTTAAATGTGTTTACATCTGGAGGGAGTCAGGAACACGAAATCGTCCTTCGAACGTGATTGAACGTGGCCGTTTCAGCAGTAAAGGTGTGATGGTATGAGGACGAATAATGATCGATGAACGTATGCCCCTACACATTTTCAACAGCGGATATGTGACCGGCCAGCAATATCGGGATGAGGTCTGAGAACCTTATGCCCGACTTTTCAGAGGTGCTTATGAATCTGACTTTTTATTTATGGACGATAACGCTCGTCTGCATGGAGCACATTTCGTTGACGACTATCTTGAAAGTGAAGCCATTCAGCTAATACCGTGGTCAGCAAAATCTCCTGATCTCAAACTGATAGAAGCTCATGGGGCTACCTTGGGAAAGCAATTGCACGGAGAAATCCTCCTCCTAGAGACGAAAATGAACTGAAGACCGCATTTCTGGAAGAGTGGAACTTAATTCCCCAGACTGTGGTTACCAACGTCATTACCGGCATGAAAACACGTTGTGATATGTGTGTTCACGTTAGAAGAGATCACATTCCGTATTAAAATCATAAGCCTCCATTTTTTTCCCGAGTTATTCCTGTTTTTATGCACTATCTTTGTCACCTATTTTTGCCATTTTTATTGTCTCATGCTACAGTTTTATATCATAACCAGTGATATTAATTTTTTTCCTCTGTATTCATGCGTTATGATGTTATGTATAATTGCACAGAAATTCATAAAATTATAGTTCGCCATTTCTGTGAAATCCGTGATTCTATGCATGTAAAGATAATTTTGGACATCATGAGTGTATATATGCGAGACATGAAAAGTCTTCCCAATCATCCCCTTTGTGCTTAAACATCCCCTTAGGGAAAAATCTCTTCTGGTTGAGAATTAATTTGCTAAAACAATCAGTAAAAGTATTATTTGAAAGGTAATTTTTAAAAATATATAAAGTAGAAACTTCTGATTTGATAATACCATTAGCAAATATGGCAATAAGATTTGAAATGATGATACGACCATCGATATAGTTTTATTCCCTTGAATTTATGAAGGTAGAAATTTTCATCATTTTAGGTGATATCAATGGGTTGAAAATAGTATATTCGCTATATTTTGAACTGTAGAGTGATAATTTTCTCATTTGAAATTATATCTCATTTTCAAGAAGGACTTTTTAAAGAATTGACTGAACAAAATGTTTGGACTTTCGAGTAAATGTATTAAAGAATGTACTAATATTCAGTGATCATTTTATAAGCATTGGTAACTGTGCAAGAGTGTGTTGTAAGGTAGCTTGTAGCAATATAAAAAAATTATTGTGCACAGCTTTGATTATCTATTGGACATTATAATGTGTGCTGCCAGTATGTTACATGAGCACGCATTGTTTTTTGGGGGGTTTTTTGTAACGAGCAAAAAACACCCCAGAGATCGTGCTTCGGGAATTTAAGATGGGTGTTACTAAAGTTGACCAAAATTAACACTGACAAATTGAAGTTTTTCGTATGAATATCAAGTCCTAAGTTAAGATTTTTTTAAAAAAAGATTAATTAGGTGATTATGTTTTGTCATATAGTTATTGATGCAGGTTTGAATAATTTCAACGTAGACGCATCGCGACTGCTAAGTTGGTGAGCAATTAAGCATGACAATAAACATATCTCAGAAAGAAAATTTCTGTTCATTATGAAACATTACTTTGCTCATATATAGACACTGGACTAAGAATTAATTAGTAATTACATTATACTACAAATAATTTGAATCGTTAATCAGTCCCTTTAAGTCGAATCTCTTCAACAAATTCTTTATGCCAAAATGTTGGAAAAACTCAGGAGATATTTTGAAGGCTGATACCAGATAAAGCGATAAAATATGGTTGGTTGTTATTTCCTTAACTAGTGTTGATTATTTGAAATACCTGGGAGCCGCAAATACTGTATGGTAGGGCTTCAAATGACTAGAAGATGATTCTGTTTACAAAAATAGGTCAGGTATACGATAAAGGAAGAAATTTGCATTCAAGTGGTCAAGTAGGGATTTAACGTCTCAACAACACTTTCTTCTTTTCGTCTTTTAAAAACAACACTTTTTAATTTCTGAAAAACCTACTTGTTTAGCAGAGTACTAATAGTCCAGTCGGTGACTGTAAAAAATAGTAGCTCATTTATTAAAAGCTAAAAACAATAATATTTTTCATAGCCTGGGTACGACCAGTGTCAGCACTTTAAAACTTAGAGCTAATTTTCGATACTTTGTTAGTTCATTAATTAAAAAATGAAACCAACTATAAAATATAGAGCTTGCTTGGCTCTGTTGTAATATATAGGGCTATCTAGTGAAATCGGGTGCATTTAGTGGAAACCTTCGAAAATTAGAGTGTATTTTGGGCACCTTCGTAGATATATTAATTAAAAGCTGAAACCAAGGGTGACGCATAGGGACGAAATTGCGGTGGAATTATTGGCAAAATACTACAAAATTTAGGTCAATTTTCTTCAGCTTTTTAGCAAAATTCGTTGCCTAGCAAAATTCCGGTGAAAGTAGTGGCAACCCTGCAAAATTTAGGTGAATTTTTGGTCACTTGCTTAGTTCATTAATTAAAAGATGAAATCAGTCTTAAAATGAAATGTCTTACAATTCTCTTTTTAAAACAAAGGTTTGCCTTCTAAAATCTCGGTACGACTGGTGGTAACTGCTCAAAATTTAGTGCTATTTTTGGACATTTTTGGAGGGTTGCCACTGGTTGTACCCAGATTTTAGCAGGCAACGCTATGTTTTTTAATAGAGAATGGTAAGATCTTCATACACTGGTTTTATCTGTTAAGTAATGAATTAAGCAAATAACCAAAAAATGACCTACATTTTCCATGATTGCCACTAGTTTCATCGCGATTTCGCTAGGCAACCTTATATACTTTAGTAGATATTTTTCAGCCCAACGTGTTAGCGTAGGTTTCATCTTTTAATTAATGAACTAAAGAAATATAAAAAACTGGCATAATTTTAGGAAGGTTCTAATAGTCATATATAGATTTCAGCAGGCAACCCTATGCTTTTTAATAGAACGTTGTAAGATCTTCATTTTAGCACTGACGTTACCTTTTAAGGAATGAAGTAATTAAGCGATGGATATTGACGCTGAAAATGAGATTATGTCTCTTTTCTGTACCCGCTTAGACGAAGTAACCCTTTTATATTTGCTTTGCCATGATAAAATCTTTTTTTTTTTTTTTTTTTTTTTTTTAATTTTCATTTTTTAATAAATGAGGTAGATTTTTTTTGAGTCGCCGCTTGGACTATAAGACCAGTGTCTAATAATTAGCTTGAAAAAAAAATATTTCCTTTTCTCAATTTTTCGACCTTCGCCTATTATGATAGCCAACCCCATTACTTAGTAGTATAACAGACACAGCTTCACTTCAAATGTAAAAAATTATTACTTTTTGCATCTTTACCACCAGTTATGACACAATGATCATTATTTATGAAATGAGCCTATATTTTTGTCGCTATGTACGTAAAGCTAAGCAAATTAATAATTGTCAAATTATTTCTTTAGATTTCAAAACCATATGGCTGATTCCAAAGTATTTTATAGATAGATGTACCAAGAAACGATACTAACCTTATTTTACTTAATATGATGCTAAATTTGTTTTATAAAGCTAACTGGGCTTATATGGTATAATAAGTTCATTACATATACGATTTCATAAAACAGTAACACCATTTTTAGAACACGCTTATCGGGAAAAAGAAGCAGTATGCTGTGGCCATCACAACACGTTCTTGTATATAAATGAAATCCGTACCAACCAAAATTAAACGATGATCTATTCACCTTAAGATATAGTTATCTCAGAAATCCTGAAAACAAAATATAGGAGCGACACCTGTTGTGTTGTATAAACCCAAAATTAATAAGTATCTACGTACAAGCTGCGGCAGGTATTTGAGAACAAAATAATTCCTACTTTCAAACCTAAATAGATACAAGATATGGAGCATTTCTTACACTTTCAACGTTCCGTGCAGGTGATCACTTAAACAAGGGATGGCATCATGCCCTCAAACCACCGTCAGCCCCAATAACAGCCTCTACATGCTATCGAAACTAACTGCAAGCAATAATTAGATGTGTGTTGAGACATTTACCATTGAATACAAACGGCTGTCCTGAGCTCCACAACAGTGTTGTGTGGATGCCTATTGGAGCCCCTCTTAGCCACACCACATACTTAATGTCCCGTCGGGTTAATACTTGAGGAGCTGGGGGGCAACAAGCTTAGGATGATGTGTTCATGAAAGTTTTTGACCCTCCATTATTGGGTTTTATATTCCGTATGGTATGGTGCAGAGTCTTAATGAAAAATATACGGTCTTTCAAGCGTAACGGAAGTAATCCAGAGCTATAACATAAGATAATTTTGGCGGTTGCTTGATTCTAAAATTGTCTTTGGTTTCATAGGATGTTGGCATAGAATGTTTTGTAATTGTAATTCATTCGGCTCCTGTCTTTGCGACTGATAAGATTCTGTTCGCTACTGCCGTTTTGTAAAGGCCTGTTGCTGTCAACGGACCACCCCATCAATAATCTGTTTTCATGAAGTTTAAATAGAAAACATCTTAACATCTTCTTTTGCAGTTAATATTTTTCAGGGTGAGAGCTTAGCAAATGGGTGCTACGATGGATGTGATGTACTGCCATTGGTACATCCGGCCAACCTTTTATTTAAAGTGTGATGGTATCTCCTCCACAGCCTCTAACGAAGATCCTCACGAATCGTACATGGGAAGGTGGCCTTATCAACGTGCAGCTCCCTAGTGGGTGTTGTCATCGACAGGAATGGCGAATTCCGACGTCTTGATAATGTCATATCGCAGAAAATGTCTTTTTCTGTATGAAACGGTTGCCACATCAAACCTGGCAGCCTTCAGCTCGCTCCTTACTTTAAAGACAAATGAGCGAGTTTCAAGAATGCGGCAGTCTCTAAATCGGAGTGTTCTTCAGCCAATTATACAATGACTGCGGGACTTTCCATTTACTCAGTTAGGCTAGGTTCTGACATGTTTACACGTAACAGAAAAGGATTTGTAACCATGATGTGAAGGGTGGTATTTCACCTATAATCTGTGTTCTCAAATACCTGCCACAACCTGTATTTACGCCTAGGTTGACTAAATCTGAAGTTTGATTAGATTTCGAGCATTAGTTTTTTAGATTTATCCAGCCTAGAAATCGCGAAAAATGCAGTATAGCACCGCCATCTGTTGGGCGATATGCACCCAAACCTAATCAGCACCAATTAATGTCAAGGTCTAAAACGAATCTAAAGTTTGATTAAATCCCGCACATTAGTTCTTGGAATATAGCTATGGCGGACATCGCTAAGAATGCAGCATAGCAGTGCCACCTATTGGTGATGTACACCCAGTACTAATTTAGTTTAAGGCCTAAGTTAATCTGCAGTTTAATTGAATCTTGTACATTAGTTCTTGAGATAGAGGGGCACAAAATATGTGTTACATACAGGCAGGTAAGCAGACAGACAGACACATAGACAGACATTTTATAAAAACAGTCTTCTGAAATGTATAAATCCGTCGAAAACCGGAGGTAGAAATTTTTCACTTATCCGATACTTTCTTCTTGATGGAAGAAAGTAAAAAAGCATGATGCATTCAAAAGCGAGATATTACCAACGACTTTAAGAAAGGTACTAACAAACTAGTAAGTATTTGGTATTTATTTCTAAATGCTCGTTTATACAGAAATAACAGTTTTCTTAATGAAATGAGCAATAGAGAATTGCATTTCTTTGTACTTATCAACATATTTGCTATTTCAAGCATGAAGAAAATATATATATTCCTTTAGCTTTCTATCCCCTTTCTGGGGGAGACAAGAGAAATGAGCGATGTATCCAAATGAACGATATAGCAAGGAGCAGTAGAACAGGTGGCTTATTGTATATACATTTTCTAATTTTAGCTATTTTCTTTGTATAATTACCTATATAATTCGAAGGATTCCACAAGGTGATATTATACTTATTCCCCCATTCGAATTATTTGTTGTTTTATTTTTGTTCATAAAATTTTATTATTATCTATCTATGAATTTTAGACTTGTGGCGAATTATATTGGCTACTGGATTGCTTCTGAGTTTGCTTCGTATACTGTGAAGGACCTTTGGAGCCTTGTATTCGAAGATAACACTCAGTGGGATTCACAAAAAGCTTGCATTTCGATCTTGGAGACTTTCTTGCCAAATGCCATGTACCGACTTTACATTGACAAATATTTCTCACCATTAACCAAATATCATGTATGTACATTTTACTGTGCTTTACGGACTTTATGAAAACTTTATTTTACTTTTTGGGGGAAAATAACTTGTTACAGAGTTTAATTCTTCTTAGTCACTTGAGGACGCGAGTTTCAAAACTCGCCTTATCCAGGAAAGGTAATTTTGTAAGACCAAGTTTAGCTCTACACTCTCTAGTATATAAGGCGAGTTTTGAAAGTAAATCAAAATTTAATAATGCCAGATATATACGATAAAACTAGTTTTGTTGCAGACTGTAGTGTTTTTTCGGTACAGGTTTACTAACAGAATAAATGAATAAAGAAAATACGACTTTTTTATTGGATAAGGCGAGTTCGGAAACTCACGTCTTCACTTCTATGTAGATATAAAAGGAGAGTTCAACGCCACTCGATCGGCAGCGTGACATCAGAACTCCAGCTTTTTTATAGTGGACATTGTTATCTTGCGGATTGGAAATTACTTCGTGTCTTTAACGAAGGATAATTTTTGGTTGATAAGGAAACTATATACCTGTTTTTATTTTCGAACTTATAATTCTTCATTAAAATAATAAAACTTTGTAAAAAATCACCATAAAATTAAAACAAAACACAGGACGCGTTTCGAGCTAAAAACATAACAGCTCGTCATCAGCTAAGCATACACGTGTCCGAAAACGAACAAGTTCAAAAATGAACTGAAGATAAAGAATGTCGCGAAGAATGCGACAGATGGCGCTACCTGATAGAGGGATATGCAAAAGGGAAATGTGTTGAAAAAAGACAGAAGAGAAAATGAAATGGAAAAAAATGGAAATAAAAGAAAAAATAAAAATAAAAGAAGTAAATTAAAAATATAAATAAAAATAATAAATAAAGAACTATAAAAGAACAAGAAAAAAATCCAAATTATTATTATTATTATTATTATTTTCTTTACAAAATAAAAAGAAAAGAAACAAGAGAAAAGGGAAAAGAATTACAAAATTAATTTCCACGCTGGAGATAGGAAAGGAGATGATGGGAGATCATTGACAAGATTAGCAGAATTTTTAGAAATAAAATATGCTTCATGAAAATCCAAGTGAGAGGGAGAGGCAGGGGAAGAAATAATTTTGGCCATGGAGAAATTGAGGAGACTCCTCAACAAAAAGTGGCGTCCTTTTATACTTTTGTTTTTAGGGCGTTACGCATTTGTTCTGACTCTTCTGCTCTGAATAATGAAATTAATTATCTGAAATCTCTTGCCCTTGCTCGTGGTTATAATCCCTCTTTAATTGATAAAGCTTTGTATAAATTTAATAAGCCTAAACGTCCTTTTTCTGATTCAAATAATCCTCCTAATTTTAATTCTATAATAGTTCTGCCCTTTTATTCTCTTCTGTGTTTCAAAATTGCTAAAATACTTTCTCGTTTTAACTTTAAAGTTATCTTCAAACCTATGAATAAAATTAAATTCTCTTCTCTAAAAGATCCTGTTCCTACTGAGAACCGGTGGGGTGTTTATTTCATTCCTTGCTCTTGCAATTTAGGTTATATTGGTCAAACAAAGAGAGCTTTAAAATTCAGATTAGGCGAGCATCAGAGATATATTGCAAATCAAGAAATCTCTAAATCTTCGATTGCTTCTCACTGTTGGTCTTCCAGTCATTGTTTCAATTTCTCCATGGCCAAAATTATTTCTTCCCCTGCCTCTCCCTCTCACTTGGATTTTCATGAAGCATATTTTATTTCTAAAAATTCTGCTAATCTTGTCAATGATCTCCCATCATCTCCTTTCCTATCTCCAGCGTGGAAATTAATTTTGTAATTCTTTTCCCTTTTCTCTTGTTTCTTTTCTTTTTATTTTGTAAAGAAAAAAAAATAATAATAATAATTTGGATTTTTTTCTTGTTCTTTTATAGTTCTTTATTTATTATTTTTATTTATATTTTTAATTTACTTCTTTTATTTTTATTTTTTCTTTTATTTCCATTTTTTCCATTTCATTTTCTCTTCTATCTTTTTTCAACACATTTCCCTTTTGCATATCCCTCTATCAGGTAGCGCCATCTGTCGCATTCTTCGCAACATTCTTTATCTTCAGTTCATTTTTGAACTTGTTCGTTTTCGGACACGTGTATGCTTAGCTGATGACGAGCTGTTATGTTTTTAGCTCGAAACGCGTCCTGTGTTTTGTTTTAATTTTATGGTGATTTTTTACAAAGTTTTATTATTTTAATTGCTTCATATCGCCAGTTTTCGGTGCTGTTTCGCTATAATTCTTCATGCTTAATTTCTAGAGCATATTTTGATTTTTAAGAAATTAACTTTTGTCCAAGCTGGGGAACGAAACTTCATTCTGCTTGCTGGAGCCGTAAGACTTTGGCCGCTATACGCTATGGGTCAGCTGTTCTGTTAAGAGTTAGATGTAATATATATACATATATATATATTTAATCTAAAAGTGAATATTTTGATTTTTATGGATTAGGTCATTTATGTGTATTGCAAAGTATGCAATTTTAAGAAATCTGGAGTTCTGACATTGCACATTCGGTGCCGAGTGCTGGGTGGTACAATGAACTATCTTTTCTATCTACTCTTTTAATAATTAATAACTAGTTAAGTTAATGTAAAGAAAATTTAATACAAGTTCTTTCTGTTTTAATATGATTTTTTTCATGAAAAACTCTGTATTGAAATAATTGTTAATGTACACAAACAAGTAAAAAATGTCTACTTTTGCCCATGGTACTGCAAAGTTTGTCAGTTGATCGTCACTTTCCGTTTAGGATGGATAAGGAACCCAAAAACCTACTTCTGCTATCAGATTGATAGAAAAAAGAAACACACAATTTAAGAAAGTTATATGTACCGGGTGAGCCAAAAGTTCGTTACAACTTAAAAAACTCATAAAAAAAGGAAGAAATTATGATAAAGGAGGGCAGTTTGCAAGAAAGGGCTCACAAGGTAATCGAATTTTTTTAGCAAAAAAAAAAAAAATAAAAATAAAAATAAAAAATCTCATGGTGCTGACGTACCCGAAACACAATGAACAGGACAACAGTTGTGTCGTAGAATGTTCTGGAGGTCAGGTTGAACATTTGTTATTGGAAGAATAAATGATGGAGCAAATGAATGTATTGTCGTCCTGTTCATTATGTTTCGGGTCATCAGCGTCCTCTACAGGTGATTTTTTAACTAAAATTTTTTTTCTGCAAAAAATAAATAAATAAATAAATAAATAAATAAATAATAAAAAATAATAATAATAATAAAATTTAAAAAAACAATTTAACAAATTACAACGACCATTTGGAAAATGATTTTTTCAAAGACTAAAATTTAAGACAAAAAATCTCACGGAGTTGATCATGCATTACGTACGCCATGAATTAATCATTAATAGTGTTATTACTCTTGAGACTCGTCATATTTCCTGAAACTTACGTATTATCCACCTGAAACTTACGTATTATCCAAGCATTTCATTGGCTGTTCGGGAAAAGGCTTTTTCATCGTCAGATTTCTTGGAAATCTGACGACCAATTTTAAATAAAATTTCATTCTTAAACTTCTAAACATCCCACAATATTACTTTTTGCACCGTCGTATAGAGAAAAAAATGTACTTTTAAATGCAATTTTTTTAAAGCTGTATCTCAATTTGTTTCTAAGTTATTATTTTTTTTTTGTAGTTTTTATTACTTTTTTGTCATAGTGGCAACAGAAGTATCCATCTCTGTTGAAAGTAAAGGGAAAATACAGATCACTGTATAGACCAATCAGAAAACGAATAAAATGCGGATTAAACCAATAAAACGCTTCATATATGTTTTTGATTTCCTACCCTGACAGAGAACAATAACCATTTTTCCAAATGGTTAAAAAAAAAAAAAAAATCCGACTACCTTGAGAGCCCTTTCTTGCAAACCGCACTCCTTTATCATAACTTCTTCCTTTTTTAAGAGTTTTTAAAGTTGTAACGAACTTTTGGCTCACCCGGTATATAAATATGATTAAAATTGAAGTGTTTTTCATAAATTTGAATAATCCAAATAACTTTAAAGTGTTTTCGCAATAAAACTGCGAGTGATTTCAAAATATTTTCTTTCTTTTTAATGTAAGTATTGGTTTGATACGAATGTAGCCCTAAAACTTTGTATATGTTTTGTGCATGCGTGCAAATCTTCTATAGCATAAATCTATCTACTACTAATACAAAAAATAAAATAAAATATATTAGTTAATTTATTTTTTCCGAATAAATGAAATTATGTGCCGCTTTAATTAATGACTTAATCTATACAGATGGTAGTAATATTTAACTTTGATTTAATATAGGTAAATAAAATGGTTGAAATGATCCGACTTGCTTACAGTTCAACATTGGACCAAAATCCGTGGATGGACCGTAGAACTATGTTGAATGCCATAGTAAAGGTAGGTAGGTGAAATTATCTCGCATTTTCTTAGCCTAATGTCAGACGAACGTCGATTTGCACGCTTTTTGCCTTACTGCGAAACAGAAAACCATTCGCTAACAGGGATTTCTGATTCGTAGTAAGACAAAAAGCGTGCAAATAGACGTTTGTCTGGCATTAGCCTTTATCATAGAATTTTTTTAAAAGTTGTTTTAATTTTTTGATAAAAATTGTCATTATATTATGACTATATATAACTTAACATCAATAATAAAATGAGTAAAATATTATTATTTGAACTACTATGTACTCACAGTAACAAGGGATAAACCCGGGTTACAGAATATTGGTGAAAACCATCATATATATTTTTTCTGTGGTAATGTCCTATTTTTTCTGCACATACTAAAGGCACACTGATGAATGTAGTAGTTTCTGAAGGCTCTTACGTACAGTAAAACTCGTTGTTTGATTTTTAGGTAGCTTTCTTTACAAAAAGCTACCTATTGCAGCCGTTCGGAGGAAAGCGATTTCAAAAAATTTTGGTATATTTTCATCGATCATGACCCCCAGACCCCGAAACCACCCTCCGTTCAAAATTGATATATATATATATATATATATATATATATATATATATATATATATATATATATATCCATATATATATATATATATATATATATATATCTGACCTATGTCACACTGTAACTCTCGTATTTATGAACCGATTTGGATATAATTCGGTGTGTACATAGTACATACCAATGTCTCGACCGAGTTCGTTGGCCAGCTTCATCCGCCATTTTGTTTCAAAATGGCGGCCATTTAAAAATTTTAAAAAAATTTAAAATTTAAAATGTGGTACCAAAAAATTGAAAATGGAAAATATTTTTTTCTTATGTATTTGACCTTTATACAAAGACTCCGTAGCAGTTTTTGTTTCGTCTATATCTTAAAAAATGGCTGAGTTATAGCATTTTGAATTTCTAGCGTGGCTGACATTTTGAAACTTCCTGATATTTGCCACGTGATAACAGACGTATTTATGAACCGATTTGGATGTACCTTGGTGTGTTCATAGTACATACAAATAACTCAACCGAGTTCGTTGACCAGCTTCATTCGCCCTCTTGTTTCAAAATGGTGGCAATTTAAAAAAATTAAAAAAAAAAAAAAATTAAAATGAGATACCAAAAAATTGAAAAATGAAAAAGATTTTTTTTGTATGTGTTTGACCTTAATACAAAGAATCCGGAACAGGTTTTGTTTCGTCTACATCTAAAAAAATGGCTGAGTTATAACATTTTGAATTTCTATTGTGGCTGACATTTTAAAACGACCTGATATTTGTGACGCGATAACAGGCGTATTTATGAACCGATTTGAATGTAACTTGGTCTGTAAATAGTACATACCAATGTCTCGACCGAGTTCGTTGGCCAGCTTCATTCGCCATCTTGCTTCAAAAGGGTTGCCATTTTTTTAAAAAAATGTAATTTAAAATTTAAAATGAGGTATTAAAAAATTGGAAAATGAAAAAGATTTTTTTATGTGTTTGGCCTTGATACAAAGATTCTGGAGCAGTTTTTGTTTCTGAAAATATGTTTTTTTGTTTATATCTTAAAAAGTAGTTGAATTATAGCACTTTGAATTTCTATCATGGCTAACACTTTGAAACGATCTTGTATTTGTCACCACACATTTGTATACCACACGTATTCGCCTATTTCGATGGAAGAAGGCATGTGGATAGTATACATCAATATCTCGACCAAGTTTGTATCTTCTATCTTTACAAGAAGAAAGTATTGGATTCATGAAAATTTTCGAATTCCGGTTTTCGACGGATTTACACGTTTTAGGGGTCAGAGATTCCAAAAAACATGTTTTTACAAAATGTCTGTCTGTGACTCTGTGAGTCTGTCTGTCTGTCTGTCTGTGTGTATGTGACACAAATTTTGTGGGCGCTCTATCTCAAGAACTAATGCACGGAATTTAATAAAAATTGATATTCAGTTAGTGCCTAATACAAATTGATGCTGATTAGTTTTTGGTGTAAATCGCTCAACAGGTGGCGCTGCAATGCTGCATTTTTCACGATTTTCGCAATAGCTCTATCTCAAGAACTAAAACACGGATTTTGATCAAACTTCAGATTTAGTTAGTCCTTGATATGAATTGATGATGATTACGTTTTGGTGTAAATCGCCCAACAGGTGGCGCTGTTATGATGAATTTTGCAGGATTTACACGATTTCCCCAATAGCTCTATCTTAAGAACTAACGCACGGATTTTCATCAAACTTCAGATTAAGTTAGTCCTTGATATGACTTGCTACTGATTAGGTGTTGGTGTAAATCGCCCAACAGGTGGCGCTTCTCTGCTGCCTTTTCCACGATTGCCTCAATAGCTCTATCAATAGAACTAATGGACCAATTTTCATCTAACTTCAGATTTAGTTGTATGTTGACACAAGTTGTTGTTAATTAGGTTTTGGTGTTAATCACCCAATAGGTGGCGCTGCTATGCAGAAATTTTCACGATTTTCGCTATTGCTCTATCTCAAAAACTAATGTACGGATTTTCTCCAAACTTCAGATTCAGTCAGACGTTGACATAAATTGTTGCTGATTAGGATTTGGTATAAATCACTCAATAGGTGGCGCTGCTAGGCAGCATTTTGCTGAATTTAGACGATTTCTGCGATAGTCATATCTCAAGAACTAATGCACGGAATTTCATATCGTTAGAATCCTCATGAGATGCATAGATTGCCATTTAATTTTGGCAGTGTGATAGCGAATTTTGAAGTATTAACATGTATGAGATAGAAGAAAGTTTTGGGATTGGTACATCCGACTAGTTTTTATATGAATTAATTTTCTTTCATTTCGGGTTCTGGTTGAATTTTTTTTTTTTCATATTCGGGGAATCGATCGCAGGATTCTAACAGGGTGCCATAAGAGAATTAGGCCTTTTACCCTAATTTCTCATTTTGCTAATGATATTTAGTCAAAAATCATGTAAATTATCATGGAATTCTTTTCTGACTGTGTGAAGGATATTTTCACATTAAGTAAAACTCTTAGCGTTACGACTATCTAACTATATAAACGACTAAGTCAATAAAAAAAGTTTTTTAGTTAAATATACTTTTTAAAAATAGATTTAGTTAGATTTTTTAGAAATGTACGTGGAAAATGCTTAAAATGGATTTTAATATGTAAAATATTTATTTCTAAGGAGTGTCGTTATATAGGATGTAAAAAGCATCCATTAAATCTATATAATTCGATAGTTTTACATCAATTTCAAAAATAGCTACTTTATGGATCAATATATAGATATTTCCGACATATCGATATTTTGGTGCCATCTCTATTTCGGAAAATATGGGGAAAAAAGTTCCAAAATCGAAGGTAACTATAATATCGCTAACCCGCAAGAACAGTGACATATCTCGCAAAATTTAATTTGGCGTTTTATTACACTAATAGGTCTGTCATAGGTGTGTCTTGCTAGACAAACAGTTTCTTAAGTGTAGTTACACAGAAAATCCCTTTATTACGCTACATATCCATTTGTGACCACATAAGAGGGGTAGATTGCGTGGGGAGGCAAAATTAACCCACCCTCCAACCCTCATTCTACGTCTTTATTCTTAAGGGTTTTATGCTTTCGTGCATATTTTCAGTCCTGCATGCAGAGCTAAGTGCTGCAATTTTATCTTATAGTAAAGTTATGCAAGTTTTCTTTTGCCTCTCCTGTAAAAATTAGCTTTTGTCGATATGTGTCACTTTTCCTGCAGGTGAGCGATATTACATTGCATTTTCTTAAACGTTTGGAAAAATTGTGTGCAATTTCTTATAGTGTTACTGTGATATTCTTGATTCAGAAATCAAAATGAAATTAGTAAAATGATAAAAACAGAAAAAAATCAAGGACATTAAATAAAAGAAGAAAAAAGAAATAGAATCAATAAAGCATAATAGTGGATTCGTAAAAAAACGCGATTTTCTGAAAAACCTGAAGAAAAAAAACCCAATGAAAACAAGAAAAAAAATTAGAATTATATTTATAAATTCATACATCAGTAATTTATACATTATGGTACAAAAATATTATAATACTATTATAAAAAATAAGTTGTTAAAGAGTATATTATCTAGATGGAAAATTTTATTTGTCGTTATGTAAAAATTCAGTAAATAAAAAAAAATCTCTTTTTATGAAACAGAAACAGTTTGTATACTCATACCAATGGAGCAGTGCAAGAATTTTTTTGCATGCACTGCATGCAAAAACTGCAATCTTCGAGATGCAATAAATACAATAATGCAATAAATAAATAAATAAAATCTCTTTTTATGAAACAGAAACAGTTTGTATACTCATACCAATGGAGCAGTGCGAGATTTTTTTGCATGCACTACATGCAATCTTTGAGATTATTTACTGTTATGTTTTTTCAGTATTTTTCAATTATCAGCAATTAACAACATGTTTTAAAAAATTGTAAGTGCGCTGTGTCAAAAGCCTGTTCAAAGACCTCATGCATCGCTGTGTGTTTTGTATATGCATAGGAAAAGGAATATTGGCATCAGAAATAATAAATATGATTTAACATTTTTGTGTTCATTTTTTATTTTAATTAAAAAAAATATTTTTTTTCTATTTTTTTCTTTAAAGACTATTTCCAAAGTAAGCTTGAATTGGTTTGAATAACAAATGCAGATACGAAATAGAAGGGTCTCATAAGGGGGAAGGTCAAAGGGGACAATTGTACTGGGGACTCAGCTGAAGAGGATCCACAATTAGAGACAGATTCGATATAAAAGATACACGTCTGTTATTAAGCGCACTGTATTAATGAGTAATACGCAGATTACACACGTGGTCAGAGGTGAAAGTACTGCCGGGCTTCACAAATTCCATAGACTTTATAACTAAATCTTGCATCGCATTTTGATTTTACTTTAACAAATACATTTGATACTATCACAATATTATGAGATTATTTCTATCTATATTATAAAGGACAAACGTGTCCCTGCGTAACGCTGACGTCATTTTGACGGTAACAACAGCAGACGATTAAATTTAACTGTTATTAAATTTTATTGCAATATTATTAACTTCTACGTACCGCACATTTTCAATTTTTACATCATCGAATAGGGAACGAAATTTACTTTTAAATGGAATTTATTTGAAAACTCTACCGCAATCTACTGAATTTTTGTTGTATTTAAAGTAATTTTCAAGCACGATTTTTTTTTCAAATCTATCTCTATCGCGTGCAGACGGTTAGGAAAGATAAATCCGTTTTCAATTAAATTTATATAAATAGTTTATCATTTGTTTCCAGCGAATATTCCATAACGAAATTAAAACATTCTCCAATCAATAAATAAAACAATAAATTATAAATAAATCACGAATTTAAGACATCTAATCGAACCGTGCGAGCTTAAACCCCTGAAATGAAAATAATCAAAAAGGCTGAATGTACACTAGTGGGCAAAACTTAAGGACCACTGTTATTTTCAACGAGTACAGTTAGAAATAGATCCGCAGCAGCACGTGTACATTTTCATGAATGCGGGATGTACTCTGTTTTGTGAAACTTATGCAATTTTTGTACTTCCTCTTTTGTCGGTCACGTGACAGTAGAGATAAGAGATTCTAGGCAATCGGCGTGTGCTGTGACTGATGACGACTAGTCTACCATGCTCTTCTCAGATGAGAGTAGATTCAGTCTATCGTCTGATTGTAAACGTAAACTGATATGGTTGGTAGTGCTTACTGTCGCGAAATATTCTAGAAAGAGATCGATATGCGACTCCAAGTATCATAGTGTGGGCAGGCATCATGTTCAATGGCCGCACGGATCTCTATGTGCTTGACCAAGGGTCCATGACCAGTAGATGGTACATTGAAGACGTCCTGCTTCCACGTGTTTGACTTTTTTGAGGTGCTGTTGGCGAAAAGTTTCGTTTTATGGACGATAATGCACCTTGTCATCGCACACAATCTGTACAAGATTGTCTTGAGGCCGAAGATATACATCGCATAGACTGGAAAGCACGTTCCCCTGACTTGAATCCCATTGAAAATTTATGGGATGCCTTGGAGAGACGTATTGCTGCTCGACAATTTCCTCCCACAAACAAGACAACCCTCATCCGTGCAGTGAAGGAGGAATGGGGAAACTTGCCTCAACAGCTACTGAATCATGTTGTTCTGAGCCGTGTTGAAAGTTGTCTTGCATTACTCGGGGGCCCTTATTGATATCGTACTGACGATTGTTAATTGTGAGTATTTTGCTTTCTTTGTACAGTCATGTTTTCGAAAAATGTTCATGTTTCAGAAAAAGAACCTCTAATTTCAACAACTAAAATCAACAAAATTTTTATATTAAATCCTGTGTAACATTATGTTAATACTATTGTCTGCTTCTTGACCCATAATCTCGCGTAGATTATCATTTACGTGTGCATTTCTTCTTGGTCCTTAAGTTTTGTCCAAAAGTGTAAATAGCGATTTCTTCTGCTGTTAAATCCAGGCGCGAAGCCAGTATGAAAGTATTGCTTTTAATAAGTTTTAAAATTTTATTTGAAAGCATTATTATATATTTCATATAAATATGATGTTCAGTATTGTTAATGGGCATTCTTCAAATATGTATATCATGTAAAAAATCTATTAGAGGATCATTAAAAAAAAAAAAAAAACTATAAAACCGTGAGAGGTTTTCTTGCCGCAATTTTTGGTATTTGCTGACACGTGTTTTCATTAATTTTTGATTAACTGCATTTAAAAAAAGTCCTTCCGGCCAGTGCCGGGAGGAAGAGGTAGCTTTCATATTCCTTATTTTTAAAAAGCCAACTTATATTATTCAAACACACGAAGCTCAATTAAGTGGAAACCGAATGTAGGAGATTCAATACTAATTTTTATCAATACTAAATCATTATGAATGAGAATTTCGCGAAATTAGTCAGCTTTATCCAAGCTGCTTTTATTTAAAATATGTTTTTTTGTTTATATTTTAAAAAGTGGTTGAATTATAGCACTTTGAATTTCTATCATGGCTAACACTTTGAAACGATCTTGTATTTGTCACCACACATTTGTATACCACACGTATTCGCCTATTTCGATGGAAGAAGGCATGTGGATAGTATACATCAATATCTCGACCAATTTCGCTGGCCAGCTTCATCAGCCATCTTGTTTCAAAACGGCGGCCATTAAATTAAAAAAAATTATATTTAAAGTGAGGTGCAAAAAAATTAGAAATTGAAAAAGGTTTCTTTCTTAAGTATTTGACCTTGATATAAGGATTCAGGAGCATTTTTTGTTTGTCTTTATCTTAAAAAATGGCTCAGATATAGCAGTTTCAATTTCTAAAGTGGGTGACATTTTGAAAAATCTGATTTTTTTGCCTGCGACAGCACTCGTATATATCAACCGATTCCGATATGAGTGAGCATGTGCACAGCAATTACTAAGGTCTCGACCAAGTTCACTGGTTAGCCTCATCTACCATATTGTCTTAAAATGGCAGGCACTTTAAGAAATCGCCGAAATTGGCAGCCAAATATAAGTGACTTTAAATAAAAGCAGCTTGGATAAAGCTGACTAATTTCGCGAAATTCTCATTCATAATGATTTAGTATTGATAAAAATTAGTATTGAATCTCCTACATTCGGTTTCCACTTAATTGAGCTTCGTGTGTTTGAATAATATAAGTTGGCTTTTTAAAAATAAGGAATATGAAAGCTACCTCTTCCTCCCGGCACTGGCCGGAAGGACTTTTTTTAAATGCAGTTAATAAAAAATTAATGAAAACACGTGTCAGCAAATACCAAAAATTGCGGCAAGAAAACCTCTCACGGTTTTATAGTTTTTTTTTTTTTTAATGATCCTCTAATAGATTTTTTACATGATATACATATTTGAAGAATGCCCATTAACAATACTGAACATCATATTTATATGAAATATATAATAATGCTTTCAAATAAAATTTTAAAACTTATTAAAAGCAATACTTTCATACTGGCTTCGCGCCTGGATTTAACAGCAGAAGAAATCGCTATTTACACTTTTGGACAAAACTTAAGGACCAAGAAGAAATGCACACGTAAATGATAATCTACGCGAGATTATGGGTCAAGAAGCAGACAATAGTATTAACATAATGTTACACAGGATTTAATATAAAAATTTTGTTGATTTTAGTTGTTGAAATTAGAGGTTCTTTTTCTGAAACATGAACATTTTTCGAAAACATGACTGTACAAAGAAAGCAAAATACTCACAATTAACAATCGTCAGTACGATATCAATAAGGGCCCCCGAGTAATGCAAGACAACTTTCAACACGGCTCAGAACAACATGATTCAGTAGCTGTTGAGGCAAGTTTCCCCATTCCTCCTTCACTGCACGGATGAGGGTTGTCTTGTTTGTGGGAGGAAATTGTCGAGCAGCAATACGTCTCTCCAAGGCATCCCATAAATTTTCAATGGGATTCAAGTCAGGGGAACGTGCTTTCCAGTCTATGCGATGTATATCTTCGGCCTCAAGACAATCTTGTACAGATTGTGTGCGATGACAAGGTGCATTATCGTCCATAAAACGAAACTTTTCGCCAACAGCACCTCAAAAAAGTCAAACACGTGGAAGCAGGACGTCTTCAATGTACCATCTACTGGTCATGGACCCTTGGTCAAGCACATAGAGATCCGTGCGGCCATTGAACATGATGCCTGCCCACACTATGATACTTGGAGTCGCATATCGATCTCTTTCTAGAATATTTCGCGACAGTAAGCACTACCAACCATATCAGTTTACGTTTACAATCAGACGATAGACTGAATCTACTCTCATCTGAGAAGAGCATGGTAGACTAGTCGTCATCAGTCACAGCACACGCCGATTGCCTAGAATCTCTTATCTCTACTGTCACGTGACCGACAAAAGAGGAAGTACAAAAATTGCATAAGTTTCACAAAACAGAGTACATCCCGCATTCATGAAAATGTACACGTGCTGCTGCGGATCTATTTCTAACTGTACTCGTTGAAAATAACAGTGGTCCTTAAGTTTTGCCCACTAGTGTACATTCAGCCTTTTTGATTATTTTCATTTCAGGGGTTTAAGCTCGCACGGTTCGATTAGATGTCTTAAATTCGTGATTTATTTATAATTTATTGTTTTATTTATTGATTGGAGAATGTTTTAATTTCGTTATGGAATATTCGCTGGAAACAAATGATAAACTATTTATATAAATTTAATTGAAAACGGATTTATCTTTCCTAACCGTCTGCACGCGATAGAGATAGATTTGAAAAAAAAATCGTGCTTGAAAATTACTTTAAATACAACAAAAATTCAGTAGATTGCGGTAGAGTTTTCAAATAAATTCCATTTAAAAGTAAATTTCGTTCCCTATTCGATGATGTAAAAATTGAAAATGTGCGGTACGTAGAAGTTAATAATATTGCAATAAAATTTAATAACAGTTAAATTTAATCGTCTGCTGTTGTTACCGTCAAAATGACGTCAGCGTTACGCAGGGACACGTTTGTCCTTTATAATATAGATAGAAATAATCTCATAATATTGTGATAGTATCAAATGTATTTGTTAAAGTAAAATCAAAATGCGATGCAAGATTTAGTTATAAAGTCTATGGAATTTGTGAAGCCCGGCAGTACTTTCACCTCTGACCACGTGTGTAATCTGCGTATTACTCATTAATACAGTGCGCTTAATAACAGACGTGTATCTTTTATATCGAATCTGTCTCTAATTGTGGATCCTCTTCAGCTGAGTCCCCAGTACAATTGTCCCCTTTGACCTTCCCCCTTATGAGACCCTTCTATTTCGTATCTGCATTTGTTATTCAAACCAATTCAAGCTTACTTTGGAAATAGTCTTTAAAGAAAAAAATAGAAAAAAAATATTTTTTTTAATTAAAATAAAAAATGAACACAAAAATGTTAAATCATATTTATTATTTCTGATGCCAATATTCCTTTTCCTATGCATATACAAAACACACAGCGATGCATGAGGTCTTTGAACAGGCTTTTGACACAGCGCACTTACAATTTTTTAAAACATGTTGTTAATTGCTGATAATTGAAAAATACTGAAAAAACATAACAGTAAATAATCTCAAAGATTGCATGTAGTGCATGCAAAAAAATCTCGCACTGCTCCATTGGTATGAGTATACAAACTGTTTCTGTTTCATAAAAAGAGATTTTATTTATTTATTTATTGCATTATTGTATTTATTGCATCTCGAAGATTGCAGTTTTTGCATGCAGTGCATGCAAAAAAATTCTTGCACTGCTCCATTGGTATGAGTATACAAACTGTTTCTGTTTCATAAAAAGAGATTTTTTTTTATTTACTGAATTTTTACATAACGACAAATAAAATTTTCCATCTAGATAATATACTCTTTAACAACTTATTTTTTATAATAGTATTATAATATTTTTGTACCATAATGTATAAATTACTGATGTATGAATTTATAAATATAATTCTAATTTTTTTTCTTGTTTTCATTGGGTTTTTTTTCTTCAGGTTTTTCAGAAAATCGCGTTTTTTTACGAATCCACTATTATGCTTTATTGATTCTATTTCTTTTTTCTTCTTTTATTTAATGTCCTTGATTTTTTTCTGTTTTTATCATTTTACTAATTTCATTTTGATTTCTGAATCAAGAATATCACAGTAACACTATAAGAAATTGCACACAATTTTTCCAAACGTTTAAGAAAATGCAATGTAATATCGCTCACCTGCAGGAAAAGTGACACATATCGACAAAAGCTAATTTTTACAGGAGAGGCAAAAGAAAACTTGCATAACTTTACTATAAGATAAAATTGCAGCACTTAGCTCTGCATGCAGGACTGAAAATATGCACGAAAGCATAAAACCCTTAAGAATAAAGACGTAGAATGAGGGTTGGAGGGTGGGTTAATTTTGCCTCCCCACGCAATCTACCCCTCTTATGTGGTCACAAATGGATATGTAGCGTAATAAAGGGATTTTCTGTGTAACTACACTTAAGAAACTGTTTGTCTAGCAAGACACACCTATGACAGACCTATTAGTGTAATAAAACGCCAAATTAAATTTTGCGAGATATGTCACTGTTCTTGCGGGTTAGCGATATTATAGTTACCTTCGATTTTGGAACTTTTTTCCCCATATTTTCCGAAATAGAGATGGCACCAAAATATCGATATGTCGGAAATATCTATATATTGATCCATAAAGTAGCTATTTTTGAAATTGATGTAAAACTATCGAATTATATAGATTTAATGGATGCTTTTTACATCCTATATAACGACACTCCTTAGAAATAAATATTTTACATATTAAAATCCATTTTAAGCATTTTCCACGTACATTTCTAAAAAATCTAACTAAATCTATTTTTAAAAAGTATATTTAACTAAAAAACTTTTTTTATTGACTTAGTCGTTTATATAGTTAGATAGTCGTAACGCTAAGAGTTTTACTTAATGTGAAAATATCCTTCACACAGTCAGAAAAGAATTCCATGATAATTTACATGATTTTTGACTAAATATCATTAGCAAAATGAGAAATTAGGGTAAAAGGCCTAATTCTCTTATGGCACCCTGTTAGAATCCTGCGATCGATTCCCCGAATATGAAAAAAAAAAAAAATCAACCAGAACCCGAAATGAAAGAAAATTAATTCATATAAAAACTAGTCGGATGTACCAATCCCAAAACTTTCTTCTATCTCATACATGTTAATACTTCAAAATTCGCTATCACACTGCCAAAATTAAATGGCAATCTATGCATCTCATGAGGATTCTAACGATATGAAATTCCGTGCATTAGTTCTTGAGATATGACTATCGCAGAAATCGTCTAAATTCAGCAAAATGCTGCCTAGCAGCGCCACCTATTGAGTGATTTATACCAAATCCTAATCAGCAACAATTTATGTCAACGTCTGACTGAATCTGAAGTTTGGAGAAAATCCGTACATTAGTTTTTGAGATAGAGCAATAGCGAAAATCGTGAAAATTTCTGCATAGCAGCGCCACCTATTGGGTGATTAACACCAAAACCTAATTAACAACAACTTGTGTCAACATACAACTAAATCTGAAGTTAGATGAAAATTGGTCCATTAGTTCTATTGATAGAGCTATTGAGGCAATCGTGGAAAAGGCAGCAGAGAAGCGCCACCTGTTGGGCGATTTACACCAACACCTAATCAGTAGCAAGTCATATCAAGGACTAACTTAATCTGAAGTTTGATGAAAATCCGTGCGTTAGTTCTTAAGATAGAGCTATTGGGGAAATCGTGTAAATCCTGCAAAATTCATCATAACAGCGCCACCTGTTGGGCGATTTACACCAAAACGTAATCATCATCAATTCATATCAAGGACTAACTAAATCTGAAGTTTGATCA
This sequence comes from Maratus speciosus, assembly GCA_963932465.1. Taxonomy (NCBI): domain Eukaryota; kingdom Metazoa; phylum Arthropoda; class Arachnida; order Araneae; family Salticidae; genus Maratus; species Maratus speciosus. The sequence goes on from OZ010788.1 coordinate 150,086,925, forward strand.
AAATCCGTGTTTTAGTTCTTGAGATAGAGCTATTGCGAAAATCGTGAAAAATGCAGCATTGCAGCGCCACCTGTTGAGCGATTTACACCAAAAACTAATCAGCATCAATTTGTATTAGGCACTAACTGAATATCAATTTTTATTAAATTCCGTGCATTAGTTCTTGAGATAGAGCGCCCACAAAATTTGTGTCACATACACACAGACAGACAGACAGACAGACAGACAGACAGACAGACAGACTCACAGAGTCATAGACAGACATTTTGTAAAAACATGTTTTTTGGAATCTCTGACCCCTAAAACGTGTAAATCCGTCGAAAACCGGAATTCGAAAATTTTCATGAATCCAATACTTTCTTCTTGTAAAGATAGAAGAAAGTAAAAATTGTAAAAATAGGCTACAATTTTATCTCTAATATCAATTTAATCATTTATGTTGAAAAATGTGTGTATATACAGGGTGTTTCCGAATTTGACCGACATATTCAGAGGGGTGTTAGTTGGCATCAAGAGGATGAAAAATTGCCTTAGAACATGGGGTCGCAAACCCCGTATTTAGTCACTAATATAGAGTGCTTCATCATAACTGAACTTGGGTTGATGATAATAATTTCGAAAAAAATAATAACAATGCAATGAAAATGGAACGATATGTACCTTGTTTTGCGTGAAATGTTGTAATATCACGAAAAGTTCTGGAAAAATAGGGTGCTCAAACAGTCGATAATACCGTATGAGCTGGTAATCGCAGTCTAAAATATGGAGTGTACTGCTGGTGCGTATAATGGAAACTTCTACCACTTTCTTTTTTTTATTATTATTATCACATTTAAAACAAAGGTGAGAATATCTATTGAAAATTTTATTATAATATACTTCAGTTTTCTGAAAGTTATTACCGTCAACAAAAATAAGTGGTTTGCGACCCTATGTTTTGTGGTAATTCATATCATATATATGAGAGGCGCATAAGTGAGAGGTGACTGTATATATAAACTCATTAATGCTAAAAAATATAGCTTTTTTTTTAATCCAAAACCAGTCCGCAATAATGAAATCTTAACACGACACCTATCCGAACTTCAACCAGACCTGCAACGAAAAACATTAAAAAATCATACCAAAATTAAAATATCTCACACGTTATCCCAAGAATCTATTCAGCATTATACATGAAAAGGATCAGACAATAATATAAGTTTGATAAATTTATTGTGGCTGTGTTTGATATCTTTCTGCAAATACGGATTCTCAAAATATTTCTTTGTATTTACCGATACCTGTAGGTGTAGATAGATATCACAGAATAATCTTTAGAAAATCTGAAAAGACCTAAAACATGCTTACCCAAAATTTTATGATTTAGCTAGACGATACTTAGACGTTTTTGCTATTTTTGTCTTAGATCAGATTAAGTTCTCTAAGATTAAAAATCCAATCAAGAAAAAGAATCGTTTAAGTAGCAGCTTTTATCAAAGTTATTATTTTTGAATGGATTGTTCTCAAAATACTGCAAATAATTTCATCGATTTTATAAACGTCAGTGGTTTTGGTAAAAAGTTTAAAACTCATATTTAGATGAAGTGCTATCCCACCATAAACATAAATATGTAATTCCCAGTATCAAAACTTTATGTAATAAAGGGAATGTTCCGATATATTCTTATTTTCTGTGCAATATGTTTTGGATATCGATATTTTTAACACGATATATCGACGCTTCGAAAAATTTTACATCAGTATTCTGAAACCATTTGTAAAAGGGTCAATCAGAAACCTCAGAGGAGTACTCTAGATTTCAATAGTTTATAGAAACGTTCTGAAATAAAAGGGTCCATTTGTTGGCCGTAAATTTGGAGAATACATTTCAATTAATTTCGGGAACTTACTGGCTTCTAAGTTTCTGTTGGGTGTTCTTTTATATGATTTTAGAGATAAAGGGAATGGTTTCCAAAAATCACATGTAACTATGAAGTTAAGCTAAATTTACGTAAATGTCATTTATATCAATAATTTTTTTCTATAATTTTTCACACTGAGTGATATTTTATTTATTTTGTATTTTTCTTAAATTTCTAATGGATTATATTTTGTACATTAACAGTTGCAGAATATAATGAGTACTGTTGGATATCCAAAATGGATTGCAGATGATCGTTTATTGGATGAATATTACAAGAAGGTGAGTTAACTAGTGCTTATATAATTTATTATCCCAAAATATTAATAAGCATTGCTTCAAAATGTAAGCAAATCAGTAAGTTTAACATGCTGTAACTAAATAAACATTTCATGCGTAGACAAAGTTTGGAAAAGTCATTGACGCTTGTTCTTACGCATAGGGAAATAGTACGAATGTTTTAACTGTAACACTAAAATAGCTAGTAATAATTAGCAATAATTAAGTTATATGACCTGTACTGTACTGTAGAATTATGGAAAGCATTTTGAAAATGTATTTATTATAGGATTTAAAGAAAATACACAAAGGAAAAAAACGAAAAAGAGAAAAGAGTAAACGAACATAGTAAATCAAATAGTACATTAACAAAAGTATGACACGGTAATAAAGCAGATTCGAGTAAGATAACAAAATTTAAATCAAATCAGAACTTAATTAGTATACCTTATAAAGTGAAATTTCCATTTATATTTGAGATAATTTCAAGTTAAAAAATGGTATAAAAAAAAAAAGAAGACGAATCCGAAACAAAGAAAAAATAAATGTAAAGTAACATGAGTTTTCGGTATTTCTAAACAATTTTTTTCTGTTTAAGATTTTTAAGTATTAAATTTACAAAACATTATCTATGAATAATAATAAAAAATAATCATTACAGGCTCTCGATATCACAGAAGACGACTATTTCGGAGCAATTTTGAAACTTTGTATAGTAGCAGCTGACATTTATTTTAGTTCATGGAATAAAACCGTTGAAAGAAATAATACGTAAGTATGGGGGATAGGGAGCTTTCTAAAAAATCTGACAACTCATAACAGAAAAGTTAATTTTAAGTATTAAATTTAATGAATATCATTTGTTAGTAATTAAAAAGCTATTTACAATTTCATGTTCATTACATCCATGCCGTATTTACGTGTATGTAATTTGTTCTTATTTTTGACAGAAAGAAACCAAAAAAAGTTAGCATAAAGGACAGTATACCAATATCCTGTAAATGGTTTGCCATATTTTTCCATTTCCCTAAAACAACTTAAATCGGCTGTAGACAAAAATATTCTTATCGGAATTGTATTTAATATATAGGTAAAATAAAGGGGTATGAAGTGTACTTCAAAAACAAACAGAGAGAGAAATTTAAATTAACATTAGTTTTACGAACATTTTTATGAAAATGCAGGAATTGCCCTCGACGCTCCGAGGGTTAACACGAGAAAATCTAGGAGACAGAAAACAAAAAAATTGCCAAACACCCTGCTCACAAGGATGGTCTTTTAACCCGAACTAGAACTAATTTTAAGCAGAATTTTTTGGAAAAACAGTGTGTATTCATATTAATTGGCACGGACGTAAAAAATCAGCTACAAAATACAAAAGCAGTAAAAAAAAAAAAAAAAAAAAAAAAAAATGGATTTGGATTTTTATTGACAAATGTGACGATGAAACGTTATTGGCAGATAAACACACGAAGGCCGCCTTGTTGAGCGCGATTTCAACGAGAATTCAATGTAAAAAATATGCTATAGTCAGTCATTTTTGATAGATGTATTTATTCGTTTAGAAGAATTAGTGGTTAATTTAGCTCAGTCTGTTTATTTCGTTTAAAAATAAGTAATTTCCACATTTTGCGGCTAATGTAAAATGAGGTAGATAAGATATAACCTCTTTTTCGCTTTCAGTTTATTAACTATTTGTATAATAATAATTCTTGCAAACTGTATAATTCAAACAACTGTAATTTTAACAACTTTTGCTCTTTTATAAAAGAAAGTCCCTAAATTTGTATTTGAGAATAGGTGTTTTTTTTTTGTTTTGTTTTTAAGTAAAATATGTCAAGAGTTAATTCATTTAGCTATTTTGGATAATTTATCAAGGTTTTGATCTTATAGCTGAAGATAACTGAACAAATTACTGTTTATTTTTATAATAGGAACAACGTTTTCAAATTGCAACGTAAGAAATAAAAACAATTTTCCTCTGCACGTTATATTAACATTTGAAACTATTCAATAGTTAGCATACCCATACACAAGGACATGGGTATTTCGAAAATTCTATCAATTTCATATTTAAGGGAAATGACATACTACACTGTTGTTTATCAAACTGTAAATAGGGAAAATTTGGAAGATATAGCTGGTCAAAAAAAAAAAAAAAAAATCTCCTTCGACGATTTTTTTAGTGACCCTCATATATTTTAGAGATTTATTCCCTATTTCATATGTTTTTCAATTTGTAGTGCCGATTTTAATTTACTTCCATATGCAATGGAATGTTTTCTTTTACTGTAGCATCTGAGATTTACAAACATAACAATAGCGTTTCAATTATCTTAAATACAATCAACTGATTGGTAAATAATTCACATGAGTAATAATTTTTCCATCTGAGTAAAAATGTGTCCAGGCTGGGACTCGAACCCAGAACCTTTGACTTTAATTGCCAATACTCTTGAGCTATCTGGACGACATTCCAGCGAACACAGTATTCGCTTAGATCTATTTCAAATAACAGACCAGATTTCATCCTCAAATGGTTATTCTGGGGGAATATTGTGTTGGCTTGGATGGCGTTCAGATAGTCCAATTGGAAGAGCATTGGCGATTGAAGCCAAAGGTTTTGGATGAGAGTCCTTGCCTGAAAGTAAAAAAGAAAGAAAATAAACAGAAATTGTGCATAGAAGAGGCTTGCTACTTAAAGAGTCATAAAACAAAAGAATATCTTCTGAATTACAACTGAAAATTTGAAAGAGTTTATGTGAAGCTACTAATAAGATGAGAGTAGCAGATGCGATGCCCCTCTTGATCCACGACATTATTCTTTTCTACACACCACCCTTTTTAATTCACTCTGTTTTACAAAGGGCAGATAACAGCACGGCTGGTCCGTCTGCCTGCTAAAAATTTCAATAATAATTATTTTTGCATAATTAATATCCCATATAAAATGATATTGCATAATCTTACTACATGTTTTAGTATAGCATGCCGGAAAACATAGAAATACAATTTTTCACCAATTTTGAGTACAGTTAATCCCTTAACATTCGCGAGGGTTAGGTTCTCGGTAACCTCCGCGAATGTCAAAATCGCGAATGTTGAGACTATCTTCCTGTGCACAAAAGGGGGTTAGGTTTTATGATTTTTTTAAATGGAAAAAAGCAATTAGAAGGTAATATTAATATTTATTAAGCAATATTTATTAAATTTCAATCAGTAATATTTATTAAGCATTATTCAGTACATGCTGTAAATAAATTTGAATAATTAGAAACATATCGTACAAAGTTTGATTGTCAGTTGACGTCTGAAAACATTTTATTGATATACGATTGTTTCGAACGAAATATGTTTTGCTTAGAAATTTCCGAATAAGGAAAAGTTGCAGTCTCGATTTCTCTTGTAAATTTAAGACTCCTATTTTAGAAAATTTAGGATTTTTTTTAATTTTTAGCATCAAGTCATGTTTCGTGTTTCTCGGAATTACTTATCTATATTTTGCCTCAATACAAGGGTTGAAATTCTCGGAACTTAGGCTATGCAGTACAATGTAGCTGTCCAGTGTTGAATAGTTTATGGAACTGGTGAAACAAAGCGAGTTCACTTTGTAAAAAAAAAATATTCTTTATAAAACAAAATTCGCGAATAACCACGTTAAGCGTTTGCGAATGTTGAAATGTTCCTCATTTTTTATTTCGCGAATAATAGTCCAGTAAAAATAGGATTTTACTAACCGATAATTCGCGGAAAGCAGGAAATCGTTTTAATCACGTTGTTTTACATCCAAGTGAAGGGATATGAAGTTTGTCCTATTTTTCCTAGTGAGCTTTAGACGTGGCAACACGAAAACTTCGGAATTTTCGGACTTTTTTCAGTACTCCGCAAATAACTCAAAAACTGTTTACTCGATAGAAACAATTGTAATTCATAAATTTTAGTGCACAAGATTCTACGTCGATTGAGTACCACAGACTACAAATTTCATCAATATCAAGCGAGATATGATAAATCATAAAAGTACATTTTTCCATATTTTTCTAAAAAAAATCTCATAAAATCTGTTTTTTGCATGCCAATTACCGGTTAAATGAATCATTTCGCTTACAAAACGGTTGAACTGTATAAAATTCCGAATGGTACGGTTTAATTAACAACCTCAAAATTTAATTACAGCAATATGGGAATTTCTCCAAGCTTTTCAACAGATGATTGCACTTGAAATAAAATCTATTTCTCCAAATTAATTTTAATTCTGTCATCTCTAAGCAAATTACATTTTAAGTGCATATAAATGATTATATTTTGAAAATTCATTGAAATGATGAATAAGAGGGATAGGTAATTGGAAAATGAAAGTATTATATGTGGAATTAAAATTATGTATTTAAAAAAATTTTAGAGAAAAATTTAATAATAACAAAAAATCTTAAAAAATAATTTATTGAAAAAAAGTAATATAAAAACAATGGTAATAAAATGTATTCAAGTTACTTGAAGGAAATACAGGGAAATCGAGCTTAGAGCATTTTTTATGCTGGACCTCGAACTGTCCTTTCTTCTTCCTCCTCCTCGTTCATATCTACTTTTTCGTTGTATCCGTTTTGTGGGCCTTCTTCCTCCTTCGTATTTGTGCACGACGCACCTTTACAGTAGTAACGTATAGTTGAGCATTTAACCATGTTCTTCTTATAAGAACATAAACCACCTTTGTACATTCGTATGACACAGTGTTTAAGAACTCAGGTGGTGCAGCTACAACGGTCGTGGTGACTGGAAGTATACCATGCCTGGATGACTTCCAACCCCGAGCAGTGGGATTCATCAGCTTTCCATTCCAAATGTTAATCTGAAGAAAAGCTCTGAATGAATGTTGTTTGGCCGCATCTTCAGTTGGCGACAGAGAAGCGAGGTTAAATTAGGTTTTCATAAGCAAATACGTTGTATCGCAATTTGTGCAGTGTGTAGGCTTCGTTGTTCTGGGGATTGTAGAAGGTGGTAATAAATTTCTGCCCCGCAGCACTTACTTCCTGAGGCGTAGCATATTGTTTATTAAAAACAGATGGAACATCCTGTAGGTGAGCATGATTTCCCAAAGGCTTGACAAATTTCGGTTTATCTTGCCAGATGAAGGCCGATGTAGAATCACAACCACTAAAAGTATGCAGGAGTAGGATGTTCTTCTTCACAATCGGCGAGTACTTGAAACATAGTGGTAAATACAAAATATTGCCTGACTGTGCTTTTCCATATTTAAAGAAGTATATCGTGAATGAGTTGGGAACAAATGCAGTCAAAATCAAAAGTAGATCAAATCTTCCCCAACTATGATGACACATCCTGTCTGCTGATCAAGTTGGATGGCTTTCATCACAATGGTAGTACCTGCATCTTCGACAGCTTGCTTCACAGTAAAATTGTCTTGCTCCAGTTTTTCAATGAGCATTTTTATTGAACGGTGTTTATTACCTTCATTAGTAAGGAAGTGCTCTTTTTGCATTGAGCGACATAGTTTCGTCAAAGTCTACACCTGCTGGAATGCATGTATTTTTTGGACGGAAACGCTCAGCAAACTTGACGCCCTGTTCTGAAGATTATTTTGGCTGACGGTCAAGCACAATGGTTGTACTTTTACCATAGTTGTTTTTCAAATATTCAATGTGCTTGGAAGTAATTGACTGGAACTCTAGGCTCCCAAATCACTCGATGAAGCAGGAAGCCACCATCAATCACATGAATAGTTTGCATGATTTGTTCTAAATTGTCAAAGGAATTGAAAAAGTCGTAAAATACTGACATTCGCGTATTCCTCATCCAAACGTTATCAAACAGATAAGTCGGTTATGAAGTCAATTCAGATTCAAAGAATTTTCTATCTTCTTCCTCTGATTTCTTGTCGAAGGAAATTCGACGAAAAATCGTCTCTGGATCGACGGATAACTCCTGATCAAGAATTTCTACAGTACACGTAAAGCTTTTTATTGGAGTTACTCGATTGGATCTGTTGAATTTCAAATGGCCAAAATCACAACCAATGACACTTTTAATACTTGCAAATCCAATCTCTTTGGCCAGATGACAATTTATTTTATCGCCACCAATCACTCCTGTACTCAGACACATCACGTCGTCACATGATGGGGATAGGTTATGCAACAGGAACAATGAAACAAGCTTATACACATCAATGTTGTCCCTTGTGATTCTAGTTAATCTCGAATCAAATCGTACAAAATAACACCCCACAGAAATTCAGCACTTGTTGGGAAATGTCCATGTTTATGGGTATCGTAGTAATCCACTTAGCCAGGGTGCTATCGGTTAATCCTCTACCACGAGAGAAACCTGAAGTATTCTTCAACGATCTCATCAGAGTCTTCTCAATAGCCATGTTTGACCATATCAAGGACCAAAATTTGTCTGCCGCCTTCTTGTGAAATAACGTTTATTTGCATAAATATCATATTATTCCGAGGTCAGACACGACTTTAGTTCCACCATGTCAAAGAAATATAAGTAGCAGGACCTCGCACAGAGGAAATGTCCGGTTGAGTGGAAGTAGGAAAGCATTTCTTTGACGACAGAATTAAAATTAGTTTGGGGATATCGGCTTTATTTCAAGTGATATCAGTTGAAAAGCTTGGTGAAATTCCCATATTGGTCTAATTAAAATTTGTAGTTGTTAATTAAACAGTACCATTCAGCATTTTATGCGGTTCTACTGTTTTGTAAGCAAAATAATTGATTTAACCGATAATTTTTACGCAGAAAACCGATTTTCTGAGTTTTTTTCGTAAAAATTTGGAAAAATGCACTTATTTGATTTATCATAACTCGCTTGATACTGGCGGAAATTTTAGCCTGTAGTACTCAATCTAAGCCGAATTTAGTGTTCTACAATTTATGAATTACAATTGTTTCTGTAAAGTAAACAGTTTTTGAGTTATTTGTGAAATACTGACAAAAGTCCAAAATCTTTTAGGTTTATTTGGTGACAGGTCTAAGGACAGGCTCACTAGGAAAAATGGGACAAACTTCAAATCCCTTCATTTGGATGTAAAACAAAGCGATTAAAAGGATTTTCAGCTTTCCGCGAATTATTGGTTGAAATGGCTCTTTTTTGAGTTAATTTTACTGGCCTTAATCAAAACTCGCGAATGTTAAGGGATTATTGTACTAAGTTAGCAAGTGAAAAAATATTCAAAACTATACTAATCAATGAAAAGAAAAACGTCTTTTATTTAGTCGTAACTTGAATAATATATATTTTTACCCGACTGAAAAGAAGGGTTATGTGTTTCACGCGTATCTGGGTATGTGGATTTCTTTATACCCTCGAAACATCCCAACGGCTGGATGGATTTTAATGAATGAGGTCTCTATCTATTTGTCTTAACGGCCCGGTGGTTATAGGCTAGGTTTTGTTTTATAAATTCAAAATGGCGGCCGTAAAATACAAAATTTACGCACCTATTGAGTGGCATATCATTGGATAGGTCTTTCAAAATGAATACGATGTTTCATTGACTATTTTACAGTCAGAAGCTCCGTTAAAATATTATACAACCTGGAAGTTGTGTATGTATTGTGGATCTCTAGCTTTACTGCAACTCTAGACATCTATAGACATCTATAAACCTCATCGAAACAGTGTTTATAGATAGAAATTAACAGTTTAAAAGTCATCAATATAAGTAAATAAAAAAAAATAGGTAAGTAATATAAACAAGTAATATAAAGAAAAATATATTTTAAGTCAATTCCTACTTAGGTCAATAAGAGAATTTTTTTTCTCCCATTCTTCTTTCCTTTTGAGTGGCGCTTAAAATGCCTTGATCATGAAGAGGGCTCTCTCGGTCTTAAAATACCTTGATCAAGAAGGGGGCTCTCTCTATTATTGAAAATTAATTAATTTAATTTAATTAATTAATTAATATTTGAAAAAAACTGGATTAACATCAAGTGTCATCCACTACAAGTTTAAAAAAATTTATTTGAGCTTGATTGGATGAATAATAAGTATTTTATTAACGATTGAAAATTTGAACAAGATATATATAGCGAGAGTGTGAGCTAATAGTAGGAATTGAAAAAAAAATTGTTTCACATTGATGAGAAATAATTAATTAGTTCGCTTTTTACGCAGTCGGGTTTTTTGATTTTTTAAATTTAATTATTTTTTATTTCATTATTTATCTTGCATGATACTTTGTGTTACTCCTGCTTCTCTATCTACCTGTTAAGTAATTTTATTAAAAATGATTAGGTAGGGCTAAAATTTCAATGATAAACTTGGATTTATCAAGACCGTACTTCATACAAAACGAACGACAAGCATTCAAAAGCAACGAGTTGAAACTTCATACTAAGAAGTAAAAGTTATATATTTTTTAATATTTAAATAAAATCTTCCATGAGTTTTCTCAATTATCTGCCTTGAAAACATAGCAAGAGTAATGTTTTTGTATATGAAATAAAAATAGATTTTGCAGTTAAAATTTAAAAAGTGTGCAGAAAGCTTATAGTTTAAAGTTAATATAATAAAAATAAATAAATAAAAAGAATGTTTTCATATTAGCATTTAATTTTTTATAACAATGTTTGATTAATAAACGTTATTATTTTTTAATAGTACTTTTCTTTAATTAATTTATTTTGAATAATAATTTAGAATAAAGTTTAAAGCTACCGAAGTGAATGCATTTTATGCTCCAAGACTCAACTTTATGGGTATGTATCACTTCCCCTTTACCAAGTTGTTATACATTTTCATTAATATATTTGTATCAGAATGACTGTTATTGAAATAATAATATTTATGCTGAGATTCGATATCGAAGTGGATACGTTCTTTACAATTTTCTGAATTACATTTCAACATTCTTGAATGAATCTTTTTGCATAGCATATATGCGGTCGATCTAAACGTAGTAATTTTGTATTGTCATAGAAAAAGAAAAGATCAATCCTACTAATTCTGATGGAAATCGTTGTATAAAAATGTGACTGGTACCAATCGATTAGTAATAAGAAGTCTACTGAAAAATGCTATGCTTTAATCTTACTTAGGGAGTTGTCTATATATAGAAATTGCAACAAACTTTGAAATTATGCATTAATTAATTATTTTTAAACACAGCCATATGATTGATAAATAATTCAACGAGTTGTGATTTTTACATCTCAGCGAAAATGTGTCCAGGATGAGACTCGAACCCAGAACACTTGACTTTAATTGTTAATGCTTTACTATTTGAGCTATTTGGACGACATTCCACACAAAAGAAAATATTCGTTCAGAACTACCATTTGCTCTTCAAATTTGGGCTGTTATTTGAAACAACACAACAGAATAAACTGCGGGTAAAGAAACGCCAATAAACTATGGAAGTGTAATTACACATTAATTATTTTTAAACAAAATCATCTGACAAAACTCAAAAACAACTTTGCGGAATGAGCTATAATTTTAGATTCGGATGCTTAAAGTTTCTAGAAATCGATTTCTGTAATACATATATATATATATATATATACATATGTGTGTGTAATATTACTGGTTGTTTACTTCACATATTAAGATATGTCAAAATTACCATTTCGAAATCTAAATAATGCAGTAGTTTCGAAGACTTAGACCAGCAGAACAAAAACATGATACCATTGTGATTTTACCAATAAGCATCCCAGGATAGTTGACTACGAATTTATTTAGTCATAACAAAATAGCAGACAAAATCTTCGAGAGATGATGTTAACATTCCACAGGTAAACAGGATGGTGTGGCTTTACTGGTTAAAAGAAAACATTCACATCTGCAATGTAAGCTAGCGAGGACTTGTTTTATCGAAGGGCGGAAATTCATTTTCTAAAAAATATATTAATTCTAAACTATGAATTTTTTAAGAGATAGATTTAGATTTTAAAAAGCTTTAAATATACAAATTCAAAGTTACAGCTTATTCCTCACAGTCACTTTTGAGTAATGGTTAAAAACTAAACCATAAACTATAATCTGTTTTTCTGGGATTAAAAATGAATTTATAACATTAACACTAGAACGTCCGGAAATTTTACCCACCCTTAATAAAAAACTTTTAACATCATAATTTTTATTTAAAACTATTTCACTTACTTCTTTAACTGAATTTTCTCTATTTAAAATTTAACTGATTTTACGAAATAAATTCTGGTTCGAATCGAAATTTTATCATTTGATCGGTGTTGGATCGACACCAGCTGGACGTTCTAGTGTTAAGTGTTCCAAAATTTCAGCCTCCATAATTCCTAAACTTCTTGACCAGATTGCTTTCTGTCAGTTATCAGAATATAAAATTTAAAAAATTAATCTTAATACGGTGTCAATATTAGGTGTTAGTCTTGAAAATTTTAAAGTTTGTTACAATTTCTATCTGTAGGTGACCTTCCAAACAAAATTTAACTGTGCTTTGTCGATTCTGCTAACTCAAAATGGCCATTTCAGGAAAATAATTTATGATATCTGTGGCATCGGAACGTTGTTAATAACTGAAAAAAAAACTGATGTCACAATGACACAAATGGAGAAACTCATTTTCATAGAAACATCACAGAATGACATCATATATCTTCGGGATATGGATAGTGCTGGAAGGGCTAAGAGATTCTCTCATCTTAAGGACGGAAATTGTTGCTACTCAGAGCTACAAAGATTAAGCCCTTCAGCCTGACGTTGGCTAATTTTGTGATGCTGTTGGTCTTAGGCTCATATTCAAGGATGACAACGAATGTCCTTATCGTGTGACTCTGGCCGACAACTTACTCCAAAGGGTAGATATGACAGCATACGGTTATTTTCTAATTGTCTTGATCTCAAAATTTTTAGAGCATAGATGGGATATTCACAGTAAGGAACTTTGCAACCTCTCACACCCACAAAGCTCCGTTCTGGAAGCTAAAATAGCTCTAGTTAATACTTTAAACTCTTTGAGTGCACAACTCATCAATATCCTTATTAAAAGTATGGGAAATTATTGTGCCACATTCCTGGCTAGCAGAAGTATAAACAAACGCTATTAAATCTATTTTCTTAATAGTTATTTTTTTCCCAAATTTGAAGCTTAAAATTTGCCCTTTTTCTTTCAGTCTTTTACGTGGATAATAAAAGTCAGTATTATACTTCCTTTTCATCTTTTTCTCTTTTTAGGTGCGTTCGTAATTATATAAATACGTAGCACCTATAGTCGTCGTTCAGTCCGTCCGTCCGTCTGTCCGCATGTAACAGAGCAAAAACTACCCAACCGAATAGTCTGAAATTTCAAATATGTGATTGTTGCAAAATTTTGTCGAGCCATTTCAAATTTTATGAAAATCGGATGTATAGTTTAATTACAGGGACAGTCAAAAGTTTTTCTTTACATTACGGCCAATGGGAAAAATTATTGCAAGTGGATTTTAATGATATTAGAGCCTTCCGAATGATCTGAAATTTTAAAGATATAATTGTTGCAAAAGTTTGTCGAGCCATTTCAAATTTTAGGAAAATCGGACGTATAGTTTAATTACAGGGACAGTCAAAAGTTTTTCTTTACATTACGGCCAATGGGAAAAATTATTGCAAGTGGATTTTAATGGTATTAGAGCCTTCCGAATGATCTGAAATTTTAAAGATATAATTGTTGCAAAATTTTGTCGAGCCATTTCAAATTTTAGGAAAATCGGATGTATAGTTTAATTACAGGGACAGCCAAAAGTTTTTCTTTACATTACGGCCAATGGGAAAAATTATTGCAAGTGCATTTTAATGATATTACAGCCTTCCGAATGGTCTGAAATTTTAAAGATATAATTGTTGCAAAATTTTGTTGAGCTGTTTCAAATTTTAGGAAAATCGGATGTATAGTTTAATTACAGGGACAGTCAAAAGTGTTCCGAAAAAATTATTGGAAGTGCATTTTAATGATGTATCAGACTATGCACGTTATGAAGTGCAAAAAATTATACATTCAGTACAATATGGGGTGCAAAAAATAATTTTAAAACTAGTTATAGTACGAACGCACCTCATTTGCCACGTTTGACGAGCAATTTCCAACTTGTTATGACCTTATTTCATCTCATAGGAAAAAGGCGAGTTTCAGAGAAATGATTGGAAACATGTGGGATTTTTGTTTATAAAGTAAAAAGAAGATTTTAAATAGTTACATTTTTAGCAACAGTTATCGTTATTCTACAGTTTAGAAAGTACCAATACCATGTGTTATTAAAGCAAATGAGTTTATTGCTCAACATCCGGGCAAGGATATTTCTCAGATTTCGTTGTAAGGAACGTTTCTATTCGTACGTTTTTAGGAAAATTAAAGAAATAGTAATTTAAAAAAACTTCGGTACCATTTGATCTCCTATATTTAAATAGTTTATCCTTACTATAACTTGTATGTTTAGACATGTTATTCTTGCTCGATAAAGCTTTATTATTTAAACTGCTTTATAAAAACTCAGAATCTAGAAGTTTAGTGTTGCGCTTCTACAGTACAATGCGGAGCGTTCAACGTGGAAAAAGGATTGGAGATTATTAAAATACTGCGGGCTATGAAAAAGGGGTTCAAGGAAACAGGCTCATTGGGTTCAAGGATCGACCAAGAATCGGCAGGCTCCAAACATCTGTTGCAGTCGTGAGCGTGGTGAAACACGATGCCGTCACACAACCGACATAGTTAGTACATGGTGAATGCACGTGCAATTTCATGACGAACTGGAATTTATCATGGCAGCGTAGGGCAAGGATCATTCACAATATATATCTTTATAAAATTCAACATGTGCAAGAACAGAAACCAACTTATTTTAAACCACGTCAGAATTTTGCAAATTGGGTTTTCATTCAAATGTTAGACGGTACATACCGGTTTTTAAATGGCTTGTGGACAGGCGAGACATACTTTTCACTAGTCGAAGATTCAACGTACAAATTTGCCGCATGTGTTCAATAGAGAACAAGAACTGTTGTACACTCGTGGAAAAAAAAAAAAAGTAAACACCCGCTACTAACTCTGTAACAAATTATTGTAGAAGAAAGTTACTGGTACCAAATGATTCGAAATAAAGCCTACTTTTAAATGATGAATATAAAATTTGCTTAGGGGACCATCTACATATCAAAACGAACCCAGACGTGGTTTTTTTCAATAGCAATACCTTAGTTTGACACCATAAATAAATCCTACACCCTTAAATTAGCCTAAAAAACAAATTTTCATGACATTCATACGATTTGTTGCAGAGAAACAAATTATTTTAAAATGAGACTATTTCAAGGGTTGTATTCAAATTGAAGTTCGTACTCGATTGATCAAGTGCTAGAGAATGCCTATGTCACTTCTATTAATATATTATTTCTTGGCAATATGCCTATTTCACTCGCTTAATTATATGTTTTGACTATTTCTAGCAGACATGTTTCCATAAAATGAGTAAAACATATTTTTTTCAAATTATGCTTTTCTGCACATCATAGACGGCCTCTTAAGCCCTCATTTTGACGTTTTTTAATCATAATTCGAAAACAACTTCAAAGAAAAATGTTAAATTGAGAATTCTCATAAAGCAGGACATAATAAATATAAATCTATCAAAAAACTTGTAGGTTGCAATTCATACTTTTTTAATATTAATTTCATAATTCATAATTCATATTATAAAATTTTTAAAATTTTAAATTCAATGTATTTATGTTTGGCTTTTTTAGTGTTTTAACCACAAAATTATCACATTAGGATTATAATTTGAGGAGATATTAATAAAACTATGAAAATGTAATTTAACAATAGAAGCTCTAAATTTTGAGTGTTTATAATTCAAAAACTTATGATCCAAAAAACTTCAAATTTCGTCTCTAGGCATAATTTAAACCGAAGATTTAAAATATATTGTCAAAATCCGGTGTTGCCATTGAAATAAACAAAGTTTGGTCTGATTTTGATTTGTAGATGGCTCTTAAGCAAATGTTATATACATAATTTAAAAGTGAACTTTATTACCAATTGTTTAGTATCAGTAACTTTCTTCTACTATAATTAGTTGCAGAGCTAGTAGGGGGTGTTTACTTTTTTTTCCATGACAGTACAATAGGAGAAAACCTCTTCATGGGGTAAAGAAGATATTGGGCTCCGGGTTCATATTTTCTCTCGTCAATGGTCATTTTATTGTCGAGAAATTCAATGAGGGTGCATTTCAAACAGTTTCTGTGATTGGTAAGACGAGGGTCCCATCTCCGGTCCTGGGCTCTCACAAGTCCTTGCGTTCCTGCTCGGAAACGACCCGGAGGCCGAGCCCCGCAACGCGTCCCGAAGGCCGCCGCCATGAACGACCCACCAAGGCCGCCCCTCATAAGAACTCCGGTGAAACCATCGCACTGCCCCTCACACGTCACGCCGAATATTCCCAAAGGAGAGATGAATTGGTCGAATACGACAATCCTCACCACCCAGCCAGAAGAGCTGAATGGTCCCTTCTCTTGGTTCACGACCCAGTATGCCCCGACAGCCTGCAGGAACCGAACACCTATAAAGGAGTCGGGCCCACGAACCTACACCGAGGTTTCCCGAGCCGGAGTTACTTAACGGAGGGCTCTCAAGATCAAATACCATTTTCCGGCAAAGACATTTTTGCGAGCCAACCGACGGAAAAGGAAGGCTCCCCTAGCTAAAACCCCGGAGGTACGGGGAAAACCGCTCCTGACGGGCAGCGCCCCGCTCAGGGTTTTTCGTCCAGTCTCTCCGCTCAACAGGCGCAACCTCTTGCGGTTCAACGCCCGGAACCATGGGAAACCAGACTAGGTGCCATTAGCGAAACCAGGAGGGCACGAAAAGTTCCTCCTAGACGGGATAGACCTTGCCTCGCTAGGGGGGGTGGAGAGTCCGGAATCCCGCCAGGCCCCCACAACTCCACGCCACCAGAAGGTGGTGTTAGCCGCGGAAGGCCGGCAAAAGCCCGGTTCCCGCTACCTTACCTCACGGCCGCCGAGGGTACCCAAGCACGAGTGTTCCTGACCCCACGCAATGGCAGACCGCTACCTGTTAGTGCGTTCGAAAGTTAGTTTTAGAAACCGCTAGATCCTCACCACTGGACGCGGCAACCTCCTGTTGCGTCTAGAGTCGCTGGATCTGAGTCGGACCGAGAGTTCAACTGAGATTCGAAGCACCGCCGCGTTAGTAGGCAAGCCTCACGCCCGGTTCCTTGCGGCGGTGGCGCTCAATGGCGGACCTGCTGGCCGACCCTCTCCCAAGGTATATGGCACAACATCGGGCAACCAGAGCCATACTGGCCTCCCTCTGCGACCGCTCCCTGGTCGACGAGGGCACCACCGAATCTCACCCACCTTGGGGTAGGCTCACAACTGTTCCAGCTACGGATATCTTGGCGGGATGAGCCACCTGACGCAAAAAGTACATCAGGCGCTGTCCAAACCCCTCGCCCTTCGGTTGCTCCGAGAGATCCTACATGGAGATCCCGCGATCCCCGTCGTCACCAGGGAGTCACAGAGACCCTACTCTATAAATCCCGCTCTCTCCTCTCAGTCAATTGGTGGATGGGGTCCTACCACATTAGCTAGTCTTTGCCAAGCGACATCGTCCGGCCCGTAGATCGGCACTGGTATCGACCTATGGACCGTCGCTATTTGGCTTGCCCAGAGAACCCGGGTGCCGGGGGTGAAAGCACGTCAACATCAAACCGTGTTCACCCATGCACGACATCCGTTACCCGTGACCGCCGGGCTCGAAGCCTGTCGACCACGAGCCACTCTAGGAGGCTGTGGTTCGTCCCCATCCAGCAACCTCGCATTCGAGTACAACGAATTCGGCCGAGCTCCAAGTCTCCTCCCTCACTCAAGAGGTCGGTTTCGGACCACCCGGATGGGCGGCCATTTCTGTGACTGGTAAGCGATATACAAAGGTTTCTAAAAATTAACTCATTTCTCAATTGTATGAGACGCCAGCACTTCATTCCATACACATACCATTTCCACAACATTCATACAGAATGTTGCGCTTCCATCGGCCGTTGCTTACGACGAGAATTCTCAGGAGAACATTTGGAAAAACCCGTGTCCTGGATCGCCCTCTTCTAAATGTCTCCAGATCTGACACCTCGTGATTTTCGGTTATCACTTGAAATCACGCGTTTACAGAAATCAGCCTACACTGTAAAAAAAAAAAATATCTGTCAAATTGACAGGAAAAAACTGTCAATTTTGGCGCCAGTAAAAAACCGTTTAATTTACAGAAAAAAGCTGTAATTTTTCATTAAAACAGTTTTTTTCTGTAAAAAATACAGATTTGTTCTGCAAATATTACAAAATTCAGTTTCTTTTACAGAAAAAAACCGTTTTTCTTCAAAACAGTTTTTTCTGTAAAAAATACAATTATTTTCTATAAAAATTACAGATTTTTTTTACAGTGTACATCATTGTCCCACCTGAAAAATGGCATAAACCATCATGTTTCAGGGATACTTACTGACATACTCTTCAATTCAGTACCTAGTGTTATTAATCCTCTGACGGCAATAGCTAAGTGATGGGCATCTAATTAAAAAATTGTAACATTAAGACACTGAATATTTCTTCTGATAAAAACTGCACTATACAAATGTAAAACTTTTTCTTCAACTGTAGCGCAACTGTAGGTCAAAAATGTAATTATTATAACATTTTATTTTACATTAATAAGTAAAAATCCCATATGCTTTCTAAGCATTTCCATTAATACAGCATCTTTGTATCCTACATAGCTTATTATTTATTCTGTTTTCATAAGTTTTGGGGCTTCTGGTACTCCAAAAATGAAAGTCATGATGGCAAATGCTGCTTTAAACTTTTAGAGTTAGAAAATAAAAAGGTGTATTTTGTACATATATGAATGTCCGTGTTTAAATTTTATTCAGAAATTTCAAAAGTAATTTGAGGAAAAAATATTCACGTTGATATGTATGGCACTAACTAATGATTGTACTAGATTTAAAACAAATATTTAATGAATATGAAATACTTGAAACATTATATATACCAGTTATTTTAAACGAAAGATCGTTCTAATGTACAAACATGAATTAAATTAGAAGTTTTTAGTAGTAATGTGATACTACTACATTGTCAAATTTCACAGGCTTGTGTATGCTTTAATAATCAGACAGTAATCATGAGATTGATGCAGATCCATGTATATGATAGCAATGTTGTATGATGCAAATACAACATACTTCAATTAGTTATACCCTTTAAGATTTTAATGCATCGTTTTTTAAATGCCAATATTTATTGAAAGCTGCATTCTTATGAATAAAGAAAAATTGTTTTTCCTTGTTATTTGTTTTAAAAATATGGAAACAAAATTATGTTGGGTAATGTACAAATGAGAGCGTTTATTAAAACCATAAAAAAAGCGCCATTTTATTCCCTTTTTCTTTCATGCTTTCATGAAAGCTATCCCAGCAGGAATATTAGGATTTCCATTTTACAAGGATAATAGAATTGAGTAAGTATTCAAAAGAGTATTTTTTTCCTTTGAATCATTAATTTAATTTTTTCAAGCTGTATTTAACAACAAGGTAAAACAATATTGGCCAAGATATAGCCATTTCAAACACTATTTATTGACCGAATGTTTTACTGCTAGTTAAAATACGGATAGAAACAGCTCCGACTGCTTTAATCCAGATTTAAAAATAAATAACTAAATTTGATCCTCAGAATACTTTTAGTGTTGATTAAGAGTCCACACTAGTCACGGGAAAAAACGAAAACGCTAATGTTAAGTCTATGGAAACATTATTTTCAAATATCTCTCTTGCATTTTAGCATATTTAAATGTTTTTTTTTTTTTTCTTTTTTTTTTTTTTTCTTTTTATAGGTTAGCTGACGACGATCTACAACCGGGCTAGTTCTTACTTTTCGATTTTGGTTATAATTTTTTTTAAATATTAGGATTGCTTCTATTTCAGAACCGGTGGCAACTGGTTCCTAAAGTGAAATTAATAATTTAAAGAAAAATCTGAAACCAAAATCGAAAAAATAAAAATTAGCCGGTTGTAGATCGTCGTCAGCTATCCCATGCAAAAAAATTCATTCGAAAATATTAAAATGCAAACGAGGTATTTGAAAATAACATTCCCATAGACTTAACATTAGCGCTTGCGTTTCTTTCCGTGACTAGTATGAGCTCATAAGCTAATATAGGGGTTATGCAAATAATATACATTCGGGAATAAAAGGGAGAAACAGATAATACGCCGTGCATTTTATCGACAGACTGTTGCAGAGAAAAGCGAAAATAGCCATCTTATTGGGAATTATGTCTTTTAATTACTATTTTTAAAAATAAGCTCAGGAGAGCGTTGATATGTTGAAACAGTAACAAACTTTGAAAATTTCAATGCAACAGAATACGATTTCTGACCCTCAAATTAGCACTATATGTAATTTGGAATGAATTTTCTATGGTTAGTTAAAGAGATATTCAATATTAAAAATTGGGTCTATTTGGGGATGTGAGGTGGGTCTAAGGATTGAAAGCCGTTGTTTTAAGTTTCAGATTTAATCTACATTTTATAAACACTTTTCATTGGGAAATATAAATATTATTTCTATTTGAAAAACGCCAAATAAATCTTTAAATATTCCAAAGAAATTAAGACCACTGTTATTTATTAACATTTTTACAAAATTATTCCGTTTTCAGTGACTAAATGGTCCTTCAAACTGTTGTGAAGATGCTTTTTTTAAGCATCACTCAGAAAACAACTGATGTTCAAAAAACTTTATATTACAATTCATACATATATTTTTTTAATATTAGTTTCTTAATTTATATTTCTCTCTCTCTACGCACACACACACACACATATATATATATATTAATGTATAAAAATCACATAATTATGTTTGGAAGGGTTAATACTAACACCACAGAGAAAAATCAGCGGAAAAAAAAATTTTCAGCAGGTATGAACGAAAATATTAAAAATTAATTTAACGTTAGGAAAATAAAATGTTATATTTTTATAACTCCTAAACTTCTTGACTGAAGATTTCACGTTTGGTATCCATAGTTAAAATTTACGCTAGAACCGTTACAAAAAACCAAAACTGGATGTTAGTGTTGAAAACTTTAAAATTTGTTACTACAGCAATGTGTAGACAGCGCCCCCCCCCCAATAATATTTTACTTCCAAAATATAAATTCAAAGAAGACATAATTCTCAATAGAATGGAACAAAAAATATTCGAAGGAAATGCCAAGGATATTGAAACTTTAAATTAAATTCGATAAATTTCCAATAAAATTTTGTAAATTCTTCAAATATTTTCAATGTACTGTAAATGCTTCAAATGCAATGCCAATTATTAATATTACAATGTAAACATTTTCACTGTAAAGTCAAATGCTATTAAAATGTTTTAGTTCTAGAGACTTATGTATATAATGCTTTACATGTATAATATTTGTAGATATTACAACTAAAATGCATTTATTCATTATAAATGACAAATTTTCTTACTTTTTACAGTGCAATCAATTATGGAGCCATCGGTACTGTGATTGGACATGAAATTAGCCATGCCTTTGACGCTAGAGGTAACTAATAAAGTATTTTTAATATTGCGGACCTTTAATACACAGTAAAACGAAAATAGAAGCATAATCTATAATAAGGAAAGAAGTTTGTGAGTGTGTGAGTATGTTTGTCAAAGGTGTTTTTAAGAGACCGTTGCACATAAAGGCTGTAAAATTTCGTAGGAAGATACCTCAATGTATGTAGTTTTGCACCTCAAAGGCCAATTTTGGATTTTTTATTAGTTTTTTTTTTCAATTTAATTTTTCATATGCTTTTCAGCGTTTTTCCACGCTCTTGCAGCGATTTTTCCACATTAGTTAAAGAAATACGATTTCATTCTTTTAACCCAATATAGAAAATTTTATCCTCTTTTCAATAAAGTTTACTCGGAGTTCGTGCACTGTAAAAAAAAACCACTGTAAATTTGCCAGCACAAACTCGATCACAGTTGAATGTACTGTATCTTCTTTGGTTTCCTGACTATTTAAACATGAAAAATACAATATTTGCGTAAAATTAACAGTACAATGTACTGGCAATTTGGACGCGTTTGGACGACAGCACAAACTACTGGCGTCCAAATTGCCAGCACATTGTGCTGCTAAATTATTCAAAATTGAAATTTCAAGCATGTAGACAAAACCTCGATTTTGCATCAACTTTTAATGTAAATTTTAATATTTAAATAAACAATCCTAAAATCTATTATTTTACATTTACTCATAAACAGATATGATCTACTTATATAAAATCTGAGACATGTCAGCCACAGCTGATTTGCTCAGTTTGTATGGTACGACCCATAAGAAAATAAACAATGTTTCATTTCAATCGTATAACAAAATTGTAATTGATCTGTTATTTACAGTACACTTAAGGATGGTCTTAACTGCTCTGCTCAACAAGCGAAATACGTTTTGACATATTTACAAATTCATTTTTTAACGGAAAGATATAAAATTGGAAAGCCTGGCCATGAAAGCGATTTGGAATGGAACTGTTTTTTCCATTTTTTGATCAATCAATTACCTATTGAGTTTTAAGTGAATTCGACCACGTGACAAACCCGTTTTTCGCCCGCTCTTGAGTGCATTTCTCCCTTCACGCGGAAATTCGGTTCAAAACGCCCACTTTGACATTATTTTCTGAAAGATCTATTGCGTTTGCGAAAAAATCGAAAAAACAGCTCAATTACATAGTTTCTGAACAACAACACCAGCTAGTTTCATGCATTTTCGAACAAAAATAAATTAAAACTTATGTCAGAAAGTTGTCCTTTTCGATTTGAGAACACCCTTAATGCACTGAAGTCAATATTAGTGCTTTGGCCCAATTTTCAGGACATTTTTACTTACATTGGGGGAATAATATAATAAATACAGAGAAAAGCAGTTTACAACTTCTATTATCTACAAGACGCGATATACACATTTTTTACATTCTCTGCTGAAGGAAAGAAAACAACACGAGATGAAATTCATGCGCTATTTATGGCATTCTAACTCAGCTTTGACGCGAAGCAAATCCTATTTACGGCAATCAATTTTCATTTCACATTTTTCTACATCGACTAGAAAATTTGACGAGTAATAAATTTTAGCGAAAACCTCGCCCAATTTTTGAATTTGTCTTTTTACATTTTAACATTTTGGAAAAATTGTTGAAAACTTAAAGGCTTAACTTTATCCGCTTGTATTAGGGAGCCTGTATGTGAGAAAGGCGACATGCGGGGTATAACATTTGATTGGTTGAAATGATTCTGGAGAAAAACGAATAGCCAAGCATTTTGGTGAGCCTGCTATTATCGCCAAGCTAAGGCTTGTTAAGTTGTCTCAATCATATAATCGAATTCGTCCAGACGGGTATAGAAAATGCCTATGTGTGGCATAGTTTGGACAAACACGTCATTCTAAGCAGTCTGTCAGAGCGTCGTATGCCGCTACTCTCATATCAAGGCACGCTAACTTGTGTTGATTCATATTTTGAGAAATTCAGGGTACACTGTAAATACTTCAGAAAGGTTCCTACTATCGGACGAAAGGAAATAAAACTCTTAAGGCTGCTCGTCACTCAGTTTCCGAATTCCCCTCGGTAACGTTAAGTCTATAAGCGTTTGATGCATTCTTATATTTAAAATATCATCTCAGGATATTAATATTTTTTTATTTCTGGTGCCTGTGTGCTCTTCTTAAAGGATGTCTCTATTTTTCTTAGTTCTCAAAATATTTCTAAAATCTATGCTTAATTTAATATTTTATGTGTTAAAAGCGGACGAACTGACAGTAAAATTTTAACACTTCATATAAAATTCAGCATAGATTATACAAATATTTTGAGAACTAAGGAAAAAAGAGACATCCTTTAAGAAGAGCACACAGAAAAAATAAGTTGAAAATATTAATTTGCAGAGGAGATATTTTAAATACAATTGCATCAAATTGTATGCAAATTGGCAAGAATGCATCAAATGCTCATAGACTTAACGTTACCAAGGAGAATTCGGAAAGTGAGTGACGAGCAGCCTTAAGACAAGATATAAAATCCAGTTAGAAGGACGTTAAATATTTCGTAATGTTTTCATTATTTTTGTTATATTTATTTTAAAAGAATCTAGGTTAAAAAAAAAAAAATCACCTTGTTTCTTTATAGTGTTAGTTAATAAAAATTTGTACCTCACGAATAGTTCCAACATTTTTTTTAACCGTAGGTAGACGATATGATCAAGAAGGAAATCTCAGAAATTGGTGGACCAAGAAAACAATGCGAATGTTTTTATCAAAAGCACGCTGCTTCGCAGAACAGTACGAAAAATTCGAGTTCGACCCTGAAATAAAAGTAGGATTTTTTTGGCTTCTTTTAATAGCATAATAATTATATTCCTTAGACTTTGTATACTTTATTAATATAAATATTTCTTAGACCTCATACGTACACTGTAAAAAAAAATCTGTAGTTCTACAGATGTAAAGTTACATGCTTACTAAACTTTCAACTGTAACTGTACGAAAAAAGCTGCAAATCTACAAAACTAGTTTTTGTAAAGCTACAAAAATCTGTAACTTTACAAATGAATCTGCTAAAATTTCAGTAATCTTACTAAACTTTTATTTGTAACCCTGGCTGCAGTTACATGAAAAGTTCTCGGAATCCCAGTTTCCAAAAAAATTCTTAGTAACCTTACAGATTTTTTGATTTTCGGCGCAAAAGTGTGTCTGTTACATGAAATTTTGTTGTTGCCGTTACATGAAAAGTTCTAGGAATCCCAGTTTCCTAGAAAAACTTTAGTAACTTCACAGATTTTTTTTTACAGTGTACTACCTAATATACAAACCAAAAAATTATGCTAATTCATAATGAAGTTGAAAAAAAAAAAAGACATACGACTTGCTCTTTACTGCTAACTGAATAACTACATTGCAGAGTTATCTTGATTTCTTTATGAAGAATATTTTTTTAGTAACCAGTTCAAATTCAAATTCTCTTTCTTATCAACGGTTTTTTCCTATAGCATTGATAAGATCTTATTTTGTTACAATACAGTATTAAGAGCAACAATATTGAATAGTAATTTTGCGATCTAGACTTTTACATTAAAATTAGAGAGTAGTTTTATCCTGCAAAATAATTTAAAAGACAACTTTCTCAAATACAAAGCTCCACCACTAACCAAGAGTACGGAAAATGCTTAAAACAAAGTTAATTAATACCGATTATATATTTTTAAGAATAATTTTTTGTTTGAAGAATGCAGTAACATTTTATTAATCTTATTTATTTTTATAGGTGGATGGTAACTACACTCTCAGTGAAAATATAGCTGATAATGGAGGTGTTCGGAACGCGTTCAAGGTCACTGATTAATATTATTATATTTGTGAAAAGTTTTAAATATTTCCTTGATAGTGAGGATTTTTAATAATCAACAACATATGCATATATATATAACCATTATATAATTACAAATCATCATCGATTTCCAATTACTAAAATTATAAATATATATATATACTAGCAGACCCGCCCGGCGTTGCCCGGCGTCCGTAAATAATAACCTTAAACAAAACTGAAGTTTGTATGATTTTATATCATTTGAAATTCTTTTAAATTAACCTAATTTCGAAGGCCCGCATTGCCTTCCGCAGCTTCTAGAGTGTTCCCAACAAACTTCTTTCAGAACGAATCTGCAACCTGGGTCCCCGTTACCTAGGGCAACATGCACCTGAAGTGCTCCGCACGTGCCAGAGACAATCGAAAACCAAGTTGAGTGAGCCAAATCTCGTAGTAATTTAAAAAAAAGAATGCATCATTAATGTTAGAAAATGTTGGTAACTGAAGTGTAAGGTAAAATTTAATAATACAGAAAGTAGCCGAATTGTAATCTAAGTTCAATGAACCAAATCTCACTGAAATTGGGTCCTTAGAATCCGAGGAAAGAATACGCCCCCAAGCGGTGGAAAATGCCCCCTTCCCTTATAAATTTCACGAATTACTTTTAACATTAACACGATATTTAATAAACGGATGAAATCCCTTATCTAAAGTTACCTTTAAAGTAACGCGATTTTTAATTTACGGCTGTAGTTTGTAAACGTAAGTTGATGCTGGAAAGGGAGATTAATGTTTGAAAAAGTGGTCGCTGAGGTATAAAGAAAGACCGGGCCCCGGGGGCCAGGGTCTTAACTGGAATGTAGTTCGGTATAAGAAAATCTTTTTATAGTTTTAGAGTAGCTGGAGGACGCTGAAACTATGTTAAAGAAAATTTTAATAGAATCGGATAGTTTTTAAAGAAGCTGCAACAAAGACACCAAGAAGCAGATTAATATTCAAAATCGGTAGTAGTTGAAGTCTGGGAAATTTTTTTGTCCTTCATGTAGTAGCAGGAGGACTTAAGAAATTGTTTAAAAAATGAAGCTAGTGAATTGGACCGTTTTTAAGGGACCTATAACAAAGGGCCCAAAGACGGCTAACTGATAAGGGCCCTAAGATGAAAACTTGTTAAAGGATCTAAGTTCTTAGCACTTTAGATCTTCAATTATTCAAAATTAAGCATAGGGTATCAATTAATGATTAGAATAAAATTTTAAAGAAATGCGCAAAAATGGGGGGAAATGCTTAAATCAGGGCCCTAGGGTCCAGTATAAATAACAGGGTATTGGTCCGGGGAGAAGAGTGCAAGACACAAAGCGAGTTAGATCTTCAATTAGTTAAATTTAATCATAGGGTATGAATTATTCGTTATATTAATATTTTAAAGAAATGCAAAAAAGAAATGCTAAATCAAACAAGTTGGAAATTGCTCGTCAAACGTGGCAAATGAGGTGCGTTCGTATTATAACTAGTTTTATAATTATTTTTTGCACCCCATATTGTACTGAATGTATATTTTTTTGCGCTTCATAAGTGCATAGTCTGTAACATCATTAAAATGCACTTACAATAATTTTTTCCCCATTCCCCGTAATGTAAAGGAAAACTTTTGACTGTCCCTGTAATTAAACTATACATTCGATTTTCATAAAATTTGAAATGGCTCGACAAAATTTTGCAGCAATTATATATTTAAAATTTCAGACCATTCGGAAGGCTGTAAAATCATTAAAATGCATTTGCAATAATTTTTTCCCATTGGCCATAATGTAACGGAAAACTTTTGGGTGTCCCTGTAATTAAACTATACATCCGATTTTCATAAAATTGGAAATGGCTCAACAAAATTTTGCAGCAATTATATATTAAAAATTTCAGACCATTCGGAAGGCTGTAAAATCATTAAAATGCGTTTGCTATAATTTTTTCCCATTGGCCGTAATGTAACGGAAAAATTTTGGGTGTCCCTGTAATTAAACTATACATCCGATTTTCATAAGATTGGAAATGGCTCGACAAAATTTTGCAGCAATTATATATTACAAATTTCAGACCATTCGGAAGTCTGTAACATCATTAAAATTCACTTGCAATAATTTTTCCCATTGGCTGTAATGTAAAGAAAAAATTTTGACTGTCCCTGTAATTAAACTATACATCCGATTTTCATAAGATTGGAAATGGCTCGACAAAATTTTGCAGTAATTATATATTAAAAATTTCAGATCATTCGGTCGGGTAGTTTTTGCTCTGTTATATGCGGACGGACAGACGGACGGACAGATGGACAGACGGACTGAACGACGACTATAGGTGCTACGTATTTATATAATTACTAACGCACCTAATAAGTGCATAGTCTGTAACATCATTAAAATGCACTTACAATAATTTTTTCCCCATTCCCCGTAATGTAACGGAAAACTTTTGACTGGCCCTGTAATTAAACTATGCATTCGATTTTCATAAAATTTGAAATGGCTCGACAAAATTTTGCAGCAATTATATATTTAAAATTTCAGACCATTCGGAAGGCTGTAAAATCATTAAAATGCATTTGCAATAATTTTTTCCCATTGGCCATAATGTAACGGGAAAATTTTGGGTGTCCCTGTAATTAAACTATACATCCGATTTTCATAAAATTGGAAATGGCTCAACAAAATTTTGCAGCAATTATAGATTAAAAATTTCAGACCATTCGGAAGGCTGTAAAATCATTAAAATGCATTTGCTATAATTTTTTCCCATTGGCCGTAATGTTACGGAAAACTTTTGGGTGTCCCTGGAATTAAACTATACATCCGATTTTCATAAAATTGGAAATGGCTCGACAAAATTTTGCAGCAATTATATATTAAAAATTTCAGACCATTCGGAAGTCTGTAACATCATTAAAATTCACTTGCAATAATTTTTCCCATTGGCCGTAATGTAAAGAAAAACTTTTGACTGTCCCTGTAATTAAACTATGCATCCGATTTTCATAAAATTGGAAATGGCTCGACAAAATTTTGCAGCAATTATATATTAAAAATTTCAGACCATTCGGAAGGCTGTAAAATCATTAAAATGCATTTGCTATAATTTTTTCCCATTGGCCGTAATGTAACGGAAAACTTTTGGGTGTCCCTGTAATTAAACTATACATCCGATTTTCATAAAATTCGAAATGGCTCGACAAAATTTTGCAGCAATTATATATTACAAATTTCAGACCATTCGGAAGTCTGTAACATCATTAAAATTCACTTGCAATAATTTTTCCCATTGGCCGTAATGTAAAGAAAAACTTTTGACTGTCCCTGTAATTAAACTATACATCCGATTTTCATAAGATTGGAAATGGCTCGACAAAATTTTGCAGTAATTATATATTAAAAATTTCAGATCATTCGGTCGGGTAGTTTTTGCTCTGTTATATGCGGACGGACAGACGGACGGACAGATGGACAGACGGACTGAACGACGACTATAGGTGCTACGTATTTATATAATTACTAACGCACCTAATAAGTGCATAGTCTGTAACATCATTAAAATGCACTTACAATAATTTTTTCCCCATTCCCCGTAATGTAACGGAAAACTTTTGACTGTCCCTGTAATTAAACTATGCATTCGATTTTCATAAAATTTGAAATGGCTCGACAAAATTTTGCAGCAATTATATATTTAAAATTTCAGACCATTCGGAAGGCTGTAAAATCATTAAAATGCATTTGCAATAATTTTTTCCCATTGGCCATAATGTAACGGGAAAATTTTGGGTGTCCCTGTAATTAAACTATACATCCGATTTTCATAAAATTGGAAATGGCTCAACAAAATTTTGCAGTAATTATATATTAAAAATTTCAGACCATTCGGAAGGCTGTAAAATCATTAAAATGCATTTGCTATAATTTTTTCCCATTGGCCGTAATGTTACGGAAAACTTTTGGGTGTCCCTGGAATTAAACTATACATCCGATTTTCATAAAATTGGAAATGGCTCGACAAAATTTTGCAGCAATTATATATTAAAAATTTCAGACCATTCGGAAGTCTGTAACATCATTAAAATTCACTTGCAATAATTTTTCCCATTGGCCGTAATGTAAAGAAAAACTTTTGACTGTCCCTGTAATTAAACTATGCATCCGATTTTCATAAAATTGGAAATGGCTAGACAAAATTTTGCAGAAATTATATATTAAAAATTTCAGACCATTCGGAAGGCTGTAAAATCATTAAAATGCATTTGCTATAATTTTTTCCCATTGGCCGTAATGTTACGGAAAATTTTTGGGTGTCCCTGGAATTAAACTATACATCCGATTTTCATAAAATTGGAAATGGCTCGACAAAATTTTGCAGCAATTATATATTAAAAATTTCAGACCATTCGGAAGTCTGTAACATCATTAAAATTCAGTTGCAATAATTTTTCCCATTGGCCGTAATGTAAAGAAAAACTTTTGACTGTCCCTGTAATTAAACTATACATCCGATTTTCATAAGATTGGAAATGGCTCGACAAAATTTTGCAGCAATTATATATTAAAAATTTCAGATCATTCGGTCGGGTAGTTTTTGCTCTGTTATATGCGGACGGACAGACAGACGGACGGACGGACGGACGGACAGACAGACGGACTGAACGACGACTATAGGTGCTACGTATTTATATAATTACGAACGCACCTAAAAAGGGCCCTAGGGCTCCAATAAAAATATGAGGGTGTTGATCAGCTGAAAAATTCGCTGAATTTTCCTGCAAATTTAAAAATCAGCATAGGAGTATCTTTTAGGCTGCAAAATACTCAGAAGATGGCAGCACTATACAAAACAATCTTTTCTGTAAGTATAATGGATTATTTACGATCAGTATATTCTAGTATGGAGATTTTCCGAAATTTTCAATACACAGATGCATGCAAGTTCTGAAATTTAACGTTATAATTATTATTTGCACCCTTAATGTTTATTTCAAGAGGGAATGTCTAATTTATATGCATATTTTTTTTTTATCTAATTTTAGTAATTTTGACACTGGTGATTCATTTTTAAACGACTGCGCGAAAATTTATTTTTATTTTCTTATACATAAAAATGAGCTTGCATACATAAAATTTCTTATATATAAAAATGAGACACATAAAAATATCAGAAAAAAATGAAATTTTTTTTATTTATAAAAGAGAAAAATTCATCCTTGGTCCTAGCGAGTATCCATCTAGAGTTCTTCACTTTGGCAAGCTGACGATTTACCGATCAAACCAGTGCGACTTGTGAAATTATTCAAAATTTACATTCGATTTCATAGGGATGCGTACTGGGCATGCGCATTCATGACTGGAGATGAAATAGCTACTTTTTTATGGGAGTGATGTCCGAATATTAATTAATTACTCAGCTAATAATTAGAATATTAAAATTCTGAAGCTATGGTGCATCATGAGACACTTTGGGCTAGCTTCAGAAAAATTTTGAGCCTCGTACTTCCGTAGATTTTGCTAGCCATCGCACACAGACAGACAGAGCGATTTGTTCTTTTATTAGTATATATATATATAGCGAGAGAGAGAGAGATGATATAAGCTTAAATAAATCTGCTAAGAAAATCGATAAGGAATTCTGTTTTTTAATGTCTGTTACACACCTTAAAATGTACCTTAATTTAGACAATAATTTTACTTCGTACTTACAAAATATTATTTGAGCATAACAAATTATTTGAGTATCTCTTTACTACTTAATAAATATAAAATTGTTAGTTTGAGTAAATAATAGTAAATAATAGTTCTCCAACCCACACACTTATAGGGAATATTTTCATCTTTAATGCGGAAGAAAGAAGGTGTGCAGGCATACATCGTAATTAATTTACAAATATTGCTAATACAGCTAAAAAAATATTATTAAACGATATTTAACAGTTATCACACTAGTTTGTGTTTGGAAATACGTTAACGTTATAAACCTTAAGAAACCTTAAGATTAACATCATAGGTTAACCTTAAACCCACAAGTTCATAGAGAGTTCAACTTAACTTAAGCTAATGATAAAGAAAAATATTTGAAGTTCACATAATTAGTTCAAAAGTGTTTTCAAGCACCATGCGTGAAATTTTTGTGCATTCAATAAATAGATGCATCTTTAAATTTAAAAAGTTCTTTTAAATAAAAATCGGCGAAAATATAGATTTTTTGTATATTTATGCTAAAAATATCCTTATATCTTGAAATATTCACCACAATATAATTCTCATACTTCTATTATAGTGAGGTTTTACAACACCTGTTCATTCCTGTAATAAATAACTTCAAATGCTTTGTTCTGTGTGCTTTCCACAATCTTTTACCTAACTTAACTTGGTTCGTATTAAAGATGGGATTTCGAAATTTATTTTTACCCGACTGAAAAGAAGGGTTATGTGTTTCACGCGTATCTGTGTATGTGGATTTCTTTATACCCTCGAAACATCTCAACGGCTGGATGGATTTTAATGAATGAGGTCTCTATCAATTCGTCTTAACGGCCCGACGGTTATAAGCTAGGTTTTGTTTTTATACATTCAAAATAGCGGCCGTAAAATACGAAATGGCGGTAGAGACGAGAAAAAAAAATTACGCACACTATTGAGTGGCTATCATTGGATAGGTCTTTCAAAATAAAGGCGATGTTTCATTGACTATTTTACAGTCAGAAGCTCCGTTAAAATATTACACAGCCTGGAAGTTGTGTATGTATTGTGGATCTCTAGTATTACTGCAACTCTAACCATCATAGACCTCATCAAAACAGTGTTTATAGATAGGAATCAACAATTAAACACAACTTAAAAGTCATCAATACAAGTAAATAAAAAAAAAATAGGTAAGTAATATAAACAAATAATATAAAAAAAAATTTAAGTCAATTCCTACTTGGGTCAATAAGAGAATCTTTTTTTCTCCCATTCTTCTTTCCTTTTGAGTGGCGCTTAAAATGCCTTGATCAAGAAGAGGGCTCTCTGCGTCTTAAAATACCTTGATCAAGAAGAGGGTTTTCTCGATTATTGAAAATTAATTAATTTGATTTAATTAATGAATTAATATTTGAAAAAAAACTGGATTAACATCAAGTGTCATCCACTACAAGTTAAAAAAAATTTATTTGAGCTTGATTGGATGAATAATAAGTATTTTATTAAAGATTGAAAATTTGAACAAGATATATATAGCGAGAGTGAGAGCTAATAGTAGGAATTGAAAAACAATAGTTTCACATTGATGAGAAATAATTAATTAGTTCGCTTTTTACGCAGTCGGGTTTTTTGATTTTTTTAAATTTAATTTTATTATTCACTCCCTTCTTGATATCCTAGAATTATAAAAATTATGTACACAGGTGTGTTTCCGATGACAATACTAATTTTTTATGTTTTTTAGAGCTTAATTATTAATTAATTTCAAGGCATTTTTCCATTAGCCGGACCTTAATTCTTCAAATAGTCCTGGGTACAACTGTTTACGAGTTAATGGAATTAATTATGCGTTAAACCACTCTCGCCAAGATAGTCCAACTGGATGTCGCCTATCTATTACAATAACGAAATATTTTAAACGCTAAATTAGAAAATATAAATCTAATGTATAAAAATGAAAATTTGTCTGTCTGTCTGTAATGCTATACAAACCCACAGTTTGGAAAACAGAATTGTGAAATGTTACGTACATGTATATTAAAACACGGCCGAGGAAACTAAAGTAATTCGGAATCGGAATAATTTATAGTGAATTTTTAATTAATAAAAAACCACAAATTTAACAGCAATTTCCAATCAAATTTAAACGTTTTTCGTTATAGCTGTTGCCAACTATTGAAAATCCACAATAAAATTCTTACCACAACAATTACTTTTCTATTGCAAGATTTCCATGTGAAAAAAATGAAATAAATGGTTTGACGAATTTTAAAAAAGGGAATATTACATCATAACTTTTCTACTGCAAGATTTCCACGTGAAAAATGAAAATAAAATAAATAGTTTGACGAATTAAAAACAAAAGTGAATGTTACGTCATAATTTTTCTGTTTTATGATTTCCATGTATAAAGTTGTAATTATTTAATTAATTGGACGAATTAAAATATGGAATACTATGTTATAATGGAAATATAAAGGACGTGGTGAATATATAAAGGTCATATAAGTGTGAAAAAATGTATTAAAGCATGATAAAAACTCGATTATGGAAATATTAGCGTATTTGAACATTATTGTTCCAATGATGAATGGAAATAAGTTCATTTATAGCTGTATTATTTTGCGTGTGTTATATAAATTTATATTTTTTTATATTGGGTTTTCATTTGATTAATGTGTACAACAATTCAACTGTTTATTTTATTTTTTTTTTTTTTTATTTTTTTTTTTAATGCTGTATGTTAAATTTTGAAATTCGTTTCTCAAAACAGACATTCTTAAAATTCCGGGCAACGCCAGTTACTTTAATTAGTAAAAAATAAAGAGCAATAATTTAAAAAAATACTCTTGTATCTTTTAATATTTTAATATTGATTAAGTTATGTATACGCTGAGAAAGCAATTTAGAATTTCTGAGTAGATAGTTTAAATAATGTTTTTTTTCGCTTGTTGCCATATCTTAAAACAGAAACACAGCAAAAATCACATAAAAAAAATAAATTGACTAGTTCGTGCTGTAAATCAAAGCGCTGAATTTTCAATAATCAGTAACCACAGGCTAAATTAACGTATTGTAACGGACATGTTTTGGAACTAAATAAATTGCAGTCGTGAAATTAGGCGTGATTTTTAAGATAAACATTGAATGCTTATAAAAAAACGTTTTTATTTTCATTAATATTGATTATCACCAGAATGCTAAAGCTTTGAAAGATATTCTAAATGATTTTTCTATTCATTTTTTAAACTATTTTTATTTTCTGGGTGTAAATCCAATGACAGTATGCCCACCCAGATATGCTTATCCAGCTCTAATTTCCATTCCACTGCAAAATGCAAGATTATGTCCCAGAATCATGTTTAAAACTTTGATTACTGAATAAAGAAATAGTTTACATCTGTAAGTGTAAAGTTAAAAACTTTGAAATGGCATGAGCATACAATAGCGCCAACTTTTGAAAAATATTGTGTGAGCTCAAAAAGTTTTGAGTCAAATAATACATACGATTTTTTCCCTTTAGTATGTCTGTATGGAGTAGTGTTGCCAGGTGTACCGCGTAAATCAGGGCTCCAAATGCTCTGGACACCAGTATTTTAAAGTACCGTATTTTATGGGAGAAACGCCGCGGCGTTTATGAGTTTGAAAGTTAATTTTTGGTCATAGTAGGAGAGCTGTTGAACATTTTTGAGTAGGTATTTGAGGCACCCTGAAAATTTGTGCAGCACGTCTTTTGTAATGCCTGAATACAAAATCGAATGTCTGGCTGAAGGATCGTGGCCCAAAACCTGTGCCAGACACGTGTCAAGTGCCATTTTTTGACACTACCCCAAAAAAGTATTTGAGGCACGCTGAGATTGAAACAGAATAATATTTATACTTAGAAAAAAATATTTTGAAAATGACAGACACTTTAGTCGGCCCAAAAACTGTGCCAGACACGTGTCAAGTGCCATTTTTTGACTACCCAAAAAAGGTATTTGAGGGACGCTGAGATTGAGGCACAATAATATTTATGCTTAGAAAAAAATATTTTGAAAATGACAGACACTTTAGTCGGCACAAAAACTGTGCCAGACACGTGTCAAGTGCCATTTTTTGTCTGGCACAGGTTTTGGGCCACGATCCTTCAGCCAGACATTCGATTTTGTATTCAGGCATTACAAAAGAAGTGTTGCACAAATTTTCAGGGTGCCTCAAATACCTTCCCTAAAATGTTTAACAGCTCTTGGACTATCAAGTGCGGCGTTTACGATTTTTTTCCCTTCCGTGCGCGTAAAATTGGGATAAAGTAAAAATTCCTTAAGACTGTTACATTTCCAATGATGATACCGATACCGAACCATACAGGTGGACCAAAGAAAATTTACGACTCTTCCACTCAGATACTGACGACTCAGATTTTGAGGGCTTCGAATAGAAACTAAAAAAGGACTAAAGTGGATTCGACGTAAAAAACGTGCTAATTTGCGCCGATCACTTAAAAAAATGTGGAGCGCCTAAGGTGAGGGGTCGGCGTCCCGCGCTCTGGATGGTTTTAATACCAATTGACGTCTCCTTAATTTAAAAATTACATACAAATATTTAATCTTAAGTTATTAAAACCAAGGCGCCCTAAAGTGTTCAGAACACTTGGATTAAAGTTATATCAACCAGACACTGTCGACAAAAGTAGGAGTAAAGACACGGGTGCGGCGTTTCTTCCTTAAAATACGGTAATTTTCTTCGCCGTATCTAATGGTAGAATTATCTGCGATTAAAGATGGAGAAATAAACTGTAAGAAATCAGTGGCATCCAGAGCATTGGAGACCTGATTTTCACGGGTCACCTGGCAACACTAGTCTGGAGACAGGTTCGGGGGGGGGGGGGAGCAAATGACTAATATTGATAATTCGAAGTCAAATTATGGTTTTTCTAAGTAAAATTATAGCATTATTATAATTTAATGAACAATTTTATTAAATTATATTTTCGTAAGTTCTCCTTTATAAATACATTAATATTTATTATAAAAAACATTAAAACAGATGCCAAAATATACAGGAAATTTGTTTTTGAGAGAAATTTAATTATACATCCGCTGAAGGTGCTTTGAGTGCTCCTGTAAGACTAATTGATGTTCTTACTATTTTTCAAATTATTTTGAGAACGTGTATAAAAACAAATTTTATTTCAGCGATTAAATAAATAAATAAACGAACAACGAAATAAATCAATGGAAACTGAGTGGGCAGAGCGATCAAATTATTGGGTGGGCTCACGCCTCACGGGCCCATTTAACCTCTTCAGACCCCAGGCTTTATTTTCATATATATTTTTACTTCAATTATGAATTTACGTTTGCAAAGTGATAACTAAGAAAGATTGAAAAGCAAAAAAAAAAAAATTTAATTTATTTTTTGTACATAAAATTTGATATATCATATATGACACATGAGACTCAATAAGTACATTTTTTGACAAATTGTTAGGATATTTTCTTTTGTTTTGCATGGAAAAAACAATGAGAAAAATATTAAATAATTATGCATTTAATAAATCTTTATTTTGAATGTACTCTCCATATGGTATTTTAACGTATAAGAAAATGATTTACTTTTCATTTTTGTATATTTCCCTCATTTTTTCTGCAAGTCATTTTTAAATCCGATTTTATGGCCGAAAAAAGCACTATAAGAAACAAATTGATACTTTGCTTTAGTTTGGCTATCTTTTAAGATTCCATTCACACCATTTTCATTTGTTTAATCATCATTTATATACAGGAAAAAAATTGTAAAGATGTGTATCCTATAGCCATGTCCGAAGAGGATAAGTTGGCGCCACTGTGAGCATGTGTACAAAGAGAAATTTTCTTTCACGTGAAATTCGGCCTTTCAGTCTCTATTACAAAGCAGTCTACTGATGAAATGTATCCAAATTACCAAATTAGTGGATTTGTTATAGTAACCAGTTTCTTGTCTTTCAAGATTATCAGACATAACAACAAGTGATATTTTAATAGGGTTTCGTTAACAATGATGTTTACAAAGTTTGTGTTTTAAACATCGAGTCAGTACTCCACAAAATAACTTTTGACTTGGTGGAAAAATGAAACTGGGAATTGAATAGCGGCATGATAATTTAGAGTACCTAATAATTTTCACAGTGAGCATGCATGTTTGTTACAAATTTTTTTCCCTTCTTCTTTATAAATGTAAAAATATTTTTTTGGAATTCATATGAAAATTGGATTTATAATTATCGTATAGCCATTATCAATTCTTCCCTTTTTATTAATTTCATAGTGCTGCCATCTTGTGAATAGTTAACGACCAACTTGTTATTTTAGATGTTATTATCTAATTTTAGGCATTTCGGCTTCACTTAGCACTTTCTGATGAAAATACGTCAAACAGAAAAACCTTACCTGGATTTCCAGCAACACCTGAACAGCTATTTTTCTTGGGATATGCATCAGTAAGAATATATCTTTTAATGTAATTTTTTTTTATATTGTAAATTGCAAGTATACCGAGGTCTTACTAAAAACACATTTTATATGCACTCCAAATACATATTCATGTCTTGTAATTTGCATACAAGTGGTTCTTAAAGTTTTTTACAAAAATTAAATGCATCTAATTTTGAATAACGGTGCTTTAAAGAAATTTGTATAAACATCTATATTTTAATACAATATTCAAAGATGAATGATTAAACCCCGATTTCGTTTTTACTAAACAACTCACAAAAAGATTTAAAATAAACTAGCATACATATATTAGATATATATTACATATATATTATATGTATTTTGTTATACATATATTGATAATAAGTATTAACTTTAACAATTTTTGTATAAATTGTTAAAGCTATTTTGGACAAATAAACATATTTTCTACTATTTGAAGATGATCTATTTCTATTGAAAATCCTAAACGTTACACATATTTCAACTGATGAGTGAATGAAGTAAATTAACAAGTATAAAACTTTAATGTATTTTTTAAAGTATATCCCTGCATTAGCTATCGTTGATCATACCATGAGCTGGAGATAAGCAACAAGTCTCAAGAACATAACACTAGTAAAAATAGTCCAAAAGCTAAGAAAACCAAGAATTTTGAAATCTGCTTAGTTTTTATTTATTAGCCCTCGGTATGCTATTTCTTTCATCCAGCTTATTTTGTGTCATTTCCAAAAAATAACGTTACCTTACAGAAGCCAGCCGTAAAACAAAGGAGGTGTATCATCGTAAGATTAAATACTCTATAGTAATTTTTTTAATTTCTAATCATCGCACATTTTCAATTTTTATACCGTCGTATTGGGAAAAAAATGTACTTTTAAATGCAATTTATTTGAAAACTACATTCCCATTTATTTTTGAAATATTAATTTTTTTGTAGTTTTTAGAGCCATTTGCTTAATATTGGCAACGAAAGTACTCCATTTCTGTAGAAAGTAAAGGAAAAATAGTGGTAAAATAGTAATTATATATTTTTGTTACCATTTTCTCATAACAACAGAAAGAAAATATAATTAAAGTACATGCTATTTTGAAAAAAATATAAACAAATGATTTCTGTTAAAACATAGAGCTATTATAAACTATATTTAATTTTAATTATCTATATTAATGTTACAAACAAATGAAAGTCTATGAATCATTAGATAGCCGGGTTTTTTTTTGTCGAATTTCATTAATGACGGCATCTTTTTGCTGCATTTGTGTATTATTTCTGATAGTGACGTCCTATGCATACTTTACTGTAGATGGATACTTTACTGTAGATGGAGTGGATGTAAATGTGAAATTCTTAAGCGGGTACGAATGACGTCATTTTACCTAAAATAAAAGCGCGTGCTTTAAGTCTTAAAATTGAAATATGTTTTGTACTATTTATATATACATATTTTTTTTTTTTTCATCGGGGGCGACACTAAATTCTGAAAAAGCAGAATTCCTGTTTTCTAGTTTTTATTTTGTTTTTGTTTTTGTAATAGTTTAGGAAAGTTAAATAGTTAATTAGTAAGTTAATTAAACAAATTAATGAATATTTACTATACTCATTCACAAAACCAGGGAGTTAAAACAAAGCCTTAAGGGAACGTCCACGGCAGAAAAAAAATTTTGCTGAATTTTTTTTAAACGGAAATATAAGTGTGATACATCAATTTAAAGCTAAAGAGCTGAAGTATGTGAATTTGTAAGTTTTAATCTCATAAGAGCAAGTGTTTACTGAAAATGAGCTGGATACTAACAGTATAAAACTACTTTTACATTTGAGCTTAAAATACAACTTATTGAAATGTATGATTTTTTTTCTCTTTAGTATTCTATGAAATTACTATGAGTTTAAATTAACAAACTATTATCATATCTTTAAAATCTTCATAGATAAAATCTTTTAGATAATGTCTTTAATATATTTTTGGCTGTATTTAAACATTAATACTTAAATGTCACAAGAGTAACGGAAAACATACAAAAGTTTTAATAAAAGAAAAACTACTTAAACTTTTTAACCAAAACTTCTAATTCTCTGATTTCGAGGTATAAGACATATTTTACATTAAATATTTTGTTTATGCTATGCATGGAATAGGCTCTGGGGAGTTGTCACAAGAGTAACAAACGTCTGTGTCACAATAGTAACACACAGTACTTATGTCGATGGTTTGATATAAAACTGCATTGCAACCAAAACAAACAGAATGCTTAAAGTTTTGTTGTTTTTTCCCTGTTATTGGAACAGTTCTTGAAATAGTTTTAGCTATAACTAAGGCTATTTTGTAAATTTTAAGAAGATAAATTATCTTTATTAGTGTTTTTTTAATGGGTGGATTTATTTTTATTCATTTTTGTTACTACTTAAGATTATAAAATAATCATGACAAGTGATTAAAGATATAATAAAACAACTCAACTCGTGTCATTTTGTGTGCTTTCTTTTGGTTTGAAGCACATGGTCTTTGATTAGATATTTTATAGACTTTGTAAAACTTCGTTTACTAAATTCTGCTATATAACCTACAGAGGCTCTTATAGTAACTCTTATGGAAAATATTCTGATAGCATATTTTAAAGGAAAGATTTTAATATTGCTTTTTATACACCACATTGTTTTAAAGAGCAGGAAAAATTTTGCTAAGCGCCAAAAATTGTAGAGAAAAAATAAGAATGAAATTGAATATGTTGTTGTGAGAAAGAAACAAAACAAAATATATTACGATAAGGTGAAGAAAAGTCTTAGAACCAGAAAAAGCTTCAGCAAGAAAATGGAAATATTAAGAAAAGGAAAAAGTAGTGAACTAGCTAACCTCAGATACTGTAACGGAAAAAAAATCTAACTCCACAGCTTTGGAGAATTTTATGTCGATGAAGATTTAAGACGAGGTAATTCTTTAGCTAAATGTACTTTAGTTAAGCGTGGAAAGGGTCATATAATCTC
The DNA here is from genome assembly GCA_963932465.1 of Maratus speciosus. Taxonomy (NCBI): domain Eukaryota; kingdom Metazoa; phylum Arthropoda; class Arachnida; order Araneae; family Salticidae; genus Maratus; species Maratus speciosus. The sequence continues at coordinate 150,127,680 of OZ010788.1, forward strand.
ATCAATTCTAGGGGACATTTAATAAGAAATTACGTTTTTTGTTTAAAGAAGCTTTCCTAAATCGAAAAATTGGAGATTCCTTTGCCTCTTTAAAGCCTAGTTTTATAAAACAATAGACTTACTCATCAGAATATCTCCATTTGTTGTTGTCACGAAAACATTCAAGCAATTAATAATGTAATAACTGGTGTATTTCCTGCATTAAACATTCCTGTGATGGATTTCATGACTTTGTCTTCCGAGATAAATGATAATTAGAATTTAGAAATTCAGAACGTCTAATCTGCGGAGATAACATCGAAGAATTATTTGAAATTGAAGTCCATAAAGCAGAACTTCTTATAAGTTACTGTAAATAGCAAAACGTTGATAGACGCTTTGCTATTTACAAAACGTTTATCAATATCTTCTCAATACTCTTACTTTTTCGAAGCGTTGATAAACGTTTTGAAAAAGTAACAGTTAAAGAAACCATTTCTGATAGTTTACAAATTTTCGAAAGCTACTAAATCCTTTTCTGTGGCACACATTAATTGAAATTTGTACTAGGATTAATTTTCGTAATGCCAAAAAAAAAATAATAATCATCTCTCAAAGAATGGTTATGCCAATGGATTTTCTGAAAACTGTTATTTTCATACCAAGACGAAATTTTGGTATGAAATACTACATTACTGGTCAAATCCACAAGCGACTGTATTTTAAGCTTTTTATTTAGTATGATCCCAATAAAGTAAAATCTTATGCTATTATTTTAGACAATGTAACTCATAATCAATTTTTTGTAAATGCTTTCGTATGTAAAATTTCAACAATGCATCTTTAAGGGAATTTGTATTTTCCTAAAATGTACCTGTTTTACTTTTTTATATGATGGTTGTGCTTTCCAATTTAAACAAATATATAACTATGCAGATATGCTTCCAATGAACCAGACTCATTTCTCAATTAACTTCATTGGGCATTTTTTTTTTTCAAATACTCCTTGAAAATTGCATTGATATATATGGAATGAAGCGCGTGCTAAGAAAGCAATTCTGAGATATACTGCTTATTTTGTCAAAAGAAATAAAACAATAAAGTTTCATTACTTTGCGAGAAAATACCAACAGCTAAGGTCATTCAACAAATACAATTTGTTAAAACCATGAAAAATGACACTATCTACTACAAACCTTACACTAACATGATTCGTACGAAGAATTTGTGTTTCATTAAGTAAATCATGATATAGGAGAAGTTTCAAGTGATATTATTGATAATGAATACAATGACTTATTCTGTAAAGTAGCAGAAACTGAGAGGTTGCTATGTGGTTATAGTGTTGGTTAATTTTAGAATTTTGTACATTATTTTACGTTATTTTAAAATTAAACCATCATTAGAAGTTGTTCTGTATGGAAAATATTTTTTTAAACTTATTTTAATTATTTTGTTTAGTATTTAAACTGAATTTTTGCTAAAATTACATTATGGACAAAATGTCACAAGAGTAACACTTAGCATTTTGTAAAATCAAATGTAACTATTTCATGTGTTATCAGATGAGTTCAATGATTAATGCTTTTTAAAAAGATATAATTACTCTGCTATATTTTGTAAATTTTATTTCTATAGTCTCATATAATTCACAGAATTTCTGCGTCAAACACAATTTTTAAAAATTGGCATTTTTTTGTGGTCACAAGAGTAACAAAATTTTCATTTATTATCTTGCCAAGTAAAATGCTTTTTGGTACAAATTGTATATGATTTAAGAAAGTAGAGTACATGTATTTTTAAGCAGTTACATCAAATTTATCTTAAATATATTTTGTAATAAAGGAATTGGAAATATATATGGATATTTACTCTGGTGGTCACAAGAGTAACAGTAGACGTTCCCTTAACCATAAAAATGAACTAATGCTTCCTAACTAGAACCTAAGAAAGATGTGATCCTATCAGTTATGTTTTGACAATTAAAAGTAATCTGTAAATAGCTACAAAATTAAAATATTTAGGAATCTATATTTACAAATCTGAAAAAAGAGAGAGAGAGTACTGTAAAAAAATCTGTATTTTACAACAAAAGGTGTTGGTACTCCGGATGGCGACACAGTTGCTGTAAAATTTTCAAGCTGCTGTCTTTAATAGTGCTGCAAAATTTCTCAAATCTGGGGAAAGTCGCGTTGCTATTGGCTGCGTGATGGACGTGACAGAAAGAATTTGATTTTTACTTCACTAATTGCTTGGATTTGCTTTCACAATATAAGGTGCAGGAAAAATCACAACATTTTTATACAGTGAGGGAAATTTTTACTCCCGTTACATTCTTTCTAAATCGTAGTAGAGTCTTGTTCGGGTCGCGTACAACCTGATCTAAACTAAACAAAAAAAAAAAAAAAAAAAAAAAAAAAACTCGAAATCCGATACACTTCAACCCCGAACCCGAAGTAAAAGAAAATTAATCCATATTTTAAAAAAATTATGGAAAACGAATCTACAAATATAACTCTAATATCAATTTCATCTTTTTTGTATAAAAATGAACACATACACACATTAATCCTTTATATCCCAAGCTGTGAATTCGAGAAAATTTCATCTTCTAAAGCATTTTTCGTGAATTTTGAAACTACATTAGACGATTTACACAATCATTTAATAAGTTTTAGAAAGATTTTGCCAATTGAAATTAATTAAATTTTAATTTATGGGGATTTTTTGCAATATTTATAACTCCACTCGAATCTTTTATTTTATTTTATTTTATTTTATTTTTTTTTTTTTACAATTTTATAGAATTAGGAAATGTACAAATATAATGCTCTTACTATAGAAATATAGAAATATTTCGTAATTGAAACTTTCCCCTACAATCTTTCGACGTCAAGAAAGCTGAAAAGATGCAGATGAAAAATAAATCATCCTTTTAAAAATAATTTTGTTTTGTGAAACCCATAATACTTTTGGAACAAGGCACAGTAAAATATCTATAACTCATTCTAAACTGTATTACTACTAATCGATGTATTAAATTAATTTTATAACAAGTTATTTCAATGGTACTTTAAAGTACCATCGGGATATAAAGGATTAATATTCAAATATATAGTTTTTAAGTGGGCTGACCCGCAACGGAAAACCGACGCGGGTCAGGTCGGATTCTGGTAAAATGGACGACCTGATGCAGGACTCTAAGCCGTAGTAGATTTAAACAATAATAGAACCTGTTGTAACTATTGTCTTTTTATATTTTAAAATAAACAATTTCTATTTCTAAGAAAATAATTTCTTTTTCAAAAACAGATTTTGTTATTTGATTTTCGTTGTATTTTGTTTCGTTTCAGATCTGGTGCGGTAATTCGACTAAAGAACACACGCAACATTTAACAGAATATGATGACCACAGTCCAAACAAATTAAGGTACAAATAACAATTCTGAAAATAATGGAATTCTTTTAAACTCATGTATTAAGATGTAAAGTTGCTGATTGAACTCTTTTCATTTCGAAAAAGATCAATAATGTGAAATATACATTGCAATAGAAAACTTACCTATAGGCAAATGTCACTCATACATATGCCAGAGTTTGTAAGATTAATAAATACTTTTTAATTTTAAAGATATATTTTGATTGCAAAACCTATAGTATGAAAAAAAACCCTATAAAACAGGCACATAAACATGAAAATGTATGAATTGGTTTCAATAAATGCCAAACTGCAAATGGTTATTTTGTTTCTACATTTTATTTCTTATCACGACGCTAATAATGATACTCCCCCCCCCCCCGCCCCCTAAATTTTGGGAAAATAGAAAATGCCAAATCATATATGCTCAGTAATAATTCTGAGACTTAAGGACTCATTTTCACCCAGTCGGAAGTAAAATGTTTCAAATTCAACTATGAAAGTGCACGTTTTGTTTAACCAAGCAGGGGAATTAAAACAATTCACTTTTGATACCATAAACAAATTAAAACTCATAAATAAATAAATAATTAAAGATATAAATAAAATGTAATTTAACAGGCATGTAATCAAACTATGCGCTTAAACACTGAAATAACCAGAATAAAAAAGGCTGCTGTGAGTAGCGAAATTTTTGGCGATTTCTTCGACTATTAACCCCTGCATATCACAATACAAAAGTATCGTTTTTAATAAATTTCGGAACTTTACTTAAATACATAATTGATATTTTTCATATAAAAATGTTTTTTTTTTGGTGTTGTTAGTGGGTAATCAAAAAATATATTAAATGTAATATATCTATTAGAGTTTAAATAATAATAAAAAAAAGTGGCATTCAAATATGTTCTGTATACTTTGGCAATATGTTTTGTAACCCAGGAAATCCAAGTTGTATTCTCTAGTGCATATAATGTATCTATTCTAATATTCAATTATTTTCTAATTCCAGAGTTAATGTTCCACTGGCAAATTTCAAAGAATTTGCAAGGGCTTTCAAATGCGAACCTGGAACTCCAATGAATCCAAGACACAAATGCGTTCTATGGTAAAGAAACAGAATTGTTTACGAAAGTGCCAAAAGGGAAGGAGATCAAGCAGCTTAATTCAGACACATTTATGAAGACAGTGCTTGGAAAGAAATATAAGGATAATGAGAGAATGTTCACTTAAAATAAATAAACTATGATTTTGTTAATTTTTATTTTAGTAATTTTAAAATTTGAATTGTAACAAGGAATATATTTTATTTATTGTTAAAATAAAATAAAATAAAACACATATTTGTCATAGTATTCTAATAAAATATATGTAGAATTGTAAAAAAAAGTGGTGATTAATACTTAGAGGTCGACCGAAAATTCGGTTTCGTTTTCGGCTCAAAATCTGAGTTTCGCCGAAAATATGTTTTCGGCGAGCAAACTATTTGTATTCCACAATTACAACTATTTGTATTCCAAAAATCTCGGTTTCGGTTCTAAAATCCTCTTTTGGTCGATTCTTACTAATAATACAACTCAAATATATATATATTTTTTTTTAATTGGCAATCCATTGATATACTAGCATATAAGTATCGTTAAATCACCTTGAAAATGATGTCAAACTGTAAAAAATTAAAAGAAATTAAATAAAAACTTCTAGTAAAAAATTGACTTTTTGTCACTAAACTACTATCAAAATAAGATTGTTAAGTGTTTAATATATATCTAATAACTTTAGGGATAACAGGGCTTAAAACTTTGGTTAACTTTTTTGCAATTTCAAAAGTACCAGAACCTTTAAAAGAAAGATTAATCAGAGTTATCAGAGGGAGGCCGAGTATTTTAACAAAATGCTTACCTTTGTTCTTTTAAAAGAAAAAAAAATAGAGGTGTAAAAGTAAAAGAGAGAACAGAAAAAGAGAGGTAAAAATTTTTAATGCAAATTTGTTTAAGCACAGTTAGTTAAAGTATATAGTTTTTATAGACCTACTAAAAAAAAGGGAGAGAGAGTATTCTATTAAAAAACTTATCTTTTATATATTTAAAACAAGATCAAAATAGATCTAATTAAAACAAAAACTAAAACAAAAGAAACGAAAATGTAAAAGTAAAAAAAGTTTCCATACAAAGAATGCTTAATCTCTGTTACTGTAAAGAATAAGCTTATACTAACGAAATTCTTCTTCTCTAGATAACAATTGAAGAGCTAAGTGGAAGAACATGTTAAGTAACAAAAATTACATTTGAAGAAATTTTATGTGAAAGTTTTTGTTGTCAATTTTAATGATTTATTTTCTGTTTGATACCATGTGTTTAAAATATTAACAGGTGTGGTACTGAACTCTATCAAAAAGACTTATTCATATTTAAATTTTAAATATTAAAAAAATATTAATATTATTTACATTATTAAATAATAAAATATTAAATATTAATGAATAATGTCTTAAATCTTCAAGGCTAAATAGAATTTTGGTATTTTAGCTTTACCATGTGATAGAATACCTGATAACGCCTTCGTGCAAAAGATAAAATAATTTTTAAGAAAATGTAGCATAACGTGTTCTTCCACTCAGCTCTTCAATTATAAATTACGACTATAGTTTCGACAGCAATCTGTCGCATCGTCTGTTTGGATTAGCACAGAGTAATTATCCGGGCAAAGATACAACTGTTCTCAAAAGAAGTACAGATTAAGTTCTTTGATATATATAGTAAATGGAAAGGAAGGGAATGGACACCGAAAGCAATAAAAAAATTGTTCAACAACGGAAAGAAAAGAATGCGTGATAGAAGTAGGGGACTGTACATATATAACGGTATCAACTTTTTGGCAATTTTGGACCCCCTTCCCCCCTTGCGATATCGTACATTATCATTCCACGAACCCCCCTCCCCCTCCTTAATAATGTCGTTATCTGTGTCTAAAAATTCTTTTTATTTTTACAATTTTTTTTTCTTTGTCTTTTCATACGTTTGTGACATTTACAATACGCATATTTTACTGATTTAACCCTTTCCGGCATGGTGGGTTAAATTCTGCCCCACTTAATTTTAATTCCCATATGCCACAACGGCACCAGTATTTTGAAATGAATTTTTGTATTTCATATTATACGTAAAGAAAAGATATTACTTATTTTCAAATAAATTTGTTCGCATTTCCCGGTGTCATCCAATTATTTCAACATTTATGCAACAGAAGTAGCTTGAGCCGGAAATGGTTAAAATAAGTAAGAAGTCAATAAAATACTTTACTCGTCCTCACTTTTTTCTAGGAAACATATCATGCATCTTTTTGAATCCTGTTTCTCTAACAACGCATTATATGTTCATACGGCAGACGAATTGGAATGCCGAGCATTGGGATATTCCATATTTTGGAATTAAATGAGCTTACAATTACTTAATGTTTTAATAATAACTTTGTATTTTCATAAAAATACATCAGCCTAAGAAGAAAAAACTTAAAAGACGATTTTCACACAAACAAAAAGGTTACCGAAAAGAAAAAAAAAAATGTTCGATAAAAAATGATAATGATATCAAAAGGCAATCATCCAGAAATATCTTACGATATCAAATGCCAAACCCCCTTCTCCCCACTAAATTGATATCGTTATATACGTACAGCCCTTAGCTATATCACCGACACACATACCAGAAAGTAGAAAAGAAACAACAAATTCCAGAAGGCTGACTCAGACACAAATATCGAAAATTGTAGGAACAAAGGAGAGAATTATTTAAAAACGGTAAGTTCGATAATAGCATGATAACAATCATTAAGCATGAACGGAATTGATTACCTGAACATTTTTCGATATTTTTATTTGGGTCAGACTTCTAGATATTTATGTGCCTTTTTCATTTTCCGGCCTATGTGCACTGTAAAATTAAGAGAAAATTTTTTCTTAATTAACGAAAATACTCTAGAACCATGAAGGAAAATATAGAATAACCTCTTCCGAGATACCCATGACTCCGAAATGTGCTCATTATCATTAGAAACATCAGAAACTCACTATATTTTCGAGATTTGAAAAAGTAGTTTTTATAATATATTAACGGGTTTTCTCAAACCAGAATATCGGTTTTTCAGATGCTATCAATTCTCAATTAAACATTTTTAGCAGTGTAATTGAATTTATACATGCAAAATAATAATAATAACAATAATAATAATAATTTTAATATTATTAATGTTAATGCTCTTATTTTATTATGTCTGTAAAACATGTTGGTTGAACACTGTTAAAAATTTTGCAGCATTCTGGCAGGTCATTCGACCGTTTTTTGAAAAAACGGTTTCATAACCATAATTTAACTATGTTCTGACCATAAAATGGCCAGTAATAAGGTCAGAATAGTGTTAAATTACGGTTGTGTAATCGTTTTCGGATAAAACGGTCAAATGACCTGCCAGAATGCTGCAAATTTTTAACAGTGAAGATAAATACACTGCTCAAAACAATTAGGGGAGCACATGGTTTTAACAAATTTACGCAAATATTTACACCGATAAGTAAAGTAAAATAAAACATCCATAATTTAAAGCGTAGTAGAAAACAGATAAAAAAAACTTCACATGCAAATTAAAGTTTATGACATCAAAAAGTCTAAACAGGAGATAAGTGTAGAAATCGGGATTTTGCAGAAACGTCTGTTTCACTGCCTCAGTTGTAAAATTCAATTGCTCAGCTTGTGTTTTAAGAAAAGGTGACTTGAAAATGTCACAACAATGTGATTTAACGAAATCCATGGCTTGTTTTGTTATCGGAACAGTTGAATCTGGGGAAACACAACGAAGTGTACCGGACGCTGTTGGGGTCGCAAGAAGTTTCAATGCAAGGCAGTGGAATCGATTCCAAGACACATGGAATGATAAACGTTGACAAGGGCAAGGTCGGCCATGTGCTACAACAGAAACTGATGACCGATATATCCTGTTAACAGCTCATTGAGACGGAGCGGCCAATGCTACTCTGCTGCAAATACAGTTGTTCTTGGCCACAGAACGAAGTCTGTCCAGCCAAACAGTCTGAAATAGGCTTCATCAGGGTGATCTCTATGCACGCAAGCCAATGGTCTGTATTTCGTTGATCTCTAGCAACTGCGCGGTCCAAAAAAGGTGGGCAACTAAAAATCGAGTTTGGAGGCAACGTTGTTGGAGTCAAATTCTGTTTACAGACGAGACCCGATTCAGTATGGATGTGATATCTGGTGTGTTTTGGCATGGAGAGAAAGATGCACTCAAAATAATCCCGCATTTGTTCGTGAAAGATCACATTACAGACAAGGTGGGTTGGTGCTATGGGCTGGAATACGCATAGGTGGACGTACGAGCCTTCATATCATTCGGAATGGCACTTTGACGGTTCATAGTCATACAGACGAGATACTGAGACCTCATGTCGTATTTTATATTGCAGCAATGAGTGATTTCTTTTTTTCCATGCATGATAATGCCAGACCTCATACAGTTCGTCTTGTGGAAAATATGCTTGAAGCTAAAACAATACAGCGTATGGAATGACCAGCATGCTCTCCTGACCTAAATCCGATCGAGCATATTTGGAGCATACTCAGACGATGCATTGCTGCGAAACCAAGGCCTCCTTTTACTGTCCGGGAGTTAGAAATTGCAATTCTTGAGCAGTGAAACAGTATTCCCCAAAGTCTTATCGATAACCTCATCGCACCCATGGAAAAGAGCTCTGCAGCAGTCTTAGCTGTTGGAGGAGACCACACGCCATATTAAAAATCTTGCATCATTTCTAAGCAATCCTTTTTTTTATCATTTACATGAAACCAAATTGTTGCCCTAAACCATCTTTTCAATGAATAAAAGCTCCCTTACAAATTTTTTTTGCGTCTTTGTTTCTGTATTGCGCATTGACACACGTGTACTATCCATTTTATGCCCATACATGGCTGTCTTGCACTGTTCTTTTCACTTGTTTGCTTGCTCTCCTAATTTTTTTGAGCAGTGTATATTTACTTGAGAATTGATAGCATCCGTAAAATATATTTTCTGTGTTGAGAAAACTGATTAATACACTATTAAAACTATTCCGAAACTTCTGCGAAAATCAGTGGCAGGAAAAGAAATTTTGTTTTTATTCTTCTTTAAATCTCAGCAATATATTGCTTTCTGAGTTTTTTAAAGATAAAGAACGCTTTTCGTCATCGTGGGTGACTTGGAAGAGGTTATTATATATTTTCGTTCGTGGTTATGTTATATTTTCCTAGATTAAGAAACATCTGTTTTTTTATAATATGTGGGTGATATGTCTAGCCTTATCACGCATTCTTTTACCCCCATTGTTGACAATTTTTTATTCCTTGGCGAGTTTCTTCCCCCCTTTTTCATTTACCATATACATAAAAGAATCTACTACATCTTTGAAGAATCGTTTTTATTCTTGCTCGGCCAACTACTCTCTGCTAATCTCACCTGATGATGAGAGCAGATAATTGTTCTCGAAACTACAATCGTGGTTTGTTATCAGTATCTGTAAAAAAGAAGAAGACTTGATTCGATATCTTGTTTATCTCCATTAATTTTATCACTACCTTTACATGGGGGCTCGGACAACATATTTTTGAGAGCACATGGAAATCCGGACAGATGCTGTTCGAGCCCCCGTGTAAAAGTTTTAAGGGGCTGGTCACTCAGCTTTGGAATTCTCCTCCGTAATGTTAAGTCTAGGGACTTTTGATGCATTCGTATGTTTAAAATATCTTTTCGGGAAATTCATATTTTTAACATCTTTTTTATGTGTACTCTTCTTAAAGGATGTCTCTTTTTTCCTTAGTTTTCAAAATATTTCTAGAATCTATGCTGCATTTAATATTTTATGTGCTAAAAGCGGGCGAACTGTGAGTAAGATTTTAACACTTCCTATAAAATTAAGCCTATACTTTAGAAATATTTTGAGAACTAAGAAAAAAAGAGATATCTTTTAGAAAGTGTACACAAAAGATAGAAGTCAAAAATATTAATTTCCCGAGGATATATTTTAAATATACGAATACATCAAATGCCCATAGACTTTACATTAGTGAGGGGAAATCGGAAGCTGAGTGACCAGCCCCCTTAATGTTTGAAACTCATCGTTGTCATGGCAAAAGAAGGCAAATGTTTCTTAATCTTCCCTTAACTTTCTTAAGGTTAAAAAAATATAGTATAACCTTCTTTCGAAATTCCCGGGATTCCGAAAAGCGTTCCATTATCCCTAAAAGTCTTTTAAAAACCAAAATATTCTCGTGATTAAAATAATAATTTTTGAAACGAAAGTTTATTTTGGCTCCCGTGATATTCGGAAACCTTTCCGAGTAGTTTTCAGTGTATCAATCGGATTTCTTTACTCGGAATATTGATTTTTTGGACGTCATCAATTCTTAAGTAAACTTTTTTACTTCTGAACAGAATTTATATATGCAAGAAAATAATTTTAATTTTAATGTAATGTTGATGCTGTTAATTAAAAATTTTTCTTGAACACCCGAAAAACCCATATTACGTAGTTGAGATATCTCATTAATACGCTGTAAAACCTTCTCGGAAACATTTCTGAAAATTACGGGAAGAATTTTTTTTTTTCAGAAATGCTTCCGCAAATCTCGGAAATTTTTTAGTTTTTGCTTTTTCTGAAGACAAAGAACTATTTTATGAAATCGTTGATAATTTGGAAGGCATTATGTTATGTTTTTGTAAACCCTAATAAAGATAACAGATAGATAAGATGGAAATATCCTGATAATCTATCATTCATACAAGTTCTACAAATAGTTAAATACGTAGCTATAAAATACAAAATAACACGATCTCCTGCAAAACAGGAAGGTTAAGCCGCTATCAGATTCACCAACTTTTCGAGCAATTTTTGAGCCAACTCTTGATTTCCTCCAACTTTTCGCGAAATGTTGTCTCGACACCCAGTGTGATAGCAAACAGCAATATCCCCAACTTTTTATCCGCATCTCAAAAAAGTCTGTCCTAGCCGCAACTTTTCCTCCCACCTTTCAACATTTCAGCGAATCAGAGATAAGCGATTGATACGAAAATGCGATAAATATTGACGGCTGGTACTAGTAGTACTGGTTTTCCCGGTTTTTCTCCAACTTTAGCAAAGACAATTGTAACCTTTTTCTCCCTTTCAACTGGAAAAAGTTGGGGTTAAAATCGGCTGTAAAGTTGGTTGCTCGAAAAGTCGGTGAATCTGATAGCGGCTTAAAAGAATATTTTTAATGGAACACTAACATTTAAAAAAAAAATAAAACATTTAATATTAAAAAAAATCATTATATCGCTAACCCGCAAGAAAAGTGACACATCTCGCCACAAATAGGCTTCACACTTTATTCCATTAATAGGTCTGTCATAGGCGCGTCTTGCTACGCAAAAAGTTTCATAAATATAACTATACGGAAAATCACTTTATTATACTATATGTCCATTTGAGACCACGGAAGAGAGGTAGAAAGTGTGAAGAGGTAAAATTACCCAACCCTCTAAACCTCATCCTATGTCTTCATTCTTAAGGTAGTTCTCAAATCCAAAAGGTCAAATTTATGACATAAGTTTTAATTGATTTTTGTTCGGAAATGCATGAAACTAGCAGGTGTTGTTGCTCAGAAACTATGTAATCGAGCTGTTTTTTTTTTTTTTTTTCGTTTTTTGCAAACGCAATATATCTTTCAGAAAATAGTGTCAAAGTGGGCGTTAGAACCGAATTTTCGCGCGAAAGAAGAATAACTCCTCAAGAAAGGGTGAAAAACGTGTTTGTCACGTGATCAAAACCTCTCCTACCTCAATAGGTAATTTATTGCTAAAAAATGGAAAACGCAGTTTGATTCCAAATGGCTTCCATGGTCAAGCCTTCCAATTTTATATCTTTCTGTTAAAAAATGAATTTGTAAATGTGTCAAAACGTTTTGCACTTGTTGAGCAGAGCAGTCCAGAACAGCCTTAAGTGTTTTATGCTTTTAGGCACGTTTTTAATCCTGCATGTAGAGCTAAGTGCTACAATTTCATGTTACAGTAAAATCATGCAAATTCTCTTTTGCCTCTCCTGTGAAATTTACTTTTATTGAGATGTGATACTTTTCTTGCGGGTGAGCCAGATATTAACATAAAATTTTTTTTTTAAACCAACAATTTAGTTGTCATGTTTAAATTTAAACAGTGAGCTTTAGGTGACAAGTTACACACTTTCCTCAACATTTATGAGCAGTTCTCCATATATAGGTTGCCCTTTTCTAAATGTATTTGATATAAAAAGAGGCATTTTCATGCCTGGCATTCTTTGATTTAGTTGCAGGTATTGTCCGGCACCAACAGATGCTGGTGCAGCACCTTGGTTCATAGCTTATTATCCTGTTTTGTAAATCTAGTTCTTTCTCAACTTTTGCCTTAAATGAAGGATACATTTTTATCCCTTTATAGGTCAAAAGCATACTGCAAAGCACTCTGTCATCATTTGATGATGAGTGCATTTTTTAAAATTAAAAACCTTATGACAGTGTTAATCCCTGATAGTTAAATCCGATTACGAATAGTTAACATTTTTAGGAGTAACTGTATTTCACAATCAACTACAAATCACGCATTCTGATATTTTTAGCTCCATTCGCAAACCATTTCCCGTTGAACCAATTCCGTTTGATGGAGTATACCTTCATAGATGATACAAGAGAGCAACTTTAACCCTTAAATGCCTGATTTTTCAGAAATCATTGTAATAATGTTTTTCGGCTTTCATTTTTTAAATAAATCATGGGAAAAATTATTTAAAAAATCATATTTTGTTTTAAGTATAGTTTACGGCTGAAAGCCAGTTTGTTACTAATCGGCAATACTGGTCTTTAACTGAAAAAATAATTTTCCTTGATAAAATTCTATAATATTAAACACACAAGAATTTTAGGAACTATAATAAGAAATAAATTTTACTTGCTCACTGCAGAACAAAATAGGGTATTTCGCAAGCTTCCAAACAAAACAAAAAGTGCAAGTAGCAACAATTGAAAAAAATATATATATCTTTATTCTTAAATAGCACAAGTGTTGCCATCTACATGTTGAAAATCGATTTAATAATATTTTCAGAATGTATTTTATTGGCATCATTAGGAATCATAGCTTCAATATTATTCTAATAATATTTTAGAGCTTAAATTGGGTATGTTGCCGAAAAGCAACACCCGGCATTTCAGAGTTAAAGCATCTTCAAGAAGCATACTGCAATGTACTTTAGGTGTATTATATAAGATGATGTCTGTAACGGATACATGCGAGTTTCGTTTAGGGGAGTAATAACCGTGACAAATGAGCTTCTTCGACCTGCAACATCAACAAGTGCTTCAGTAAATAGTGTTTCATGCTTTATGATGAGTCTATTCTCTAAAACTGCAAGTCCTTTTATATCAATCTTTCGATATTCAGCACATGCTGTTTGTTGTTTATTGAAAACGATAATCTCTCATTCATTTAGGTAACTTTCTGCGTAATTTGTAATTTTACTTCCAGCTTTACATAATTTAATGGTCTAGAAATAATGGCATTTTTGACGGAGACCCGTCATATCAAAAATGTTATTTCTTGGTTTAATTTCATGATGAGGCTGGGATTATAACGGCCTCTAGGAATTTAATCACTATAACGTTGTCTTCCAAAACTTTTCATTGGATACTGATATCCTTTAGAGAAATGTTTATGTTTTCGGTTTCTATCATTGCAAGATTTATCTTTTCCAAGAGACTGGCATTAGTATTTCCCAAGAAGTGGTACGGATACGAGAGATGATTTAAACTTTTGTACAGCTTTCTCTTGTCTGAAGGTATCATAAAACTCTTTTACTAATATGAACTCTTTTATCTTTAGGGAGGTATTTTCCTTCGTTTTTGTTCTGGTGTAAAACATTTATTGTAGCAGATTTCATTTAGAGATCGGAAACTACTTTTAGAAAATTAAACTTCCTTTTTAGGATTTCTGATTAAATATACCAGTTTTTGTTCGCAACATCTAAAAGGATTCCAATTTTGAGTAAGAACTCATTTTCATGTAAGGTTCGTTTGTCTTTGGTAGACACAAAGCAAACAATAGAGTTATAAATGAACGGCCTTCAATATTTAAGACACTTTACTTTTATCAATTTAAACGTTTCCTTGGAATCATTTTCATCAGCTGAAATAATGCCCATCTTTGTGTTTTCTAACTTGCACCGCCTATACAGTATCACCAAGAGCTATGCCAGCCATATTCTTTTTATTCATACTCTTAGCAAAAATTTTTTGATTTATGGGCAGAAAATGACAAAAGTTATATATCACTAAATTCAGTTGATGCTACTTCGTTAATTGGGGAAAAATAGGATACTCGGTCTTAATTAAACCTTGTCCTTCACAGCCGTAGAAATTTAAGGTTACATCTATTCTCCTTCTTGCTATCAATTTTGTCGAAGGATTTAGTATTCCCAGAATTCCCACTTTTACTATTTAATTTATACCTTGTTTTACAAAGTTCACTTGTTTGATTTCGACTGTTTATCTTTGCCTGAGACTTCCACAAATTTCCACACAAATCATCTTTTTTTCGTTATCTTCTCAAGATCAGTTAAAATTTCTTATTCGTATAGGTAATGTTTTTAGGTAGCTTTCATTACAAAAAGTAAAAAGCTACCTATTACAGCCGTCCGGGGGAAAGCACTTCCGGAAAATTTTGGTATATTTTTACCAATCATAACCCCAGATCCCCAAACCACCCTCCGTTGAAATGTGACTTATATATGTATAAATATATATATATAACCATTAATTAAACATAACCTACCATCATCAAAAACCGTAATATTATGAATTAAAGCTGTAAGTATTAAAAAAAAAAATCAATTAATTTATTATAAGAATTATTATGGAAGAAAAAGAAAAAAGTGGACACCGACAAATAATGGAAAAGCTTATATATTGAATTACGTTGTCAAGGGCACAGAATTCAATGATATAAGCAAAATGGTTGTTTTCTGTGAGAAAAATAAGCTAAAGCTAAAAATTATTTTCCCCTGTGCCCAAACAACCATTAAAATCAAGTGAATTGATTAAAAATGAAAACAGAATAGAAACAAATAATATGAAATGTAAGAATCAATAAAACCTATTAAATTATTTATAGGATATAAAATAGAAATAATAAACACCATACCGATTAATATTTCAGTATTTTACAAATATCCACGCGCACATGGCTACCAGAATATCATAAAGATTAAGGTGAATAAAACAGTTAAGAAATCACAGTAATTGATACCAAAGGATGCAGTTAATACATTTTGAAAAATTTTTTGAAATACCATGTTAAATACATTTAATATAATATAAAATAAATAGATAGTAATTACATTATTTAAAATGCACTATTAAATTAATTAATAACTGTTTAACAATATCGCAATCTTTTAAATATATATATGATTTTTGTCATACGATAACTCTCGTAATTACTAACCGATTTGGATGAAATTAATTGTATGCATAGTACATACCAATGTCTCGACCGAGTTCGTTGGCCAGCTTCATCAACAATCTTGTTTGAAAATGGCGGTCATTTGAACCGTGCACTGCCGCGCAATGCTTAAATATTAATATCCGTTAGCTTCAAATTCTATGCAAGCTTGGTGAAATTTGTCGAAATATCACCAAATTTGGCAACCAAAAATAAGTATCCAAATATGATACACACTTGGCTATAGCTTACTAATTTGGGGCAATTCTCGTTCAAATTCAGTATAGACGAATATTCTCTTATCGGGTTCGTCGAATTTAGCTTCTTAAAATTTGAGTAAAATTAGCTTCGAGTAAAACTTGCAAAATTTTAAAACCAAGATATATGAAAGCTACCTCTTCCTCCCGGCACATGCCGAAAGGACTTTTTATAATCAGGTTAACGTTTTTTATTCAACTGTTCAGCTACGAAAAGTTCTTATAACTTTTTGAATGTATCAATATTTAATCCCATAGTCCAATGCTTAAAATAAGTTAAATTTCAAAGTAGAAGATTCCACGTTCTTTCTGGTTCCTTTTGGTGACGAATGAAAATTGGTGACGATTCTAAAATTTTCTGCTGTTTTGGTAAACCATTTTAACAAAATGTCGCGAATATAAAGATAGTCATGAAATTTTTTTCGTGCTCTCGAGCAACTAAATTTCCTAATTTATTTCGTAGAGCTCCAATTAAGTAGGTGGCCCACATATTTGTATAGAGACTTTTAATAGCTTCATTTTTTTAAAAACAATATTAGATACAATTTGATGTTAATCTTTTTGGGAATCTGGGAATTTTTTTTTTTTAAATCAGCATGCAGTAAAATTGAATCCGATTGATTACAACTTACCTTCAAGATACTATCGTGATTTGTACTTCTCAATTTATGTTTTCCCGGTTCAAATACTCTTTCATAAGCTAAAAGTTATGTAGAATATCAAGCAAATTATATTACTTTATAAAGTATAATAAAGTAACTGTTTCCGTTCCTCTTTTTCTTGTTCCTCGTCTCTTTTCTCTCGTCTACAATATTTTCTAAGACACTTTAACAAGATCTTAATTTTCCTTAAATAATGGTCATTTTGTTATTATTTTTTTTCATTTTAATAACTTTGTCATCAGCATTTACCTCAGTTCACAATTCTACTGGGAATTAACATAAATCTGTATTTTTACCTTTTCAAAGAAATGCAATTAATTTCAAAGTATTCCTTTGATGGATAGTCCTTAAAACAAAAGAACAAATTTTTACTTTTTCGGTTTGCTACATCAAATAGACAGTCATTCAATGAAAATTAAAATAAATTGAATATTAAATGCTGTAGATATGGGGTGGCCAAGGGGTTGGTCCAGCTCGCCAAGGCAGGCAGTTCTTATCGTATTTTTTCCAAAATAGGTTTTACCAGAACTACTTCAAGATGTTCCGACCGCCATACATAAGCGAATGTCGTTTCAGCATGTAAAGGTGCCAGCCCATTTCAACACTGTTGTGTGCAATTATCTAGATTTCTCTTTTGGGGTGTGATGGATTGGGAACGCCCGTTTGCGCGTCTCCAGAAGGTCTCGCCGCTCGAATATCTCTTGCTGCTGCACGCATTCGTGAAACACAGAATCTTCTTTAAATCCTATCGCTTCATCGATGCTGGCAGGCATACATTACTGTTGGTAGACGCATATTTCGAACACTTATTGTAAACATAGTACTGCCAATGACGCTGTCAATAATCATTTCTTTCCTATGTTTGTGCCTCAACGCGTCACTTTCGCCCATATATTCCTATACAATAAATGATTATAAAGTGTGCTCTATAAACCCTTAAAGTTTGTACCATGAATTTGTAATCACCCTGCATGCGAAGTAACGCGATCTTCAACGAAACAGTGAGGTTAAAAAATATATTTTTAATAGAATACAGACATTTAAATAAAAACATTCAATAAAATAAAGTACGTATCAACATAGAAAAATTTTTAGACCAACATTTTAGGAGACTGTTGCCATTTGGTAGTCCTATAAAATTATAAATGAAAGTTAAAGACTGTTCTTTACGTGTCATGTTATAGATATTAATAGACCTACTAAAGAGACAGAAAGTATTCGAACAAAAAGTACTTAATCGGTTTAAAAAAAACAAACAAACAAAGTCAATACAAATATACAAAAAAAAAAAAAAAAGATAAATAAATAAAATAAAATAAAATAAATGAAAAATAATAATAAACTTTTTCGAATTTCAGTTGGGTTAAAAATGTTCAGTATTGTTTGTTTATTTATTTAAAACTTCACTAATCGCCCTAACCGAAGATTTATAAGCAAGCCGAAACCTTAAAATATAAGAATAAATATATTTGTCAAATGTACAAGGTTACAATTTAAAAATATTGTTTCGTACAATTTACAATGTAGTCGTGTTATATTTATTATATACCTAATAAATTATAATTATTTATAATTAAAAGAAAATCAATTGAAATTGTATTATCGCAGAGTTTTAGTAATTCATTGATAAATTATCTTTAAATCATTAGCAATGTACAGAATTACAAAGAAATTAAAATAATAATTATATATATATGTATATATATATATATAACCATTATATAATATTACAATTCATCATCTTTTATATATATATATGTTTAAATTTAGTGGTAATAGGCTCAACAAGGCTTTAAAAGTAGACCTTGCGACATAAATGTAAATTTTAAAGTACATGATAGAACAAGTAATCTATTATTACGTTATGAAAGACCCTGCGACATAATTGCCAATCTTAAAGTATAATGGATGTAAATCTTAAATTTTTATTTATACAATAGAATAAGTAATCTATTATTACGTAATGAAAAATTATCTAAAAATGCTAGGTAAATATATAATGGGTATTAAAATGACTTAACAACGTATACTAATACTACTAATAATTAAAAATAACTTAGTTATTGACATTATATATATAACATTTATAACATTTTATATAACATAATAAGTTACATTTTTCTTGTAAAAAGCAAAGATTTTGTCAAGTTTGGGCGTTTTGAGATACCAATTTTATTTTAATGTTTCGTAAATCCTTATAGACGTAATATAAATACTATATATCAAAATCAAAATGGTACCTTCTTTCACGCTGTGTGTAATAAAATGATAAAATGTGATAAACAAAGTAATCAAAATATATTTGCAAAAGATTTTTAAGTATGACCTAGCAGACGTACGATTTTATTTTAAGATTTTATAAATCTTTATACTTTTAACACAAACATATATCAAAATCAAAATGCACCTTTATCTGCACTGTTTGAAATAAATAGATAAAATGCAAAATATAGCAAACATTTAAAAAAAAATTGTCAAGTTTAGCCATTAAACAAACCGCAATGAATCTAAGTATTATGTAATACTGAATGAACAGATATAATCAAAAACGAAAATTATCATAAGAAGAATTTTTTTACAGAAACACTTCTGTCCGTCATTCAAAACCACGACTTTTATAGCCTTATCGATCGTAGCTCTTTATTATGAATGAAAATCTTTCAAAAATAATTGGGGTCTTACTGAATTAACTTCGTGACCACCTTATTACTTTTATGTAGAAAAAAAAAATGGGAAACATTGTGTAATGTTATTAGATAAATAGAAACGTATATATTTTTTTCATTATAATAAACAGAAAATTTGAATCGGGAAAATTCATCCGACAACCAATAAAAGTATATTTGTCAATCAAATATTTGTCTTAGAGACTGGCCAATAACAGTAGAGAATAAAAATAAATCACGTGCAATGGTTGTTATGAGTAAAAATAAATATCTGCGTGAGATGAAAAGTATTAAAAAGAGAGCATTGTCTGGATATTTTTTATGAATTTCTGACCAAAGAGTTATGAGTTTTTCTATTTATTTAATCTCAACAGTGAAAGTCAGTTTATAGAGTTAAAGGCGAGCTATATACTTAAATAATGTCGTCACACAGGTATATTTTTCTATTTAATGCATGCTGATTGTTTATGACAAATCAATATGTATGTATAACAGAAACCCTCTTCTAAATTTTAAATTTATCAAAATGCCTTAAACTTTCATAGAGGGAAATTTAAACTAATTGTAAGGAAATGCATAGCTTCGAATTAAAATAACTTTATATGATTGAATCTGTTTACTCATTAAAGAAAGTACGATTTTTAGTTGTAATACTTAAACGTCATTTGTGGAAGTAATTTTTTTTATTATTTAATCGGATTAATTATTAAACTAAATTTAATTAATTATTTTTATTGAATTGATAAACTAATAACTTTGATATTATTAATGAAATATATATTTGTTATTTTTAATGGCAATTTTTTTAATCTGGTAATATTAACGTAATTATTACAGCTATAGAAAAAATTTGCAAAGAAATTAAAAAGAAAATACAGGGGCGATTCAACAAAATGATAATACATCAAATGGAATTGTACACTACATAATTACTAGACGTTAAAGAAAACTTTTTTTTATTAAAGAAAACCTTCTTGAAATGACACGAATTTATTTGTTTATAATATATTATTACATTCAGAATATTCTAGACATAATTAGTGTGGAACAGAGCTATGCCATTTGTTTAAGGCAATATGCGTTTTCCAAAATCTGCAGTCCATTTTTGAGAGTAATTTGGAAATTTCTAACTGCACAATGTTGTTCTGAGCGCCGCTGTGCTATTTTCATTGCGTACTGGGGTATTTTTCGAAAGCACCGTGTGTTTTCTATAAGTTGCATATTTATTATTATTTTTTTCGCTAGCATAAATATTAGATATTTAAAGTGTGTAATGCGGGACAATCTGCGTAAATACTAATAAAAGTAATGTTTCACCCTTTTATTCCGATTTCATTAGCATTGAAATTTATTTATCTTTTTTATTGAATAATCCTGCTTTGTGAATAAATATCAATACTTCTAGAAAAAGAAAATTCGTCGTACGTATTCCGAACGTACTGTTAATTGCAATTTTTATTAAAAATTATTTTTAGTTTAAAATTAAATTATAATTTTTCATATTTTCTCGCCTAAAAATAATATTTTTTCCCAACATATGCTTATTTCGTTATTTCTTTTACTGAATATCATTGACTAAATAATTGTAATTTTAAAACACTTGAATTTTTAAATAAAATAATTACTTTCTGATTTCCATTTTCTGGAGACATTTATGAAAAATATACTACATATTTATTTACTTGTTTATTTCTTTTCAGCGTTCGAACACACAATTGGAGTGCAAATCCAACAAGAATCGATATTTATAAACCGACTACAGCTGAAATTAAGAAAAAATCGTATGTATATTATTTGAAATATATCAATTCATTTTTTATATCATAAATGAAAATAGTATACGGATGCTAATCGGAAACAAAATTTCGCGACTGTGTTTAAACAATATGATTCGGGTATGGTCAGGTACAGGGATGTAGTGGGGGGTATACTGGGGTATAAGTCGTATAACCTCCGGATTTTTTTAAAGGACACCGTATACCCTCTGTTTCACAAGAAAGCTATAGTATATATATATATACTAAGGTATACCCCCTGCCTTGAGCGTATATCCTCTGCTTAGAACGCATACCCCTGTGTTTTTACGACTACACCACTGCTCAAGTATATCTGTATTTAGAAATTATTAAAACATGTTACACTATCATACATTGTAAAAAAAAAGTGTTGATTTTACAGTATAATACTAGCAGCAGGGATGCCAGTTTAAAACTGAAAAAAAAATTAAAATATTAAAGAGTAAAATAAGCATGTAATATACCGTTATGCAGTAATATACGGTTTAATTAATTTATAAGACGGTATATTACTGCTTATTTTACGGTTAGAAGCTGGCAGCTAAACTGCCAGTATTATACCATAAAATCAATACTTTTTTTTTCGCACTGTACGAATTGAATTTTTCCAACTGAGTGGAAAAATTACCAATGGAGATATTTTAAAATTAATAAAATTTATGTTAAAGAACATTTTAAACGGAAAATACCAATATTAAAAAATGTGATTCGTTATCATAAGAAACTATTCAATTTTTAAAAGGATAAGAAAATAAATAATTTAGATTTGATAACTTCGTGGCTGCGTCTCGAAACTCTTCTACAAATATGGATTCTCAAAAATACCTTTGTAATTATCAGTATCTGTAGCTATAAATCACAGATTAATTTTTTGGAAATCTCGGAAAACCTAAACAATATTTAATATAATTTGGAGTTATATTTATCCATACATATATAAAAGAGTATATCCTGACTGACTCATAATTAACTCACAGTACAAACTATTAAACTTAGAAACCTGAAAATTTCTGGAAAAATACACTTTTTATGACGTAAGGGCACACTAAAAAAGGATTTTCTAAAATTCCTCTCCTAAGGGGGATAAAAGAAGGAATAATCGTTAGAAAAATTCTTAAAGGCCTAATATTATAGTTATGTGTCAAATGATAACATATTTTAATGTATTTTTGTATGCTGAATCGAATGGTATGAAGTAAATTCTCCTAAGCCTAATAGTTCGTGAGGTATTTGATATTTTTTTAATTTGCCGATGTCTTTAGCACAAAAACTTATTATTACAAGTGATAATTCGTAATGAGGTTAACGCGCTTATAAAAGATAACTTTAACTACCTACCGCAGTATTTCTTAACCTTTTTGGTTGGCGGTACACTAAAAGTATCTGAAATTATTTGCGGCACACCTGAATATGAAAAATGTAAAAGTTGTGTGATACACAAAAGAAAAAAAAATACTTGCAAAATTTACTCAATGAAAGGGCTGAGCTTGTTCTCGTGAACAAATTAAAATAAAACGAGGTTCCAAAGTCTCCAGACAAGTTCGCATTTCATCATCAACTGTTAAAGATCTTTCTCGCTTTTTGGAATTGATTTCAGTGAATGCTTTTGAAATTTCAGCTTAGCTTTTCACAGTGTTAATTTTTATTCAAATGATTTCAGTTTTGATGTTGATGTGACGATATTCTCGGATGAACCTTGAAGAATTAAATTCAGAGAGTTCAACTATTCAAACAAGTTCGAGAGAAAATGAATTTTAAGCTACCAAATCTCGTCATGAAGAGAAAATTCACAAGATGGTTTTTCGACTTAAAGAACAAAATCATTTCAGCTTTCAAGTGTATGAGTCGTTTCAAAACCTTTCTCTTCGAAAGCCAACACTCGCAGGTGCGATCACACAATTGAGAGAAAATTCGGGATTTATGAGGTCGACTCTTCTTGATGAAATTGGCCACTTGGATGACTTGGTTCATAAAAATCAACATATATGATTTTGAAACGAGAGATTCTCTGCGAATCATGCAGTGGACGCTTATAATATTTAGATTTTCTTGGCTCACAAGTGTGATAAATCCTTTTTTGTTTCCCAGCATTGATGGACACCCGTCTGTGCAAACACCAACACAGTTTTTACATGGAAAACCTAAACTTGGATTATTTTCTTTTACAAGCTCAAATATGTTTTTTCCTTTCTTCGTGCTCATTAAATCTTTGCAGAAGGGGTACTGATTTAATCATTTTTCATCTTTTACGGTAAGGGTCTTCAAACGCTAATAGGGGGAAAGACATGAACCAGGATGACAGCACATGCATGATAAATAGAAAATGTCGTATCGTTGATACGACACCGTGCAATTTTAAATATTTGTAAAAAATCCTCGCGGCACATTTGACAATCTCTCGTGGCACACTGGTATGCCGCGCCACACAGATTGAGAAACACTGATCTACCATTACATAAAATGCAAATAAGAATTTCGTTTTGAGAGCTTATAACACGAGTTCTGCTATATGGATTTTAATGGGATTTACACTGTTAGCTAGATAATTTTCCAGGGAAGGTTTTAGTATACAACACATTTCGTCCTAAGTTGCTTAGTTATAGAATAATGTGCGAAAGTTCTTTAATCAGTGAACCCGACTTTGAAAGATTAGCCTTTTTAAAAGGTTCTATTGAGTGGATTCCAATGGAACTAGCATAGTTAGAAAATTTTTAAAGAAAGGTTTCAGTGTATAACACATATCCTTCAACGTTGCTTTGTTACAGAATTATGGACGAAAATTCTATAATAATGTGAACCCGATTATGAAAGATTAGCCTTTTTAAAACGTTCTACCGGATGACCTTGAATTATAAATTTTTCAGGGATGATATTAGAATATTACATAGTCTTCTGTCGTTCTTTAACAAATCCTACTGTAAATGATAAACTAGATATATTTCTTTCTATTCAAGGTTCATTTGGAGAAACCGACAACTTTTGCTAGTACGTTATATAAACTAAACCTGAAAATTGAATGTTCAGCAAGACAATATTTATGTGTTGCTGCGATTTATCTCTCTACTCAGTGTCTGTTTTCTAAGATCGAAAGTACAATTACGAGAAAAAGAATCCCTGCGAGTGGCAACTACCATCAATGTTACTATTTTTTAATGGATTTCATCAAAAATGCAGGAAATAATTTCATCAACTCTATAAAAGTTAATATTAAAAATATTTGGTGAAAAGCTTATTAACCCCTTGGGGACGAGCGACCGGTACACGTGCCACATAAGGTGCTCAGAATCCTCGATTATTCTCACCAGTAAATATTTATTGTAAATTTTGCCTTATTTATTTAGAGCATTTTCCCTATTCAATTAGGCAAAAATTTCTGTTGTGAAAAACCGGTGATAAAAGATTAAAAATTCTGTGAACGACGCTCCTCCCGAAGGGGTTAAGCTAAAAGTCATTTTGAAATAAAACATTAACTAACATAAGCAGAAATAAATCATTTTGTATATTAAAACATTAAGTAAAAAAGAAAATATTCCGATGTATTGAAAAATCGATATATTGCTATTTTCCTGTCCGATATTTATGTTTTAACACGATATATTGAAAGATTGATTAATCGATATTTTGAAATCCTTTGCCAGCACTATTTAGACATTATATCGAAGTACATGGTGAAAGTATTTTGTGGAAGTATCATCAGATTCAGCTGATACAACGTTAATCGCTCTGTTGAGTTTTATTCTACGGAGTTATATCGTTTAGCCAAAAAAAAAAAAAAAAAAAAAAAAAAAAAGACTATTTCAGAAACAATTAATTTATCGAAATTAGCGAACAAATATAAAATGTCTTGGTGAGTCGAATTTTAGATGGCACCTTTATTTGAAGAAGTTCCACGGAAGAAATTGTAAAACAGTTGCTGACATTAATTTTCAGCTCTACATGATTCGTTTAAGGCTGCCCGTTACTCAGTTCTCAAATTCCCCTCTGTATTAGTATTAAGTCTATGGGCATTTGATGCACTCTTATATTTAAAATATCTCCTCGGGAAATTGATATTTTTAACTCCTTTTTTTTGTGTACTCTTCCTAAAGGATGTCTCTATTTTTCTTAGTTGTCAAAATATTTCTAAAATCTATGCTTAATTTAATATTTTATGTGCTAAAAGCGAACGAACTGGGAGTAAAATTTTAACACTTCATATAAAATTAAGCATAGATTTTAGAAATATCTTGACAACTAAGAAAAAAAGAGACATCCTTTCAGAAGAGCATACAGAAAACAGAAATAAAAAATATTAATATCCTGAGGAGATATTTTAAAGATAAGAATGCAGAAAATGCCCATAGACTTAACATTACCGAAGGGAATTCGGAAACTCAGTGACGAGCAGACTTTAATTGCTTTCACAAAATGCTTCCGCCACTTGCTTTGAAATGTGGACTGAAGCAGAAGACCACTGCATGTCTTCTAAGAAAATAATTTTGAAAAATAACAAGTTTATTTTTCCCTTATAACTTTGGATATTTACCGATTTTGAATGATGCCAGTCACGGTTTTAGTGATTAGTCTGTATTTACCAAGAATGATTGTTATATTTATTTTGTTTCCTGCTATTTACAGAGATGCTTTGAAGTTGCCAAAGATTCATTAATATAACCCCCCCCCCCCCTAAAAGAAAAGTAGACAATCAAAAATAGTATTAGGAAAGTAGTTAATTTTTGATGACATCATATAGCCCTTATATAGGGTGTTTCAAAACTATATGTCGTAAAGGCAGGTAGAGGGAACCGAAATAAGCAGATTTCGTATAGGAATGTGGGTGCGGAAACGCAGCGTTGAGACAGTAGAGGGCGCTGTTGAGTTCGGCGGATGAAAACGCTTCGCTGACTTGAATTTCATTCACCGCACTGATTTCGAGCAACATGCATAGTAACACCAATGCGGAGCTTGCCGACATGCATTTCATGTATAGGGCTACGCAAGAAAATGGTTCACACCCAACGCACGTCCACTAGGTCTCGAACTTGTCGAAGGACTATCCTCTACTGTGCGTAGGACTGTCCTTTACTGCAGCCTTCCACTGCAGAAATTCTGCGATATCTTCCACTACCCGTATCTCGCCTCGAAGGATAAACGATCCACTCGAGCTTCCCGATGAAGACAGTTACATGTTCGGATATCCGGCAAATTCCTACCCGGGAATCGTTTCATGTACAACTTTTGAGCAGCCGCTCCATTTCCTTTCGCAGCCCCATATATGAAATGCATATCGGCAAGCTCCGAATTGGTGTAACGACGAGTGTTGGTCGAAATCAGTGAGGAGAATGGCGATTCAAGCCAGCGATGTGCTTTTATACACCGAACTCAACAGCGTCCTCTACTGCTTCAACGCTGCATTTCCGCACCCACATTCCTATACGAAATCTGCTAGTTTAGGTCCCCTTTACCCGCCCTTTACACTTCTAACATATAGTTTTAAAACACCCTGTATAAAAAATATCCTTTGAATCATCTTATTATTTTATCAATCTATAAAAGTAATAAAAATAATTTTATTTATCATACTATTATTTTTAATAATGAATTCTTTAAAATATTTTTTTTATGTTTCCGTTAAATTTCCAGCTTGTTCCGCTCACCAAAAACGGCGCAAGAAAAATTGTTGTGCTATTCACTGTGTTTAATCTTTATAATCATGATGGTGTTCTTGGCAGCTTTATGCATAATATCAGAAAGATGGAAAGGTGAGGAAACTGTTCTTTGATATTTCCTTTTTCTATGTAAACGGAATTATTTAAAAATTATATTTAAATGCTCCCACAAAACAATGCTTATATCTGACGATTTGATATTATTTTTTAGGTTGTTGAATGATTTCCCTTATACTTTGCTTAACTTCATTACAATAATACTCATAGTCATCCCATCTTCCAAATTTACTTTACAGCTATCATTTCAAACCGGTGGCGATATTTCCGAAATGGATGAAGAAATGTTGGCTAATTTATTAATATTAATCCAAGCATGGAGAATAAATAATATTACGATTTCAAACCAATTAAAACCAAATTCGATTGGCAAATCTCTTGTAGAATTGACCAAAGTCACGTGGCAAACATCGAGAAATTTTTCCGCCTCTAAATTAAACACTTAATAGGTTCCGCTCTCAGTCATGAGACCGAGTATTTATTTGAAAAATCGCTCTTACTGATGACATTTTTTAAGCGTGTGCCAGTTTTTATTTTAAAAAGTCATGTCTTCTAAACTATGCAAAGTATTGTTATACAAATTATACTTTTAGAAGAAGACTGAAAGAATTATAAAATTAACTAGTTAAGGTGTCGCTTCACTTAAACTTCCTGATCGTTAAATCCTATGTTAACCTATAAGAAAATTTAAAAGTGCGATTCCTCATTACCTAATATAATTAACAAAATACGACTTTACTCCTCTGAAAGTAGACAGCAGACACCAACGCGATTCGTTTTTCAAAATTGTCTCCTTAAATTTTAAGTAGTTTTAAGACGGTAATAAAAATCCATCAAGTGCGAATTTCAAAATTTAGAGGATTTTTAAATACATGAAATTTAAGGAGACAATTTTTAAAAATGCACTTTGTCGGCATCTGACGTCTACTTTCTGATGGTGAAACCCGTGTTTTGATAATTATATTAGGTAATGAGGAATCGTGCTTTTAGTTTTTCTCATAGGTTAACATGGGTTTTAGTGATCGGGGAGTTTCAGTGAAGCGGCCGCTTAAAGAATCCTTTACTCACTAAAGTAGCCGGTTTAGATATAAAAATGAGACTGTAAGTTGTTAAATCCTACAAAAGACTCACCCATTTAGAGAGCAAAGACATCATTGGTAGCAAAATTCTAGAGTCTCGTATTTGAAAGGCAAATAAAATTAACTAGTGCACGAATTATATTTTGAAAGCTAATGTAAATCTCCCATTAATCTTTTTTTTATATATATAATTATGTTTTTAAAAAGATTTAACATTCAATATTTTTTCCACAGCGTCTCTCTCTAAACTAACAGTTTTTTACTTGAAAGAAGATGTCGTTTGTGAAACGGAAGCTTGCAAAGAAACTGGTAAATATATTTTATATTTCTTGAATGCTAGAGAAAGATGGGGCTAATTGCATGTAGCGGGTAAAAACACGCCATTAAGTGTTGTACTATTAATTGCATGTACATAAACGATAGACAGTTCCTACAAGTGGTTGGGTATTGTAGAAAAATATACTATCATTTAGAATGCTGTAAGTCATAGGGAGTGTCATATTTATACTCTTTTTATAAATTTTTAGATTTTTTTTATTAAAAAGAAAAAGTATATTTTAACCATAGTAATTCAACAATTAGTAATTTTACAGCGGTTGTGAGATACACAACATTTTTAGTGGCTATTTCTCTGTAAATAAACATACTACTTTCCATTGGATTTTTATTTTGGTCTTATTCAAAATATACAGAGTGAATGAAAATTACCTTTACAATTTTGACAATCCGTAATATTTGAAAGAAATAATTTTGACAAGTTACGTTACTTGCACATGTAACAGCAACACATAAAATTTCATTTGTATGCTTTTTTAATGCAAAAAAGGTTTGCAAATTTTTAAGATAGAAAAAAAAAAGGATTCCCAGCCTTATGGATTGGTCATGGCAGCCTTATACCTTCGGGAATTAGAATAGCGTGTACCGAATTACGGGGGCGTAATATGAAGACAAGGATACCGCAGTTGAAGTTATAATAGTTTTAGGTAGATTTGTTGCAGCGTACTTGGAAAGATTTGGAATATCGCTTGAAAATTATAAAAAACTCAAAAATAAAATAAAATAAAATAAATAAAATATGTTGATGTTATATTTAGAGTTTTTGGGAAGAAAACGCGATCATCCCCCCCCCCCCCCCCTACTAACTCCGTCAATCAACGGATATCTTATATCATCGCATAAAATTGTGACTGGTATAAATCGATTAGTAATAAAGTCTACTGATTAATGCAACACATAAATTTTGCTTGTTGGTCCTCTATATACACATAAATTCAAAATTAATTAAAAAAATTACAGTACTAACACGTATTTTGGATATCATATTTGGAATCTTTGGCTTCTTTTAGATTTCGATTCTTTTAGATTTCTTTAGATTCTCTAGATTTTGACTTCTGGTACGAAACGGCAAGTCATTCTTTTAAGTAGTTTATAAAATATGCAGGTATAAAGTTTGAAACTCCAACCGTTAAATGGTTTAGTTGTGAAAACGAATTTTTTCCCTGTATTTTTATAATCGTTGCAAAACAGATTGCATGAGAGTAGAAAGATTTTGAACATAACTGAAAAACCTACTTTGCTAAATGAGAAGTAAGTTTGGATTCGTCTATTTGTAGCTCCTAGAAATTTATTTTTGTACAAAAATTAATAGAATACAATTCATATTTTTAAAAATTAATATTGCATATATATATATATATATATATATATATATATATATACATATAGGGGAGATGGGGCACATGTGAACATCGCAATTTTTCGATAGTTATACGTTTTTTTATTTGAAAAAAATTACTAAAGATGATAGCACATGTAGACATATGGTTAAAATTTTTTGAAGCTCTATGACATTTTGTTTGTCCTCTGTAGCCAAAACACTGTTTTTAGATCTCAAAAGTAAAATCTTTGTTCCAAGTTGATAAGCGAATAACTTTATTTATTTATTCATTTATTTGAATTTGAGTGTTTTAACATATACTATGAATACTAATAAACATTTTTGATAAAGTTCTTTTTCTTCTAAAATTGAAAAATATTAATGATTTATCTATTTAACAGAAGCAGCAATGTGGGGCACTTGTGAACAGACTAGTTGGGGCAGATAGGAACATTTCATATGTGCCCTATTAATCATTCTGGGATTCTGTTTCTTTCAGTTAACTTAATGAGAAATAATGTCAGTTCCATTATCTACAATTTTCCTGAAATAGAAGATATTTTCCTCACACAAAGTTGATTTTGTATTGAAACTTCCACAAACACATCTTTCAGCAAATACATATAAAGAGCAACAAGCTCGTTTACGTTCAATTGTACTTTAAATAAATTTAATGTTTTCTAAAATGCAATAAGGGTTATATATTATTTTACTAAACGATTTACAACAATATTTTTTATGCATTGTTAATACAAAAGAACTTGAACATCTTTGCAAATTTTTCTATTACATTTGTTCTAAACTTGCAATGATGGCTTACTTCCATCTCTAAAACAGTTATGTATATGATGCTTTGAATGGAGATAGATACCAGTAATATTTTAAGAAAGTAAAATTTTTAAACTGTTAACTACCGTAAAATCCCGATTGTACCCCCCACCCCTCTTTCAAAAGCAAAAGAAGTAAGGGGGGGGGGGAGTTATAGTCGAGATTTTTTTAATCATTAAAAAACCCTTCTTTATCTATAATTTACGAGTAAATAATTCAAATAGAGGAGTGACAATCGTTCGTATTTCGGCAGATTTTCGATAAATAGTATGTAAATGCCCCTCCCTAAAATTTGCCCCAAACAAAAACCCTTAAGCAAAATTTAAAAGTTTTCATATCTTTTTTTTTTAAATTGCTTCTTTATTTTTTTATTTTATTGCAACAATACTTAATGAATCATCTAAGCCTCCTCCACCCCCCAAATCTAATTATTTTCATTTTATAATCTTTTGCTTAAAGTTATCACCCAGAAACTAGAGAAATATATTTATGTATATTTTCTTTATGGTGAATTTAAAAGGTAATATAACTAATGATTACGATGACAAATGAATAACAGAATAAAAAGCATGTTAAAGGATATTTTTTCCTAGTGTTCACATGTGCCCCACGTGTGTTCACAACTACCCCGCTGATGAGGCACATGTGAACAATTTTTTGAATTTGTAAAACTATTAAAAAATGTAAGAAGAACTATACAAGTGATTTTAAAAAAATACCATGTGTAAAGGAAAGTTCTGTTTACTATACTGAGTAGTTTTTGTTTATAGAAATTAATCCAGTTATGAGAAAAAGCTATATTTATGCGAACTGTTCACATGTGCCCCCATCTCCCCTATATATGAATATTAAGTAAATGTTAAAAATTACATAATTAATTAAAATTGAAGGATGTTTGGAATCCGAAGAATCTAACGAAGATTCCAAATATAACTTCAAAATTAAGGGCTAGTATGAAAATTTTAAACTTTTAGAATTTGTATATGTAGGTGATCGCCTAAACAAAACTAAATTATAGCATTAATTAGTAGCCGTTATTAATAATCTAATGGTATCCGTCACATTTTTATACGACGATTTGCGCAAGTTTATGGTGTGATCACTTTTTTTTCTATTACTGTACGAAGCCCTTCACAAAAATATAACAAGGCTGTTTTGCAGGCTGACGACCGATCAAGGAATTTTTCAGGGTACCAGCCTTTCCTTGTAGAAAAATTTGCCTTATTTAATCGCATCGCCTAAATAGATAAGAAAAATTTCTATAAGATAATACTGGTATTTCCCTGATCTGTCGCCATCCTGTTTCATTTCTTTCATATGAGAATCAAAGAAAAAATATAGGCATTTTTTG
This sequence comes from Maratus speciosus, assembly GCA_963932465.1. Lineage (NCBI taxonomy): Eukaryota > Metazoa > Arthropoda > Arachnida > Araneae > Salticidae > Maratus > Maratus speciosus. Next base: position 150,159,627 of record OZ010788.1, read on the forward strand.
CGTGAATCCAGCCGTTCAGGACATAAAGACCAATTTGTCCTGTGACGTCACACATACAGAAAAATAAAAAATAAATTCGATTTCATCAAAAGTGGTATCGTTGGAACGTTCTTGTCTAATGATTAGCTAAATAATGAGATCAAAACCAGACTCTAGCTTTAGCTTCTGATAGAGTGTTATTCTCGCTTTTTCCCCCTTTGTGAATGACTTCGCTGAAGAAATGGAACCACGTCTCATGAATCGTTGGATTCCGGGCGGATAGTTTCTATGCTTTTCTAGATCCTCATAACAAAACCTTTTCAACTCTACCACTCTCGACGAAATCCAGTACTAACAGTTTAGTATTCTTATTAAGACCGTTGAGCAGTGGTTCCCAAGGTGGGGCGTACGCCCCACAGGGGGCAATATGTCTTTTCAGGGGGGCAATTTCAATTTCTTATTAATATATATATATATATATATATTATGAAGGTAGTGTCGTAGTCTAAAAATAGAAATAATAGATGACAAAATTAAAAAATAACTGAATGAAAATTAATTTTCGAAACCTTTCTATTTCAAAGTTCAACATACATTTACACCAGAATAATTATCTGAATTTCTTTTACATATTTGGATATTTTTTACGCTTTAAAAATTCATGTTAATTTTTCGGGTTTTATTATTTTTGTAAAACACATTTCTTTTTTGTACTATTTATTTTTTTTAAACTTCTATTCATATTGCAATATGCCTGATAGAGGAGATTTTACATATGGAATTTCGTAGGGTATATCTAAAATTGACTATTTTGGCATGGTTAATATAAAAAATTGTTTTGAATTATTTAAATGAGGTGCTACTTTTATGAAATTAATAAACCCCCGTGCGCATCGTGGAAGGAAATGGGTAGAAAGTAAACTTCTTATGGCTCTTCTGCAGACTACATACGCAGTATATAAACATACTTCACGACACATGCATTTTAATATTTGAAATCGAAAAAAAAACATGGTGGCCAAGAAATAATAATGGGAAAAAGAAAGTCCGCTATCAAAGAAGATTCAGTGGCTTTAGAGCCAAAAAGATCATTAGGCTTGGCAGGTGGCAGGTAGACGACACGCCTCTTCTTCAGAATTTGGAAAAAGCAAAAGCAACGCCATTTTGTTGCTTTATATACTTTCTCTACGACTTAGGTTTTGTCAACGGAAATAGCTCATTTACAGAATGATCGATTACTCCTTTGAAAAGCACGCGATTTCTCTAGGTCGTTTACTTTTTTCATTAAAGGGACGGCCCCTCAAGACAAACTTGTCAACATCTGGAAACCATATGTTGACAAAGGTTTTACGTTCAGTTTAAGGTGATTCTGAAAAAAAAAAATACTTTTCCCCGTTCAACAACTCGAAACTTTTTGGAACTTTTTTTGTTTCATTTTTAAGTGTAAAAGCGATTTAAACGCAATTTGAATTATTGAAGTTATTTGTCATCGAATAATTTTTTTCACAATTTTCAGAAGCATAATTTTAGTTATGAATAATAAGCATATTTTTAAAGCGGTTCAGCGGGGAAAAAATATACTTTTGTATATTTTTTCCCCGCTCAATGATGTATTTTTTTTTTTAGTTAAAAAAAAGTAACAACTTTATGTAATTTTTGTAATATTTGAAAAACTTTGATGCTAATTAATAAAACAGGTCTTCTACTAAATTAAAATTACTTATAGAATAATTTATCTGTATAGATATGTAATAATATAATTCATATACATTTTAGCTAAAATAGGAGCCCATTATACGTACTTTATAAATTTAGTTTTTTTTTTTTCCCCTTTCACATCAAGATGGTATGTTATTTCCATTAAAATGTAAAGAATATTCTTCATTTCTACTATCCATTCATATTTTAATCCTTCCTTACAATAAAATTTTCTTTCCCACATGATCAATGAGATGTCTCCTAAAATACGCATCGTCAAATAAAATTTGTTGCAGGGAGTTAGTGTGTTAAAAAATCACTCTCACTTTAAAACAAGAAATGCGGTATGTATACTCGTATTATGCGTTTTATCAATTAAAGTTACAATGCCTCTTTAAATACGTAATGCAAAACTGAAGCAAAAAAAATTACTTATGTAACATCATTATTTGCACTTATTTCATACTTAATCAAACTAACAATGCGACTTATATACGATTTAAAATTGAAGTAGTATTAAGAAATTACTTAATATACTAAATTATTATTCTGCAATACTTTGAATTAAATATATATTTAAGGCTGTTCTTTTTTTTTTTTTTTTTTTTTTTTTAACTAATAATAATACAGCTGAACAGTGTGAATCTTCTTGGCACATTAACAAATTATTTTTTATAAGTTCATGAAATTTGCACACACTGTTCGTAATCGTATTAAAATTCTTTAGAATTGCACAGTATTTTTTATTTTATTGTAAATGTATTTCATCTGTAATCAGTTGTTTACCAATACTTTTGTTTTTAACCTCCTTCAGAATCTACAACTTTGGCACCATTTTCTAAAACTTTCTTAGCCTTTAACGAAAACAGATAAAGGCTATTCGACTTCTTATTACATAAACAAATATACCTGCAAATGCTTTGCATTTAATCATCATTTGAATGCATCAAAAAATATCAAGTTTTGATCTGAGATTTAAAAAAAAAAAAAAAAACGAAAGAAAAAGCTGTAAATCTAAGATCCAAAAATCTTTAATCACAAATCCATTCGGTTAAACATCCAAAGTATCTAGCAAACCAAATATTAGTCAAAAGGGCCAAATATCGAATCGTGGTCAAATATTCGTAGAATCACTCTGTAAAAAATGTCAGTTTTGGAGGTTTATGGCTGTATTTTTCATTATTTTTTAATTTTAGGGGTAGCGATATTACTTGTAATGATCAAATTAAATGGATCAATTTTTTTTTCCAGTTTTTCAAACTATTACATAAAAACATATGCTCCCTTCATTGTACATAATTGTGTTGGTCTTTTATACTTCATTTATATCTGGGCCTTTTTTTTTTTTTTTTTTTTGCAGTTTTCTTAGCCCATTCTTTCGCCTTCGAGAAAAATGACTAGTATATAAAGGAAAACTTTGTGTGGAACATGTATAAAAAAACACTCTTTTTTATCAATTGTTATGAACTTACATATACTATGTATATACATTTGCAATATACCATCGAAACTCGTTTAGATGAACATAGAATATATTCATATAAGTATTAAGCTTAACGCAAAATACTTTTAACATAAACTGTGTCCATATCCCCTGTCAAAATTACACAAGGATTTAATTACTGATAAAGTGAACTACTTACATCATAAACAAAATTTTAATCCGCCCGTCAGATTCATGTTAACAAGATTCAGCTATATTTGTATATAAAAAACAAAACTTGCTAAAATTAATTCGGGAATGAATGAAAAGGATTCCTTTTAGAAGGACTTCCGTCTTAGCAGATAAACGTATTCCATCTTTTATGGAATAAAAATTGTTATGGCGGAATCACTATAGGTATTCAAATAATTTTCCATTTTACCAGATATAATTGTTACATATTATGTTCAAGGTTGGAAATAGCACAATTGAGGTTTACTCTAACAGAGCGAAAAATGTCCGGACCAGTACACAAACCTGGATACCTTAGCTTATTGTGCTATTGCTCAACCTATTGAGCTATCCGGACGATACCTGGTTGATATTTTTCACTCTTATTTGTTGGACATGAAAAATTCCTTCATTATATTAGGTATTATTTCGCCTTTATCATGAAATATTTCTATTTAAGGCCGTTTTCACTGTATAATTCACCGTATAACGAACGGTGTCCCTGCTAAGACGTAAAAGACTTTGAAAAGCATCTTTTCTTATCCCTTGTGATTTTGTGCTAGCGAGTTACACTCCACTCGGATGAAAATGCTATACTTTTAGCATACACGTATGTGAAACTTATATATATATATATTAATTTTATAAATTATTGGTATTTAAATTCAAAAAATTACAAATCACAGTATTTGTGTTTGATTTCTTTGTAATAATCCGTGGAAAGATTTATAACGAAACTATATAAAGGGTATTTATTATAAAGGACTGAAAAAATTTGAAATATTTATAACTCTGAAACCACTCGGCAAAGGAAATCGGAACTTCTGTCTAAAACAACTTTTACCTTAGAATGCATTACATTTTATTGAGATTCCCAAATGCAAACTACCTACTTTCTGACACATTTTTTATTTCGTTTTTGCTTTGAAATGCATGATTATTATGCAGGCGTTATTCTTATTCAGGAACTATGTAATCAAAACGTTTTTTTTTTCCTTTTTCATAAAGGTAGACGACTTTCAGTAAATTTTGTCAAAGTTGTCAAAGTATTCGATTCGGACGCGACAGTAGAAGAAAGTAAAAAAATCTACCGCTGCAGGTGATTTACCGATTCTAGCTGGCCAAAATTATTTTTGGCGTCATGCATCTCCATGAAATTGAAAAATGGTATAGATATTCCTAACGGTATGTTTGGTATTGCAAAATGAACGAGTAGCAGTCATGTTCGTTACAGGAACATTCATAAGAATTTCATTGCATTACGGCCTATAAGGGAAAATCGTTTGCGGTGGTTTTTAATGATGTTTCATAATTTCAAACACACTAAAATTTATATACATATTTATGAAGTGCACTACAAAATGCTTGCTATAGAATATGGTATGGATAGCATTTATCGATCATTAACAATTTACAGGGACACTAAAAAGAATTACGGTTACATTATAGTCTATGGAGAAAAATCGTTTGTAGTGTATTTTGTTTATGTTACACTATTTCATGCATATTTAAATTGATATATATCTCCAAGATGTTCTGTAAAATGCTTACTATTGAATTTGACATGCATTGAATTCATCTTTCATATACAGAGGTCAAAAAATTAATCAGATTTCTCTCTAAGAACAATAATTGCTGGAAGTGCGTTTTCAGTTGTGAACGTGTTTTTAATTTTTTTTTTTTAATTGCATACTATTGTGTATATATTCAATAGATATACAGGGATCCACAAAAAATTTCAAGTACATTTCCGTTTATTGACGGAAATTGCTGAAAAAGAATTTTCAACTGTGCTATGCGTTCCCTAACCGTTCTAAGTTTTAGCATATTATGCATTATATGATACATCTATACAGGGAAAAATTCATGTACAGGGATGTACAAAACTTTCAGTTATTTTTCGCCTTAAGCGGAAATTTTGTTTTCAAACGTGTTATGCGTTTTAATAATTATTAATATGCATCGTTTTTCACGTTATTAAACTATAAAGTTTTATTATAGTAGTCTGAATGCGCTGAAAAATGTTTCATAATCTGCTTAACGCATGATTTTACATTCTTGTTGATAATTTTAATGATACTTTCTTAACGATATAGAAGCTAAAGGCTAATTCTATGAAAACTTGTCATGTCTGTCACACAGCTGAAAATCGCTATGCTTGTTGTCCACCGTTATTTTCGAAAAGTTTGCGTCGCGTTATTCAATTGATGAGATATATCCGATAAAATAAGTCACATTTCTCCGTTCTAAAATACTGGTAGCCAAAAATCGTAATATGTGACAGACATGACAAGTTTTCATGGAATTAGCCTGAAGTGATAAAACTATTTTTGTATTAATTATAATAGCAAATCATAAAAATTATTTTTTTTTCTAAAATTCTATTAAAATTTGAGATACGAAACAAACATTTGATACGTAGGCGTAACTTGGGCTCTATGGCTAGGGGGGGGGGGGTGAGTTTTGAGGCCCTTTTCTACAAATCTATAACCCCCCCCCCTCCCACCACCACCACCACCTTACCAGGGATCTGTCCAGACTTTTCTCTCAAGGTCCTGTTTTTGTGAAATTGTGAAGAGCTTTTTTACATTTGTGAAAATTCTTAGTCCTAATTCTGAGAATTTGAAACGAATGTTATACTCAAGGTTCTTTTTTATATATTTTTAAGAAGATATATGTATGTCAAATACATATTTTTTCTTTATATATGTAAAAGTGACAGGTCAGATTTTACTTTTAAATGATTAAATTTGTGAAAGATTCAGTTTAGAACGGGAAAATATTTCGTAAAAAGACCATTTTTAAGACCAAAGAATTTTGTGAAAGGTCCTTTTTTAAGATGAAAAGTTTTGTGAAGGGTCCTGTTTTGAGATGAAAAAATTTATGAAGGCTGCTGTTTTGAAATGAAAAATTTTGTGAAGGATCCTTTAAAGTACAACCTTTTTAAGAGAAGGGTCACTTACAAAAATGTTTGGGTTGTCGAGGGCCACATCAGTAACACAGCGATCATTCTATTTCGGAGAGGTGGGGAGATCTGTGGCCTATAAAAAACAAGATTTTAGAGAAGTGGCAGTTTTACCCCTTTAGGTTTGCCTACCCACTACATACCATACCCAATTCAGCAGACAAGGATATATCAACAGCTTATGTTTGTATATATAACAGAGATATAGCAAAAATTATTTTCAAAGAGTGAAAATATTCCTTGTCTTTATTCGGGGGGATTAAATTTTGCTTTATTAAAAGTGGTAAAAAATAAACATATGCATGACAGTGCCAAAAAAAAAAGTGAACTTTACGATCGAAGTTAAATTGACGAAACTCTCAATTTTTCTGCAGCCGATCAACAAAATTTTACATTTTTCCGCGCCTGATCGACAAAATTCGCGATTTTTCCACACCTTATCAATAGAATTTGCGAATTTTCCGCGCCTAGTCAACGAAATTCGCAATTGTTAACTGACTGACGAAATTAAAAAAAATTTCCCGTACGAATTGTCGAAATTCACAACTTTTTCTCGCGATTTTATCTTAGCTAATCGAAGAAATTTGCAATTTTTTCGCACTTAATCGAAAAAATTCACGATTTTTTCTCTGCTCGATCAACGATATTTGCGATTTTTCCGCACCCGATCGACAAATTTCGCAATTTTTCCGCGCTTTTTATAGACAAAATTCGCAATTTTTCCGCGCCCTATCGACAAAATTCGAAAATTTTCTGCGCCCGATCGACAGAACTCGCGATTTTTTCGTGCCCGATCGACGAAATTCCCGATTCTTAACTGATTGATGAAAATTGAAATTTTTCTCTCGACAAATTGCCGAAATTCACAACTTTTTCTCGCAATAAACTAACGAAACTCGCGATTTTTCCGCAGCCGATCAATAAAATTTGCATTTATTCCATGCCCTATCAACAGAACTCGCGATTTTTCCGCACCCGATCGACGAAACTCGGGATTTTTCCGCACCCAGTAAACTAAATTTGTAATTTTTCCATGCCCAATCCACAAAACTCACGATTTTTCCGCACCCGATCAACGAAAATTGCAATTTTTCCGAGCCCAATCGGTGAAATTATCATATCTTAAATGACTGACGAAAATTGCAATTTTCCCGTGGCAAATTGGAGAAATTCGCTGTTTTTTCCAACGATAAACTGACGAAACCAGTGACATTTCCGCGCCCGGTCGACGAAACGCTCGACTTTTCTGCGCACGAACAACAAAACGCGCGATTTTTCAGCGGCCGATCGAAGATACTCATGATTTTTTTCATGCCTAATCAACGAAACTCTTGATTTTACCGCATCCGATCGAAGAAACTCGCGATTTTTTCGCGCCCAATCGACGAAACCCGATTTTTCACGCTCAGTCAACGAAATTCGTAATTCCTAATTGACTGATGAAATTCGCAATTTTCCCGCGTTAAATTGGCGAAATTCACACCTTTTTCTCCAGATAAACTGACGAAACTCGCGATTTTCCCGTGCACGATCAACAAAATTCGCGACTTTTACGCGCGCGATCGATGAAACACGCGATTTTTCCGCGCCCAATCGATGAAATTCGAGGTATTTTTCAACTAGCGACTGACGAAATTAGAAACTTGGGAATTTCCTATATTGATACAAATGTTATCGGCCGAGCGATTAATGAAATTCGCGATTTTTAACTGACTGACGAAATTTACAATTGTTCTCCGGGGCAAACTGACGAAAGTCACGATTTTTTCCTGCAATCTATGGTAAAAAATCTCAATTTTTGCCAATTATAAATTGACGAAATTCGCGGGCCACTTGTTAACCCGTCGCGAGCCACTTTTGGCCTACGGGCCACAGGTTGTGCATCCCTACTTTAAAGGACCCAATTTGTTCTTAAACAGATCCATGCTTACCCATTACACACACCTAAATTAAATACTTAAAAACTTTAATATTTAAACAATAAAATTCAAATGTTCAACGAAAACGTAGAGTAAGATCAGAAATTAAACATTTTATTTATTTAAAGCATAAAATGTTTTTAATTTTACACCTTTTTAAAATGAACTTCCCTTAAAGACCTAAATAATAATATTCAGTTTTATTTTATCCCAACTAACCCGGGGAGTCTTGCCGGGTCCGTAAAAAATAGCATAAACGCGAGAAAACTCTAAAAATCGCAAAAAATAGCGGCACGAATTTCATACCATTTCATATAACATTTATTGAAAAGATAACAAAATGCACTATATTGCATTAGAAGATTGAAACCTGATTAATCTCACTGATGTGATAAAACGCAGCAAATTATGAAAAAATGCTAACATTTAAAAAAATCGCAGAGGAAAAAAAATACCATTGGGCTAAAATATTAAAACAGAATTTCTTTTATGAATGTGAAAAAAAAAATTGCAGTAGAACGCGAAATATCTGTGAAATAGCATAAAAATTTTCAAAAGTGTCTGTAAGAATTACGAACAAATATTATTCAAAACAAGAAAGAATTTATTATATTGGGCTGAAAGATTAAATTCGGATTGCTTTTACTAATGTGAAAAAATAGCCGCAGATTGTCAGTAAAACCAGAAAATAATCGCATTAAAAATCGGTAAGAATTCAAAAATCGCAAATAGCAAAATTTTCTGCAGTAACCTAAAACATTGTAAATTGAAATTCGTACACGAATGTCAAAATATCGTCGAGAAATGCAAAAAAGCTATAAAAAACGTATTAAAAATCGTGGAGGACAAAATTTACTATATAAGGCTAAAAGTTTGAAACCAAATTCGTTTTCAAATGTCAAAAGAAAAAAAAATACACAAGAAAAGAAAAAAAAGATGCAATAAATTTTATTAAAAATCGCTAAATATTCAAAAAGCGCGAAGAATAATTAGTATATTAGGCTAAAAGCTTGAAATCAAATTCTTCTTAAGAATGTCAAATATCACTACGGAACGCAAAAAAAAAAAAATGCTAAAAAATCAAAAATCACACAGGACAAAATTTACTATATTAGGCTAAAACTTTAAAACAAAAATTCCATTAAGAAATCTTTTTAAAAATCACTGTGGGGCGCGATAAACTTCTAAATACCGCATTGAAAATAGCACTGAAATTTAGTAATTCTAAATAAATTAGTAAAAATTCAAAAATCGTGGAGGACAAAACAGACTTTATAAGGCTAAAAGTTCAAAACCGAATTCTTTTTCAGAATGTCAAAAAATCGCGTGAAATGCGAACAAATGCTAAAAGTAGCTAAAAAATGCATTGAAAGCAGCATTAAAAATCACAAAGAATAATATTTTATATTAGGCTGAAAGTTTAAAACATAATTCCTTTCCCTTATGTCAAAAAATCATCAAGAAGCGCGAACAAAACAAATGCTAAAAACTGCATTAAAAACACACACACACACACAAAAAGCAATTTAACAAATTACAACGACCATTTGGAAAATTATTTTTTCAAAGACTAAAATTTAAGACATAAAAAATCGCACGGAGTTGATCATACATTACGTACGCCATGAATTAAACATTAATAGTGTTATTACACGCAAAAATTGTAAGCGACAAAAATCGCCGGCGACTTGTCAGATTTCCAGAAACTTACGTATTATCCACCAGAAACTTATGTATTATCCAAGCATTTCATTGGCTGTTGAGGAAAAGGTTTTTCCATCGTCAGATTTCTTGGAAATCTGAAGACCAATTTTAAAGGAAATTTCATTTTTAAACTTCTAAACATCCCATAATATTACGTTTTACATCGTCTTATAGAGAAAAAAATGTACTTTTAAATGCAATTTGTTTGAAAACTGTATCTCAATTTGTTTCTGAGTTATTAATTTTTATTTTTTTGTAGTTCCTATTACTTTTTTGTCATAGTGGCAACAGAAGAATCCATCTCTGTTGAAAGTAAAGGAAATACTGATTACTGTATAGACCTATCAGAAAGCGAGTAAAATGCGGATTCCATTCAACCAATAAAAAGCTTCAGATATGTTTTTGATTTCCTACCCTGACGAGGACAATAACCATTTTTCCAAATGGTTAAAAAAGAAAAAGGAGGACTAAACATTTATTCAAATGAAGTGGCAGAAATTAAATCAAGTGGCAGAAAATTTCGGTCAAGTTCGTTAATGCGCAAAATCGGACCACGGGGATGGAAATAGGGAGGGGTTTTATGAAGAAAAAAAAAAAAAAAAAAAAAAAAAAAACCCATAACGTCTTAATTATAATATATATCAAATCAGTTTAAAGTTATTATTATTTCTAAGAAAGGGGCCAAAAATTTATGTATCACTGATTTTTGATAAAATTTAAAATGTGTGAAGGGGCGCAAAAAATAGGGTTTTAGGGAGAAAAATATTCATAACTTCGTCAATTAACAAGATATCAAATTCAATTAAATATATTATAGATCTTAATACTAATTACAACTTTTATACTGACAAGTTTTGATAGGACAAACTCTTAGCAGAAAAAAAAGGGGGGGGGGTTAAGAAGAAAAAAATTCATTACTTCATTTTATTCACAAGATATCCAATCCGCTTAAATTTATGTACACCTTCTTAATATTATCTACCACTTTTATATTGACATGTTTTTGATAGGAACAACTCTTGCAGCAAAAAGAAATTAAACAAAAATAGGGTTTGACGAAAAAATTATCGTATTAAGGTTGTACTCAAATCCAAACTCCTTATTTTCTGACTCATTTTTAAATTCATTTTTCTCTCAAACGCATCCAATGGGCAGGTTCTGATCGATTTTAGGATAAAAGGTAGAATATATTTCAAAAATTCATTCAAAATGGGCATTTTAAACCGAATATCCCTAAGCGATAGTGCTGAAAACGGAAAAAAAAAATGGTCGTACTGAGAAAATAATTGTTTGTAAACCAAGTTCTGATAATTTGAATGAAAAATAAAATACAGGTCGCTTATAAATCTCTTCAAAAAATCACGTCCGCAAGTTTCATGTTTTTACTTTTAAAAATGAGCCTAAAAATGTGTCAGAAAATTTCGAATTGTGGAGCGTGGAAAAATATTTCTTTTATATCACGTTAACATGATTCTGATAAAATCAGCTCTTACATAAAAATGAAACTAAAAACTTTCAAAAGTGGCCAGATAAAATTATTAAACTGGGTTTATTTTTCATCTTGATTTTACTTTTGTTGGTGAAATTAGTACTTAACTTCGAAATCTACCCTGCCTGTAGGCCGAGCCGGCAGGGATTTTTTTTTTTTTTTTAGTATAATCAGTTTCTCAGTCAAAGTTCGGCTCAAGGGGATAGGTGGGAGGTAAGTTGTTGATAGTTAGTCCAGTGGTCACCGTATATTTAAGTCATTGTTTAATTGAATCAGTATTTTTAATGAATGCAATCATGACCTCATCTCGTCTCAACAAATTAAGTTTCCCCTTATCTAACCTTTGCACTGTTATTTAAAAGAAAATCATTGTCGCTAAAACCTATCAGGAACTTTCCCACCCCCACTCCTCCTCAAAAATATATCCTGTTTATGAAGTAGAATTTTTAACAGTGATTTGAAACAATCTGATTCTTTATGTAGCTTAAGGTTATTCGCGACAATGCGACCGCTATCATTTTTTGAAACTGTTGAACAATTTTCACTTAACCCATATATCTACTATGTGTTTCTTCATTTTTAAATTTAACAATAGCCGTTTAAATGAAATATTTTCGTTAAATGGAATATGATTCAAGAAAGTGGTAAATTTCGATTAATCTAAAAACACTAACACTTGATTTTGATTCATAAAAGTGGCTAATACGATTAATTAGTGATTAAAAAAACCAGCCATTATTGCATTTTTTAGGTCTGGGATGGGTTTTAAACCCGACACCCCCCCCCCCTCTTCACACACACACCATTCGCCTCACTATTGATAAATACGAAATTTAATGAGTAATTTTTACAAGTTGTTCTCAAATCCATTTTCTGGCACAATTTTTAAAATCATTTTTGTTCGGAAATGTAAGAAATTAGCAAGCTTGTAATAATTACTAAGAAACTATATAATACAACGGTTTTTCTCGTTTTTCGGTAAAAAAATTTTTTTTTCAAGAAGTGCTGTCAAAAGTGGCATTTTATACGAATTTCCGGACACGACAGGGCAGGAAAGCGAAATAACCGCCGTTCTGAAACAATAGTCGCTTATAACTCAAGAACGCAATTAATTTATTGAAGAATGAAAATATTGAATTACAAATCACTTCAATAATCATGCCTGCAAGTATCACTTTATGTTTAAAAAACGTTTCAATGTTTCGCGTTCTTCAACAGAGAAAAATGTTTTTTTAAAACTTCTTTCTAGTAAATTTTTCTAACACTTCCTAACACTAAAAATTTGACTTTCTACAAGTAAAAACTAGTACTTTAATTTAAAACATTTTATTCATTCGGCCTTAAATTACTTAAAATTGCATAGTTGGAAATTAAAGTACATAGTAAATCAGATATTTAATCAAATATTATACATTTATTTACGAAGGAAAAAAAAAGAGAGCCGATTAATCATAAGATCAGAGCACTCATTAGATATAGCATTTTGGCATTAAAGTGAAATTTGTCACAAAAACCCAGATTTTCATTCTATGTTGAACATAAAATTATTATGAAGGTAACTTGAATTAGTTCAAATATGTTGCATCAGAATATGCTCGGAATTATATATACATATATGTACATATACACTATATAGCCATTAATGACCGGCGACGGCAACTTTCAATTTTAGACATTTTGTCGAATATTTATAAATATACTTGACAGATTCTTCTGGAATTTCAGGATAAAAAATAATAGGTATGACCTCATATTTAACAATGTCGATTTGTTAAGGGGGGGGGGGGGGCAATTAGGGGGCCAACAAAAAATCAAAGAAAAAAATAATACTTGGGATCACCCTGTAAAATAAAATGCACGAAATGATCTACCGCTATCGAATGTAAATAAACAGACATTCTGTAATATGTGTATTATTTTGTGTAAGAATAGCACGTATATTAACAGAAATATAGCGATTTATTTAAAATAATTAAAAAATTCTTGCATGTTTTTTGCTTATTACATGCAGGGTTTTCAACCAAATTTAACACCGATTTCAGAAAAATTGACAAAATACAGTAGAAACAATATAGTGCAATTGGAATATAAATATATTAAATATTTTAAGAAATATGAGCAGTTGTATGGAATACTTTTTATCTGCGCATGTGCGAACGATAACAAGGATCATTTTACATAATTTAATAGTCAACTCTATCGAGCAACACTAAAAAAATCTAGTCAAATATCGTAAAAATTCAGAAAGATGATCAATCCTGAAATTCCAGAAGAATCTGTCAAGTATATTTCTAAATATTCGACAAAATGTCTAAAATTGAAAGTTGCCGGTCAATAATGGCAATATAGTGTATATGTGTGCGTGTGTGTTTGTATTTTTAAGTTCGACAATGTATGCCAATTTATAAGAGGGAAGCGATTCCAGACCATAAGAAAAGAACAACCAAACAGAATTATGGAAAGGAAATGAAGAATTATACAAAGAATGAAAACATTAAAAAACTGGCTCATCTACAGATTTTCAATTATCATTGTTAAAAATGTATACATTTTTATATAAACATTGATTAGCTTAAAATAATGATTACGCTCTGGACAATATGAATTTCAGACGTGGGATTATTAGATAGGACATTTTAAAAATCTTTTATGTCGTCGAATTTTGACAGAGACCACCTAGTGGTTAATAATGTTTCAAAATGTTTAGTAAAATATAAATGCTTTCTAAACTTTGACGTAAAAAGCAAAACACCAGTAAACATGACAATTGAAGCGATCTAGATTCAAACAGATTTTTCATTTTTCGATAACTGAATCATATTTTAAGTGATATGCGATTTTTGTGACGTTGAAATTCGTTTCAAAACACTAGCTTTGACAGCATTTTCTAAAAAATCGCAAGCCTTTATTGATAAAAGGAAAACAAAATATTCGATTTCATAGCTTCTGAATAGAAATACACATGTCTGTCTCATGATTTTACAATCAGAAAACGATTAGCTTCTGAATAGCGTACCTATCGTGTGTACCTGTATTAACACGTACGACATTTACATTACTGTAAAAAAATGCTGTTAGATTCTTTAGCAACCTTATGGAAACATCTGAACAATTCAAGAATGTTGCTGAAGCTGAGTACCTATCAGTCCAGCTTTAACAACCCAAAATGGATTTAGGAATTATGCCAGAAATTAGGCAGTTTAGCTTTGAAAACAAGCTTAAATGTCATCTCAGATAGCTACTTTCTAACGCATTCGCGATTTCTAAACTATACTGAATACTGTCACATATTATTTCTAATGTCAACATCCACTTTTATAAGCACATACAAAACACAGACGATGGATAAGATATTATTCAAAAAAAAATTGTCAACAGAGACTTTAAAGAGTACATTCACATATCGCTAAAACACGTTGTTTTCTTGAAAATTGCTGTTAACCCATTCGCTGCCAAAGCTATAAAGTAAAAAATTCAAATTTCTTGTTGAAAGTCGTATGCCACCACGAATTCAGAAATGTAAATTTCGCTTTACTAATACAGCAAAATTTCTGCCAATAAATAAAGCAATTTTTTAATTCTAAAATAGTGGTGACAAAGTAATAAATAAATTAAAGCCACGAGTATACTCGTGGTTGGCAGCGAATAGGTTAATTAAAAATGAATGAAAAGACGTATCCGCAAAAAATCTCAATGATTACAGTGAAAAAAAAATTCGCAAGTTTTCATACATTTTTATTAAAATTCTAAATTTTAGTTATTATTTTTTCCATTTTTCTATAAAAACACAACGCCTTTTAGAAAATAAATTTGATTTTTTAAAAGATTTTTGAGGTAGGAAAATAACTTAAAACTATTCATCAGGTAACAATCGAATGCAAACAACATTTACATTAATGTAAAAAAATGCTTTTAGATTCTTTAGCCACCTTATGGAAATATCTGAAGAATTGAAGAATGTAGGTAAGAAAGTAATTGCCTAATTATATTTGAAATATTTATGTAGGAGAAAACGAAAATATCTTTATCGAAATAAGAAAGTAAAAAGTACGGAATCTTTGCAATTAAAATTTTAAAATGAAACAAAACCCACTTCAGACATAATTGACTAAAATAAGAAAAATAATGTTTTAAATGATTAAAAAAAAAAAGAAATTACGACCGAAATATAATTACACTTATTCACTCTTAAATACATTTAAAAATTAATTTTCTTGCACAAAATGTATATAGTTTACTCATAATTTCTCATATATTTATTTCCCAAGTTGCCAATTATTTTTTCTGAAAATTCATCTGAACTTTAACTTTCGATTTCAAAGATATACTCATGCAGCGGCTAATAACATAAGTGATTTTTTTTTCTTGTTTTTTCATATAGAATTTTCACTTCAAAATTTTATTAATAATTCAAATTAATTGTAAGGTTGATAAAACCTGGCGATGAATAAAATGATTTTTTAAAAACACGATTCTTGAATCAGTAGATAGGTTGTATAAACAAACATTAATGTATAAAGTAAGTTATGTAGACAAGCCATTTTCAGTTTTCAATTTTTCTTCTAATAGATCATTATTACATCCCTAATTTTGTTCTATGGAAATCTAATATTTATTAGAAGATTGCTCCAATTATCATGAAATTCAAATACATTATTTGTGAGATACAGATAGATGCCTCTTGGTCTTGTTGACAAACAAAAATTTTCAAGAAATATAACTTTTTGCTTTCTTTTGTGTAATGTTATTGAGTTAGCTCAGCTCCTCAATAGTAAATAATAATAATAATTATTATTATTTAAAATTTAAAAAATGATTTTAGTAGGGTTTTGATTATTCATGTGAACTGGAAAACATTCTAAATTTTAAGCTTACTATCTGAATGCAATCACATTACATTACGCAACACATGTGCTTATACTACGTAAAAAAATAAATATTTTTTCACATTTTAAAAATATCCTAGCCGGCGTAGTCATCCGATTTGTTGCATTTTCCATAGCATGCTATCTTTCTCTCTCTCTCTCTCTCTCTTTTTTTTTCCTTTTGAATGAGGAGGGGGGAATTTAATTCAATTCTACATTTAAAAAAGGTTCACAATGTTAATTTGGATAAATATTTCAATATAATGAAGTAATCATGCTTAGAATTTACAATATAGATTATATGAAAATTACGGAAATTATATCTTGCAAGTTACCTAATTTTGATGCAATAATAGTACAATGCCTTTATAGTAAAAGGGTATACGGGTAGTAAAATTCGATCGATCTAGATAATTTTGGATAAAAATTTAGAGAGCTTGCCACTATTGTCAAGTTAATGTTTGTTTATTTGCCTGATTCATTTAAGACTTTTCTGAAATGCAAACTTGATAGTTTCTGATACATTTTCTAATTCAGTTTTGTTTGCAAACGTGTCAAATTGGCAGGTGTACTTATTTAGAAACAACGCAATCGAACAGTTTTCCTTTTTCAGAAAGAAAGAGGAATTTTTAAGATATGCAGTTAAATTTGGTGTTTTGATTCGAATTTCTAGACGTGACAGCGCAGGAAAGGGAAAAAATTGTCGTTCTGAGATGATAATAGCTTCGGCCATCTGACTGTGGTCAAGTTCTATATGTGACTAATCTTCTGCTTATGTTTTAGACAAATCTTTTATTATATACCCTGTACGTATGTTCAATCCATGCTCAAAATTTCATGTTATTTATATGGTCATGATATTTACTGTTTTACATGTTATTTACATTTTAAAGAAATTCAGAAAATATTATTTCATACAGATGAATGATATGAAAAAATTTCAGCTTTTTGATAAAATCTTTAATAAATGTAGAAGTCATATTATCATGCTTTAAATAACTTTTTTAAGAAAACGTAAACTAAAAGCCATTAAATCGATTTATTTAAGCAAAACAAAAATAATATTTTTTTTATCATTTCGGATAGCATTATTTTCCCCTTTCCCTCCACAAAAATGAAGTATTTTACTTGTGTTTCTGAGAAACTCAGTTAAAAGTTATAATGGCAAAATGTAATTAATATTTTGAACACTATTTAAAAATTTAAAGTCCTGAGAGTCATTAAGACATTCCCGGATTCATGCGAATAATTGGTGTTAATTTCATCGCGCTGCTTTTCACATTTTCTAGGAATTGTGAAACAAACAAACAGGCAAATTTGTATATAAAAGGGTATGAAAAATAGTTTTTAGAAATATTTCTATAAATGCTGAAATACTAAATGAAATTCATAAGTCATACTTATCATTAACGAAAACGTGAAATTTGTTACAATTTTTATACTTTTTAAACATTATTTTATTTCAGCTCTCCAATAATAAGATAAATAACTCTATTTAGAAATTATCTTGGGTCAATCTTAAGATGACTAATATGCTATTTAATAGTTTAATAAATATTAATTTTAAAGAAAAATAACCATATTATAACCGTATTATGGCATACAAGTATGCACCAAATGTTACACTATGGTATGCTAAAAATATTCACTTTTTTTTATTTCTAGCATCTTGTTCTGAACAATCTTTAAAAATAGGATAAGGAAGGTATGTGGCCATGGTCAGGGGGTATATATCAAGTTATTTTTCGTTGCGCCGAAAATCTCAATTAGCAGAAGTCCTAATGGTTTTTTCACGGTGGGGAGTGACTCGTATTTGGAGGGAGAAATTTTGCTCCGTATGTGAATGTCCATCCGATAACGACGTATTTTTTGGTCTGGTTTTTCGCGTTTATTTTGCCGTACGATCATTCATCAACAGTGTGAGTAATTAGGAATGATATATGTCTTTTGGCTCTAAAGGGAATACCTGATCAAAGAAGTATGTCTTGAGAGGAAAGAAAAATAATTACTTAAAATGGATAAAAGCGCGAATCCAGATATGTTACTTGTGAATTATGTTATCCAAACAGTCTGGGTAGTCGGTCGACAACAAAAATCACTTGTTCTTAGTTAAGTACATACTAAAATCCATTATAAAATGTATCAATTCTATCAGATGTAATGCAAAATGGGGAGAGATTTCAAGAAATTTTACGAAGATAAAAATGTAGGCTATTTATCACTTTTAAATCTAAGGCAAGCTGCCCTTAAACAATAAAACATTTGTAGATGTAAATGCAACGGATCCTCATTGCATTAATAAAGTTATGTTAAAAACATTCCTGTAATAAAAAATATGATTTTAATAAATTAAAGAATGTGAAATCACTTATCAAAGTTAATGTTATTTTCGGATCCTTCCATGAAAATAAAAGTTTATTTTTTATGTAAAAAGATTTATGTGATATAGGAGGGATGGGGGGGGGGGACATCATCATTTTAGAGAGGCTTAGGCGGGGCACGACCAAAAAAAGGTTGGGAACCACTGCCGTAGAGTAAACAGCAAGTGGCCGAAATTCTGATTGTGCCGAGTGCCTCAACCTAAAATCGTCAAATAATTTTAATATACATCAAATATTACTACAATTATAGGCATATATACTGCAAATGGAACAAGATTTAAAAACTTCGCCTTTAACTCTTTAACTATGGCAACATGGTGACGGACGTGGTTGAAAGTTTGCAGTTTTCGTAAAGTCGTTTAATTTGAACACAAGTGTTTGTATATAGTAATAGTTGGCATAATTTTAATAACAGAGAATCTGCAATTAAATAACTCGTATCGAAATACTGGTATTAAAATGTAAAAACTTAATGAATCTTGCTACATGAGCTTTAACCCTGACGTTGGCAAAAGGTTAATATTACATTTAAGAATTATAATTTTCACATTTGCTATTTTGTTTTTCATACGACACCATTTTCATGAAAAATGTAATCATTGACATAATTAAGAAATTCAAAAGTCGTTTGAGAAAAAATAATTACCGTGTGAGACATTAATCACCGGTTTTGCCAAATCTGGCGGATTTCTTTTATTCAGAAATTTGGAATGTTACTCACGGAATGTCTATTATTATACAGAATGATTATAATCAAAGTTGCACTTTCAAAAGGCTATAAAAAAAGAGTCACTGGTCAGAATGACCTGATATTTTATCTGAGTATGCGTGAAGCAAAATGGGAATTTATTTTGTGGAAGAAATAAAGGTTAAACAGTTGGCCGATAGAATGCGCTGTACTCGTCATAAGATGCTAATTAAAAGGCGTGACATGTGCACCGCACATTATACTACTTGTGATAAAAAGGCGGGGAACATGCAGTTCCTGTTATTCTGCATCTGAGAACGTAGTCATGACTATCATTGAAGGATCGGGCTCTGGGGCTTGTGAAGCTTTTTTACCAGAAATGTGACTGTGCACCAGTTACATTGAAGAAATTCCGGACATTAAATGGTTTAAGAAACGGCTCTCGCCAGACGACTGAATTCGGTCTGAAGAACACGATTGATAAATTCGAAGAGACAGCCACATTTGAAGTGAAATGCATCCGCTGCCACAGACGACTATTTTTTAATTCTATTTCGCACCACTTTTTCAAAACAAAGTCATTTTACATATGCTTTGACAATATTTGGAAGAGAAGTATACTACAAAACGATACTTTTTAACGATAGCGGTGCGAAGAGAATATAAAAATAGTCGCCTGTGGCAGCCTTGGAAATGCGGCAGAGGGAGGAAAGCGTTTCGACGAAAGTGGAGGATGTGGCTATAGCATTGCAGGATGTGTTAAGCAGTGCTTTGGGAACGTGCAGTGCACAGGGGATTTCCCGAACTTTAGACATGCTTGTCGGCATGGTTCGTAAAATTTTACGAATCATACTGCAATGCTATCCATACAAAATTACGCATGTTCAGCAGTTGCTTCCTGCTGACCTGCCAAAACGAGAAGCTTTCGCCCTGCAGTTTCCTGCTCGACTGGAAGTGGGAAATGCATGGCCATGGCACATTTTGTGGTGGACAGATGAAGCCTATTTCCATTTCCAAGGTTCTGCCAATACTCAAATATGAGCCAGTGAGAATCCGTTCCAAATGCAATCATTGCCTCTTCATTCTGCAAAGGTCACTGTGTGGTGCGGGTTTACGTCAGCATTTATCGTTGGCTCTTTTTTTTTTCGAGGAGACTGGTCCTTCGCGTCCTGTCACATGTACAGTCAATGAGACATGATATGAATCTATTTTGAGCAACCAGTTCATTCCAGGGCCGCAACAGCACGGTTGTGTGGATAGCACAATTTTTATGGAAGATGGCGCTCCTCCGCATATATCAACACCAGTGAAGCAGCTGTTGAATCTTCATTTTGGAAATGACAGAATTATCAGTCGCCATTTCTCAACAGCCTAGCTGCCATGATCACCTGGCTTGAACACTTGCGACTTCTGACTGTGGGGTTACTTAAAACATGTTGCGTACGGGGGTCCAATTACAAACTTAGGTGAATTGAAAACACGCATTACGCAGCACATTTCCTTGAAACACTGTGATCGGTTGTGGAACATGCAGCTTTGCGCTTTCAGTTCGTATGAGAAAACGGTGAATATCACATTGAACATTTCTTAAGAAAGTCGTAGTCGACTTCCTTTTCTTTATGGTTTCATCAGTTTTTTCTTTTTCTATGGTTTTTGGCCTAGGCACAATTAAAAACCGATTTTGTTTTTGCTTTTTCTACAGTTTTTGGCCTAAGGACAATTGAAAACCGATTTTTTCCTATCCGCTGCGACGCCACCTTGATGGATAGGCTTTGAACAAAGAAAACCACAACAGCAGGCCACGTCTTTTAATTACAATCTTTTTTACGAGTACAGCGCCATCTATCGGTCAACTTTTGAACTTTTTTTTTCGTTCGCAAAACACATTCCCATTGCTTCACGTATACGCAGATGAAATATCAAGTTATTCTGACCAATTGTTCTTTTTTACTACTTTTTAAGGTCCAACTTTAATTATAATCACTCTTTATAATCAAAGATAAATATTCAAAATTTCTGGCGAGGATTCATAATTTATGAATAAAAAATCCGCCAGGTTTGGATAAACTGTTAATCATTGCTTACATGTGAGTGTTTAAAATTTCATCAAGCTAGTTAAAAAGTGATCGGCTCAAAACTGTTCTCAAAACTGCCCTGGGTTTGGGGGCTTGCCCTGACCATATGCCAAAAGCGGGATCCCAGGGTGGGTGATATCTCAAAACTGTTTTTAAGAAGAATCTAGATATTTTATCGCACAAAATTATGGATTAAACTCCGATTTTTGTTTGCTTTTTTTATTTGAAAATATAATAGTTTTGCTAATTATCAAAGTTTACCAATATCTTAAAAGATCATTTGAAGTTGGGTACATAATTGTCTTACAACAAGCATTTTCCTCACTTCACAACGCAGTTCCAAAAATAATTCGTTTTTACTTTTGTTTTTAATTTGAGAAATGTATGTTTTTCAGCTCAAAACCTATTGTCAAACATAGATCCATCAACTGACCCATGCGTGGACTTTTACCAATATGCTTGTGGAGAATGGATGAATAATCACCCGGTTAGAGAAGGTAAACAAGTTAGTAGGACTTATGACATTCGAAGGAAAGAAGTATCAGATGCGATAGTAGGTATTATCATAATAATGTTAATATATTTATATACATGCATGGCGCATTGAAAATTAGGCCTAATTGCAACAAACGTTTCAATACGTGTTGAAAATTGATATAAGGGTTCCAATATTAAAGAATAAATAAAAACAAGGGTGAATCTTTTTTAGTGAAGAATTTTACAAAACAAAAATAATGTCTCAAAATTTATCTTTAAATTTTCTGTTGCAGGTAAGTCAGTCTTAAAGTTACCTACGTTATGCTTCTTTTCTAGGGCATGATTAATGCATGATTCTACATGCCTGGGAAAAAGGCGTCTCTAAATAACACATTTCATACATGATTTACTTTCATACATGATGCATGATTTGCTTTCTATTTTCATTTCAAATTTCTATTTTCTTTCGATTTCATACATGATTTACTTTCAATTAATATTGTACCATTAGGTGGCTACACTTCAAATATTTTTCGGCATCAAAGTTTTAAGAACTTTATAAATCTCTCTGTTTAAGCTTTACTTTTCTTAAAACTTCATGAATTTATCTATTTTCTAATCCTCAATATGATTTTTAAAACAAAAAGCTGAGACTGGCCCCCTACACGTGAACTATACCCTGGAAAGTTTGGGACATCGGTTCGGTCTAGAGTAATTTTATTTTTCCAAGTAATAATATAGGCACAGTTTGCTTATTCACATTCGATTTTTTTACCTAAACTATGGCGATTCGCATTACGGAAATTTTATTATGAGTTTACAGTCGGGAACAGGAAATTACATGATGACATGGGACACATTTTTGACTTCATAATGGTTTTAGAACGGGTTGTTACTAAGAGAACTTACAGTTGTTGGCAGCTTTGTGTATAAATGTGTCTAAAGTGATTAAATTTAGTAATTTATTTTAAAAACTATTTAAATCCACTTATGTTTCGGAAATAATTTCCAATATGTAGTTTGTAAAAATTTCTGTAGTCATTGTGCTCTTACAATGTTAAAAATATAGTTAAGAGTAGATTTAAGGAATATTCATAGCATTGTCCATTGTTTTCCTAATGGTTACTGCTACTCGTTACCCATTAAGTTTATATCCTTCGATTCGTATGTTCCTAAATATAAATAAAGGCCACTTAAATGACCTAATATCAATCTTTTTGTTGAAATTTTTAAACCTAAATATTTTATAAATTAAATTTAGCAACAATAAAGAAAGAAAACACAGGCGTCAAGCATAGATCATGAAAAATTTTCAAGCAGTTCCAGAATACAACAAAACTTCTCTGTTTAATCGCTTATAGGTAATACTGCAGCCGAAATCTTTTATGCGCCCCTGTAAATGCATGATAAATGCTATGAATGTTATGATATTTCGCAACAAGTATCTTGTAGTGACCCCTCAGTAATGTATATCAATTTCATTATGTTTGAAATGGCGTAATTCATTAAAATACGCCGCAAACAATTTTTCCCCATAGACCATAATGTAAAGGAATTCTTTTGAGCATCCCTGTAAACAAACTACAAATTTTACCCATTTAATTTTCAAAAACAAACATGTCATAATAAACAACAATAACATATATCAATTACATGGCAATCCGAGTATATTTACGAGAGCTATATCACGGATAGATAGACAAACCCAATAGATAAACATGTTCAACTATGCTGGAAAGTGTTAATGAAAAGGCATATTATAAATAGAGCATTCAGTTAGTTCCCTATAAAAAGGTACTTCAATATTAAATGGTTTCCATAGAATTTCGCAAGTGCTGTTGACTACTTAAAAGAAAAATCTTCTCATCCACAAGTTGCGTTGTTACACGTAAACTTTACATCTTGTTACAATCTTTTGTAAAATCTTACATACTATGCTGACCCACCCAGCGTTGCCCGTACCCGTGATAATATTCTTAAACGAACCTAAAATTTGTATGAATTTATATCTTTAACTCAATTTTGTCTGAAATACGTACCCACTCACTGTATGAAAATGTTAGAAAATCTGCTAATAGTTGAAATTTGTTATGTAAATTTTGTTCATAATTTTTGGAAAATTGTATGTGGTATTAATGAACAAATTAAAACTTTAAAAAGCCCTCTACTGATGGAAAAATGAGTTAAAAGGGGGGGGGGGGTTGATTAGTAATGTATAGGCCAAAAGCTTTAAAACGATATGTCACATGGAAAAGTTCATTTCCTCAAAAATAGACCCCACCAATCAAAGGCCCGTGAGGAGTTTCACCTTCGGTCAAGCCTTCAAATGAGGTCGCATCTCGATGTAGCTTAATTAGGATTTGAGTTAGAAAATTGTACCACCCGGGGGGAAATTTGGGTGGGGGGGGGGGAGAAAAGTTCCTAATATGAAAGAGTGGTCCGAAGGCTTTCCGATGGTATCTCACACGAGGGTTTCTGAAAAAGTTTGAAACTTGCCCCCTGTGGGTCACCTAACCCCTGGAATTCACCTAACCCCTTCTTTGAAATTTTTATGTTTAATACATATTTATCGGGAGTCTCCGTCAGAAAACAACATATAAAGGATACTTGTTGTAGAAAATGCTACGGTTAGTGATGGGCGATTTCGATTTTTTTAATCGATTTAATCGATACTATGGCCAACTCGATTTAATCGATACTATGAATTTTTTAATCGATGTCTCTAAGACAAAATAAGGTAATATCATTTTCATTTTCCTTCAAAAATTGAAGATAATGTAGTCGGATGTGCCAATCCCAAAACTTTCATATGCCTCATAAATGTTAAAACTTCAAAATTCGCTATCACGGTGTCAAATTTAAATGATAACCTATGCGCATCATGAGGATTCAAAAAGGATAGGTTCGTTGAAGTATGTGCATTTTAAAAGAAAATATAAGCATTGCATTTTCCTAACAAATCATTGAATTACGGCCCACATCTTTTAGGCTAATGTCAGACAACGTCTTTTTGCACGCTTTTTTCGATCTTACGCCATCCCTACACCTTCGCTAGCATGTGTAGGGACGGTGTAAGAGCGAAAAAAAAGCGTGCAAAAAGACGTTCGTCTGCTGATATTAGCCTAGATGTCCGCAACGAAAAATCCCAATTCAAAGAGCATAAAAACGACAGCTGTTGGGCAGTATACACCCAAGCCTAATAAGGATCTATTTATCTGAAAGTGTAACAGAATATGAAGTTTGATTAAATTCCGTGCATTAGTTTTGAGATATGGCTATCACGAATATCATGCAAAAAAACAGTATAGCAGCGCAGCCTGTTACATGATTAACACGAAAAACTCAGGAACAACTTATGACAATGACACATAATATTAAGTTTGATGAAATTCCAGTCATTACTTCTTGAGATATTATCGCTAATATCGTGTAAATTCTGAAAAACAGTGTTAAATTCAGGGGCTGGTACGGATGGACAACCCCCTCCCCCCGGAACATTGAAATGTCCCTCATGAAGATTTGAGATTTTATGCTTAATGGACAGAAGTCCAATCCCCCCCCCCCCTCCCGAAACTCTAGAATGTCCCTCTCCTGAACCACAGAAATCCCTCCCGGAGAAAATGTCTGAATTCAACACTGCTAAAAAAAAAGCAGCATGGCAGCACAACCTGTTATATCATTTACACGAAAACCTAATCATGAACAACTTATGACAGAATATTAAGTTTGATGAAATTCCGTTCATTAGTTCTTGAGATATGATCCCTAAAATCGTTTAAATCCAGAAAAACGTGTTGAATTCCGGGGGTAGCCTGGAGGGACATGCCCCCCCCCCCCTCCGTACAACATTCAAATGTCCCCCCAGAAGGTTTGAGATTTTATGCTTAATGCACAAAAGTCCAATCCCCTTCCCCTCTGAACTGTCCCTCTCTGGATCCGCAGAAATCCCTCCCGGAGAAAATTGTCGGAATTCAACACTGCTGATAAAATCTGCATAACAACGCCCCCCTTTTGGGTGATTTACACCGAAATCTAATATGCAACAGTTTATGCCAACGTCTAACTGAATGTGAAGTTTGATGAAAATCCGTGCATTAGTTCTTGAGATAGAGCTATTGCGAAAATCGGGGAAAATGCAGCATAGCAGCGCCACCTGCCGGTAGATTTACATCAAAAAGTAATCAGCACCAATTTATATGAAAGTCTAATTGAATCTAAAGTTTCAACAGATTCTATGCATTAGTTCTTGAAATAGACCGCCCACATTTTTTTTGTCAGAGACAAACAAATAGACGGACAGACAATGTATAAAAATAGTCAAATCGTATTCCAGACAAGATCTTCTAAAACTATAAATCCTTCGAAAACCGGAAGTCGAAATTTTTCACGAATCCAACGCTTTCTTTTTCTAAAGACAAAAGAAAGCAAGAAAAAATTAACGCATCGATTCTGCTCGTAAATTAAGATCAGAAATGGCGAATCGATTCAGTTTAGATTCGATGCCGATGTCGATCTTTAGATGCGGGCAGAATCCTTATTTTTTGATTTACTTCAATTCTTTAGATTCGGGCGAATCGATTTAGTTCAGATTCGATGCCGATTTTTAGATGCGGGTGAAATTGTTATTTTTTTGATTTACTTCAATTCAAATCGCATCGCGCATGATCCACGATTCGGGTTGAATAGATTCCTCCAATTTTACTGTTTTAGTGGCAGAATTGCAGTAAAATTTTGTATAAGAGCCTCTTTTTTTTTTCTTTCTAGGTTCAGTGTTGAATGGCGGGTTGATTTCTTGACTGATCCGGTCGGGTTGGGGGGGGGGGGGATTTTAGTGTTCCGTAAGGGGGGGGATGCACATTTGTCCATTAAAAAGCATAAAATCTCAAAACTTTCGGGAGGGACATTCCAATGTTTCACCTGGTCACCCCCTGAATTCAATACTAGGTTAAATCGTTATAGTTTTGTTTGAAGCCTAGTTATTTGGGTTACTAGATTATTATGTTGTATTTTTCAAGTTCATCCCTTCTAATCCTTTCCGCCCCCCCCCCCCTTCCTCGCCAATTTTAATTTACAGGGCCGTTCAAAATATGCATGCTATTTTTAAAATGCCCAATTCTCGTTCTATTTTATTATAAATCCACATTTTGAAACCTTGACCAAAGATACATTTGAGGTCACCCCTCCCACCGTTTGAGACTTACCTGTCCCCGTGGGGGGGGGGGGGCATATTTATTGTTTCTTCCAAACCATCTCGTGTAACATATTGTTGAAAAGCTTTTAATGTCCTCTTTTATTTTCTGCACGCTCTAGTTACACGCTCTTGGCACTTTTTAGCTCACAGGCTGTCAAAGCCTGAGATCAAATGTGCCCGTCGGTTTTGTATGTATGTATGTACGTACGTACGTAACGCGATAACTCTTGATAGAAATATCCGATTTGCTTCAATTTTTTTTCTATGTTCATTCTGCTAAGGCGCTTCCCTGATTAGTTTTGGAGGTTCATTGGTTAAGTATAAAGGGGAAACGGGGGCTAATCCCCCCCCCCTTAGCTTAGATAAATGGGTTTTTCATGCAGGATTATCAGATTTTCTTCAAATTTTGGTATACCGGTTAATTTTGATAACGAGTTTCTCTGATTATATTTGAAGGTTCATTGTTATAGTCTAAAGGGGGGAGGGGAAGGAGGGATAATACCCTCCCTAATTTAGATAGATGGGTTTTGCTATCCGATTTACTTCAAATTTGGTATACCAGTTTATTCTGATAAGGCGCTTCCCTAATTAGATTTGGAAGTTCATTGGTTAAATATAAAGGGGGGGACAGGGGGCTAATACCCCCTTAATTTAGATAAATGGGTTTTTCTATCCGATTTGCTTCAAATTTGGTATACCGATTTATTTCGATAAGGCGCTTCCCTGATGACATTTGGAGGGTCATTGGTTAAGTATAAAGAGGGGAAACGGGGAGGGGCAATTCCCCCCCGCCCCTTAGTTTATTTCTCGGAGGCATTATTCTTTGAAATAAGAGCATAATATACAGTTAGTGTGAATAGCCTGTGAGTTCAATGCCATCAGTTTAACTGGGCACTTTTCTTTTTAGCTCACAGGCTATCAAAGCCTGAGAACTAATGTGCCCGCAGTTTCTGTATGTATGTACGTACGTATATACGTAATGAGATAACTCTCGATAGAAATATCTGATTTGCTTCAAATTTTTTTCTAGGTTCATTCTCATAAGGCGCTTCCCTGATTAGTTTTGGGGGTTCATTGGTTAAGCATAAAGGACGGGTGTACGGGGGGACTATTTACCCCCCCCCCCACACACACACACACAGTTAGATAAATGGGTTTTTCATGCAGAATTATCAGATTTGTTTCAATTTTGGTATACCAGTTAATTCTGATAAGACGCTTCCCTGATTAAATTTGGAGGTTCATTGTTTAAGTATAAAGGGAGGAACAGGGGCTAACGCCCCTTAATTTAGATAGATGGGTTTTTCTATCTGATTTGCTTCAAATTTGGTAACCAGTTTATTCTGATAAAGCGCTTCCCTGATGAGATTTGGAGTCTTATTGTTTAAGTATAGAGATGTGACGAGGGGGGGGGAGCTGATTCCCCCTTAATTTATTTTTCGAAAAGCATTCTTTGAAGTAAGAATATAAAATACAATTAGTATGAATAGACTGTGAGCTCAATGCCACCAGTTTAACTCGATACTTTTCTTTTTTATTTATTATTGTTTCAGTGAGTGCACTCTGCATGTCAGCGAATGAGTCAATAACTGTTTATAGTTTTTATATTACTGCTGGGGAAAGGAAAAAAAACATATAATCAAGGAATATACTTTTACCTATTTGTTAACTAGAGAAAAGTATGTTATTTCATTGTTAATGGCTCTAGGATGAGAACATTTTTTTTCTTAACAGCTAAAAATTTGGTAAACTTTAAAAAGAACGATATTTACAAACTGTAAATGAGATAAGGAGATATATATATTAAAAAGGGAAAGGAATTTTAGTTAAATATATTATTAAAAGGAGAATTTTGATTATTAATTGGGGGATAATTGGTATGTGATGATTGGTTAATTACATTCATCACAGCTATTTTAAAAGAAGATTTGCAATATTTGCATTTCCCCTACGCTTATAGGATACCCTAAAAAGACTGAAAAGCCATTTAACTTTTAAATAAATTTAGAGCCTTCAAAATTTCGCTCATCTGCGCATTTTTAAGAAGAATGACGTTTATAGGAAGTAAGTCCCCATCTGTTTGGTGGAAGGAAATAAGAGTTAGAGTAGAAAGTACATCTTTTCCGGATGAAAAATAAATCATTTCTTTCTTTTTTTTATCTGACCGAGATCTTTTTTAAAGATAAATTTAAACATAATATAAATTATTATCAAAATTACATCTTAAAAATAATAATTTTAAAAGTTAAAAAACCTTATTATTTGACTCAAAGGTCTGTAGTAGCTTACTTCTGGGCCGCTAACATTGTCTAGAGGCCTCCATAAATGGAGGTGAGGGGTGAGAGATAGTCGTACGTACGGCCCTGTTGATTCGCTACGTTTTGGAATTACTATTTTTCAGCTTATCTGTGTGAATCTGTGAACATCGAAACATCGATACAAGTATCGATTCAAGAATTTGGGAATCGATTCATCCTGCGATCGATTCTGTTTTATACGATGTCGATTTTAATCGATTCTCAAATTTTCCAGAATCGCCCATCACTAGCTACGGTTATAAGAAAAATTATCGCCTCCCCTCCCTCCCTCGACATGCATATTTCCCACCTTCCTTAAAATTTTAAAGTGCTGTCAAATATCTCAAAAGTTGAAATCGATCCAAAAAATCGGACGTAAAATAATAATTAGTGGAAAAGCGATTTTGTACAAAACCGTACGGTTTTAAAATTTTCTTCCCCCTCCCTACCCCAGAAATTCAACTCCACCTCTTTCATTAAAAAATTTAAGTGTTATCAAATATCTGCTTTTTCAAAATCGATCCAAAAATTCGCAAGTAAAATAAAAATAATTAGTGGAAGAAGCTTAGATTTAAATAATATGCCGTTGCCAAGTCTTTCTTTTTCTTCTTAAAAATCCATTTTTCTGTAAAACAAAAAGTTACTTATCAATTTTTAAGAAAATTACACATTCGTAATCAGGGTGAAAAATTAGGCACAGATGCATAATTACCCCTTTGAAGGACGGTGATGCAGTTATGGCATCACCTAATTTCAATCCCCAATTGCCACTAGATTTTTTGAATGAAAATTTCACTTTTATTAAGTGCGCAAAAATATACTTTTACTTGTTTACAAATAAATTTTCTTGTAAATATAGGTGTCATTCAATTATTTCCACATTTTAAGAATGCAAGTATCTTGCCCCTGAAAGCGTTAAAATCTCAAAAAGCTGTATTTTTAAATTTTTGGTACACTTCAAAAGAATGCTAGTCTAAAAATTATCTGTGGTTTTTATTCCATACCACATGTCTGACTTACAAAATGCGGCTGCCTGCGTTTGAAACACCTGGTCTCTCTATGAAAGATTTCTCAGAAATCTGCATTTCTTTCGAAGGAAATAAAAGTAATTTTTGAAAAATAGATTTTGCGTAGATTTTTTTACTCTTTGTGACAATAACGGAATAAATTTTAGAATTTCTGAAAAGGAAGTTTTTTTTTTTTTTTTTTTTTTTTTTTTTTTGCGTCTGGCTGTGCAATTTTGGAGTTTTTAGTCCCGGTAGATTTTAAAATATGGCCCTTTTTAAAGAGACCCAATACATTTAGTGTCCTTAGCAACCCTTCATTTCAGAAAAGCCTTGGTCTCTCTTCCAGTTGTTCGAAGAAATTGTCTGCGGTTTGATAAAAATATATGCTTTAGTTGAATTATGAAAACTATTCCATTCTTTTAATTGGGGTTTTTGATTAATAACTCAATTCATTATTAGAATTTTAAAATTCTAAGTCTCAGGTGCATCATAAGACATTTTGGGATAGTCTCACAAAAATTTTGAGCCTCGTATGTCTTGTAAATTTTGCTAGCCATCGCGAACAGACAGACACACATAGAGAAACTTTCTTTTATTATAGTATAGATTAGTTATTTCACATCAAACTGTTTATGCTATTTATTGTAACCATTTATTCATGCATTAATTTTGTTTTTGTTTTAATTTTAGAACAGTTAGAAAATATAAGTTCAGAAGTTGAAAAACCGAGAGCGATAGGCGCATTAGACAGGTTATATCGAGGTTGCCAAGATACAGGTAAAATATTATAGTTAACTGAATTTTCTTTTTTAAATTTTTGGAACGTGTATTATTTAAATTATTTTAAAAATACTTGTCATTAACTAATTAACTGCATTTGTACATTATGAAGTACAAAATATTTTATTTTTTCACAAAGGAGATTTCACTAGATCAAATATGTAATATATATATATATATATATATATGTTGCGCAATCGTACGTGGCACAGAAATCGCGATTATTTGTTAATTGTTTAATGGCAACGCCCGAACAAAACGCATCTCATTGGTTATTGAGCAGCATTCAATGCATCTCCATACCGATAAAGGTGGTTTACATAGGAGGGACCCTGGTCTGTCGCCAAATGCCGCCAAATTTGGTGACCAAAATTAGTCGCCAAAAGTGACGACGACTTGGTGATATCTCTAATATTTAGCCAAATTCCCATAGACTTCGATTGTAAACCAATAGGGTTTACTTGCTTGCAGAAAATCAACAAATTGAGATATTTTAATGCAACAAAAACTAATATTAGCTTAAGGGATTATTTTAATAATATTTAAGAGAGTCCAAGCAAATTGTGAATAAAAGTAACATGATACAATGCTTAGCATGCTTTCCCAAACATAAACTTTAAGGGAGACAAAACTTGTCGCCAAGGACGGCTAGTATATATTTTTTTTCCTCGACTTAAAAAACCTACTATTTCTTTACACTGTATTTTACTAGAGCTAAAAATTTATGTGCTTGTTGCATTACATATTACTTTATTAATTTTTTTCCTTTTATTATTTTACCTATTTATTTTGTAAAGTCCGTCAATTTAGGCTGTTCTTCTGAAATAGCTCATGAAGTGAACAGCTAATTTAATCTAGATCGATCAATAATTGCTGAAACAGCGAATTGAAATTCTTTATTAAATTCACGTTTTCGGTTCATTAGAGTAGTACGAAAAGAAATTCACACTGTAGTTTTGTTTTCATCGGCATTTGCCAATAGCATTTCCATATTTTTACAGAAGAGCCTTTTTTGATGAAAGTTGGTTTGTAAATGTGTCCGAAAACAAAATAAGTTTTAACGAATAAGGATTTGAAAATACCATTGACTAATAAAAATGATACAATTTGTTATTTTCACAAAAGTTGTAGAATTTATTTTTTTATGTAATTAGGAAAAACAAACTTCCGGAAAAACATGATAATTCTGCTGGCAAAGTAATGATTTGTTTTTTCAATGTACAAATAAAAATAGTGAAAAATAAAATTTCATTAGAACGTTAGCACTGTTATGTGTCACGGATGTTCTCAGATATCCACATTCTCTTTTTTCTTGTACATTCACGAAATCACTTTCATCAGAAAAAAAAATCATAAAGTCACGAAAACTGAACTGGCAAAAAAGAGAAATTAATTATTTTTTTCATTCTAGTGTATTTCCCAAAGTGACAACATTAGAAGATGATTAATTCTTCCGTACTATTATGTGGTAACAACCCCTTCGTAAAAATTTAGAAGAAAATAAAAAGTTATAGGGGTAAAATGGTAAGGAAATTTAAACTCACAACTTTAACTTAAACCTCAGTTAAATTAAAAAAATTTCGCTGCTGACCATTTTTTCTTTATTTTGAATCATTAAGGCATTCGTCTAATCAGATTAAAATATTATTTTAGCAAGTTTAATTTTGTCAGATTTTTTTTCCCCAAAAGTCAAAAGATTGTGAGAATGCCTCATATACGAATAGATGCACTGGACGATAATTTTAAAATATAATGATTCACTAACTATTTTATATATTGGAATGAAATAAGTAATACAGTAGACTCCCTTAAATCCGCGACCCTAAAATCCGCGAACGCCTAAAATCCGCGTATTTTTCAGATGTAAACAATGAAATTTACAGTTAAGTTGCAGGAACAATATTCAAGATGGCGCCGAAATCGGCGACTACCGCAATGTTTTTTTTACTAAATTTTTTGTTAATCATTCCCTTTTGGCTATTACAGCTGATTTATTACTAAATAAAGTTACATTTCTTTTGATTTTGATATAAATTAGCAAATCTATATCAAAAATTCTAGGGTTCGAAATGGAAAAATCCATGAACCGGAACGCTATTTTAAAATTATTGTTCGCGTATTTTTTTTTTTTTTTTTTTTTAATTATAGACAAATTTATTTCTAAACATACAAAGCAGTATAAGAACAGCATTCAAGACTCTAAATAACAATGAAAAAAGTTACAGTGAGCACAATAAGCTATATTTACTGATAATAGCATTAACATTGTTCTCCTTGCTATCACTAGATGGCACCATAGGACTTTTGGAATCGAATTAAATCGATTTCATTCGTAATAATTTAATATTTTTCTAAATTTTTATTTTAATTAATTATTTTAATAATTACATTTAAACTAATAAATTATTTTAATATTTTACTTATTTTAATGTTTCCCTTTACTGTAACCATTCAT
The DNA here is from genome assembly GCA_963932465.1 of Maratus speciosus. NCBI lineage: Eukaryota > Metazoa > Arthropoda > Arachnida > Araneae > Salticidae > Maratus > Maratus speciosus. Next base: position 150,193,251 of record OZ010788.1, read on the forward strand.
TATAATTTCCCTTGTTTAACTACCAATCGAATTAATGTTTCAAAAATCTAAACAAATCAATGACCAGAAATCCGCAAAATTCTAAAATCCGCACAACCTCTGGTCCCAAGCTGTGCGGATTTCAGGGAGTCTACTGTATCTTTATAAAGCAACTCAGAAAAGTTAAAGGAATATATATTAAAGGAATTGTATATAGTACTTAAAATGTTCTAATTTTAGACAACAGAGGGCGTTTCGCTGTCTCAACCTTTAAAATTGTCCAAAATTTTAAATTTCTATCCGATTTTTATCCACAGTTTTCAACAGCCAGTAAATGTTAAATAAAAAATTAATGACTTTTAATCTAAATCTACACGTTAGTTTGAGCCTTTTTACAGCTCAAGACAGCGCATCGCCATCTAGTGACTAAATTTTAAACCATTTTTACGTATTTTACATAAAATATTTATGATTTTTTTTTTATAAACATGTCACTGGATTCGACTTTACATTTATTACAGTTATTGAATTATGAAATTTTAAAGTATTGTACCCTTTTTCTTACTCCTGTATTTTAACCCTTGTGAAATGCAATGGACCAGCAAATTATAGGACAACACTGTTAAAATTTTTATTTCAAAGATAAACCATTCAATGATGTAAAGTAATTAGATGAATCACAATAGATTCATCATAACTTTCAAAACTCCTTTTCGTGGTTTAAACTCGAAAATGATTTTATTTCTCACTAAAAAATAGAACTGTTCAACAGCAATCGGAACTAATATTTCGATGAACTCTCACTATGTTGCTTTAGAAGGTAAGAATATTTTCCTGTTTCTCTAGTGATTAGAAAGATTGTATACTCGTAGTGTGTCGGATCCCCCTTTAATCAGTTGTACCAGTCTGATTAGCCTTTCAACCGGTTCATGGTTCAACATTTTACAATAATCTGATTAAAATGAGACAAGTTTATGGTTCAACGTAAAACAAAATTATGCTTTCATGTAAAATACTAATTTTGGTATAAAATGTTTCTCTTTTGCGGATGTAGCTACTGCAATACCGAAATTTGATTAGGATTGAATTTTCATCATTGTAATGTCAGTCTCAATATGTTTTGCACCGGCTAACAAACTCTTTATCAATTTAATTTATCTGCAACCAAAAACAAAAGACAAATGCTGCAAAGAGATAGCGTGAATTATTCCTCAGCCTTTTTTTTCTCTTTCTATTATTTATTTTTTTCTCATTAGACTGGACTACATAGAAACCATTTTAGGAAAATATAAACATTTAAGGGCAGGTAATTAATAATTAAAAATGTGTTAGTTGAAACTAAACACGATGGCACAAACCACGTCGTTCTCTATAATTTCCTTTGATTTATTTTTAAAAAATCGTGAAATTTCTCTGTTGGATTGCCACAGAAAAGTGAATAATAAACAATATTAAAGCAAAGACAATAGAGTTGTATATGGGGCATTCTCCCAATCTTTTTACTTTCATGTCCCTGAATAATAATTTTTTATTTAATACGCTTTTTTGTGTTTTTTTTTATTATTTCATATACTGTGGAAAATCCCATTGCATAACTGCATAACAACATTAACGAGATAAATAAGTTTTGGACGATGTTGGGGGTCCAAATACCAGGAAAACTCATCTACCGTCCCGTATCCCTGATGCTGATTTTTAAGTTTGGAGCTGTCTGTATAAAATTGTTTCAATAAAAATAATTCGATGTAATTTTTTTCTGAAACGGGAACTATTGTTTTATATAAATAGGTAGCTAAAAATTAACCTGCACACATTTTTAGGTTTGTTATTATTTTTTTAACTCTGTCCCTGGGTTTTAGATTCCTTACCATCCCTCTTCTAAAATTATACAGAAAATCATTTCAGATGTAGCCACAGAATTTTTTTCAAGTTTTTTCTCATGCAGAAGTATGCTAGAAAAATAATGTCTAAAATTCTTTGGTAGGAAATTTACTGTAGAATTTAAATCAGTATTTAAATATCAATTTCAAGCATCGTGGCTTTATTTGTAGTCTCACCGTCCCCAAGGTATACTCCTGCACTTTTCAAGGTAAATAAAAAAAAAATCCAATGTTAACAACTGTTTCTAAAAATCAATGAACATTGTGGCTATCACTTAGACTTAACATGATTTTCCTAAAAATAGGTGGTAATTTTCCTTATCGTTCCATCCTTACAGTCCCTTTTTTTACCAGTTCGTCCCTTTTTTCCAATACCATCCCCTTTTTTTTTACCTTACCGTCCCTTCTTTAACACCCCTTTAAGACAATGTTATACAAAAATTCTGTATTAAAGGAATTACATTGTTATTATTTCTTATTTGAATGTCCTGTGGGTACTATGCAAATTCATTATAAGTAAAAAAAATAGAAGAAAATAAAAAGTTATTGGGGTAAAATGGTAAGGAAAATTAAACTTGCAAGTTTAACTTAATCCTCAGTTAAATAAAAAAATTTTCTCTGTTGACCATTTTTTCTTTATTTTGAATCATTAATGCATTCGTCTATCAGATTAAAATGTTATGTTAGCAAGTTTAATTTCGACAGATTTTTTCCCCCAAAAGTCAAAAGATTGTGAGAATGCCCCATATCTATTGCCATGTGAAAAACTGATATGAAATTAATTTTAGCTACATGAAATAATTTATCGCCCAGTAAAAAATATTTTATGCATAAATATCAGAACTCAGCATGTACTTAGAAGGTATGAGAATGAAATGTTCTAACAACAAAATATTTGCAAATGTATTGATGACACGCTTTTATACAGATTTTTTTTTTACATGCAATTCATAATAAACTAGTCGGATGTACCAATCCCAAAACTTTCTTCTATCTCATACATATTAATACTTGAAAATTCGCTATCACACTGCCAAAATTAAATGGCAATCTATGCATCTCATGCGGATTCTAACGATATGAAATTCCGTGCATTAGTTCTTGAGATATGACTATCGCTGAAATCGTCTAAATTCAGCAAAATGCTGCCTAGCAGTGCCACTTATTGGGTGATTTATACCAAATCCTAATCAGCAGCAATTTATGTCAACGTCTGACTGAATCTGAAGTTTGGAGAAAATCCGTACATTAGTTTTTGAGATAGAGCAATAGCGAAAATCTTAAAAATTTCTGCACAGCAGCGCCACCTATTGGGTGATTAACACCAAAACCTAATTAACAACAACTTGTGTCAACATACAACTAAATCTGAAGTTAGATGAAAATTGGTCCATTAGTTAGTTCTATTGATAGAGCTATTGAGGCAATCGTGGAAAAGGCAGCAGAGAAGCGCCACCTGTTGGGCGATTTACACCAACACCTTATCAGTAGCAAGTCATATCAAGGACTAACTTAACACTGGAATGGCGGGAAATTTTACTCAAGTTTTATACAAATATTTCACATCAGAATTTTTGTTTAAAAATATTTAACTTATTTATTTAAGTTATTTTTGGGCAGCATACATTAATCATATATTATAAAAAAATTTCTGGTTCGAATCGGCATGTATTCATTTGGCAAGGGTCAAAATGACCCCTAGCCGCCGTTCTAGTGTTAATCTGAAGTTTGATGGAAATCCGTGCGTTAGTTCTTAAGATAGAGCTGTTCGGGAAATCGTGTAAATCCTGAAAAATTCATCGTAACAGCGCTACCTGTTGGGCGATTTACACCAAAACGTGATCATCATCAATTCATATCAAGGACTAACTAAATCTGAAGTTTGATCAAAATCCGTGCATTAGTTCTTGAGATAGAGCTATTGCAAAAATCGTGAAAAATGCAGCATTGCAGCGCCACCTGTTGAGCGATTTACACCAAAAACTAATCAGCATCAATTTGTATTAGGCACTAACTGAATATCAATTTTTATTAAATTCCGTGCATTAGTTCTTGAGATAGAGCGCCCACAAAATTTGTGTCACATACACACAGACAGACAGACAGACAGACAGACTCACAGAGTCACAGACAGACATTTTGTAAAAACATGTTTTTTGGAATCTCTGACCCCTAAAACGTGTAAATCCGTCGAAAACCGGAATTCGAAAATTTTCATGAATCCAATACTTTCTTCTTGTAAAGATAGAAGAAAGTAATAACAGAATGATTAAAAAAGATTGGACGCATTTTAAGAAGTGTTAGTTGCTCCCTGCAACAAACAATCTACATTAAAAAGCAAAATTATATCTGTCAATAATGCCGACATCATATCAAGTGTGACAACGACTTGAGCAATCAATTTTGCTTTTATGAGAAATTTAATAACTGCTAAACATCGTACAATTTAAATTTTTACACCGTTGAATGAGAAAAGAAAATGTTCTTTCAAATGCAATTTGATTGGAAACTGTATCTTAATTTAATGATTTTATTTATGATTTTTAAATTATTTTGAAAACAGTTTTTTTTTACACTCATTGCCATAAAAATTTGCGCACCAAGAAATAATTGTGGGATCGTAACGAAACTTGGCTTGAAGGTACCTATCAGGCAGATATGCAAATGATTAGAAATGCAGCGTGATTGCGCATTGCATAATGCCACTAGAGGGCGTTGAACTTCGTCCTCCTTGGAGTATAAAACTGGTAAGCAGAACTTGTCTGAGTGTACCTTTTCTTTTACAAAGGAAACGCTGAGGTAGACATGCCGTTACGCAGCCATCGAAGACAATATGAGCAGCTGTCAGAGTTCGAGAGGGGAAGAATAATCGGGATGATGGAAGCTGGGTGGTCAGCTCGGCGAGTAGCTCGTCAAGTAGGCCGTTCTGATTTTACTGTGAGGAGGTGTTGGGGCCAGTGGACTGAAGAGATACCATTTACACGGCGACCAGGCTCGGGACGCCCTCGACAGACCAGTCGTCGAGAAGACCGTCACATCATACGAAACGCACGCGTAGAGCCCACTGCCTCATTGGCCGCTATCCAGACACAGGCAGCACGTTCACTACGGACCCCTGTGTCTTCCCGAACCACTGCAAGGCGCCTGGCTGAAGGACATTTGGTATCGCGGCGCCCATTACGTGTGCTGCCAATGACACCAACCCACCGACGCCTCCGTTTGGAGTGGTGTCGCGCACGACGGGATTGGACTGCAACGGAATGGAACCAGGTCGTCTTCAGAGACTAGTTTAGATTCAATTTGAGCAGCTATGACAATCGTGTTCGTCTGTGGAGGCCCCGTGATGAACGCCCCAATCCTGCCTTCGCTTTACAGCGACACACCGCTCCAAAAGCTGGTGTGATGGTATGGGGTGCCATTGCTTACGATACACGGTCACGACTAATATTGATCCGTGGCACAATGACAGCCCAGTGGTACGTCAAGGACATCCTTCAACCCCATGTGTTGCCACTCGTGGCAGGGATCCCAGGAGCCATTTTTCAGCAAGACAATGCTCGGCCACACACAACAAGGATGTCACAAACCTGCATCCGCCACATTACCACCCTTCCCAGGTCTGCTCGATCCCCAGATTTGTCACCAATCGAGCATATCTGGGATCATTTGGGACGGCAAGTTGGACACCCTACGAGTTTGGTTGAACTCGAGGAGCGTTTACAGCAACTGTGGAACGAGATGTCTCAGGAACTTGTATGCCTCAATGGCCGCTCGTATCGCATCGTGCATTCGCGCTAGTGGGGGTCCAACAGAGTACTAAAATTTCCGTTTATTTGTACTTTTTTCTGCAATAAATGATCCTTTTTTCCTTGGTTTTCTTCTCACTTACTTATATCACAGTAGTACGTACGCGTGTAAAATTTCGTTTCATTTGGAAGTTTTTTTCTTGGTGCGCAAATTTTTATAGCAATGAGTGTAATTTATCTCTGTCATGTGTGGTTAAGCTTAGTTTAACCCGTTTGTACTTAAAACAATATAAGGTTCAGCATTTCTTTCCGGCAATTATCCCATACGAAATTAAGACTTTGCAAAAACAAATAAATTAATTAATAAAACGCAAGTTTTACAGATTAACAAAAAGAAACAAACTACGCGCTTAAACACTAAAATAATTAGAAACAAAAAGTCTGCCGTACTTAGTGAAATCTGTGGCAATTTTTTCGTCCATTAACCCTCGGCTTACGGATGATACGAAATTCCCCATTTTAATAAATCTCAAAATTTTTTTGAAGACATAATTGAACTTTTTCATATAAAAATGATTTTTAGTATTGTTAGTGGTCAATCTAAAAATGCATATTAAATGTAAATAATCTATCAGAATTTTTTAATTAAAAAAGCTTTTCATCTATTTTCTGTAGTCGGGTAGCATGTTCTGTAACCCAGAAATTCCAGGTTGGATCTCCTGGTATAAATAAAACACATATTTAACAAATATATAATCGATCTATGTGCTTAAACACTGACATGATCAAAATAAAAAAGGTTGTTATAAATACTGAAATCTTTGGCGATCTCTTCGGCAACTAACCACTGGCATGTGACAATATGAAAGTGCCGTTTTTTTTTTTACATTTCAAAACTTTATTTAAATACATAATTAATATTTTAAAGATAAAAATACTTTTAGTATTGCAAGTAAGCAATTGAAAAAATATATATTAAATGTAAATAATCTACCAGCCTGTCCAACTAAAAATGATTTTCACACACTTTCTGTAACCGGGTAGCATGTTCTGTAATCCTGATATAAAAAAAGATACAAATTTAAAAGATGTGTAATCGAACTACGCGTTTAAACACACAACCAAAAATGTTCTATAAATAGTGAAATCTTTGGCGATTTCTTTGGGTACTGACCACTAAAATGTGACTAATGCGAAAGTACCGCTTTTATTAAATTTAAAACATTCATTTGAATAATTGGTATTTTTCATATAAAAATTCTTTTTTGGCGTTAATGGACAACTAAAAAATGCATTAAATGTAAAAAAAAAATCCATTAAGAGTTATCAACGAAAAGTGTTTTCATCTATTTTCTGTACCTCAGGGCAGTATGTTCTGTACCTAGGAGGTTCGGCTATTATCTCCTGTCTTTTGTGCAGAAACCCAGGATCACAATTCCTTCTTTAAGCCACAAATGCAAGGTGTCTCCTTCGAATCCAAAATCGGATTTTTTTCATAGCTTTAATAAAGATAGAGATATTTTAAATAAATTTGAAATAAACTGACCTTCCTTTTTGTGAAATATAAGGGTATTATGAGAAACGGTATAAGTATTTACTAACTTTATCCCAGTAACGCTGAACTAGACGCACCGTAATTCGGACTATAATTGGCAGTTCATACGATTTCAATACCGAAATTCTGTACTCTGCCTTCACTATTCATGATATCATAACATTTCTGAGAAAGTTTGGTAAGCCTATTGAAAATTACTTTCAAAATCTTTACGTTTATTAAAGTTTTGAATGATAAATTTGTTCGGGCTGGAGGGAGACACACAAGGCTCTCGTTAACGGGGGTGGGACAGAGCCACCCCTTCCCCCACAAAAAAGAATAAATTTCTTCAGATTTGGCAAAAAACACGAGGCCCAGTTGGCAAACTAGTGAAACATTTTCCCTTTCTTCTTCAAACTAGTACACTGTAAAATCTATGCAAATGGGATCAGTAGGGAGGAAAATATCCAGTTTTAGAGAAGTTTCCTTCATAGAGGATAAATTGTATGGTATTGCTTCCGTTGGGACAGTATAACTGTTCCGTTTAAGAAAAATTTTCATTAAAGACAGCTTCCCTTTTTCACAGGTTTTCTATAATACACTTTTTTAAACATCACACATACAGTTGACAAACGCCGATAATTGACTGGACAATTTCAAGGCCTCTTTTCCTTCTAGCCCTCTCCTTCTAGTTATAGCAATGGCTTTGGAGACACCCTGTAAAAAATGGATTACGAACTGATTTCATACCTCAAAAATTGTTTCTTTTGGTGTGTAATACTACCTCTAAATGTTTCTCGAATCATCCTGCATAATACAAAACATAAAAGTTTGTAATAATAATTTGTGAAAACACCCATAAGCAATATATTGTATTAAAAATTTCTGCGATAACATCAATTTTATTTACGAAAAATTTCAGTATTTTGTTGGCTTAATTTAATTTTTATTTCTGTAAAATGTTCTTTAATCAATAACTGCGAAATGTTTTTCCATGTTTATCTGTCAAAATCAGAAAATTTATATTTTGTTTTGTAATTTCCAGAATTGCGTTAATCTTAATACTTTTTACGTACAATTTGCATTATAACTAACTTGGCTGTGTTTCGACGAAATAAAAGACTTGTTTCGATCCATAATGCAATGCAATAATGCAATCCACTTCGTGTTATGATACAGTAAATTTTAAATTTTCATGCAAGATAAAAAAAAAAAAAAAAAAAAAAAAAAAAAAAAATTCCGAACATTATTATCAGAACTCATATTTTTAACATATGAGTAAAAATATAAATTTACCTATTATAATCTTCCGATTTTCAAATATATTTGAATTTGTGTCACTGTGCTATGGTGGTACTTGGTACTGAATCTCCTAGAACGGGAAAAAGTAAACTAAACCTTTATCACGAATAAGTATGAAGGACTTGTTGCCATGGTTAATAATTTAAACTTTTGATTTTTTGAATGTTTATTTTCTTAATGGCTTAAAACATGAAAATTAATAGTTTATTATTAAAATAAAAATAGTTAAAGTAATTAGGTTATTTTAGCTCACAAACCTTTCGATTGTTAAGGATTATTATTTCCGAATAGCAATATTTGCTTTATTTAAAAAGAAAATTTTTCATGACAAATTAAATAAAACAAAGACTACCATTTGAAAATATTGGTACTCAAAAATTGGTAGAATTTCCAGTTAAAAGTTAGTCTTTATTGCGATGATCAACATTCAATTTAAAAATTTTAGAATGTTATTAACCGAGTTATGGCAAAGGAGGTTATATAATTCATTTGTATTTTTTTTATTTATTTATTTACAGGGTATCTACAAAACCTCTTTTCGATTACAAGTTTTTATAAAAGTTAAGAATGGGACATTTTTTGTCGCATTTCTTAGTGTAATAGGATATTTTGACTAAATATAACTTATGGGACCGGGGGACCGTATAAAAGTTCAAATTTCGTAATTTTTAAGAAATGCGTTTATTGCCCAAATCGATTTAAAAATAATTCTTTACCTCATTTAAAACATTTTTTTTTAATTGGAACTACATTAAAACTTCCATTTAACGAAGTCTCGTCGTTACACTTAAATACTTCGTTAGGAAGAATATTCGTTAAATAGAAATCAACTCAAATTCATGGAATTTGTATAATAAAATACATAGGCATAAGATGAAAAATACACATAAAATAGAAATATTGGGAAAATGTATTTTATTTCAGGCAGTATTTTATTTTTTTTATGCAATGTAGACACACGAGAAAAATTTTATTAGAATAATGTCTAAAAAATCACATAATAAAGAGAGGTAAACAAAAACTGAAGCGTAGCGTAACTTTTCTCTTTTTCTCAGTATTTCAAATCCTTAACTTTTAAAATGTCTTTAATATTTCTTTGTTACTGGTTTCTTAAAAAATACACTTTTCATAAAAAATTTCCCGCTTTTTTAAGTATCCGAACAATTTATTTGTAACATTTTCGTGAAACTGGAATCCTTTTCTTCTTGTATCGAAGGCCTTTTTAAATTTCTTCTTTTGAATGGAAATGATTAAATAAATAATTTCATTTTCATACAATCCGCTGAAATAAATTCATACATACGTCGCAACAACAACCACCCCGTTTGATTGCTGTACACGCAGGAAAGTAGAATAAACTTCGTTATATAGAATATATTTTTCGTAATATGGAGAGTAATTTACATGTTAACTGTGTTCAAAGTCAAGGTTCAGCAAAAAAATTCATTAAGTAGAAAACTTCGTTAAATAGACTGTATATGTCTATGCCTAATGGTTTAGGAATTAGCCATTGGACACCGTTGAGAGTGGACACCCTGCATAGACGACGCCCTAAGCAAAATTTAAGAATATTAATAATTATTAAATATTATATAATTATTAGATACGCTCACTCTCAGAAATGAATACTCAGATTTCACGAAATTTTCTTTGTTTTTGACGAAATGGTTTCCTGGAGAATGCTCCGAGCGAACATTTCGTCAAATTGGTGAAATTACTTTCTTCACTTGCTTGACTATATAAATTTCGTCAATAGTTTCGTCAAAAGAGGGCTGGTGGTGCCATCTATCAAACAGTTTGGAAGCTCCAGTATTTGACACGGGGAAAGAAAAAAAATCACTTCTCTCTCTTTCCTCGGCGTGATTTCAACCCACGACGTTTCGTGTGGGAGGCCGCTGCTCTTCCAACCTCGCTACTGGAGACCTGGAAGTGTGCGCTTTTAGATTGGTGTAATGAATTCTGCTTCGTGTTTATATTTTTATAATGTAGATTGCAATTTTATTGGCGCTGCTATAATTTCTGAAAGTTTTAAGAAAGGCTAATTTATTTTTATGGTTTTCTCGTATCAATGAATAATTATAATATGGCTTGATTAAATAATTTACTACTGAAATTTTCTTTGATCAATGGATGATTAGAATATGGTTTGGTTAATTTGTTGCTCACAAATAATGAATTATGAAGTGCGAATTGCGTGAGATTTTATCATTTTGAGTAGGAGGATAAGATTTTAACACTTTACTGTTTATAAAGGGGAGAGGGATCAATTATGTTTATTTTTAATTTGATTGAAAACATAATATAATTCTTAAAAAAAAAAAAAAAAAAAAAATATCCTGGAAGTTTGAAATTTTATTGGCCTAATTTCCTTTTTGAATGGTTTTGAAGAACACAGGAAATTTATTCTTTTCGAATTAAAACATAACGAACGACAACATATAAATATAATAATAATAATAATAATAATAATAATAAACATTCCTAAAAATTCTAACAGCTAAAAAAATAACTAATGAAGAAACAATAACTACCTGTATTTCAGTATTTTCTGAAAAGCACTAAGTGCTGTTTTAAAATAAATTATTACAGGACTAACATAAACAAGCAAATATCTGCTTGCTAAAATCGCAGGATTTGAGGAGGTACAGCAACTGTTTCCTTAAAATGCATTGAGTGTGACCGTGATTGAGGCAAAACTTTCGTCAAATATTTGAGAGTTTACGTTTCGTTAAAAGCCACGTGATGTTAATAGGAAATGATCGTCCAAAACGACGAAATACAACTCGAGGATTTTTGAATTGTCAAAAGTGAGAGTTTTATTTCTGAGAGTGTTATTACTAATCGATTGGTATCAGCCATATTTTCATACGGTCATTTGAGGCAGAGTTATTAGAGAGTGATCCCCCCCCCCCCCAACCCAGACTGTACCTTATACTACACATGCATACTTGTGCATCAATCCAGTGCTGTACAGTAAATTTAGTGTAAATTTGTAGATAATGACAAAGCAATCTAAACTCATTATTTCCATTCTGCTATTTTCCTTTTTCAACCGCGTTTGACCAATTTTATAATTTTACTCAAACATGGTCAATGACATCTATGATGTTGAAGTTGCCGTTAAACTTACCACAGCAACTGTCTACCTTTTTACCTATTTAGCTATTAATTTGTTTATTTAGTAATTATTTCTTAGATTTTTATTTGAGTTCAAGAATACATGTTTTTATGAATTTAGTCGTTTGTCGGGAAATGCATCATAATAAATATTCAGAATACTGTTTTAGGTTTTTTATTTTTACATAATAAATCATTACATGTGTATGCTGCAAGTTATTGAATAATAAAAAGATTTAAGTGAAGCAAACATGTTTCGCAAAAATATATTAGTACCATAAAGTTGACTTCTTTGTATGTTTTATTGTTGAAATTTTCATAAAGTATCATAATTGCATTATTATTAGCCCTTTGACATTTTGAAAACCTTTCTGTGAAAAGTTCCAATTTTCTTTTTGGAAAATGTTTTGTATTTTTTTTATACTCACACGACATTTTTTATGTTAATTTCTTTTCCCAGAGTAAACGTAAAATGCAACAAAACCTCCGTACTTGTGTTTCATTCTGAACCGAAGAAATAGAATATAAAAATAGAAAAATCGATCATTGGCGAAATTATGTAATAAACATTTTATTTGCAAATAGTTTCTTTTAATATTATGTACAACAAGAACTAAAAATTATACATCGGCAAGTAGGTTATGAGATACTTTCTAAAACTAGTAGAATATTAAAACACGCATACACACATAAATAACGCCTGCATTCATCTCATAACATTCAACTTATAAAGGTATATACAAATATTTTACAGGCGTACATAGAATAAATACAATAAACCCAACTGCAGCGAAAAATTAGCCAGAGCCAGGAATCGAACTTGGGACCGCAGCGTACTAGGCTGTTACGCTAACCACTGAACCACCCCGGCCGATACCTGGGTCTGCAATTTCTCACTAATAAACCATGTTGGTAATGTCACCAGCCATCTATCTGACAGCCTTGGATGTCGGGATAATGATGAACAGATTTTACTATTCCATCGATCTACAATATATTAAAACACACAACGCACATAAATAACGCCTGCATTCAACTCATAAAGGTATATACAAATATTTTACATACATACATACAATAAATGCAATAAACCCAACTAGAGTGAAAAATTAGCCAAAGCCAGGAATCGAACCTGGGACAGCAGCGTACTACTACGCAATGTGTATGTGTGTTAATATATTGTAGATCGATGGAATAGTAAAATCTATTCATCGTTGTCCCATCATCCAAGGCTGTCTGAGATGGCTGGTGGCTTTCCCAACATGGTTTATTAGTGAGAAATTGCAGACGCAGGTATTGGCCGGGTGCGGTACAGTGGTTAGCGCAACAGCCTAGTACGCTGCGGTCCCAGGTTCGATTCCTGGCTAATTTTTCACTCCAGTTGGGTTCATTGTATTTATTGTATGTATGTCTGTAAAATATTTGTATATACCATTAGTAGAATATTATTAAGGAATTTAATTTTTTTTTCATACAATGAAGTGAAGTATCTGAAAAAAGCAGTTTCAAACACAGATAACTCAGTAAAAATCTATTTGTAGCAATTGATGTCCATATACGGTAATGTTTGCAAATTCTTTCGCGCAGCCCTCTATATTATGTATAGAATTTATACATACCACATAATACACTAAAAATTAAATAAGTTTAAAAATGTACACCACAGCTAACAATCACTTCCAGCAATTATCGATCACGAGAAATTCACTTAGTGCTATTACCCCAGTGTATATATACATACCACAGCTTTCTTGACTCTTGAGAAACAGAGGGTATACGGTGTTCCTTAAAAAAATCCAGAGGGTGTACGGCATATACCCCCCCCCCCCCTCATACCCTCCACGACATCCCTGATATTAGGTCAAAAATGGAATGTCATAAAATTGCAGCAGATCCCGAAGAAAAGTAAAATTCGAATTAAAAATCACAAAAAGTTCAAAAATCACGAAAATCAAAATTTACTATAATTGGATAAAAGTTTCAAATCTAATTCCTTTGACCTGCGGGCGCTCTTAAAATTTATGTTTGGGAAAGCATGCTAAGCATTGTATCATGTTACTTTTATTCATAATTTAATTTACTTGGATTCCCTTAAATATAATTAATATAATCCCTTAAGTTAATATTAGTTTTTGTTGCATTAAAATATCTCAATTTGTTGATTTTCTGTAAGTAAGTAAACCCTATTGGTTTAAAATATGGAAATTTCGTGATATATTAGAGATATCACCAAGTTGGTGTCACTTTTGGCGACTAATTTTGGTCGCCAAATTTGGCGATATATCGCCATGTTGGCGAGAGAATTGTGTCTCCCCCCCCTATGGTAACCCCCTTATAGGTATCGCGATGCATTAAATGCTGCTCAATAATCGCATAAAAAGTTCGCTAAAAATTCAAAAATCTCTGTACGAATTCCAAATAAACTTTTTTCAAAAGAGAACAAAATTACTGCTATATTATTACTATATTGAACAATTATTACTATATTGGGTTATAAGAAAGAAACCGTATTCTTTTCACTAATGTGGAAAAATCGCCTGAAAACTTAAAAAGCGCTAAAAATCGCATAAAAAATTAAGTAAAAAAAATCTAATCAAGAAATCGAAAATCGGGCTTCGAAGTGCAAAACTTCATATATAGACGTACCTTTTCCCCAAATTTTGTAGCTCTACGTGCAGCGGTCTCTTCAGAATACCGTCGACACACTTCTTTCCTAAAGAGATTACTAATTTATTTGTTCTTTCGTTATTTAAAATAAAAATTATGTATAATTTTGCGAGTAGTTTGGCAATTTATATAATTTGTCGAAATTGGTCGACGGGATAATCAATTTAGTACCCACAATTCAGTAAGAAAGCATTACTACATGTATTAAAAGCATTTAAATATACTACGTTTAAATTTTATTTTGGAATTACAATGCATTTTATAAAAAGTTTACACATGTTTTATTTTCATATTTTATATTATGCATATCCGTGATAGGGTAAGTATTACGATGGCCCCCAACAACTAGTTTCTTATTGCCAGGAAAATTATATATTTTTCTGTTACACCCAACAAAGATAACGCGCATTCTGATATTTAAAGCTAAGCGATTTTACTATCGTTGTGTTTTATTATTATTTTTTATAACGATGCATGAACGGAAATGAACAAAGCTCCGTTCTTGTGATTGCCGTATCATTTCTTTTTAATTTATTTTACCCGGAAGGATGTCCAAGTTAGACACGGTCAAAGCCGGTAGTTCTGCCAGTAGAATATAAGCCCGAAACAAATGCCGAACTATTTATATTCATTTAAATCGAAACGGATTTATATTTCGCAATCGTCTGCAAACGATAGAGATATTAAAAAAGATGCTTAAAAATTATTTTAAAAACCATAAAAAAACGAATAAATTGCGATAGAGTTTTCAAATTGAATATGTAAGTACTGGGTGTCCTAAAAAGGACTGACTGATTTTAAAATTCAATAACTTGGAAACGGTGGCAGATATTTAAAAAATTCTTGCAGGAGGGATATGCATAATGTCAAAAGTTTTTTTTTTTTTTTCCAGTGATTTTCGGTTTTAGTTCGAATTACAAATAATAGATGGCGCTGCGATCAATAGACGCTAAATTCAAGCTCGATTTTTGGTACTTCGGGACCCACTCAAACCTCCACTGTAACCTCCTTTTTCCGCATGGAAGAAGAGAAAAGCCAAAAAATCGAGCCTGTATTTAGCGCATATTGTTTACAGCGCCATCTATTATTTGTAATTCGAACTAAAATCGAAATACACTGTAAAAAAAAAAAAAAAATGATCTTATGCAAAATCCTCCTGCAAGAATTTTTTAAATATCTGTCATCGTTTGCACATTATTGAATATTAAAATGAGTTAGTCCTTTTTAGGACACCTGGTACATTTTTCCTCTATTCGATGGTGTAAAAATTGAAAATGTGCAATGCGTGGTAGTTAAAAAATTTAAAACTACAGTAAAAGCTAAATTTAATCGTCTACTGTTGCCAATAAAATGACGTCAGCGTTACGTACAGACACGTTTGTCCTTTATAATATACACTGCTCAAAACAATTAAAGGATATTTGAAGTTTTATATAAAATAAAGATATAAACGAATTTTTTTTGCCGAAAATAGAAGAAGAGAATCACAAATGCAAATTTTTCTGGTTTTCAAACTGTGGAGTATGCAAATTTTGAGTTCGACGTCAAAAACGTCGCTTCAGTGGCAGCGAATGAAATTTGACTTTCAACTGGATAAAAGAGAATGAAGACAAGGATGATCGGCATTCAGTGATTGCTTTGTTTCGATGAGTACGATGTCTCAGCGAAGTCATTTGACAGATTCAGAAGCTTTGAGAATTGTTGGTAGGTCAGAAGGGGGCCAAACTCAAGTCGAAGTAGCGCAAGCCATTGGAGTGTCACAAAGTGTCATTTCCAGGATCTGGAACCGTTTTTTGGAGAGTGGATGGGCAGGCCGAAGACCAGGGCAAGGTCGTAGACGGGCAACAACGCCCAATGAAGATCGGTATTTAGCGTTAACAGCTCGGAGACACCGAACCATGAACGCTACTCTTCTCCAACAACACCTTCGCTCGGCTACAGGCACCACGATTTCAACTCAGACTGTCCGAAACCGGCTCCATGCTGTAGGTCTGTATGCTCGCCGACCGATGGTATGTATTAGATTAACATCAAGGCATCGTCGCGACCGCAGGGAGTGGGCAACCGAGCATGTCAACTGAAGGAGAAATGAATGGAGCAATATTCTGTTTTCTGACGAGTCCCGTTTTTCTGTGCATCCGGATAATAGGCGTATTTTCATCTGGAGGGACCGTGGCAGTAGGAATAATCCTGCGTTCGTGCACGAAAGTGTCAGATTTGGCGGTGGAGGAGTGTTGGTGTATGGTGGCATCTCCATTGACGGGCGCACTGACCTCTACATCATTCGAGATGGAGCTCTGACTGGTCGCCGATATAGGGATGAGATCTTCAGACCTATTGTAGTCCCTTACGCTGCAGCAATCGGAGATAACTTCATTTTAATGGACGATAACTGCAGGCCACATCGTGCAAACCTGGTGGAGGATTTCCTTTTCGAGGAAGGAATCGTTCGAATGGAATGGCCAGCGTGTTTTCCAGACATGAATCCAATCGAGCACGTTTGGGACGCTCTAGGAAGACGAGTTTCTGGCCGCCAACAACCCCCACAAACTCTCCAAGAACTGGAAAGAGCTCTTCTGGAAGAGTGGGGCAGAATACCCCAACTCGTCATTAATAGCCTCATTGAGTCCATGCCTCAAAGGTGTTCAACGTTGCTGGCCGCCCGTGGAAACCATACCCCCTACTGAAAATGATTTTCTTTGAAGAAAACACCTTTTCTTATTCTTATTTTCTCATATGCACAAATTGTGTTTTTTTCTTTTAGTACACAAATGCGCAATAAAATGCATTTTTTTCTGCCAAACATGTGTAATTTATTCTCATATAACCTACTATGTCTGTCGACCATGTATCAATCAGCTAAACAGTTTACCAGATACAAAATCCACCTAAAACTGCAATATCCTTTAATTGTTTTGAGCAGTGTAGATACTCAATCCTGTAATCAAATTCTTTTATGCGCCTCTGTAAATAAATGATAAATGCTACTCACTCCATTATCTATAGAATACATGTTGTACTGCAGCTTAGTGATCCTTTTTAATTTCATTATGTTTGAAGCATCATAACATCAATAAAATGCATCGTAAACGAATTTTTGTTATAGACGATAATGCAACGAAATTACTTTGAAACCCTTGTAAACAAGCTATAAATTCTGCACATTTTCAATACCGAACATGTCATGTTAAACTTCAATAATATATATCAATTACACGCCAATTTTTACATGTATTTTTACCAAATTTATATTATTTTTATATTCTGAGTCTATTTAAGAGAACTAGGGTATTGATAGGCCCACAAAGCGAAAACGGACAGACAGACAGACAAACTGAATCCATAAATACTTTTTAATTATGTTGCAAAGTATTAAAAACGGAAGACGTTATTAGAATTTAATGTCTTTTAATATTGAGAAACCTCTGAATAAGGAATTCCTCTATTTACGAAACAAGTCATCAGGCTTACAAAGGTGTTCCTTAAAAGTAATTTTAAAAATTCAGTTTACAAAATTTCAATTACGTAAAAAAGAAATACAAGACACTAACATCATTTTACGTCTGACTTTAAATTTTTCACATAAGGCATGTGAAAAGTTAAACAAGAAATTATCTGTAAAGAAATTAATTAACTTGCTAAAACTGAAAATACTTATTATGTATGATATAAAGAAGAAAAAAGACAGAATTTAATGCATGTTCCCAAAGTGTTTCTTCTAAAATTTTAAAATTCCGGATGGTTTTAATACAATACACAGGATTGTTGGAAAGATTAAAAAGAAAATTTATCAAATGTGAATCTTGAAACTGTTACAACGAAAACTTGAGAAAATTGTAAATAATTTGTTGTAGAAAATAATAATTTGTTAATTTGGCAGGAGGATAGTTCGTATTATCTAAAGTTACGATTTTCTTAACCCTTTCATTCCCAGTGAGTCCAAATGGAATCATGATATTCTTTATTTTTTTACTATATATCTGGATTCTCCCATATTATTTCAAATGACGGAAATAAAAGCTACATATAATCCCTAATAGATAAATATTTTTGTTTGTCTTCAACAGATGGCAGCACTATGCAAAAAAAATATTTTAATATTTCTAATATGAGATTCTGTTCATTTCGCAAAACGAGTCATGAATAACAGTCTTTTTTATAAACTTTATAATTAATAAATGTTTTTATTTTTATATATTATATTAAAATATGCTTCAATAATTTATTTTGTCTAGTTCATATAAATATTTTATGAAAAATTTTGTTTGAAATGCTTTTTAATAGTAATAATGTAATAAGTAATGTGTAATAAGTAATCTAATGTGTAAGTTTTAAGTAATAATGTAATAAGTATAATATTCTGGTGTGTTAAACTATATTATTTAAATTGATCTTCAAGTTGTTATTAAATAATTTAAGAATTTTTGTTATTAGAAAACATTTCCATTATGTTGTATTAACAATAAAAATGTTTAATGATATATATAAACTACTCTGATTCACAGTATAAATTTCCTTATATAAATTTTATTATACGTCATGTCCCAATGATGCCAAATAGCGTCGTAAACTTTTTCGATTGATGTGTTATTTAACTCCCAATGATGCCATTTGGAATCATTTAAAATTTTAATGAAAAAATTAAAAACATTTTTTTTGTTTTATTATTTCTTATATTGAGCATAAAAGTAATCTATTCTATGAATTTCAGAATTTTAGCATAAGCAGGTAATTTATGGGACTGAAAGGGTTAAATAACTGCTATGAACGAAAATAAGATCTAAAACCGTTATTTTTAATGAACGAAACCCAGAACCGAAATTAAGTATTTTATTTTAACTAAACCGAAATGATAATCAGAATAGCAAAAATTACATTTCAAAAACTTGATTCAAAGGATAACCATCAACGACATTTAAATTATCGATTATTTAAAATATTCTAAACGCACTAAATAAACCGTTTCAATAGAATTATATTTATTTCATAATAGAAAGCAGCACAAGTTAGCAATAAAATCCGTAATTAATTTACTATGCTAAATCAGTGTGTATTTTACACACAAGTCATGGACACTACACATTTAAATGCATAAATGTTTAAATTTCCTTATATACATCAAATTCTTTTTGGATAAATTATCGTAACATTTTTTAAAAAAATGTCAGTTTTTTCCTGCGCAAGTACACATTTCACAAATAAAATGTCTTTTTGCTATATTTGCGTGCGTACAATAATGGGTACAATATTTGATTACTCTCGAGGAAAGCTAAAGCTAAACATTTCATTTTTAGGTGCGTTCGTAATTATATAAATACGTAGCACCTATAGTCGTCGTTCAGTCCGTCCGTCCGTCTGTCCGTCCGTCTGTCCGTCCGTCTGTCTGTCCGCATGTAACAGAGCAAAAACTACCCAACCGAATGGTCTGAAATTTCAAATATATGATTGTTGCAAAATTTTGTCGAGCCATTTCAAATTTTATGAAAATCGGATGTATAGTTTAATTACAGGGACAGTCAAAAGTTTTTCTTTACATTACGGCCAATGGGAAAAATTATTGCAAGCGGATTTTAATGATATTAGAGCCTTCCGAATGATCTGAAATTTTAAAGATATAACTGTTGCAAAATTTTGTCGAGCCCTTTCAAATTTTAGGAAAATCGGATGCATAGTTTAATTACAGGGACAGTCAAAAGTTTTTCTTTACATTACGGCCAATGGGAAAAATTATTGCAAGTGCATTTTAATGATATTACAGCCTTCCGAATGATCTGAAAATTTAAAGATATAACTGTTGCAAAATTTTGTCGAGTCCTTTCAAATTTTAGGAAAATCGGATGTATAGTTTAATTACAGGGACAGTCAAAAGTTTTTCTTTACATTACGGCCAATGGGAAAAATTATTGCAAGTGCATTTTAATGATATTACAGCCTTCCGAATGATCTGAAATTTTAAAGATATAACTGTTGCAAAATTTTGTCGAGCCCTTTCAAATTTTAGGAAAATCGGATGTATAGTTTAATTACAGGGACAGTCAAAAGTTTTTCTTTACATTACGGCCAATGGGAAAAATTATTGCAAGCGGATTTTAATGATATTAGAGCCTTCCGAATGATCTGAAATTTTAAAGATATAACTGTTGCAAAATTTTGTCGAGACCTTTCAAATTTTAGGAAAATCGGATGCATAGTTTAATTACAGGGACAGTCAAAAGTTTTTCTTTACATTACGGCCAATGGGAAAAATTATTGCAAGTGCATTTTAATGATATTACAGCCTTCCGAATGGTCTGAAATTTTAAAGATATAATTGTTGCAAAATTTTGTTGAGCTATTTCAAATTTTAGGAAAATCGGATGTATAGTTTAATTACAGGGACAGTCAAAAGTGTTCCGTTACATTACGGGAAATGGGAAAAAAATATTGGAAGTGCATTTTAATGATGTATCAGACTATGCGCTTTATGAAGTGCAAAAAATTATACATTCAGTACAATATGGGGTGCAAAAAATAATTATAAAACTAGTTATAGTACGAACGCACCTCATTTGCCACGTTTGACGAGCAATTTCCAACTTGTTATTATAAGAAAACCATACTTTATAAATATTTTATGTTTAAGCTTGCCAACAATTATCTCAATTTTATAAATTTTATAAGAAAGGACACTCTCTCCTGGCACTAAAAATGTCAAGGAAGTGATATCCAAAGAGTGACCAATTTCTGTACATATATTTAACTTTTAATTAAATATGAAGAACAGGGAAAAACACACATTATGTTATGAAACCTGCATATGTTTACTAGTTAATTTTTAAAAGGTATTAAGAAAACAATGCCATATTTTAAAAATTAGAAATATATTACAATTCATTAGACATACAAGTAAAAATTACATAATTACATATACAATTAAAAATACAAAGGTTTTGGGCTAAGTTTTAGCCCCTCATCAGTGCAATAACATTCAAATGACCAGAAAACTAAATATCATGTTTACAGTTAATAATTACTAACAGTTAAAATCCAATAAAATATAAAGAACCATATCAAAGCAATGCTTTGTATTCCGGTGGAACTGTACAGGATTCATTAATCGGCGAAATTTGCTTACGAGTGAACACACCTTCAAGTAAAACCCTACTTTTAACGTTAATGCAACTGGATCTGATAACTGCTATATTTGCGAAATCTGTGCAGTGGTCGGTATCCAAAGACGGTACAAGTTTAGACCGCAGGCTTCCAGATTTGTAGGCACGTTTATGCTCGGCAAGGCGAATGGCGCTATTTCGCCAATATATACCAAGTCGCAATCTTTATAAGGGATGCTGTAAATCGAACCGATTCTAAGTAAGGCGTGTGTGTGTGGTGGTGGGGGGGGGGGGGGATTATAGGTTTAGAATTAAAAAGTAAATTTTTTTTAAACATTTTGTGGCTTGAATGCTGTACTGATATTATAAGACTTCAAACAACTAGAAATTTTTTTTAGAAAGATAATTGTAGTATGGTAGATACGTAATTAGTGGGAATAATGCGAATTACTGATGATGACACGGCGATGCTCAGATATTTGTATATTAGACGTTAAACAATGTTTAGTTATTTTGATGCAATATCTTCTTCAACGAAATACTTACCACAGGAGTGATCTTAATTAATGAAACTACACTATTATCAAAATTAATTAAGAAAACAGTGTTTTGCACAAAACGGTTAAAATTTGTAATACATTTTGCTCTTTATTTGTTACCATGATTCTCATCACTTCGATCAATTTTTTTCATAAAAATTTTGTATGCTAGAGAAAGTGATATACAATTTAACGGTCATAATATATGTAAGATATTTTTTTTAGATTATTATGTAAGATATTTTTTTAACATTAATAAGTAACAATATGTTTTGAAAAAAAAGATACTTACGAATTTTAGTCAGGAATTATAACAATTAGAATGATTTATTAATTCGTAAACATTAAATATTAAAATAAAATGTCAGTAATGTAAATAAATATGGCAAAACTGTTGATCATATAATTTAACCAAATTTTATAATAAACGTACAGTATTTTCAAAATTGCCTTTCATAGTACCAAATATTAAAAAAATATATACATATTACTGTATTTTTTTCATAATATTTGAGTTACATAGTAGCTTAAACCTTTGTACCATTAGCGTACATTCACCATTCTATATTTTAATGTAATAATTATAAATGGAAACCTAACTAGCATATAAAAAAAAAAAACTAATAGTTTGAATGAGAGCTACATAATCATTCTGGACATGTGTTAAAATAACCGCTTGACTAGAATGAAATAATAATAACAGTAGAAAGCTTTAGATAGTAATAAAACGAGTTTGTAAATAACCCTTTTACGATGAATAAAGCATAACCCATTTATTGTATATTCTCGTTTATTTATTGTAAATGGAAACCTCACCGTCATTTAAAATATCAAATACATTAATTGACAGATACGTATATGTTCTGAACATATATTTAATGAAACACTTTCAGCCGAATAAAAAAATATATAATGGCAGAAAGCTTTAGATAATAATGAAATGAGTTGGTAAATACTCATTTTATGATTAATTTAAACATAACCAATTTCTTGTACATTTTAGTGTAATCATCGTAAATAGAGACTTCACAGACATTTTAAATATCTAATATTTTAAATGACGCATACATAGCCGTTCTGGACATATCGTTCACCCAGAAAAAAAGTGACACAACTCGCAAAAATACATTTTGCGCTTTATTCAATTAATCTATCTGTCATAGGTGCGTCTTGGTACAGCAAAAATTTCATAAGTGTAGCTATACGAAAAATCGCTTTATTACGCTACATGTCCCTTCGTGATCACAGATGGGGGCAAATTGTGAAGGGAGGCAAAATTACTCAGTCCTCTGGACCTCATCTACGTCCTCATTCTAAAGGGTTTTACGTTTTTATGCACGTTTTTATTGCTACATGCAGAGTTAAGTGCTATACATTCATGTCACAGTAAAAACATGCTAATCTTCTTTCGCCTCTCCTGTGAAATTAATTTTTTGTCGAGTTGTGTCACTTTTCACGCGAGTGATCAGGGTTCTTTGACTTAAATCAGCTTGATTTTAATCATGATTAAAATCCCGATTTAAATCAATTGATTAAAAAAAATTGTTGATTTAAATCAGCTTTTCTTTTAAATTATTTTTATATAAATTCAAGATGTAAACAAAAATAATAACGTCCTTTATTATAATTTAGTTTTATATAATACAGATAATCGAACAGCTTTTAGAAAGATAAAGCTTAATCTTTGTCAAAAAGTAAAGTACAACGTAAAGTTTTGAAAAAAATGCTTTCAAATTTCATTTGAATGAAATTATAAAATAATCTTGCAACAGTAAGGAAATCTAAGCAAGAATATACACTGCTCAAAACAATTAAAGGATATTTGAGGTTTTATATAAAATAAAGATATAAACGAATTTTTTTTTGCCGAAAATAGAAGAAGAGAATCACAAATGCAAATTTTTCTGGTTTTCAGACTGTGGAGTATGCAAATTTTGAGTTCGACGTCAAAAACGTCGCTTCAGTGGCAGCGAATGAAATTTGACTTTCAACTGGATAAAAGAGAATGAAGACAAGGATGATCGGCATTCAGTGATTGCTTTGTTTCGATGAGTACGATGTATCAGCGAAGTCATTTGACAGATTCAGAAGCTTTGAGAATTGTTGGTAGGTTAGAAGGGGGCCAAACTCAAGCCGAAGTAGCGAAGCCATTGGAGTGTCACAAAGTGTCATTTCCAGGATCTGGAACCGTTTTTTGGAGAGTGGATGTGCAGGCTGAAGACCAGGGCAAGGTCGTAGACGGGCAACAACGCCCAATGAAGATCGGTATTTAGCGTTAACAGCTCGGAGACACCGAACCATGAACGCTACTCTTCTCCAACAACACCTTCGCTCGGCTACAGGCACCACGATTTCAACTCAGACTGTCCGAAACCGGCTCCATGCTGTAGGTCTGTATGCTCGCCGACCGATGGTATGTGTTAGATTAACATCAAGGCATCGTCGCGACCGCAGGGAGTGGGCAACCGAGCATGTCAACTGAAGGAGAAATGAATGGAGCAATATTCTGTTTTCTGACGAGTCCCGTTTTTCTGTGCATCCGGATAATAGGCGTATTTTCATCTGGAGGGACCGTGGCAGTAGGAATAATCCTGAGTTCGTGCACGAAAGTGTCAGATTTGGCGGTGGAGGAGTGTTGGTGTATAGTGGCATCTCCATTGACGGGCGCACTGACCTCTACATCATTCGAGATGGAGCTCTGACTGGTCGCCGATATAGGGATGAGATCCTCAGACCTATTGTAGTCCCTTACGCTGCAGCAATCGGAGATAACTTCATTTTAATGGACGATAACTGCAGGCCACATCGTGCAAACCTGGTGGAGGATTTCCTTTTCGAGGAAGGAATCGTTCGAATGGAATGGCCAGCGTGTTCTCCAGACATGAATCCAATCGAGCACGTTTGGGACGCTCTAGGAAGACGAGTTTCTGGCCGCCAACAACCCCCACAAACTCTCCAAGAACTGGAAAGAGCTCTTCTGGAAGAGTGGGGCAGAATATCCCAACTCGTCATTAATAGCCTCATTGAGTCCATGCCTCAAAGATGTTCAACGTTGCTGGCCGCCTGTGGAAACCATACCTCCTACTGAAAATGATTTTCTTTGAAGAAAACACCTTTTCTTATTCTTTTTTTCTCATATGCACAAATTGTGTTTTTTTCCTTTAGTACACAAATGCGCAATAAAATGCATTTTTTTCTACCAAACATGTGTAATTTATTCTCATATAACCTACTATGTCTGTCGACCATGTATCAATCAGCTAAACAGTTTACCAGATACAAAATCCACCTAAAACTGCAATATCCTTTAATTGTTTTGAGCAGTGTATTAATTAAATATTGAAATATTTAATTTGAGTAATTAGAAAAACTTCTACATGTTGAGGTAAAATAAAATTGTAACGACTTTATGTGCTCTACTTTGGTGATGCTTATTATATTAAAGTTTAAGCAAAATCTGAATCATTCAATGAATTTCGTTTGATTCTAATATAGTGGATCTCGCTTCTTTAGAATGGGAGAAGGTACTTGTTACAGTTATCGAAAAGGCTGATACTAAAAACTTATAGAATTCATGATCAACTAGCTTTTTACTGCAGTAGCTTCATCTGCTTCAGTAGAACAAATGTTTTTTGCCTTTGGTTTTGGTACATTCGTAAATTAGAAATCGACTGATAAAGCTACTAAACTCGTTTTTCTGTATCAGCACTTTAACAAAACAAATAATAATAATAAAAAAAGCAAAAGTTAATATCTTAGTTTGCTACCAAATTTGTTTAAAATTTTTATGTCCTGCAGTTGTTTCTATTTTAACTAAAATACTTAAGGTTAAATTAATTTTTGACATCTGATTTGTAGTTTTCAATGCATTTTGTGTAAGAAAGGTTTTTTCCATAGCCCAAAATGTTGCTTTTTAATCATTTATGTAAACTGTGTAGTATTATTAATATATATTGGTAATAGTACTTATAATATACATGTGTGTGTGTGAGTAATTTTTATTTTATAAATTAAAAGAAAAGTCATATAAAACAATATTGTAAGAGTTTTTTTTTTAAAAAAAACTCAAAAACATCCGATTTAAATTGAAAAAATCGATTATTTTGATTTTTATTAAAAAGATTTAAAAAAAAAAACACGAATCCTTCAAGTGATCGATACATTAAATGTGCCGCTGCGTCGAACGAAGCAGTAAATATACAAATAAATAACTGGTGAAAGCTTTAAATGGTAATAAAATGTTTAAGTAAATAATATTTCTATGATCAATTCAAACATAAAAATTTATTGTACACTTTACTGAATTCATCGGAAATAGAGACCACACTGACATTTAGGATATCTAACAATTTAAATGACAGAAACTTCTCCGAAAGAGTTCTCGTCATGAACCACTAAATGAACATTAAATGAACCACTTGAACCGAGCAAAAAAGAATAGCGAATAAATCTTTATATAATAACAAAATGCGTAGGCAAACAAACATTTTATAATGAATTAAAACATGACGCATTTCCTGTCCAAAATCGATGTGTTTACTTTATATCTAAACCACGCACTTTTTTGTTATAAACGCAAGTAAATTTTCGGTGCATACTTGCATCAATTTCAGAAATTAAACTGCTGTATAATTTGCATACTTTATTTTTTATTTGGATCAATGACGAAAAAAGAACTTCACTAATATTTAAAATAGCAGATTCTTTTTTGATCAATTTTCGTGCAAGGTACGTGCACTTTATACTTTTTGTGAAATTTTGATGCCAATAATTGGCACTGAACTACAGAATATATATGCCGCATGAGTGGTCAGTAATGGATTAAGAGATCCGGTACTTTTTCCTGTAAAACAGAGGCGAAATTCTCTTGAAACTGTTTATTTAACCACGCATATAAACGCAAATAATTCCCACAGTGCGAGACTTTAACAGAGCCTCCAGGCTAGAGCACGAATTAATATTTCATGCGAGAAAGATGTTAGTGACGATTTAGATATTCTACGCGATTTAAGACACCATTTAACATATTAGATAAACATTAGATAGACACATTAGATATCGAACAACACAAAAATCTTCTCTCTGAGCTCATGCTCGAGAGTTTTGTTACAATAAGCGGAGGAATACTAATTGAAATGTAAACTTCAGAGAAACCAAACAATTTCATAAACGAGACACGAAAGAAAATGCGACCCGTCATTCAATCAATGGAGAGTGAGATAGGCACGTAATAGAAACGAGTTCCGGATTGGCTTACGGATGAATTTCGATATAATACGGTTGACGCAGACAGGTTGGCGGGAAGTTGATATGGAATAAAATAAAAATAGTAAAATGGCTTTTATAAACATTCGAAAAATAAAAATAGCTGCGCTCAGAATATACAGTTTTGGTAGCTGATAAAAATTAATGAAGGGATTAAAAGTTTAGATTAAGTTTTTGAATAAGATAATTATTAAGATACGCGCTTTAAGTTTATAGGAATCTAACTAGAAATAAATAATAGAAAGTATTAAGAAATAGGGAAATAATAAATACGCCGGGAATTTAGAATAATTTAAATGAATGTTGCAAGTAAAATTTTTATGTAACATATATATTACTTTTGCTGCACAAACATGTATTATATATTTTTTTGCGAAACTTTGCCCATATAATTAAAGATAAATATTGTAATATATATATTTACAAGATCATTAAGCAGTAATACTTCCGCCATAGGAGTAATATTGGAACATTTTGATTTTTTTAATGATATTTTTAAACTTTGGTATTTAAAACTTTCACATTAAAACGATATCACAAACCAAATGTTTCACTCATTATATTTTCCCTAAGTAATTTTAAGGGTGAAATGGACTCAATCATTGCTTTCGAATCCACTTGTTTAGGCAAGCTGCATAGAAAATAAATTTTACTGGGCACTTAAATATATTATAATTGTTCGAACAGTTTTCGTGTATCTATAATAAACTAGTATTTATGATATATTTGTGCGCTGTAATATTTCCAGTATTAAAGTAAAATTAGAGCATTTTGATGTTTTTGTCCAAAGCAAATCTAGTCTGTATTTTTTTTCTTTTGAAAATGAAAGGCAAAAAATCGCGTGTATGTATATTTTTCAGATTATTAACTATTATTATCAAATCGCTTAAATTATTCGAGTAATATTGAACCCCTTTGATATTTCCAGGAATTTTTATTTTTACTTTTCTGTAAAAGTTGACATTTCACTAAATGCTTTCGTTATACAGGGTGTCCGGTCTCAACGGTGTCCAAAATTCCTAAACCGTTAGTGATAGACATATAATTTCAATTACAAAAATGTTTTAAATCAGGTCAAGAAATATTTTAAAAGCGATTTGGGTCAATAAAAACTTTTCTTAAAAAATTACGAAATTAAAATTTTTATACTGAAAGAAAGCGTAGAGAAGCAGTCGAAGCTAAATATTTTGAAAAAGTGGCAATTTTCTTAATCATTTACATAGGTATAGCTTTTCTTTTTCTAAAAAAGTTATATTATGATGAATCATCATAATTCTTTTGTTATGTAATATTTCAATTAAATTTTATCTCTTTTTTTTCTACTTCTTCAAAAAGTTCATAACAGTTTTAAGCTTTAAAAGTAACTTCCTTTCTGATTAACAATTTCGTCCTGTCATGTTTATTCAGCAGCCATTATCCTATTCTCATTACCGCAGAAATAAGTAATAAAAAAATTCAAAAAAGTTGAATCATTTTCGGTACGCTGTCTATTTCACAGATGCCTGCAACGTACTTAAAAGTAACGTGATTTATTATATATAATTTCACATTCTAATCATTCGATAAATTTAACACCAGGCAGACGTATTTATTTCATGATTAATGTAAACATTTCGTAGGTTTCCTGTCTGCCATTCGTAGGGCTACTGTGAACGATATATTGGCGATTGTAACCCTGTCCCTATTTACTCGCCAGTAATTTAAAACTCCCCATAGCCTTTTATTTAACGGTTAATTTCTGACGCTCGTTGGATTCTCGGATTGGCTTACATTTCGTAAGATGTTGGTGTGGAATGACTCTGTAATCCCATGATTCTGCTCTGAACCTTCATGGTGTAAACACCTTGTGCTTTTCTGAAAAAGGACCACCCCAGCCAAACTGTTCTAGTTTCTTCAAAATAAAACGATTTCTTAATATGTAATATTTGCAGTTTGTTTTGCTAAGGCTTGAGAGCTCATTCATGGGTTTTGCGGTGAATTTTACATACTAACTATGTACGACCCAGCCTTGATCACCACCGATAATCCTTTAATTGAAGGTATGGGGGTTTCCCCTCATATATATGAAACATTTTCAAATTCAAAAGACTTTCTACTTAAAGAGAGCTTCATAATACATTTAAATACATTGTTTTTAGAAGAATTGTGATATTTTCATAAGAGTATTTTTTAATTAATTGATTATTCTTGTAAGTATTTTGCAAAAAAAGAGTTATACTACCGATTTCTTTAATCAGTTTTAATGAAAAAACATACTATCAAAATTTCACATAATTACTTTTTAAAAATTCCAGTATATCTTTAGATATTAAAGAAGATAATTATTGAGGTGAAGGTTTTGCATTTATTCTATAACTAAATAACAAAATTAAAATGCCCGAACAATTACCATTTACTTTATCTTCATAACAATCATTAAAACCATCAGATTAAAAAAAAACTGAATCTGTAAAGTTCTAATGCTCTGAAAAATCTATAAAGCTTAATGTATATAAATCAGCAATAAAGTCACCATTATGGGTAAAATAATAATAAAATGGAGATAACATTGCATCATGCTTTCATGGTAACTATTAATAATGAATATTTTATGGTTGAATGAGACACGTTTTTCTACGTATTTAGAATATTAAATTTAAATTATTGTTACAAAGTTCTAAAATATGTGTAGTAGCAAAAATTGTTAGTTAAAAAACACAAAATTACATTGTTAAAAGTTTAATAAAGTAAAAAAAAATAGTAAAATAAATGAATTACAATAATAAAATTATACAACTTTTAACATAATTCAAAGTTTAGTTTGATTGTTAAAACAAAAAATATAATGAACATAATTTACCTATTTAACTAAAATATTATCTTTAGAATTTATTCAATAATTTAAATACATAAATAAATAAATTAATAAATGATTATAAATCCATTGATAACATTGATATCACACACAACAAATCCTGGAAAACATTGATAAACTAAATTGTGTAAAAAATAATTGAAATCTATAAAACTATAAAGCATATATAAACTGCAAGACAGGCAGATAATAAGTGAATATTGTAAGCGATGTTTTCAGTATAACTACTAAAAATGATTATATTATGTTCTAAATTTTATTACATATTTATACTCTTAGTAAAATATTAAATTTACGTTTAATTTGGTAATATTTAAAATTCATTATAACAGTAATAAAATTATGCATTAATTTTTCAATACTTTTAAACGATTTAAATATAAAAAGTATTCCACTCATTGATTTTTCCGGTTAAAAATCAAGTACCGTAAATATTATAATGAATTTGACTTTCCCTTGAATTACGTATAACAGTGAAATGAACTGTTCGATGAATAAGTTTTTGACACACATTGTTGTCGTTTCGGCAGAACTGTAGCTGCAAAGTGCCCCTAGGAACAATTGATATCAGCATGTGGCGCAGTCAATTTCAATAGAGCTTTAAACGAAATGTAGCCTTCGCATTCCACCATGGACCACATCAATGTGACGTCACAATCAACTCAACACCGCGTATCAACCGCAAATTGTTTCCATCGGAACCACTGCTTATCATTTACGCACTACTTCGCAACAGTTTGCGTTGATCCAATTTGCTGTGGTTCTGCTCTCGAAGCTGGTAGACGGGAGGTGCTGAGTTCGAACTCAATCGCGCCCGTCGGCCTAATCGTTCGGAGTTTTCTTCGAACCTTGGATTTCCAAGCGTTAATACGGGTTAGGTTCCCTTAGAAAGACCCCCACGAAGGGCACTCCCCCCTGGGCCTATATCCCTCGTGCAGATAATTGGCCGTCATAAATACAACCAACCAACCAACCAATTTGCTGTGGATAAGCAGATTTGAGATACCAGGGTTGCCTTTTATGTTTTTAGACGACCAATACAAGGCGCTACTGAAATTTGTCTTCAATATAAAAAAAAAAAAAAATTCACATTTTTTTTTTTTTTTTTTTAAATCTTGGAATCAGTGGCATCTTAAAAATCGTCTGCGTATTTTGTTTACAATGAGTATTCTAAAGAAACCAGTGAGTGAAAAAAATGGAAATAACTCGTGAAGGTTTCCGCTGGATGATTTTGTATGATTTTAAGAAAGATCTTACTCGACAAGAATGCTTAGTATGGTTTCGTGAAACTTTTGGTAATGAAGCATCATCAGAAAAGACTGTTTACAATTGGTTTGCAGAATTTAATTCGTGGTCGTGCGTCCGTCAGTGATGAATCTCGTGAAGGACGACCAAAATCGCTAGTGATTCGAAACAACATCGATGCTGTGCGCAAGATGATTGAAAAAGATAGACATGTCACGTATCCTGAGTTAGAAGCATCCCTTGGCATATCACAGACTGCAATACATTCGATTTTGCAAGAACATTTAGCTATTAAAAAGATTTGTTCCAGATGGATTCCGCACAATTTGACAGAAGATCAAAAAGAGGTTCGTGCGAATTGGTGTAAGGAAATGCTAAAAAAAATTCAAATTTGGAACTGAAAAATCCGTATACAAAATCGTTACAGGTGACAAAACTTGGATATATTCGTATGAGCCGGAAACTAAACAACAATCCACTGTTTGGGTGTTTCCAGATGAACCAAATCCTACGAAAGTTGTTCGTTCACGAACACTTCCAAGAAAATGATTGCTTGTTTCTTCGGCCTTACAGGACATATCGCAACCATTCCTTTAGAGGACCGAAAACTGTTAACGCTAAATGGTATACAGAAATTTGTTTGCTAAAAGTCATCAACAAAATCAGGAAAAACAATAAAAAAGTCACACCATTCTTCATCACGACAATGCCAGCTCCCACACACCACGTGAAACAACTGATTATTTGAAGGATAAAAATATCGAATTAATGTCTCATTGCCCATATTCTCCTGATTTGTCGCCTAACGACTTTTTCTTGTTCCCTTATGTAAAACAAAAAATGCGTGGGCAGCGATTTTCATTACCTCAAAAAGCTGTTGATGCCTTCCAAAACTATATTTCTGAGATATCAACTTCAGAGTGGAAAAACTGTTTCAAGAATTGGTTTGAACGGATGGAAAGTGTATAATCCTAAAGGCGAATGTTTTGAAAAGCAACAAAACAGTTTTTTCCCAAAAAATTCTTTTTCTTCCTACTTTTTGTAAAAACTTAAAAGGCAACCCTCGTACAGCCAGCAGCGAGGCTAACGATAAAGACAGGCTACCGCGGTGCATTCTTCATATCTTTTTTTACAGACCGTTAGAGTGACGTCATGCTCTTTTCGTACACCTGCATTGGTGCATTCGAGCATCACGTGACTCCAGCAGTCTGCAAAAAAAGATATGCATAAAGGACCGCGGTAGCCTTACTTTTTCGTTAGCCTCGACCAGCACGAGGCTAATGAAAAAGACAGGCTACCGCGGCTACACGTGTTTTTTTTTTTTTTTTTTTACAGACCGCTATAGTGACGTGATGCTCTTTTCGCACACCTTCATTGGTGCATTCGAGCATCACGTGACTCAAGCGGTCTGTAAAAAACATACGTGGAATGCACCGCGGTAGCCTGTCTTTCTCGTTAGCCTCGGACGAGCAGCATGTGACGTTACCACAGATGGTGTCCATAGACAAAACAAAAACTTTGCAGCGTACCTTTGGAATTCAGAGGAACGACATTATAAACGATACTGAAGTTCACTTTCGATGTATCCGCAACTCCGTTGCATATTTATCGGTGAGCAAAAAGACTCCGCAAATCTACTACAGCACTCCCTAATTTAATTCTATGACGTCATACAAGTCATACCTTACATAACTTAGTTATACTATCTAGAAAATATAGGGTAGAAACCGGGTGTTTCAAAAAATGATAGAACATTGAATTAATTTTTTTTAAATTTTTTGAAGCATTACTGGAATAGTCGGTTGCAACACTATATTTTCTAGGAATAAAAACAACGTGGTCAACGATTTTCGACGCCAGAAGAAGCGGTTGGGGGCTATACTTATATAACGTTATCAACATTTCAACATTTTGCCAATTTTAAACCCCCTCTCCCCCTTACGATATCATACGTTCGCATTCGTCTACCCCCCCCCCCCCCCGCCCCCGATAATATCGTTATCACTGTCTAAAATTATTTTTATTTTTACATTATTATTTTTTTCTTTTTATACGTTTGCAGAAATATACACATATGATTGTATATTTATTAGTCGCATAGTTTACGGATTGAAGAAGTCAACAAAATATAAATGCATGAAACAAATTTATATAAAATAACATCTAAAAGTGTTAGTTAGTATTTAAAAGTATTAGTTACTATTTAAAAGTATTTAATACCAGCTTATTGTTACGTAATGCAATTCAACAGTAATATTGTCTTCTTTCAATTGCCCTCTGCCAGGGAAGTGTAAAAGCAGAACTTATCAGCAAAACAGTGGATAACATTACTTCTCTTTCTTTACTGGTAAAATCATCATTTCCAACATATTGTGTTCCTAATTCCGCTAATATCGAATTAATGCACATATGGCAGAAGAAGAGGAATGACAAACGTTGGGGTATTGCGAATTTTGTAATGAAATGATTTTATAAACATTTAGTGATTTTAATAATAGCTTTGCATTTTCATAAAAACATACAAAAATAATAATAAATAAAACGTAACAAACTATTTGGATGTGAAGAAAACGTTACTCAAAAAAGAAAAGTTTGATTGAACCAAAAATGGAATTGATGCAAACCTCCATCCTCCCCCTAGAGATATACAACGATATCAAGTGCCAGACCCCCCCCCCTCCCCTCTAAAGTGATAACGTTATATTTGCACAGACCCTTGTTACTTTCAAAATGCATGTTTTGGAGATACCTCAATTGGAATGGCCAAAGTGCTATAAAAATTGGTTCAAACGTATGCAAAAGGGCATCGATCATCACGTAGAATATTTTGAAAAACAAAACCATTTTCAATGATAAATATTTAGTTTTTTTTTATTATTATTCCGGATACATAAATAGTAGCCCTCGTATAAAGATTAAATAATTATTCTAGTTATATGACGTTTCTTAAAATTTGTTCTTTATATAACATGGATATTTTTAATGAAGTTTCATCTGTTTTAGAAACTCGAAACAAAAGAGGAGTAGAGCCTTTGTTGAAACTTATAAAAGACATGGATGGCTGGCCAATGTTAGAAGGTCCAAATTGGAACGGCAAAGAATATTCTTGGTACAAGCAAGTGGCAAAATGTAACAGAAAACTCTCCCTTCACTGCATCGTTAAAATTTCATTACTATCGAACTTAGATATTCCTAAGATATATTCTCCATTAGTAAGTATTTTTAAATTACACGATTAAAGATGATGGCACACATTCAAAAAATAATAGTTGTTTTTCATTTTCATAAAAAAATTCAATAAAAATAACGAAAATGAATTGAAATTCTAAGATTTATTATCTCGAAGATATTTTTAAATTTGATTAAAAATCCATTATTGGTCTCCTGATTGGTCTCTGTTTTATAAAAATAGAAATTCGGAAAGTATTTTACTTAATAAATTTTTTAAAAGTTTGATTAAGAGTTTTTGCATGTCTATTGGTTTGCGTGTCGGTGAAATTCAGGAAAAATATATCGCATGTAGACGTCCGTAAACTTGGTTCCTGACGAACGAACACATGTTCCAATATATTTGGGCTTTAGATTTTTGATCTTTTGATTAGATTTTTAAATTTTTATCTTGAATTCAAGGTTTCGCTTTTTACCAACTTTCCAAGCTCAATATAGATTTTTAGGCATTCCTAAAATCAATCAGGTTTCAATCTTTTACCTCGGTATAAAATAACCCCCCCCCCCCCCAACCACACACACACACATATTAATAAAGTTAATTCGAAATTCCCACAAATTTTCAATTTTTTTTACATATAAAGTCACCTTTTTGGAAAAATGAAGACTTCGTTTTCTATAAAACCTTTTTTTTATCAAATCATTTACAGCCAGGCTTAAATTCTACATCCCTGTATAGGGGGAACTTTCGGGAAGCATACAAAAATATTCATTAAAACATATTTTACGATAATTTAAAATGTAATGAGTATGCGATTTCTTTGAATACTCGAAAGAGGACAGTGTGGAGAGTTTTCCTCTCGTGAAATGAAACAAGTGGGTAAATGTGATCACAGATCGCACAGTGGGTTTCGTTTAATATTCCTTTCAAAACACTTTATCCTTTTGAAAAATCTGTTAGTTCCACATTTCGCAACCAGGGGCGCACTCTATTCTAAACAAACCTCTATCCGAACGAAACTCCGTTTTACATACTATCAGTATTTATATTAGTCGAAGGGATTGGGTGCATAACACCAGAGATAAGTAGGCGCCGGTAAAAAGTGGAACTAAAATATGTAAGGCTATGGTGCATAATATGAAAGAATGGTCAAAGGGGTGTCGGCAAAAGTTGGAAAAGTGCTCCCCGGGTGAAAAGGGCGGAGGTAAGAAAAATTGCTTAAAATACACAAGTTACAGCACGGAGGAGTAAATAATATAATACGTTTTGAAAATTTTATGATTTGTCGTGTGGTCCGAGGTATTCAGGTATACGTATGCAAAAATTCATGTCTCCAACTTAATCAGGGGCTCTCTTAGAAAGAATTGCTTAAAATACATATGTGGTAGCTCAAAGGGTTAAACGTAAAACTTTTTCAAGATTTTATGATTTGTCGCCTGGCCTCAGGTGTTCTGCTATAAGTATGCAAAATTTCACGCCTCCAACCTAAATAGGGTGTCACTTAGAAAGAATTGTTTAAAATACACATGTAGGAGCCCAAAAGGTTAAATGTACGACTTTTTCAAAATTTTATAATTTGCCGTTTGATGTGAGGTGCTCAGCTATAAGTATGCAAAATTTCACGCATCCAACATAATTAGGGGCTCACTTAGAAAAAATTGTTTAAAATACACATGTGGGAGCCCAAAGGGTTAAATGTACGACTTTTTCAAAATTTTATGATTTGTTGCCTAGCCTCAGATGTTCTGCTATAAGTATGCAAAATTTCACGCCTTCAACCTAAATAGGGTGTCACTTAGAAAGAATTGTCACGCCTCCAACCTAATTAGGGTTCACTCAGAAAGAATTGTTTAAAATACACTTGTGGGACCCCAAATGGTTAAATGTACGACTTTTTCAAAATTTTATGATTTGTCGGTTGATGTGAGGTATTAAGCTATAAGTATACAAAATTTCACGCCTCCAACCTAATGAGAGGGTCACATAGAAAGAATTGTTTAAAATACACATGGGGGAGCCCAAACGGTTAAATGTACGACTTTTTTCAAAATTTTATGATTTGTCGTTTGATGTGAGGTATTCAGCTATAAGTATGCAAAATTTCACTCCTCCAACCTAATTAGGGGCTCACTTAGAAAGAATTGTTTTAAAACACATGTGGGAGCCCAAAGGGTTAAATGTACGACTTTTTCAAAATTTTATAATTTGTCATTTGATGTGAGGTGTTCAGCTATAAGTATGTAAAATTTCACGCCTCCAACCTAATTAGAGGCTCACATAGAAAGAATTGTTTAAAATACACATGGGGGAGCCCAAACGGTTAAATGTACGACTTTTTTCAAAATTTTATGATTTGTCGTTTGATGTGAGGTATTCAGCTATAAGTATGTAAAATTTCACGCCTCCAACCTAATTAGATGCTCACATAGAAAGAATTGTTTAAAATACACATTTGGGTGCCCATAGGGTTAAATGTACAACTTTTTCAAAATTTTATGATTTGTCGTTTGATCTGAAGTGTCCATCTATAACTACGCAAAACTTCACGCCTGCAACCTAATTAGGGACTCACTTAGAAAGAATTGTTTAAAATACACACGTGGGAGCCCAAAGGGTTAAATGTGCGACTTTTTCAAAATTTCATGATTTGTCGTCTAGCCTCAGATGTTCTGCTATAAGTATGCAAAATTTCACGCCTCCAACCTAAATAGGGTGTCACTTAGAAAGAATTGTCACGCCTCCAACCTAATTAGGGTTCACTCAGAAAGAATTGTTTAAAATACACTTGTGGAAGTCCAAATGGTTAAATGTACGACTTTTTCAAAATTTTATGATTTGCCGGTTGATGTGAGGTATTCAGCTATAAGTATGCAAAATTTCACTCCTCCAACCTAATTAGAGGCTCACTTAGAAAGAATTGTTTTAAAACACATGTGGAAGCCCAAAGGGTTAAATGTACGACTTTTTCAAAATTTTATAATTTGTCATTTGATGTGAGGTGTTCAGCTATAAGTATGTAAAATTTCACGCCTCCAACCTAATTAGAGGCTCACATAGAAAGAATTGTTTAAAATACACATGTGGGAGCCCTAAGGGTTAAATGTACGATTTTTTCAAAATTTTATGATATGTCGTATGATGTGTGGTGTTCATCTATAAGTATGCAAAATTTCAAGTCTCCAACATGTATAGTTTCTGAGAATGGGCTCTGTGACGGACAGACAGACAGCAGAGGGGCAAGACGAATAGGGTTTCGTCAGATGAACGAAACCCTAAAAAGAAACGGAAAGTTGGAAAGCTGCCAAAAATGGTTGATATTATGGAATGCGTTTTCCTCTTCTATGGAAGAAAAAATTAAAAATATTATGTTTTTATACTAGTATTTTTTTTTTTCAATTCAGTGAAAATGTGTCCAGGCCAGGGCTCGAATCCAGAACCTTTCGGGGCTTTAATTTCCAATGCTATTCTAATTGAGCTATGTAGACGACCCAGTCTACAGAATTCTCCCAGATAACCACTTGGTAACGACATCTGGTCTGTTATATAAAATAGCTCCACAGAATAAACCACAGTTAAAGAAACTCCAATAAACGTTGGTTAAGTAATTACGCTTTTATTATTTTAAAACAATCATACTGATCGGTAATTAAATCGTACGAGTAGTAATTTTTCTAACTGAGTGAAATTGTGACCAGGGCTGGATTTGAAGCCAGAACATTTTGTGTTTAACTGCCAGTGCTCTTCCAATTGAGCTGTCTAGGCGAGATTTCATTATCAAATGGCTGTATGAGTGAATTGTGTTGGCTGTTATGTCGTAAAGATGCAATCGGAATAGTATTAGCAACTAAAGCCAAAGGTACCGGGTTCAAGTCCCGATCTGTACACACTTTCACTCAGTTTGAAAAATTACTACTCGCATGATTTACTTACAAATCAGTATGATTGGGTTAAAATAAAGTGAAATTTGTTGTCATTCATTTAATTTTATTTTATTTTTAGAGTATGTAAATCAAAATTTTCATATTGAAAAAAATGTAAATCTTCAGGGTCATCCCGTGTAACCGAGCTTCAGTGTCATTTGTTTATTTCTATTTTAGTCTATTGTGTCATTGTTTAAATTACATATAATTTATATGTAATTTATATGTTCACATTATATGTTTTCAAGGCATTCAATCTGAAATTTCAGTATTTAGGATACTTTTTAGACAATTGCATAAAAAACGAAAAAAGCGGTTTAAGAAGTCATAACGGAAACTTTATAAAAATTTATTTTTCGAAATTATTTCTCTTTAATTTTTTCAATAAAAAATAGATTTCTAAAGATCCCATTAACAAATATATACAATATCGCTGTTGTTTTTACAGAAAAAAAAAAAAAAAAAGAAAAGAAAAAAAATCTGGCTCAATACGCCCCAGAAAGAGTAAACTCCAGGCCCAAAGTGTCCGAGTCTACTAAATAAAAAATAAGCACGAGCATGTACATTTCAAGGCTACAGAATGAAAATTGGTCTGATTCAGTGCAGAAATAAACAGCTTAAAAAAAGCAAGTGTGGCCCCAACCTTATTTCTTCCTCAAAGTTAAATCAGTAGCAAATTGTTGGAATTTTAGAATGCCTTAGATTAGAATTTTAGACTGCTCTTCACAACGATAACATTTTCTATCAGGATAATCATTAAATTTATCAATTGCATGGCGGTTTTTAGCTTCCCCTTGAGACAATTAGATTGTGGAGCATCTCGATTGTAGAAATTTGGGAATTAATAGACAACAACTGTCTCAATTGTTATCTTCTATGTTGGGGATTGTTCTCAATTGTTGAGTTATCGAAAAATCACTCATCACTAATTAGAACGTGGATATGAACCTATTAATTTCATGTTGAGGGTTCTAAGCATAAACAAAACACATGATTATGTATTCTATATGATATATGAATTATATTATTACTTAATACATGATATTATGTGCATCAATTTTCATTCATTTGTAAATATTTTGTGATTTTATGGTTTATATGTTTTTATAATATTTTTAGCTGGAAAGAGGTGTATACTTATTTGAGAAATATTATAATGAAGTTCTTGAAAGTCCAACTTCTAATACAAGCCAAGGTTTGATTGATACTATCGTAAAAGCTGCAATAACGTTGGGGTCAACGATGAAAACCGAGGCACTTCGTGAAGAAGCTAGAAAACTTGTTATCTTTGAGTATGGTTTATCTATAGTAAGTTGTAATAAAGAAGAAATCTGTGAAATACGCTAATTGTGCATTCTGTTATTTTAGTTCGAGTTTTGAACTGTTAACTATTTCGTCATACGAAATACAATGTAACTTTTTTAGAATTTTGCATATAACATGATGCAAACCACATTTAAGTGCGATAATTTATCAAAAGGTGTAATGCTTTTTATATTGTACTGCATGTGTACTGCTGTGCCCACTGCTCTTACAGGATTTAAATGCATTTAACTCAAGCCGTATTTGTTCAATATTTGAGAAATTTAAATTTATATACCCGCTTTCTATTAAAGATAACGTTATGAAACTTTCCACAAAGCTTTTAAATTTATATTCTTTAAATTGTCTTCAGAATATTTTTATTATTTACTAGCTGACACGTCCGGCGTTGCTCGAAAACATCGCGAATGTTTAAATTCTCGATCATATAAAAAAAACTCAAAACGAACCTTTGGAATGGGTCTCCGATGCCTTCGGCAGCGTAGAAAAGACATGTTGCGCAGTGTGTTCCAAACAAACTTCATCGAACGAACCTCCGTCATGGGCTCAAGCTGACTATGACACACCATATAGCACGTGTGATGCGCACGCGTGCGAAAAACTAAAGAGAATTGCAAGTTGAGTTGAAAGAAATAACTTCTGTTGAAATCCAGCTCATAAAACTCGGCGTTTCCCGGGCCCGTAGATTTTTTTTTCAGACAAATCGCAAATGTTTAAAATCTCGATTCATGTTTAAAAATAGGAAAAAGAAACAAAAACGAATCTCTCGAAATAAACCTTTGGGATGGGTCCCAGCTGTCTTCGGAAGCGTAGAACGGACGTACTATACAGTGTGTTCCAAACAAACCGTTTTCGAAAGAGCTTCAGGCAAGCCCCCCCCCCTCCCCCGCTGCCTACGACACTGTATAGCAAGCGTGCTGCGTATGCCCCAGAAAATCTGAAGAGAATCGTAAGCTGTGACTAAAGAAATAAATTCCGTTGAAATCGGACACTGGCGGTGAAAGGTGAAACTAAAAACTGTGCGGGAATTGAAAACCAAGTTAAATGAGCCAAACCTTGTTGAAATTGGTACCACAGAACCCAAGATAAGAATGCACTCCCTGGCGGTGAAAGGTGGAACTAAAAACTGTAAGAGAATCGTTCGCTAACTTGAATGAATCAATTCCTGTTAAAATCAAGCCCACAGAACCAGAGAAAAGAATACGCCATTAATGTTCGAAAATGGTGGTAATTGTAGTCTAAGACAAGTTGAGCATGTGTATTCAGCCAATACTGGCTATCACACGGTGCATTACCATCAACTTCGGACGCTGCAATAGAACGCTACGCAACACATAGAAGAAGGACCGGAACAGGTCCAGTTTAAAGCAATCGC
Source organism: Maratus speciosus (assembly GCA_963932465.1). Lineage (NCBI taxonomy): Eukaryota > Metazoa > Arthropoda > Arachnida > Araneae > Salticidae > Maratus > Maratus speciosus. The sequence continues at coordinate 150,234,257 of OZ010788.1, forward strand.
CACATCATCGCTCCCAAACGCGTGACCTTAAGGAGAATCCCGCTACTTGAGAACTAGTGAGGATCATAATAAATTACTCTACCGCCAGCGACGGGACAATACAAGCAACACAAACATAAACGTTAGAGCATAAAATTACAAAAATTAGTCCACCCGTGTAGTGCGTACCATGGGTGACTTGGCCACGGTGTCAGTATCACGGGAGTAGGAAACGGAAACAAAAATGTGGTCCAGCCTGACCCTGTGGCAGCCGACGTTGTCCCCTTCGTTTACCCGCTACCAGAATATCCACCCGTTTTCCTCCACTCAAGAAGACGGTCTCACTCAATCATGGCTGTTGACCCGAGTGGGATAAAACTGGAGTCCACACGATGGTACTCCAGCGACAGGCTATCCAAGTGCATATTGCACAGAAACGTAGTCTCCGGGCTGGACGTGGGACTCCTTCGGCGGCCTGCATACGTCAGACATAGCACTTTGTTCTTCTTCCCCAAAACAAAGAACCACTACGGCCGATGTCCTCAGCCATGCTCCCGGTCATCTTCCTGTGCCAGGTTGATTTGAGACCACCCGGGATGCACACACCCACTTTAGTCTAAAGCTAAATTGAATGAACCAATTCCCGTTGAAATCGGGCGCATAGAACCCGCGAAAAGAAAGCGTCATTAACGCTCGAAAATAGTTGTAACCGAAGTCTATATTTAGGAAAGCATACTTTTAAATGTAAATAAAGGGGAGAAACCCTTCTGGGCAAGCTCTTAATTCATATCAATGAACTCTTGCCACAGAACATGGGTCTGGGATGCTCTGGGCGATGTATATCGGTAAAGTAGCCAGTCAGACATGGTTATATTTTATACACTGTAAAAGAAAATTCCGTTAAAATACGGAAATTGTACTGACAATCGAAACGCCAGCACTATTTGCGTATTTTAACGGAAAAAAATTCCGTAAATTCCAGAAAATTTTCTATTTTTTCACAAAATATTTTCGTTTTTTTTTTTTTTTTTTTTTTTTTTTCATATTTTCGTATTTAAAAATGTTTGTTTCAAAGACAAAAAAAAAAAAAAAAAAAAAAAAAAAACATATAACTTTTTAACGATAAACTTACATCTTCATGAATTTCAATTTTTACGGACACGTTTATCAAGGTCAGAATATCTCTATTTAATTCAAATAACAGTAATGAAACAATTCTTACCTCCGGCGAGGTTTGAACTAGGGAACTGTTGTCTTCCAGCCTAGTGCTTTTAACTATTAAACTGTTAAAAATTTCCACTTAACGTTACACCAGTATGTGGAGTAAAATAATGAGGATTACCAAAATATGGTACTTCTTAATTTTCAAAACTCCATTTCATGGTGTAACCTTGGAAGTTACGCTGAACTGAACCACATTTTGGTAATAAGTTGAATCAAGTTTTCGAACTACTTATCAGCCAATCAGAACAATACGTCTTTGTCTATGACGCCATTATAAGATAACTGAAACGATTGCATTTCGTCCGCCATTTAAAGTTCAAACAAAAGGGATATTAAAAGGAATATTTATGGAATGCGAAGTTAAGTCTTATTTAATTTTAATGTTTCATTCCTGCACTTACATATTGTATAAGTGTTAAATAGTTTTCATGTTTTATAGAAAAAGATTGATTTAGTTTCCCGAATTTCACAAGCGATTGTATGTTATATTCGTTCTGTATGTAACGGTTTGAAGTATAATTGTTTTAACAATTAAATAACAACCAGTTCTTAGTAAAAATTAATCGCTACTTCATTCGTTTTGTCTTTTTAAATAAAGAAAATTTGTGTAAACATTTCGTTCTTCCTATTCAATAGTGAGATGTGAAGTATTTTAATTTGTCGCGACTCGAAAGCAAAAACAAAACGTGAAGTACTATCTTAGTTTTAAACTGCTGACACCGAGATATGTTGATTCATGGCTGCATTCGTAGTAGTAGATGTAGTAAACATTAATTTGCAGTTATTTTAGATTCTATTTATTTATACTGGAATTTTTGTGTCCTTTACTGTTTTCCGATTATAAAGAATAACAGCCAATGAATTAGTATTTATAATTATTAATATTTTGGAGTGAAACATGATATTCAATGATTAAGATAATAAGAAAATGTTTCAGATTGAAAAACAGATTTACACTGGGAATATTTCCTTATACATATTACAGTTTTTAATTTAAAAAGTGAAAAGAAAACATGATATTTAAGCATTTAAATAAAATGTTGTTTATATGGATATAAAGTATATGCATAAAACTGCTTTAGTATATTTTAAGTTTATATTTACATTTTATTTATATAAAGTAGGATTGAATATTTATTAAAGAGATTAATGACTACTTTTTACATTCAAAATGATTTTCAAACAGTGAAGAACAGTACATATGGAATCATTTCTTTTCTTTTTAAATTTACTTCTTTTTTTTTTTTTTTTTCTATTTCCTAGATCAATCTTTTCTTATAAAATATAAAATGTATGTAGCTTGTATTTATAAAGAAAAAATGTGTACGGGAATAAAATATTAAAATTAAATCTGCCTTATTAAATCGTTGCATAAGTATTAATAAGAATTATTAAGGAATATGTTTAAAGGGAAATTATATACATATTCCATAGAATTTAAAAATTTTGACTCCATGCTGTTGTTCAAATTTAATAAAACAATTACCAATCTCCATACATATAAAAAAAATTACGCATTCGTAATATTTAGATCATGCTTAGAACTTATTTAAAAAAAGATGGGAGTTCATAAGCAATGCTTTTTGCCTCCTCCCCCGTTTGACATAGTTTTTTTTTTTTTTTTTTTTTTTTTTTTTTTTTTTTTTTTTTTTAAGATGCTGTTTTTCTTTTAATGCAATTTTGGATTTATATTTACTCTTTCTCTGATTGATTTTTGTTTAAAGATTGCTTGCATGCGTCATACAAAATCAATTTTATAGGTTTTATAGGTTTATTTAGCAAATTTTAATACATTTCAATTACCTGAATTTGATAAGTTTATATATATATAAAGCCCATAACATTACGGTATCCTTTCATATGTATTTTAATATGTAAATTATACTGTAAGATATTTAAAATAACAATCGTGTTATCGTATAATTAAACTATTTTAAAATTTGCTAAATAAACCTAGGTTTCTGATCTTGAAAATTATTTTCGAACAAAAATTAATTGGAGAGACCGTAAATATTTCGCCTTAAATTATATTAAAACAGAATATCTTTTTCTTTTTTAAAAAAAAGCAAAATATTTTACCTATGAAAGAGGAGGGGTGGAGGGGCAAAAATCATTGCTTCATCAACATTTTACCGTTAAACGGTTAAACGTTTCACCAATTTATGGTTCAACATTTCACCTGTTTATGGTTCAAGGTTTTCACCAACGTATGTTTCAAGGTTTCACCAACTTATGGTTCATCCTTAGAACCAAATGTTGGAACAATGTTTCACCATCTTATGGCGGCAGCTACTGCAGCACCAAAAATTGGTTCAACGTTGTACCAAATTTTTAACAGTGTATGCCACGGGAACACGAATTAGATTTTTAAATATCGTTACTTATTTCAGATGCTTTTTATGAAGTAAAGGCAAGATATTAAACAAGGAACATATTTTCATACAGTTAATATTTTTCAATTGAGTATACAATTCTGAATGTTTCCATTATTTTGAATATTTGGCTTTTTAATTTCCTGATTTATAAAAAGAAAAATTTTAGTCTTTAAAATATTACATGCATGGAAAAATGTATTATAAGTAATAATTGATTCTTTTTTGCAAGATTTTTAAAATTTTATTGTAACATTATTTTAATTTATTTATTTATATATTCATTTATTTTTGCAAGAATACCAATGTATTTTTTTCAAACATGTACTTTTAAAAATTATTTATGTGACAATCTACTGTGAGCTCAAATAAAGGAAATTACTATATGGTATTGAAATGAATTTCCTTTATTGCTTATTGTAACTTACATAAACGTCAATTTTTTAATAATTTCGTTATTATATTTCAGATATGTTTTAAATTTTATGTGCGAATCTGTTAAAGTGAATAGATTAAAAATATTAAAATTAAAAATAGATTTTTTTCATTTTGTTACATCCTACAGCGATTTAAAAAAATAATAATAGCTTGCTATAAAAGAAGTCAAACATTATTTTAAAATCATAATGAAAAATAAACTGTAACACTTCCTTTTCAACTGTCTGAAACTTAAAAAGAATTAATAAGATTTTGTTTTTTTAAATATGGTAAATTTTTTAAAAAACTATTTTAAAGCTTTTTATTGGAAAAAAGAAAGAAAGAAAAATACTATAGCGAGTTGTTTAAATATACATACATGGATGGCGCCATAATTTTTATCGGTTTTACTTGAAAACCCATGTAAAATCAACACAATTTTCCATTGGGAAATCATTGAGTATATTTTCAATATAGAGCCACATTTAGATAATATTAAGGTTTCATGGAAAATAATATCACTGTAAGACAAGTACATATAACAATTAATTGCTTCGCTTTCCAAACATAGCACATCTGAACATCATTTACGGAATTTATGCACTTTTAAAAACAATACAGAAATATTCAGTAAAATCTATGGAAAACTTACTGGATTTATACGGATTTATAATCTCATAATGTCAATTACGGAAATTGTACTGTTTTCTTAGAAAAATGAAACTATTCCGTAAGATTTTACGGAAACATTTGTGTATATTGATTGATTTTTTTTACAGTGTATGGTTAATTATTGAAATTTAAAGTCCGAAAGTATTATCACACATTGTTTCCTTATTCTGCAGAAAGTAAAAAGAAATCTGATCCTCTAAAAGTTTGTCTGTCTGTGCAGTACCTATTATTATTTTCTTAAATCCTACTATGTTGAAATGTGCTTGGGGGTTCGTCTATATATAGAAATTGTATCAAATTTTACTTTTGAATACTAACGCCTAATTTTGACATCATATTTTTATTCACTTAACTTTAAATTTAACTTAGATTACCGGGAAGTCATTCGGTTAAGTAATTTACAAAAATTTAAAGTTTGGAATTCCTAATGTTAAATTCACTTTAAATCGTTGAAAAACATATTGCAATGCGAAATTTTTTTCCAAGCATATTTTTAAAACTACTTAATGGAAAGAGCTGTAATTTTTGATTCGCATATTTGGAGCTTTTAGAAATTGACTTCTTTTTGAAAATTCTAATGTTGAAATTCATATTTTATTTATCAATTTCAAGTAATATACATTTTGGAGCCAGTATAAAAATTTTTAAAGCGTATAGAATTTCAATATGCACACCACCCCTCAAGGTATTTCCACTATAACAAGACTGTAGAAAATAATAAACAAGGAGATTTGGTTGAAACAGATTTATTCTGCAACTTTCAGAATCGAACTAATGAATATTGTTCAGTTTTTTTTTTCTTATGTACCGTATCCATGCAGGGTGTCTTAAAACGACGGAGTGATAGTTTTTATAATGAAACAAGAAGCAATCGATGGTGCCTATTAAAGTTTTTCTTGTAGGGAAATTAATTAGTACTTATTTTTGTTTTCGTACCAAATGTAACCGATAGGTGGCGCTGCGCCTTCTCAAACTATGGAAATACTAAAGTAAGGTATAAAGATGGTGCCTATTTCATTCTGTTTTCACCCAGCATTCTTCTTAGCCATTTAAACACTGAATAAAACGAATTCAGAATTGCCATCGTAAGATTATTTTGATAATTCCTACAGTTTAAGATAGTGACACGTGTTCGTCATACGTGGTACTAAAACTAAGAAGGTTACTAAAGGAAATTCCTGATTTCACACATTACTTTCAGTAACAAAAACTTTGACAGCTGTCAGCGACTGTTTGCAATTCTATTTTGAAAATAGTCAGTCCAATTTAGGCTACACTATGCAGGGTGGTTCAAAAGGTCATGTCCAAACGGCACGTGTGCGTGTGTCAGGTCATGAGGAGCAAGAATTACATAGGAACTGGGGTTCGGAAACGCGATCGTGACGGCACGTTTGCATCGTGACCGTGGCACAAAGAAAAGATAACAAACAGTGTAAAAAGACCTTTATTTCACAAAAAACTTAATCGAAGTACAAAATAGAAATGAAAAATGTTACAACTCATAACAAGCGCTCAAAATGTGTCCCATTAGCCGTGATGCATGCTTCACATCGGCGCCACATGGAATCGCGAACACGTTACAATTGGCCCTGTACCGTGGACACCGCGATCTCCGGATCTAAACCCCCTGCATTTCTACCTCTGGTGATATCTTAAGACTCTGGTGTAAGAGACACCCGTTCCATCGGCCATGGACTGACCTAATGGCACGGACCGTTGAAGTGGCGGCACGTGTCCGGGAGACTCCTGAACAATTGGAACGTGTTTGCGATTGCATGCGGCGCCGATATGAAGTATGCATCACGGTAAATGAGGCACATTTTGAGCACTTGTTATGAGTTGTAACATTTTTCATTTCCATTTTATACTTCGAATAAGTTTTTTTGTAAAATAAAGGTATTTTTACACTGTTTGTTATATTTGCTTTGCGTCACGGTCACGATGCAATTGCACCGCCACGATCGCGTTTCCGACCCTAAAGTTCCTATGTAAGTCTTGTTCCTCATGACCTGATACATCCACACGTCCCGTTTGGACATGACCTTTTGAACAACCCTGTATGCATAGTCACATTTTAATGCACGACTACTGGAATGTTTCATATTTTGACATCTTAAATGGACACATAAATACACAGATACATAAATACTGGTAAGTAGAGAGTTGGAACTACATTTTGATTTGAGCAAAAAGACCAAGAAGCGATTAAATAAATGGTTGAAGGATTGAATAAATATGTCAAACAGAGACACAGATATTCGTACTTACTTAGAAAATGCTTTATTTTTTTTCAGAGAGGAAATGACAGTAAAGAGAAAACGTTTAAAAGTCGCATACAGAAGCTGGATGAAGTTGCTACGGTAAGTTAAAAGTACGGTATTCTTCTATTACTATAATTTCAAATCACATGTAAATTAAAAAATTAAAATAAAATCACAATTCATAAGTAAAAATTTTAGAAATACCCTGAAAATTGACATTAATCGTGAAAATATTATCAACACTCTACAGTTTTAGTTTTTAGAGGTTTTTGTTTTTTGTATTTTTTAATGGAAGTAACACCATTGACTGGTGTTGACTGGCACCTACTGTATGTATAATTCTTGAATACGCACTGTCTATTTTAATATTCTCAAAGTATAACACTGACTTGAGTCATTTTTGAAGCTCTCTTCAATTTCTATGCCCACAACATACAATATATTTTTAATAGTTTAAGGCAATATTTTTGGAAATTTTTTTGCTTCAAGACACACTTGGACGTAAATGTATACTTCTGCGGCACATTTGCATTATAATAAAAAATAATAAAACAATGGTTTTTACGCGATGCAATGCTTTTGCTAAATCTTTTTATTAACATGGTGAACACCACGAACAAAAAATCATTAAAAATTAAATAATTTGCTACAAAAAAGGTATCTATGAATTTTTAAAATCTTATCAACATTATTTTGTCCCACTTTGTTGGATTTAATACTGAATGAAATTACTGAGCTGGACCTTTGTCTACTTGAGCTTGCTATATTAAATCTTCTTTCTGTATGACGTCGAATTTTAACTCATATTACTTTTATTATTTTTTTAATAGATAACTTCATCACAGAAATGTATATATCATACAAACATAAGCAACAATGGTGGAACAGTACTTACTATTACTTTTATTGCAATTATTTGAAATATTTCCCAGTATACGTATAACTCTTGATCACGAATTCTTTATTTTAATAAGGCTATATTTTACTACAACTCTAATCCAAGGCATTTTTGCTGCTTTCTTTAATTTCTATACGCAAACATAAAATAGTTTTTTAGTTTTTTAGCAATGTTTTACAACCATTTATATGACTCACGGTACACTTAATCGTAAAATTATACTTCCACGTCACACATTATAATAATCACAATAAAATGTTTTTACACGTAATGCGTTTAGAAAAAAATCTGTATTAACATGATGAACATCACAATAAAAAAAAATCCCTGCCAGCTCGGGCCTACAGGCGGAGGTAGATTTCGAAGTTAAGTACTAAATTCTCCAACAAAACTTAAATCAAGATTAGAGATAAACCCAGTTTCTTCATAAAGAGTGAGCTGTAGGGAGCTAAACTTTTTGTGAAAATTATAATATACACGAATACACACACACATGTATATGGAATAGGTTTAAAAAATGGCTACAAAAAATTCAGAGAACCTTAAAGTGTTAAAATATGTTAATATTTCCATAGTCGGGTTTTTATCATGTTTTAATGCGTTTCTTCAAACTCACATGGCGTTAAATATTCACCTGCTGAGGCCCATTATATTTCCAATATGACGCAATATACATATTTTTTTAATTCGTCAAACTATTTATTTTATTTTGAATTTTCATGCTGAAATCTTAATCTAGAAAACTTATGACGTAATATTCAATTTGTTTTCAATTTGTCAAACTATTTAATTTTACGCGTGAAAATTTTGCATTAGAAAAGTAATTGTTGTGGTGAGAATTTTATTTTATTTTTTTTTTTTATTGTTGGCAACTGCTATAACGAAACACTTTTATTTTTTTTTCTGCCATTGTTGTGTAAGAGCTGGTTTTATCAGAATCATGTTAAGACAGTATTCAAAATTTTGAACCCTTCCCATTTCCACCCTCTTGGACCGATTTCGCCCATTTTCAATCCCCGCCGAGATATTAGCCATATCAAAGTTGTTGGCGAGTTTGAGGACAATCCGTGCATAATTGCGACTTTTATCGTGCGGACAAAATTTAGTACATACATACATACATACATATATATATATATATATATATATATATATATATATATATATATATATAAACTTTTTAGGTGGGGGTGGTTTTGGGATCCTGGGGTCCTATAATGAAAAGTTATGAAGGAATTTTTCAAAAGTCGCACCATGGTAACGACTGCCATAGGTAGTATTTCTTACGAAACCTACCTAAAAATCATTAAAAATAAATGTGATTTACTAACAAGGAAGATACCAATGATTTTTTACTTTCTTCTATCTTTACAGAAAGAAAGTATTGGATTCGAGAAAATTTTCGACAAATTCACACATTTTAGGAAACATATTTTTACAGAATGCCTATCTGTGAGTCTGTGACTCTGTCTGCCTGTATGTGTGTGACAAAAATTTTGTGGGCGCTCTACCTCAAGAACGAATGCACGGAATTTCATAAAAAAATTATATTCAGTTTGTCCCTCATATAAATTGGTGCTGATTAGTTTTTGGTGTAAATCGCACAACAGGTGGCGCTGCTATGCTGCATCTTTTGTGATTTCCGCAATAGCTTTATTTTAAGAACTTACTTGGATTTTCAGCGAACTTCAGATTCAGATATACCTGGATATGAATTAGTGCTGTTTAGTTTTTGGTGTAAATCGCTCAACAGCTATGCATCACTCTTCACGATTTCCACAATAGCTCAATTTCCAGAACTAATGCACGGACTTTAATCAAACTTCAGATTCAGTTAGTCGTTGACATGAATTGACGTTTTATACATTTTGGTGTAAATTGCTCAACAGGTGGTGCTGTTATGCTACATTTTTTGCGATTTCCGCAATAGCTCTATCTCAAGAACTAATGCTCGGATTTCAACAAACTTCAGATTCAGGTATAAATTAATATGAATTAGTGTTGTTTATGTTTTGGTGCAAATCGCTCTACAGGTGACGCTGCTATGCTGCATTTTTCAGAATTTCCACTATAATTCTATCTCAATAATTAATGCACGAATTTTCATCAAATTTCAGATTCAGGTATACCTTGATATCATTTAGTGATGTTTATGTTTTGGTGTAAATCGCTCAACAGGTGGCGCTGCTATGCTACATTTTACAGAATTTCCTCTATAGCTCTATCTCAAGAACTTATGCACGAATTTTCATCGAACTTCAAATTCAGATATACTTTGATATGAATTGGTGCTAAACTGATGTAATTTCTTGTACTATTTAAATGATTTAAATAACGTGATTTATATAGAAGAAAGTTTTGTGATGGCCACAACATACTAGTTTAAATCTTGTCAACATTATTTTGCCCCTCTTTGTTGCAGTGTAATACTTAATGAAATATTTGAGCTTGACCTTTTTTACCTGAGCATGCCATATTAATTATTCTCTGTTGATTTGAAGTTGAGTTTTACTTCATTGCAGTCCATATCATACAAACATAAGCAACAAAGATGGAACAAGTATTTACTGTTACTTTTTTTACAATTATTTACTTGGAATATTTGGAAATTCATTCTTGTGATAAACACAAAAATTAACAATTTTTTTTGTTTAACTTTCGCAGCTCACCTATAGTTGTTTCACGGCAGAACAATAATGTCGCAGAAAAGTGGTTGAAAACTGTTTGTTTACGAGGATATGCTGCCCTCGAGATGACTCTGCTTTTAAAAACTTTCAGTTTATATTTCATAAAGAATTAGAAATGAGTTTAGGCTCCATTTTTGGAGATAGAGCCAGATACCGAAAGTACACAGTAATTTTTTTTTAACATTTTAAAATTGTTTCAAGATTAATGTTATCGTTTACAAATATTTTCTTACATGGAAATAAGTGTTAATCCTAAACATTCCCTCATGATAACGTTTCGTGATTTTCATGTCTCTGAAAATTTGTTTAAGATAGCAAATTTGTTATTTGTAACTACCATCGGCAGAAATCTGCAAAAGTCACAATTATTGTTATTTTAAAATATCATAGTACAACCACAGGAGAAAGACATGAGTTATGTTTTTCAGCCATTCTGGAAAATGTCTTCAAACAGAAAACGAGGATAAACAAGGGATATCCCATGGATATTTATGTTACTAACACTGGCCGTGCAAAGGATACAGAATCCGAAAAAATATTTTTCCATATAGTCCTTTAGTTTCCTTACAAACGGATTTTCACAGGATTGTTAACACTTTAAGAAACTTGGACTACATTCTTGTTTCTCAAGAACAAGTATCGTTTCCTCTTTTTTTATATGGATGATTAAATAACATTCTTACTTTGAGACTGAGTCCGAACCCGTTTCAGTCTCCGGCTCGGGCTTCGCGCATCTCTATTTCGTGAAGGGCCGGCTTTCCGAAACCGAATTTTGTGAAGGACCCGTAAGCGGACTCTATTTTCCCTCTGAAAACGGATTTCTCAACTATCCAAAAACAATATTGTCAAGGTTCTTTCATTGTTTATACGCAGTGTCTCAACGATTTCATAATTGCTAAAAATAGGCCAAATATCTCAGAAATAAATGTTATAATAATTAACAAAAAAAAAAAAAAAAAAAAAAAAAAAAAAAAAGAGGAATTTTCTGCCTGCTAAATGTTGGATTTTTTGTTGTTTACAGTATACGTTTGACTATTTATTTTATCTATTAAGGGATAAAGCTATTATTTTAACACAATCAAACTGATTTGTAAATTTATCATACGAATGGAATATTTCCAACTGAGCGAAAAATTGCCCAGGCTGAGAATCGAACCCAGATCCTTGGCTTACAAGGCCAAATGCTTCACCGTTTAAGCTAACTGGGCTGACAACCAGCCAGCATATTTCGCTCAGATAACCTTGGGTTAACTGAGCGAAATATGCTGGCTGGTTGTCGGCTCATTGGCCTGGTAAGCCAAGGATCAGGGTTAGCTTAAACGGTAAAGCATTGGCCTTGTAAGCCAAGGATCTGGGTTCGATTCCCAGCCTGGGTATTTTTTCGCTCAGTTGGAAATATTCAATTCATATGAAAGGATAAAGCGTTTGTTTAAAACAAGTAAAATTAGGATTAATCTTTCTCTTAATTTCATTTATGCATTTATTGAATGAAGCAATAGTGCATTTAAATAATATTGTTTAAGATTAATTTTAATTTAATATTAATTGCATAAATTTTAACTTACCTTCAATACCGATATTAAATGATATCATTATCTGTTATCTCAAAAATCTCTTTTTAAAATATTATTGTTATGTTGAATACACGGAGAATAGCAGAGGTTCAAGTATAGCTAAACTTACAAAATGTGCTAAATTTACTGTATAAATATTTTTTTTCTCTCTTGTTCACAAGATTTCCTAATATCGTTCCCTACAATACTCTGATATATTTATTTCAGCTAAATTTACTGAAGAAGAGCAGTTTTACGTACAAGGAGCTCCTAAATTTACATTTGCAAAGTGATCCCTTGGCAACAGATGAAACTTTTATATACGTCAGTTCATTTAAATATTTCGCAGAGCTGCCTAGTTACATTGAAGGAGTAGATCCCAGGTAATATTTTGTGCATGCTGTCTTAGTGAAGTGAACATAACATCATATTGTGCTGATAACTCGATTACATCAATGAATTTCCCCGTAAATTCTGTTAGAAATATCATACTAAATTCTGTGTATAAGTGTCACTTGCCTTGTTACGGTCAGAGTCACGTTTACAGCATAACTGCTCATTTTTCATAAAATAATCGAGTATTCGTTATAAAACAAATTTGATTATTGCTGATTATTGCTTATTAATAAAAAGATATAAATTCACTCATTATATACTGCCTTTTGGATAGCACCACAATTTATATATTTTTTGATGACAGATGAACATGACAAGAAATGGTCAGCATAAACTAATATAGGGTGATTACAAAAAAATGTTAGTGTTTTAGTATTGTATTGAAAGCATAGTATGAAATGCGTAAGAGCTTATAACCTCTTAGTTTAATAGAGAAATTCATACATTTTACTTTAATTGATGTTTTTGGAAATATTTCAAAGTGTTTAACAAAATGTTTACGCAAGTTCGAATTCTTCAATATTTATTTTTATTTATTTCACAACAATAAAATATAGGTAAGTTAAAATTCACTTACTTTTTATTTATCGAAGATATCCGACTTTATCTGGAATCCTTCAGGGGGCATTAGCATTACAGGAAAAAAATGTGTATCCATATTATTAATGTAAATTGTAGAGATCATGGTATTCACAGCACCTTATTTGAAAAAGTGTGTGTTCCGGTACGCATTGATTTTCTTAACTTGAAATAAAGAAACAAAATTTAATATCTTAAAATATATTAAGCATATTGTTGCTGCATCTCTCATATTGTGAGTCTAGAATATAAGTGAAGTATAAAAATCATATATTATAAATTATTATTATTATAACAAGAAGTTAGTGCAATTAATCTTTTTTTAATAATTTTATAGTGAATATAATTCAGCTTATCGAATGTTCAAAATAAATTATTGAGAAAACCTTGACGTATGGTGAATTGATTATATTAAATGTTTCACAAACAAGCAAAATTTCCTTGTTCATCAGTCATGAGTTCTTTCTTAATTGCTTTTTAATGAGTTATTTTTAGAGATGAAAAGATTTTATGAATATTATCGATTAGATCATCTTCATTTGGAGATTACATTTTGTAATATGTTGACAGATGTTCTACTCAATAGCTCCGTATTATTTGCTAGGAGAGAAATTTTCAATATTGCAGGAAACGGCAAGGAGAAAGAACTTTCTGCATTGGAATTTCTTTAAACTCACCCACAACATGAGTACTTCTGCACACTGTAAAACATATTGGTGTTCAACACCAAACTTAGTTGCCACCAAAAGTGGTGTAAGGAAAAACCTCCTATAAATTGAAATAAGGAAACGCCACAAGAATAGTTTCTTTCATGAAGTTATCAATGTCTAGCTGTCGATTTAATATTCGAACAGAAATCTTTTCATATTCCACTTGTTTAATTGCGCCTAACAAATATGTGATACAAATTTAAATCGACAGCTAGACATTGATAACTTCATGAAAGAAATTATTTTTGTGGTGTTTCTTTACGCCAATTTACAGGAAGTATTTCGTTACACCTCTTATGGTGACAACTAAGTCTGGAGTTGAACACCAATATTTTTTACAGCGCACATTTTTGTGATATTTGAGCATTTTTAAAACAGCATGCATGGTTTTGGCCGTAGAAATGAGGATGATCTTTAATCGCCAGGAAAAAAAACAAAACATGTAATTTATTTTTCTGTGGATGTAGGTGAAGGATCAAGCTTCCTTTCCAACTTTTCCTTTAAGAATCAAAGAACTGGAAACATGAATAAAACTATCATTAAGAGCATCTTTCTGACCTGCTGCGAAAAGTGCGGGATAAGATATGTTGCTAATCATATTGATAGATGGGACTTTAGTTCTACAAACGCTGTTATAAAATGTTTATTAAATAGTTTTTGTTAAACGTCATGACAAAAACATGGTGTTGTGTAACTGAATTTGTTCATGTAAACTATTAATTTATATTTAAAAAAAAAATTATACAAATAATGTATCCGAAGATCCTCACAAATCATGTTCGTTGCCAGTCGCACTCGTAGAGTGTACTATTTTAATAAGTCTGTAAAGCAGATTTAACACTTTTTTCATCATGATACATTAGATTTTAATTCCGTGCTTTGTTATGATAGCCTCAGGTTTAATTTCAAAGTGTAATCTTCTTTATTTATTGTTTTATTTTATAAATAACTAAGCAGACAAGAAACTGAATAATTTTTTGGGCAAAAACTTAATATCTTCTAAATTGTTCAAGAGGGGGCAGCAAAAAAGAAAAAACGAAACTTTTAGTGCAAAGCAGAAGCTTGTTAGTCGTTTTAGAAGTAAAAACACGCTCCAAGTGTTAGTTGTGAGTATTTATTTTTGTAATAAATGTGAAAAAATGTGAATGTAAAGCTCATACTTTTAGTTCAGCGGATAAGATAAAAACGGATAAGGATATAAAGTAGTAAAATTAAAGACCTCTAAATTATGAGCATAGTATCTTGTAAAGAATGTAGTTTTAATAACATTTCTACAGATCTGGGAATTTAGTGGTATTGCCTTAGTGCTCCAAAGTGAGTCAGATTTTTTTTTTAACTTGTAAGTTGAAAAAAATAAAAAATCAGGTTGGTTGGTTGGTTGTGACAGCTAATTATCAGCACGAGTGATATAGGCCCTAAGGGGAGTGGTGCTCTCCGTGGGGGTCTTTCTAAGAGAACCTAACCTCTATTTACACTTGGAAAACCAAGGTTCGAAGAAAAACACGAAAACTCCGAACGATTAGGCCGACGAGTGCGATTGGGATCGAAATAAGCACCTCCCGTCTACCAGCTTCGAAAACAGAACCTCTCGGCCACTGGTGGGGCAATAAAATATCAGAAAAATTGGCAATGAAAATGTACGTTTCTCGGAGTAGAGTATTTCAATATCTATAATTACTAAAGGAGTTTATATTCAGCATTTCAAATGAGTTGTACACAATTTTT
This sequence comes from Maratus speciosus, assembly GCA_963932465.1. Classification (NCBI taxonomy): domain Eukaryota; kingdom Metazoa; phylum Arthropoda; class Arachnida; order Araneae; family Salticidae; genus Maratus; species Maratus speciosus. Next base: position 150,249,730 of record OZ010788.1, read on the forward strand.
AGTGTAGCCTAGAGGTCTGCACGGGCCGGAATTTCCAGGCCCGGGCCCGGCCCGGCCCGAAGGAAAGCTATTTTGGCCCGGCCCGGTGTAAAAATTGAAAGTTCGGCCCGATCCCGGCCGGCCCGTTTACCTTTTTACCGTTCTCGGCCCGGCCCGTACAAAAATCAGTGAAAACAGGCCCGGCCCGGCCCGGCCCGACTAAATGTCTACAAAAAATTCCGTTTTTTCTCGACATACAATTAAGATTCTTTTAATGAATACTACATGCATATTTATGGGAACATTTAAAAGTATATTTTAAATTACTATGTGTTCGCAGAATAGGAAACACACAATAGTAAACGTTAACTATTTCTTACAGTGTTTTAGTCAACGTCTCTACAGACGTTTCAAAATTTAAATAAGGGTTCATTAAAAGATTATTGTAGTTTAGAATAAAGGGTTAAAAAACATGATAACTTTTGAAGCTTATAATAAAAGGTAGATTTGTGAAAATATTTCTGTCATTTTTAAGACTTTTCTCAAATCCAAAGGAGCTACATTTTGATACATTTATGAATTAATTTCTTTTCGGAAACGCATGAGATTGGCAGGTATTCTTATTCAGAAACCATGTAAATGCCGTTTTTTTTTTTAGATAAAAGTAATATATATTTCAGAAAATACTGCCAAAGTTAGCGTTTTGAATCGAATTTCCGGAAGCGATAGCACAGGAAAGGAGAAAACGTACAGTCACGTGACAAGAGTCTCTGTTATCTCTGTACGCAATTTATGAAAAATGGAAACGCTATTAGATCCCAATTGCCTTCAATATTCAGCCTGTCAATTTTATGCCTTTATAGTTAAAAATGAGTCAGAAAATGTGTCTGAGAGTTTCGCATTGTTGAGCAGTAAATATGAGAACCACCTTAAGGTACATTTCCAAAGATACTGTTAACAGAAGTTCATTATCGCTATTAATACTTTTACAAAACATAATGCCTGTCCTACACATCCTGAGAACGATTAAGACCAGTTCCGTCCCGGCACAAGTCTGCCGAAAAAATTTAAACACCTTGATCAGGCATCATGTAACTGTACGATGCCGATCTCTACGATGGACATGTTACATTTCTGTATTGATGTTGTTAAACTTGCATCGGCTCGTAACGCACATTTATACTTCTCGAAAAAGTCATATTCATTGGAAATGACCTCGTATTTTATCTGCTCCTCTCAAATTCTTATATCGGGCCGATAGGCCCGATTAATTTTTTTTATCGGCCGAGTCCGGCCCTTCAGGCCCGTTCAATTTTTTTGCCGGCCCGGCCCGTTTATTTTGTCTGTCGGCCCGGCCCGGCCCGTTTGAAAATTCTCCTCCATTCCGCCGGCCCGGCCCGGCCCGCGGGCCGGACCGGGTACGGGCCTCGGGCCAAGCCCGGGCCCGTGCAGACCTCTAGTGTAGCCTGATCTTGTATTTCCGTCATAATAAGAAATAAGATTTAAAACGAAATAACTGTTAAACTCAATCCAATTTAAGATAACTGTCCACGTTCCGGAATTTATAGCGAAGATGTTCATTAAACGAATTAATTCTCCTTAAAATTTTAATATTTTTTA